>JAYRCH010000155.1:1394639-2789279 GCA_037179445.1 Phengaris alcon alcon | reverse complement strand
TACCGTAATATTATTATTAACTATTTTGTGCCCGTAACTTCGTTTGCGTGGAACTAACGGAAACGGAACCCTAGGATAAAATTAGCTTAAGTTACTCCTTATAACATCAGCTATCTGCCAGTGAAAGCCCCGTGAAAATAGGTCCAGCCGTTTCAGAGATTAGCCGGAACAAACCGACGGACAGATAAAATTTAAAAAATTGACCTTATAATGTAAGTAGGTACCGTATCTACTTTCATATGCAAGTGAAAAGCTGTCATTTGAAAATTACAAACACGAACTTAACTTTTATTTATTTGTATGTATAGACAATGATATTATCTATGGACGCTTCACACCACGTCAATCTGGCCACGTGCTAAGTACTTGAAGAACTTGTGTTACGGGGAACAGACATTTTGCTCCCTCAGCGGGATTAGAACCGGCGACCTTCAGCTTGAGCGCCAATGCGCTAACCACTGAGACACAGATGTACGTAAAATCCAATATTGCTTTATTACATTAAGAAATTGTGCTTGTTATTTGGTATATCGATATTATCTAGCAAATTGCTACTCGCTAGCGATATACTCTCGGGAGTCGGGACCAACAGGATACACCGAATGAGGCCAGCACACTGCACGCGCGTCGCGAGCCTATTAGAGAAAGCGTTCGTTCTCGAAACCAACTGCGTGTCTTATCAAACGTGCGATTTGCGAAATTCACTCTTATACTTAAGGGTCAGGACACATTAGTTTCGACATGCAGACTTTCTAGCTTAAAGTTAGCTGTGGGAAAACTAAGAACAAGAGTTTTGAACTTTCAAATTTGAAGATTCATGAGAGACCAGGAGAAAAGTATAGAAAGGGCGAGATATAAAAATACAAGAAATAATAATACGTATAGCTCGAATCAGTTTATTGCGTATTCGACATAGATCAAATGATTGTCAGTAAAAGTCTCGATTCTCTTTTTAAACTATTAGTCACATAATACAGAGGCTTTAATTGGAGTTTTGTAGATACCAATATAACTAATGATTTTCTTCTGGGAATTTAATTGGTCTAAAACGTTGAACGTAGCACGTTCGTGTATAATTATTAATTATGTAGGTAGTCTAGTGGTCGAAATTCGACTATATCTAATTCATATTTTTAACTGGCTGTAAAAATGTACAAAAAAGTATGAAATAAAACTTATTTTCTAAATAGATTCTCTTTTAAATCCGGCTAAAATTTTAACTATTTCTCTACTCGATCTTCCTAATTTTGAAGTCGGTACCAGCCCAATCAATAGCCGAATTTAAAAGGGGAACTATTTAGAAAATAAGTATTATTTCATACTTTTTGTGCATTTTTACTTTGGAAGTCGGTTATGATTATTATATATTTATTATCTATATTATTATGAGCACATTGATATCGGTGCACAAAACTCTGATGAGTAGTGAGTACCTATGTCATCATAGTAATATATTGGTGTTTCTTGTGAAGATGGTGGTGATGATGATGATGATGATTACTGTAAGTGGTATGATGGCATATGCTTGCAGTTCTTTAAACAACGCCGGAATCCCCAAACATGTTGGACTCAGAAGTTCTGTTCAGTACTTTTAAATCCAGGGTATAAAAGCTTACGTTTTGGTAGCATATGCTTGGAATACTTCAGAAAAAGTAGAAATCACCATATGTGTCCATATAAATTTCGAGGAGTTCCCTCGATTCCATCATCAGGTCGCCACTTTGGTGAAAACGGGACCAACTTGGGATTGAAAATCGGTCCACAGACGCGACGGCGGAATCATCGTTGAACATAAACAAAATATACAGCCGAATGCATAACCGCCTCCTTTTTTTGCAAGTCGGTTTAAAGAAAACCGAGGAAGTTCTCGGAGGAGTTTATGTACGACCTCGCATAACTTTTTTTTTTCTATGAACGCTTCACACCACGTCAATCTGGCCCCGTGCTAAGTATCCGAAGAACTTGTGTTACAGGTACCAGAAAACGGGAAGTATATTTAATACTTTTATACTATACATATATTTATGATTTTTATTATAATATACACATATTTAATACACATCCACGACCCAGGAACACAGAAAAACTTTTTGTTCCTTCGGCGTGATTCGAACCCGCGACCCCCGGCTTGAGCACCAACACGCTGAACCACTCAGCCACAGAGGTCGTCCTTTTTACAGAGCTTTGATAATTCCTTTTTTTTATTGTAAAGTTGTTTTTTTTTTTTGTATTTTATTAAACCTTTTTTTTATTGTACTTTTAAGTTGGTCCTATTGCCACCAAATGGTTAACCTGGCGATGGTGTCCATGAGGAATTGAGGAAATTCCTCGAAATTTTTGGGGACACCAATAGTGATTTTGACTTTTTTTTAAGTAACCCAACCATGTCTACCATAAACATGACATTTTGAGGATACACGGATCCAAAAGCACTGAAGTCTGAACATAATATCTATCAAAATATGTAAATAAACATTTATTTGACACAATGAGACATTACACCACAAATAAAACAAAGACTTACATACAAAAGTCATAACAAGAGGACAGAAAAACAACATAAAACAGTTTAGAGAGCTGCAAGCATATCCGACTATGTCATTTATAATAATAATCATCATCAGCACATTATACATTATCATAATATGACGATATAGGTACTTCTCATAGTCTTTTACACCGATTTCGACGATCTCCATATAAAATGCCCCTTGTTCTTTGAAAATGTTTGAAAAATGTCCTTATGTATTACGGAACCCTAAAAAGGGTTGACCTACACTCTTCGCTTTCACGATCTCGTCTCGAGTCTACGGTGGGTATTATTCGGAAAAAAATCCGCGCCGCTGCCGACCCAAAACCGAACCGGCTCCCCGTTGACCGTTACACATAAAATCTCGATATCGTACTGTATCATATTGGATTCGTTTCCAATAGTGTGCCATAAACAAGGCTTGTTAATTTATAAGCAAATACACGTTTTTGTCTTAAATTGACGACCTCTGCGGCTCAGTGGTTATCGCGTTGGACTTGGAACTCAGGTTGCAGGTCGCGGGTTCGAATCCCGCTAGGGAACAAAAACTAGGTTCTAGGAACACAGAAACCTTTTTGTTCCCTGTCATGGATGTGTATTAAATATCATGTGTACTATATTGTAAAAATCTTAAATATGTGTATTATAATAACTTATTTATAAATAATATATTTCCGTTGTCTTACTAGACAAAAAAATATAAAAAATATATAAAATATTTTTTTTTTTATAGTTTATGAACATATTATAATATTTTTTACTCTGCAACACAAGTTGAGAAATTAGCAGATTGACTTGGTGTGGAAGCGTCCATAAATATTATTATTATATTATTAAATAAATATATGACAAACGGAAATTTACGGTAGAGCATTTAATATTTTATTAAATCAACCACAGAGGATAAAGGTTTTGTTCAAATTCATGGCACAATTATTAGAAGAGGTGTTTCCCTGTATATTTTTTGTCATTAGTTATAAGATTAGGTTACGATGGGAATGACTTACGCTGTGCGCTAAAAGCCCCTAAATAATATAAAGAATTTATTCTTTATTTAAATAAAAAAAAAAAACCACAGAGGATGGATTTTACCACGATTAATGATCATATTACAACAACCTCCTCCTCCTCCTATAGGCTCCTTTAGAGCATGGACAAGACATTTGCGAGTCTTGTGGTATAGCAGACATCCGCGATCACTAATCACAAGGACTGCCTGTCATGACTTTCTTATTAAATGTACTATAATGAGATACCTCTTACCTGGTAGATAACTAGATAAGTCGTCACATTAGCATGACGTACGTTGTTAAGATCGCAGGTCTAAAATGGCCAGATAAAGAGAATCGTATAATGAAACAGCATCTATTCAATTTAAAAATCCATTTCTGAGTACAATTAATGGCTCCTATAGAGCATGGACAAGATATTTGCTAGTCTTGTGGTATAGCAGACATCCGCGATCACTAACCACAAGGACTGCCTGTCATGACTTTCTTATAAAAAGTACTATAATGAGATACCTCTTACCTGGCGGATAACTAGATAAGTCGTCACATTTGCATGACGTACGTTGTTAAGATCGCAGTTTTAAAATAGCCACATAAAGAGAATCGTATTATGAAACAGCATCTATTCAATTTCAATAGATGATGTTTCATAATACGATTCACCTAATGTGCTCATTTTAGACCTGCTGGAAGGCAATTCTAGTGAATATTATCGGATTTTCAAGCTGTCCCTGAATGAGTCAGCGCTTGGACCGATACGGGATTATATCGAAAATAGTTAAGAGAATCGGGCTTCCGGTTTTAGACCGTTTACAATCTAGCTAAAACAGGAATCTTCACCATAAAATCGTTTTCAATTTAATAAAGAAATAAATTAACGAAAGTTTAGAAAATGTTAGTGATGTCATAATAAAAATTGAGTAGGTAAGAAGTTATAAAAATAAAAACCAGCCAAATGCGAGTCGGGCTTGCGCACGAAGGGTTCCGTACAGACCGGCAAAAACCACGTTCGGAGCGTGTATCGGAGCTCCACTTACATTTTTATTTTATTGTGTTTTTTTCTAGTCCCGTACCAAACGACAAAAAAATATTACGTTTCTTATGTTAATTTAATTAACCACACAACCCACTAAAATATTAATTTTATTCTGTTGTTAGTAATATTTTGTTGTTATAGCGGCAACAGATATACTTACCTCATCTGTTAAAATTTCAACTGTTTAGTTATCACGACTCAGTGTGTGATGAGATATACTTTGGCGACAAACAGACGGACGGACAGCGGAGTTTTAGTTATAGGGTCCGTCTTTACCTTTAACCCTTTGGGTACGGAGCCCTGAAAACTGAAAATCTTTTTCTTGTGATTATAAGCCGTGACGCTACAATGTAACTCGTGTAGGTGCGGCTATTTCACCGGTGTAATTAAATCTGTTAGCTTTTATCGATAATAAAATTTACAACGGGACAACATGAGGACAGTAATGATAGGGTCAGCTTCATTTAATTTATAAGCGGGCGAGGCGAGCGAGCGTTTTCTAAGCTATACATATCGCTAGATTGAAAAATATCTAAGTTCTTCACAGTGACCTCTACTAAAGCACACTTTGAAAAACTCTCGTTACTGAGAGTTGAGAGGGACAGTTACTAGGTTCAGGGTCAGTCGGGGCTGGGAACAAGTTAAATCCCCAAATCTCGGGATGAAAGGGTAATAAAGCTCAAGCCACATAGAAATCCAAGAAAAAAACGTCACAATTTACGGTCATCGTGTTACGCAGTGGCTTTCATTAACAAGTCAACATGTAGGGCGACTTGTCTGCTTAATTTTTTACCACGATGGTCGCTGAATCAGGTGAATTAGTCTTTAGTCTCGCCAGCGCGCGCACGCGCATACCAACATGGCGGACTTTGCGCGGCAAAATCGACCGAATGTATTTTCTATACAATGAAAAATGAAAGAAAAATTGCGAAACACTATGTATCGAAGATGCGTACGAAATTTTTGGTGATTTTGTGTTTTGTGCTTGTGCATTTCTGTGCGTGTACTAAAGTGGATTTTTGGGGAAGTCGGAACACGATTTTGAATAAAACGGAACCTAGAGGATTTCTATCCGGAGGTAAAAAAAAATTACAACTTTTCAATTATTATTTTAAGGCTGTACACTATTCCATATCATGAGAAAAGCAAAGTTATAGTTTTTTTGCTCGCTTTTATCAAAATTTTGAAATAAAATACTTAAAGCATATCGCCCATCAAGCGAAGTCAGCTATAAAACTTTTGTTCGCGGAATATCAGGTACAAATGCTTTTCGAACTATTGAAATATCTATCACCTATGAATATATAATATATTTTAGTCATAAATTATTAAGCTATATAATATTTTATGCTAGTTTTTCTCTATTTTGAAATCAGTCAGAAAAAAAAATTACCTACTGACACAGCTGCAGTACAATTTTTAAACTGAGTTAAATATTAACTGAAGAAGTTCTCAATCACTTTTACGTACTAAATAGTATGTATTTAGTATGTATGTAGAGTACAAAGAATTTACGTCACAAATTCATCAAGAATTTATTTAACACTTTCTACACAATGTACAATTGCGGACCTAATGCCATTTTAAAGAATTTCATCATTAATTTCAACTGATATCGTATTCCTTGGATATAGCTTCTTAGTCCTTACCTGATCGCAAAGGAGATATTACGATCAATGTGTAAAATTGTATCTAAATTTATGTTCGCTAGTAACTACTCAACGTAACTAATATTGTAATGCGTCCAATAGATGATTTATACAGTAACTTCGGGAATGCCATCCCAAAAATAGCCTGGAGGATTCGGGAATAGTTTCGATAGTTTCAGAAAACATCCCTTATCCTACCCTATCGTAATTCGTACTTACCTGCACTTCGTTCAGAATGTAATAGGCCTGACCGAGCATAACTATAGGCGGTTACCTCGCTCGGTCGGAGATCTCCCTTAGGGGCTGCCACTATTCCCACAATTTATTATGTGAAAAAATAAAAATAAAATGAATTATGGTATCTCTATTCTCTGCCCTATTTAATTATATGCAATGCATACAATTCAAGACTCTACGTGTTAAATAATAACATATTTTTATTACCAAAATTTTTGAGTTTAATCAAATAATAAAAATAATTTGTGATTAATTTATTAACTTTAAGATTTTCTTAGGATCAGTCATGGATCAGTCTTTTTATAAGATCATACGAGTAAGCTCAAAATCTGTCTGAAGCTATGGTAAGGTATAGAGCTAAGGTAGTCTTTATTCTGTCCGTTAATATCAATTGTATATTGTTATAATTACTGTTCTTAACCTGAATAATGCTCCATTGAGAATTTTCGTGATAATCAAATAATAATCAATGCGAGTATCATTGTCCACTGAACAAAAGGTTATTTAAATATACAATTGTAAGCGTATAAGGAATACGGATGCGAATTATTTTGTGTGTGCAGAATATTATAAGTTTCACGTGTATTTTTCGGTGTATGGGTTAAAATGCCGTAACTATAATAATTATGGCTGCTAATGAAGTCATGTGGAAACTGTAACTGTGGAAAATGCGCTCGCATCGACAGTTCAGGGCCTTTAGTCAAGATGCATTCGATAATTTCGACGGCAAAGTTCGAAAACAAAATGTATGGGATTTGACATAAGGCATCGCAAGCGACAAGTCACTTAGCGATGACTTATAACAATCCCATACATTTTTTCTTTCGAAATTCGCCGTCGAAATTATCGAATGCATCTTGACTAGAAGCCCTATTGTTCACGAGGAGCGGCGAGGTTCGGAGGTGCAGCGGAAAAGCCGATTTTCTTGCTTGCCAAGCGTGTAAAATGTAGAACCTTAGAGTTTGTTTTTTATTTTTTATTTTATTGATTCACCACATTGTTGAAAATCAAATCAATATATTACTTATAGTTAAAATGAGATCTAATGATAGGTGAAGTACAACTTGCGTTGGCGACAGTGAATATGAAATAATAATAATTGACGATATTTGTTGATGACTGTCTTTGTCCAAGACAATATAAACAATGTAAAGTAGTAGGAACTCAGCCGTGTCCTTGAAATTTTTATATACGATTGAGCGTGACCGAGCGCAGTGCTAGAGCTGGTACGTCTACAAAGAAGGAATTAAATAAAACTCGTTAGTCGTTCAATGCAGCAACAAGTCTTGCGGCGGCGTGACACTCCATGCTTCTGCTATTTGAGGTTTCTTTAGCGGCCGTTTAAATGACGCGCATGTGTGCGTGCGCCGATTCGGGCGGTCAAGTATGAAGATGGTCTACTGTCTATTATTTATATAGTGAAATGTCTCTACAACCGCTTAAAATAAGCCCCTAGTTAACCGAGATTCGAGAAAACAAATGGTTTAAGAAAACCGATCTCTAACCAGTAACCACATTTCCGTTGTCACATCTGCCATATAAACGTTATTTTATGTACAGAAAGTTTCGAATGTTTTATACTTTAGTGCGGGTTTAAGTAGGTAACTTTTACACCGATTATGTCCTAACCTGCCATGGATGACTCAGGAGAAAGTGGATGCAGTGATTTTTCTTGCAACATTATTGTAGTATGCATTTTCTTAACTCGTTCGGTGAACATATACCCACGGCCTACACTCTGACTAAAGCTATCAGTGGAGCTCGAGCTCTACGTCCAATATTTTGATAAAATTTATTACACATTTGAAATTGTGTAAGGATCTTTTGTGATCTGCGAGTGCGGTAGCGGTCTTGTCAAGTCTTTAAGCGGCAGTACGAACTTTTTCCGAGATAGTAAAGCTTAGAGGTCTGAATTTTCATTGTTAAATATATTTTCTATAAGTAAAAAAAAAAATTAACCTTTTCATCCGTTATTGGATAATGGATGATTTATAAAGTACTCTCCGAGCATCGTAACCACTCTTGAAGTACTGTAGTACCTGGGGCAGGCGGTTTTAAATGTCGTATGGTTGCCCAAGCACATACGGCATTCTCACAACACAGTCAGCCTAGTCCAGAGGAATGACCGGTCAATACGTCTGGGACTCGGGGTCCATATGCGGGTTTCCTCACTATGTTTTCCTTTACCGTTAGAGCGTGCCTATAATGAACATGAGATCTCAAAATGTCTCATTGACACACGCCACAACCTGGAAAAAGAACCTGCACTCTCTCGAGTGCGAATCAAACGGTCTACCTACGAGGCCACGGAACGCTTTCTATAAGTTAATAAGCGTCCGATTTAGCCACAAAAATTAGTTCAAAATTAGAACCTTAGTCACATCTCATACTCATCACCAAGAAACACCAGAGAAAGTTTAAAAGTTAAAATGCTGTTTGGTATTTCCGGTGCTTGTTTAAATCAAGTATTTGATAAGGTAGTATATATTGGAGTTAAGTTTCTGTACCACCAAGAACCATTTTTATCTCTTTTTCGGTTAAGTTTCGGTAGAATCCAAGCGTAACGCGTAACTAAGATCAAATAAAATCAAATCAAAATCAAAAAAGTTTCATTTTCCATACAGGTTATTAAATAACACTCCCGGAATTGTCCCCACGTGATGCCTCTCACCGGGTGTGTGACTTTTCAATATGTATATAGTGCCTATGCACACAGCTACACGCGCACTTCATACATAAAAAACCCTCCTCAGTTTATGTTTGACAAAGCTCTGTCTTCACTTTTTTATTTGGTCGGAGCCGCGGAAGCTAAAAAGTTGAAACTGGTTCGATCTAAATAATGTAAGGATTATTTTGAGCTATGGACTCCATGGACTAGTGCAGGCGGGACACGTACAGCTGCGTTGCGGGTACCTCACACCGTAAGCGCAGCTCGTGTACGTAGGGTGTGATGCCGCAATGGTTACGGACGGCGGGCTTCCTCTTCTTTCTTCTCTCCACCAGAATGAAGCCCTCCTCATCGCACCTCCTGCTCATGTCCTCGACAGGTCGAGGAGATTTAGCCTTGCGGTACTCCTTGGCTTTGGCGCTCTGCTTAGCCTTGCAGCTCTCCATCTCCCCCTTTGATTTCTACCGGGGTGCGGGGTAAGCAGCTACACTCGCATACTTTTTCTGCTGAGTCGATGGATTCTTCAGCTTCGGCTCGATCGCTAGCGACGAGGTTCCGGCGGTTGTTGACCCGTCCAATTCCGCTGACATGACCAACGACAAGTCAAACTGCGCTCCGCGACGCGTGTTTACGTAGGCGAACGGATGATCGGGTGACCTATAACATAGAGAATGATTAGTTTTTATTTGCAATAATTCACTTTGGAAATCACGGATGATACATTCCGATGCATTTAATCTACCTTGCATCTCGTCTAGCTCTGCCTTCATGATGTTCGACTTGCTCAGCAGGCTGGAGACGTCGACGTGGTCCATGGTAACCATACCGGCAGCTTGTGGAGATTCTTAGCAACAAAGGGCGGTACGTCCTCAGGATCCGTCTGCTTCAACAGGATGATGGTGTCCTGTAAGCTACGTTCGCCCCCATCTCTTCTTCGTGATGGTAACATCTACGCGGTCTTGCCCAGCGCTTCACACAGCAGCACCCTTGCAAATCTCCTCGTTAGTGTAGGTGGACTTGGAGAGCTGCACGATGCTGCCCTAGTCCATGGTGTTGATGACGTGCTGGATGAACGCCAGCAACTCATTCGCAATGAGCGCCATGGTGACGTAGCGGCAGCGCGCCGCGACTAGAGAAATATTAAATAGTATTTATTATTAGCAACATGTGCCAATTTGCGGAGAACGCCCGCTTGCTAGCGCTCTACTCACCACGACACTCCTATATTAGTAATAAAAACATACCGGTTGTCTGTAAAGTCGGTTTACTGACGATAGTTGAACGTGACAACGTCAATAACAACAACAACAACAATAACAATAATAATAATGAGGTAAAAGCAATGCGAGGTAACGCTGGTACTTGGGTACTTGGTAACGGTACTTGGTAACGATAACGGGTAACAGGTAACGCATGAGTCATGTTTTTTCGTGCGTGCAGCCGGCTCCATCGATTTATAAGACGTTATCACGTCAATAATGACGGTGTAATGTCCAATTATCCAACCATCTGTTTGCATTGGGGACAGTTTTGAATAATATGACCATGAAACGAATTCTTGTCTATCAGTTTTTATTGTTTTTATATATATTTCAGAGAATTTGTGAAATGTATGTCAGAATTCAAATTATAGCATGCGGTACTGGTAACTGGTTCGACCGGTGTTTCAATGGAGAGGCCCGGCCTGGGGCCTGCCGCCTGTAGTGTTATCATACAAGATCAGCCATCAGCATCTTCTTGATAATAGGGCTGACTTCCAAATTAACTCGACTTTTACTTGAAACTTACTAGCAATTATAGGTTAAATCTCGTTTGGATCTTCAGGCTGTCCTGCTCGCGCGCGCCCGATATGACGCGTAAGCGAATGGGTCGTGATTATAGGGATGATGGTTACATCTAAACTATTTAGTTTCATTAATATACTCTTATATATTGAGGCATTACTACTTGGTAAATGTAAAAAAATATATTATTTAATGTGTAGTTTTGTAATTAGAGAGATATAAAAAGTTCAATTTTTTGCTAAATTAGTAACCAAAACATACATCATTAGTTTACTTACATCATTCATACAAAAACATTCATTATGGTAAGTGTACGATGCAAATCGTACATCAAGCATTTTTAAGTTTAAGCCGTCAGCGGTTTGTGATACGCGCATAATTAATTAATTATTAAATATAATTCAGTACGTTCAGATCTATCAAGGCGATCGCGCGTGCTCGCACACCGGGTCATTTGATCATATCAAGGATCAATAAATCAGTTTATTTTTATTATTCGTAACTCTAGTTTCATTTCATCTCTATCAAGTAAAAGTGTGTAGAGTCAATCAAGGACGCTACATACTTTATGGTCCTTCGATAAATAATAAGGACTTCGCGAGTGAATAACACAATAGTGTGACATTTCGTGAAGTGATCAGTGGACATTGGATTGCAGTGCATATTTTATCAAGGAATTTATACAAGCAGTTGTTAAAGATGGAAGATCTTCTATCAATTCAGCAGCAAATGGTTGGAGCTATTGAGCAGCTCTACTCCAATTTCAAGAAAGATGGGCCGGAACGCAAGACCGGTGACTACATCAGGAGGGGACTGGAAACACTGGACCAATATTGGCAGGAGTTTCAAAACAACCACTTCAAGCTATGTGGTTATAGTGACAGGTCGCATGATTATTTTGTGACCGACCAGTTCGAGACAACCAAGGAGCGCTGGGCACGTCAGGTCGGTTATCGTGAACTATCAAGCACGGGACGCCAAGCCGAGTATGTCGCTGCTGCGGCCGGCGACCCCGCTCGGTGGTGCAGCGACCCCGCAGCCTCCCGCACGCACTTCGTTTCCGGCAGCAAGGGCAGACGGCGCGCACGAGGGAGAAACAAATCAGGTGACTTTCAGGGCTCAGGGCGTCAACAGCACGATAGACGAGTTGCTTAAAAAGCAAGCAAGCAACTTCAGGGCTCTTCAGAGAAAGGTAACTAGTGTTAACTTAGATACGGAGTTAGAAAAATGGGAGTTTGACGATCTACTAAAAATGTTACAATCTCGTTGGTCGGTGATTGATGCTTTACATCTTGAAATAGATAGTGAACTAGAGAGTAAAAATCAGGAATATGATGCGGCTTTTTATCATTATGAGCAATTGTAGGATATAAAAAGGGCTATTAACAAAAAAATGAGGTCTAATTGCCATAGGGAGAAGAGGACGCCGCAGATGGAGTTGCCTACTTTTAGCGGAAGTTTCCAGCAGTGGACGTCATTCAAAGACTTATTCACTGAAACTATCCACACCAACGCATCTCTATCAGGCGCGCAGAAGATGCAGTTTTTAAAGGGTAAGCTCCGAGGTGAAGATTAGCGTTTAGTTCAACACCTACAAATCAGCTCAGACAATTACATCACCTGCTGGGAGATACTCAATAATATACAACGATACAACAATAGAAAACTTATTTTTACGACGCACATCAATACTTTGATGAATATTCCAGTATCGCAGCAAGCATCGTTCGGACACATCAAGAGAATCCACGATACGTCATTGGAATCGTTAAATGCTGTGAAAAACGTAGGTGTAGACATAAGTTCATGGGATCCTTTACTCGTTCATATTCTAAGCCAAAAACTAGACACCGACACATACAACGAGTACGTATCATCATTAAAACAACCGAGGGACCGACCGACTTTAAAAGATTTGTTAAATTTCCTTGAAACAAAATTTACAGCTCTTGAGACTTCACGGAAAAAGCAAGAAAATCTGATTGCAAATTCAAGTTTTAGAAATACATATAATTTTAGTAATAATTCAAGTGCAGAAAATCGATTCAATTGCAAGAAACCAACATATTTTTCGCAATCAAAGGTGTCAAGTAACCGAGTCAATAAACCTGCATATCCGATAAAAACATCGTGTTATTATTGTTCAAACCGCAGGCATGGCTTATATTATTGCGCAAAATTTTTAGAACTACCTAATCATTTGAAGCGAAAATTAATAATAGACAAAAATTTATGTAAAAATTGTCTTTATGATCATGAAGGTAAAGGTTGTTATTCTGAATCACGTTGTAGAGAATGCAACGGCAACCATAATTAAATATTGCTCGATGCATTTTGTAATAATTCATTTACGTCAAAAAATGCAGAGTTGAAGATTTTGAAACCGGAGGTTGGTAATACACATGTTTCCGTAGAGGGCAAGGACCCCCAAATCCTGTTGGCAACAGCCATGGTGCAGGTACAGGCTCGGAACGGCACTTACCATAACATTAGGGCATTATTAGATCAGGGGTCCGAAACTACACTCATATCAGAGAGAGTATCTCACATTTTAGGCTTACCGCGCAGACATTGCAAGGGGACTGGAATAGGTGAAAAGGAGAGTAATTGTAAGGGAATTATTAAAATCAAGTGTAAGTCGAATCAAGAAGACTTCTTCTTCGAAACAGATGCTTATATCATGCAAACTTTAATCAAGAATCTGTCCTCCTACAGTTTTCCTAAACCAGAGTGGCCCGCATTAGAAAATTTGCCTTTAGCAGATCCTTTCTTCAATGTGAGAAAACCGGTTGATATTTTACTTGGAGTGGATGTTTTTGCATCTTACTGTTAGATGGAATTTATAAGGCTGGACCGAATCTGCCAATGGTGCAAAAAACGCGCTTAGGTTGGATTTTGAGCGGTTGTGTTAAAAAGAGTTTTAAATGTAATATTATTGTGCATGATATCAACAACATCTGTCAATTTTGGCAGTCAGAAGATATTTCAGAGACATCTTCTATGTCATTGGCCGACCAACAGGTCGTAGATTTTTACAACAAAACTACATTACGTCAGGCGGATGGCAAGTATCAAGTGCGCCTCCCCCTTAAAAAAGAAATAGAATATAAGTTAGGCCAATCAAAATCAAAAGCTATTGCGCAGTTGAAGCAGTTGGAAAGAAAGTTTGACAGAAATATAAATATAGCACGAGAATATAAATTATTTATTAATGAATACAAACAGTTAGTACATAGGATATAGGATTAAGTAATAGGAAGGACAGGGATAAGGTCAAAGAAAGAATAGAGAAAAGTGGAGGAAAACTAGAAGTACAAAGCATAGAGAACAAGGATCCGCAGGTTGTGTTGTATGGGGTGCTTAAGTCAAACACCGATGACGATATAATAGAAGCAATTAAAAGTCAAAACAGGCACCTCATACAACAGATCCTGGACAGGAAGGAGGATAGGATGGAAGTTAAATATAGAAAGCGGGGAAAGGATGATCACACTGAGCATGTGGTGCTGACTGTGTTACTGGCGGTGTGGGGGTGCTTCACCAAGGCGGGTCATTTATATATTGACACGCAGCGAGTTAGAGTCGCGGACCAGTCCCCCCAAATACAGTGCTTGCGCTGTTTAGGGTATGGACATGGGAAGCGATTCTGCAGCACCGCCGAGGAGAAGTGCTGCCACTGCTCCGGGTCGCACCACCAGTCTCAGTGTGAGGGATTGAAGGCTGGGAACAAGGCCTGTTGCATCAACTGCATAAAGGAAGAGTCGCAAAACACTGATTACAATGCGTTCAGTGCGGAGTGCCCGGTCCGGCAAAAGTGGGACGCTATGGCGCGCGCAACAGTCGCGTATAGTCCAGAAGACCAATAGTGTCAGCACCGTCTAGAGTAAATTAGATGTAATTTAAACTGCATTTTAAAACACCAATTAGACACAAAACAAGTGGACGGTGCGACACTGTTGGGGGAAGCTGGGAATATGTATGATTATGGTGACATAAGATAGCATATATAGCCATAGCAACCGAAAACTGGTACTATTAGCGTATGCGCGCGCCATGGAGTCTCACAAAGTATGCAAAGGATCCATATGAGTATGAATCCTGAGCATACGAATTGTCGGGACGGACACTGCGACCTGAAGGAATAGACGAGGAGACTGTAATTAGACTGAAACTGAAAACTAAGCATTGTATAGAAATAATATAAATAAGCGTGGAAGAAGACTGTAAAAGGAATGTAAAATGTGATGATAAATAGGAAAAATGTAATAAAAGACCGAAATTGAATTGAAATTGTAATTGAAGGTTAAGTGTAAAGCAAGAATGTAAAAGTAAGGCAGGAAAACAAAAGAAAAAGAAAGATGATAAAAAATTGAATTGTAAATGTAAGATAAGATAATGCAGCAAAACAAAATGTGAACAACTAAAAAATTGGATAAAATAAGACATGTAAAATATAATGATACAGTAAAAGAAATGTTAAAAATATTAAATAGATTTTAAAAAGCAAAAGTGTAAGTAGAAATGTTAAAGTAAGGTAGGGAAAAACAAAAGAAAAGATTATAAAATTAAAGTGTAAATACAAGATAAAGTTAATGAAGCAAAGCAAAATGTGAGTAGCGACAAACAAATATAAAATAAGTAGAAGAAAATAAGACAGTAGATTAAAAAAGTGTAATATTGTAATATTGAATGTATGGAGTAAAATGTAAATTGTGAAATTTAAATAAATGTAGGTAGAATATAGAAATGATGTAGATAAGTATGAGAAAGAAATGGAAAATATGTTAGGAATAAGAAAATTAATGTAATAGCAAAATATATAATAATGTGTACATAATAATACAAAGGAAATGTTAAAATAGTAAATAGACTTAAGAAAGTAAAGGTGTAAAGGCAAAAAATGTTAAACTAGGTCTCTAAAATATTGGAATGTATTGGGTCTGAAACTGTAAAATAGAAGTAAAATAAGCGGAAAAAATGTAAAACCAATAAGCGGAAAAAACAAATGTAACTAGTGAATAATTATACAAACATAAAAAATAAACAAAGAAAATAATTGTCCCGGCTTACGGTTGGGGGAACAAGAAAAAAAAACAGTTAGGGCATATGATACAATCGAATAACTTCGACTCATCAGATTATTACTTACCGCATCATTGTGTTATTCGAAATGAATCAACTACAACTAAATTGCGAGTGGTTTTTAATGCCTCTGCGCCTTCTAGTACTGGTTTGAGCCTGAATGATTTAATGGAAAGAGGTCCTAATTCGCAGCAAGATCTGCAGAGTCTTCTTATCAAGTGGATACAATTTAGATATGGTTTTACATCCGATGTTGAGAAAATATTCATGGTCGTTACATCCAGATGACCAAAAATATCAAAAGATATTATATGGATAGCATAAGATATAAGCATATGGAGAGAATCTCCGTTCGACAAAATAAACATTTTTCAATTAACGACAGTGACGTACGGCACCAAGGCCGCGCCGTTCCTGGCGATGATGACTCTTCGACGTTTAGCTCAAGATGAGAGACAGAATTATCAAGACAGTTCTGCCTCAAAAGTGATTGAGTCAGCATTCTACATGGATGATTTAGTTTACGGAAGTCATTCTGCCGAATCAGCAAAGCATTTGATACAGGATATTATTTCTATTTTAAAATCCGGCAGCTTTAATTTACGTAAATGGAAGGCGAATAATCAATATATAATTCCAACTAACAACAGTAATACCGAACAAATTAATTATGACTTTAAAAACACGGAGTCATCAAAAACATTGGGACTTAGATGGAACCCACAGCAAGATAAATTTACATTTACATCAAAATTAGACTTTACGAGTAAAAATCCTACAAAACGTATTTTGCTTTCTAATATTTCAAAATTGTTTGACCCACTAGGTTGACTTTCTCCAATTTCAACTAAAATAAAACTATTATTTCAACAAGTATGGCATTTGCAATTAAAATGGGACGAACCTTTACCTGAAAATGTACATAAAAAGTGGGAAAGCATGAAGACTGATTTAGACAATATAAATCATTTTTATATGCCTAGGTGGTTAGGTATTACAGAAAATAATGTCATCGACTCCATGGGTTTTCAGACGCATCAACAAAATGTTACGCTTGTGTTGTTTATTGCAAGGTAATAACACATGAACAGACGTCTGTACAATGATAGCAGGAAAATCAAGATTAGTACCTGTAAATAATAAACTTACCTTGCCTAAATTGGAGTTATGCGGTGCTCTATTACTCACAAAACTATTATCTAAAATCAAAAGTTGTTTCGAGAGTTATCAAATTAATTATTACTGCTGGGTCGATTCTATGGTAGTCTTTGGATGGATCAACGGTGTTCCTGAGCGCTGGAAGCCATTTGTGGCTAACAGAGTAAAGCAGATTATCGAAGTTGTGCCGCCCAGCAGCTGGAATTACGTCAAGTCGGAGGAGAACCCGGCAGACTGTGCTAGTCGTGGTTTAACAGCCTTACAGTTAAGAAATCATAAACTATGGTGGAAAGGGCCGACTTGGCTAAAAACGCTTAACAGTATGAATCTTAAAAATCTATGTAATATTCAAATAACATTTTTTAACGGATCAAGAAGTGAAAAGAACCAAAAAAATAGTGGCATCTGTAACACAAAATCAAGACGACAACATAATAAAATCATTACTTTTTAAATACAGCTCGCTAAGCATGATTACGAGAATTTTAGCATGGGTATATAGATTTATAAACAATAAACGTGAAACAAAGAAATACTTAACGTTGAGTGAAATAAAGCAAGCTAACATAAAAATCATTCAACAGTGTCAGCAAGAATATTTTATTGAAGAATTACAAGATATTCAGAAAGGAAAACATGTTGCATCAAAAAGCAAGATTTGCATGCTCAACCCTATTCTCGATCAGGAACAAGTTTTAAGAGTGGGGGGGGGGGGGGGGTGACTTAAACACGCTAATATTAACCTAAACATGAAACATCCCATTATCGTACCGAAAAACAGTCGTCTATCAGAATTAATTATCGACCAATATCATGAACTTACCTATCACGGTGGCGCTAAGCTTACATCGGGGATCATTCGACAAAAATATTGGTTAGTAGGGGGACTCAAAGTCACGAAAAAGCGTATTTACCAATGTGTTAAGTGCAGAAAGCATAGTCTCAGCCAACACTATCAAATAATGGGCGATTTGCCTACAGTAAGTGTGAATCCATCGCGGCCATTCTACCACACAGGGGTAGATTATGCAGGTCACGTGTTCGTCAAGGCCAACAAGGGCCGAGGTATTCTAACAACAAAAGGCTACGTGGCTGTATTTGTCTGCATGGTGACTAAAGCTATAGCACTTGGAGTTTGTGTCAGATTTGACAACATCGTCATTTTTAGCTGCATTGCGCCGAATGACAGCTAGACGAGGAGTGCCGAAAAATATGTACAGCGATCAAGGTACAACCTTCCTCGGAGCAAACAAGGTTCTACAGGAAGAATATCAACAGATATTTAGTACCTTCGAAAACACAGAATTTATCAACGAAGTAACGCGAATGGGTATCAAGTGGCATTTTAATGCCCCTTCTTGGCCCTCAGCAGGTGGTCTGTGGGAAGATATCATATGAAGCGGGTGATAGGCGAACAACGACTTACTTTTGAGAAATACACAATATTACTCTCTCAGCTCGAAGCTTGTATTAATCAGAGACCTTTATGTGCAATGACCGAGGACCCAGACGACTTAAATTGCCTCCCACCATCACATTTTCTAACTAGCGGCCCTCATTTAGCATTTTACAATACTGCGACGGACTTACGCACTCGTTGGCACCAAACACAAATATTTTTTGATGATATCTGGAAAAGGTGGCGCTTAGAATATCTTACGCAATTATCAGTACGCAGCAAGTGGAGGCAACCACAAGAGAACATCAAGGTCAACGACATAGTTCTCATTCAAGACACTAATTTGCCGGCGGGAAGGTGGCCACTCGGCCGCGTCCTGCAGCTACACCCTGGAAGCGACGGTTTCGTAATTCGGTTTCGTTACGGTAAAAAAACAAAAAGCGGTATCATGAAACGACCGGTAGTTAAACTGTCAATACTACCACTCAATAATCAAGAATCAAATGTAAAACAGAATGATGATATAAAGCAAGTATATCACATTACTCAACCTATCAAGAAAAATACCTATTCCTTTTCTAAATTGGTATTTACAATTTTACTTTTTATAATGACCTTTATATCGAGCTCGGAAGGCTTATTTAATATTACACCGCTTCAAAATCAAAGTTTGTACTTCGACAAGGTGACAAACATGGCTCTCATTAAAGACGACTGGCGCCTAGTCGTCTACTACGACATGAGTCCCATAAACAAGACTATTCACAATGCGCGGCGATTATGTTACAACTACACCACGGCTACGAACAATTAAGTTATTATAATAATGTTATGATGAACAAGCAAACTTCGCGCACGCGAAGAGGACTGATAAACGGAGTCGGCAATATAGCAAATTATTTATTCGGAATTCTGGATAGTAATTTCGCTGAAAAATATGAACAAGACATACAACTCATCAAGCATAATCAAGATCATCTCGCCACACTCTGGAAAAACCAGACCTCCATCGTCGAAGCCGAATTTAATATTTTGAAACGTACGGAGAACGTCATGAACAAGCAGCATAAGCTCATCAACCTACGATTAAATCAGGTAGAACAACAATTAAACGCTGCAAAGAAGAAAAGCTTTGAAAATAACAATTTTATTCTCTCCGCAATAGTAGCCAACAATATATTAGCTCATCTCAAGAGCATGCAGAATACCCTATTAGACACTATGACTAACATCTACAACGGCCAACTCAGTTTACACCTCTTGACACCTTATCAACTATGCCAAGAGCTAAATACTATTTCAGGGAAAATATCAAAAGACCTTTAATTGAGAATATCAGTTTACCTAATATTTATCATTTGTTAAAAGTTAAGGCTAGAATATCAACTGAATATTTATTATTTGAAACTAAAATACCTCTAATTCACCGAGATACCTATGAAATTCATAAAATCATTGTCGTACCACGCTTAGTAAATAACATGATGATCAAACCCGTATCTAGTTACCTAGCGATTAACCTTAAGAAAGACGCTCTGTTGCCCATGACTGAAAGTGATTTAAAATCGTGTCTGCAGCAAGAATCAGGCACTCTTTTACGTAGGAGCAGTTCTCCGGTGTACGCCTTGAAGGACGACGAGAGTCTCTGTGAAAAGGATGCACCCACCGGAAGATGCAGGATTTTTTAAGAACCGTGCCGGTCACAGTGGCATGAGTTAAATCAAGTCAATACATACTTTTATTTTTATTGTCAGCAACAAAACGTAAAAATACTATGCGATGATCAAGTTTCATCGTTTCAGTTATTGCACTCCGGCTTATTGACAACAAATCAAGGTTGTCTACTGAAGTTCAAGGACTTTACTGTGTATACTCATAAACAAGAATTGAGTAATTTGCACATAAAAGCAAACCTAATTATTTCAATGTTATCTCCGATAAACTACCTTTTTAATGTATCGGTACCAATCCTCGGCGCTACTAGCGCAGGTGAGGAGGATGACGTCAGCGAGCATTCAAAGCAGCTGATTCATCTGCAGAAGAAGATAGAGGAGATGAAGCAGGATGTCCCGCTGTACGACAGCGTCAGTAGCCACGACATTCATCATTATACTGCAACGTACATTATCGTTGTCGTGGGTATTGTTGGGACAGCTGTTTGGGGAGCGAGGAGGATCCGGCGCAAGCGCTGGGCGGGAGGCGCCGGCCACCCCGGTGGCAGCCGGGGCGAGCAGCGAGGCGGCAGCCGCCCTCCTCCTCCACGGCAGCTAGTGACAATCAGTGTGTGTGTAGTGCAACTAGTGCAAGTGATAAGTGCGTTACTAAGGTTCCGCGGTATACGAGTTATCCAAACCTCGATAGTAATAGTGTTCCGTGTAAACAAGACTTTAAACGTGTATCGTATTCCAACGTAGCTAGGCAAAACAAAGGCACGTTACCGAACTTTCGCTCTGTATACGTAATCGGTGACGATAGTGTTAAGTTTAATTCTGTTTAGATCATTAATTTGTATTTACTTACTAACCAGTGTAGGTTAAGGATAAAATGGTATCACCTTATATCATCTCATCACTATTAACTTTTCTACTCTTTTCGGTGTGGGAGCATGTACGATGCAAATCGTACATCAAGCATTTTTAAGTTTAAGCCGTCAGCGGTTTGTGATACGCGCATAATTAATTAATTATTAAATATAATTCAGTACGTTCAGATCTATCAAGGCGATCGCGCGTGCTCGCACACCGGGTCATTTGATCATATCAAGGATCAATAAATCAGTTTATTTTTATTTTTCGTAACTCTAGTTTCATTTCATCTCTATCAAGTAAAAGTGTGTAGAAACAACCAAGGACGCTACAGTAAGTATGAACTTAAACGCAAAAATATCGGAGACAATATTTACAAATATGTTCCTGCGGCCGTATACTTCATACACTTTAACCCAGCCGTGACGTCACGGCTAGGTACGACTTTAGTATGGAGCGTTTTCACGAGACTTGCGCAATTTTCTATACAAATCGCTGTACCTTTGATATACTGTTTCTTCTCAGAAGTTACTCATATTTAAGAGTACTATTAATTTATGTAATTTTTTTTGTCATCTATCCTATTGGGCTGGAATTAAAAGTTGATGACTGTTTCAAGTTTACTACAGATCTTACGAGCTAGTCGACTTACTTATTGCCGTTGTCGTGTGTAAGTGTAAGTGTAAGTAAGTCGTTGTCTCTTACCATCGTGCTTGAGTTTTTTTAATGTAGGTATGTACGAGGGCCGAAACGACAAAGAAAAACTTCAAAAATCTATTTAAAATAAATTTATTTCTCAACGTAGTTTCCTTCTACCTCGATGCATTTAGTCCAGCGCTTCTCCAATGCCAGTTTACCAGTTTGATAAAATGTTTTCTTAAACAATACTCGTCAAACCCTCAAAAGACTCGTCCACGGCAACAATGACTTCTTCATTTGATGAAAATCTCTGGCCACCTAACCATTTCTTCAGGTTTGGGAATAAGTGGAAGTCGCACGGGGCTAGATCCGGGGAATAGGGTGGATGCGGTAGCAATTCGAACCGCAATTCATGGAGTTTGGCGACTGCAACCATTGACGTGTGTGCAGATGCGTTGTCATGGTGGAACAAAATTTTTTTCTTGGCCAAATGTGGTCGTTTCTTCTGGATTTCTTCACTTAATTTTTGCAGCAAGCTTGCGTAGTACTCTCCATTTATTGTTTTTCCTTTTTGCAGATAATCCACTAAAATAATCCCTCGAGCATCCCAAAAAACAGTCGCTATCACTTTGCCGGCCGACAAAACCGTTTTTGCTTTCTTCGGCGCAGGTTTTCCGCTCTCAGTCCACTGCTTAGATTGTTATTTTGTCTCGGGAGTATAATGATGTATCCAGGTTTCATCGACTGTTACATAACGCCGCAAAACTCATTAGGATCTCGGTTAAACAGCGCCAAACACTCCGATGAATCGTCCACTCGACGTTGCTTTTGGTCTACAGTGAGCAAACGCGGCACCCATCGCGCGCAAAGCTTTTTCATTCCCAAATGTTGGTGCAAAATATTAAAAATGCGTTCAGATGAAATGCTCACCATCTCTGCTATCTCTCGCAACTTTAAGCGCCGATCATTCAATACAATTTTGTGAATTTTTTTGATCATGTCCGGATTCGTGACTTCATTTGGACGGCCAGACCTGTAGGCGTCTTCGCAGCTCTGTCTTCCACGTTTAAAATCAGTTACCCAGGTGTGAATTGTACTCAATGCAGGAGCAGAATTACCTAAAACACTGTCTAGCTTGGTTTTAATCTGGGTTGCTGTTTTCTCTTTTAAAACGTAAAATTTTATCACCGCACAAATTTCGTTTCTTTCCATTGTTAAGAAAATTTACGACAGAGAAAGTTCTATGTCCTCTCAAACAAATTCCATCAGTTCGATTAAATTCAAATTTGGCGTTCTATTTTCAAAAAGATGCCAGAATATAATGTAATATTCCTTTTTTGCGTATCATTTTTTTAAGTTCGTCGTTTCGGCCAGTTATCAATCAGCCCAGGTACTTTAACTAATTGACTCATAATCAAATCATCTTATTTAATTATGTAATAAACTAAATGATTGTTGTGACTGTTAGATCTGGACTTAATTTTATATCTATAATTATATTTTTAATCTTAACAATGAGTGTTTAACTTTGTAT
The DNA here is from genome assembly GCA_037179445.1 of Phengaris alcon alcon. NCBI lineage: Eukaryota > Metazoa > Arthropoda > Insecta > Lepidoptera > Lycaenidae > Phengaris > Phengaris alcon. The sequence continues at coordinate 2,766,028 of JAYRCH010000155.1, read as the reverse complement.
TATAAGAATAATTAATAATATAGCATGTTTAAAATAACAATGTTTTCACGCCCAAGAGGCAGACATTTTTAAACCAAACTAAATTATTGCAAGACCCTGTAACAAATGTCTTGGAAATAAATAAATTCTATTCTATTCTTTCCAATCTAATAAAACACTAGCTGTCGTGTATTTGAAGAGAGTGACATTGAAGAGACATTTTAGTAGATAACACTTTTACTTTTCACGAAGTTTTTTTTTCATTTTTTGTTGGAGAGAAACTTTCAAATCTTCAATTGTGCTTTTTGTGACGGTTCTTGATTCTAATTATAGTTTCTAGGCTTCAGGTACATAAAAACAATATTATATGGTTGTTTTTTGTTGCATAGATGTACATATATTACGCTTAAGTTTATTTATAAGTAAAAATATGTATTATTATTTTATTGTTAAACAAAGACATGTTCCATAGGTCATTTTTTCTTTACACAATATGTGAAAATGTAAAAAGTTGTGATTTTGTTTGCGTTCCATCAAGACAAGCAAATTACTGTCTTGTAATATACAGATAAAATAAGTAAGGCTCACGAGTCGCGAGTCCTAGGAAAAAAAAAAAGCCAGCCTGCATATCTTCGGAAGTCCTAAATACCTACCTAGACCACCAGTACCGACTGTAGGCACTTCGTAATACAAAGTAGATACAGTAGAGTTCTAGATAAAACGAGAAAAAAATTGTAATGTTACTAAACTGACATGACTCGAAGTAATTTAATTTAACAGTTAACCTTTCAGGCTTTGTACTCCTTTTCCTGTATTATTATTCTATACTAGACGTTGGCCACAACTTCGTGCGCGCAAAAGTTCTAGCGGAAATCGCACATTTTTCCGCCATAAAAAGTGGCCTGTGTCCTTCCCCGTGGACTACTCTTTATCTGTGCCAAATTTCATCAAGTCGTGACGAAAACACCTAGCGGACTTGTAAACCATCCATATAATTCACCTGAAATACATAGCTCTACCTACAGCTCTTCACACCAATTTTCGTATAAGTGACAATCCCTGTCGCTGTCTTATATCTAGGTTCAACATGCCGCCCACCACGCATATAATATGTAATTGTATTTTTAAATCTCACATATAATATTCTCAAATCTCAATCTGCCAACTGTGGCGCAGTACAGTGCAGTGGCGCGAACAACAATATCAATAAACTCCCTAACATAATACATAATATATCTACAGCTCATTGCAAGGTGTAAACAAAAACCTATACTTATTTACAACGGATACAAAATATCAATTACAAAGAAAATAAAGACCTGTCTTTAGGATTTTTTAGATTTTTTAGGAAATTAACTTTAGGATCCTTAACAATATTTAATTAAACAGAACAAAACAGCAAACAAACAGAACGAATTTTGGAAAATAAATAAATGTAAAAATATTATTTTAAAATACATTCTATTCTAACACAACTAAAATTAAAATCAAACTATGTAAAGTAACTAACATTATATCTAATATTTTGTTACTCAATATTATGTTAAAGCCATCTATCTATCTGTCTTAGATCTATCCGGTTTTTAATTCCCTAATTAATTTCCTACCTATAAACTTCCCCAACTCGTAAAATTTCTCACGAACCAATTCCTACTAGTATAACATTTTAAAATGCTTTGATTGCAGTAAGCTTTATCTGAGACATGACCACATGAATTAACTGAGCTATTCACCAATTTTGATTAACTAATAACTTGTTACTGTCTATAAAATCTAACCTATTATTGAATTTTATCTGCCGAAACCTTTGGCACTAATTTAGCGGGTGACCTTCTTTATAAAATGGACCATGACAAATCTATCATAAATATTATAACGACCAGCGGCCAGCCCCGTGAACAAAAGGCCTGGCTGGAAAAAACCCACAACCCGCTCGCCGCCCGCACCCCCGTCATACGTCTAGCCAGGCACACATAGCTGCGAGCTGTCAATCGTGTAAGTCTATCGAATGACGGTTATTTACGTTAGTAATATATACTCTTTATCTATGGTCTATTACAATGTAATCAAAATGTAATAAGAGTACAGTAATTGGGACTGTACCAAGATTGTTTTTACGTTATTGGGATTCCCGGACTTCTAGTAAAATAATTCACCTAGTAGAGCCCGTTGGAAAGTAGCACTGACGTCTACTTCATTAGTGATGTAAGTATAACACACGTCTCCTCGTATTAAGGTAGCCTTGATCTATGTTACCGCGACGCGAGACCGCGACCAGCAAACCAGCCAATCATGTTTTCTGGCCACGACCACCAGACCAGCAGTGACTCCGCGACCCTATTTCGGTCTCAGGTGGCTTGCATCGGAAGGCTACCTTTAGTATGAATTTGTATGAAGCACTAAGCAACCCCCGCGTCCCGCGTCGCGCGACTGGTGACCGTGGCCAGAGAACCTAATTCTCTGGTTTGCTGGTCGCGTCGCGTGCATCGGACAGCTACCTTTACACACTTAGTTTCATAGTACTTCGTATTACGTATACAAAGAAAACTACCAGCAGCGATCATACATAATATTTGGTAGCTTATGCGTTAGCGTACGTCGTGTTAAATGTTAATACAGGAAATCCTATCCAAGGGGGACGATTAAAAATATTTAATCGATGAGCTGGTTAATTAGCATCCTAGTCACCTTTCGTATCGTGATTTTATTATAACTAGAGTTCGCCCTGTGGTCGAAGTACGACCGTAATTCATGTTTTAATTATAAAGGTTCAAGTTTTTTAGGTTTCTTTTGCCTCTTAGATACGCAATAAAAATATGTAAATGTTGTTTATGGAATGTGAAAGAAAGATTGACAATCATTGAAAATAGTGTCAAGCCTCCTGTAATATATACAAACATGCTAGTATGAGTGAGGTAGTGTTATTATTTTTATAAATTGAATGTATTTCTACGAGTAATCGTTATTTTTTAAAATATTAGCTTACGGCAGGCCTTCCTCCACTTAAACTTTAAATGTGCCAAATTTCACACTGATCCGTGTGCACAATTCTCGTTAAATCGTACTTGAAATTTTTGCTTCACGTATTATTTTAATGATCAGCCTCCGTGGTCCAGGTTTAGAGCTTGGCTCTCGACTCGGAGGTCGTGAGTTTGATTCCCGCGATGGAACAACAAAAAATAGTGTTTTCAAGTTGTTTAGGATAATGCAGGCTGATCATCTGATTGTCTGACAAGAAAGATGATAGGTACATGCGTCAGATGGGCATGTAAAACGGTTATCCATCCCACTAGGTTTCGACAGTACAGGTAGAGATAGTGCTCTTGTGTACTGCGCACACCCTTGCCACTATAAAATAACTCCTGCTCAGCTGGCCTGGTTTCAATGAAATCGGTACCCAAAACGAAACCTGTGTTTTACTATTATTATTTATTATTATTATAATCTGTTCACGTGATCAGACATTCATGCCTGATAAGAGATATCTAACTCGAACTCTAAACTGCGGGTCGGTTTGACCACATTTCATTGTGTTAAATTTCAACATTTACAAAAGGACTGTATCCCTTGCGTATATTTACAGGTTTGTGGGTTTGGCTCAAACATGTCAACTCTTTAAGCGATCTGGCATGGTGCCAAGTCCTCAATTTATGTTTTGTCTAGCCGTTTACCTAAAGTGTCTATGATATTATGATGCTTGTCTTGTAAATAATTATTTTGAGATAAGAATTAAGGTGTTCCAAGTATTATGTTTTGGATTGAAACATTAGCGGCGTTGAGAGTGAAATTTCAAGGTCACGTCACGACACGCGTCACGATACGATTTTGCATATAACGCCATCTGGCGGAAGATACTTAAACTTTTTAAAGTACGGCATATAAACTTTCTAAAGTACGGCTCAGATTGCGCTATTTACTATACGAATATTGGAATGCTGGTTTAAGGCATTATGTAAAAAACAGCATTAATAGCTTGGAAATGTTGGAAGACGAAAATATGAGTAGTTACGACATTTTTTGCCTAATCGATGCTAGATGTCGTGGTCTACAAACTAAAACTCATTTCTAAAAATATAAAAAAAATAACGTAGCTACAATACGAAATAAAACAAGATCGTCCGTCGGTGTGTCGTCGTTGCAAACGAGAATAATTTTGCGAAAAAGAAACGAACAATAATATATATACGAGGGCTGATTGATAAGTTTCCGAAACGACAAATAAAAACTTAAAAAATCTATCTAAAATAAATTTATTTCTCAACGTAGTTTCCTTCTACCTCGATGCATTTAGTCCAGCGCTTCTCCAATGCCGTTACACCAGTTTGATAAAATGTTTTCTCCAACCCCTCAAAATACTCGTCCACGGCAACAATGACTTCTTAATTTGATGAAAATCTCTGGCCACCTAACCATTTCTTCAGGTTTGGGAATAAGTGGAAGTCGCACGGGGCCAGATCCGGGGAATAGGGTGGATGCGGTAGCAATTCGAACCGCAATTCATGGAGTTTGGCGACTGCAACCATTGACGTGTGTGCAGGTGCGTTGTCATGGTGGAACAAAATTTTTTTCTTGGCCAAATGTGGTCGTTTCTTCTGGATTTCTTCACTTAATTTTTGCAGCAAGCTTGCGTAGTACTCTCCATTTATTGTTTTTCTTTTTTGCAGATAATCCACTAAAATAATCCCTCGAGCATCCCAAAAAACAGTCGCCATCACTTTGCCGGCCGACAAAACCGTTTTTGCTTTCTTCGGCGCAGGTTTTCCGCTCTCAGTCCACTGCTTAGATTGTTATTTTGTCTCGGGAGTATAATGATGTATCCAGGTTTCATCGACTGTTACATAACGCCGCAAAACTCATTAGGATCTCGGTTAAACAGCGCCAAACACTCCGATGAATCGTCCACTCGACGTTGCTTTTGGTCTACAGTGAGCAAACGCGGCACCCATCGCGCGCAAAGCTTTTTCATTCCCAAATGTTGGTGTAAAATATTAAAACGCGTTTAGATGAAATGATCACCATCTCTGCTATCTCTCGCAACTTTAAGCGCCGATCATTCAATACAATTTTGTGAATTTTTTTGATCATGTCCGGATTCGTGACTTCATTTGGACGGCCAGACCTGTGGGCGTCTTCGCAGCTCTGTCTTCCCAGTTACCCAGGTGTGAATTATACTCAATGCAGGAGCAGAATTACCTAAAACACTGTCTAGCTTGGTTTTAATCTGGGTTGCTGTTTTCTCTTTTAAAACGTAAAACTTTATCACCGCACGAATTTCGTTTCTTTCCATTGTTAAGAAAATTTACGACAGAGAAAGTTCTACGTCCTCTCAAACAAATTCCATCAGTTCGATTAAATTCAAATTTGGCGTTCTATTTTCAAAAAGATGCCAGAATATAATGTAATATTCCTTTTTTGCGTATCATTTTTTTAAGTTCGTCGTTTCGGACAGTTATCAATCAGCCCAGGTACTATAATAGCATGCTTAAATTTATTACATGGCGTCACAGACGGCGAAGATACTATAATATTTTATCTTAGGATGCTTGGATATGTTTCGTATTAAAGTACGTAATATGAAAATATAATATAGTATCATAGTTCATACAAACTGTATAGCAAGCGATATTTTATATTATACTATTATAAATATGAAAGTTTGAGAGAATGGATGGATTGATGTTTGTTACTCTTTCACGCAAAAACTACTGGACGGATTTCGATAAAATTTGGTATGGTAGTAGTTTAGGCTATGGATTAAAACATAGGCTACTTTTTACCCCGAAAAAGTACAGTTTATATTTCCCGCGGCTCTGCCCGCGTAAACACAGTATCTCACGGGAACACTGTGCTATTTCGGAATAAATAGTAGCCACTTTTATTCCAGAGCTTAGACTACTACCATATCAAATTGCATCAAAATCCGTTCAGTCATTTTTTGCGTAAAACGAACATCCATCCATCCATCCTTACAAACTTTCACATTTATAATAGTAGTTTGACACAACTCACAGCGAATGTGCGCCCTTTAAAATCCCGGGAACACCGGAACTAGGCTATAGGATGTTGCCTGCCTCCTTGACCCCTACGGCCTACCATGAGCATTGTCTATGCATTTAGTTTCACTTTTTATCAGTCGATTACCATAACCTGACCACACTGGCCTTATATTTAAGGAAAACTTCTGCAACCGGCCCCACAGGTTGAGCAGCAACCGCGTGTACTTGGAGCCGGTACCGTTATGGTTACCATTAAAACGAAACATGTTGAAACGGAATCAAAGTGACAGTTCATTCAGTTTGATCTTGCAGGAACCTACAGGCTGTTCTTGTGCATTTTAGGCTAGGACTATGTGATTCGGAATCTGGCGAGTCAGGGAAAATTCAGAGCACTGAAAATAGAACTCTGCGATAGTAAAGAGTTATTAGATAATAGATTTAAAAATCGAAAACACAAGTGTAGAGTCGAATGTCAACGCCATATATGACAGCTCGACACTCGAGATACATCGATTTTTAACTCTGTATTGTGTTAGCAGAGTTCTATTTTCAGTGCTAAGAATTTTTCCGGGCTCATCGGATTCCGGATGATATTATAGTCCCAGCCTTAAGCGATTGGGTCACGACTCACGATTCAAGCGATCGCTGCCTTTGATGACTTACAACTGTATTATGTGCAATTTATACAACATTCAGTTAAAATACAGACGTTATTGATGCCATGCATGCTCCATAGAGTATAGACATGATGCTAAAACCGGATTTATTGATATGTGAAATACGTAAGTTCTATACAGAATGTCTCCAAAACAAAAATAGATCTTCAACACCTTAAATGTGACCTTAAGTTTTGACCAGACTATCCTATAAAAAACTTAAATTCGATTCATTACCGCTTGGCCGATACCGCGCAGCGGGCGCGTGACCTTCAAAGCCGGCAGGACGTACTGCAGTACGAGGTCCATGCGTAGTGAGAGTTGTCAGGAAATATTAATCGTGTTCTTTTTCTGTAAATTACAAACATTTTTAGTTCTTCATACTGTCTTAAATCATTACCTTAATGTTGGGTTAAACATTTCTTTCGGATAAAAATACATCCTATATTCTATATACTTAGTAATATTAATCTATGTAGTATATACCAAATAATTGGAGGTGTTTACTCTATTGAACGAATTTGGTATATAGATGAAAAGCTGCCTTCAAGTCAAGTACCCAATACCTACTATTATTATTTTGCGCGCCATTGTGATGGCAGAATGTTGGATCCTAGCTATTATAATATTTTTAAGAGCTTATGTATACCATATTCTTGCAATAAAGGATTGGTTGATTGTTTGATACTATCGAACTTCGAAACTTTAGGATTTTCTCAATGAACTTTCATGAAATATTTTTTGTCTCAGTACCTTGATAGAAATCAGTAGATTGGCCGATAGCACAATTAACTTTCAATTAAGCCGTTAGCCGATGGTTATCGCGCTAAGATATGTGATGTTTATTTACTTTCGGAATATATTTTGGTCGTTAAAATGTCGTATGCGTACGTCTTTCGAATTTTTTATGTGTGTATAGTGAGCAAAAAAATGGTGATAAACACACTGATAAACACACCTGCAGTTCAGGTGTTGTTATTGAGAAGCACGTGCAATGATAACGACTGCACCTGTTGTTTACATTACACACCTGCAGTCGCACGTGTAGAATTGATTAAATTTATACAATCAAAAAATATGTATACAGCAGAACGTATAACCGCCTTCTTTTTTCGGAAGTCGGTTAAAAATAAGTTCAATCTGCATAATTAAAAAGTGGATTTAATAAAAACTCTTAAATATTGAGATAAATTTTAAATTAAATCTAATAATATATTATAATCATAATCTACGGCGTTGTAAGATATTTTTACTCAGTGCTGTATGCGCGTACTTGAAACGCGCGTCCTCTGCGCGTTTCTAAATACGCCATATGCGGGCCCTTAATAAATAAGCTTTTTATGGCCGGCTAGGCTATAATGCTTCTAATTTAAATGTCACTTATTCATCGCGCAATAGAGAAATACAATGACACAATCATTTGGTCGAATTGCATTTTTTAAATTTACATTTCGATTACATTGAAACGGAACGGAGTGTAGGTATATTGTGAGGCTATTTTTGGAATATTTTTTTATTGTCTGAATGAATAGAGTAACTTGACAGAAGAAACAGTCTACTAAAAATCAAAATTTTCATAGTTACAGCGACTTTTTAAACGTCGCGTCAGACTAATCTATCATAGATATTATGAAATTATACTGTCAATTATGTCAAAGCACAAAACGACCAGCGGCCAGCCCCGTGAGCCTTAGTCCAGACTGGGAAAAAGTTCCTCCCCTCCCGCCTCCGCATTCGCCCAGCCACGCACACACAGCCGCGAGCTGTCATTCGTGTAAATCGGTGGGATGACGATTCTTTACGTTAGTAATATATATTCGTTGTCGAAGGCGACATTTTTGCGTACTGTACTCGGTAAAAGTTTGACAGTCGCGGGGAAATCTACCGCCACCACCGGCGACCGGGGACTCCCCGCGAGCTCCCCGCCAGCTCCTCGCCAGCTCCCCGCCAGCTCCCCGCGGCACGCACGTGACGCGAACTACAAGTTACAAGTGTTGCGGCCACCGAAACCGTTCGGGAGTTGTTATGCCATGAACAGACTGACAAATTTTTTCTGTTTTAGGGACGATAGACTGACTGAACTATGAATACTGCTCAAACCGTTGCACAGATTGCGTTGTTGGCTTTGGCACGCAGATATTTGTTATGACTTACGGTCAACTCACACCGAGACGCGACGTGACGCGTACTTTTATAATAACGATACGATATGCATATTATTACAGCATCTTGAAGCATTGTCTCGTCGTGTCGCATAACTAAATATTATATAGTCCATAATATTTAGTTATGCTGACCCGTGCCCACTTCGTTGGGCGTTAAACATTTTTTGATGATAATGATAAAAGGTATCTTAAGTTACGCCTTATAACATCAGCTATATTTATATCTGCTGCTATAGTCTCGTGAAAATCGATCCAGCCGTTCCAGAGATTAGCTGGAACAAACAGATAGACAGACAGACAGACGGACTGAAAAAAATAATTAAAAATTGAGTTTTATTGTTAATACCGTATGCATTCATATGCATTAGCTAAGTGAAAAGCTGTTAATTTGAAATTACAAACAGACTTCGATTTTGTTTAATTGTATCTATATATATAGATATCTGGATGTATCTAGATTATGGTATTGTGTAGGTCTGTGGGTACTACAAAGTATTGTAATCTCAATTGTATTTTGTCTGTTTCTTACATTCTTACATTGATGATGAATGGTGCCTTTCAAAATGGGGTCAATAAAAAATTTAAACATGAAAGTCATTGTGCTAAGAAATAAATTCAAAAAATCATCTTCGTTAATGCACAAAAAATGAATTCTGTGACCCCAAAACATAAACATTGAGAGGTCATCGCGTCACACATTCAGCATCATTAAAATATACAAAAATAATCACATGCAATTTCTTGCGAACCGTCAGACCGTGTCAAGTATCATTTAATTACTGATTGAAACCAAAGACTATATATTATTTATATATTACTAACGGTAAGAATCGTCATTCAATAGATTTACACGAATGACAGGCTATGTGGGCGTGGCTAAACGTATGCGGAGGCTTCGCGGTGTGCGCGGGATGTGGGGTTTTAAGCTCGTTTTTGCTAGTTTGCTTTGACATAAGTGACAATATAACTTCATATTAAAATAGATCTGACGCGACATTCGAACTTATGTTTCTAGAATGTTTATTTCGGTGTCAAAACCTAGGTTTACTTCAACACATCTGACAGACGCCGGTGCTCGAACTGTCATTTTTAGAGAGTGTTGTGCCTGTTTCGAAGTGTTGACAGGCATGCTAGGCTACATAATAGGCCCTAATAAATAGGGAAACGAACACCGCACACTACGTCCACCCACAAGATGATCAGCTGTTAAATGTCTCAAACGGAATACCAAAGGTTGAAGGTGTGTTTCAATCTATTTATAAGCGTCATATATTTGTATGTTTTGTCTCTGTCACTCAGTATAAAGTTAGCAGCGACAAAACTTTCGGATAAGCTATTCATCACTAGGAGATTGTGAAACAAGCCCTTAATCAGAACTTTTAGCGCTATAAAAAGAACTTTCATATCATGATTATAACAACGTTATTATTGATAGTCTATTCGCGTTAAGAATGAAGTGAACCATGCGTACATATGTCAAAATAGCTTAAATTGGATAATGTGAACGGCTTACGGCTTATGCGCCATTGGTTGGGGCATATGTACGCATGATTCACTTCATTCTTAACTTGAATAGACCATAGTAATCTGTATCTCTACGGTCAAGTCTGTTTGGCGAACTGTTTATCAATTAAAATGCATGCACCTTCACTTTTGGCAAGGAATATTAGGCCTGATAGTGTCAGTTGAGTTACAAGCTAGAGGCCAGAGTTTCTTCGAAGTTCTAAAACAAAAATGTATGGAATTTGACATAAGAATTGCTAAGTGACATAGAGATGCATGTTACTTGATTAAGGATGCTTATCAAAAATGTATCGGATATATGTATGTACGGGATATACATACATATTATATCCCATACATTTTTGTTTTCGATCTTCGTCGTCGTAATTAGCGATGGCAACTTCGCTAAAGGCTCAAGTAATGCTTTTGAATCGCAACTAAGGGGCCATCCATAAATTACCTTCAGAGTTATCTTTTTCTATGGTTACATAGCCGCTAGACGTCTGCTTAGTTAAAACTAGTGGTGGTAAAAACCCCTATTCGTAATAGTCCCAAAGGCTAGATCGTATCACACCACAACATGAGGCAACCTCGCATTTTACAATTTGTAATAAATATTGTGATTCATTTGCGTACCCATGAAGCATCATTTTTAGGTATTTAAATTCAGTCTAGTATTGTTATATAAAAGTTCGTGTTTTATTTCAATTTAAGATTTTGAAATGTTATGTCACAAAATTTAGGACCTCTTCCACCCCCTTGTCACACAATGTCACACTTCTTCGCCCCCCCCCCCCCCCCCCCCCCCCCCCCTTTCCTTAATGTGTGACTGTTGTGAACCACGACGACTTGGTCTTTACAGATCCTTCTTACGCTTGAGTGGTGATAATAATAATACAGCAACAATTGTTATATTCTCCTTTATTGGTACTTATGAGAGAGATGCTTAACACAGATACGTCTACACTATATATAGCCTTTTGGGTAACTGAAATAAACTAACTAGATAGGCTGTGTTTGTGACAGCAGAGTTTTGGGTGCAAGTTTTCCCGTTACCTATTAATCACATTTCGAAACTAAATCGATATAGTTCTTCTCAGTTAAATATTTGTAAATATAAAGTATTGACCAGATTGTTTGTTAGTCTCTCAAATCTATCTCCTAAAACATGGCCCACGGTTTACAAGCTGTGTGTTTGAACCACTTTGGACATATTTTTCCTCACCTTAACTAAACTGTACCAGCAATTATGTTTCGGTTAGCTGGAGCCGTCTGCCAGTGCGTGATGGAGCTGAGATGACCTCAGTTCTTAATGACCAAAAAAAAATGGGTACAAGCGAGAGCCGATTGCTAAACGACAGGCATTGGATTAGATATGGGAGACCGAAACAGTCGCTTAAATGGTGTGTAATAATATTATGGCGGTGTCTTGTGTATTAAAAATGACGACACCATATTATTATTATTAGTATTTGATAATTACCTGCTTGGAAAAAGAATATACATGGAAGTGACACTACAGTCAAATGATTTTTGTACGCCATCTTGATTTCAGAAGATTTTGTCAACTAAAAGCGGACTGATACGTGGATTATACTGCGGAAAGCAAATGTCAAAATTTCAAGATGACAGAATATGTCAAACAAAAAGAGGGGCAGTTTAAGTGTGGACACTTTTTGTCTGTGTCTATTAAGACGAAGCATGCCCAGGCAAAAAGTGTCCTATATGTTCATATATACATCACTAGTTCAACCTATATGTAGTCATATAGGTTGAGCTAATGATGACATTTTATAACGCGTTAAATTATAAGGAAAGTTGTGCATTACGGTAGAAAGTGACCGTGTAATCCGCTGACATCATCTAGAGATGTTTATTTCATTACAAGAAAGGCTAGAAAGGCTCTAGGCTGCGTACAATGCAAGGAGAAAATAATGATAAGTTGACTTACTAGCAAAGTTTTACATTTTTAATTAATTTTCTAGCATATTTTTCCGATCTTCATCATTTGCCAGACTTTGATTGATTAAACAAAAATAATTACTCATTTCATTTCATTCATTACTCATTTTCCCGACATAAATTAAAAATCAGTTAATAGCAATGATTTAAAACAAACATTTTGATTTTGGTTGGAATTTATGTAAATGACATACAATCGGCTGCTATTAATAAAGCTCGTTTGTATGCATGTCGGTTTGTGTGTTTTCATAGTGATGGCAGCCTATAAAATTAATAATATATAGTCACACTTTTAAGATAAATCATAGGTATTGATTTTAAATTTTAATGATTAGTTAAACTTGTTGACGTGTGGTTAATTTAAACCAAAGACTTAAATTTAATTTAAAAGAAAAAGTTAAAATTTATTTATTCTTAACTTTATAAACGGTCATCAACGTTAGTTAGGTACGAACAGTTAGTATAGGAAAATTCAATCCCCGATTTTAGTATTTTCCTCGCAATTTTTCCAATATTTCTCAACGTTTAAACTTGCACAATTATTTCAAGGTCAAGATTAGCCAAATCAGTCAAGCTGTTCTCAAGTTTTAGCGAGACATAGGCACTCCAATCCATTTTTAATGAAGAAAGATACGACTCGATTCGTCATCAATGGCCATCAACGCACAATAAGCTCTTGTGTGTGGATTGCCTGCCGCCTGCGGGTGACCATGGGAGGCGATAATCGTTTCATATCAGGCAAACAGTTAGCTCGTTAAACAAGTATATCATAAAAAATATAAACATAGCAACAAGAAGTCAGTGCGGGTAGAAGTAAAACATTGTTGCCGCTCAAGCGCTTTGCAGCGCTGTGCGTCATTTGCTTTAAAATTCTTTGTGATTTCGGGATAATAGAGATCTCGATACTGCCGCTGTGCGTCATTTGCTTTAAAATTCTTTGAGGTTCTTTACTGTGGTGCCTATGAGACTGTATCCCTCGCTACCTCCTCTAAGTGAGAATGTAAAAAATACACAATTTTTAAAGTTTACCCATTATAGCCAGGTGAAATTAAAAAATTGGGTATTATTTTCGCTTTCTCCAGTTACTAAATTATACTTGTAATAATTGTAGAAGAATAAATTATAATAAACGACAGGTCTCAAATGCCCACATTACTAATGTGACTATTTTAGACCTGCTGGAAAGTGTAAACCCATTTTAGTCTTTAGCAGCAGTTTAGGAGCAGTTTTCGTTTAACATAAATGACGAACATTTGGCATGGCATTCTTAGACTACTAAGTAGCAAAAAGCCCTCGAGCGCGCAAAAGGAAAAATCATGGGAACCTCACATTTAGCCGTGATATAATAGACTATCATCTGCACGGTCTGCTCTACATCTGCACCATAATCGGTCCTGTTGTTTCGGAGCCTATTCAATGGGACAAACAAACAATCGACTCTTTCCTTCTCATATCATTAGCGTAGATATTGTGAAGTTCACAGTCCCCTTTATCACATTCCGGACAGGACGGACAGGTTGTTAGCGGGTCACGAGAGTGGGGCACCTGATGGTGTGTCCTCTCGACTTGTATAATGTCGATAATTGTTGTGAGAATCCGTGTTAAAGCCTACTGTCGTGAGTCAATCGCGCCCGACACACGTACAGTTCTGACCGCGGGAAATAGCATGCGCCGTTCCAACCCGCGCTCCGAACCGAATGTGTAAATGCGCGGCACGGACAGTCTGATTTGGCATGTGGATGACAGCGCATTTTCCACAGTTTGAACCGCGGACTATGACGCATTTTGATGTAAGATGCCGGCAGTCCAAACCGTGTCGCATTTTTAGTCGTAAATAGCGCGACAGTCCGATCCACACCAGCAGATTGGCGTGGTGCGGCTCGAACTGCGGAAAGCGTCCATAGATATTATTAGATATTATATCTATATATCTATATATATATATATATACGGTTTAAGATCATTTATTTCCTCAAAAAAGAATACAATTCACTTACATTGAGGGAGAATACATTTTTAAAACTTATTTGACAGCGGCGCGGCGGCACACAACAGTTATTATTTAGTATTTTTAAAACAATTAAATTCACAATAGCTCAAAATAAATATCACTCTTCAATACTAATTATTTTTTTCTTGGCAATAGATGTACATTTTATTTTGAGGGTAAATTGAAAAATAATTGCAAAGCATTGGGTTCAAACTAGTTGCGCTTATCGGTAAGACATAGATCGAGCGTACCTGGAAGCGACATTAAATTTTAACTTAAAGTATGTACAATGACAATAAAGTTTTATAATTGTGTACTTTGTTAGATATTTAGTACCTATATTGTAGATTAAAATGATGAGTTATTCTAACAAGTTAATATTTATTATTTGTATTTATTAGGGTATGGGTATGTATGGTTGGTATTTTCTTAATCTTTATATTTTATATTCTTAAAATTATTACTTATATATAAAATATTTTCAATATTACATTTTATTACAAAAGACGTTTAGACTATTGCATTTTTTTATGAAATAGTAGATAAACGAGCAAATAGCCCACCTGATAGTAAGCGACTAAGTCGCTCATGAGTCATAAGTATTCTACTCGATGTACACTGGCGGAATTACAGAGTGCGACGCTAGCCTTAATTACCTAAATGTAATAGGATTTTCTATATTTATTAAAGTGTTTTAATGTGCGAGTTAGTTATAATGTGATGTTTCAACTTATTTTTAAAAGATGACATATTTTTTGTTTCTTTTATGTCTTTGGGTAACTGATTGTAGATTTTAGCACCTTCGTGCATTATGCACCTCTTTCCATAATTTGTACGTGATTTGGGTAGAAATATGTCATTTTTGCTCCTTAGTCCGATCTTATGTATACTGCTTTTATTTGTAAATTTAATTTGTGTATGTATGTCACCCGATAGAATTTTACGTATAAGTATGCAATTTTTATATTTGTATGTTTGTATAATGGTCATTATTTTTGTTTCTTTATAAATTTTTTGCGTTGAAGTTAAAAAGTCGCAATTGAATAGTTTTTTTATTAGTATATTTTGTGCTGTTTGTAGAGATGACAGATTGCTTGAGGCTGCTGTACCCCACACTTCTATTAAGTAATCTATATGCGGTTTTATTAATGTGTTATAAATTGTATAACGCAGTCGGCTCGGTATACGGTGTACAACCCCTCTTAGCATTCCAGATAAGGAACTGATTTTAGTTTTGAGTTTTTGAATATGCGGTTTCCATGTTAGGTGACTGTCTATAATTAGGCCTAAATATTTTTCTTGATTTACTCTGTTAATTGTTTTATTATTTATAATTAAGGGAGGGTAGTTAGCTAACTTTTTGTTTTTAGGTACGAAAATAATATAATTTGTTTTAGAAACGTTAATAGTAAGTAAATTATTAAGAAACCACTCATTTAACCTATCCAAGTCACACTGGGCCTGCGCTATCACTGCATTAACTTGGTGGCCAAAGTAAAATATCGATGTATCATCTGCGTATAAGTTTACGTCGCCCTTTAGTTGTAAGTCCTGTATATTATTAATATATATTAGGAATAATAGTGGGCCAATAATTGAGCCTTGTGGTATTCCGTAGGTAATAATACTAGTTTTACTTGTGCTTTCTCCGATTCTTACAGCCTGTCGACGATTAGATAGATATGATTTAAGTATATCGTGTACAACTCCGTCTATACCAATGTCTCTCAACTTTTTTAACAGTTTTGTGTGGCTAATTGTGTCAAAAGCTTTCTTTAGATCTATAAAAATCCCTAGCGCAATTTGTTTATTATCAATATTGGTTTTTATTTTTGTAATTAGATCTATGGTTGCTGATAATGTGTTTGACTTTGCTCTAAAACCGTATTGTTTAATATACAAGAAATTACGTTTATTTAAGAAATCCTCAAGACGGTTATATAAAATTTTTTCAAAAACTTTTGACGTAACTGGGAGAACTGATATGGAACCCTAGGTTCCGGGGTTAATCTTCCCTGGTCAAGGCACGTATTAATGCAGTTTGATAGTTCCCCAAGTATCAAATGGGAGACGCATTTAAGGGATTTTGTGTTAATGCCATCTATTCCTGTGCTGGTATTACTGTTTAAATTTTGGATTATTTTAGCAATTTCCTGTGGGTTAGTATGTGCAAATTGTGTTATTGTGTCATTATTGTCATTGAACATACCCATTCTTGATAAACTGTTATAAGTTGTATTATTGTGGTATTTTTTTGGAATTTGATTAGATAAGTTTGAACCAATAGTAGAAAAATATTCATTGAAATAATTAGTGATGTCATCTACGTTTGTGATGAATCCCTGTGACGTCAAAAGTTTAGGTGGTCTGGAATTGTCCTTGATTTTGTTTTGTGATATACTGTTTATAAGACTCCACATCTTTTTGGGTTTGTTAGTGCATTGGCTAAATTCCTTAAGATAATATTGTGACTTCTCTTTTTGAATTTTGCTGGACACTTCGTTACGTTTCTTAATAAAGTTTTCTCTTCTTACCAAATCATTAGGGTCAGATTTGTGTTCTTTCCAAAGTATATTTCTTTTGTTTATTTCTTCAATAATATTTTTGTTTATCCAGTCTTGGCGAGGTAGATTTTGAATTTTAAATTTAGTTTCCTTACTTTTATTGATGCATGCTAATAATCTTTGTTCTAGTAATTCATAATTACAGCTCTCATTACAAATACCTTCTGTCATTAATTTGCTGAGTTGTCCATAGTTAATAGATTCGTACTTTATTTTTTTAATTTGTTTATTTTCGTGTTTCTTAATTTCAAAATATATTTGTTTATGGTCGGATAGAGGAGTTTCTATTAGAGCTAAGTGAAAGTTATTGTCTGTAAGACTACAGCTCACATGGTCAATTATTGATTTTGAAGAAATAGTTTCTCGAGTGCAATATTCTATATCAATTTTGTTCATAATTCTGCAAGAGTTTTCATTTAAAATATTTTTGTACTCTGAGATTGCAGAGTCGTTACTCAACAGGTTGAGGTTAAAATCACCTAGTATTACCGTCCTTTGAGACTTCTGCAAAAAGTGACTGTAACAATCCAAGAAATCCTTAATGTTGGTGAGACCTGGTTTTCTGTATACGGCAACAATATCAAGAGCATAGTTTTTTGCATGAATCCAAACAAAGTGATTACCGTCTGAGCTACGTTCCTCAATTTCGTAATGTTCCAAGCTTGCTAGTGCGAATACGGAAACTCCTCCTCCCCTATTATTACATCTATAGCTGTAATAATGTTTGTAGCCATCCATTTGAATTCTTTTAGCCTGATCTTCATTTTTTATCCAAGTTTCAGTAAGAATAAGAAAGTGTATAGGATTTTGGAATGACTTAACTATGCATTTAACTTCGTCTAGTTTTCGGGGTGTCACGATACTACGTACGTTTGCATAAATAAAGCGAATAGAATTCTTACTGCTCGAAACTTTATCATAACTATCACAAACTTCATAACTTATAGATTGGGTTTTGGTTTTAGAATCAGTAATCATATTTAGTTTTTTGATATCTTATTATCTTCAATTAATGTCGGTGTGCCATTTATGTACTTAATTTTTAAATTTGTGTTACCATTTTCAATTTGGCGTTTAAGCTCAGACACCTGTTCTTGTAGGTATTTTTGTTGTTGTTTAGTCTGGTCTGAGTAGATTTTGATGTTTGCATCAGGAACTTGTTCTTTATTTCGTAGTATTTTCTTAGCTGTTTCTGTAGAATTAAAGCAAACTTTTATGGGTCTACTTTTGATTTTGTTAAATTTTCCTAATCTTATTATATGTATAGGTTCCGGAGAGTCATTATATATTGGTTTTATTATTTTAATTACTTCTCGTTGATCTGCGATATTTCTTTCCTCTTTGTTTATTGTGACGGATTCAGGTATGCCAACTATAACAATATTTTTGCTTCTCATCTCACGTTGTTTTACTTCAGTGATGATATCTTCGGAAATTTTAATATCATTAAGTGGTTGTGAACTCGCTGGGCACATATTCTCAATTCGTATTTGAATATCATCCACTGATTTTTGCAGATCAATTTCTTTATTTTGCAGCGCTTTTATTTCAGACTTCATTGTAACCTGTTCTGTTGTTATGACCGAAATAGTGGATCTGATATCACTTATTTGTTCTTTGATACAAGTAACATCAGCTGTTATTCTATCCATAAATTCTTTTTGGTTGGAATCCAGTGATTTCATTATAGTTAACATTTCAGACAGTTCTTTGCGTATTTCTGTAATTTCATTGCTTGTTTCGTCAGATCGCTTCCGTTTATTTCTCATGGCAACATTACGTTAATCAGAAAAATCTGCAGGTGAACTTGTAGTTGACAAGTTTGTTAACGAGCCACATCCAGTAGGTGAGCGTAGTACACTCATAGTTCTGTGTTGTATTTACTCACGTTTTGTGAGACAAAGCAGGAACGTCACTCGCCTTCTCTTTCTTGTATTTGTAAAACCTGTTACACCTGGAGTATGTGGATGCAAAATGTCCAAAGAGCGCGTACACTAGCCGTTTAAGTTTGAGAATTATTTACTGTGTTTTACGTTCGAAATTTGTTTGAGGTGATATTAAAATTTTAGTTTTAAATGAGCATAATAATATACTGACACGTCCGTATTGCACCGCGCGCGCAATACTTTTTCTTATATATATATATATATATATATATATATATATATAAAAGAAAGTCGTGTTAGTTATACTATTTATAACTCAAGAACGGCAGAACCGATTTGGCAGAAAATTGGTGGAGAGGTAGCTTAGAACCAGGAGATGGACATAGGATACTTTTTATCCCGTTCCCGTGGGACGTGTCACGTGTCATAAAACGTGGTATAACAAAACACAACTGACAACGTAACTGACAGCGATTCATAATGTTGTCTATGGTAAAGTATGGTTGAAAATTTGTCAATTAGACATTTTGAAGTTGACCGGTTGATGGGTTTGTTTCGAGTTTACAACTCCCTATTACAGGGAAGGCTATGCCAAAAGAAGAAGAACGTATTGTGGCGATATTATTATTAACAATGCCGCGACCAAGACGATCGAATAGACGGACGGACAGAGCGAAACTATAAGACTTCCTTAAGTATTACGGAACCCTAAAAATGGATTGCAATTCCAATGTCTCGCTATAACTCGAGAACGGCTGGACTGATTTGGCTAATTTTGGTCTTGAAATAATTGTGGAAGTTCAGGGAAGGTTTAAGCGGTGAGAAATATTGGAAAAATTACGGAGAAAATACTGTAAATGTAGGTGTAGACTGTAGATGTTGGAGTAGGTTATAGGTGTAGGTGTAGTTATTTATTTATTCCAGTTAATAGTTGAGACAGAACAACGTGTCGGGACAACTAGTTATTTATAGCTGACCCGAGCCTACTTCGCTGGGCATTAATAATAATATCTGCTTTTCGCAGCGAGAAAAATAAAATGATTTATACATTTTTAACCTTCATTGAATTCTCGATTATTAAATTTATATTTGAAAATATCCTAAATCGCGTTTATAATTTTAATAGGTAGGTTGTACAAAGTACAATATAATTAGGTTAAACGTGTCGATCGACGTACGCTGTGTCAGCATATACATTCCACATTGTTCGATTGTATTAAGTAATAAATCAGTGTACAAACAGCACTCGTTGGGTTTGGTCATTTATCATCCCTTCTATTGTACTGTAACTGTAGAAACACTACAGTCTTTTTTGGTCCTTCGTTACGTCAAGACCTTACTCGTGTCGCGTACATACAGTTTCTTGTCTTCCGCGTCGCGTAGTGAGGACACCAGTGGCTTTTTACAATATTTAGCACATACAGTGTTAAGCCTGTGTCGAACAGTTGCAGTGACAGACTCTAGTGACGTGTTCAGTGGACTCTATACCGTGAGGCTTCTGTATCAGCAACAGCGACAACAGTTCCGCAGGGGAGTAAACCACACGAACCAAGTAAGATCTTTCCATATTTTTTATAACAAATCACAATGGACAAGCTAATTCAGCTGCAAAACACGATCCTGGAAGAAATTAAGCGTATAGAAACTAATTTTAAGAAGGATTCACCATCCCGTAAGACGCGTGAATATCTCGATGAGAGACTTGCGAATTTAGACAGGCTCTGGGCTGAGTTTAATTCGAACAACGACAAGCTCAGTCTGTGCGGCCAACCTGACGCTCCATGTTTCGTCGAAAATCAATACGAGGATGCACTTAAATTTTATAATGATGTCCACTATAGAATTTATTCCTATCCGCCTACAACTAAATTAGACCAGACAGGTAGTCAATACTCGACAACACATTCGCCGTCACGAAAACAGGCACCGTCAGCAACACCGCGAGCACAGGCACCACCAGCACAGGAACCGCCAGCACCGCCACAAGAGGCATATACAGACGTTGAAATATTTTGTCGCTTCAACGTACAAACTTTAGGGCATTTGCTAGGCTAATAAACAACATCGACATAGATAAAATTTGCGATAAATGGGAGTTAGAAGACGAGTTGCGCAATGTTCAGTCACGTCAAATTTATTATAAGGCACTAATATAAACTACGATAATGAGTTTTATTATTACGAAAATCGTTAAAAAGATATTAAACGCTCATTAAATAAAAAATTTGCCTCTGCAGCTCACATCCAACAAGCCACGCCTCAAGTAGACATCCCAGTGTTTACAGGCAAGTATATACAGTGGCCTTTACGACTTATTTTCTGAGAGCATACATAACAATAATTTACTTCCAAAAGGTCAAAAAATGAAACACTTAAAGGGTAAATTAAGAGGAGAAGCTGAGCGTCTTATACAACATTTACATATTTCCGCTGAAAACTACGATACCGCATGGGAGCTTCTCACTCATCGGTACAATAATCGTCAATTACTATTCACAAAACAAATAGAAATATTTTTGAATCAACCAGCTTCTTACAAACAGTCAGCTTACGAAATATGACGTCTTTATGATACCTCAATGGAGTGTGTAAATGCAATACAAAATCTAGGTATTAACACTTCTACATGGGATCCGCTACTCGTGCACCTGATTACGAAAAAAGTGGACCCTGACTCGTACATTGATTATTAGGAAAATCATAAAAATCCACGAGAGCTGCCTACGCTGGATGAGCTCATGAACTTCCTAGAAAATAAGTTTACAGCTTTAGAGCCCATACGAGTACAAAAAAGAAAAGCTCAAACTTTCACACCAAAGCCCTCTTCGTCGCATTTAATTAATACACAATACAATACGAAATACATAAAAGGCAAATACATTGCGAAACTGCATTATAAGCCTGCAGCGACTCGCACGTGGAACTGCCCGCTGTGTCAGCAAACCCATATTTTATTTAAATGTAATAAGTTTATTAAGTTATCGGCTGAGGAAAAAATGAGGACGGTATTAAAATTAAATATTTGTCAAAATTGCTTATACATACACGATGCCAATGGATGTACTTCTGCAAAACGTTGTAAACAATGTCATGGGGATCACAACACCATTCTACATGATGGATATTACGCCGTTTTCAGAGCACATAAATCCTTACCTCATTCCACATATTCGACGTCATCGATTACGCAAGTACAGCCCGTCGTCACAACAGCTCCGTCGTCGAGTTACATACCTACATCTAACTTACCTAATAATCTTTTTACACCAAATAAAAATCGTAATGTTAACTACGTAGCTACGGATAATGAGGAGATTATTATTATTATTAAAAATTATTATTAAAAATACAAGCCTACGTTGGTACTTACATAGTTTTAAGAGTACTTTTAGACCAAGGCTCTCAAATTTCGGAGCACGCCGCCCAGCTGCTAGGTCTTTCTAGACAAAACCATCACGCTTCCATTTCTGGAATAGGATATGGCTCAAAACAAGGAAAGGGAGTCGTTACGTTGAATGACATATCTATTTACGATGATTATCAATTTTCAACACAAACTATAGTCATAAATAAAGTTATTAATAGTATGCCTAATGGAACATTTAATAAACAACAGTGGTCATACCTACAAAATATAAGACTTGCGGATCCTGACTACAACATCTCCAGACCTATTGACATGCTATTGGATGCGAGTGTATACTCTGACATCTTGATGGATGGCCTTATCAAGGGTCCTAACAAGGCACCCATGGCACAACAGACGCGGGTGGGCTGGATATTGTCAGGTGACATTAGATAATTTAATTGCTGTGTCGTGCTAAACAATCTTGCCGATATTTCGCAATACTGGGAACTTGAAGAGGTTCAGAGCACCTCAAGCGGCTCGGAGGAAGAAGAGTATTGTGAACAGCTGTACCAGTCGACCACAAGGCGATTAGAAAACGGAAAATATGAAATTGCGTTCCAATGAAGCAGGATTTTGAGAAATATCTGGGGACCTCTAGGCCAAAAGCTGTGGCAAAATTATACAATTTAGAACGCAAAATGTCAAAAAATACTGAGTTCTCTGAAAGTTATAAACAGTTTGTGGAAGAATATCTAAGTTTAGGACATATGAAACCAGTAACAAAAAAGGTAGAGCCGTCATATTATCTCCCGCATCATGGAGTAATAAAAGCTGACTCCACAACAACTAAATTGCGAACGGTATTCAACGCGTCGGCTTAAACTTCATCGGGTTACAGTTTAAATGATTTAATGCTTCAAGGCCCGAATTTACAACGCGATTTACATAGTTTAATTTTATCATGGCGTAAACATAAAATAGTCATTACAGCTGATTTGGAGAAAATGTTTAGACAAACATATGTCAGAGAATCTGATCAGCATCTACAGAGAATTGTATGGCGAGACACCTTGTTGAACGTGAAAACGGGTTCAGCGCCGTCACAAGGATTGCTGCAAGAATATAACAACAATCACATACGGAACCAAAGCCGCACCGTATCTTGCCATGCGAACTCTAAAACAGCTGGCGATAGATAATAAGGAGGATTTTCCACTAGCAGCATATGCGATTATGACGTCATTCTACACGGACGATCTCCTTACAGGCGAAAGTTCTATAGAGAGAGCTCGGGAGTTGCAGAAACAAATTATTGATATTTTTAAGACAGCAGGTATGAACATTCGCAAATGGTCTAGTAACAGCACAGAGTTAACACAAAACTTGGCACCAGAACAGTTGGATATTTCGCTAGATTTCATATGTGCTGAATCACGAATAACATTAGGGTTCGTTGGAGTCCTACAACAGACTCGTTTACATTTCAGAACAAATTCCTAGATTTAGGCAGCGAAGATCATCTTACAAAACGTCAACTACTTTCTAACATTTCAAAGATTTTTGATCCGCTGGGATGGCTCTCACCACTTAAAATCCGAGCTAAGGTTTTATTTCAAAAAACTTGGTCGGAATAAAACATTACCTGGGATGATGAGCTGCCTCAGCAGATAATTTGTGACTGGAAAACATAAAAACAGGATTTTCAACAATTAGACAGATTTGAATTACCAAGACACTTAGGTGATACACATAAATATATTATACACGGGTTTTGTGACGCCTCGGAAAAAGGTTACGCTAGCGTGGTGTACATTACCGCTACAAACAGTAAAGGCGAGTGCACAACGAGGCTACTTACGGCAAAAACAAAACTTGCTCCTCTAAAGAATAAGTTAACATTACCTAAGCTTGAATTATGTAGCGCATATCTTTTGGCATGTCTTTTGAACAAGGTTCTGGCTACAATGACAGACGTTCAGTATGAAGTTCATTGCTGGAGTGATTCTATGATCGTATGGCCTGGATTCAAGGTGACATTAACAGATGGCAAAAATTTGTATCCACCAGAGTGCAAAAAATTATAGATATCGTGGAACCTTCTCGTTGGCATCATGTGAGCACAGACCAAAATGCAGCGGATTGTGCTACAAGAGGATTAACAGTCTCTCATCTAGCATCACATACATTATGGTGGGGACCAGAATGGCTCAACAATTTAGACGTTAATTCTATCAAAAACATATCTAATTTAGCTACATGCGACGTAGAAATTAAACCCAGTGTGAACGTTACCTTATCAACAATTATAAAACAAAGAACTTTAGTATCACAATTATTGAATGAATACAGTTCAATGACACGTGTCGCAACAACAGTGGCTTCGCAACAAACAGAATGTGCCACATCAGTCATATTTGTCAGCTGTTGAAACGGAAAACGCTTATTGTATTATAATTAAAACAGTACAATCGATAGAGTTTAAGGAAGAAATTAATTGTTTAAAACAGAATAAGAAGCTACCTAGGAATAGTAAAATATTTTGCTTAAATTCGTTTATTAGTCGGGAGGATGGATTACTGAGGGTTGGTGGGCGACTTAATAAATCTCATTTAAATGGTTGTGCGAAAAATTCAATCATTTTGTCAAGTCATAGTCGTCTCACTGATCTCATTATACAACAAGCTCATATTTTAACATTACATGGCGGACCCAGACTTACCTTATCACACATTAGATACAAATACTGGATACTTAGTGGGCTCCGTACAGTCAAAAGAGAATTACGTAAGTGTGTTAAATGCAGGCGTTACAGTCACCAGAATCATCAACAGATCATGGCTGATCTGCCAGAACCACGCGTTACACCGTGTCGTTCATTTAGCCATTCGGGTGTGGACTTCACAGGTCACTTTGACATTAAGGCACAAAAGGGACGCGGAATAAAAACAATGAAAGGATACGTTGCCGTCTTCGTATTCTTATCGACCAAGGCCGTGCACTTAGAGCTCGTGTCAGACCTCAGCACCCCTGGATTTCTTGCAGCCTTTCGTCGGTTTTGTGCCCGGCGGGGCACCCCTAGTCATATGTACAGTGACAATGGGACAAATTTTAAGGGCGCTAACAGAATGCTGACAAAGGATTACAAGGAGATTTTGGCAACTATTGACAGAAATTTCTTCGCGAACATAAACAGTTTTAACATTAAATGGATTTTCAATGCACCTTCATTCCCTTCTGCAGGAGGATTATGGGAAGCCGTCGTCAAATCTCTCAAATGTCATCTTCGACGAGTAATTGGTGAGCAGCGACTTACCTACGAAGAGTTTAGCACACTGTTACAGCAGATAGAAGCATGCCTTAACTCTCGACCTTTAGTTGCGTTGACAGTGAGTCCTGATGACGATTACCTGACTCCAGGACATTTCCTTATAGGCATGTCTCGCCCGCAGACTGAGCCTGAACATTTAAATCTTAACACCAGTTGGCACATGGTACAGGCCATGAACAAGAACTTCTGGAAGAGATGCTCTTCGGAGTATCTTCAGCAGCTCCAAGTGCGATCTAAATGGCAGAGCCCATCGAGGAACATTGAATTTGACAACATAGTTCTTGTCAAAGACGATAACTTACCCCCAGGGAAATCGGATTTAGGTAGGATAGTCGAGGTACACCCAGGTAAGGATGGATACGTGAGAGTGGTATCGGTTAAAACTAAAAATGGTGTGATTAAAAGGCCAATTTTAAAACTTTCACGGCTTCCAGTCAAAGAGAGCGATACCATATAGGTCAACAGTAGCTCTAGTGATCATCACCAACTTAACGTGACTCCTGAAACAACGAGCAGAGTACATACAGAAGGCCAACCGAACCAGCTAACGCCATCTCGACGTCGACCTCGTAGAAATAATTTATGTAATTTCATATTAACTTCACTTCTTATGTTTTTATTCACTATTTCGCCCGCACAGGGTACCTACAATGTGACATATTTTAACTCGAGCCAAAGCCTTTATTTCGACAATTGATATGAACAACAATTTGATATGAACTTAATCAGAGATGAGTGGAAATTAGTTGTTTACTACAATATGTCAACGTACTGGGCAAGTTTGGCATATTTACAGAAATACGTAAAACATATACAGAAATATACATCGCAACTTTCACCACAGTATATCAGTATAACAGAACAACTAGAACATGAACTATTGGAGCTCGAACATTATAATGGGTTGTTGCAATTTTATAATAAGAAACGACAGAAGAGAGGTCTAATAAACGGTGTGGGTTATGTTGCTAACGCATTATTCGGAGTTCTTGATGACCGGCTCCTGAAACAATATAAAAAGGACATATAGAAGATATCATACGATTCCAATCATCTACGAAGCTTACTAAAAAATCAAATGAGCGTTATTGAGGCACAGTCTAACATTTTACGCAGAAATGAAGATATAATGAATAAGCAATTTGGTATGGTACAGTCACATTTACAAAACTTCACTTCTATGTTAAATCGAGTACAGTCAGACAATGAACATCGACTTAATACTATTACATCAATTTTGTCCGCACAGATTTTAATATCGAATCTGAGGCGTATACAAGATAATCTAATCGAGATAGTAACTGATTTATCTCATGGTCACTTGGACCCACATTTAATACCTTCAGAACAGTTACAGGAGCAGATGCATATTATTTCAAGTCAATTACGAGGTGACATAACTTTACCGATAAATGAAGAAGATATACAGGAATTATATAAGGTCATGAAGATAAGCTCAAAAGTCGGAAGGTCATGACTAACATAGAGATAAAAATACCTTTAATTGCTAAGGAATCATTCGAATTGGACAAAATATACAGTATACCTTGGAATAGTTATATCATAGAAACAATTACATCTTACATAGCTTTTAATTTACAAAAGGAAATATTTATCTTATTATCTGAAGAAGACACTCATTTTTGCATGCATTTATCCTCGGGAAAAGTTTTATGTGCCTTTGATAGACCTATATATGAACAACAAATAAGTAGTTCCTTCTGTAACATACATACAAACAATAAAACATTATGTACAACTAAAACAATTAAGTGCGAAGAGCGGTGGATCAAATTACGTGCTAATAACTGGTGGTTATTCTTGTGCTGCGAGAATTGCTTAGTACGACTTTTCTGCTCGGATACAATGGAAATGATTAACCTACAAGGAAATGGACTCATGGACATAGCGCAGGGATGTGTCTTAAAGAGTAAACTCGTAACAATTTACGGACATACTAATTATCTTACAAAACTATCTACAAACCCTAACATAGTCACAATACAAGAATCTCCTATCCTCAATCATATTTTAAATTTAACTCTATCTGAAAATTTCATACCGGACAACCACAGTCAAACTTGGAGTGAGATGAAGATGCAATTAGAGAACATAAAACAGGAATCTGATGTGATTTACTCTCCCGTCAGCGTACACGATGTACACCACTATACTGCTATTTACGTTACGCTGCTACTGATAATCCTAGCGGGGTTCATTTACGCCGTCCGTCGTGCTCGAAAGATAAGCAAACAGCAGTTCAGAGTATCTCCAGCAGTAGTTGGAACCGCGCCGGTGGTTCTGCGGGCCGTGGAGGCCACCAACGTGGAACTCTCGCAACTGGCTACAACGCAGCAGCCATCAATATCATCTGGCTCCTGAGCACCAGTACGCAGTTTTGTGTCAACAAAAGTGGAAAGTGGAAATCTGTGCGATTGTCGGTTCCCAAAATTAATGATAGTGAAATTAGTGATTAATTTAACATTGACTCAAGTGGTTTAGGTTGAACATTTTATGGACATTAAGTTTTAGTGATTACATTTAGAAAACATTCTTTTCCCTGAGTCCCAGGATGTACAAAGTACAATATAATTAGGTTAAACGTGTCGATCGCCGTATGCTGTGTCAGCATATACATTCCACATTGTTCGATTGTATTAATTAATAAATCAGTGTACAAACAGCACTCGTTGGGTTTGGTAATTTATCATCCCTTCTATTAACTGTAGAAACACTACATGGGTATATATTATATAATAATAAGGAAAACAGCAAAGCGGAAGAAAACCAATAAATTCTTTGATAAGTAGGTATTGCAATTTTAAAATTTGTACTTAATACTTTTTTAAGAACGCTATTTCTAATTTATCTGGCTGGAGGCTATTTCCTACAAAAAAAATTAAGAAACGACTAAGAACTAAATGCCTACTAAAGAGGTGAAAAACTACTAAATTTAGTTGTTGCTACACTGCAGCCATCCATGATCCACTGCACAATAATTACGTTGCATTTTGACGCGTAAGCGCGGGAACGTGCGGTGCGAGTGCTCGGCGGGCGTGCGGGTGTGCGCGTCGCCACTGCCGCGCTTCTGTCACTGCCCGCCACCGCGCTGCTCAACGCGAAGTTTAGCAAATAAGCGTCAAATAAATTTGTGACACAGTAATTAGAATCTGCGGTCGGTTCAACACTAATTGTCATTACCACACGCCGATTTAAATCTGTGATTCTGCTGAAAATACATGAGCCTGTACAAACAGCAATACATGTTGATTGTATAGAAACTAACTAAAGGAAGGTCAACGCACGATCACTGTTTCACCACAGCAATATTATTATAATTAAGTAACATTAATTGCAGTTGTGCCAAAAATTACCAAAGTTTTATTTATTCCCTGTCAAAAGCTCGTTAAGCTTTATATATTGTACCTGGGACCGTTCTTTTTACAATCGCCATAGAGGCAAATCTTGCTCTTGACTGTGATATAGTCAGGAGCATGAAGCTTTGCATTTGTAGGTACTACAATTCATATTTTTCTTATCCTCTACAATATTAACTTGCCCCGCTCGGTTATGGGCTGGCGACGCCCTTGATCCAATGATGAACGATCGGCGATGAACAAATCTGTATTCACTAATATTTGCAACTCAAGTATAATCTACGAGTACCATTGCCTTGACCCAAATGTATGGCCCGATAATGGTGATCACAAAATAGTTTAGCAGTAATAAATGACAAAGTTCTAGGCGCACACGTTTATTTAAATTCTGCGTTTAAAGTTTAGCAGCGTGTCTTGCTTTCCGTTTTATAATGCATATTGCGGATGAACTTTTTCGGCGAGCGCAGGAAAGTTTAAAATTGCAACATGTGCTTAAAAATACTCCGCATATAATGTAATTGCACCGAATCTGTTTAACATTTATTGTTGGTAACAACTCTCCGCCGTCCCTAAATGAAATTGAGTTACAACTTATTATGTTTTTAATGTTACTTACTTGTTTTATTTATAGACATTGCAGATATTTTCATGGTTTTTGCTAAGGGTAATACGCTTTATAATTAGTTTAGAAATAGTTTTTATCTGTCTATCTGTCCAGAAATCTGCCAGAAATGTTATTTCTTAACAATTATTTATTTGTATAATATAATCCATAGTGTGATGAGTGTCATGTCTTTAGCGTATCTTAAATTTTTTAATCTTAGTACTAATTCAATCTTAGTACTAAAAATGCTCATTGGTTAACATGTTTACCATAATTATTATGACTTAGTCTTAATTTATTTATGACGTCTAGAAGAAATAATATTATAGTATATCGTTATCCAAAAAATATTATTTTGTAATTACAATAAAATTATTTTTATAATCATTTTTTTACTTTAATCATAATATTATATGACCTACCAATAATTTAATTTTTATTAATTTTTTAAATTAATTTGACTTATATATTATAGTACTTATATCGTTATCCAAAAGTATTAATATAACTTAAGTATCAATTTTAGTATTATATAATCATAATGTTCAATAAACTTTGTATATTATAACTAATTTCGAAAAATTCAATTTTTCTTTTTTCTTTTTAGTGAATTGTAATGCATGAATTTTGTTTATTTTTATGTTCACTCCTTTTGTATTTTAATTCATCGTACAGGCTTTGTCTTTAAGAAATAGATATTTGATGTACGTTTTATTGTAAAAAAAAATCTTGAATTTTTAAACTTATTAAGTGTAATCAATTTTTGACAAATCTAATAAAATAAATAATAAAAAAAAGTATACTATTAGTAACACACGTTTTCAGATAACATACAAATCAGTTAAAATTCTCGACGACGAGGAGGGAACGGAGGAGTTTTTGGGCAACGCCAAAATATGGTTAAAGGACAAAATGTCCATCGCGGCTGTGAAGGAGGGAACCGATACATTGGTCGGTGTGCTTATCATGAGGATACAGGAGAAAAGTAAGTCGCTATCAACAAAGTTAACGGTACTCCACTTGTAAAGGAAATGAAAATTAAATAGCCTTTTAGCCTACTACTATTATATATATATGTTACTGTCCAAGGCGGGTCAAAATCGAGCCCTGACGTCACTGCGACCTAAGTGGATCTATTGTGACTCCTTCGCGTTATAGTATCTGGCTATGCTGCTCATAAACTGAACGATGTGGTTGGGGTTGGTGCTACGAATTTCCTCTGTGGTGAAGTATTCGTGCTGCCCAAGGTACCTGTTTCTGTTTTGTGAAGTGCTGGATAGTCGAGGAGAAGGTGAAAGGGTGTCTCGTCCTTCTCGCCGCAGAATCTGCAATTCGTTGTCTCACCAACTTCTATTTAGTTGAGATGTTTGTGGGGCTTGCAGTGCCCAATTAGGGTTCTGGTAAGTACTCTTAGTTGATTCTTACTCATTGAAAGTGCCAGTTCCGCACGCCTTTTGTTAAAGACTGAAACGCTTTGGAATGCACAAGGCCCGGGATTGCAGCCCATTACTTTATGCTTAGGCTGCGACCCATTTCCTTGATTGCTCTCGTGGTAGTGCTGGGAGATATTCCGCAGAGTGGTTCTGGTCCGTAAATGGACATTCTATGTCATTGGAGTGAACAATAATTGAGACATTTTCTTCCCAGTCCTCCCTAGAAGGTATGAAAACCTGGTATAGTTTCGAGAAGCTGTGCACCTTAGTCATGGCGTTCGATGTCATGGCCATGACCGGTGTCTCAAGAAGAGACTGTTTCAGCTGTCCTAGTAGGGTGGAAGTCCATTTCGTCCTGCCCGCTGTCCTCGCCCTGAGAACTGCCTTCTTAGCCTCCATCCGAACAAGCAGAAGAAGAGGAATCAGGTCAATCTGGGCCTCAAGTGAAGCGGTGGGTGCCGACTAAAGCGCACCCGTGATTATCAGACAAACCAGCCTCTGTACACTATTTAACATTGTAATGCAGTTCACCTGTAGAGCCTTTTTGTGCCAAACTAGGCAGCCATATGTAGCCATCGGCCTAATTACTACTGTGTATAGCCACAGCATTGCCTTTTAGAGCCCATTTAGAGCTCACAAGTCTCCACCAGGATCTCAGAGCACATCTAGCCTTTTTCGTAATGTGGTCGATGTGCTTATTCCAAGGTCAGTCCCTTATCTAGGATAACTCCTAGGTATTTGACCTAGCTTGCAAACATGATAGTTTTCCTGAAGATTGTTTTAGTCTCTCCAACTTTCTCTTTTGGTGAAGTTGACTGTTAGCTTGAGCCTCATCCACCAATTTTCGATGACTCTCAGTGCTGATTGCATTAGCCCAGCGACCACTGATGCACATTTGCCCACCACTAGTATAGCTAGGTCGTCAGCGTATCCTTGAGCGTTCAACATTTTATCATTCAGTTCTTCTAGGAGCTCATCCACTACCCCCTGGGGCCTGGGGGCATCCCTGGGTCAGCCTGCTCCTGAGCGTCTAGCCGAGTATGATGTATGAGAGTATGACGCTTGTCTGTTGTTAAGCGTGGCTTTGATCCATTCCATAGTAGTTGGATCTATATTCCTTGAAGCCAGGCTATCCGTAATAGTCGCATATCATAATAGCAGGTTGAGGTGTTGTCGAACGCGCCTTTAATATTTAGGAAGACGCATAGTGCAAACTCCTTATCCTCAATGGCTCAATCAATGCGATCTACTAACTGCATCGACGCCGTTTCAGTAGATCTGCCTTTTTGGTAGGCATATTGTCTTTCATGCAGAGGCCTTTTGATGAGGTAGGTTGCCCTGTGTTGGATAAGGCCCGGAAATATGTTGCCCTCGGGACCTGTCTTATAAGGTTTAAAACTGTCAATTGCGCATTT
This sequence comes from Phengaris alcon alcon, assembly GCA_037179445.1. Lineage (NCBI taxonomy): Eukaryota > Metazoa > Arthropoda > Insecta > Lepidoptera > Lycaenidae > Phengaris > Phengaris alcon. The sequence goes on along the minus strand of JAYRCH010000155.1, from coordinate 2,733,821 downwards.
GACTCGGTCAGGTTTAAAAATCGTGGAAGCTCTTCTCCAGTCGTGCAAAGTTGGTCTGGTTTTAAGAGATGTATGGGAGAAGGCTCCATTCACGTCCAGATGAACACTGTTGGGGAAGTGTACCTCGGCAAGTAACCTTAGTTTGTGTAGGTGCCATCTGGTCTGCTCAGAGTGCTAGGATACGAGCAAGGGGCTTTGGATATTATTTTATAGAGTTTTGAGGCTTGCGAGGTGTTGTTCACTTCCTCGTAGAACCTGCTCCAAGAGTGTCTTTTGAGATATGTCTTTCCTTAGCTCCTTATTGAACGTCGTGAGGGCGATTCTGTACGCGTCCCAGTTCCCAATGGTAATATAGGAGAGTATCCCATAACGGAAACATCAAAATTAATCAACTATATCACAATTTATTTAGAGTTTGTTGTATAAAAAGAAATCGTTTCAAAATACTCCGGGTAGTGATATTTACGAATGCGTAAAAAGAATTCCGATTCAGCTAAAACATGTAAAGATTTTTGGGTCATGTTATAAGCTGAAAGCAATATATAGTTATTATTTTAAGGCATTATAAATATCACTCTACACTTATATAAGATAATAAAGAGGATAGATTTGTTTTTTTGTTTGTTTATTTGCATTCAATAGGCTCTAAAACTACTAGACTATCTATCGACTATCGTGGGGAATTATATAGGCTGTTTTTATGGCGGAAAAAGGTTCTCGTGAGATTATTGTTTTTCGGGCACGAAATCGCGGGTAGCATCTATTAGTCACTAAAATAACTTACGAAATCAAATCACATTTATTTTCAGGCAAAATACCCTACAAACTAAATACTACATACATGTCGCTCATGTCGACTACAGGCATGCTCGCCATCAAGCACTTTGGCGAGATACAACTTGAATTGTATTGTTTCTTTTTATGAATAAACAATTTAAAAAAACGTAAGAGGTTACAAGGGACACCAGGATGGAACGAAGTTTCAATTAATTAGTGAAGGAATTGTAATAATTTTTTTTTAATGTTATAATAGTATTTTTTTTATTTGTAACAAATATAATGTAATATAAACTTAACCAGTAGGCTCAATTTTAGTAATAATTGGCTTGTGGTAAAAAATTGAAGGGAATTTATAATTTATTCCACGCCGCACGGCTTACAACTAGGGTAGACCGAGGCGAATCGGATCACTTTTTCTTTGAGGTTGAGCAAATCATACTAAAGTGTTATATAATGTTATTTTTATTGATAAAAACGTAAGAAGTAACAATCAGCTATGAAATAAACATTTGAAAACTTAAATCATATATATATTCTCTTAATTAGCTATTAAAAACTAAAAAAAGAAAAATATCCGAATCGCCCCAATTTTCGGGGTGAATCGGATCGTACACAACATGTAACAAAATTTTAAGTTTCTTAACACTATAGCTTTGGAATCAGTAAAAAATTAATAATGAGATCAATTTTAATTATCGGCACATAATTCACATATATATGGTCCTTTTTTCCCCCTTATATCAGCACATTTTTCGTGGCACCATTCTTCGCAGGCATTGCACTAAATCCAATCCTCTGATGGTGGATGAACGAATATTTCGGAACAGTAAATGCAGTGCCACTCTCTCTGTTTTCCAGATGATCTCTTAATTTTTATCGCAGGCTTTGCTTTATTCTTCATCTTCTTCATAGTATTTTCTTTGCCCACAGCCTTTTCCTTATTTTCTTTGGTTTTATTGTCTACCTTAAATTTCTTCTTTGTTTCTTTTTCTAGAAGAGTAGTCTTACTCTGAGGTGATGTTAAATGCAAGACCAGTTTTGAAACTTTACGAATTCTTTTAGAAGCATTTGGTGACTTTAAAGGTGATGAAAGAATTTCTTTAAATATTTCTACACAGGTGGGAGGTTGGGCTTCGTCAGATTGTTGCGAACTTGTGGATGGCACTATATTATCAAGTGGTTTTGTATTTGTGGCTTAGATTTGTACCTTTATTTTTGACTGCACTTGTTCTGCACTTGAGGATTGGTCTTGTAGCTGCACCTGTTGAGAACTCGTGGATTGGACTCGGTGCACTTGACACTCTCTCTGGTTTGCTGATAAACTCTTAATTTTTATCCCAGGCGTTGCTTTATTCTTCATATTCTTTCTTTCTTCATCTGCACAGGTGGAAGACTGGGCTTTGTCAGACTGTCGTGAGCTTACAGATGACACTGTATCAGCTACTGGTTGTGTATTTGTGGCTTGCACTTGTAACTGCATTTGTTGGGAACTTGGGGATTGGACTTGGGACTCTACAATGTCCGACTCTTGATCACCGATGACTTGTGGTCAGGTATTGCATTGGCGTTTAGTGGAAATATTCCAGTCTTTTCGAAGCCTTTTGTAGCATTTCCAACAGTGGCAGCCTGATTCCAAGCCCGTTGGAAAAGTGCTCCGAAAGCGACTTTTGTGATTCCTTGATTCGGATGTGAATGTTGCCATGCTGTAGCTTGTTGGTGATAATAAGTTTTGAGTGGTTTGAAAAACGATACATCGAGCGTTTGCAGGGCATGTGATGTGTGTGGAGGAAGAAGTACAAGTTCAATTTCGAAAGAGTCACACAAGTCTACCACTGAGTAGCTGGTGTGAGACGCGTGCCCATCCAAAATTAGAATTACTTTTCCTGGGGTCCGGTAGCGATTGAAATGTTGCAGCCACAACTTAAAAGCTTCTTCGGTGACCCAGCCCTTTTCTGTCATGGCAACTTCAGTACCAGGTGGCATACCTAGGAGAAAATCGTCACGTTTACGCACACCTTTGAATAGAACAAATGGAGGTATGTACTGTCCTGCTGCATTCATACAGGCTAGAACAGTTACATTTTCACCTCGTTCAACACTGGTCATGCTGACAACATCTTTAGCACCTTTTTGGGCTATAATGTTGGGTGGGCGGTTACTAAGCGACATCCCCGTTTCATCAACATTGTATACACATTCAGGTCTTGCTCTTAAATTGTTGTTATTTACTACTGTTTCCAAAGTATTAAAGAATTCTGTCACTTTCTCCTTCTTCATACCATCAATCCTTGCTCTTGACAGACCATCCGGCTTCCGAATAGTTAATTTTTTATTTCTTTGCATGAAGCGATGAAACCAGTCCTGGCCAGCCATTCCAGCATTTCTGTCAAATTTGTGTTTTATGTTTTGACGTTCTGCAAATTCAAACGCGTACTTACGTACCACTTTGGGTGTAATTCCGAAGCCACGACTTGCCAAGTGCAATAGCCGGTCAGCTAACTTCTTTTCTGCGTTCTCATCTAAAGATGGCTGTCCACCTCGACGCTTAATAATACCCCTGGATAAAGTAACTCTTCTATGTAAGCTCGTGAACGGTACTGCAAAAATCTCAGCAGCCTTTCGTAACGTCAACTCTTTGTTCTGGACTTTATTTACAGCCTGTTTCATTTTTTCTTGAGACCATTCTCCGGCATTAGTCTTTCTTTTGTACGTGCGAACCATCTACAATGAAATAAATATGAATCAATAACCTCAAACATGCAATAAATCAGTTTAAAAGTGTGATCCAATTCGCCCCTGACGATGTAATCCGATTAGCCCCATAATCAAGACTTTTGAATTAAATATTTTAGACGTTAACCTCTAAGATCATACTTAAAAGCGAATTGGTTCTCTAATATTAATCCTTGCTTAACAATATAAACCAATGTAGTTGAGTTTTAACTCAAATCCGTAAGTACGTACCTTAGATGAGCGCCAAAATTGCGATACACACAAACGAACGAGTCGCTGACGAGTGGCGTCGCTAGTGATTCATAAGCGCGATCGAAATACTACCTATGTCGGGAGGTGCGGGGTGAGAGGAGAGACGCAAAACGCCGGTTGAGTGCGCTCTATGTGAATGCGATATTTGAATTATCAACAGATTTCTTATTTTGATCCGATTCACCCTGTGATCCGATTCGCCTCGGTCTACCCTATAGCAAAAAGTGTCGTTACAACTTTTGGTCTTAATTTTTTCCGTCTAGCCCCCTTTCGCAACGCGCGATAAGGAACTTCGTTCCAAAAATAAAAACATTAAATATTCAGGTAATACACACATTAGACATAAAAAAAAATAGGTTGTCTGTAAAGTCGGTTTACTAACGATAGTTGAACGTGACAACGTCATGCTTATAGTGTGCACGGAACTAATTGGCCGCGCCTTAGGTAGGCGTGTTGCCGCCGCGAAGTCCGGCGCCGAACTGAGTAATAACATCAAGCGCCCCCGCCTCTCCGTCCCACCGCTCACATACCTAAGGCGCGGCCAGCTGAGGTAACGGCACATGCGTCATATTTAGCGAGGTAACGCATGAGACATGTTTTTTCGTGCGTGCAGCATCGAATTATAAGACATTATCACGTCAAAAAATCAACCTTTTTGGTTTTATCGCGATGTACCGCTAGCCAGTATGTTGGAATCGGGGTTTCCGGACACCCGGCACACACACTGAGGATCTCGTTCCCAGGATTATGAATGCGATACCAAAATGCTGCGACACGTGCCCTAATAGTGGAGAAGTAATCGGGGGCTCTGGCGTTAGCGAACATGCCCGATGCACTGCAGTACTTTGGCAGTCTCATCAGGATGCAATGTGCATTATTGTACTGATACAGCTCCTTACTTATTGCGATCACGTTACGAGTTACAACATATTCATCCTAATTGATTTTAAATTGTAATCAAAATACCTCGCATAATAGGACCGCCTTTTTTTAGGGTTCCATAGTAACTACAAGGAACCCTTATAGCTTCGCTCGGTCCGTCTGTTCGTCCGTACTCCCTTGCTAACATCGGTAATTATAAATATAGATAGACGAAATTTTATAGCGTAGTTACTTAATAGCGTAGTTACTTAGCGTACAGACTTTATTTTTGACATTTTAAAATGTTTTTAATTTAGTATTTCAGGGGTTTTGTATTTTAGGGCTTCCCATACATGTGAAGTGGGTATTTTAAACAATCGACCTCCAAATTGTTTTACAAGTTGGTCCTCCTCCCCTGGCATTTATAAACGACAAGAGGTAGAAACATTTTTATGCTGATAAGTCATGCTAAATATTCTTAAGAGCCCTATTACAAATCTTAGGTATTTGAAGCGTTCCCGACATTTCGCATTTTGTAGTAATTTTGCAGTTGTATTTATCGTTTTTATTAAAATAGGTTAATAAATTCATGCTTTAAAATTATAAAATCTTTATTCCTCATGAAGTAACAATTGTTCTGGTATAAATTTTGCTTAATAATATAATATTATCGTAGATTATATTATGTAGGAGTAATTCACAGTTAACTTAAAGCTATTTCCGAAGTTTTTTTGGCTTAGAATAAGATTTTTTTGTATATTAAATCAAAGATATTTCAAAATTCTACGACCGCTACGAACTATACGACTCTAGAGGATATAAAATTCTCATTTTATTATTTCATTTGCTTGGAACAGTAGTTCCCAGGAGCTCAAAAAAGTGCCTTCGCGAATTTTATGATAATCTTTCTCTGCAATTTTGGGTTTAATTAAAAAGTTAAGCAAAATTTACAAAAAGCGAGGCCGCTACGAACTAGACCAATAGCTATTCTGCACTATTCAATATGTCAAAATTGTTAATGTATATTTGTTTCTGAGATCGAGAACGCCATAATTGGCCATTTTACACAAAAATCACAGTCGAGATGCAATATGCCTCTTAAGCAAATTCAATATTTTTACTTGTGATCATTCACAGAAAAAGTATCAAATACCCTCATGGGTATTTGATATTTTTTCTGCCGTTAGGGGGCAGACCCAACGCACACAAAGCGTCATCTAGTGGCGTAAGTGGTAACAAAAACGGTCAATAAGAGTTTTCGATTCTTTTTCTGCCACCAGGCTGAGCTTGGTAGCCCGACGGTCCTTGTCGTAAAAAGCTGTCAGATGTCACGAATTTAACAACCATAATTGTGCTAAAATTATTTGTGTATTCTGTTAGTACTGATGACGTAGTAACTGTTAGTACTGATTACGTAGTAACTGTTTAGTAATCTGTACTGAGTGCTATGATTTATCTTCTGACTGCCAGGAGGAGGGTTACATTTTTACTGCATATGTATGTAGGTATGTGTTTGCATGCAAATTTGGCTATAGTTTGACGTGTCTGTCTGTGTATCTGTGTGTGTGTGTCTGTGTCTGTCGGTGGCATCGTAGCTCCCGTCCCGTTTGTTAAATCCCTTGATCCGTTTGATGAACCGATTTTGATCTAGTAGTTTTTTGTTTGATAGCTGACATGATAGAGAGTGTTCTTAGCTATAATTCATCATCATAAGCTCACTCGCTCCTTGATAATTCGGGTTTACTCAATTTTTTTTATTTTGTTTTGCTTAGTGGTCTATCGTCCACTAGACGAGTAGAAAGTGAATTTGAGATAATCTGACCTAGTAAAAAAAATAAATCATTAATTTAGCGTTTTGTTAAAATATCTCTAAGTAGAGTTCCGCTCTGATTGTGTTAACGCACAATCATCATACACAAACACGTGTTTTATTAAAATTAATCTTCATTTATTTGTTGAAAATTTCCTACCAATTCTCTGTCAATTATAAAACGAAAATTTTTATAATATTATAAATTTGAATGTTTGTGAAGATGGATGGATATTTGTTACTCTTTCACGCACAAACTACAGACGTAATTGGTATGGTAGTAGTTTAGGCTCTGGATTTAATCATAGGCTACTTTTTATCCCGAAAAATTCAGTGTTCCCGTGGGGAACCCGATTCTATATTTACGCGGGCGGAGCCGCGGGTAAAAGCTAGTACCTACTTATTATAGATTTGTCTGACGCGACGTTTAAAATTCGGTGTCAGCCTACGTCAACATGGCTGACATTCGCCGGTGCTCGAGCTGTCATCTGTAGAGAGCATCGCCCCTGTGCCCGCGGTAGGTACCTACCCCCATCCACCACGAGATGCGGAAGCGCATTTTTTCGGGAGATTATGTTGTCAGTTGTCACAACTTAACTCCACCCTCGCGGGCATACGTATTACCGTAATACCGTTGTTTCGTATGATATTATAATTTGGTATCACTAGATATTGTCTGCGACTTCGTTCGCGTGAAAAGTAAGAGAAAATTGAATATTTTTCAAATGGCTTAAAGTTCTGAAGTTGATCATGTCAGCAGCTAGGTCATAATATTTTCCAGATGGTAACTTCAGTCACCATGTTAATTTAATAACAAAATATCATAAGGACAATGAAACTTATGCAACATTTAAACGATATCACACGCCACACACAGACAGACAGACATACACATCCAACTTATAACACCCTCTGTTTTCGTCGGAGGTTAAAAATACTTTTTCATGGCAAGTACCCGGTGAATTTTATCCTAGCTCTATCAATATTCAATACCTTTTTAGACTTAATAGTTAATCTAGACTCTCAAAGCTCTTAAATCTTAGATCTTACCTAGATCTTTGTGAACGTACAAGTAGCTCCATCGTTTAACTCCTCAAAGCCCGCTGCCCTGAGTCACTTTAATCCCGAAAGCTCCTTACTCGCCCGTGACGTCAGATCTGTATTTTGCAATAGTGTATGAGCCATGGGCCCATGAGGTATGATTTAGAAAAGACGATTGCGATTTGTGAGTCGTACGTCTAAAGATATTGTTTTACGGCGATCTTCGTTTACCTGGCTTTGGCGGACTCCGTTGTGACTTATGGTATAAGCACCTGTGGTAGAACTTACAGAACATACATCGAAGTAATCTGGAGATTACAAATAAAAATGCTAAAAATTATTACTACCTAAATATATTAACCTATAAATCAAGATCTAGTAAAACGTTTTCTTAAACTGTCCTGAAACAATTTAAGAATTGCTACGCCGATATTTTGCTCTTTACCGCAAAACGAAATGCAAAATTCACCAATCATAATATTATATTATGTCTGGAAATTTATTGAAAAATAAATGCATATTTAAACATATTCCAAAATTTAACAATAATAATAATAATATCTATGAACGCTTTCACACCACGTGAATCTGGTCCTGTGGTAAATTCTCGAAGAATTAGTATTACGGGTACCAGACAACGGAACGTAGTTATTGCGTGAAAGAGTAACAAACATCCATACATTCTTACAAAATTTCGCGTTTACGATTAGGAATAACATGTATGTGTACACTTTTCTTCGCTAGATTGCTCCCACGGCCACGATCAGACCACCGTGACCACATCACCGCATTAGATGTTTTAGATCAAAAAGCTATTAGTGGTCTCATCTTTTTATTTAAATAGTGAAAGCGATGGAATGTTTACGTGTGACCTCCATTTCATCGGGTTAAATATTAATGAGCTCAATATAATATCGATTGTAATTGTCGTCACGAAGCCGTCGTGTACGAAATAGCGATTTACTTTTCTTTTTTAATTAATTTACATATTTCTCATTGTTTGGCAACTTTGAGAGGTTGTTTGGTTACAAATTACAATTGTAAAGTTTTTGATTTTGATATTAGGCATTGGAACTTGCTAAAATTTCTGCTATATTAAGAACCGGACAAGAGCGAGTTGGACTCGCTTCCCAAGGGTTCCGTACATAGTATCAGAAGTAGTTGAAGAATCGCAGTTTTTGTCGAGCCTGAAAATAGGTGATGAATTTTTGATTCCCTTAAGAGTGTCGAATTATGTGTCTTACTACGTTAACTTACAAGTCTGATTTTTTCATTGCCTCAAAGGACCGTAGGCCGTAGGTTTTGGTTTAAACTGGATACCTCCACGCGTTCCCGAAATAAGGGCTCTTGAACTCTTGACAGACAGACGGAAGGACAGAAGGACGGACGGACATAAAAACTGACGGACAACAGAGTAATCTTATAAGGCTTCCATTTTTAGGGTTCCATACCGAAAAGGGTAAAAACTGTCTAACTTGTCTAACTGTCTGTCTGTCAGTCCGTCACTAGTCTGTATCTCCTTAACCGTGATAGCTAGACGGTAAAATTTTCACAGATGATGTATTTCTGTTGCCGCTATAACATCAAATTTTAAAAACAAAAAAACCCATACAACCAACGTGATTTTTTTTCCGTTCTGTACGGAACCCTTCGTGCGCGATTCTGACTCGCAATTGGCCGGCTTTATTGCTTTTGAGGTACGAAACCAATATTATGCTACTGAGCACACAACAATAACGATCAATATTAGAAACCAAAACAATATCAGAGTTATAAAGTTTAAAACGAAACTAGAAAATTTTCAATTCTTTTTCGGGAGCTATTTTCTGGCTCAGAAAATTTTTGAACTTTTCCTGTAAGTGGAAAGTTTCGCCCTCGTAGATTTTAACGTTGAAGTATAAAGGTTCTTTTGATTAAAATGGCTAAATCCTGATAGCAAGTGTCGTGAACACGCTCCATACGGAAATCGTACCTAACTGTGACGTCACTAATAAGTAAAGGTGTATGAAATATGAGGTGCAGGAGCATATTTGTAAATATCTCCGCAATGTTTTTGTATTATGATGTAAGTAAACAAATGATTTAGATTTTTATCTAATTTATCAAAAAAATTTGAAGTTTTTTTTGGATGTATAATAATCTAATTATTTACTAAACTACACAATATTAAATACTCTTTTTTTTTCTAAGTAGCCTATATAGTAACTATTACCTTAATATTTCTGAGTAGGTATATAAATTAAACTAAATATTTTACATATTATGGTCGTCTACCCAATTTACAGCAATTAGCATCTTTATTTCATCAGTGATAACTGATAAGGCTCAATATTGAGCTAGTATCCTCTAGTTGAGAAGGATTGGATACAGTCACGACGCTGGCCCACAGCTGCAGTCGTCAGCGGTCAGCACGTGCCATCAAATGTTAATCTACTCAGGCGTACACATTTCCCGTCGTCAAAAGAAAAATCCGGTACAAAATATTCTTCCAAAGAGAGCACTTCATGTCAGTCTTTTCGCCTTAGATTTAACAATGAAATAATCCTTACTATTATTATAATTTATAAATGTGAATGTGAGCTTGTTTGTTTAGTTGTTACGCTTTTAACTAAAAACTACCTAACCGATCATCACGAAATTTATCACAGATGTAAAGTAGACTACGGGGAAGGACAGGCTACTTTTTATTGCGTGATAATATACGTTTTCCGAGGAATATATTTATATATAAATTATTAATTTGAGCCCTTGTTTCGTCTTTTGTTTTCCTTCCCTCAGTACAACTTCCCGTCCTAGTTCTAATATCTGTTCACCTCTTCCAGCCGGCATCTTCTTCCTGGGCAATATATTTATATATAAATTATTAATTTGAGCCCTTTTTTCGTCTTTTGTTTTCCTTCCCTAAGTACAACTTACCGTCCCCATTCTAATATCTGTTCACCTCTTCCAGCCGGCATCTTCTCCCTGGGCAAGGTGCTCAACTTCTTCCCCGTGGGCGGGGAGAGAGAGTGCACGCCGACCGGCTTCAACATCGCCAAGTCCGGCATCTGCCTGAACCCGTACGACTGTCGGCAGCGCGACGGCCGAGCCGCCGGGGACTGCGCGAATGGACTTGGAGTTTGCTGCTTGTGTGAGTATTCTATTTCATAATCGCCTATTAGGGCGTCACAGACGGCGACGATACTATAGTATTTTATGTTAAGAATGTATAGCTCGCTGAACAGTTTGTATGAACTATCACAGACGGCTAATCTTCTTTCTTATATCTTCTTCTTATATATAAAAATGGATTGCAATTCCAATGTCTCGCTAAAACTCGAGAACGGCTGGACCGATTTGACTTATTTTGGTCTTCAAATATTTATGGAAGTTTCTGGAAGGTTTAAACGGTGAGAAATATTGGAAGTGTAGGTGTAGGAATTTATTTCAGTTCATAGTTAAAATAGAACAACGCGTGGCGGGACAGTTTATTTTCTTTATTACGTTCTTTGATAAGAAATATAACCAGGCATCTTAAGATAAAATATTATAGCATCTTCGCCGTCTGTGACGCCCTTAAACCTATGCTAATTAGCCGTTTGTAAAGTCGCGGGTGCAACAGGCTTATAACGGCGGGGTCGCTGGCTCGAATCCCACCGAGACAAAAAAAAAAGATTTCAATGTTCCTGGGTCATGGATGTGTATTAAATGTGTTTATAATATAATAAAAATCTTATCGCTTACAATCGGGTGACGTAACTGCTCGTTTACCGGTCTTGACTGACAAAAACATATTTTAGTCAATGCAGATATAAAGTTACGTAAGTAAACATATATTTTTACTCTGTGCATAGGGATCGCTATATAATGACGATCAACAAAAATATAAGTATCGAGTTTTTAAAACAAAAACTTCTTATCACTACTGTGCTGTCTGTACTTATCACGCAATGGAAATATAAAAGAGCCTATAAAAGATTTAACAGCAATCTTAAAAATTAATTGGTCCGGGAACGAAATTGTTCTGAAAGTTAAAAAATATTCTTCCAAATTAATTTAGGGCGAGCATTGACCCATTTCAGTCTCCCTTAACCCATAACTTCTGATTGAACAATGCAAAATTATGAAAAAGGAAGTGTCTGCCTTTTATTTTATGAGAATTTATACTCCGAAATGAAATGTTTAAAATCAAAAAATTATGTAATTCGGTTTGATAAATTAGATAATTCGTGTTTGATTGATTGAAAAAGGCAGATTTTCGCAAAGTAGGCAATGTTGCTGGCTTATTACAAACGAGATGCTCGTGTCAGTACTACACCAGATCGCTAAAATAAAAGTTATCAATCCTAGTGGAGGACTAACAAAATAAAAATTAACCGACCGTACGAAAAGTGCCTGAGTTTTAAAAACCAAGTCTACAGAAGACCCATTTGGGTCGAACAAAGTTTTTACAACGTACACTCTTATCGCCCAAAACTTGTCGAATTTTTAACTCCCCAGTTGTTTAGCCTGTAACAACTCTATTTTTGTAAGTTCTTTGGAGCGGACATAATATCATTAAAAAATGTGCTTTTCCGAACAAAAAGCATTTTGTTTTCTTTATATTTTGTTTTTCTCACCAAACACATCATTTCATTCTTATCATTTCATTAGATTCATCTCATTAGATTCTCATTCATCTCATTTCATAGGATCATTAGGTCAATATTTAATATACATACATTTTGTACAATAGGTGACTCGTGACTTGTATAACATTTTTTACTATGAACCAATGGCGGAAAAGGCTGTAGCGAATTAAAAAAAAAAGTTATTTCAAGAAACTGAATATACATACAGGTTGTTTTTATAACGCTTTTATTAGTTTCACTTGTATGTTTGCTTGCTTGTAACCGACTCCTTTGGGCTCGATTTTGTCCTACTTTGAAGGATCAGATTTAATTCAAACCTTGCACACCTGTCAAAGACCGATGACAATACAATAATTCGATTTAATTTTTAATAAAAAATTGTAATTTAAAAAAAAAAAAATAATAATTTTAAAAATTAAAATTATAAATTATTATAATAAATAATGCGTGCAGTTCCAGGCTTACTCTTTGGAAAATCGTACTAAAAAGCAAAAAATAAATTATAGTTTAAAAAAAATAAAAAAAATCGCTTTTATAAAAAATATTAATTTAACTAAAAATAAAAAATAAAATTTAATAAGTTAGGATTAAGAATAGTGTAAATGAAAAATAAATGTTTACTATTGTAAAAAAGCATGGGGTGCATAGTGTCAATAGTTATAAACATTTTATTGGCAGATATATGAGAAGGATCTTCACTTTGATAATATCTTAAAAATCACTTTAAACGAAATCTGACCGTTTGAAGTGGATCAAAATCAAATCCACTGGAGTCGGTTACATACAAACAAACGTACAGGTGAATACACTGCACCCCACGCTTTTTTACAATAATAAACATTATTTTTAGTTAGATTTTTTATAAACGCGAGTTTTTTTAGTTTTTTTTAAACTATAATTTATTTAAACATATTTTTGTCCAAAGAAGAGCACCGTGGCCTAGTGGGTTGACCGTTTGATTTGCACTCGAGAGGGTGCAGGTTCGATTCCCAGGTTGTGGCGTGACACGGACGCTGTAACGGTGAAGGAAAACATATTTTTACTTCGCTCGGAGAATACTGTATAAATCATCCAATCTCTTACTTTTTTGTCCAAAACCCTCACACCGAGACGCGACATGGCGGATAACGATTCAAAATTGAACTTTATTCACTACACAAAAATATACACGTTTCATTGCAAGAACGCAGCGCGGCGCAGCTCGCAGTTCGAACTATTGCAAAGACACGTGTATCTAATGTTAAATTTTGAAGCGCTATCTTAAAAAGTGCTCGCCGCGTCGCGTCTCGATGTGAACTGACGCTTAGGAAGTATTTAGGTATATATTCAATATTATTATAAAGAATCCCCAAGAATGCTTTGCACATTCGCTTAGCAGGTGACGTGCTTGGAGGAGCTGTTTCTATCATCAAGCAGCGATAACAATAATGCCTATTCAGACCAGCTTGGTTAGCCGCTAGACTAGCTTCCCTTCGCTCGTGCACGACTCCCAGGTTTTCTGATAAGTGGATGGATGTGGAGAATGTATGCTTGAAATTTTGCGAGGGAAAGTACGAAAGAGTCTTCTATAGGTATAGCTAATTTTAAAACAAAAAATGGTGACTAGCGTTAAGAAACATCCTGTGCACACGGAACACGAGTGCTCTGAATGGGCTTTATTAAATTTTGCTAATATCAGTACGAAGGGGAGAGATATACGTACGTGACTCGTAAGATGATGCCAGATGACATCTTACTAATGTTTTATCCTTAAGCTGGAGTGCGGTCGCGGAGCACGTGAATTTCGTACATTGACTGATGACTCATCGCTACTTACCTCTTTCACTCCAGATGTAAACATCTGGAGTGAAATCATGATAAACAGTATGGCTTAGGGGCCCCATATACGGTCCGGATTTCCTTCAGTTCGGCCTGAACGGATGCAAAATCGTATCGTCTGTGTGCAATTTTGAAATCGCATCAGTCGGCCGGATGGACTGTAGCGATTCGTTTCAGCTCTGTTCTTGCGAAACTACTAAACTCGCGTAGATTTCTACAAAAATCTACTAAAAAATACTAAAAACTATCAAAAAAGGTAGGAATCCCTAAAGCCTCTAAAATCAATTGTATTTTAGGTTTTGTTATATTAAAATTTTATTATTTATTGAATTATATTATAAATTTTATCGTTAAAATAAAATATACTAGGGTATATTACGTATATAGTAATTGGCCACGCGGGCTACCTTTGTCTGGCGTTAGCGAATAATTTCTCTTCGATATTTTTGTGGACTGTATTTCAGAAGGTATCTGGCGTCGCCAGGTTAATATGCAGTAATAATTAGATGAAATTGAAGGGTGATAGGGAAGATACGCTTACCGAACCAGCTTCGGAGCAGGGCATCTGCAGCTGGAATCCTCGTCTCTTCCTTCTGTTCACAACACTTTAGTCTTTCCAGTATTCTTATCGCGTACGTTCCTATAGGAATATATCTCACTTTCGTGGGCGGGAATTAGTAGCGGAAAAGTTTAAATAACACACGCGCTGTCGGCCATTGCACGCACCCACCGCGACGACTTGCAATGTACTCCCTCACGTATCTTCGTATTTCTTCGGTTTTCGTCGGAGAGGAGAAGGGGGGTGGAATACTGCTTATCGATATTATGAGATGCCATTCATAGTGGCCTTAAAGGGTTGCCTTTAAAAGAATATAAAATAATAATAATTTAGCTATGTTAGGTGTATCCATTATCGCATAACCTATCCATAGACTAAGACGGCGGTATTATTAATCAACTAAAGCGAAGTAATAACAACTAATCTTATTACCTAGATGCCTAAACTAAAGGATATCCAACCTTAGCTAAACCTCACTGCATTGGCAGTGGGCGAAATTTAAAACAAGTGTTACATTTATGTATCCGGTGTCGAATTATTCGCCGCGCAGCAAAGATCCAATATTTATGCCGGAGTAAGGACATAAGCAACTCTGGACCAGCATGGAGATGCTTCTTGTGATAAAAATCAACAAGAAGATCTACTACATGATCATGACGCGGTAGAAGATAAGGATGCTTATAGTTGTACGGTTCGTCCGAATTCGACAGACGACCACCAACGCGTATTACGCCGTGCTGATCAAGAAACGGCTTAAGTTTAAGAAGCGCGGGAAAACAAGACTTATTATTTTTCAAATTTTCAATATCGTTACTAAAGTAAACCGTCTGTACGGCTCTTAACAATCTATACTCCGCAAATTCAAGATCGGAACTTGAGATAAAAGTCCCGTTAGGTAATAACCTAAGAAACCTATAGAGATAAACGATGGCGCGTAGTAATTTGGACCACGACGACATGCGTAGTGCGAGTGTGTATAGTGGGGATTCCACAATTTCCACGACTACGGGTGAGACATAGCTTTCCGCTCGGGTACGTCTTCGTTTTCCGTATCGTGGTCAAGGGGTTCAATGGGCCACTTCGACGGATCATGGGAAATCCAGGTGGGTCCATGATGCCACAATGAATGATTTAGAAGCTTACCAGGAGTAATACCGCGAGACAGGCAATCGGCAGGATTTTTAGTACCTGCGACGTGATTAAAACAAGCGGGGGCGATGAGTTCAATTATCTTAGTAACGCGGTTTGCGACAAAGGTATGCCAGCGGTGCGGAGAGGAACGAATCCAAGAAAGGGCCACCTTGGAGTCCATAAACGCGTATATTCCCTTAATGGGATAGTGAGACGAAAATGTGTCTTGAACTCTGCGAAGTAGTTGAGACAAAAGAAGGGCCGCGCATGATTCCAGCCTCGCAACCGAAATAGTTTTAACCGGCGAGACTCTAGACTTAGCACAAACCAGCTGAACAGCATAGTTAGAACCAATACCGACCTGTACATACACGACTCCTCTGTAAGCGCTTTCACTAGCATCAGCGAAACCTATTAAGTTGACAGTGCAACCATCGACCAATCTTAGATGACGCGGTATATTAATTTGGTTGAGTAAAGGTAGCTCAACGCAAAACTGCTTCCAAGCTGCGACTATGTGATCGGGTGGTGCGTAATCCCACTCGCACTTAGATAGCCAAAGCTCTTTTATTAAGAGCTTGGCGTATAAAATCGTGGGAGCCACGAAACCCATTATGTCCCATAGTCGAGCCACTGTGGACAACATAGTGCGTTTAGTGCACTTACCATCAGGTGTCGCGACGTCGAACCGAAAACTATCACCGGCTCTGTCCCAGCGTAAGCCAAGAACCTTATGCGGTAAAGACTTCTCAAACTCAATGTCTGTAGAAGCCTTGTGCGACTCAGGTATTCGTGTTAGAACGTCTTAAGAGTTACTTGTCCATTTGACAAGGTGAAATTGGTCTCGCTTGAAAAGCTGAATAAGCTCTTCACAAAGCGAAACTGCGAGCGGAACGTTCATGACGCTACAAACAATGTCATCCATGAATAGAGCGGAAGGAGGAGCGGTAACGGAAACGAGATCGGTAGCGGTAGCGAGCGGCTGAGCGGTAGCGGTAGCGGGTGCGGTAGCGAGAGCGGGAGCGCGCGCGGTAGCGCTAGCGGGTGCGGTAGCGGTAGCGGCGCGCATATTTAGTGATGTATCGAGTTTACGTTCCAAACAATGAAAGCGTCGAAGAGCGGTAGCGTACGAATCGCCTAATGAATAAGGGTCACCTTGAAACGGCAACGCGACAACATACCTACCACTATCGTCGCGAACAGTGGTAGCGCGGAAATGTTCTTCACACTCGAGATCCTTATGACTCATCAAGGGCGATGCCGTCAATTCCTCAAGCTCCCAAAATCGCTGGACGAGAGAATTAATATTATTTTATTGAAGCACAGAGCAACAGGACGTAGTATAATGAGACGTATGCAACGTAGGTACGGAACCCATAATCACAAATCCAAACACCGTCTCAATAGCGGGAGGTAAATCATATTGATAACTACGTACTATATTAGGTAATAGCAAATGCGGGAATACTGAAGACCCAATCAGAATATCCACATCACCCGGGCGCGAAAAGTCGGTATCTGCTAGCGGGAGAGCTTTCAAGTGCGTTAACAAAGACATGTCTACGTTAGCGTTCGGTAACTTATCGGTAATACGTTCCACGATAAGCGGAGAAATATTAAAACTAATATTTTTATTTAAGCGCGAGTATAAGACAATATCCACGGAACCCTTACATGATTTTTCCGAATCCTTAATTCCTTTAACTATCAAATTAGTATTTTTAAGTTTATTCAAAAGCCCTAGACGATTATAACATTCCGATGTAATGAAACTACTTTGTGAAGCGCTATCTAGTGAACATCGCACGACTATGGGTCTGTCATTTACATCGTAAACAATAACCTGGGCGGTAGCTAACAAAATCGTTTGTTTGGCCGAGTCGCGCGTTGTATAACGCGCGCGCGCGGGGTGAGGGTTCTGCCTACAATTTCTTATCGCTTGTTTACGTGCGAGCGACGCCGAGCACAGCGACACTTCACTGTTATGTTCGACTCGAACACCTGTACGCGTAGGTATTCGATCGGCTTGTGGCGTCGGTATCGGACGGCGAGAACTGTTATTATCAAGTTCAAGGTCACGCGTAACAGCTGACTGCCGGATCTTATCGAAATGCATTAGCGTATGGTGGCGTCGGTCACAAACGCGGCATTTAGACTTACTAAGACAAGAGTTCTATTTATGTTTTATGCTTAAGCAATTAACGCAAGCTTTATTTCCTTTAATATAATTAAAACGAGCCAACGGGACCAAATCATTGAACGCGGAACATTTGTAAAGATGATCATGCACAATGTTAATGTTATTGCACATACATCTGAGCAGGTTATAATTATTATTAATAGAATCCGAACATGCTACATAAGACTGCGGATTAGGCGCGGTGTTATTATTTCGGTTTTTAATCAAGCTTTGTTTATTAATATTACTGGACGAGCTAGATGAACTAGGCTGCGTATTTCTAAATATTCTACACTGATCTCTAATGAATAAGATAAAACTGTCCAGTGTAGAAATTTTCTTATTACGTACCGTCATTTCAAAGGCGCGAATAGTTTCTGTATCGAATTTTTTTAATGCGAGTTGTAATAAAATAAAATCGGAAATATTTTCTAAATTTAAGTTTTTAAGCGAATTAACTGCCGTTACGAAATTATTTATAAATGACTGAAAATTCGAAACAGATGCGGAACCATTAAATTTTAAATTTAAGGCTTGGTCAAAATATGTGGACGCGAGGATACGAGTATCTTGATACCTGTCCACCAGATACTGAAATATTAACTGATAATTTTCAGCGCTGGGTTCACCCCCAGCGAATACTGATTGATCTCTTGGCGCCAACTTACCTATAAAATAATATAACTTGTAGGCATCGGTCAACGAACTATTATCATGTAGCGTTGATTTAAAACTGGCATAGAATAGTGGCCAATTTCGTATGTCACCATCAAAATACATTATCTCAATCGCAGGCAAGCTCGGCGTTCGAACAGTTGTATAAACCACTGAGGTTTAACCGCGGGTTCAACAGTTTTAAGACGAGATTGAATGCATTTAATAACGCAATATAGGTCCTCGAATGAAGTATACGCTTGAAAACTAGGCGGAGTTTTCGGATTAATAGAGAGCAACTTCGCGTTGTAGGCATCTAACAAGTTATGAAAATCTATTCGAATATTACCTATTGTCATACATTGACTGAGAAATAATTCCTTATCTGCTTCGGATGACTCGGCAGTTTACGTACGTTTATATATATTTTGAACACGTTCGAACAAAATTTTTTTTTTTTTAAAACAAGATTACGCTTAGCGACTAGAATGGCTAACTCTGGATCCTCCGCCATTTTGAATTAGATTTATTATAATATTCAAAATTCTA
Source organism: Phengaris alcon alcon (assembly GCA_037179445.1). Lineage (NCBI taxonomy): Eukaryota > Metazoa > Arthropoda > Insecta > Lepidoptera > Lycaenidae > Phengaris > Phengaris alcon. Next base: position 2,714,844 of record JAYRCH010000155.1, on the reverse strand, counting down.
TGCGAATTATATACCTAAGTATTTGTAATATACGTAGGTTATGCGATATTTATGTTACACCCAAGTATCTATTTACTAATTTACAAATATAATACCTAAGAATATATGCGGTTTAATTATTTATTCCTATAGGCAACGACTTTAAAGCGGTATGAAAATATAATAGCGTTTGAAATATGAGATTTATAATAGAACTATGATAGTTCGAATATAATTCCAATAAGGAATCTCTGTAGGTAGCCACGTTATATTATCGTGTATTACCTACGGCGGTGCGGTAATGGGTTTATAGAAGCGTAAATATGTATTACCACTGCCTAGTTAGGCACTTTTAGAAGCTACATTTGCGGGAAATTATGAAATCTGGATATAAATCCGTGATGGAAATAGATTAAAATCCGGACCAAATGTGGTCCGGCTCGAATGGACCAAACAATGGCCACGCGGGTCAGCTTTGTCTGGTGTTAGCGAATAATTTCTCTTCGATATTTTTGTGGACTGTATTTCAGAAGGTATCTGGCGTCGCCAGGTGAATATGCAGTAATAATTAGATGAAATGGAAGGGTGATAGGGAAGATACGATTACCGAACCAGCTTCGGAGCGGGGCGTCTGCAGCTGGAATCCTCGTCCCTTTCTTCTGTTCACAACACTTTAGTCTTTCCAGTATTCTTATCGCGTACGTTCCTATAGGAATATATCTCACTTTCGTGGGCGGGAATTAGTAGCGGAAAAGTCTAAATACCACGCGCTGTCGGCCATTGCACGCACCCTCCGCGACGACTTGCAATGTACTCCCTCGCGCATCTTTGTATTTCTTCGGTTTGCGTCGGAGAGGAGAGGGGGGTCATACGCCACTATGAATATGCCATTCATAGTGGCGTTCGACGCTCATAGATGGCGCTACCAGTAATTAAACGGGTAGTTTTAAGAAAATTACGGACGAATGCTACGATGTATTATTATGATATGGTGTCAATTTTTTTTTTGTTTTTTTTTTGTGCCTAATCCAGGCCATTTTGCATATGATTACTGTCTAGCTCTTTCCTACTAAAACACTACCAACAACTAAATTCCTACTAAGGCGAGAATAAAATACTTAATTTAGTAGTAAAACTTTGTAAAATAACTAAGTTGGCAACATTAATTCTGGACTGAACGGATGGACTGATCGGACCATGTGTGACAAATGGCTTCAGTTCTCGCCAGAGCTGCGGCCGTGCGGGCGTTTATCGTGTACAAGCGTAGTGAGTTTACAATTATTAAGCACGACCGTAGCTCGTGGCCAACCAGAACGAATTAATGCGATTTTGTCATGTGTGTGCTCGAATCCGTTCAGGCCGAAATGACGTCAGTTGGGTCGGATGCGATTTTTTTTCGTGTATGTGCTCGAATCCGTTCAGGCCGAACTGACGTCAGTTGTAACTCTCGTCTGTGAGGGCCTTTACGTAGGACCTATATATACTATTTAGTAATCTAGGTTTAAAATGAGCTTGATGGTCTTAATGTAACTTTAACAAGAGTTTATTTGTTGAGCTAATGTAACTATTTGTTTTGGTGTTTCTGTTGTTTTGATGTTCTTTTGTTGCCCTGTGGTTGTTTGTGTAGGTTTAGGGTCGTGCTTTATTATAATAACATGATCAACAAGTGTGGTCGGTTTATGAACTGTGCTACATTTGTTGCGAAACAGTTTATTATAATGTCAACAATAGGTTATGTCCTTTTTGTGTAGAGCGAAACTATGTGCCCTAAAGTAGGTAATATCGACAAAGTTCCTGGTCGTTCAGTTTCTAAATATATTCCTTTGCTCGCCTCAAAATATTTAAACACACAGACGTGACATATTTACACGTGAGTATGTGTGAATGCGCACGGCGCAATGCACATTTTAACGGGGCTGCTAAGCTATTTTTATCTTATACCTGGTCGAGCGGCAACTTGTTCGGTAATACAATTTTTATGTCAAATGTCAGCTCAAATTAAACTGTATTTGTGATTTTTATTTCATCTGGGAGCAATAGGTATGATGACTACATCTAAACTATTTAGTTTTATTAATATACTCAGATATTTTGAGGCATCACTACTTGGTAAATGTAAAATAGAAATATTATTTTATGTGTAGTTTAGCACTAAGAGACATCTAAAAAGTACAAAAAATTTAAATATTTTTTGCTAAAATTGATAACATAACCTACATTATTAGTTTACTTACATCATATACAAAATATTCATTATGGTAAGTATGAACTTAAACACACAAATATGTTCCTGCGGCCTCATATAATAATATTTTCATATAATTTATCATATGATTTAACCTAGGCGTGATATCACAGCTAGGTACGACTTTAGTATGGAGCGTTTTCACGAGGCTTGCGAAATTTTGTAAACAAATCGCTGTACCTTTGAATTATTATTATTATTATTTATTTAAAACTTCATACCGATAAACAAAAATATAAAATAAAGACCTACAAAACTGTTATTCAGTTGGTCTGTAGGATCAATGTTACAAAACTTAATATTATTATAGACAGAGTAGAAAAATAAAATTAACAAGATACAACATTAATAATACTAATAATACAAAAGGAGATATTGTAATAACAGAAACAAGCAAAATAAAATTAGAGTTATTAAATTTAGGTGGTGCGGGATGTACAATAAGGTAATAAAGTAATGAGGTGTTTGTACATGTTTTTTTGGAAGGCTTTTGTTTTGGTCTCGTGTTGGGCAAGCTATTCAATACATATGGTATCCTTTTATTTAAAGTTCGGTCCCCAAAGTAGTTAAAAACTCTGGGTACCTTACCTTATATTTGCCTTCCGATACCGACCGAGTAATTCTAGGTTATGGATATCATTATGGTTGTGGTTGTTAATTGCCAAAAGGTATTTGTGTTTTAAAGTAACTGGGAGAATTTTACAAATTTTAAATAATTTAGAATAGTCGCCTTTACAATTAGATTTGATTTTTTTACAGACTATAAGTTTTAAAAATCTTATTTGTAGAGGTTCAAGTTTATTTAGATAACTTCTAAATGTCAGACCATAACTATCAAGGGCATAACCTAGAATGGAGTCAACTAATGCAAAGTAAAAAAACCTTAACATGCTTCTCGGTACTTGTAGACTTAGATGATAAAATTTTCCTAGGAGAGTTCTTAATTTGTTTGCGATGAAGTCTATATGACATGACCAAGAAAAATATTTGTCTACTTTGACACCAAAGTAAGTTAAACAATCTACTTGTTCAATAGGCTTACATTGACAATTAGAATGATTATTATTAAAGCAGGCAAAACAATGGCTATACATAGGGGGCGAATTTGAAGTGCATAAGTAAGGAGAATGTATAACAAGTAATTTTGTTTTTTCTGAATTTAGAAGTAAGCCGTTGTCGTGAGAGCATCTGACCACAGTATCAATGTCTTGTTGTACTAAGCGATTTTTTTCTGCCAGATCGGTACCAGCGCGTAGAGTACATAAATAGTCCGCGTACATGTATGATGAGCAGTTGAGTATTCCACATAAACTGTTGACGTGTAGTAGGTAACACACTGGCCAACACCTGGAGCACTGTGGAACCCCATATTTTACCGCAATCTTGTCGCTGAGCGTGTCGCCTACTTTTACACGGTATGAGCGCGAAGTGAGGTAGTCCCGAAACCATTGGTTCAGCGGTTGCCCCACTCCACATACGTCCATTGCATTCAAGAGGGTTTCTCTTTCAAGGGTGTCGAATGCTTGTGCAATATTGCCACAACAATTTTTTTATCCCCTCAATGTGAGTTAATTTCATCGGTAAATTTTGCTAATAATTTGTTAGTGCTTTTACCTTTCTGAAAACCGTATCGACATTCGGTCAGAACTCTATTTTTATGTAGGAAATTTCCAAGTTGATTTATTACGCATTTTTCTATAACTTTTGTTAAGGGTAATAATTAAATAAAAGAGGTATTACCGTGATAAATGTAATTAAAAAAAGATAGGGGTCGTAGGCAGAAGGCCGAGCGATCTGGTTTAGCCTCTTGGTGTCTGTGGAAATCGGAGGGGCTGTAACCACGTGGGCACTTAGCTGGGTCTTGGAGTGTAGCACGTGGCGAGAGCGAGTTGGGCTCCAACTTCCGGTAGCGTCTCTCTGTCCACCAGTAGATTGTCCAAGGGCGGTGCGGACTGATTCCAAAACCAGTCGGTTCAGTTCGGAATATTAAGCGGCACTCAGGAATCCGGATGTGTGAAAACCAGCTACCAAGTCCATAAAAAAACGGTGGCTTGAAACCGGAGTATAGATCCCTGGAAAATCCATGAAAAACGTGTGGATAGAAGTCCCACAGCCGACGTGATCCTAACCCCAAACGATCAAAATCACAGGCTGTGTGATCATCACAAAATAAAGGATAAGCAAAATAAAAGATGATATACAAGAATAATTAAAGCATGGATACAAATATTCTAATATTATATCTATGCAAAACGGAAAGAATGAGCACGTGGTTTGGCCAATCAAATTTTGTCAATTTACATGAAAAATAATGTGTTTTATTACAAGCATGATTTACGAAATAAAACTTCACAACACATAAAAAACTCACCGTGAAAACGGGATTAAGAAATATAACGACTACATCTTGAGTCTATATAATTTTTTATTCTAAAAGGAAACGTCATTCGACGAAGTGCGTTATATACCCTTCTCCGTCGTCTATTTTTTAAACTTTTGACAACTAAATAACTAAAGCGTAAAGAGAAAAAGTCCACAAATCAAAATAAAATATATTATATTAATAACCAATATATTATGTAATATAATAATGCAATTCTACTGTATTTTAATAATTATTCAAAATTAAATTTTTATTTTTTAAGATTTAAGACGGAAGTAAAATCGATCTACGAACCAAATATTAAAGCAAGGCTAACGCCGTTTTAGTAAGGACGTGCGCCGATAGATGGCGCTAAAGCCCAAAAAATGACTAAAATAATTAAGTATACAAATCATAGATGACGCGAGTAACGCCGAAATTGATTTACGGAGAGGAAATGTAACTACGTTTTGTCGATACTAGACAGTATAGCTAAGGGTCTATAATTAGTGACGATTTTTGTGGTCTCCTGTTTTGTGAACTGGACGGATGATTGCTTCTTTCAATTTCAGTGGAAATTCGTGCTGAGTAATAGATAAGTTAATTAAGGTGGCTAAGATAGGGCTAACTTTGTCGGCTACAATTTTTAAGTCTGACATGCGTACCAGATCACTACCAGGCGATTTGTTTACATCTATTTTATCAATGACTCTTTTGACGTCGTTAGATTTACTTGTTGCCATCTCATGCATACATCTGATCTAATGAGATAGTCATCCCTTGTTAACCATTTATCAGCGCATTTATGTTTTAATTTGTCTATCTCTCTCGAAAAGCTTCTTGCAAAATTATCACATATTTCTTTTATATTATTACTGTTATCCATAGGTTTAAGTATAATGTCGTCTAAAGATTGTTTGTTATTCTCTAGTAGACTATTTATTTTTTCCCATATTTTTTAAATATTTTTAATACAATCTAATATACTCTTTTTATCGTAAGCGACTTTACATTTATTGATAGCTTTGTACATTTATTCCTATAGTTTGTGTAAGCCAACTTTTTTATCATATTTTTACGATAATTACTCCAGACATGAAATAACCTATCTCTTTCTTTTATCATGAGTTTCAAATTATCATTTATCCAATATTTTTTATTTCTCTTATTTTGCTTTAATATGGTTGGTTGAATTTTGTAACTTTCGCTATATATATTAATAAAAATGTTAGCAAAGGATTTGTATAATTCAGTTGGGCAAGTTTATCTTAATAAATCATCGAAGTTGGTTGATTGTAACTTTTCTCTGACTAGGCGATTGTCTAAAATACGTTTTGTTGTTGGAAGATAACGTTGTGTCGAATGTTTGTCGCAGTGAATCGCGAGATTCGCGTCAGATGCGTGTCTCCATTCAATTGCTGCGGATACATATCTAATAGTGGTCAGATTTCTTATGTTTTATGACTGCTGAGTCTATTAAGGCAATTGGAGCTCTGATGTATATATGGTCTAAACATGAGTCTACTATCTTATCTAAAAGTATTTCTCTTCGTGTTACATCATTTATACATTTCGTGAATCCATATTCTGCTAAAATATTTTCATAAGATATGACACGGTTGTCGCTTTTATTTAAAATATTTATATTTATGTCTCCACACATGATCATTTTAGAATGCTTCGGGAAACTATCAAGTAAGTTACGCAATTCTATAAAAAACTCTTGTATCCTATCACGCTTAAAAAATTTGGGTGGCCGGTAACGTGATATTAAGTAGATTTTTTCTCCATTACTGTTAAATGTTATTGACACGCACTCTGCTCCGCTCGTGAATAAACTAATACTCCTCCTCCTTTCCGTTCTTTTCGCGTATATGAATGAACCACAAATCCTGGGATTGTATAAAGTGATAATAAAGAAATATTTATGTTTGGCTCTGTAATGATGATAATGTCTAGCCTATTTAAATTATTGCCTATAGTTAATAATAAATCATTAAAGTTATTTTTTAAAGAGCGAATGTTGATGTGCAGAAGACATAGATTGTTTTTATAATTTACTTGTGTAAACCACATATCTAGGTTCTCAACACTAGTATAATTAAGTAAGCCATCTTTAATAGAATCTATGTTACTTAGGTAGGTGAATTTTGATTTAAATGATATACATAATTAATAATTAATTAAATTAAATATAAAGTTACTGACTATTGAATAAGGCAGATATGTCGTTTTCAGATCAAATACATACTGCATTTTGACCTTCAGATTTCTTAACTAATATCTTTCCGTTGGAAACCCATATGAATTAATATCCTTTAGTTTTTTTTGTATTCCATAGTAAAGCTCGCATTGGCAGAGTCAGGTCTTCATTTTTTAAAACGGGTAATTGGCCCACCACACTTACCCACCACTGCAACTCCTGTGTAGCCAGGATCGACAGTGGTAACCAACCGCAAAAACCCTTTGATATGATCTCAGGGGTGCCCGGGGGACATGCTAAGTCTGTCTTGGAACCCGCAACGAAATTAATTAGAAGATTGTAGGAGGAGTAGGAAGTATTCCAGTTTCCCTCCCCAAGCAAAGCGGGAGACAACAAAAATTTGTGGTGACAAAAAGTCAGAATTAAAGGGAAGCACCACGGGAATAACATGTTTATTTTTATTTTTTTATTTTTTTTATTTTTTTTTAATTTTTATGACTACAAGACAGAATGTAATTAAATGTATTAATTTATAATATGACAATTGATTACAATGCATTTATAATGACAAAAAAGTGTTGCATTGTTTCCAATAGTACTTATGACAAAAACGTTTGAAAGCTCAGAAGTTCTTCGCGCAGCCCACGAGATCTTCATAGTACACAACCCTAGAAACACAATGGACGCTGTTCAACATTTCGATTTTTTCGTCATACCAGAGATCACACTCCCAGAGTATGTGATGAGCAGTTTGTTGATAAGGGCTACCTTCGGTCGAACACTCGCATAGCGGAGACGAGACTAATGTAAATCCAAATAGTTTCGCTTTAAAGTTTCCGTGTCCTGTCAAAAATTGTGCGACGTAGTGGTCTATTTCTATCCATTGCTTCGAGAGTCGATCGGGTACCGAAGGGAAGAAATTATATAGGTGACGCCCTTTGATAGTGTTGTCCCACCGCTCCTGCCACTCAGAAATTAGGTTCTGTATAGAAATATCTAATGGCTCGAATAATCTAGTTATCTTATTACTCTCTTTCGCGCTTAAAAACTCAGGGTTAGTCATTTTTTTATTTTTATAATAATATAGTGCTGCACGACGCTGTATCTCTAAGTCTACTGGAAGGACTCCGACTAAGACTGCGAGTGCTTCAGTACTTACGGTACGGTATGCCTTACATAAAAATATTAAGGCGAGACGTTGGCTTTGCAAAAGTTTACGACGGGCCGCTCCCATTGTAACCCTATCTGCCCACGCCGGTGCGACATAGCATATGCTGCCGAGGTACGTCGCATTATAAATTATTTTTAATGTTTTAAATGAAAGGCCCCATGTCGACGTTGATATTTTTGTGAAACAATAGAAATTCCTTTTAGCTTTCTCACCGGTCTGTATTATATGTTCCAGGAATGTAAATTTATTTTCTAAAATAAGCCCTAGGTAACAAAGTGACTGTTTACGTTTCACATTGATGTTGTTCAGTTTAATGCAAGGAGTTGATATTAATGAACCTTTTAAAAGTACTTGAAAGGTTTTATGTGCTGCAAATTCTAATCGATTTCTGTGGCCCCAACTCGATATTACGTTGAGGCACTTGTTGGCCTTGTTTTCAATTTCAGATCGAGAATTGGCTTGAATAATAAGAAAACCATCGTCAGCATAACCTATCAGAGAGCACAGAGGAGGCAAGGGAACACATAATAAATCATCAAAACTTATATTCCACAAGTGCGGCGATAGTACTGATCCTTGAGGGCAGCCGCGCGTTAAGTTTTTGGAATGTGTGTAATGGCCGAGTTGGAGTTTTGTTACGCCGTTGCAAAAATACGAGTAAATTAAATATTAAATATTACGATAGCAGCCTGTGTTTCTTAACTTCAGTAGTAGCACCACCAGGCCACCAGGCATTATCGAAGGCACCCGCGATATCCAGAGATATACCTACTACATATTTACACTCCGATAGATTTACTGTTTTTCTAACCTCGATTGCTGCATCCACTGTTGACTTCCCGGCGATAAATCCAAATTGCTGATTATTTAATTTCGGGCCACCGGGTAGCAAGCGGGGAACAATAAGACGTTGAGTCAGGTCTTCATTAATATGTATTTTGTTAGTGGCCGAACCATTAGTTATCATATTACTTGTACTTGTACTTGTGTGTGTTACTCAGTTTTTCGTCGTTCAGCTAGCCATTTGTCCCGTGATTCAGTGCCTGTAGATTTGAAGCTCACGATTATAGGCGCTAGTCTTTAACCTTCTTTTGATGGTCTCATAAGTTTAATCCAATCTATGTCCAAGGTATTAACGTTGAGCGCATCTCCTATTTTAGTTACGATTTCTTTCACATCTTGTTCAGGTAAATGTTCTACACCAGCAATTTAGCTATTGTGTTTTCTGGATGTTTGTTCAATTTCGTATAGTTTTTGTTCGAGTGTTTTGTTCTTTTTTTCCAGGTATGTACATTTATTATTGATATTCACCACTACTTTTTCTAGTTTATTGATCTTTTCTTTTGACTGACTATATTCTGTTATTAAGGTGTCGTACTTGTCTGAGAGTAAGCTAAGGCTTAAAGTTATCTCGTCAAGTTGTCTTTTGAATTCAGGTAATGCACCGACTTTTCTTTGTAGAATTTTTGAGTTATATTTGCTTCCTCTCCTTCACATTCATCTTCTTTGCAATTATTACAATGAGTTCTATTCTTTCCTAAGCCTTTAATACAGCCCTTGTGAAAAATTCCTTCACAAGGCCCTTGACATATAAAATGCGTACCTATTTTTGGTAAGTTTTTTTTGCACTTTTGACATTCCATTCTTGTTTAATGTGTTTTAAACAATTGTAATTATAATTGTAAATATATCACACATTATTCTGTGAGTTTCTTGTCGATTTATATTTAATGTAATTTTTACAATTTTACGATAATGTTGTCGCTTTGACAAGGTTGATGACATTTGACATGAAATAACATGAACATATTGACTTTTGATGTACTGTTTCTTCTGAGAAGTTACTCATATTTAAGACTACTATTCATTTATGTAATAAAAAAAATTGAGTCGTCTAGCCTATTCTTGTAAGTACCATCGCTTAAATTTGGTTTGGATTTTTAGCGGGACAGCCGCTCGCAAGATATGACGCGTATGCGAATGAGTCAGCGCGTTGATCGAACCGAGATTACATCTAAAATATTTCAGAGAATTGGGCTTTAGTTATGGGTTCTATTGTAGTCTGTAGTCTATAATTGAGTATATAACAGATATTTCACATGAAAACAATTAAAGTTCTATTGCTATTATAATCGGCTTTTAATCATTATCTCTCTCACTCTCTCATAATTTAACTACTCTCTGTCTCTGCTACGAATTTGAATAATTCGCATGTAATGATGCACATTAATGACCTATTAACCAACAGCGAATACTAATTACGCAATGTTCCCGGCGTTTGTATTTAGTAAGGGTTAAGCTGGTTCATCATCAAAATCATTCCTTTTGAAGTGAAACTGAAAGAAGAAGCGTTGAGAGTGAAATTTCAAGGTCGCATCACGATACGATGTTGTATATAACGCCATCTGTAGGAAGCTACTTACACCTTTTACATAACATATTGACTTTCTAAATTACTGCTAATTACTTAAATATTTTCTATAAATTACAATGAAATGGCGTCGATTGAACCTGTCACGGGTGTATGAAACGTGTATGATGATGGAGGAGCTAAGCGGAGTTGATGGATGTAGATTGTAGAGCCATCCATTTTGCATGAAGTTTAATCGAGTTTATTTGGAATATGTTTTTACATGGGTGTTTAAAAAGAAAGAGCGTCACAGACGGCGAAGATACTATTACATTTTACCTTAAGATAAAGCTTTTGCCCTCGGCTCCGCCCGCGTAACTACAGTATCTCACTGGAACACTGTATTTTTTGGGGATAAAATGTATTCTTCGTTATAATCCAGGGCCTAAACTACCAACCAGAGCCTAAAATAATGCCAAGTTTAATTAAAATCCGTTCAGTAGTTTTTGCGTGTATGAATCACTATCTATTATCCTATGGATGGATATCCATCCTCACAAGCTTTCATATTTATAATAGTAGTAAGCATACAGTACGTAATATGAAAATATATAGTATCTTTACCGTCTGTGATGCCCGAAGCTAATCCAGTATATAAAATAATCCACCATAGTCAAAAATATCTCGTAATATAAAATGTACTACGATAATGTAGTAGGCATCACCAAAATATAATTGGGTATTTTCCTACATGTAAAAAATTAGATTAATAAATAATTAGGTAATACAACTTGATAAAAGTGAAATGAATTAAGATTTTATGACGTGTAGTTTTGTAATTTTGTGCATTTCGAAGTCATAGAAAGTTGATGATGAGAGTTTTTTTTTACTCCATTAGTGTAAAAAAGCCTACACAATTCGTTTACTTACATCAAATAAATAAAGATTGACTATGGTAGGTGTGTATGAACATAAACGCGCAAACTTCGGAGATATCAGAAATTTTGTGCATATATTTCGTAGCAACATTAAGTAGCGTGTGACGTCACCTGCTTGTAGGACTTTCATGCGAGGCGTTTTTTACAAGACTCACAAAAGTGCTCAAACAATCCGCAATATCTTTGAAAATATTGATTTTCAGTAAACTATTCCTTTTGTAAACTGTCTTATTTTTCAGAGTACTATTCATATATGTAATAAAAAATACAGGAAAATACCGTATGCTCTTGAACGCTACTTTAGCTAAGCTATTCATTAAAGTAAATTACCATAAAAAGTGTATGTGCTCATGTATCATGAGTAAATAGCTCATGAGTAGGTAAGTGTTCACTTACTAAACTTAAATATGTTCTTACCTATTCATTAAACTAAATACATTTGTCAGTATTTCCAAAAAAAAAATGACTACATTTTCTTATAGCACTATTTTGTAAATTTTGAAGCGCGATTTTTTACAATACTCCTGGGAACAGTCAACAGTCAGAATAATCAAACAGTATTCCTCCGTTTTCCCACGGCTGTCGTATAAATTGTTTGATGTGCAAAATATATTTCACAGCTTTACAATTTTTAGAAGACAAAATTTCCTATTCCTGTTTATTTCCAGTGGAGAAGGCATGCAAAAGGGATTATAGGGGGCAGGAACATTTGACAGCGATCTAAACGTACCAATATCGAATGAAATTTGTATGGCCCTACACATTTACAGATTTTCATAAAATTCTCATTCGACAACGTTACGTTTACGCCGCTGTCAAATGTTTCTGCTAGGCTCACTGAATATAGGTATTTCACGAGTATTACAAGTGTCAGAAGAGTATCCCCAATAATATTCTACAATTATCCTCATAAACTGTTTGGTTCCCTTGAGGATAAGGTGTGACATAGAGGTTGAGTGGGGTAGAAGTCTGCAAGTTACAGAACGTTTTTAGGGTTCCGTCGTACTCAAGGAACCTTTATAGTTTCTTTATATTCGCCCATCTGTCTGTCTATCTGTCCGCTCTTCTAGCTTCTGTAATTATGAATATAAATTGATGAAATTCGGTATATAATGTGTATAGGTCTCGGTTTTGGCATCATAAAATTAAAAATAATTTTATATTTTAGTAGTGGCACTCCATACATATGAAGCGGGGATGAGAAATATTTTTTACAACGTCAACCATTTTCGAGTAACTGGCCTCCAAAGTGATTTATAAGTAATTATTTATAAGTAAAGTAATTCAATCTCCATAGAATGCTAGAAAGATACGCCATGAAAAATAATATAATTTTTTCCAACTTATCCCCAATTGTCTCATTTGTTTTCAGTCGAGGTGACGTGCGGGGGTGTCGTGATGCACAACATCACGTACTTCCTGTCCCCCGGGTTCCCCGAGCTGTGGACCACCGAGGGGAACTGCTCCATCAGGGTGGACACCGCGCACGCCGGGGTCACGCAGCTCCGGATTGACTTTCTACATTTCACTATTGTAAGTGTTACACAGTAAGGATATTATTGGGAATTTTACAGTAAAGTGGAGAAATGTAGAATAAGTCGGGCGCGGAGGCTGGGACGCTGAACGCGTGTCCGCGTCGACTGACTATAAGACTGGGACGATATCATCCGGAATCCGGAAGGTAGGAGAAAATATAGAGCTCTGAAAATGGAACTCTTCGCTTTATACAATAGAGCTGAAAATCGAACACACAAGTGTCGACTCTAATTTCAATGTCATATAATATGACAGCCCGACACTCGACATTTCGATTTTCAACTTTACTGTATTATGGCACAGTTCTATTTTCAGTGCTCTGAATTTTATCCGGCCTTACGGATTCCGAACAACATAGTGCCAGTCTAAGTGTTTTAATTTCCGTGCTGTTTGTTATCCTTTTGACTGTGTTATGTCCCTGATGGGTTTAACAAAGATAATATTTTTGTAAATATGATAAATATGCTGAATGTGGTTTGATTTTGTGCTATTGTAAGTACTTGGTAGTTGGAGAGCATTAGGATAGGACATTTGGGACTTGTATCATGGTAGAGTGGAAAAAGGAAAAATATACCAGTAGCGAAGGTGGTTCTCCAAAAAGAAGCCCTAGCCTGTAGATGTGAGATGAGATGTGTCAGTTGCAGACAGCAGTACTTATTTTAATACCTATCTCCTATGAAATTTAGTGTCCAGGAGAAAACATTGTAGGATCCGTAAATAAGTACAATTAGGTATCCGTGATCTATAAGTCAATGTAGTCAGTGAAGTTTCAAACTGTACTGTCATTTAAGTCAATGTAGTCAGTGAAGTTTCAAACTGTACTGTCACATTAGTCAATGTAGTCAGTGAAGTTTCAAACTGTACTGTCATATAAGGCAATGTAGTCAGTGAAGTTTCAAACTGTGCTGTCATATAAGCCAATGTAGTCAGTGAAGTTTCAAAAGTACTGTCATCTTATTGAAATGTGAAGCCGGTGTGAATCGTGTTATGTGCACACGTCGCTTCTGACAGGTGCTCTAGTGCAATTGTAAATACGTTTTCGGATTTCCTAAGATCCAAACCCACTATTCCGAATTACGCTTTTGGGAATTTTACTGTAGAGTGTAGAGGTATAATCGTAAATTGTCCTACCGCCTAATGCCTATTATTGTATGTGTTGCATAATATAGTACTAATAAGAAGTAGAAGTATCAATGTCATATTGACAGATGTCACAAGCACAGCCTATCTAGTTAGTTTATTTCAGTTACCCAAAAGGCTATATATAGTGTAGACGTATCTGTGTTAAGCATCTCTCTCATAAGTACCAATAAAGGAGAATATAACAATTGTTGCTGTATTATTATTATCACTACTCAAGCGTAATAAGGATCTGTAAGAACCAAGACGTCGCAGGTTACAACAGTATGAATCTCGATATTTTCATGTAAATTTTAAAGCAAACTGACGGAATCGCATTGCCATTAAATTGCGAGAGAAATATGAATTAAAAAAGATCCGACCTCACTACACCACACTTTTGAGAATTTTGTTGTAGGTGGAAATGTAATCGTATCGACTGGTGCACTATCCCACAATTGTCAATACGTTTGGGAGTTTGGACGTGGAATGGACCGAAATAATGAGATTGACTGCACTTAGCTATTGTAAGTACAGCTGGGACAAGGGAGTTGCTGTGGACATTTCTAGAAATAATCAGATCAACGATTCCATTTTTAAACCCAGAAAGAGATGGGTTCTATATTTTATTGTTTTTTTTCAAACTGTTGATTCAAACAACATTGTTCGTCTCAATAGTCTCAAATTAATACCTCATTAGTAACATTTGCTCGGAGTTCTGATTAATTTAAAAAATAAAAATAATCACAAACATATTTCTCTGCCCGGGATTCGAACCCACCACATTCCGAATTTTTGAACATAGCAAAAATTATACATACGCATACCAAACTGCCAATCGGACTGACACAATAGAGTCGAAATTATTGATATATTGCTGCACGACAAAAGAAAAAAACATATATAGCTTAAAAATGCACAGTTTCCCAGGAATAAAACCTAGCGAGATCGTTATTTTCTCCCTCAAAACTCCCTGCATAAAAAAAATTATGGTGATACTTGTAGCCGTTGTCAAGAAACCGATTATATATAAGTGTAAGATATATATCATAGATACTCGGCTATTATCAGGAGAAGGAGACATATTATATCAATCTCTCTTCTCCTTACGACATACTAAAGCAGAAGAAAGAGATGTCTAATAGCTAGCACCCAGCTACATTTTTCTAGGTATTCATAGTTTTTACCCGACTACTCACTACGGCGAAGTCAAAGGGAAGGGTAATGATATTGGCAGTCTATGTATGTATGTATATTATATGTAAGTATGTATATTCCATCGTAGCGCCTAAACTACTGATTTGATTTCAATGAATGAGGTTCAATAGGTTCGTAATAATGGCTCGGGTAACACGGCTCAAGCTACATAGATTGCGTAGTCGGGTCACAAGTTTTTTAAATTTTTGATTATTGTTGAAGCTGTCCGTGTACATATGACATATTTAGTATTGCTATCAATTTAATAAGTCACATATTTACATTATATTAAAGTCGTAATTCGTACGTCGTAATAACATTACAACCAAAGTATAAAAACCTATTGAATTTTGATAACTTTAGTGTTCCTTCCATGTATATTCTTCTTCCAAATCAAAAGTAACCAAGTAAGTAGATATTTGTGAGATTACCAATGATGAATAGAATGCACGCGACTGGACTAAAATCCTACTACTGTTATCAATGTAAAAGTTTGTGAGGATGAATGGATGGATAGGTGGATGGATGGATGTTTGTTATTCTTTCACACAAATATTACTGAACGGTTTTTGATGAAATTTGGTATTGTAGTAGTTTAGGCTATGGATTAGGTAATACATAGGCTACATTTAATCCAGAAAAAATATAGTGTTCCCCTGTGAAGTAGAAGCAGTACCTTATATTACTTTAAAGACTAATTTTGAACTCTCTTCCTGTAATCTGGAGGATTGTATCCAATTAGACAATGACTTACAAATACACAAAACGTTGGTACAATCGCTTTATTCGTTATTACAATTATAAACATAATCGTTACATTCGCAAATCGGGACTAACGTCTCACGGTTCAAAGCAACTTAAAGCGTCCGATACGATACGATTTCATATTCTGAGTGGATACTTAATAATTTCTATGAGTAATGAGTATTGTGAAGTCAATAAACGCGTTGACTTTATTTCCTCAAAAAAATGCTTGAAAAGTTCTGTTTATACCTGCGATTAATGTTCCGAGTATTTCATGCGTTTAATAATCATGTACACTGCCAATAGAGATGCCACTAGACTCTTTTTATTTCTTATTGACATAAAGTGCGATTGTACAGCAATTTCTGTATACATACTGGTTTAATTTCATGTTATTAAATTTGTGCACATCTATATTTTTAACATTGATAATGTAGATTTAGTATCCAAAGCCTTCAATTCTATACTCAATTAATGATACTATATTTTCTCCCGTCTGTAGCTAGTCTCAGATAGAATGATTATTCTCTTACATTTCTTAACTAAGATATCGTGTAGTACGATGCATATACGACTTGTCGTGTGGTCTAAGCGGTCTCCAGTATACTTAGCGAGCACAATCGCATTACAACGAATTCGCCCTATTAACGTGGGACATTAAGCCGCTCGTCCTTATTTATAGCGTCGCAGCCTCCTAACGAATTTACTTTTATGATTAACGATAAATTGTGTATTAGATAATTAAGCAAAGATTTGCACTGTTTGAATCTAATCCCGTAATTTTGTGTTAAAAATAAAACAAATCTGTGTGTAGTCTTCAGGGATAAAGGCTAATCCCATAAGACAGATTTTTAATGAAATAGACAGGGCATGCTCCAAAAATTCAGACTAAAAAACCCAGCGTCGATAGAAATCAAATGTTAGCCAATGGGTTCACTTTAAATCATATTTGATGACACCAAAGGGGCAACCCTTGATATATGCCGGGTATAGAAGTTTTTACTGAGATAATAGAGCTGAAAATCGAAGTGTCAAATGTCAGATTTTTAGCTCTATTGTAGTAGCGCACAGTTCTATTCACAGTGCAGTTTTTCTGTCGCGGCCACAAAAAATCGCTTGTGGGAACGTAGCCTTAACGTGCGTTTATTTCCAGGGTCAGCCGAACCGGAGGACTGGTGAGTGTGACGAGGACAGAATGATGTTGGGCGAGGGAGACAGCAACTTCACGCTGTGCGGACAGAACCACGGGCAACACAGTGAGTATCCTCCAAGCTGGTTAAGTTATCAAACCCTGGAAGCAAACCCGCAATGCAAAACTGTGGAGAGTGAGTACATGCTCCGGAATCCGGAACGCCGGTGAAAATTCAGAGCATTGACAATAGAACTCTGGCCTAATATAACAGAGTTGAAAATCGAACACATGAGTGTCAAATATCTATATCATTTACGACAGCTCGACACTCGACACTTCGATTTTCAACTCTATTGTATAAGCGCATATTTCTATTTTCAGTGCTCTGAAATTTTCCTGGCCTGCTGGATTCCGAATCATAATATTGTCCTAGCCTTAGGATCAGTTCATACCACGACGATACGCGGCGCTACGCAGCGCTGCATTTTTAACATAGCTATTCAAAATTGAACTCTATTCACAACACAAACAGATAAGACACGTTTCATAAGACATCTCACATCTGTCATACACTGCACGTGTGCTGTGCAGCGCGGTGCAACTTGACATTCGAACCTTACAATGAAACGTGCATCTTCTTGTGTACCGAGTAATTTTAAATTTTGAATAGCTACTCGTATCCTAAAACCGTCTTCGTCTCTGTGGCTCATAAGTTGAGCGTGTTGGTGCTCAAGCCGGCGGTCATGTCAAAAGTTTTTCCGAGTTCCTGGGTCATCATAGACGTATATTTTATAGACGAGGCATGTTGAGGCAAAAAGTGTCATAAGTTAAATAGCTCCACTTTTGATTATGGGGCCATTTTGACATTCGAAGTCTAGTGAAAACAAGATGGCTGACATTTGAAGTATGGTGAAAACCAAAATGGCGTAACTTTTTCATGTATGCATGGAGAATAGAAGTAAGGAGTACCATCTCTCTAAGGCAGAAAAACTAAAAAGTGTCCGACAAAAGTAATTAAATAATAGTTCCAAAACTGGCCATAATGGCGCTAGAGTGGCAAGGGTGTGTGCTATGAAGTTAGAATTTTTGATGACTATGACTAGTTTCGAAAATATTTTAATATATAAAACCGAAGAAGATCCCAAGATTTAATTATCCGTTTAAATTTTGCCGCTTTACACCCTTACGTCTGTAGCGCCCCCTATTTAACGCTATTTTACGGACACTTTTCATGTATGGAGATGGTACTCCTTACCTCTATTCTCCATGCATGTATGAAGATTTGTTCTGTCAAATGTACGTCATAGCCTATCTTGAGTTTTGAAATCTTTATGGGTCATGGATGTGTATTAGGTATATATGTGTATAGTATAATAAAAATCTTAAATAAGTTATATAAAAGTATTAAATATATTTCCGTTGTCTAGTACCCGTAACACAAGTTCTGCGAGAACTCACCACGGCACTAGATTGGCGTGGTGTGAAGCGTCCATAGATATTATTATTATTATTATAACAAAAATGCAGCACCATGTCTCGTATCGTTTAATTTCTGTGTGAATTGACCCTAACCTGAAACTGACGAACGATACTTGCGTTGAGTTTCGTCGAGTATGTGCATTGTGCAGGCATAAGAGGTTTGGTCATCAAGCTCTGCCAACTCGTAGTTTAGGGATCTGTGTTTGAGCAGTCTGGGGTCTTAGTAATTAGACAATCCACCTGTTTAGTTCCGAATTTTCCATCAATTATGATGATTTAATGTGCTTGTTGGCTCACTGGTAACAAGTGTCTTTGTACAATTTCAGTATACTACACTATACCTCCGCGTAACGAGACAAGAGAGGAGGGGGAGCTCCCGCGAGCGGGGGGTACGGCGCTGGAGGTGCTTGCGCGGGGCGAGATGCCGCGGCTGTTCCTCATGCGCATCACACAGTTGCCGCTCGCCCACGCTGCGCCGCACAACTGCATGCAGTACTACACCAGCGACAACGGTGAGTGTTCTGCAGAACTACACCGGCGATAGCGGTAAGTGTTCTGCAATAATACACCGGCGATAGCGGTAAGTGTTCTGCAATAATACACCGGCGATAACGGTCAGTATCCTGGCTGACAACAGTAAGTGTGTGCAGTAATCGCAAGCAACAATAACGATACCATGGTCTAGAAAACTGTAAATATAATCCATCTACTAATATCTACACTAAGAAAGCCTAAATACTAGCTATAGTAGCTAGCCGTATACCAGTAAACCGTAAAACATAATGACTTAAGCCATATACAGCGTGCAGGTAAACCTATTTCTCACCAATGTCCAAATTAGCCGTTAGACCATGGACATAACATTTATGGCAGACGTCATAATATTATATCGGCCGTAAACTGTTTTCGAAGCTTCCGGAATAGTCGCCATAAAATAGAAAAAGTGTTACTGCAGCGTCGCGTCAGCTCACACCGAGACGTGACGCGGTATGGCATTTTTAAGATAGCGATAGAAAATTGAACTTGATTCACCACAAAGTAAAACACATGTTTCATTGCAAGACTTCCAATTTCGAGCTTCACCGCACAGCGTGGCACCGCTATTGCAACGAAACGTGCATCTTTTTGTGTAGTGAATAAAGTTCAATTTTGAAT
Source organism: Phengaris alcon alcon (assembly GCA_037179445.1). Classification (NCBI taxonomy): domain Eukaryota; kingdom Metazoa; phylum Arthropoda; class Insecta; order Lepidoptera; family Lycaenidae; genus Phengaris; species Phengaris alcon. The sequence continues at coordinate 2,695,234 of JAYRCH010000155.1, read as the reverse complement.
CACTATCTTAAAAATTCAACACCGCTCGTGCCTCGGTGTGATCCTTAGTTATAACTACGGTAATAATCGGATAAATATCAGTTAAGAGTAGTTTACACACCAAAACAAACCTCGACTCTTTGAGATATTTTATAGTAATGGGACTGCTTTGATGGTATCTACAATAGGTTCATTGTTAACCTTTTCCATACCATTAATTTTAGAGGACAGACGTGAAACATATAATTTCTTACAGACAACGTTAAGGGCCATACTGACTTTCCAGCCTACAAATCCAGCACCGGTACTAATAGCCGACATTAGCGTCAATCAATTGTTGCCTTCGAGTCAACTTCAAGGCCGCGGTATTCGATTTGCAGACTGGAAGGTCATTATGACCCTTAAAGGGGCATCCTGCTGGATTTGCCGGCTGGGTGATCACCCAGCAGCCTGTCAATAGTGTCAAATTGAAGCGGAATAAAAACTATTCACCCGATTGACACTAATAACGTCCATAGGAACTGGCGCTGGATTTGCGAGCTGGACAGACAGGGTGCCCCCCTATTAATTATTACTAATATAACCGTCGCTGGCTTGCCATATAACTTCAGGGCATCCTTTCTTCCCACAAGATATTTCTGGAGTGTGAAACTCATGCCCACAATACGCAATGGATACGCTAAGGCATGTTGCTGTCTTTGTCAGTCAAGTGACTTTTCGAACATATCAGACAAAGACAGCAGTATCCGTTGCACAAAAATTTTTATTATTAAGAGGCACACGTCTTTAGTTGAAAATCGGACAATCGAAGTGTCGAGTGTCGAGCGATCATATATAACATTAACATTTGACTCGACACGTGTGTTCGATTTTAAGCTCTATTGTACTAGCGCAGAGTTCTATTTTCAATGCACTGATTTTTCCCCTGCCTACCGGATTCCGGACAATATAGTCTCAGCCTTAGTCTTTACTACATTCCCATTACTTGTAACTACAACTCCTACTACGACAAGTAACAACTACCCTCACAATCCCACGTAATATTTACCACAAATAAATAATGTCTGAAATGACTTTGCGCAGGGACAATAAGGACTTTCAACTACGCGTCAAACGGCCGGCATCTCTCTGGCCAGGAGTACCGCGCGTGCGTTCGCCGGAACACCGGTTTCTGTTCCGTCCGGTACGCGCAGTGCGATCCCCGGTCATTCCGCATCGGCAGCAGAGGACCTGTGATGATGAATATTGGTGAGTGATGATGATCACAACTCTCCGCGAGTTCTGTCGAATGTAGGGGAGTAGTGTGTGAAGCGACTGGTTTTAAGATACCTATTCAAAATTGAACCAATCAGGAGGCGTTAGACGCTGCTTTAACGCTTACGAGAATACCGGTTTGACAGTTTTAGCGTGTCGGGACTTGATTGTAATTGTATTATTGCTGGTTTTATTTAGCAGAATTGACCTTCTGAAGTTAGACGTTAGAGAGTTAGACGGTAGAGTTAGAGAAGAATATTAAAGCGGGGATACTGGCAACCTGCAGTCACTATATAGCTGTGTTGATTGATTGGATCTTGCCTTATATTTTTCAGATTATGATTAGTATTTATAATTTATGATGCTGCAGGTGGGCTCGATACTCCTGCGTCTGCGTCTACCGCCCCGACTGCAGTTCAGAGTGAAATGCCACCAATGAATGGTTTACATTTTGTTTACCCCGTTCATTCATCATCGAAATATATAACGTGTCCGATAATCAATTACGGATACTTCGGGCACATGATTCACTGCTTGTGTAAAGACGTTTAGGCAAAAAAATATTTGTCATACTCAAAGTAAAAAATCATCTCATGTATGGGTGGGTGACTCTCCGCTAAACGCTAACTCGCCAATATAAAGAAATAATATTTTTTTCGAGTAGGACAACTGTTTTTCTGCCTAAACGTCTTCACATAAGCTGTAAATCATGTGTCCGAATCATCAGTAATTGATTTTTCTAGACCTTATTTATATACTAATGCTCATTTTAATTTTAATTATTTTGTATTGATATAGTATTTAAATTTTTATTTCAGTTACATATTGTATTTACAGATAAATATACAATCCGAAGACATCCGCTTATAATTCACCTCACACAATACCAACCCTTCTACTATAATTATATGCCTATATTATTTAATTCATTTATTATGAAAACTATATTCATAATAATAACGTACCTAATATAATTTTCTAAGTTTCACGAGCCTTTCAAAAATCTTGCTTACTTACGTCCCAACTCCCAAGGCTTACGTAATGTCATAAAATGGCCATAATGTTATTATGTGACATGTGGATTTTCCTTTGACAAATCCTGTAGTACTTTTAATTGGGTAGACTTAATCAATAATCCATCCAAGCGTTTGCTTTTGCTTGTCATGTGTCATTCAGAAGTCCATATTGACTCCATTCTGTTTTAATAAATACCGACTTTGAAATTTTTGCATGACATTTCATTCGAGTAGGTACTTGAATATTAGCATTTTCCATTGTTAAAGCGATTGCTTTTGGTCCCGCATGAGAATGTTCCATCATTTTTTTTGGAAATCTATATTAATAAATATTTGTAGAAAAGATCACGCTTACACATTTTTATATAGTTACAGATCCTCCACCACAAATGGTGCCAGCCGACGATGATGCGGATGATGATGAGGAGGGTTCTGGAGCAGATCCACAGATAATGGATCAACGACCAGCCTCCAACAAGACTCAACCTAGCGCTATGTCACGGGTAAGGGGACTTACTTTGTTATCTGAATAACAAGTGTGGTATGTAATTATTTAGCATTTAAGTTAATGTCAGGAGTAAGAGGGCTCAGGGTAGTCATAGTAAAACCTGTGTTATCTGAGGGGACGGTAGAGTATATATTTTAACTCTGTGACGGTAGTGCACCTGCCAAGTAGGAAAAAAAAGCGGCACGGGTCGTACCATAATTATTACATATTTACTACTGACGTTTCCGTTGTCAATAGAAGGACTTGAGGTCATCAAACTTGCTTCAGCTGGTACACACAGAATATCCAGACTACCCAGGCTGACCAGGTGCTACTGTGTCATCTTATGTCATACAAAACATGGATTCTCTACGAGTAATTGCCCTGAAATTCCACATATGGGATTATCCTACCAACTTGCATGCTTTTATTCTCAAGAGATGTCATCTATTTCTTGGGATCTGTTCTTGCAATAAGCCTAAACTTTCAGGACATATCTGACAAAATCAAGATGGGCCACTTTTCCAATACAATATAGGTAAGTATTTACTACAACAAGCTCATATTTTCAGATATGGAACTTTATCCTGCCCACTTGGTTGTGGGGTCGAAATGGACGAAGCGGCCGAGTGCTGCGCTGGTCCCCCTACCTGCAGCACTTGGACGGGGCGACACTGCAGTACTTCGGCTACGGGACCTCTGGAGTGTCGGGGTATGGACGTCAGAGGTGCACGGATAGAATCAGCATACCATGCGAGAATGAGTATTTCGTTTATGTAAGTAGATGATGATGATGATATCAGAAGCTAGGTAGATTCCTCCTAACTCCTAAAGCCAGCATTGATGTCGATGCAATGGTAAGACTTAAAAAGTGTCCATAACTGAAATTAACGTTTCAGTTATGTACACTTTTCAGTCTTACTTATTAAAATAATGTGCTTTTAATCATCTGATGTTCAGAAGGTAAATAAAATGCCAATTTGTTTGTTTGCTTGCATTGAATAGGCTCTGAAACTACCAAACCTGAATATTTATGAAATTTGGCTACGATATAGAGAAGACCATGGGATGGATATAAGCTACTTTTTATCGTTTTAAGCTGTACGGTTCCCGCGGAATTTCCTATTGCACGCAAAATGTCGCGGGCAACATTTAGTATATTATGGTCTCATGAGACAGCATAATATCAAATTGCCTACCGCTACATTGTAACTTACTTGGGCTTCTTATATATTATTATATGTATATGTATGTGAACAAAAAAAAGAACCCCCAAAATTGTCAGGCAGTAAACGAGCTGATGATGATGAATTATAGCTAAGAACATTTGATCACGTTAGCTTTCAATCAAACAAACAGAAGTAGGTCAAAATCGGTTTATCCGTTTGGGAGCTAGGATGCCATGGACTAACCGACACGTGAAACTAAAACTAAATCTATAAATGACCTTAAGTAGTTTTTGCTTTTTTACTAACATCACAGTCTATTCCTAGGGCCAAGGTCTAGGAGTCTGCGACCCCTACCATTGCGGGAACAGCTTCTGTCCGGGCCAGGCTTTCGAGGACTGCTCCGTTCAGACGTCTATAACGCCCTTCGCCGTATCGGTCCACTTCGGCCCGCCAACTGTGAAGGAGAACCCGGAGGAGAACATCGGGGTGTGCCTGCTCTACCGACAGGTGCCCTGTAGCGAGTAACCGCACTACGAGGAAATTACCTCGTAAAATATTCAGAAGAACACGGTGAATAGGGTCACATTGTGAGGAAATAACGTTAATATAGGCTACGGTAAACACACAGATTAAAGAAAGAGGACCAGATGAACAGCTACATATTAGCTTTCGATTTGATTGCACTACTATAAGCATACGGTGTGTCCACGATTATGTGGAAAAAATATGGGCCGTTGAAGGAGACGTCAAAATTTTCAAATAAGGATCGATTTGGATCGTTATACGTAAGCTGTTTTCTGTAATATTTTATACTCTGTGGTAAACACGCGGATTTACCTGGTCTTGTAGGAAAAAGAGCGTTAATTGGAGCTGTTTTGAAAGCGCAATTTATTTCGCCTTGCAATAATTATAAAGTAGGTACCTAGGTAAGCACAAACTACCCCTTCTTGGAAGTCAGATAAAGATAGGCTTAAAGCGATCTTTTTTTTTTTCATTATGAATGTGGCCGTCTCTAATGTTTTTCGGGAATAGTCGTTTTTTACACATCGTCTGTCATTTTCATAGAAAAACGAAGACTGAGGGACATTAACAACCTGTACTGTAAGCACCCAGTCAGACGTGGCGCGCGGTCGCCGCGTGGCCGCTGCGTATTGAGCTTTATTCACTAGGCCACAAAGTACAACCTAAGGCTGGGAGTATACGATCTGGAATCCGGCGGTCCCGGGAAAATTCAGAGCACTGAAAGTAGAACTCTGCGCTTACACAATAGAGCTGAAAATCGCACACACCAGTGTCGAGTCAAATGTCAATGTCATATAATTATGACAGCTCGACACTCGACACTTTGTGTGATTTATAAAAACTTACACCTTGTGGACTAGTCAATAAAGCTCGATTTTCAGTGGACGCACTGTGATTCTTGTGGCTATATAAAAGCGCCCTAATTTTATTTTCAGTCGCGCGTTACTAGATCGGCGTGTGTGTCGAAGTTGCCATATTAAATAGTACAGTCGCTGGCACTGTTACCTACTGTAATGACACTGCGACTGTACTTAGACTGAATAACAATTTGTAAATATTAAATAATACTTATATAGTTACATAGTTTATTTATAATTGTACATTTTGTTTATTTTAATGTAGTTATGTATATTTAGTTAAATAAATAGACTATGATTTGTACTTTTGTGTTTTATTTGACACAATTGTCAATGGTAAGTCGAGAGTACCAAGTACCACTCAGTAGTCGACTAGCCTCGTGGAATATAGACTAGTTCTCCTTGTAAATTAAATTGCGCTCTCTCTAAGGCGCTGAGGTCATTAACCTCACAGGAACAATATAGAATATCTTTTGTATTTCTTGGTATAACTGTCGACAATTTATGTAACTGGAAATAACATATAAACAAAATTTTTATAAAACTTGAAAGATTGTATACTAGTGTTTGTACTTAAAAATATAAATAGGAAACTTGAGATGTGTCTCAAGGGACACCCGGATGGAACGAAGTTCCTTTCGATTAATTAGTGAAGGAATTGTAATTATTTTTAATTTTATTTTTTTAAAGTTATAATAATATTTTTTTATTATTAATAAATATAATGTAATATAAACTTAATCAGTAGTCTCAATTTTAGTAATAATTGAGAGAGAGAGAGAGAGAGACAGAAACACGCGCACACCGCACGGCTTACAACTATAGCAAAAAGTGTCGTTACAATTCCAAAAATACTGTAAGTACGGCGGCAGCACTCTTTTCATATCATGGTAATATCGCCTCCGTATTACGATACGGTTTGATTATATGGGGAAATTCGGTAGACCTAATAAGAGTATTTAGACTACAAAAGAAGTGCATTAGATGTGTTTCCAATGCCAGTTACATCGAACCCTGTAAACCCTTATTCAAACTGTATAACATACTACCTCTACCCTGTCTGTACATCTATGAAATGTGTTTATTCGTGAGCAAAAATCTAGATCATTATTTTATAAAGAAGTCAGAAGTAGCCACCACCAATATAGCTACCATAGTAGAGCTCTAGACATGAATATAAATTAGTTGTGCCCAATCAAAGACTAGGCATTTGTAGTAGTAATGCTAACTGTATGGCTGTGTCGATATAGGTACAATAAACTGCCTGATTACTTCATGTGTTGTACAAAGTGAGGTGTACACTTGTTGAACTTAGTGGACACCACTGTATTTCTAAGAATAGCACTAGATTGTAAATTACAGTGGGGTCCCCATATTGCAAATTTGGCATATAGACTCAATTCTGCAGCATATGCAGTCAGAAAAATTAGAGAAATTTTCGATGAGGACACAGCGCGACTAGTTTATTTTAGTTATTTTCTTAATTATTTCAAAAAGAAAAGCGACGACCATTGTCGAAATACTAGAAATTAGAACAAGTTAGAAATACCGGTGATCAGACTTTGCAAAGTAAGCAAATCTTTTAAAGGTCAATGTATACGTCTCAACAATAGAAGCTCAGCAAACGTTCAAAATCTTTCCATTAATAAATTTAAAAAAGTTGATATCGAACGTTTGTGTGCTGAAGCTAAATAAAAGGTCAGTGATTTCATTAACGATTGCACACCTTGGGAATAAGATGGCCCCCTGCTTCTATGTACTTAAGTATGTTCTATGTACTTATGACTTTTGTTATATACTTAGATTAAGTTGGTACATTGTAAAAATATTTTTTGTAAAAGAACAATTTTCCCATCTTTTTGCTAAAAGATGGCCCCGCGCGAGTTTCTTACGCCGGTTCTTCTCGCCGGGCTAGTTCCTGGACCGGTGGTAGGCATCATGTAGACCGACGTTCAAAAAGTGTACAAAAATACAAGTTTTGAATTAAAAAAATTGACTTTTACTTTGACTATGCTCCAGTAGTGGGAATAGAAGATGATAATGATCATTGGTGAAACTAAAATAACAAAGAAAAAATAACAACAGAACTAAACTTAGTTAATTGTATTATAACAAGTTACCTGGGGCAAGTTCTATTAATTGTAACAAAATGGACAAATAAAACTAAAAGAATCCATAAGTTTAAAGCAAACACTAAACGGTTCTGTATAATTAAAATTACGCTTTCTACAGTTAATTAAATTCACACTATTTTAAGATAAAATATACAGCTGTGGAATAGGTACTTAGTACTTGAAATAATAGTATGGAAAGTGCTAGAAAATACCAGCATATGTTATACTCGAGCTCTGATTCGGAAATATTATTTACATAATGTTGTTTGTCGGTAAATCCAGGGGGAAAATACGGGAACTGTTGACTTAAGTGCGAGCGATAATACCAAACAAACAACGGAACTTTTGTTATACCTGGCAACGTTGTGAATTGTTGCAGGTAACATTAAGAGAGAAAGATATTGCTAAAAAGCACTAGGCCACGGAAATATGGCACTACATAAAAGTAGTTGTGGCAAGATTGTTTACATTTTATTTTGGTAGTTATAAATATATTTTTTCATTGTTGCTATGTAAAATAAATAGGCGTATAATTTTTAGTCTAAAATTATACGCCTATTTATTTTACATAGCAACAACGCCAGGAAATGGTTGCTATTACAACTGGTTACTGGAAAATAATTTGAAGAAACGCATTTACATAATAATATTATGAGCATTGCGCGCTGATATAAACGAAGTTTACATAAAATACCTATATTCTACGACCTTAAGTTTCTATTATGTTAAGTTTCTATTATCTATGAGCGCAATTTGAATAGTGATGATATTAAGTATTCAAAAACGTATTAACTATTAACTAACATTGAATACAGGACTAAGCGTCGGTTCACACCGAGACGCAACGTGGTGCAATAATTTTTATTAAGATAACGATTCAAAATTGAACTTTATTGATTAAATAGGTACACGTTTTATTGCAAGTGTTTAGCGCGCTGCGCAGCGAGGTGCCGCTTTTGCAATGAAACGCGTATCTTTTTGTGTTATAGTCAATAAAGTTCCATTTTTGTATACTATCCGCTTTAAAGAGACACTTATTTTTAACCATAACATTTGGAACTAAGAACTCATTGGATAATAATTATTTTAAGATGATGATGATTACTGATTCACTTGTGCCATAGTGTCAAGAGGCTTAACGTGGCTACGTATACATTATTAAACTCCAATCACAGTTTGCGTACCTATTTTAGACAAAGGTACAGTCAACACATTATTAGAGATGAGGCGTGTCGAGGCAAAATGTCCCCACTTGCACTGCCCTACTTTTCGGTTTGTTTGCGGCAATCGAGATTTGTCATTTGGTTTTCGCAGTATAATCAGTCCGCATTTATTTCACAAAATCTTTGAAATCAAGATGGCGTAACTTTAGCTTGTAGTAGATGTTGGCTGCGACTTCGTGTGCGCAAAAGTTAATCATGCAGAAACCGTACATTTTTTCGCGATAAAAAGTAGCCTATCTCCTTTCCCGTGGTCGATTAAAATATATTTTTTAATTTTTTTAATGCCAGTAAGCATGTAGTCATTCAAATTGTTTCATTTTAAGTGTCATCAATCATTATTATCATTTCTTTATTCAATTTTAGTCCTATTTCATTGGTTGGACTTTAAAAATTCCTAAATTCTTATCTTAAATGGTTTCTCCAGAACTTACAGAGAAACAAAATAGTAAAATCTTATATAGAATATATATATATATATATATATATATATATATATATATATATATATATATATATATAAACACACCGGCATATTTAGCGGAACACAAAAAAAAGGTCCATAATTAAAAAACTATGGTTTTATTTTAAAATCTACTTACTACACTTCTTTTGTTATTTCAAGTTTCTTTTGTTTTACTTAAAATGAGATCACATTAAGAACAGATTTTGCGAGTAAAGGCTATTTGTGAAAAATTGTATATTTTTGAACTTTTCATGTAACCGGGAAAAGTAAAAATTAATATTAAAATAACAATTAATTAAATTAGAAAAATGGTGATTAATATCGCGTATTTCCTCCACGTGCTCTTATTAAAGTTTCTACCCGTGTAGGCATACTGAGAATGATGTTATCGATGGTCTCCTGGGATAGTCTCCGCCATTCCTCAACTACGGCGATTCGCAGTTCACCCACGTTGGCAGGAGCTGGAATTCTAGACTTAACTTTTCTTTTCAGCAAGTCCCAAACGTGCTCTATTGGGTTCATATCCGGTGATCTCGCCGGCCACTCCATAACAGTGACATTCATATCATTAAGATAAGCTTGAGTTACCCGAGCGGTATGCGGCCGAGCATTATCCTGCATAAAAACAAAATCGTCACCGATATATGGGGCAAACGGTACGACATTTTCTTCTAAAACTTCTCTGATATAGCGGTCTGCAGTCAGACTCCCTCTGTCAATCACTACCAAGTCTGTGCGAGCTCCCAAACAAATGCCCGCCCAAACCATTATTGATCCACCACCGTATGCAACTGTAGTTTCAAAATTTGTCTGAATGTATCGTTCTCCTTTGCGTCTGTATATTCTTTGCCTGCCGTCAATTTGATTTAAGAGAATTCTGCACTCATCACTAAACAATCACATTGAACACTCCATTGGTCCGCGTTCCAAAGTCGATGTTCCTGAGCAAAAGTTAACCTGTTTCTACGATGATTTACCTTGAGCCTTGGAGCCTTGGCGGGCACAAATGAACCCAAACCTTCTTCGTACCGTACGCTCACACCGTACACCCCGTACACACCGTACACACCGTACACCCCGCACTGCTTCTAACTCATGTCGGGCTTGGACGGCCGTCAAACGGGGGCCTACGTACACGAAGACGAATGAAACGATCATCCCTACTCAAAGTGCGTCTTTTTCTGCCTTGTCCTGCTCTTCTCACATAAGTACCGGTCTCCCAGAACCGTTGGATACTGCGATGGATCGTTGAAACTGGTCGACGAAGATCTCTGGATATCACTCTGTAGGTTTGACCGTTTCTTCGCATTTCGAGTGCCCTGGCAATCTCCGTTGGGGCTAAGTCAGGCATAATTCAGTCCTCAACTCCAAAAAGATACGCGATTAAAAAAAACTAACAAAAAACAGTATTTTAATGAAATATTAAATCAAACTCAGAAGGAAGAAATACTCGAAGTTCGCTCCAGATAAGGTGTATTTGAATAAAATTAAAACAATTGCATAAAATGTGATGTTCAGTGGTTTTCTTAATTTGAAAATATTTCTTTTTAAATTAAATGACGTATAAACCAGCCAGCAACCTTATATGATACTGATATCAAACCTTTATTTTATGTTCCGCTAAATATGCCGGTGTGTGTATAAAATTTGACAACCTCAATCAGACTTTCAAAATAATTTCTTCTAAAAATATTTAAATATCTAGCACATAACACTACTCTAAATAAAAACTTAGTTTATTATTTACATATATATAATCGGTATCTCGGCAACGGCTACAAGTATTACAATGAAATTTAGTAAGCAGGGAGTTTTGGGTGAGAAAAATCGATCTAGCTGGGTCTTATTCCTCAGTAACTGCGTATTTTTAATCAATATCATATGTTTTTTCTTTAGTCGTGCAACAATATATCAATAATTTCGACTCTCTTACATCAGTCTGATTGGCAGCTACGTATAATTTTTGCATTGTTTGTAAATTCGGAATGTGGTGTGTTCGAATCCCGGTAAGATAAATATTTTTGTGATTCTAATTTTTTTTTTTAATTATTTTATACTTCTACTAAAAGTGCGGTCTCCCGGGTACTTTAATTTAATACAGTCGTAAAAAGAGAGAACAGTAGAACACATAATTCTACCAATATAAATCACACTTAATTAGCGTAAGTTTCACATTAATTTGGTCGAATTAAATATTTTTGTGTACGTTTGGATGTAATGTGATCCTAACACGTCATAGCAAAATACAAATCCTTTGTATATTTCGTACTTTGTCGACTGTAGCAACTGTTCGGAATACGCCTTTACAGATTTAACCCTCACAACACGACGGTAACAAAGTTACGAGTAGAAAGGTTATGGCGCTACAGTAGGGTCACCAGGATTTGACAATTTAAAAGACTTTAAGTAATTGTGATTAATTCCAATCAATAATAGGATTTTCCAGCAGTGATGGGCACTAGAAAAGCGCAGAGAGTATCACGAGGAAATCAGTGTGATTAAATAGAAATCTTTCAATAAAGATTTTCTTTAAATAAAGATGCATATAAAAGCCTATACTTGTGTGTTCGATTTTCAGCTCTATTGTATCAGCGCAGAGTTCTATTTTCAGTGCTCTGAATTTTCCTCCAGCCTTACGGATTCCGGATCATATAGACCCAGCCTAAATATTATGGAATACGGCATGTTGTTTTTATACAGCCAGCATCAAGAGAGACATGGCTCCGAACCCCAATACGGTATTTTCCTGTACCGTTACTTATAGCTCACTAATCGTTAATGATGATGAATAATACGAATACCCGACTCGGCAATACTGCGCTCGCAACAATAGTCATATATTAAATTCCACTCGCGCTATTTTACATGAAACGAATCGCTTTTAAAACGTTTTAGTGTGTCACTTGCGCTAATTTGCTGCTCGCATTCCGCGTCTGAAAATGGGTTTTCTTATTAATGCTACTTTGCAGTGCTACTGTTTCACAAATATATCATGTACATCTTGTAATAAATTGACTACTTACTCTAGCTTTATTCGTCATACAGGTTTTTAGGCCACCAGTATCAAATTAAAATTTAATGAGGAACATGCATTGTTTTTTTTATTAGCTTTACGAAAAGTACACAATAAGCCAGGAAATACTGTGTTTGCAATGGCATATCTACGGTCAACCGTCGACGAAATACAGTCATCACAAAAGTGAGATCGTTGGAGAGCTTAGCTTAGCGATAATATTTACTTCACAGCAGTTGAAAATTGTATGAATATAATTACAAAATTGATTTTAGTAACTTAAATACTGCGTTTATGTATATCATTGCCATAACAAAAAATGATATGGGTAGCAAAAAACATTTCTGATTGACTCTTTCGGTCTTGTTTTTCAAAAACATATAATATTATTAATTGAGACAGCCTTTAAAGATCCTAAATGATACCTCCTTATGGTAACCCCACACAGAGCGCTTCGCCGCAACACGGCGCTCGGAGACGCCCACTAATGCACCAGATAATGACCGCATCATGCAAATACAGACATATCTAGTTGTTGGATACATCCACAGCATATAATCCGATCAGATCCAATTAAATCTAAGCATCAACAAAAATACTATAGTATACTATAAGGCTCAACTCACACCGAAAAGACAGCGGAGCGGCCAGCAGCATAACTGTCATATAATTATAAACTCCGATGGCCGCTAGCGACCGTCGGCGGCCGTGAACGGCCGCGGTTGTCTCAAGCGAAAAAGTGTGTTTTATAAAAATGAAGATAAAGTTTAAAATGATATGACAGGTATGCTGCTGGCCGCTCCGCATTTCGGTGAATTTGAGCCTAATGCTACGAATGTAAATGTCTTTTATTTACCTTGCAATAAAGAAATTCATTGGCAAATTAATTTGGTCCAAATTAAACTTCTTGTTTATAAACGTATAGATTAAATTATATCTGAACAGAGTGTGTAACGTAGTAACATTTCCTCTCCGTAAAATCAATTACGCGTTTCTCGGCGCACGTCCTTACTAAAACGGCGTTAGCCTTGCTTTAATATTTGGTTCGTAGATCGATTTTTCCTTCTTAAATCTTAAAAAAATAATAATTTAATTTTGAATAATTATTAAAATACAGTAGAATTGCGTTATTATATTACATAATATATAATTATCAATATAATATTTTTTTTTTTGATCTGTGGACTTTTTCTCTTTACGCTTTAGTTTTATAGTTGTCAAAAGTTTAAAAAAAAGAAGACCGAGAAGGGTATATAACGCACTTCTTCGATTGACGTTTTCCTCTTAGAATAAAAATTTCTATAGACTCAAGATGTAGTCGTTATATATCTTAATCCCGTTTTCACGGTGAGCTTTTTTATATCTGTGTTGTGAAGTTTTATTTCGTAAATCACGCTTGTAATAAAACACATTATTTTTCATGTAAATTAGCACCTTGTAAAATTAGTTGTCAAAATTTGATTGGCCAAACCACGTGCTCATTCTTTCCGTTTTGCATTGATATAATATTAGGATGTTTGTATCCATGCTTTTATTATTCTTGTATATCACCTTTTATTTTGCTTACCCTTTATTTTGTGATGGTCACACAGCCCGTGATGTTGATCGTTTGGGTTGGCCGGCTGTGGGACTCCTGTTCCACATTTTTTTTATGGATTTTCCAGGGACCTATACTCCGGGTTCAAGGCACCGCTTTTCATGGACTTATCCAGATTTCTGAGTGCCGCTAGTTATTCCGGACTGAACTGACTGGTTTTGGAACCAGTCTGCACCGCCCCTTGGACGATCTACGTCGCGGTGAACAGACAGAGAGGCTCCCGGAAGTTGGAGCCCAACTCGGTCGCGCCACGTGCTGTCTACACTCCTGGACCCAGCTAAGTGCCCGCGTGATTAAAGCCCCTCCGATTCCCACAGACACCAAGAGGCTAAACCAGATCTTTCGGCCTTCTGCCCACGTCCCCTTTTTTAAAATATATTTGTCACGTTGGTAATTCCTCGTTTCATTTTACATTACACGTAACAATTGTAGCAGTCGGGTAATATTCAGACGACCTCTGTGGCTCAGTGGTTAGCGCATTGGTGCTCAAGCCGGAGTTAGCAGGTTCGTAACCCGCCAGGTAACAAAAATTTTTCTGTGTCTCTTGGTCATGGATGTATATTAAATGTATGTGTATTATATACCTAGTCTTGCCATAAATACTGAAACAAAGAGAAAAAAATTCTATTAATAAACTTTAACTAAAATAACTAATAAAACTAGCAAATAACATTTATTACTTTTACAGTGTGTTATTTTAATACATAAATATAAAACAATTTAAAATATAAAAAGCTTATTCGAAGTGGTCTCCATTGGCTGCAATACAGTCCTTTAAACGTTGAGGCTAGTTATCAATAGAAGAAAATTCTTCACTGCCAATCGTACGGATTGTTTTAGGGACTCCAAATTATCATGGCGTTTAGAGCAAGCCGTACTCTCTAAAACTGATCATAAATCATAATCCAGCGGATTAATATCGGGACTAGACGACGGCCAGTCTTCAGCTCTGATGAAGTCCGAAACGTTCGTTTCCAACCAAGACTGCGTAGACCAAGTTATGACCCGGCGCGGTGCCGAGTCTTGCTGGAAGGACCATTCTTGGTTATTGAACATGGTGTTGTTAAGGGGCTTCACTACCTTCTCAAGAATGGTATCTTGATACACTTGTGCCGATGTTTTGATACGTTTTTCACAAACAGTCACTCCTTCATAGCTGACACCCCACCAAACCATCACTGAAGTCGGATAGTGCCCACGTTGCACTCTGTCGAGTAATTTGGGAAGCTTCCTTAGCGCTTTGAGCATGAATACGGTCATTTTGTTTGTTAAAATCTTGCTCTATTGTAAAAATTTTCTCATACGTAAACAAAATTTTTCTGTGCGTACCGCTTCAGTAGTTGTTTCGATTTTACCACCCTATTCTATTTTAAATTATCAGTTAAGAAATGAACAGTACGTCTCTTATAGGCTGCAAGTCCTAAGTCATCTTTTAAAATACGCGACATGGTTCTAGGTGCTATATTCATCTCCCGAGATAAAATCTTTTGCTTTCGGACAGAATTTCTTCGAATTCTTTCCCTTATTGCTTTGACCACCTTTTTCGTACGAATACTACGTGGCCGGCCAGATCTTTTTCTGTCACAAACAGAGGAGGTCTCATTGTACCTATTAATAGCCCAGTACACAAACATTTTACTAATACCAAGCGTATGGAGAGTTTTAAAAATTGCATTTGGCTCCATACCTACTTTGTGTAATGCAATCACAGCGATTCGGTTCTCTTTATCACCCCACTCCATTTTAATATCGCAAACTATTGTACAATATATTGGCGCCAAAATGAGAAAATTAAATGAACAATCATATAAAAATGACAGATTCCCAATTCAAATGTAATATTTTGTTTATTTTTAATTTTAACAGTATTTATGGACAGACTAAATACTTACTTTTAATACTATACCTAAGTATAGTATTAAAAGTAAGACCGTTGTCTGGTACCCGTAGGCCGCAACACAAGTTCTTAGAGAGCTTACCACGGGACCGGATTGACGTGGTGTGAAAGCGTCCACAGTTATAATTATTAAGTATAAAAATATTACGAGAGTCTGTTCCCCAGCAGCAATTACTTATTCATGGAGTGTCATCAGTATTGTCAAACATACTTTGAGGAGATTGTCCTACGGCACCCATTTAGTCATTGGCGTGGCCATTAAGGTCACCTCCGGCGTGCGGAAGCGACAAAAAATAGCATAATATGTCCTTCGCCGTGGTACACTCTAAACCTAGCATGAGGAGCCCTAAAATAGCTAACTACAAAATAGTCAGAAACGATAGAACTCGATCCCGACTCGGAGGTACTCTTATCTACTATAAAAAATCACTACATTGTATTCCACTAGAGCCACCGCCATTGTTAACTTTAGAAACATCTGTTTGCCATATTAGTATGTCCGGCCACGGACCCATTGTTATAGTAAGCGCGTACTTAGCGTGCAACAAAGAACTCCATTCAAGCGACCTACAGGCGCTATTCAATTTAGGTAACGCTGTCATCATTGCCGGTGACTTTAATTGCAAACACACCGAGTGGGGCAATGTTCATAACAATAGAAACGGCACCATCCTTTGTAATTTAACCGACACTTTAAATTTTGCACTATTAGCCCCCACCGACCCCACTCGCTATGACACCAATGAAAACATCAACGGTGTCATACGCGATCCTAGTACGATAGACATAGCCTTAGTTAAAAATGTTTCTCTCAATATCAATATTGAGACTCTCCACGAGCTTAACTCAGACCACAGACCGGTTATGATTACACTTGGTAGTCTTAACCCCAATAATTCTAGTACTAGGAAGATAATAGATTATAAATCACTAGCGGAGAACATTAAAGTCCTTCATTCTAGCCACTTAGATAAAATCCCCGATATTATAGATAGTAAAGAGACAGCCATAGAGGCCGCCTCCCACTTGACCGATCACCTGGTAGCGACCATAGAGAACTCATCTAGGGAGGTGCCAACGACCCCCAAGGGCCGTTGGCCCCTCCCTGAGGACATAAGGGAGTCCATCAGACTCCGAAATGCGGCTAAGCGCACATATGATCGCTACCCGTCGGAAGAGTGGAGGAAAGCCCTCCGTCACTACGAGAGGGAAGTTAAGTTTAAAATCAAACAGCACAAAGCCGAGAGTTGGGATCGACTTCTCAGTGATTTAGAACCGTCTCACGTGGCGTACTGGCCACTCGCGAAGGCCCTCAAAAACAACACGGAGAGCGACATGCCTCCGTTAGATAGACCTAACCGTCCTCCTGCATTCGAAGACATTGACAAGGCCGAGTGCCTAGCTGATAATTTCGAACAACAGTGCCGGCCGAGTACTCTCCCGATTGATCCCGTGCACCTTAGCTTAGTTAATAGCGAGGTCAACAGCCGACTCTCGAGGCCACCTGACGTAGACAGGGTGAGGATGGTGGACTCGGAGGAGGTCAGTGACATTATTAAGTGTATGAATGCCAAAAAGGCCCCAGGCCTCGACGGTATTTCAAACAAAACACTTAAAATGTTACCGTCCGAGCTAATTCAACTCCTAGTGAACATCTTTAACGCCCTCTTAGTAGGATGTTCATTTCCAGACATTTGGAAAGTAGCTATTGTCATAGGTATCCACAAACCGGGGAAACCCCGGAAGGTGCCTGGTAGCTACCGTCCAATAAGTCTCATTAGCTCCCTAGGTAAAGTCTACGAAAGAGTTATTAAAAGGCGCCTTAATGACGTCATAACCGACAAAAAACTCCTTCCAGACGAGCAGTTCGCCTTCCGCGAAATGCACAGCTGTCCCGCTCAAGTACACCGCTTAACGGAGTACATATTATCTAGCAAAAACGACAGGAAGACGACATGCGCCGTATTCTTTGACATTGCAAAAGCTTTTGATAAAATTTGGCATAACGGACTGTTATACAAACTCTATCAAATGGAAATACCCGATTATCTCGTCTTACTAATTAGTAACTTTTTAAAAAATCGTAAATTTCATTTCCGCGTAGAAGGCGCACTGTCGTCGCCAAGATATATGGAGGCGGGAGTACCGCAGGGCTCGGTCCTCTCGCCCTCCCTATATAACCTGTACACTAGTGACATCCCCAAACACGCTAAGGTGCAATTAGCTATGTTCGCGGACGACACAGCCCTTTATTATTCAAACACACGAGCCCGTACCGCGTCTAAAGTCCTCCAGGAGTCAGTTACCGCTCTCGGTAATTGGTTCTCCAAGTGGAGAATAGAAGTCAATCCCGATAAAAGTCACGCCATTCAATTCAATGGTAATAAATCAGCGGGGCGTAAGTGCCCCCGTAAAGTAATGAGCCCTATTAGCCTGCACGGCAACATTATCCCTGAGGTCTCTCAGGTCAAATATTTAGGCGTAGTACTAGGCAAGTCGATGACGTTTTCGAGTCACATCAGTAACACACTGCGTAAAGCGAAATTTGTACTCTACAAATTATATCCGCTACTTAATTCGCGAAGCAAAATGTCCTTAAGACATAAGCTTACATTGTATAAGGTTTGCATCAGAACGATACTCACTTATGCGTGCGTCTCCTTCGCACAGATAAGCGAGTCTCAAATGGACCGCTTGCAAAGAGTCCAGAACCGGTTTCTACGCATGGCAACAGGCGCCCCCTGGTACATGCGTAACATCGACTTGCATAGGGACTGCGAACTAGTCACCATTAAAGCCTATATCAAGGAACTCGTAGAGAGATTCTTTGATAAAGGCAAAAACCACCCAAACCCCCTTATAAAAAAGGCACTGGACTACAACCACGACGCACTGACTTTCCGACACCCGCACAAACGGCCTAAGCATATCTTAGCCGATCCTGTTGACCCGATCACAAAATACGTAACGTACTGTGTACAGTTACGTAAACACAAATCACACGCACCCGCGACGCTAGCATTGCACCGGGGTCGACGCCGGCGCCTACCCCGAGGTCCCACATCCGACACGACAACACGTACAGACGTACAGACCGACCCTAACACGGGACCGGACCCGAACCCGAGTTCGAGTTCGCATCCCAGTAGTCTAGGTACACTCCTAAATAGTGTCCGCGACCGCGATATTGATATAGAGAGCTCTACCATTACCGCGAACCTCATCGACATTAGGACTTACGCGCGCGAGTCATCCCGACCGTACGCGGAAGGGGAGAGGGACGGCCCTCTCAGTACCGATATCGACCAAATCGAGAGCTCCTCTATCGCGATAACTCGCACGCCGCTAGTCTCTGCTACCGCGCGCGAGCAACCTCACTCATCAGCGAGTGAGGAAGGGGTCGGACCCCTCAGCAGGAGAGACCCGCGTCTCCCCTGTCAAAATAATAGCTTCTAATCCGTAGCTGTCCCCAATATCCGGTTTGAACATCACCCGGGTGATGTTAGGGAGGGTCAAACCCTCCCATCGTCTACCACCAAACAAACCAGCCACCAGGCTAGTTATAGTCCGACTTAGCTACAGCGGTCTTAACCCGACCCTTAGCATAGACCCGTTCGAAAAAAAAAAAAAAAAAAAAAAAAAAGGTACACTCTACATCTGTGCCTTGCATCAAAACTGGTCCAGACTCCAGTAGTTTCGGAGTCTATACAATTTAAATCTTTCCTGTTTATAATATTGACCCCTTACTAATAAATGATTTGAATTTGAAAAATATTTATACACCCTCTTACTAATATAAATAAATATTTACACAACGGATAAACTTAAACAACGTTTCTATCTTTTTCTAACAAATGACATTTCCATCGTGTCAGACAAAGACAGGAACGTTGTTTAAGTTATCCGTTTTGTAAATAGTATTATTAGTAATGGGGTAGGTAGGTGTATAAGCTATTCAATGTTTTGTTCTTGTCTGATACGTCGGAAAAGTAGCTTGACAGACAAGGACAAAACATTGTATAGCTTACATGAAGATAACACGAAATCCAAGATTCAGTTTATGCTGATGCCTGCTAAGATATTATGACGCTGCGTTCCTTTCATAAAACGACAGGGATTCATTTAAGTTTCTTTGACGTTAAATAAAAGAGGTTTGTTTTTTAATACTTTGCGGGGCTTCTCTTTGTACGATGGAGTAAAAATTATAATCAAAGTTTGTTGTTAGATGGAAAAGAAACGTGATTTAAATGAAGGACTTCATCACGTTGCAATCGTGTAACTAACTTGAAGGAGGAAGGGAATGGTTTTAGAATGTATGTATAGATTGTATATCTATCGCGCTATACCCATAGACTAGAGTAAAGGAGTACCTACCTTGAAAGACAAACTTGAAAAAGTGTCCGTGAAAAACCATTAAATAGGGGGTGGCGCTACTGTCGCAAAATTTTCACGGATAATTAAATCTTAGCAGATGCTAAGCCGCAGAAGTCTCTTCGGTTATCTTATAAAAATACTGTCGACCACGCGAGTAATCAGATTTTGTATGATTTTTTAAATTAACTACTAAAGTCTATTAAAGTTGGAAAAAAATTTAAAAACTAAACTCAACTCACTTCACTCCTAACTTCATCCTCTTATTGCTTACTTCATATCACACTCCCTTCTGACTGTAGCGCCACTATGGCCAGTTTTGTAACTATTATTTAAGAACTTTTGTCGGACACTAAGCTTTTTTTTTACTCTCAAAGAAAATCAACAATGAAAAAAGAGATAAAACAGTCTAAAACCACAGATTAATATATAGTTACTACGTAACTATATACTCGTATTAATATCTATATACTACGTAACTATATATTAATATCCATCGCAAATGTGCGTAGAGATGCAAAAATATTCTCTAAGACTTAAAATATTCGATCTAAATTTTCGGCGTTTCCGCAAATAAAACCTATGATCGTCAAAGCCATTATGCAATTCGCCATACAAATACAAATACATACAAATATTTTACTATCCAGCGAAAAAATGTTAGCGCATTGCAGGTTACTGCCGCATTTGTCGTGTTTTTATCAACGTCCGAGTAAATTAATCCATATTAAACTAGGGCAACACTGACGGGAAACGCCATTATTTAGATAATCACATAAATCCATTTATAAGTAAAAACTTATATTATAGTTTCGCTATGAAAGGGATTTGATTTTCAGAATGAGAGAGATAATTATGAAATTGAACACAGTAAACAGCTAGTATGGGTAAATTCAATCGTCGTTTTTAGTATTTTCTCCACAAATTTCTCAATATTTCTCACCGTTTAAACATTGCCTGAACTTCCACAATTATTTCAAGGCCAAAATTAGAGTTTGTTACAGAACTCCTCTGAAACGGCTTGATCGGTTTGTAAGTAATTTTGCAGTAGGTATTAAAATAGGTTGTAACCTATTTTTAATACCCCTAAATGACAAGGGTTGCCCACCATGTTTTTTTTTTCATTTTTTATTTAGTTATTATTTTATGATATGGAATTAAAAAAATAGCTACATATTATAACCCTCCATTTTCACCCTTCTACTAACCCATTGTTTAATAGCGATACTAGTACTGTAATAATCTATATATATCTATATATATATAGATTATTACAGTACTAGTAATATAATCTATATATATATATATATATCTAATCAACACGCAGTGGTCGATAACTCTTTCACACATGAAATGTAGGTTGTAGGAAAAGGTAGTAGGTGTAGGTGTACTGTGTAGGTAGTATATGTCGGTGTAGGAAGCTGTAGCGAAGCCTGCTTCTCCACCTAAGGTAAACCCTAGTCTGTAGATGTAAGATCAGTTGCACAACTTATATAAATGCCTATCTTATGAAATTTAGTACCTCGGTCAAAAAATTGTCGTATCCGTAAATATAATGACCAGTAGGTATTCTTGATCTTTCATAGCTATTGTAGGTGTGAATCGTGTTATCTGCACCTCACCTGTCACCTCGATGGGAAGTATATGTAGGTAGTAGGTGTAGGTAGTACATTTTTAATTCATTGGTGTAGATATTGGTGTAGAGATTGGTATAGAAACTGTAGATGCTTCTTTTTTTTTCGAAAGGGTCTACGCTAATGGCTTTTTAGACGTCTTAGCTTAGTCGGTCTGGTGACTGCCATTTGGCTAGTCGTTTTGGTGGGGAGACGATGAGGGAGTTTGACCCCTCCTACATCACCCAAATGTAGATGCATGTGGGTTGTTTATTTATTCTAGGCTTAGCATGCGCACTCTAGAAACACCGTTGTATAGACAACATGACAGATTGAAGAAACATCAAGACCAATCGGAGCAAAATAGTTCTTATTATAAGGCAGCAAGGTCGATATATCGTCGTTATGAGAAACAACATTTCTTTTCTTCCCGAACATGAGATCACAAAATGGCCTCTTTTGACAGGTAACGTAGAAACGTTTTCTTATTTCAATGTCAAATAGTCTTACAATAATGTCAACAACTTCACATCATGGCGCTCCTAGACAAACGTTCAGTCATTTACTTGAAAATTTGATCATTTTTGACAGAAGATTTCCCGGCACCCATTATAAAGATATGGCTATTCAGAAATGTTGACTTCAATTGACGACCTTTTACCATGGATTAAGAAGAATTTTGCAACGAACTGTTATGGATAGAATATTTTTTCTTTAAAATGATTTCTTCGGATCGCCATGCTAAGCCCGCAGTTCATAACTAAGCAGCTAGTTTTTATGTAAGCAGAATAATTAGCAATTGAATGAACATTTAAATTACAACTACAGTAACATTATCTGTATTTACATAATGTTATTTTAATAACTTTTTTAGCATCAATAATGTTATAATATTATCTCGTTCATCAAATGGTGATAATTTTAGTAAGTTTATACATATTGTACTGAACACAATCTAACTTCCAAAGAATAATTTGTAGATGTCACTGCATACTTATACAGCTTGTTCACCATTCAGTTTCATCATTTAATGTACAGGCTGTGCCGTAATGTAATCCATTAGAGTGGGGCCTGTATAATGGCTTTGAGATTATCCAAGTACGTCTGTCTGGATGTTTATCGAATATATTAGATAGATTGCTAGTAAGTAGTATGATGATCTTAAAATCCTTACCTATATAATAAATTACCAATATAATAAAGAGGTAAGCTTTGTTTCTTTGTTCGTGTGTTTGTTTCTTTGCATTGAAGAGGCTCCGAAACTGTTCGACCAATTTTGATGAAATTTGACACAGACGTACAGTAGATCACGGGGAAGGACATAGGCTACTTTTTAGTGCTGCGAAAGGTACAGTTCCTGCGGGATT
Organism: Phengaris alcon alcon; assembly: GCA_037179445.1. Taxonomy (NCBI): domain Eukaryota; kingdom Metazoa; phylum Arthropoda; class Insecta; order Lepidoptera; family Lycaenidae; genus Phengaris; species Phengaris alcon. The sequence goes on along the minus strand of JAYRCH010000155.1, from coordinate 2,672,292 downwards.
TCCCTTTGAGCGCACAAATGCGAAAATTTGAAAGGTTGTATGTGTAGACTCCACATGTATGTTTATTACAATTTCATGCAAATCCGCTGAACATATTTGAATATAGTACAGTTCCTTTTAAGGATACACTCAATTTCCGTCTGTGCGCAAGCGGCAGTGCAGCCGGCGCCATCTAGTCAATTGTAAATAAATGAAATAAAAGAAAAACATGACGTTTACAGAGAACAAGTAAAACTTCATTCATCATTTAAAATTCAAAATTACTCTCATTGTGCCTAAACATAGTTAACATTTGACTTAAATTGTTTTTTAAAATGTCTTCTTTGTTTTACCGAATTTCGGTATACTTGACAATATTGTAGTCAAAATCCTTGTAACTGAAACTGTGAGAGCGTAGAACCATGCGGACGAAGTTAGTGCGAAAATTGAATACAGACACACTCTTGCGGTCTAGTCTCTGGTAGATCACGGGGACGTTGATTTGAATGCAATATAATATCTTACTTTAATATTGTAAATGCGAGAGTACCGCTGCCTGATGGAGTTTTGATGTGAATGTGACGTTGTTGTTTTTGTATTTCCTCCATGAATTTGCAACGGTACTTAATGTTAATGTTGGTTTCTACCAACATTAACATTAATGTTAATTAAAATGTTTAAATTAAGTTAAAGAAAATAAATAATAACCATCAAAATATATTCGTCAACGTGAACAAGTGGACAATTGGTACACCTACAAAAAGCGTGCTGTTTTGTGTTCCCTCCAAAACTTTCTAGGAAGTTTCAGTAAAGCGCCTACCACTTTACTGAATCGACTGACATGTCTCATTGACTGCATTGACGATTTATATGGACTTTGACTATACTTTAGACTTGACGATTTTGGGGAAGGATTAGGGCTATTTTTAATGTGGAAACATTTACGATTCAAACGCGATATTCTCCGTGAAATTGCGGGCAAGATATAGTAGCACCATATGTTTCAAATAATTTACCGCATCGTGTCAACACGATTCAATTACTACACGCCACATAATCCGATACGGAATAATTATCTGACAAGATCTATCCCGCTATCCCACCTAATCTGTCCCGTATTCCGCTATCCCGCACCTAATCCTGTTAGCGGTGTTAAACTACCGAAAGGGATTCAAAATGGCGTCAATTAGAAGATGACAGATAATAGATAAAAAAGATTTTTACAATATCTTATACTTTAAATGAGACAATTTTGTATTTATCTAATCGGGTTCTCGAAAACGACTGCAAGTTTTATCATAAAATTTAGTTTGTAGGGAGTTTTTGGGAACAAAAACCGATCTAGCTGGGTCTTATTCCTGGGAAACTGCACATTGTAGAATAAATGAGAATAATTATATAATGGCTCCGATGTCGGTGACGGTAGCCGGTTTCATTGAAACGTAGGAGTTATGTTATGGTGACCAAGTGTTTACGCAGTACTCTCTCTTCCTTTTTCTCTCGTAACCCAGTGGGACGGATGACCGACACGACTGGCGAGAGATCAGGCGCAGGTCCGACTTTTTACATGCCTATCCGACGCATGGATCATTTTTCTTATCGCACAATCAGGTGATCGGTCTGTATTGTCCTAAACAAACTTTTGTTGTTCCAACGCGGGAATCTAACCCACGACCTCCTAGTCGAGAGGCAAGCTCTAAACCCCTGGACCCCGGAGGCTAGAATTATAAATGTATCCCGTAATTCATGATACTTAGCTAGCTTATAGGAATCAATTAATTATTTATTGTGTTCCCAAGCTAAGATCACTTACCATGAAGTGACCCGTACAATACCGTATATAAATACAAATAAAAACTGCAGCACTGCCGGGAAAACCTGTAAAGAGAATTTAGTGAACAAGGAAATACGAATAAATATTTTATTTTACTACTCCATGACATTTATAAAACTACCCGCATTCAGTAATAAAATTTACAATTTTCAACAAATCGCCTGAACTTCATCGCGTGAATCAAAAATGAACCTTATAGTGCAGGACATTGGGATTGTTCACGTCTGCGACATCGATGAGGCTGCGTCCATACATATAGTTTGCGGTGAAATGTCTTTCGCTGAGCACGTGAGAGCTCGAACTTATAAAGTTTCTTGAACTTGGAGTTGCACTAGCTGAGCGATCCTCGACTATATGAACTGCTGAGTTTTTTATCGACTAATGGTCTAAGATCCGGTATAAGAAATATATACCCTCATCTGTTATTTATTATTAATAAGAAATAAATGATAGATAATATTCACATTGTAAATAGGTTGTCTAGTTAAATTGCGCACTAATCATATTAAATAATTAAAATTATAATTGAAGTTCATGGTTTCCTACATATTGTATGTAAATTTTAAATGCGACAGGTGAGGTGAGGTGAGGTGAGGTGAGGTGAGGTGAGGTGAGGTGAGGTGAGGTGAGGTGAGGTGAGGTGAGGTGAGGTGAGGTGAGGTGATGCGAGGTGAGGTGAGGTGAGGTGAGGTGAGGTGAGGTGAGGGTGACAAAGATGCGTTGCGCGCGCAACTTCATGTGACAGATAATTAATTGGCACATAATACAACGAAAAGTATATAGATTCTTTGTACCAAAAATTACGTGTATTTATAATGAAAAATACTTTTTATGTGGACGATTCTAGTATGGAATAAAATAATGAATACTTTGCAATTTGTTTTTTGAAGTTATTGTATCGAAAAAAAAATCATGTATGGTGATCTTAGGTTATGTTTTGATCCTATTGATAATATTGGTCATATATTACGCGCCAAGGCTATTGTAATGTAATGAGAAAATCTTCATCTCTCTCTCTCTGTAATACTCGCTCTGTAATTGTCGGTCACATGAAGCCACTCCCACCACTCGCATTTAAAATTCACATACAAAATGTAGGAAACCATGAACTTCAATGATAATTTTAATTATTTAATATGATTAGTGCGCAATTTAACTAGGCAACCTATGTCCAATGTATCAATCCGAATATTATCTATCATTTATTTCTTATCACTAATGAATAACGGATGAGAGGGCTCAGGGATGAGCGTATATATTTCTTATACCGGATCTTGCACTATAAGTGCTGCTAAGGTTTCATAATTTAGATTTAAAGACTTTCGGCCAATTTCTACAACGCATCTTAAATAAAGCTTTCAAGCCAAATCAAATGTTGTCGTGCTGCCAAACGCAGACCGTGATACAAGTAGCGTGTGAACTTTGAGGGGCCTCATATACGGTCCGGTTTTCCTTCAGTAAAACGAATGCAAAATCGTATCGTTTGTGTGCAATTTCGAGATCGCATCAGTCGGCCGGATGGACTGAAGCGATTCGTTCCAGTGTTGCCAGCTCTGTTTATGCGAAACTACTAAATTCGCGTCGATTTCTACTAAAATAATACTGAAATCTATAAAAAAGCTACTAAACTTAGGAATCCGTAAAGCCCCCAAAAACCACGGCATTTTAGGTTTTGTTATATTCAAAAAATATTATATTGAATTGTATTAAAATATACTAGGAAATATTACGTATATAGTAATTCATCGGGTAGTTTTAAGAAAATTACGGACGAATGTATTATTATAATAAGGTGTATTTTTTTTGTGCCTAACCTAGACCATTTTCCATGATTACTGTCTGGTTCTTTCCTACTAAAACACTACTAACAACTAAATTCCTACTAAGGAGGGAATAAAATACTTAACTTAAGTTTTAAGAAAATTACGGACGAATGTATTATTATAATAAGGTGTATTTTTTTTGTGCCTAACCTAGACCATTTTCCATGATTACTGTCTGGCTCTTTCCTACTAAAACACTACTAACAACTAAATTCCTACTAAGGAGGGAATAAAATACTTAACTTAGTAGTGAAACTTTGTAAAATAACTAAGTTGGCAACATTAATTCTGAACTGTACGGATGGACTGAGCGGACCATGTGTGGCAAATCACTTCAGTTCTCGTCAGAGCCGCGGCCGTGCGGGCGTATATCGTGTACAAGCGTAGTGAGTTAACAATTAATAAACACGACCATAGCTCGTGACAAACCAGCACGAACTGATGCGATTTTTCCGTGTGTGTGCTCGAATCCGTTCAGGCCGATCTGACGTCAGTTCTAACTGAAACGATCGGCCTCTTGTCTGTGGAGGCCTTAAAGCTGGCCATGTGCGGGTCGGACTCGTGCACGAAGGGTTCCGTTCCATTATCTATACAACTATTAGTAAATTCTAATATTGAGCACTCAAAGAACAGCGAAAAAATCTAGTTTCTTGTACGGGGCATATAAAAATATTTGTTTTATTTTTATTATTTATTTTAAAAGTGAATATACAAATCTATATTCAACAAATATTTCAAGCGTCTACTGTCTATGTCTAATGCTATTATTAATATAAACTGTCTAGCTATCACGGTTCATAAGATACAGCCTGGTGACAGACAGACAGACACATGTACAGATGAATTGACAGACAGCGGAGTCTCAGTAATACTTAGGGTCCTGGTCTTAACCTTTGGGTACGGAACCCTAAAAAGCGTTTGGGAATTTGGTCGTTAGACGGATATTGTATACATAGTATACTTACCTAGGTAAATAATATCAATGAAAGTTGATTAAGGGTCAGTTTACACCGCGACGATAGGCGACTAGACGCTGCGCTGCATTTTCAAGATGGCTAATATAAACATTGAAACTTTATTCACTACACAAAAAGATACTCGTTTCATATGACATCAGTCGTGCAGCTCGGTGCAACAAGACATTCGAACTCATGCAATGAAAAGTGTATCTTCTTGTGTAATTAATAACTTTCAATTTTGAATAGTTATCTTAAAAATGCGGCCCTGTATCGCGTATCGTTTCGTCTGTATGTGAATTGACCCTTATAGTAAGATATATCGTTTATTTGTTGCATTTACAAGCGTCTGAATGTTTGTCACACTTAAGTTTCTATCCCTACAAGTGTACAGTGAAATTGATGTCGAAGGCGTGCGATGTCGCGGGCCTGTCGCGAGTCTGTCGCGGGCCTGACGCGGGCCTGTCGCGGGTCTGTCTCGGGCCTGTCGCGGGACTGTCGCGGCTCTATCGCGGGTCTGTTGCGGAGATGTTTACATATTTCATATTAGAAATGCATTTGAAGTTTTGAATCGTAGCTACCTTGTACGTGTGCAGACTGTATTATCTGGTGAAAACTTCTTAGAAAATTTTGTGACCTTTGTACTGTCAGGTAGCTTTCTTCCAATCGAGGTTTAAACCTTTTTGAAATATATTTTTCATAACGTACAAATATTTCGGGAAAACGGTTTTTTTTTCATATTTTGAAATGGTTACGAATGATATAAACAGAAAACACAAGGTTAATATTATCACTGTAATTATAAGGGAGAAAACCAAAAATTTTTCGAGTGCTTTTAATAAAATTCATTACAACTTTAATATTTCGTTTTCAGGACAGATATATAAAAAATTAGAGCAACGGTATATAAATAAGGTATATAATACAAGGTTGGCCACAAGCGAAGTTGCCTCCGATCGCTGTAGCGCCCGACCGCGACTATCGTAATTGTGGCGACCTCTGCATCGCAAATACATCAGAGGCCCGATTCTCGTATTTTTTATTTATTTAAATATATGACGTCGGCTTAAAACCATTTGCCAGAGTGAAGTTAAAAAGGCGGGAAATAGAGAACTTTTGTTTTAATTTTCAACACCGTATTCCCAAATCGTCAAGTCTGAAGTCTAGTCAAATTCCAAATAAATAGTCAGTGCAGTCCATGAGTCATGTCAGTCGATTCAGTAAAGTGGGAGAAGCTTTACTAAAAGTTCCTAGGGAGTTTTGGAGGGAAACTCAAACTTGTGCACGTTAACGAATATTTAATGGTTAATATTCTACCAATATTAACCTTCTTAACACATTAAGAACCGAAAAAACACAAATTTATGAAAGAAATGCAAATCCACAACGTCACTCATCGAATTCCCCGGCAAAACTCAAAAGACAGCTGTTGCTTGACGTTTGTAAGATCCAGTGTTGCCAATTGTCAGTTTTTATTAATGGCATGCACAATGTTTTCAAACATTGATATTTATTTTAATTTGTAATAAAACTGCTATAAAATTATGTATTCGGTTTTATAAGTTTTTTGAGTATTATAAGTTATAACGTACCATACGGTACTTTTATAAAATTTGATTTTGACTTGCAAAAATGCGATTTGCGCATATTATACTCGTATTTTATGTTATGACATTCCCACTTGTAGAAGGGAAAAAGTTGACTGTATTGAACAAGTATCGAAGCTGCATTATTGTTGGATTAAAATAGCAGAATCGACCTCATATGGCACTACAATGCTACCGATTTAAATATCACTTAACAGGATGTATTTTTCGGAATGAAATATTAGGTCCTTACATATGAAATTGGCGTTTTGTAAAGGAGGAACATAAAGTCGATTTTTTTAAACATTATATATTTATTTAATCAAAGTATATACCATTGCCAAAACATACCATTGCCAATACCAAAACCATTCGGACAGGAATCAATAAAATCTTTGAAGGCGCTTTATTTATTTATTTATTTATTTATTTAAATTGATACACCAACAACTTATTGCTACAAAATTACATCATTTCTTTACAGGTATACTTATTCTAAAACAAAAGTTAATTACAGGTGTACACAGCATTTACAATTAATATAGTTCTCCGTGCAGTTATCAGAATACCTATTATATGTAATAGCAAAACATTATTTTAATTGATTAATATTAAATACAAAATTACATTAATATCATTTACAATTAATTAAATTATAGATTGTTAAAAGTATTATTTTTACACGTCAACATAACAAAATTAAGGAAATGTCAATAGAATTCAGTTATTGCTTAAAATCATTAAATAATATACATTAAAATGTCCTTAAATTTAATTATAATGAAAAGATTATCACGCGTATTTAGGGGAAATGTCAAAAATTAAGAATTAAAATACAATGTGAACTAAAACTAAATTAAACCTAAACAATACACGATAAATTAAATTAATATTAAATATATGTCAATTACTCATTATATTATTATCCTTAATTAACAAATATAATTTTTTCTTGAACTTATCTAGATTGTCATGGAAAATATCTATATACGAAGCAAGTTTATTGTAGGAGTCTGTTAGTCGGTTTAGGGGAGAGTATTTTCCTAGGTTGGTTTTAGCAGGACTGGTTGAAAAAGTTTTTACGGGATTTCTGGGAAGGCATCTAGGTACGTATAGGTTGATAATTTCTAATAGACTCGTTGAGTCAAAGTTTTTTTTAACTATTTTGTGCAAGGTGCATAGGTCAGACACCAACCTGCGACACTCATGGGAGTAGATATTAAAATGCGTAAGACGATTTTCGTAGCTTGCTCTGTAAGGGCACGTCTTATCTTTGAATGAAAGATAACGTGTAAATGAACATTGGACCCTCTCGATTCTTTGAATGTGTGTTTTGTAGTGGGGGTTCCAGACTACAGAAGCATATTCTAAAGTACTACGGGTTAGGGCATTGAATAAGGTAATAATGCTGATTGCCTTTCTGAAGTCTCTAGTGTTACGTTTAATAAAACCGAGTAACATCCACGCTTTACTTATTATTTGGTCAAGATGCTCAATGAAAGATAATTTACTATCTAGCATGACTCCGAGATCCCTTATGACTTTAACCTCTTGTAGTTGCTATCCTTGAATAAAGTAGCAGGTGTTTATGGGTTTTCTTTTGCGGCTAAATTTTATGTGAGCACATTTTAAGGCATTTAGGGACATTTTATTGTTGCTACACCATGCCTCGATAGAGTCGAGATCTTGTTGGAGCAAATCGCGGTCTTCAGGTGATTTGATTACCCTATATATTTTTAGATTATCCGCAAACAGAGAGCATTTACTAAAGATGATTCTGAGGGTTATATCATTTATAAATAACGAAAACAGGATTGGGCCGAGATGGGAACCCTGAGGGACACCAGAAGAGGCGACATACGGGTCTGAACGATGGCCGTTGACTATTACAACCTGAACTCTATCCATGAGGTACGACTGGAACCACGAGAGCAGGGGATCTTGAATTCCATAAGCATATAGCTTGGAAATTAGTATTTTGTGTTCAACTTTATCAAATGCACTGCTAAAGTCTGTGTATACTCTAGTGTCTATGTCTAGTGTCTACTTGGTTTTGATTGTCCAGAAACATAGATACGTCATCGATATAATTCAGAAGATTTGTAACCGTGGAGCGACCGCGACAGACACCATGCTGATCCTTGGATATTATGAATTTGGCGTGGTGGGTTAGTACTGGACAGATCAGGCTTTCGAATACCTTAGAGAATGTGCTGAGTATTGATATGGGTCGGTAATTGCTGACATTATTTTTTGAACCCTTTTTATATAATATAGGAAGTATGTTTGCAGACTTCCAAGCGTCAGGAAAATACCATGTTTGTAATAACTTGTTAAATATAATTTTTAATGGTAGAGTTAAATTTTTATATGATTTTTTTATAAAGATTGGTGGTATTCCATCTGGTCCAGCAGCCTTACTAGGATCAAGTGATTTAAGCGCCTTGGAAATATCAGCTCAGATATTTGTATCACAGAAAGGGAGGGCTCTGTGCCGATGTTTGCACGTCAGTCAGTTGTGAGATAGTATTAGACGAAATCGGGGAATACAAAGTGGAGAATTGCTTGGCAAAGAGGTTACATATATCACTTCCAGATTTGGCCACAGAATTGTTAAGTACCATCTCGGAGGGTAAAGAGGATATGGAATCACGTTTTTCTTTTATATAGGACCAGAATTTCTTAGGGTCGCGGGTTATGGCATTTTCAGTTTCTGATACATACTTTGAGTAACATGATTTAAGCAACGAGTCCACTCTATATTTTGCTAGCCTAAGCTCAAGTCTATCTCTTGGATTTTTATGAATTTTTAGCCGTTTCCTAATTTTTTCTTTTTCTGAGATTAGCTTAATAAGATTTTTTGTAAACCAAACCGGATAGTTGTTGTTTTTTGGTCGAGTCTTTGGTATACAAGTATCGATTATGTTGTTGATGATTGTATAAAATGTATTCACCATTTCGTTGACGTGTGTGCAATTCTCTAGTTCGCGACGCCAGTCTAATAAACGCAGCTTGTGATTGACTTCGTTATAGTCACCCTTTCTAAAGTTGTGTGTGGCGAATAATTTCTTATTCAATAACTGATATTCAGGTTCAACAGGGAGTTCGATATCTAATGAAGGATGGTGAGGATCTAGCTTACTAAGTAACTCAGTAGAGTTACTTACCTTGATGTGAGGGAAATTAGTTAGGACAAGATCTAGTATGCGACCATTCTGGTTAGGTATGCAATTAAACTGTGTAAGATTATTTAGAGACATGAAGTCAACCAGTGAAAAGCCAAGGGTGTTGTTATAGTTAATCGGAGATAAATGGTTAGTGTCATTACCGTCTGGTATCCATTTAATAAAGCCTAATTTAAAGTCGCCCAGCACCATGACGAGCACCGTTGTAAGATTGTAAATTACAGTTAATGTTATCTAATAAAGTGTTCAGAGCATTAGGAGATATAGGAGGAGGTAGGTAGAGTATACAGATCAATAAATACTTTTTTCCTATCTTAACATTAATCCATAAGTCTTCGAAACCACTTTCGGAGTGTTCAACACGATAAGATTCAAGATCTTTGGAAACGGCGACCAAGTCAGTTCCCATGATGGGTTGAGAGATAACACTACCCAGTTGATTAATGACGGTGTAGAGATTCTCTGATTTTGATTCTGGGACACCGTGGATCTCTATGTTGCTTTCACGAGAGTGCTGCTCTATAAGGTTAATCCTGGACGATAACGACTCAACGGTCTTCGAGAGGGTTGAATTTTCTTTTTTTAATTGTTTTATCTGTTCATCTGACTCTTTTAGATTAGATTGAAGGCGGTCATATTCGGCACTGAGGTAGTCTACTGATTCTTTGAGATCATTTAATTTCTTAAGCTCGGATTTAATTTGATTGAACTCTTTGGAAAATAATGAGTCTATAGCTGACTTTAGCGAGTCCTTAATAGCAATTTGTATTTCTAGTTTTATTATTTGCAATAGGGCTAGATCCAAGTCAGATTTTAATGTTGGATTGATGTTACTGGATGTTTTGGTACGAAAGGTAATGTTAGAGGACTGATCCATACTCTCGCTGTCGGAGATTGGAGAATTATGCACAGGATTATTGAGTGGGCGAATTGGTGTATTGCTGTTACCAGATTTCGGCTGTTTGCAGCGGCATATTTGACAAATCCAGGATTTTTTTTGTTCTTTGCTCATGCTTTTGTAATTTTTCTCGCTTACGTTGGCGCATAGTAAATCAAAATTTAGCTTACATGTAAAGCATGAAAGAAACTCACGGTCCTTTATGTTGTTACCACAGCCTAAACACTTCTTATTTGACATGGTTATATTTTTAGGGTTGTTGCGCCCTCTGCCGGTGATTTATGAGAGTTAACTTAAGAATCGATAGTGAATGAGCTTGTATCGTAGTTCCGTTGTAGTCCGCTAGATGGCAGCAGCGAGGCGGTCCGTTAAAATGATCGTGCAATTCAAAGTTTAATTATTTGGTGATTTTTACTAAACTCTCAATTAACACTGAATATCTTCGTAAAACTGTTAGTCTACTCACTTGTGGTATTGTTGCACTGGTTACTTTGTAGAAACTTTAGGTAGATTATGTTATTTCACCACTGAGAAATCAAGAGTTATAAGTGTCCTTAATTTGAATAATAGGCTGCAGTTTTTTTAGAAAACACTTTCACGTAGGGTCCACTCAATATGCAACCGGTTTTGTAACTTTTTCACTGATTTAAACAACTTTTGCTATTTTTGAGGTAATTTTAACACGGAGCTTAATGTTACTTGTTGGCTGTAGCGCCATCTCTCTTTCGACTGCCCCATCGGAGTTGAATTTTTTCCTTTGCAAGAAGTTATCCAAATTTCGAAAAAAATGTTAATCTGTTGGAGCAAGGTCCGGGGAGTAGGTACGGTGGATGTCTTAGACATTCCAATTGAAGCTCCTCTAATTTGGTAGCCGTCTGTTGTGCAGTGTGTGGTCTAGCGTTGTCCTGAAGCAGCGGTGGCCTAGAGCGAATGACCAACCTCGGTTGTTTAGCAGCTAGCTTTTCCATCATAATAGACATCTGCCGTAATCGTCTGGCCAGATTTAAGAAAGCTAATATTACGTAAATAATGACAGCTAAAAATGCCCTACACCTCGCGGTTATGAATCGACTTTAGTTATTTTATAGGATAAACTGGTCAAAATTTAAGGTCACCTGCACGCTTAGCATGACCATCGTAGAAACGCGTTTTGTCTACACAAGAATAGACATATTATTACTGACAGATAATTACACAAGAATAGGCATATTGACAGCTTCTTTAATTCCTCGTGCAACAATATATCAATAATTTCGAATCTCTTACGTCAGTCTGATTGGCAGCTACGTATAATTTTTGCATTGTTTGGAAATTCGGAATGTGGTGGGTTCGATTCCACGCAAGATTTTTGTGATAAGTACTTATTATTTCTTTTTCTTTTATATATTTTATTGATTTTATCGTTCTACTAAAACACCGAAAAAAGCTTGGTCTCCCAGGTACTATATTTATGGAACGCTAATCAAATACTGATTAAGCTCCTGGACTATCTATTTTTGTTTTGAATACACGGCATGTATAGCGTGCAATAAACAAATACAATTAAACCGGACGAATTCAATCTTTTTGTTTACGTTCGCGTTATGATTCAATGCGAATTGAATAAGATGTAGCGACGACATCGGGGATGCTAGCGATTCTACGATGCCGCGCGTGCAGGTTCACACCGCGAAGATACGAGACGCGACGCTGCATTTTTTAGATAGCTATTCAAAATTGAACTTTATTCAGTACACAAAAAGATATACGTGTCACATGAGATCAGTCATATGTCATCAGTCGCGCTGCAGCGCGGTGCAACGTGATATTCGAACTCTTACAATGAAACTCTTCAAACCGCTATTTACCCGCTCCCTTTTTTGGGAGTATCAAGTCGATTAAAAGTGATACAATCTATGACAAAACGTGTACCTACAAGCTGTGGCCAGTGACCACAAGTCGCTGTAGCAGGTGTCGCGTATGCTCCGAGCCTTAACTTTTATTATGCTCAATGGTCGCTTCTAAATGCTTAACATCCCCTCTGAGACCGGCGACGCCTAACATTAATTTGTAACACTTTATATTCATTAAAATTCGAAATGACTTGTTTAATTACTTGAATTTATAAACGCAAATTTATAAATAAAACACGTAAGTGACTCTGTCTGTCTGTTACGCAATCACGCCTAAATTTCAATTTTGATGAAATTTCGTATAGAGATAAGTAGATAAAAACCTTGGGACAGCACATATGCCACTTTTTTCGCGATAAAATGTACGGTTCACGCATTATTTAGTGTAAATTTGAGGTACATTTTATAAAATTACTGCGTGTCTTCATAATATCACTAGCTTTTGCCCGCGGCTCGGCTAAATACAATATCCTACGGGAATACTGTAATTTTTCGGGGTAAAAGTGGCTTACGTTTTGATTCAGAGTCGAAACAATTACCATACCTAAGTTCATAAAAATCCGTTCAGTGGTTTTTGAGTGAAAGAGTCACATACATCTATCCATCCAACCTCACAAACCTTTGCCGTGGACTACTCTATTTCTGTGTCAAATTTAATCAAAATCAGTCCAGTAGTTTCGTAGCCTATTTAATGCAAACAAACAAACATACAAATCATTCCTCTTTTAAATATTAGTATAAATAGTATTGATAACTAGCTGTTTCCCGCGGCTCCAACCGCGTAAATATATTATTGAGTATCCCGCGGGAACACTGTACTTTTCCGGGATAAAAAGTAGCCTTACCATACCAAATTTCATCAAAATCCGTTCGGAAGTTTTTGCGTGAAAGAGTAACAAACATCTATCCATCCTCACAAACTTTCACATTTATTTAATATTAAATTTAGTAGGATAGTAGTACGATTATTACTCGATATTTCCAGCAACTTCGTAATATCTTCTTTTTCACTGCTGGTACAGTTTAGACCATGTCACTCTCGTTGAGTGCCATTTAACTTAACAAAACACAGCGGAATATAGTATATTATAATGCTTAAGCTGTAACATTTAAGCCTCTTAAAACTAATTTATACAAAACCACGAAACATTAATTTTCAATCGCATTAAAGCCTTCGGTGCATTAGTTTTAATCAAAATACGTTTCGCTGGAGCTGCTTTAGCAAAGGCGTCCTTAACACCTTCGATTCTAGTGAGATATTTAGTGTTAATGTCGACTGCTGGTTCGCAATCTTGATCGAAGCAGGTTGAGATTGTTGATGGTTAATTGAATCTGGCTGTGCGAGCGACAAGCCTGACGAGCGATTTTTTTATTCTCGCATTTACGAGAGTAACAGATTATTTGTTCTACGTATTAACCACGTGTAATAAATAATAATATGAATTTTAAATGAAATTTACATACTGTTATAAAATTTACCTTACTTAACATCCCTTTCCTTGTCTGTTTTATACAAAGATCTCCGGAAAGCAATAAATAAAAAGGAGCAACTAGTTAAACTGTCTAAAGCAAGTATATATTTACTCTGTGGTTAAAGGCAGATGATCATACCAATAAGATAGCTGATAAGGTATATAAATATAAGTATATGTATAAAATATAATACAAATCTAAGAGGCGTGGCGGCGTAACTTACTCGCTACCCCTTTGACACAGAAATATGAACATAACTTTATCGAGCAGTTTATCGGGACTGATGTCACGAGTCGACAGGAAAACTTTTTGGTTTTATCTTTTGAGGAATGTTGTATTTCGCTTTATTTATAGGCAGTTTTATGTTGACAGTTGTGTATTGTATTTGTATGAATAAACATCCACGTTATGGGAACCCATCTACAAACTAGGTATTATTAATCTTGTAAAACGAGCAAATCTTGTGTATATGTAAACAATATCTCGGAAACGGCTGTATTTCCATAAAATTATATATTCTCATAGTATTCAGGGAGTTTTGGTAGAGAAAAATAGATCTAGCTAGGTTTGATTCCTGGGAATTTGCGCATTTTTACGTTAGATGTACATTAATTATTTTTATTTCGTCGCGTTATAAGATACGAGTGATTCCAATGTCTAAATGAAACGATCTGGTTCTTCTCATTCTTACTCAACTACATATATTTTACGCACGGGTATATTGTACATTGTATGTTCTAAGATTTCAATAAATAAATGTGCTTAATTTATAACTAATGAAATCTTACACGCTTGTCGCTTACCCACGAGTGGTCTAAAGGTTACTCTAGACTAGGATTGTTAAACGTGTTAAGTTATTTACCAAAGTATGCCTAAACTTGAGTGGATTTCTTCACATTATTTTCCTTGTTCTTTTGAGATTCCTCAATAATGGTAAGAAGTATGAACGTACTTGAGAGGGCCGGCTCGACCGAATAAATACCACGGCCTCAAAGAAAACCGAATGTAACGGTTGCACTATGTTTTGCCGAGTGAGTGAGGGTGCCGGAGGCCCAAGGGGGTTTTAAGGCCCAGGAACGCAAGTGCGCAATACCAGAGGAGTAACACTTGTTGCGAGTGTCCATGGGCGGCGGTAATCACTTACCATTCGGCTATAAAATCTCATACATCCGTGAGATAAAATCTGATACATCTGGTATAGATCCTTGGGCTTAAAAATTTCATCGATTTACTTTTTACCTAGTTGTCACCTACCTATTTTGTACTAAAACTCACTAAAAATAGTTTTCACATATTAAATTAGGTGAAAACTAGCTAGAAAATCTTCCAACTTTGTGTAAAATGTAGTAGGATAAACTAAATCTTGGTTTGTAATCTTCAGCGTTAACGCAATTTGCGTGACTTGAAGTTTTCCCCGAGCTGATGGCGTGGCGCGTCGGAGGGAAACTAAAGTTTTCTCCGCTTTAATTAACTTCTCAGCGCTGCAGCGTCTATACACCTACAGCTACTGCAAGTCTGATTCCTGATAAAACTTGGAGATTTTACATTTTATGTGATCTAAAGTTTATCTCATTTGGACCCTATTGTTGTTTTCGTGTGATTATTTGGACTAGAGGTCGAAATTCGCCCGTAATAATTAATATAATTTTAAGTTTTAACTTTATAAGCGTTTTTTTATTATTTATATATGGCATCGGCTTATAACCATTTGCCAGTGTCAAGTTAAAAAGGCGGGAAATAGAACTTTCGTTTCAATTTTCAACACCGTATTCCTAAATCGTCAAGTCTAAAGTCTAGTCAAAGTACAAATAAATAGTCAGTGCAGTCCATGAGTCATGTCAGTCGATTCAGTAAAGAAGCTTTACTGAAAGTTTCTAGGGAGTTTTGGAGGGAAACTCAAAATAGCACGTTTTTAGAAGTTGTACAACTTGCCCACACTTGTGCACGATAACGAATATTAAATGGTTAATATTCTACCAATATTATACATTAAGAACCGAAATAACACAAATTTATGAAAGAAATGCAAAATCCACAACGTCACCCATTGAATTCCCCGGCGAGAAGGCCAGTTTTTACTGTCAGGCATCACAACAGACTCCACGAGGTTTTATATAGCTTGCGGGAATTTGGACCATAAGTACGCTATTGAGGTTGCGGATATTATAGAAAACCCTCCGAAAGATGGCAAGTACGAAACTTTAAAAACCGAGCTGATCCGACGTCTGACCGCCCCGCGCGAAGAAAAAATCGAACAATTTCTAGGCAGTGAGGAGATCGGGACACGTAAGCCGTCGCAGTTTCTGCGGCACTTGCAGCACCTTGTCGGCCCCAACATACCCGAAGAGTTCATCAGAACTACGTGGTACAACCGTCTACCAGTATCGGTACAGCCTATCATAGCCTGACACGGCGATATGGCTCTCGACAAGCTGGCAGAGCTAGCGGACAAAATAACGGCGATCGTAGCGCCGACACTCCAGGTAGCAGCTATGACACCCAGCAGTAACACATCAAGTGAACCGGTATGGACAGCGATGGAAGCGATGGCGAGACAAATTGAGCAACTGACAAAACAGGTAGCAGCGCTTAGTACACATCAGTCGCGACCGCCGCGTCGCAGATTCGATAGACGAAGATCGAGATCGCATTCGAAATCTCAGATGAGGAACAATGGTATGTGCTACTATCATAATAAATGCACCCGCCCCTGCTCCTTTACGGGAAATGCCGACGGCAGTCAATAGTGGCGGCTAATGACTGCCATTCATGCGACGGCCGCCTCTTCGTCACCGACAGGAAGACCAAGTTGGAGTTCCTAATAGATACCGACTCGGACTTATATGTATTCCCTAAGAAAGCGACTAGATGACAGCGTAATAAAACTGAGTTTGAATTATACGCAGCAAACAACTCTAAAATATCGACGTACGGCTACGTGAAGCTGCATTTAGATTTTGGTTTGCGTCGAGATTTCGCGTGGAGATTTGTGGTAGCTGATGTGGCAAAACCGATAATAGGCGTCGACTTTTTAAGCCACTACAACTTATTAGTCGACTGCCGCAATCATCGACTCGTAGACAACCTCACGACACTCTCGGTACCCTTACCACATTGTGCTAAAGAAACGGAGGTATTAACCATCAAAGCCTGGCGACTTGCAATACGATCAGTTGTTGAAGAGTTTTCCCGTTATCACGAGGCCCGCCGGCACACCTGTGGAACCGAAGCACAATACGAAGCATCACATTCGCACCACACCCGGTCCACAGGTAAGCGCCCGCCCTCATCGATTAGCTCCAGACCGCCTTACGATTGCAAAAAAGGAGTTTGATGAAATGCTGATAAACGGTACTGTGCGTAGATCGGAGAGCGCATCGTCATCGCCACTACATCTGGCAAAGAAAAAAGATGATGGGTGGCGACCGTGCGGTGGTTACCGTTCCTTAAACGCACTAACGATATCTGACCGCCGCTACCCCATCCGTCATATTAATGATTTTACGTATGAACTTGCTGGCAAATAAATATTTTCAAAAATGGATCTAGTTAAAGCTTACAATCAGATACCTGTACCCCGCCCGCCGCGTACTACCGCGGTACTATACAATTATTTAAATATATAAAAATATATGCTAATTACGAACTATATAATATTATAACTTCATATTTGTATATTACACGACCCTGATCTAGGACCAACTGCATCATTTTTGGTGCAGTTGTTAGGCTAAGGATATAAAATCGGACTTGTGACTCTTATTGGAGCCACCCTACTTGTAGGCTAAATAGTTGTGGACAATATAAAACTCTTGTAGAAAACAAAGAGCAACAGAAACCGACAAGATCGGGTTTTGCTATTAAGTATATCAGGCGTAATAATTTTAATCTAGGACAAAACATATATATTTAACGAATATTGGAGCCATATATCAAAATAGCTAAATAACATAGTGAAGTCACTCACTTAAACAATAACACGTTAACTATAAAAGACCCAACTATCTTAGATATACAAGTAAAATCTTATTACTTGTTATTTTATTATTATACACATTATTTTATATTTTATTTTACAAATTTACACTTGACGCGTTCCCCCAAATAATTTATAATTTACATTTTTTAACCGCCGCATAACATATCAACTTTAAATATATAAATATACATACATTTATTGCATTTATATTAATTTAACAATTGTACTTGGCATTTTATATTTTATTTTACAAATCAACTGACACAAATGGCCATGGTGCACACCCCACACAATGGCAACCCCAGAAACCGAAAGCGCGACTGTCCATGGAGGGCATGGGGACTGGGGGAAGCGGTGGCGGAGGTGGCGGCCGGAGAAACAGCCCAGTAGCAGTAGCTCAGGGCCCCGCGGACCCTATGGAAGCCCTTCTGGCGGACATATCGCGCGCGGCTAGGGAGAGTCTTAGTCTGCTAAACCAGACTAGAAATATGAAGAGTGAGCTAAAGTCTGGTTTAGCAGATAACCTCGCAAAAATAGCAAAGCAGGCGGGGAAAGCGGCACTGCTAAATGGGCAAAGGACGGGAATGAAAAATGGAAAGGAAATTATGGAAACTAGGGATGCAGAGGTACAGTGTGAAAGGGATGAAAGGGATGAAAGGGATGAAAGGGATGAAAGGGATGAAAGGGATGAAAGGGATGAAAGGGATGAAAGGGATGAAAGGGATGAAAGGGGTGAAAGGGATGAAAGGGACGAAAGTGATGAAAGGGATGAAAGGAATACAGTGAAGGAAATTGTAGAGGGACTGAAAGATATTGATTGTAAGGAAGTAATTATTGAAGTATATAGAAAGATAAAAGAACATATGATTACAAACTTCGAAAATATGAAAGAATATATAACGGACGCGAATTTTAAAACACATGAAATAATGAAAACAAACCATGATGAAGTGATAGACGTAAACAGGAAAAATACTGAAACGGTAGTAGCATTAGTGGAGCAGGGGAGGACCGATACCCCCGCAAACCCACAACCCGTGACGTACGCGAGTGTGGTCAGTGGCAGTGGGGAAACCCAAACCTTGCCACCGAAGCCGAAGCACGTGACCCTCCACTGTAGTAGTGACAGACAGGGAAAATTTTATGACGAGTACAGAGATAATGACAGAAGTAGGAGCAATTATAGAGGCAAAGAAAGAAGGGATAAAAATAGATAGGATTAGAAAAGGGAAAGATAGGAAAGTCATTATAGGATTAAGTAATAGGAAGGACAGGGATAAGGTCAAAGAAAGAATAGAGAAAAGTGGAGGCAAACTAGAAGTAAAAAGGATAGAGAATAAGGATCTGCAGGTTGTGTTGTATGGGGTGCTTAAGTCAAACACCGATGACGATATAATACAAGCAATAAAAAGTCAAAACAGGCACCTCATACAACAGATCCTGGACAGGAATGAAGGTAGGATGGAAGTTAAATACAGAAAGCGGGGAAAGGATGATCACACTGAGCACGTGGTGCTGACTGTGTCACCGGCGGTGTGGGGGTGCTTCACCAAGGCGGGTCATTTATACATTGACACGCAGCGAGTTAGAGTCGCGGACCAGTACCCCCCTAATACAGTGCTCGCGCTGTTTAGGGTATGGACATGGGAAGCGATTCTGCAGCACCGCCGAGGAGAAGTGCTGCCACTGCTCCGGGTCGCACCACCAGTCTCAGTGTGAGGGATTGAAGGCTGGAAGCAAGGCCTGTTGCATCAATTGCAAAAAGGAAGGGTCGCAAAACACTGGTCACAATGCATTCGGTGCGGAGTGCCCGGTCCGGCAAAAGTGGGACGCTATGGCGCGCGCAGCAGTCGCGTATAGTCCAGAAGACCAATAGTGTCAGCACTATCCATAATAAATTAGATGTAATTTAAACTGCGTTTAAAACACTAATTAGACACAAGACAAGTGGACGGTGCGACACTGTTGGGGGAAGCTGGGCATATATATGATTATGGAGACATAAGGTAGCATATATAGCCATAGCGACCAAAAAACTGGTACTATTAGCGTATGCGCGCGCCATGGAGTCCCACAAGGTATGCAAAGGTATGATTATGAATCCTGAGCGTATAAATTGTCGGGACGGACACTTCGACCTGAGGGAATAGATGAGGACACTGTAATCAGATTGAAATTGAAATAAATTAAAACAGAAATGTAAGGGTAAAGTGAGTTAAAATGAATTGAAGTGAATAGAAATTGCCAAAAATGAATCTAATGTGAAATAATGTAAAAATAGAATAAATAAATAAATGTAATAGAAAAGAATGCCAATAAGTATAAAGGAGAAATGTAAAATAAGATAGAAAGCAAAAGAAACTATATGAATATATGCAAGTAAAAATTAAGATAGATAAGAATGTAATAGTAAATATAACATAAATAAGTAAAGAATAGCCCAAAACAGAATATGTTAATAATAAATGCAATGTGAAGTGATGCAAGATAGAAATGAATAAGAATGTAATGGAAAATAATGGTAAGAAATATAAAAGAGAAATGTAATGTCAAAATAGAAATAAATAAGGAAATGTAAAATGCCAAGGATGTAAATCTATGGACGAAAATAATGTAATGAAGTATAAAAGAGAAATGTAGAATATGACGGCTGGGAAATGAATGTAACAGCTAAACATGATATAAACTAAAAAACAGAAATGTAAGTGTAAAAGAGAAATTTTATATAAGCAGAAGAAACTATATGAATATATGCAAGTAAAAATTAAGATAGACAAGAATGTAATAGTAAATGTAACATAAATAAGTAAAAAATAGCCCAAAACAGAATATGTCAATAATGAATGTAACGTGAATTAATGTAAAATAGAAATGAATAAAAATGAAATAGAAAATAATAGTAAGAAATATAAAAAGAAATGAAAATTATGATAGAAATAGAAAATATGTAAATTGATTAGTGAAGAAAATAAATGTAAGCGGAATAGAATTAATGTAAACATATTAGAATTAAAAATACTGTACTAGGAAAAAATAAATTAAAATACAAGCTGAAATTAAAACAAACGCAAACAATTGTCCTGGCTAATGGCTGGGGGAACAAGGAAAAAAAAAAAAAAAACAGATACTTGTTTTCGAGAACGATAAACCAAAAACCGCCATTACTACACCTTTCGGCTTATACGAGTTTCCTTATATGACTTTTGGCTTGAGAAACGCAGCTCAGACCTTTCAGAGATTCATAGACGAAGTACTTCAAGGAATAAGCAATGTATACTTTTACTTGGATGACATATTAATATACTCGCGCACGGGGGAGGAGCATTTAAAACACTTGGAAGAACTTTTTAAGCGACTTTCGAAATATGAAATTTTAATTAATATATCAAAATGCTATTTTGGCTTACCAGAGATATCATTCCTAGGATATCATTTATCATGTAACAGATGGAACAAAGGCTTTGGATAAAAAAGTAGAAGTCATCAAAAACTTACAACCGCCAACTACAGCTAAACAACTCAGAAGATTCCTAGGAATGATAAATTACTATCGAAGATTCATCCCACAAGCCGCAAAACTTCAAAGTCCATTGAATGATTCTTTAATGGGTAATATTAAAGGTGCAGCTCCTATAAAAATGGCCACGGAAATGTTGGAAGCCTTTAAATTATGCAAACAAAGCCTCGCAGAAGCTACGCTACTTACTCACCCGGACATACATGCAGAATACATACACTCTTCACGGACGCTTCAGATCAGGCCATTGGAGCTGTCCTGCAACAAAAAGTAGGAACCACAAACCACTTACTTTCGCATTTTCTACAAAAAGAGACAAATGTTCACCGCGACAATTTTGATACCTGGATTTTATTGCTCAATACTCCACAGACCTTAAATATACCCGTGACATACCCGGAAGCGACAATGTAATACCAGATGCGTTATCGAGGATAGAAGACATTACTGAAGCTTTCAACTACAGAGATCTTGCAAAATATTAGGAACAAGATCCTGAATTGCAAAATCTACTCAAAAATTCTACATCTCTAAAATTACAAAAACACAATGATGTATACTGTGACACATCTACGGGGAGAAATAGGCCATACATAACACCTAAATTGCGCAAACAAATTTTTACTAAAATGCATGAGCTCTGCCACCCTGGATCGTCAGTATCTGCAAAACTGGTTGGTGAGAGATTTGTATGATCCGGAATGGAAAAAGACGATGGGTAAAAGAATGCATAGATTGCCAGATATCCAAAGTTACCCGCCACACATCTTCTCCTTTGTCCTCTTTCCCTATACACTTACCTTTACCTTACTATACCTTTCCAAAGTCCACATCGATTTAATAGGACCACCATTACCTTATTCTAATGAATACAGGTACTGTTTGTACACACGTTGGCCCGAGGTATACCCAACAGCAGACATCACAGCAGAGACATATGCACGAGATTTTGTCTCCGGGTGGGTGTCACGATTCGGATGCCCCGCCACCATCACGACGGACCGAGGTCAGCAGTTCCAATCACAACTTTTCAAACGTCTGGCCATCATAGGCGCGGAACATCGCCTCACCACAGCATACCATCCACAGTGAAATGGAATGGTGAAGCGGCTACACCGCCAGCTGAAAGTAGCCTTGGTCTGCCATATACGGCCGATTGGTCAGAGTCGCTACCATGGGTCCTACTCGGAATGAGAGCAGCCTGGAAAGAAGACATCAAATCCTCATCAGCAGAGCTACTCTACGGTGAACCATTGAGGTAGCCTGGAGAGTTTTTCGCGCCAATGCCTGGACTTACACTCGATCAAACAGATTACGTGGAACGTCTTCGAAAACACTTTACTTACCTTTCACCAACACCAGCGTCAAATCACTCGAGAAACCGCACATTTTACATACCCCAGGACATATGGTCTTCAAAAATATTTTCCTACGTCGAGGACCAGAAAAACGTCCACTGCAATCACCCTACACAGGTCCGTACAAGGTGTTGACCAGGAACCAGAAAACCTTTAAATTGCAAGTGCAAGGTAAAGAGATGTCAGTATCTATAGACAGAATTAAACCAGCTTACCTGCCTTGTGACCGATACCTACAAAATGAAAGATATTATACTTACCCCAGCAGCAACGTCCGCTCCAGCAAGATTAGTCGTTGCAGAATCACCTGAAAAAACTACACGAAGCGGTAGACGTGTGCGTTTTCCCAATCACTATCGCCCGTGAACCGGTATCGGCAGGGGAGTGATGTGGCAGCTTGTAAAAAATAAAATTTTGACGGAAAAAAAATGTCACTCGGTTTTTTGGAAAATAATGGTACTCGTATCGAGGACTGAGGGTCCGCTCACATCCTTCATTCAGTATAGCGGCGCGTTTTTCTATAAAAGAATACTTTGATAAAGAAACTATTAATTGTATAAAATATATGTGTGAAGTGTACCTACTGTGTGAGAGCAAATATCGTATGAGTGAAACTGACTAAATGTGTAGTTATGTAGAAACTGTTTTATTTAACAAACTTATAGTGACAAGACTCCTATACTGGGATGGTTTTGGTAGATTGTTTGCGAGTCGTTTCATAGTAACAAAGCATTCATCTTCTGGGGGCCTGCGTGGGCCTATACATGTGTGTGGGCCTAAACACAGCCCTAACTCTTAGTTATACACGAGCTTGCGGGTCGGCTCAAATCTTTTATAAGACAGTGAAAACCATTTATAACGACAACATTTATAACGCTGAACCGGGTATTATGACGAGAATTGAAGGTCAGTCAGGGTACAATAACAACAAACAGATAATAATATGATCATCTTAATATCGGTTTTAACAGATATTGGCAATTACGAGTTACGACCATAATTTATCGGTCCCTTCAATGTCGTTATAAACGATTTTCACTGTAGCTTATAATAATAGGTCTTTACCTATGAAATTGCCGTTCTGCAGAATTCTAATTTAAAATTAATTTTATTTTAGAAACATGGAATTCTTTTTCCAAAATTAGTCATTTGTTTATTTATTAGTGTTACATTTTCATCGTATTTTAATCTTTTTCGTCATCATGGATACGTTAAAAATTCGAGTAATTATGGAATATGAGTACCGTCGTGGCAGTAATGCGGCACAAGCGGCACGACACATCAACGACGTTTACGGAGCTAACACTACAAACCAACGCACCACCTGTTATTGGTTTGCTCGCTTCCGTTCTGGAAATTTCGACCTGAAAAATGAACCTCGCGGTCGTCCGAAGACTTTGGTCGACTATGACGAATCAAAGGCGATTGTGGAAGCTGATGATACACAATCTACGGCTGAATTAGCAGCAGCTTTCGACGTTAGCGTCAAAACAATATTGGTCCATTTGCGTCAAATTGGCAAGGTAAAAAAGCTTGACAAATGGGTGCCCCACGAACTCAATGATCGCCAGCGCGAAGAACGCGTTGAGACGTGCCTTGGACGGCTCAACAGACACACAAATGAAAGAATTTTGAACCACATTGTTACCTGCGATGAAAAATGGATTTTGTTTGATAACCGCAAGCGCTCAGCAAGTTGGTTGGATCCTGGTTCAGCACCTAAACAATGCCCTAAACGAAAACTTACCCCTAGAAAAGTGATGGTCACCGTTTGGTGGTCTAGCGCCGGTGTGATTCATCACAGCTTCTTACCAAACGGGGTGAGCATTACTGCAGATGTGTACTGTGAAGAACTGAACACAATGATGGAGAAGCTGGCATATCTTCAACCAGCATTGGTCAACCGCTCGTCTCCGCTGCTCCTGCACGACAACGCGCGACCTCATACTGCACAGCAGACAGTCTCCAAGTTGCAAGAACTGGGGTTGGAAGCTCTCCGTCATCTGCCCTACTCACCAGACCTTGCGCCTACAGACTACTACTTTTTCCAGAATTTGGATAACTTCTTGGCGGGAAAAAAATTCAATATCCGAGAGGCAGTACAAAATGCCTTAAAGAATTTGTTGCTTCCCGTCCAGCTGATTTCTTTAAGAAGGGCATCAATAAACTGCCACTGCGTTGGCAAAGATGCATTTATTGCATGGGTGATTACTTCGATTAATACAAATAAAAAATACATTAAAAAAATGGTTTAAATTTTTTCATACAAAACGGCAATTTCATATGTAAAGACCTAATATTAATAAATACGTTTGTAGAAAAGGCAAACATTTTTACAGAATCACGTACGATGGTATAACTTATCAAAACTTTTCTCAGTAAATCAGGCGAGATCCACTAAAATAAAGAATTCAATATCAAGTTCCTACTTCCGAGGAATACAGCAGTCTTTTTGGTTTTGTACCAAGAAAAATACCTTTTAGATGAAGAAAGTAGCTTTCAAAGTAATAAACATAAAGTTCGTAAGTCTGCGTACAATATAGTACAGAGTATATTGGCTTGAGCCTGGACGCAATTTCAAAGAAGATTTATGCATTACGTGCAAGGCTTGCAAGGATCCATAGAGTTAGATCGAATCAGAGGCCCAGTTCTCGTAATTCTCACGATCCAGCCGGCAAATCCAGCACCGGTACTAATTGCTGTCATTAGTGTCAATCATTTATAATTTTTCCCTACAAGTCCGCCTTAAGCCTGTGGTATTGGATTTTCAGGCTGGACGGTGAGTAATGCGCCTAATCCTGTTTCGGTCCGCGCGCTGTCTCAATCGTTGACGTGCGATGTGACGCGTGTGTGAATGCGACACCGCGCAACAGTAACAGGCTTACATCACAAATAGTTACAAGAAATTGGCTTCAGATGTCAGAGGTGTCTTTATGATAAGCAAATTAATTGCATCCCTTGTCTATTCAAGTTTGAATTTAATAGGTATAGTGCCTGTATACCTATTACCTATGTATTTTCCTACTGCCCATCAGAAGTTTATGTTTTATTGACTGTTGTGTATTTAAACATAAATGTTTTTTAAGAATAGATGCCATACAATTTTTTTATTCGCCATTCTTATAAAAATCTCAAAAGTCAAAAATCTCGCAAAATATTTGTTCCGTATAAAGGTTTTTTAGGCTGGGACTATATGCTCCGGAATCCAGGAGGCCCTAGAAAATTCTGTGCATTGAAAATATAACTCTGCGCTAATACTATAGAGTTGAAAATCGAACACATGAGTGTCGAGTCAAATGTCAATGTCATATATGTCAGCTCGACATTCGAAACTTCCATTTTCAACTCTATTGTATTAACGCAGAGTTCTATTTACAGTGCTCTAAATTTTCACCGGCGTTCCAGATTCCGGAGCATATATATAATGAGATAATAATAATGAGTTGAAGTCTTATCTTTGAAGTTCTCCTAATATATTTTTTATAACATTCCTACTATGCCGTATCTATCACTAGCTAGTTCTACGGCCGTCTAATGTCAGCGACGTGGGTGATCTATCAGATCGGCTGCCAATTACTCCGGCCTGATAGAATATTACACCACCTTTATTACTCCACGATCGGATACAGCATTTAATCGAGCACCAAATTCATTCTGGATTTAGGGGCGATTTCACCATTCACAATGAAAATTTCATTTTATAAAAACTTTGTTGTCAGTTGTCACTAAACGCGTTCATGCGACAATGTCAATCTCGTTTTACGTCAAACGGGTTTCACCATATTAAAGATAATTGCTATAACGAAAACTGAGTTAAAATATATAGATGTAAAATGTCTTTGTAAAACTGTGTTTATATAGTTTTCGATTTGATAGAGCTTACCTAATATAATATAATATACAAATTAATACTGAATTTATAAATACAAACATCATAACGGTCATTTCAACGAAGTTATATCGAAGTTCAACGAAGTTAAATCGACGAAATCCGGAGTTCAGTACTGAAACTTAGTTTAGCCAGAAAAGTTTTAGTTTATGTTGGTCAAATGCAATTCGGATTTTTAAATTTGTTAAAACGCGTAAAGCGAATTTTGCGTATACTGATCCCGTTCAATTTCATTGGTGAAATCAGCCCTTAGAATGACGGATTTGCATCTTGTAATTTGCCCAGCAGCTGCCTGCCTGATCTAGCGAATGGTAATAAATATAAATGCGTAGATCCTAGATCTACGCATTTATATTTATTTAAGGCTGATCACACACGACGCGCGACGCACTAAGCATTTAATAGTGCACAAAATTCATTTTATTAGGCTTCAATGAAAGACGGACTCGTCGAATCATGTTGGAAAACCTTGCTTAGCGACTAGTCTACCGATTTGTATAGGCCCTAGAGATTAGTCCACTGACTAATCGAGAAGGACATGTAGGTAGTTGCATTTTGAAATTGTTATCAGTCCTAATTTTACTGAAATAATTATATTATGACGTAATAGTATAATTTTCTATGGACGCTTCCATACCACGTCTAAACGTCGTAATCTAGTCCTGTACTAACTACCCGAAGAACTTGTATCACCAGCCGAAGGGAAGTATATTTAATGCTTTTAAACTATACATATATTTAAGATTTGTATTATACTATCTGTACTAATATTATAAAGAGGAAAAGTTTGTTGGTTTGCATTGAATAGGCTCCAAAACTACTGGACCGATTAGACATATAGAGTAGATCGCGGGGAAGAACATAGGCTACTTTTTATTGCTGAAAAAAGTACGGTTTTCGCAAGATAACTTTTGCGCGCACGAAGTCACGGGAAACATCTAGTGCATAATATGTACACATCCAAGACCCTGAAATACAGAAAAACTATTTTTGTTCCTTCGGCTGGATTCGAACCCTCTAGCTTATGCGCCGACGCCCTAACTGCTTCACGACCTCTGAGCCACAGAGGTCGTAAAATTTTGCTCAAATTCCATAAAAATAGTAAAAGCTTATATTAAAATGTTTAGAATACATGAATCTGGAACGTGTGTGGTCAATGACATTAATTTGTGCGGTATTTTAAACGGAAATTCCTCCGTCGATCAGCGACACGGAATTAATATATCGTTTGACGTGTTTTTGCAGTTCCGCAACGTGAAGTATTTTATGCGGGAGAGCCATACTTCGATCGGTTTCACCGGAAAGACATGGCCTCGCAGGAAACCGACGTGAATGTCAGCGGACTCAAAAATATTTAAATTACATGCGTCCGACGCTAAATTGAAATCCGAACAAGTGAAAATGTTCGTAGTTTCTAATGATTCGAATGTTACATTGAGTTTATTGAAGCTAGGATAATTTTTTGCGCTACGCATTTTAACTGGAGTTTTTATTTTTACAAAGTTATTTTTAACGAAACGTTGTGGCAACTTAAGAATATAGATTTATGAACTAAAAGCGACGATAATATTCTGTCCACAAATTAGCCAACACTTCGTAGGTTTGTCATTGCCATAATCTGGCAGAATTGTTAAAACACAGCGCACGTTCACTTAGATTAAACTGGGCCAATTTTGGAAGTGTCAAAATGTCCAACATTTTGACACTTCCAAAATTGGCCCAAAAATAGCTCTGAAATCTAGTGGAAAGTTCGCCACAGGGTATAAACTTGCGGACTTTTGACATTTAAAACAAAACTGAACTATTATACTAGCCATACACGTTACGGTATATCTGGCAGGTTTGCCTGTACAGGTTGTACAGGTTAACTGGAGCGTGTATGTAGCACAATTACTGTGTAGGTTTCCATACTACTGAGCTTACCTGGCGGGTGTAACTTGCAGGATAACCCTGACGTGTATGGCTAGCAGTGGCGTGGGGTTCCTATAACTCTATTCCTATCAGATTCACTTGCCACTTACCTTTTGAAGACCCTCATCCAAATTATTATACATGCTAGGGGCTTCCCTATGAAGGAGAGCTAGCATTCGCCACTGATGTCTAGCTTTAATACTATTCACTGAATTAAACCGTTTCAAGTATGCGAGAGCCGTGGTTCGGCACGAATGAGCTAGCAACATCGGAATATAACATCAGGGTTTCGTAGAAAATCTGCGTCCAATTACGCCTTCGTTGCGTTTTACCGAGTGACACTCGCTACACACGTAGCGATAAAACTGCACAGTGCGGCTAAACCAGTTATGAATCGTCATTCCATTATCCTCTAGTGTCTTTGGGATCGAATGGGCTCTATACCACACGGGCACTTAGCTGGTTCCGTATGCTGGTAGACAGCACGTGGCGCGGGGAGCCCAACTTCCGGTAGTGCTTCCAGTTCAGTGGTCAGGCCAGCGAGTATGGGAGCCTGTAGTTCGTCCGGGGCGAAGCTCGAGGCGAGTCCGACACGTTCAGAACGGAACGTAGGCAAGCGGGATCTCAGGGTGAAGTTCTAGGGCGAAGCGCGATAAATCTGACAGCTAAGGCGGTAAGGCAAAGTCCGCATGTCAAAATAAAAAATAACTATATAAAAGTCCAAAAAAACACACGATACAATAATTGTGCTTCAATTTAAATGTTATAATATATATTTTTAAGATTTAAAAGATAAGTTAAAATTGATAAAAGTATCAATCAATTAAGCTAAGACTAATGCCGTTTTAATAAAAGCGTTCGCCGATAGATGGCGCTTAAACGTCTAGAACGACTAACCATTATGATAATAACAGATAACACTAGTAGCGCCGATATAAGTAATTCTAAGTGAAAATAACCTTGCTACAATATGATTTCATATAAAAAATGTGATTTCTTTGACACGACGTTTCAACTACTGTTTCTAGAATGATTATCTCGGTATCAACACACGTTTTTTGCCGTTTGGTGCGGGACTCTCCGAGCGCGGGGTCCGACTTTTTTAAGTTTTTAAGTTCCAAAAAGTTTCTGTGTTATATTAAAAGTATTTTCAGTTGTGCAATTATTACCAAATCGGCTTAAATATTACTCAACATGGCGGCCGCACGTGATATCCCCATATGAATTTTTATGTTACCCTTTGCATGTTAAATATACACCCATCAAAATATAAATGTTTTTAGGGTTTCGTAGTTCACGTTTCGTAACCCTTAGGCTGGGACTATATGATCCGGAATCCGGATAGCCTGGGAAAATACAGAGCACAGAAAATAGGACTCTGCGCAAATACAATAGAGTTGAAAATCGAACACATGAGTGTCGAGTCAACTGTCAATGTTATATATGACAGCTCGCTACTCGACACTTCGATTTTCAACTCTTTTTATTATAGTCCCAGCTTTATAGTTGCGTCATGTGCGTCCGTCCGTCCGTCGTCGGACGGAGTTTTCATGGATATGTGTATTTAACACGTCGACAAAGTGCTTAAATAAAAACACGAAAATTATACTTTTTTGTCTAAACGTAACATAAATTATATACATTTTTTTTTTCACATAATCCACCGACTCATAAGGACATAGTTCAGTTTTATTTTCCTTAAAGTATTCTGAGTGCATAGCTACTAAGTCATTATTTCTTAAACGATTACATTAATAAAATAACAAGAAACAAAGGTACTTGGTGGTAGGTGCGCACCGCCGCGCTCGTTGGACAAAGGCTCTTGTACTAATTATTTCAATTACGTAAGTTCATTTAGGACCGTCTCAACGCTTTGAGTTCTGTATCAAACGCGCCATTTTTTTCTAATTAAAATTTAATGTATTATGTTTCTAATTCGTAATTACTTTTTTATCACCATGTACTAGCTTTGTGTAGAATAGAATAGAATAGAAATATTATTTACTAGCATTTGCCTGCGGCTTTTCCCGTTTGAAATTGGGTTTTAAACGATATCTTTATAATAATTTAAAACTTTCATTCCCTATTTTACCATCTTAGGGGTTCAATATTAGAAAACTAATAAAAATATTTACACAACGGATAAGGTAAACAACGTTGCTTGCTGTCTTTGTCTAATACGTTGGAAAAGTCACTTGACAGACAAAGACTGCAACGTTGTTTAACTTATCCGTTGTGTAAATGTTTTTATTAGTAAGAGGGATAATGTTTAATTTTTAATTTCAGCGTTTTCTAATATTGAACAACTGGGCCATATATTAGGTGCGTTGATATTGACAACTTTTTGGGCAATAATTGCCCGGCAACACGGATGGATGAATCTGGAGCAATTAGTGGAGCGACGTGGAGCAATTTCAAAAGTGTTCGGCAATTACTACGACAATAATGCTTCTAGTTGCTCCATATATTCCACAAGCTTTTCCCGCGGTTCCACCCCCGTAAATACAGTTTCCAGTGTGTTTGAGATAAAAAACAGCCTTTGTGTTATTCCAGAGCTTAAACTACTACGATACTAAATTTCACTAAAATCCGCTCAGTAGTTTTTTCGTGAAAGAGTTTATTTACATCCATCCTCACAAACCTTCACATTTATAATAGTAGTAGGATATTGCTCAATGTCACTTATACGAATCGGAGATTTTCTAAACTGAACTGCTCGTGTATGAAAGTATTCTCTAGTTTCTTGGAGTTGCTCCATAACGCTCAATACATTTGTATTGAGTACAGTATTATTATTAATGTATTTAAGTATTAAAATGTATTTATAAAACCCTAATGTATTTATTTAATAATAATATTAATGTATTTACATTATTATTATTATTATTACAGTATTTGTAACGCTCAATACAGTCACAAAACATTTTCACAAATTGATGCTTGATGCCGTTGTCGTAAATTGGTTGCTATTTTGTCACGTCGCAATCGACCATAATTGCTCTTATTCGATAAACTATTGTTGCCCGTGTAAGCGCACCTTAACGATTTATAACGAACGCCTCTCTTCTGTTAGCAATATCTTTATTTATATTACGTACATTTTCTACATACAAAAGAAACGGCGCTAGAATTCGTATGAATGGACTCTCTAACAATGAGTTATTACTTATTGCTATAGCGTGGATGATGGATTAGCTATTGATTGCACTTATTTAATGGAAAGGTGGATAAAGCTAGGGAGCTCATGATAAACGTATTTTGTAGATTAGGTTAGGTTAGGTTAGGAAAAATTGATTTATATTTTTGTTTATTTACTTGAGTGCTACTTAACTTAAGTAGCGTTTCAGTATTCGTATTTACCTACCTGATAAATGAGTAATTACAAATACATAAATAATAATCATTTCGAAGCGTAAAAAGATGTTTATTTTTTAAACCGTGCAAAAGGTTTTAACCAAAAAAAAGTTATCGTGCAAAATATATCAGTATTCGGTTGGCTCGTCGCTCACACAAAACTGAAAAAAAACATTCAAAAGGTATTTTCTGCTAAAATATTCTGACTAAAACCAAATAAAAGAAAAAAAAACATGTGTAGTAAAACTAGCTTTTGTCGACGACGTCTTGTTCACGTAGAAAAAAAAAACTATATTATATACATCTAAACTCATATATAACTACATAGTATAAAACGCATTTCGTAATCTAGGTTTTATTCATCGTGTTAGTAAACCTTTTAGAGACGTGAAAACTCTAAAAATTCTTTATTTCTCTTTTGTTCGCTCTATTCTGGATTTTTGTAGTACTGTTTGGAGTCCATGCTTTCAAATACATATTAATCGCATTGAAAATGTTCAGAGAAAATTCCTTAAATCACTTAATTACCGCGTAAATATTTATGATGAACCGTATGAAGATGCCCTGCGTAGGCATAACTTATCAACTCTTCACAATAGACGTAGCATGTCTGATATCACTCAATTATTTAAAATTTTAAACTCGCTGACAGATTCGCCTACATTATTATCTAAGATATCATTTAAAGCTTACGCCCGACTTCCTGTGCGCCCCTCACGAAATAAGCCACTTTTTGTTCTTCCAACACTTTGTAAAACTTACACTCGTAATTCATTCTTATGCCGTTCCACTAACAATTACAACAGAGACTTCACTGATATAGATATATTTAATAACTCTCTTAATAGCCTAAAATCAGAATTAAAACGTAGATTTAATATTGTTTAAGATCTTATAACACACTTATTGTTCATTCTTTGTTATTATTATTTTTTTTTTTTTGTTGTTTGTTTGTAACTCTTGTGTCTTTACTCATGGCACAAAGATTAATGTTAATTAATTATACCTAAGCTACGCGTCTTCCAAAATAAGAGTTAAAATCTGTTATTGTTTCTGTACTTTATTTTCGGCACTGTAGGTTTATTGTAAAAGATTAATATTTACTGTACCTTCTATAACTGTATATGACTGTTTGTTGCCAGAATAAAATAAATAAATAAAATAAAATAAATAAAACAAAGTTGCTTTTTCTGTCTGTCTTAAAACTACGCGTGTTTGTGTGTTTAAAACTACGCAACGGATTTTGATGCGGGTTTTTTAATAGATAGAGTGATTCAAGAGGAAGGTTTATATTATGTATATAACATGCATAATATAGTAGAGAAACACTGATAATTTTTGGGGTTTATAATGTCGTAAATAAACACATTTTTTGCGCTTACATTGCAACCGCTGGCTGAACCCTACGAGATAGATCAAAATGGTGTACTACAGTATTGTACACCTTAAAAAGGTCTACAAAAAAAACCGCGATGGTATATATCTATCTCTTAGGAATAACCCACAATAACTATTTTTATCCTTTACCTTTAACGAGAAATAATGGCTTATTTACGAAGCGATTTTAAGCAATGCAGTATTAATTTTTATCCAATTAAGTACCTTAAATACATTGTGCATTTATTATAGATCAATATGGCCCTTCACAGCATGTAATTTATATGAATATTTTCGAAGATATTACAGATTTAAAATGCAGGGACGGGTAGGAAACCTTTTTTAATATTGTATCCAGAAGTATATTGCAGTGAGTAGAGTGATTTGCTGAAGAAGTTTTTCTCCAAGAGCACTATTCCACGCGGGCGAAGCCGCGGGCAAAAGCTAGTAATTTATAAAGAAAAATTGTAAATTACCCGCGATTCCACTAATATCCGCGATATAAACAACCTAATGGCACACTCTTTAGGGCGGATCTCCGAGAAAATTTATTTTGTTCAGGATAACGATGGAAGATTTTTTGTGCACTTTTGTGCACGGATTTTTATCATCCGGCAGTCAATTTTTTAGAACGCCCTATTTATATAGTAACTAGCTATCCCGACACACGTTGTTCTGTCTTAAATGGAATGGATCAATAACTATACCTACAATGCAACCTACGTCCTAGTCCTACACCTACACCTACTCCTACAACCTACAGCTTTACCAATATTTCTCACCGTATAAACCTTCCCTGAACTTCCACAATTATTTCAAGACCAAAATTAGCCAAATCGGTCCAGCCGTACTCGAGTTTTAGCGGGACATTGGAGTTGCAATCCAATCCTCCAACCTCCGTCAAAAAACCTACCGTCATTATCCTGAACATAATGAATTTTCTTGGAGATTACCCCTTTAACCGACTTCCAAAAAAAGGAGGCGATTATAACTTATAATACATTATATATCACGCGCCGCGTGATATATAATGTATACATGTCACCACTGACGAAACCAAATTGTTCACGGTCGCCCGACTGCGCCTATTGCTGCGCGACTGCGCGAATACGCGACACAGCGCATGTATCGTCTCGTTGCGGTGTGAATTGACCCTTAGGCCGTTTGTCCACCACCACCGTCTCATTAACGTACCGTTGACGGTGGCGGTGGACAAACGGTGGGTCAGATCACAACGCGACGAACGCGCCGCGGCGCTGCATTTTTTAGATAACTATTCAAAATTGAACTTTATTGACTACACCAGAAGATACATGTTTCGTTGCAAGAGTTTGAATGTCAAGTCGATCATAGTCAATGGCAAAAGCGCCGCAATGAAACGTGTATCGTGTACAATATTATTCTTTTTGATTAGTAAATAAAGTTAAATTTTTAATAGCTATCTATAAAATATCGTGCCGCGCCGCGTCGCGTATCGTTGAGATGTGAATTGACCCTTAGAGTCTTAACGCGAATAGAATAAAGTTCAAAACAAACTCACACCGAGACGCGATGCGCGTGAATCGCTATCTTAAAAAGTGCGCGCTGCATCGTGTTTTGGTGTAAGTTGACCCTTGGTAAGTTTTGAACTTTTTTATATTCGTGTGAAATTTGCAGTGAGGCATCAGTGCAAATCTCAAATTTATTTTGATTAGTGAACACGGCATAGTCCTCATTGGTCGATTTGAACATTTGCACTGATATAAGCGTGGCTTCGCCGAAGCTTAAAGGCTTACCAATTTATTAATTTGAATCAATACCCCGGCCTCGACGTGCTTCCAGCAATATCCGGCCAAACATGGCCGAGCCCTTTTGACGATACAAGGATTTATAAACTTTATGTTGAATAAAAATCCTGCAATTAAATAGAATGCTGATAAATATGACTGGAATTAAGTAAGAAGGTGTTTTTCACAAATTTCAGTATTTTCTTTTGTAAATTAACTATAAATAGTAAGAAAGGTATTAATTGAATGAAGTTCAAACCAGAGATTTTGTGTTTTACTGCAATGATCTGACTATATCTGACTCCCACTTAAAGAAATATGAGCGTAGCGACGTATTTAATCAGCGTAGCGACGCCGTATTTCGCCACGCACGAAGCTTTAAACTATTTATTTTACATCAAATTCAAATCTACATAAGCTTGTTGTTTAAATTTCGTCGCCTCGAGTCCCGGACATAGATAACCTTATCCTTGAATCATAAATCTATTTGATAGGTATGTGTAGTTGTCTTTGTATATGAAATATGTGTGTTAGTTGCCCGCGACTCCTCCCGCGTATAGAGTCTCCCATGAGAACAGTACTTTTTCGGGATAAACATATGTGTTAATTCTAAACATAGACACAAGGACATTGCATAAATTTTTCCAGTAAATTTCTTCATACAAGAAAATGTACCGTCATACGTTGAAAATTGATCAAACTACTATGTAAGCGATCGAACTAAGGCCTGTAATATCGTCCGTAGCCTGTGATAACAGGATTTTATTTTAAATTATAATGATTTTTACCTTACGCACTTTAACTAAATTGTTTTAGTTATTATGCTAGTTTTACTCGTCTATGTTCTTTACATGTGTGTTTAATTTTGCAGATTTTTACAGAGCAACATTAACCTCTATGTTGTCAAATGTTAAACTCGAGTGCCCCAATGGGGCACTCAAACGGAGGACATTTTTAGCCTCGATATCCCCCGTGTTTCTATCCAGAGCCTAAACTATTACCATACCAATTTATTTTATTAAAGTCCGTTCCGTTCAGTAGTTTTTGCGTGAAAGTCACAAATCACACAGTCACATCCATCCATCCATCCATCCTCACAAACCATTTATATTAGTAGTAGGAGTATGTGTGAACAGGGCGTGCTGGCGCATTCCTGTTATCAACGGGCCGCAAACGTAATTTAGGCACCTGGGATTCACGGTTTAGCCGTAAATCAGCGCCCCATCGTACACGTAGATTCCCGTACACGTAGATTCACGTGTGTGCGTAGTTTATAGCTACACGGCCCACGTCAGCTTAATTGTTCCGTGATCGACAAAACGTAAAATCTGAAAACTATGGACACTAATGGATAAGCTCTAGCTTATCCATTAGTTTTATCATTTCGTGAGATTTTTCGGGCGTGAAATTTTTCTCACGTATATAGCATGTTCACACGAGCGCGAATTATGTCGGCGTCGATCGCGCACTCTTTAGAAACATTGGAATTTAGTAATTAATAATTTTGATATAAAGTTTAGAATAACTCCAGATAAAATAAACGCGTTAGCTCAGCGCCTGAGTAGCAACAGCGTCGCGTACGAGTCGCGATCGCACGCATGCGTCCGAGCGTGACCCTCTCGGCGACAGAGACTCAACTGTTTTTAATTTATACAAAGGTCATAATTGGATGGTTACCCTTTGAACAGAGTCAGAGTAACATCTGACTCTGCGCGTTCGCGACGCGATTTCAGCTCTACGCGATCAGCAGGGCAATCGCGCTCAGTTTTTTCAGTTGAATCGTAAACGAACCATGAACGTTACTCGACTTTTTGAATGATTCGGTATCGGCGCTAACGTTTTGACAGATAGTTGGAACGCAGCCGCACCGCAGCCCAAGCGCAAACGCTGTCAAAACACAAAGTTGATACGATGCTACTTTGTTCTCGCACGTTTCTGGAACGTTTCTTGTTTTGGTTTGTCAAATTGTTGAGAATGAGATGTAAAAATGAATTGTTAAACTGAGCTACGATTGAATGGACAGTGCGATACTGAAATTAGTTCAGCCGCACAGGAATCGAACCGAAACTGAATCATAACCACAGCAGAGTTGTACCTGAATTTAAACGACAAACAATAGCGCGATTGGCCTGCAGCATTCAGAACGCGCTCTTACGAGAGGCCAGACATAATGAATGCAAAATGAAGTCCAATGTAGTTTTCATAGTAGATATTAATTTAAAAGTACGAGTAGGTATATCAAATTAATTTACAACTATTAAAATAAACGTATGGACCTTCGAGCCGAAATCAATTCTTAACCCCTAAATAGTAGCGATTTAAATTACACGAACATAAAAATGGAAACATTAATTGCAATCGGTCTCGTCATTTCCTCGATGCGGTTTAATATTGATAATGGAATTCAGACATGACAGCCGCTCCCGTATGGATTAAAACCACAGATATATACAGAAGTAGATGACACAAGGATATCTAGAATTTGATCTTAAATACACTGGAATAATATGGAATGCTTTTAAATCAAAGGCTTTAGCCAAGTTGCCATCGCTAATTGTTACGACGCGACGACGAAGTTCAAAACCAAAAATTTATGGATTGAACTTCGTCGTCGTAATTAGCGATGGCAACTTGGCTAACGGCTCTGGTTTGATGTCTAAATGGACAAAAAATTTAATGACGTTTAAAGCAGGGACTATAACATGATCCGGAATCCGGCGGTCCCGGGAAAATTCAGAGCACTGAAAATAGAACTCTGCGCTTATAC
Source organism: Phengaris alcon alcon (assembly GCA_037179445.1). Taxonomy (NCBI): domain Eukaryota; kingdom Metazoa; phylum Arthropoda; class Insecta; order Lepidoptera; family Lycaenidae; genus Phengaris; species Phengaris alcon. The sequence continues at coordinate 2,634,748 of JAYRCH010000155.1, read as the reverse complement.
GAAAGATTTGAAAATGGATGTGTCGAGTGTCGAGCTGTCATTTATGACATTGAAATTTGTCTCGACACTTGTGTGTCCGATTTTCAGCTTCATTGTATCTATTTTCAATGCTCTGAATTTACCCCTGCCTCTCGGATTCCGTACAGTAATTACATAGTCCCAGCCTATTTTTCCGATACACGAATTGTTTCTCCACTTACCTAAATATGAAGTTTTAAGTTAATCAATCCGCGCCCACCAAATAATTCAATCCGTAGAACAGCACGGTTTTGACATCGCCAAATTGCTCTTGTAACGCGAGCTATACATTTTTACTACGTTCATATAGCCAAGGGCCTCCTCAAATGAATAGGGAATATGCATGTATTCCTTTTAAACGTTACTACTGGTAATACATTACCAAATATTAGGCTGGAAAAAATGTTTTGAAATTACAACAATTTTTGGACGATTTAAACACGCCATTTTCGCGCGCTTGAGTTGTGACGTCATCGCACATATATCTGACAGTTGACGGTTAAAATCATTGTTTGACTTTGACATACAGTCATACACGAGTTCGATGTAAACAAACAACGAAGTGATTAGTTCACAAAGTTATACAAATAAGTGATAAAATTAACTTATTACCTTGGAAAAGCACAGCAACCCATATTATAAATATTGTGTCGTCCCTATGTGCGAGAGTAAAACATAAACTGCACCTGCCAAAGTTTATTTTCATATGCCGAAAGTATTAGGAAAAAGTGGTGCAAGGTAATGAGAAGAGACAGTGTATCTTGTTTGAGCACTTTATCGACATAGCATATTACTCGACGAAAACAACCTAGTTAACGAAAAGTAATATACAATATAATGTAATATCCTAGTGTAAGTAAATCTATTATATAAATCTATTAGACAAATATTATGTAATATTTTGAAAACAACAAACCATAGAAAACATGAATTAACTTCTCCCTATTTTATTTATGGCAATCGGGGTTGCAAAGGTTTTGCACCGTTCTGCTAGAATGTCGAGAATTTAGAGTTTTTTTTTCGATTTAATTTATTTACATTACACGATATATCAAAAAGAAATAAATTTTGAGGATCGAAGTTTCTCTACTGTTAGATATATTGGGCTGGGACTATATCATTCGGAATCTGCCTGGCCCTAGAAAATTCAGAGCATGAAAATAGAACTCTGCGCTAATATAATAGAGTTGAGATTACGAGTGTCGAGCTGTCATATGTCATATATGACATTGACATTTGCCTCGATACTCATGTGTTCGATTTTCAAGTCTTTAAGGGCAGAGTTCTATTTTCAATGCTCAGAATTTTCCTCGGCCTTCCTTCCGGATTCCGGATCATAAATCATAATATACTCCCAGCCTTTTGCGAAAATTCTGTTTCACTTGACACTATGAAAATTGACACTGACAACGGTTTAATACCTTCCTCCTTAAATATTAGGTTTTTACCTCTGAAATTGCCGTTTTGTATGAAAAAATTTTCATCGCAGGTAACAATGCGCTTCAAAATTCCTTCATTTGTGTGTCTGTTGAGCAGTGCAAGGCACGTCTCGACGCGTACTTTGAGTTCGTGGGGCACCCATTTGTCAAGCTTTTTTACCTTGCCAATTTGACGCAAACACCATTTGCGTCAAATTGGCAAGGTACGCAAAAACGCAAATATTGTTGCCAACGTCGAAAGCTGCTGCTAATTCAGCCGTATATTGTGTATCATCAGCTTCCACAATCGCCTTTAATTCGTCATTGTTGACCGAAGTCTTCGGACGACCGCGAGGTTCATTTTTCAGGTCGAAATTTCCAGAACGGAAGCGAGTAAACCAATAACTGGTGGTGCGTTGGTTTGTAGTGTTAGCTCCGTAAACGTTGTTGATGTTGCGTGCCGCTTGTGCCGCGTTGCTGCCACGACGGTACTCATATTCCATAATTACTCGAATTTTTAACGTATCCATGATGACGAAAAATATTGAAATGCGATGAAAATGTAACGCTAATCAATAAACAATTGACTACTTTTGGAAAAAGAATTCCATGTTTTTAAAATAAAATTAATTTGAAATTAGAATTCTTAGCCAAACAAAAATTATTTTGATTTGGAATGGCCAGTACTGCAGAACGGCAATTTCATAGGTAAAGACCTATTATAAAAAAAAGAGTGTTGAAAGTTGATACACGTTCGTCTGTGCGATGACGTCACGTTTTGATCCGCCATTAAATATGCGTTTTTGAAATTAGCGCGGGATTTAAAAAAATACACATTTTGATAATTAAATTTCACTATTAATTCACGATAAATTTTAAAAATAATTGTATAGGTAGGTATGTTTTTTAAGCGATAAAGATTACAAATAAAAATATTTTATCCACATGGTGTCACATGCATATCCCTATTCTCCACTCAAAATATGTCCATGGTTAAGCCTTCTGTTAAAACACATTTGTCGGGTAATGAAAAATTCCGGCTGGATTACAGATCAATCAAACCATTATGAATGTTGCCAATTGTTTTCGGTCATTAAAAATATTAATTTTGCCTTTTATGATGACCGAAAAAGTGGCAATTTTCATAACAAGTAAAAAACAGGCCAAAAAATCGATGAGGCTTTATGGATAATATTGTTCATCCGTATCTTATAGGTACATCAAATTCTCGTGTGTTTGTTTGTTACGTATCTCCTTCGAAACGGCTAGACGGATTTTTATGAAATTTTATTATTATATGTTGCAGGTGTATTCGGTAGGTATGGGAACATGTTGTCAACTATTTTTTATACCACTATGTGACAAGGGTGGTCCCACCCCAAAGATTTTTTTTACTTATTTTATTTTTTGTATTTTAGGATTTGGCACATATTATAACCCAAAATGGTCACCTTTCTTATACCAAACCTCATTTCGTTAGCGATTGTAGTAACAATCTTCGACCCTCGGTTGTCGATAACAGTTATTGGGGTAGGTAGAAGATGTAGGTGTAGGCGTAGATGTATCTATAGGTGTAGGCGTAGATGTGTCTGTAGGTGTAGGCGTAGATGTGTCTGTAGGTGTAGGCGTAGATGTGTCTGTAGGTGTAGGTTGTAGATGTATGTAGATATTTATTTATTCCAATTTATTTATTATTATTATTATACAGGTCCATACACTAAGTATTTCTGTAGCCTTTGCCCTAATGTTTGCTGTCAACCCCTTTTTATAATGAACGAACCTTTTCTTAAATAAGACTGGTATTTTTTTCTTTTTTGATTTTCTAAATGTTAAAAGTAACATAATATTAAGAAAGAATTGAGAAACAAATGAAAATAAAATATTAAAAATTGAGTACAATTTTAATTATGTAAAGTTCTAGAAGCGACCGAGAATAATGTTTGTGTAATCGGTCTAGCCTTTTTTTTTAAAGCTATTTATATTATATAGCTAAAGCTATACGTATTTGTTTAATTTTAATCCCCGCAAAATATACGGTTCCCGGGAAGTAGCGGGGAGCAGCTAGTGATGAATATCTTACGATTTCCACCTTAAAAAGATATAAACAAGGCATGAAGCCGGATTAAGTGGGCATTCCCGGGAATCTCAACTCCTCTTATTGGAAATTCCTCCGCGTGTCACGAAATTGAGATTTCAACCGCATCAGCGCGGCGAGAGGGTTAGATGCAAATGGGACTATGTTTAAACTGAAGTCTTTTAACCATAGACGTCTATATTATATGCTAGCTTTTTCCCCGCGTGAATATAGTACCCCACGGGAATACGGGAAAAAAGTAGCCTGTCCTGTAGTTTTTGCGTGAAAGAGTAGCAAACATCCATCCCTACAAACTTTCACTGTCCTTAACTGTCGAAAACTGTCCTTACTTATATGGCCTAACTTTTGGGGTTGTTTGGCGCCATTTTGACATTAGGTGAAATCAAGATGGCGTATCTTTTTTTGTATGAACATTAGTTCTGTTAAATGTACGTCATAACTTTTCTGCCCGTCCTTAGTTTTGAAATCTTTGCTCTTAACAATAAACATAGTTCTCTATGTATTAAAAATCATATAAGTTAGGTGATTTCAGTTTTTTTAAATTATATATAACTCAGTATAAAAAGACTTACAGCTAGATAAACATGATGTAAAAAATAATAACATAGTTCAAACAGAAGCCTTTGTTTTTACAAAAAAATATATCGTAATTTTATTTGGTTTAATGCTCTAAGTAATTTAACGCATCATTATATTTAATCATTATGAACCTCTATTTATTTTAATAGTCTATAGTTAATTGTTATAATGTAATATTAAGAAAATTATATTTTGGGGGTAGTTGTAGAAAACTTATTCTCATCTAGCCAGTATTCGACACACAATGCACGACTTACAGACCCGCCGGCGCTCCGCAGTCAGTCGCGAACCTCCGTCGCATACGCACATCGCCGACAGATTCAGTGTACTAATTGTGAACCTTATCGCCTTAGTAATAAGATCAAAATCAACACCGGACATGTCGACAACCGCAAATCGCATCCATCGCGTGCCTTCGCGTTGTTTTTCGTAGCTAACTCTAAATTGTTGTGTGAAAAGTCGAATATGTGTGTTGTGAATTCAAGAAACTACATCAAGTAGTCTCGAGACTCCGAAGTCAAGGTCAGTGTGCATGGTATTCCTAAAAGTTTTGTTCTTTGTGCCTCAACGACCATAACTATACAGTTAAGAATACAATTAGAAATTCTAAATTCAGTACACCTATGGAATCAAATCTGGCTATTATTATTTTGACCAAAACATACCACTAAAACGCGCCGTTCCAACCCGCGCTTCGAACCGATCTACCATGCTTTTGACAGTAGGACAGTATTTACCACAGTTTGAACCGCGCTATATGATGTATTTTGACGTATTATGTAAGACGCCGAAAGTCCAAACCATTTTAGCCATAATTAGCACGGCAGTTTGACTCGTAGGCCAAACCGCACAGATCCCTCCGCGGTTTGGAACGCAGTACGATCCGTGGTCTGAACTTTACTACGAAACGTGTTGTCATGATTAATTATTATTATTATTATTATGATATTATGCACATTTTTAAAGAAAATTCCTTTGCGTTGTCATGTAGGTACGTTTACACAAACATAAGGTTGTGCTGACTTCCACCTTATTACTACTGCAATATGGTTAAAAAGTGAGACATCGGCTTGTCGGTGACCGTACATTTAACAGAATTTCCTGTGTTGTATTTTGTGGTTTAGCTTCTGACGATGTCTTCTAACGCTCAAAGCAAATACAAAAGGCTTTATCAAGCCTAGCCACCAACATGTTTCCAGAAGCCCAATTCTCGTGAATATTTGTGATCATAGTCAAAGTATAAGAACAGTAGAATATCTTCATACAAATATTCCGCGATCGGTTTGAATGTCTCCGTGCGCGCTTCGCGCCTATTCGCGCGCACGCCTCGCCGCTTATTAGCTCCATGGCTAAAACCGTAGAGACATCATCATCTCAGTTCGCCAATGCTCAGTTCACTTGTTAATTCTAGCCCATAGATGTACTATATTAAAAAGAGGGTTTTGCAAGTAGTGACGCATGTGTGATCTTTGCATTTTTCAACTCTGCAATACGATACGTCAACTGATCAATAGATTTCATTTGCAGCCTCCGTGGTCCAGTGGCTTAGAGCTTGGCTCTCGACTTGGAGGTCGTGGGTTAGAATCCCGCCATGGAACAACAAAAATGTTGTTTTCAAGTTTGGGTTGAATAATGCAGGCTGATCACATATTGTCTAACAAGAAAGATCATCTTTCTTCATACGTCGGATAGGCATGTAAAAAGTCCGTCCTGCGCCTGATCTCTCGCCAGTCGTGTCGGTGATCCGTCCCACTGGGTTAGGAGAGTAAAGGAAGAGAGAGTGCTCGTGTACTGCGTACACACTTGGGCACTACAAAAATACCTCCTGCGTAGCTGGCCTGGTTTCAATAAAACCGGCCACCGTCACCGAAATCGGTGAGGGGAACTATTATTATAGATTTCATTAGTCTCAGCCCTTCTCTTTATTTAAACGAGTTGTAATAAAAATAACAATGTCTATGGACGCTTCACACCACGTCAATCTGGCCCCGTGCTAAGTACCCGAAGAACTTGTGTTACGGTGACCAGACAACGGGAAGTATATTGCATACTTTTACACTATAAATTTAAGATTTTTATTATATTATTATACACATATTTAATACATGTCCATGACCCAGGAACACGGAAAAACTTTTGTTCCTTCGGCGGGATTCGAGCCCGCGACCCCCGGATTGAGCACCAATACGCTCAACCACTGAGCTACAGAGGTCGTCTGATATGCTTTTACTCTCGTATGCGAGTTATTGATTAAATATGTTACTGTTTTCCTAGGATAGAGTTTCTGTCATATAGCGGCCGTAATACAGCGGAGAATGGACATATTTCTATGAATATTTGTCACCGTTTAAACTTTAAACCTTTCCTGAACTTCCGCGATTATTTTAAGATAAAAATTCGCCAAAACGGTTTAGCTGTTCTCGCTAAAGTGACACAAAGCAACTGCAATTCATTTTTATATTTATGAATAATAATTAATCATTAAATAAATTGTGTATAAAATTACGAGTACGTCGGTTTTTCATGTTTATAATTGTACTGTCAACAATATGAAAATATAATTTTTTACCGTTTAGGTACGTCAATTTACGGCATAATTTTTTTTCAATTTAATTTAAAAGATACATTTAATGTCTAATATATTTAAATTCGTCTGACTTTATACTGAAAAACAAAAAGAAACAATCGCAGGTACTAGGTACCTGCGATTGTTTCTTATCTTAATACTGGCAATCTTAATAATTGCCAGTATTAAGATAATCCTTAATATATTCCTTAATACCAGTTTAATATAAATAAAGTTCACAAATTGTGTTAAGATGGTTTAAAATGAAATATAAGTTATATTTTTATATCTCACGATATTAAGAAAAACAAATACAATAATTCCAATTTTATGAGTACACACTCCAAAACTTTAAAGTTTTGTTTGTGTGCGTGTCGGTATGTAATGCTTACGCCTACATCTATCTGTTGCTTGCTTCACTTTGTACGATGCGTTTGTTTGAAGACCATCTAGGCGTTATTAATCTAAGGGCCGAACTGACGTCAGTTCGGTCGGATGCGATTTTCTCCGTGTATGTGCTCGAATCCGTTCAGGCCGAACTGATATCAGTTCTAACTGAAACGATCGGCCTCTCGTCTGTGGAGACCTTAAGTCACATTTTGCCGTTACGCTCCATATTAGATTTCGATTTTTAGAAAATGACCCTAGATTTCGATTTTAATCGTCGATAGTAACCACAATTGCGCAGATCACCATTCTTCTTTGGTACGACGTGCAGTGGGCTTGCAAAGTGTAAATCTACAATTAATGTAAATGAATGTTAATATTTCTTGTGTCCAGTAACCATATTATTATACCATATAAAAAAATATTATAACTATGACTCTTTTTTTCTTTATACGTAAGTTTTGGTCACCACTCACCATACATACTGAGGGGATGTTAATGTGGAGGAAGGTGTGCAGAAAGCTAATATTTTTTTATTTAGCTTAGAAATACATAAAATTCATAAAAATAACAACACACTACCTCCGAATTATAACACACTACCGTGCGTTTTATATATATATATATATATAAGATATTTTATTGAGGATTTTCAAAATAAACCACAAATTGTTTCTCTGAAAATACAAAGATTTGTTTTATTTAAAACGCCTTTACCATATTACAACAATTATGTTTAACTATGACAATTACACTTTTATCTCACCTGAAAATACAAAGAAACGACATTTAAAGTTCACTAATATCGCTTCCTCAATTATATCCTTTCATTTATCTCTCTACAAGTTTTTATAACAATATCTGAACATCATCCGCCATTCAATCACGCGTCACTCCGATGCGTCCTCTATCAACTTCCACAGACAACACACAAATTTGAATTAATGAAATGTCATTTCATTACATCTCCCCCCCCTAAGAGTGAAAATTCTAAATAATATATCTATAAGTTCTTCTAATCTTCATATTCGTTTTCTTCTACTTCATCTTCTGTCGTGACAGGTTGTAATTTTGTTATGTGGAATAAAGTTGATTCTGTTTTTCTGTTGTCAGTATCAATCCTAAAAATGGAGTTCGATATTTTCTCTACTATCGTAAAAGGGCCTATTTTTAATTCGTGTAATTTCTTTCTATTCAATCTGTTCCCATTTTCTACATATACACTGTCTCCTATATTAAACTCTTGCATTTTTCTATTTCTGTCGAATATTTTCTTATTGTACTTGTGGGATTTTATTGTATTCTCTAACGCCAATCTTCTATCAGCAATCCACTTGTCTTCCTTTTCTATTGTTTTTAATTCATTTGGTGGAATATTGACATTTGTACCATCCAGTAAATATTTTGGTGCAAAACCTGTCACGGAGTGTTCTGTTTCATTATATTTCTCTGTACATTCTCTTGCTACTGTTGCCCATGTTCTCTGATTATTTTGCTCATTTATTTTGCATCTTATTTTATTTACTATTGTTTGATTTAATCTCTCGTTCAAGCCGTTCGAGAATGGTGTATTCACAGCTGTAAAAATTAGTTTAATATTATTCTCCTGCAAATATTCCTTAAATTCTCTTGAATTGATGCCCGGATATTGATCTGTCAGAATTATTCCAATATCTTCTGTCTCTAGTACCTTCTTTGTTAGTTTTATAAAGTCACTTGCATTCTGTGTTTTTGAAGTCGCAATAAATGCATATCTTGTGTAGTGGTCTACTAAAAAGTGTAGGTATTTTTTTGTTGACCTAGATCCTCCAAAGCCACCGATAGTATCCATTGACATTATCTCAAATGGTTTTGTTGCTGGTCCCAGTTGTGACATTAATCCAAATTTTCCTTGACATCTTGATTTATTTTTTATACATATTTCACATGTTTTACAAATATTTATGATGTTTTTTGTTAGGTTTTTAGCTATATATATTGGACATGTTTTTTTCTGCAATTGTCTAATCCCAATATGGCATAAATCTTCATGCACCTTTTTTATAAGATTTTTAGTAAATTCTTTAGAGAGGATAATCTTTTCATGTTTCTTTATTTTTTTATAATAAACTTTATTTTTGTGTATTAGATTTTGTTTCTTTTCATTTATTGTTTCATTTTTCTCTTGGTCTTCAACTATATCTTTTATTTGTATTAAATTAACTATTTTCAATAGTTCCTCTTTGTTATCTTCTGATTCTAATACAGGGTTTCGGCTCAAACAGTCTGCTTCTACATTTTCTTTACCAGGTATATATATTTTAATGTAAAGTCATATTGAGATAAGTAATATGTGAGTTCACCCAATTCTTCATCTGTCCTGCATTTAATGTTCATGTTCTCTAGAGGTTTGTGGTCTGAGTAAATAGTGAATTGTTTTCCAATGAGCCAGTGTTGCCAGTATTTAACAGCTTTTTCATAGCAAAACATTCCAAATATATAGCCTTTTTTCGTTTTTGAGATTCATTCAGCTTTTTCGAGAAATATGCCACCGTTTTGTCTTTACCATCTAGCTGTGTTTGTTTTAATATTGCCCCAATACCCTCTAAGGATGCATCTGTAAAGGTTTTTATTGGCAAGTCTTTGTCAAATATTTCCAATACCGGTTGAGAACATAAATATCTTTTTATTTGATTAAATGATTCTTCACACTTCTCTGACCACACAAACTTTTCGTTTTTTCTTAATAAATTATGTAATGGATCTAAGATAATTGCGCTTCTTGGTATGTACTCATGGTAGAAGTTGATTTTTCCCAAAAATTGTCTGACATTCTTTTGTGTCTTAGGAGTTGGAAAATGTCTTAATGAAATCAAATTGTCTTTTAATGGTCTTAATTATTCTGAATTAAATGGCAGATATACTTTACTGAGTCTGTAGTAAAGGTACATTTCTTGAACTTCAATCTAAAGCCTTCTTTTATTATTGCCTCTAATACGTTTCTTATGTGTCTTATATGTTCCTCAAAGGTGGATGAGTATATCAGAATGTCATCGATATAGTTTACAGAGTATCTTGTGAGATTGTGCTTTCTTAGAATATTGCTTAAAATTCTCTGGAAAATTGCTGGTGATGTTTTCAAACCAAAGGGAAGGCAGGTCCACCGGAAGTGGCCATCTTGTGTGACAAATCCTGTTTTATTTCTATCTTCCACCCGTAGTGGTATTGCCCAAAATGCTGAGTTTATATCCAATGTAGTGAAATACTTACAATTTCTAGTTTTAATAATCAAATCATCTATTAATGGGAAAGGTTGAGCTTGTGGTAAAACAATTTTGTTCAATTCTCTGAAGTCTACGCATAAGCGGGATTTTCTATTTTCACCTTTTTTGAATGCTTATGTCACTGGTGCAGCAAAAGGGCTGTAGGATTCTTCAATTAAATTATTCTTTAGCAACATGGATATCTGCTCTTCAATTTCTAGTTTATCTTCTATTGTACATCTGTATGGTCTTTTACTACAGTATATGTTTACTAGTAAATCTGTGTAAGCTTCATAATCTCTAACTGATCCTATATCATACTTGTCCTTAGCAAAAATTGTTTTGTATTCTTTTATAATTTTCTCTATCTCAATTTTCTTTTCATTATCCAAATGGTCTGTCATGCTTACAAATTCCTCTGTTTCTATGTGTTCATTGAAATTAATTACATATGTTTTTATATTCATATCTTCATTTCTGGTATCTTTAGACATCCTGTCTATTTTATTTGTTATTTTCTTTTGTTCTATCTTCAAGTCCTCATTTTGGGTTAATTTGAATTTCTTTATCATATCCAATCCGATTATGAAATCATCAAAGTCTTCATTTCCTACTACATATACATCCACTTCTTCTTCCAAATCAAATATTTTTATTTTTATTGTTATCAAGCCATCAGCCTTCTTCACACCATTAACCGTTTTTGTTTTTTTTTTTATTTTACTTTAATCAGTCTTGAGTTTATTAATGAGATCTGTGAGCCTGAATCATAAATGCCGCTCAATTCTAGTTTATTTTCTAATAAAAGCTTGATTTTGATTAATGGTGTACTTACTCGTTTTTTTTTCAGTATTTATATCTACTTAAATAATGGAGTTATTATTTACATTTTTGGCTTTAAAAACCTTTTCAGATTCATTTTTATTTTTCCTGAACCAACATGCCTCCTCCGGATGATATCTAATACCTTTGTCCAAAGATTCACAAGTCTGACATGGCTTCTTCGCATTAGTTTTATTTTTATAAAGAAATGTACCACTCTTTATTATAGTTGAGTTTTTCTTGTACATCATACCTTCATATCCTCTTATCTCGTTGAACAAATCAGTAGTGTTGTTGAGTTCGTCCCTGTTTTAACTTATTTAGGATAAACCCAGGTAAACCTGTTGCAAGAAGATCTATAATTGTTTTGGGATCTATGGATTTGTTTATATCTAGTATAAGCCGTTCTTTTTTTATAGCATAATCAATTAACAGTCCTTCTTTATACCTGAATGCAAGAGCACTTGTGACTACGTCCTCGGTTTTTAAAAATTTCTGAAAATATGTTTTTCCATTCATTCCATTCATATTTTACTGTTAGTTTTGTGACCATCGAGCTATACCAACCCAAACAAGATTTATCTAAAATTAACCTCAATATATCTATTTTTGTTTCATCCTTTGTTATATTAAAGCGCTCACACTCTTTTTCAAAATTCTCTATCCATTGCATTGCATTCGGATTCTTGCTTGTAAATTTTTCAATAATAAATTTCTCTGAAACATGTTTCAGGTTATGCTCATTTTCTTTCTTAGTTGTAGTTTCTATTAATTTTTCCAAGATATGTTGCAAACTGTCATCTTTGTCTCTTGGTTGCTTTATGCTCATTTCTTCTAAATATTGATCTAAAAATTGCATAATACCTTCCTCATCTATATATGTTTTCTTTTGATCTTCATCCAATTTTATCCATATTTTTCTACTTTGGTGCCTTTTCTTTATGCTATTTTTTATTTTTGAGAAAGTGTTCATTTTAACAATATGTGTATGATGAATCACCGACTTCAGCTCTTCAGATAAAACATAACATTTTCCTTCTTCTGTAGATATTGAGGTTATGACTAATATATTAGATTTGCCATCATTTGTGGCTATCATCGTAAACTCAAATTGCAGCCGGTCCATCTTCTTCTCGCTAACGAAAATGTCGTTTTATAAGATATATTATTGAGGATTTTCAAAATAAACCACAAATTGTTTCTCTGAAAATACAAAGATTTGTTTTATTTAAAACGCCCATACATACCGTAATATTACCATATTACAACAATTATGTTTAACTATGACAATTACACTTTTATCTCACCTGAAAATACAAAGAAACGACATTTAAAGTTCACTAATATCGCTTCCTCAATTATATCCTTTCATTTATCTCTCTACAAGTTTTTATAACAATATCTGAACATCATCCGCCATTCAATCACGCGTCACTCCGATGCGTCCTCTATCAACTTCCACAGACAACACACAAATTTGAATTACTGAAATGTTATTTCATTACATATATTATTTTGTTACACGTTGACGTTTGTCAATCTGTCACAAATTTTGTATTTTTTCTATCTAAGAAGCAAAAGAACCCTTATAAATTTCAAAGTTAAAGATTATATTAATTATTTTGGGCGAATTTCGATTACTGGGCGTCCTCTGCTAATCATAATAATATTTATATGCTTTAAAAATGGTTACATAGAGCTTATCATAAAATGTTCACGATAAAAATGAACATAAAACAGAGATTTTGTATTTCGTTCCGAAACTGTTTTGTTATATTTATCCCCAGAATAACACGAATAGTTATCTAATATACAGTTTTATATCCTTAGCCTTATAATTAAATGTTTACGACAGAATAAGGCAGAATGGTTGAGGTTAATTGTGAAGTAAATAGCTTATGAAACTTACATTTGCGTTTTATGACCCATCATCATCAGCTATTTAGATTGGGTGTGTGGAAATATTGTTTTGTTTACCCTTTAAGCTTTTAGGATTCCTTACCTTAAAAGGAAACAAAACGGAAGCCTTATAAGATCAATTTGCTGATCGTTTGTCTGTCTGTCAAGTCCCTTTATTTTGGAAACGCTTAGAAAAGGTATTAAAAACTCAAATCGATGGTCACTTGAAGCTGTAAAAAATTCAGACTTCTAAGTAACATAAAAAAAGATAAGGACGTTTTTGCCACAAAAAACCGCGTATTTCGATATCCAGAGAATTAATATTCATAGGGTACTCCCTGTCGGGCTATAAAATTTAGCAAGATACATCGTTATAATACAGGACAAGAAAAAAATTTGAAAAATTGCTAATTTGTAAATAAATTACAATAATTAATAGGGTGCCTACAGTCTTAGAGGGAGAAGAAATTTTAAGTTGAATCTTAGTAGCTTCAACTTGAAATTTTGTATGAAGATGAAAATTTAGCATTTACTTTAGTACTTTTCAGTTTCAGTTACTTTAGCATACAATTTAATTAATATTATATCTAGCAATATCCCGCGAAAAAATACCTACAACCTGCAAGCAAGCGTGTGAGTGCACGCATAAGCATGCGTAAAGCACCTCCCTCCTCCCACACTGCTTATGCGTACACTCAGAAACAAGATAGTGCAAACACCACCACCACACAAGCAACAATGTCAGCAAGATCGTGCTTTACGCATGCTTATGCGTGCACTCACACATTTGCTTGCAGGTTGTGGATATTTTTTTGGTGGGATATTGCTAGATATACTGTTAATAAAATTTTAGTTTGTATGTTGTTTGATGTTCATACACACTTTCATCACCCATTTACAAGCTCGATAAAACTGCTCGATTCCTGAACTATTTATGATGTAATTATTGTAATTATACTTTGTTCGAAACTCTCGGTGCACGGTGGGCGAGTCCGACTCGCTCACGCCCGGTTTTTTTTCTATAGGATACGGAAAACGATGAATTCGGGAAAAAATACTTTACGTTCCCGCGTGAAACTTTCAATTAACGGACAACATTATATTCCTTATGTCCATTTTAAAAATTTACCCGACCCTGAACCTACTGAGTTAGCTAAATCATTTATTAATTTAGCATAGCGTAGCGTATTGGCAACATCTAGTATAAAATATATTATATTTCATGAAACACTAAACTCAACTAAGTTTATTTTAATTCTTTATTCTGCGAAACGTATGCTCTTAGTCTAAAATACGGTTTATAGTAATTGTAGTCACATTATTTCCATAAGAATGTCCTTAATGCGAGGTTAAGCAACTTAGAAACTGAGACAATGAACACTAACCCTTATATGTTATTAAGTCGTTGTTCATTAAGGTTCTTACACATGTTAATCACGCGTAATTTATATAAGTTTTAATTGTAATAAAATACTGGAACTATACTTGAGTAGAAAGCAATGTTATTTATTGCCATGATAATTGTTAACCACTATTACCATAGCTACACCAAATATTTTACTGTACTTAGTCGTAATTTTAACCTTATGTAAATGAATTGCTTGAATTGAAAAAAAATTTCGATATATAGATATTTGTTTGTTTTTTTTCATATATTAACGTATGCTCAGAATGTTAGATAGATTTTTGTTAAAGTAGTTAAATCGGTCCCGGTCCGTTAAATACTGCTTGTATTTATTGCGGTAAAAATAAGAATGATAGTTAACCTAATTGAACGAAGAATCTTCTGTCTTCCTTGCGTATTAAACCTTTGTTTTGTCTAATTTTAACCTGTAAATATTCTAATTTATGTACAGACATACGAACTGCCGAACTATACATTCATAAAAACAGTCGAACCATACAAATACATATACCTGCTGTCACACGTTTTACTTTATCCAGTGTGAACGCGCCCTTACGACATAATACGATAAGTTTTAGGTTAAGCCTGGAAATAGTTTAACTTGTCTTGCGAATTGTTAAACTCACAATAATTTATTTGCTGGTTAAATCCGTTGGTAGAAAATATTATATTTTTTATTGTTTCTTCATATTTGTTATTATTGTTTTCTTCAGTGTTATTAGTTTATATAACAAGCGCCGCGCATCGTCACGGTGTGAACTGACCCTTCAATATTTAAAAGCAATTGGCCCCTTGAGTTGTTGTTGAGAATACACATTACAATTACTAACCAGTACATGGCTAGTATATGTATATAACATCGGCAGCTAAACCTCATAGCGACCATTGAAGCAATAAGCGGGTTTAGCATATCCATAGAGATTGTACTGATAATTATACTCGTATTGTGGTTCAGTAGTACTAAGTTGTTTAGATTTTTTTCTTAACCTATCTAAATAGATAGGTTAAGAAAAAAATCTAAACAACTTTGCGTACATCGTGTACATCGTGGTTACAGCCAGATCACGTCCACTGCTGGACATAGGCCTCCCCCATAGATGTCCAGTGCGATCGGTCGCTCGCGGGCTGTGTCCACCGAAACACTGCGACTTTTCTCAGGTCGTCTGTCCACCTGGTGCCCGTCCTACGCTTCGACGTCCAGTTCGTGGTCTCCATTCGAGAACCTATACCCACATTACCCAGTATAACCAGTATGCATATTATAGTATGTTTATTTCCCAGAAGACAGTTCCATAATTATGACAAATAAATTTCACCGGATAAGATCACCCATCTTATCATCAAGATATATTCATCGTACTATCAGGAATCTAATTCATAAGCAGGTAGTGTTCTCATAATTTATTTGTATTATAAATTATAATGACGACATGTAGTCAAAATAGAATTGTCAATAATATGTCACTTTGATACTATAATAACAACTCCCCCCACACCGATTTCGGTGACGGTTTCCGGTTTAATTCAAATTAGGCCAGTTACGCAGGAGCAATTCTATAGTGCCCAAGTGCGTAGTACACAAGAGCACTCTCTCTTCCTTTTACTCTCATAACCCAGTGGGATGAACGGAGCGACACGACTGGCGAGAGATCAGGCGCAGGTCCGACTTTTTACATGCCCATCCGACGCATGGATCATCTTTATTAACAGACAATCAGGTGATCAGTATGCAAAGTCCCAAACAAACTTGGATACAACATTTTAGTTGTTCCAATGCGGAAATCGAACCCACGACTCCGAGTCGAGAGCCAAGCTCTAACCACTAGACCACGGAGTCTGTTAATACAATAATATTGTTATAATATGAACAAATTATGACAACAGTCAGCTTGCTTAGATTCCCTGATGGTAAGTACATCAAAACTAGGTAATACACACAGTTACAATTTAAAACAGTTTTTTAAGAACAAAATGTAGGTTGAATAGTTGAGATCGCGTTAAAGCGCTCCCAAAAGATTCATTCGTTGTCCATTGTTAAATGTATGTATTGTGTAGTTTTATGTGTATGTGTGTAATTAAAAACCTCCGTACTAAAATAAAACCAAGCACACAATAAACAAATGATAGCGAGGACTGTAGTTAATAAAACAAATCCTACTACTATTATAAATGTGAAAGCAAAAAGTACTAAACGGATTTTGAAGAAATTTCGTATGGTAGTAGTTTAAAAACCTAAAAAAGTACAGCGTCCCCGTGGGATACTGTATTTACACGGGCGGAGCCGTGGGAAATAGCTAGTTGTTCATAAAAGTTAAATCTAAAAACAAGTGGCAGTGCAATGCCTAAAAATTGGAAAATGGAACCCCCTCAGGATATGACAGGGACTGTTGTCGCTATCCCTGGTCTTCGCTGGCAATCGCAGTAGCATAGATCTGAAGGCTACCTTAAGGATAGCCAGTATCACACACAGTCACGACGAGACGCGACGCAACGCGGCGCGCCTTTCTTAAGAGCGGAGCAGTTCGAAATTTGAACTCATGCAATGAAACGTGTATCTTCTTGCGTAGTAAATGAAGTTCAATTTTGAATCGCTATCTTAAAATGCAGCGCTGTGTCAAGTATCGACTCGTTTCGGTATGAGCTGACCCTTACTTTTATCATATTCGTCATATTTTACGTTTTGTCGACCACCTAACAATTTAACTCGCGTAACCGTGGGTCGTGCAGCTCTGAACTACGCGCACACGTGAATCTACGTGTACTGTTATACCTTTACAATGTAAGTAGTTGGGCTGACTAGACCTTAAGTCAAGTCAGCATATCCTAACATCATATCAGGTCGCCCGTCGGCCGGACAGTCAGTCTTCCTTCAGTCTTATTGCGGAGCACTTTCTTGTTGTACTATTTCTTGCTCTTTCATATCTAAATCCTATTTCTAAAGGATGTAAAGGAGTAAGGTGTGTTGATAAAGAAACCCTTTTTTAAAACGCGATCCGCGAGGCCCCCCGCATAACATTGGTGGCAGCTTATGGGATTTTAAAGTAAAAATCCTTGGTACCGTCTCCGAAAAACTAGTAAAAAATGTGAAAATCTGTGCTAAAATCAGTGGAAAACTAGTGAAAATCTATGAAAAGTGTTGTGTAAAAGTAGTAAACTGCAAAACCTGTGAATAAAAGCTTAACATCTGTGAAAATTCATAATAAGTGTTGTGTAAAAGCGGAAAAGTGAGTTCCTGAAAGCACAAATCCTGTGGCGAGAATAACGCCATATCGTGTCGCAGGCCGCAGCCCTCACAGTATCCTGTGTCGCGGTCATCAGCCAGCTAAGAGGATAAATTCATTACCATTGCCAAAATTTAATATATCTCAATATCCAGAAAATAACCTACAATGCATTTCGAATAACCCATTCGAAATCGGATGTTAGACGTGCTATATCGTGAGAGATTATATATACTACATCGGTGTTTCGCGGAGTCGCTGAGTCTACTTCCGTCATGCTTCTTATCTTCACCTACATGATCGCCAGTTCACTGTTAGTCTTTAGTCACTGTTTCTCAAACATTAAAAGTTCTCTGTCTTTGAAACTTTATTTTATATTAGGTAAAATTATTATTTCCAACCGTTAGATTTTAGGCATATTATTATAGTAATATACTGTAGTGTCATCCTCATCGTCTAACGTTAATGTCGGCACCAGGAACCAGTAAACCAGCTGAGCTTATTAATCTTCCAATAATGCCAGCTGTAGAATTAAATATTTTAATTAAATTTATCGGAAGGTTTGATGGGAGTAGAGATAAATTGAATCCTTTCTTAAGTAATTGCAACAATGCACTAAGGTCAGCTAACGATGAACAAAAGAAAACTATTTTTAAGTATATATTAAGTCAGCAGAAGGTCGCGCAGAGTCCGCCGCTAATATTAAAGAATTCGATGACTGGGACCAATTAGAAGAGTTTTTAAATTTGGAGAAATAAAGCATTATAAACATCTCCTAACCGAACTCCAAAACAGTAAACAAGGTGTCAGTGAATCAGTTCTCTCTCAGAGTTGAAAATTGTCTTAGTAAATTACTCACCGAAATTAATGTCTCAATTCCTACTAAGAAAAAAGGCGAACTGACTGGCCGACTCGCTGCAATGGAAGATTTGGCACTTCACACTTTTATAACAGAATTAAATTAAAATATATCCACAGTTGTAAGATGCCGCGAACCGCGCCGCGCCGGATTTAAACCAAGCTATAAATATAGCCATATCCGAAGAAAAGATTTACCATGCTACTCGTACTAAGAGGTCAAATACAAACTTAAATAATAACCATCGTAACAATTACGCCTCTTATAATAATAATAACTTTCACCCTCGGAACTCTTTTAATAATAACTACGAAAAGGATCAGTACCCGCCGCGTAATAATTCAAGTAATTTTACCACTCCTGTATGTAGATATTGTAAATACCCAGGACATACTATTGAAAATTGTCCTAAACGTCAGTTTAATAATAATCGGATGAGGAATAATAATTATAACAACAATTCGGGGCCATCTAGACCAAATACAATTCACTTTACTCAAGATTTTATTAATTCTCAAAGGATTGATGAAAACAATACGAGTATCATCCAAGACAACTCTTATGACGAAGTTGATAATTTAAAAAAATAACGTCTCATTTGGGCGTCGTGTGAGACACAGAAGTATTAAAATTGACACCGATCAACGTAATCAAATTTTGATTTCTACTAAATCATTAAAAACTAAATCCACTGAATCTTTTAAAAATACTAAACCCTCTGAATCTTTTAATACTAAATCCACTGAATCTTTTAAAAATACTAAATCCTCTGAATCTTTTAATACTAAATCCTCTAAATCTTTTAATACTAAATATACTGAATCTTTTAAAAATACTAAATCCTCTGAATCTATAAATAATAATATATAGAATCTAAATCTATATCCACTGCGTCTATTAAAATTACTAACCCTGCTAAAAACCCACTGAGTCTTTTGGAAATTCTAGATCTACTAAGTCCTTTATTACCAAATCCGAAGGATCTTCAAAAAAAAATAAGTGAAGCCGATTCCTTAGAAATATATGAGATTAATACAAACCATACAAATAAAACACTGCCGCATGTATTACTTTATACTCAAGTCTCTGACATTCCCTTAGCTCTCCTAGTCGACTCTGGTTCTGCTATTAGCCTATTAAAGAAAAATGCTGTAATGAAATCACAAAAACTCATACCAGAACAGGGTATAGATCCTGGAAAGGAAGTAACACATACACTTGGTCATTTCAATCTAACTTTATACATAGCTGATGTGTAAGCTAGGACTTACACATGCGACTTTGAGCTGAGGGAAGTAGGTATATAGGTTAATGTGAGGGCTGGAGAAATCTGGGACTGACCTTATTGTTGAGCTGGTGGTTCTGTATCTGGGCGGAGGTTTCTTCTCACTACACTACACAGCTGTTGAGCGGATTATCGATAGATTTATCGCGGTTCGCCGGCGAATTTGGTATTATATTAACGAGCACAAATAAATATGCGCACACGCGTTCGCGTTCACTAGGTTTCGGGATGAGCTGAAAATGCATCCGGCGCGGGAGGGGTTCTAATTGCAAGTGTTCGTCACTCTCTGACAGCGCCCCTCAGTCGGTCGGCCATACTTCACGTAGTGATGTCCTTTGTGTTTATTCTAAACGTCGCGCTAGTGTTGGCGCGAACATCCTGGGGGGCCCGCACAGGCGGCGAGCTGAGCCCCATCCTGAGCAGAATCCAGTGGGAGCCGGGCAATCTTGCCGACAGGCCTCCGCAGCTGGCCTTGAGTCGTGTCCAAGTCCACAACTCTGATGACTCCATCCTTCCCAGGTAGCAGACGTGAGATTCTTCCCATCTTCCATTGTAGAGGAGGCAAATTGTCCTCCTTGAGCAGAACCAGTTCTCCAATTTTGGGTGGAGAGGAAGAGGAAAGCCATTTGGAGCGGATTTGAAGGGTATGGAGGTAGGACTTGGTCCAAAGGTTCCAAAAGCGCTGAGAGAGTGATTGAATGAGCTGAAAGCGTTTGAGCGGAGATATTACTCTTTCATCTAGAGTCAGCTCGGGGAGAGCTGTGAGCGGACGGCCAATGAGAAAGTGGCCAGCAGTAAGGGGCTGATAGTCCGTGGGATCGGACGAAAGTGGACTGATGGGCCGAGAGTTTAACACAGCTTCGATTCTAGTGAGCAGAGTTAAGAATTCCTCGAAAGTGAGGTGTTGCTCACCGATAACACGGTATAGAAGTTGCTTTGTGGATTTAACATTAATCTCATGGATACCTCCCATCCATGGGGCTTTAGGCGGATTGAGTAACCAAGTTATATTTTGAGTTGAGAGTTTATGAGAAATGGCGTCGTTATTGTCATTGAGAAATTGTTGTACCTCTAGTAGATGATTCCTAGCTCCTACATAATTTGTGCCACAATCCGAACGTATCAATACCGGAAGTCCGCGACGTGAGCAGAACCTTTGTAATGTTGCAATAAACGCTTCGGCAGTGAGCGATGAGACTGGTTCTAAGTGAACCGCCTTTGTAGTGAGGCAAACAAATATGCAAAAATATCCCTTAATTAACTTAGCATTACGTAATTGACTTGATTTGAGCAGAAACGGTCCGGCGAAATCTGTTGATACGTGACTAAATACGGGGTGAGGTATGACTCTATCAGCTGGCAGGTCAGCCATGATAGGTACTTCGGGCTGAGCGCGGCAACGGAAACATCTTATGCATTTAAACGTTCTGTGCCTTATAATGCGGCGGGCAGATAATATCCAAAATTGCTGACGTAAAATAGCATGTAGCGTGTCCGTGCCAGGGTGGCAGTTTATGCGATGATAGTGATCTATTATGAGGTCTACGAGCGGATTAGAACTAGGCAAAATGAATGGGTGTTGAGCATCGTATGTGAGTTCCGAACGAGTGAATCTACCTCCTACTCTGAGGAGACCGTCCTGCGTAAAAGGCGACAGACGTTGTAGTCGTACTGTGCAGATTCTATCGGTTTGCAGGCGGTGAATATCTTCTGCGAATGCATTCTGCTGTACAGAGCGGATCCAGAAGAGTAATGCTTCTCTACGTTCACTTACAGTTAGAGGGCCTAGTTGTCGCGAGTTTGAATTTAGTTTACAGTTACGAATGAATCGCCTCATGTAGGCAGTGACACCAGTTAGTTTTTCTAAAGAGCTGAAGCAAGTGAGCAGATCACTATCGACACCGGGTATCGAGAAATTGCATGGTACGTATTTTGGTTTGAGCCCTGGCAAGTCTTGTCGAGTATGAGCTGAAGGCATCTTGGGCCAGGTATCCTCTGGCAATTTGAGCCAAGGAGGAGACCACCATAAATCATGAGCGGAGAGAGCTTGAGCTGATAATCCTCTGCTTGCACAGTCAGCAGGATTTAATTGGGAAGGTACATGACGCCACTTAAGTGTGAGTGAATTTGAGTTAATTTTTGTTACTCTATTTGATTCAAATGTTTGTAAACGATGGGGCGGAGTTTTTATCCATGCAAGCACTATGGTACTATCTGACCAACAAACGTGATGTGTAATTGTGAGATGAGCAGACAATTGTTGGGAGACACGCAACATGAGCTGAGATAATAGAGTTGCAGCAGACAACTCTAATTTGGGGATTGTGAGTTTATTTTTAATCGGTGCGACTTTAGATTTAGCAATCATGAGGTGAACGTTAACAGATCCGTTGTGAGCTGATTCTTGTAAATATATCACTGCAGCAAAACCAATTTCCGAAGCATCTGCGAATCCGTGAAGTGAGTATGTTGATTTGAATTTGTGTGGAGCAATATGTCTGGGAAAATGTATATCTGAGATGTGCGGAAGATCATGATAGATGCGCTGCCAATCATCTGTAATATTATTTGGAGTGGGATCGTCCCAGTCCAATTTAGTTAACCATAACCTTTGAAGAAGTATTTTTGCGCGGAATATGACGGGTGTAACCCAACCGTTTGGGTCATAGAGAGAAGCTACTGTGCTAAGAATTGAACGTTTTGTAATGTGGGTAACTGGTGGTAATGAGATGTGATATGTAAATTCATCAGACCGGGGAATCCATCTAATACCCAAAACCTTAATTGATGGAGACTCTGCGCTGATGTCAAAGTCTTTAGGCATTTCGCATTGATCGTCTGGAAATCTTTGCAAGAGCTGAGGTGTGTTTGATGTCCATTTACTAAGTTTAAATCCACCGAGTGATAACAAATCAATGAGCTGAGTTTGGAGTGCTGATGCTTCTTCTATGGTGTCATGGCCGCAAAGTACATCATCCACGAAAACAAATTTACGCAAAATTTCGGCAGCCTGAGGATAGCGATGACCTTCATCTTCAGCTAATTGTAATAATGTGCGGATAGCATGATATGGACTTGAGCGCAATCCGTATGTAACAGTGTTGAGTGCATATGTGAGCAGAGGTCGATCTGGAGACGATCGCCAGAGTATGAGCTGATAGTGTCTTTGGTCTGGTCTTAAGAGAATATTTCTAAACATCATTTTTATATCAGTGCTGAATACTATACGATGTGCGCGGAATGATATAATAATATCTACAATGTCTCGTTGAAGTGCTGGACCTGTGTGCAGGCAATCGTTTAAGCTGACTCCATTGGATGACTTACAACTGCCATCAAATACTGTGCGGAGTTTGTCAGTACCTGATTTGAACACGCCATGATGAGGAATATAATAATGAGGTTTATGAGTAAATGTAGACGGATGACACGGTGTCATGTGTCCTAATTTTATGTATTCGTTCATGAATTCTATATATTTTTGTCGCAGTGTGTGATCGGATTGCAACCGTTTTTCTAAATTGAGAAATCTACGTAGAGCAATAGCATGAGTACTACCTAATACGGGTGCATCTGATAAGAAGGGAAGAGTCACCATGTAACGGCCTGAATCGTCACGAATGGTGGTTGAGCTGAATATGTGTTCACATTGCTCGTGTAGCGGGTTTGAATGAGCAGAACGAGGCTGGGGTTCTTCCGACTCCCAGAATCTTTCCAGGCTTTTGCAAATATCATGAGTAGAATGAGCAGAATGTGTAGAGTGAGCCGACTGAGTATAATGAGTATGAGTAACATGAGCAGAGCCAACTTGAGCTACAGGTGAATCGCATGAGTGCTCAACGAGTCCTATGAGTGCAAAATCAAAAATCGTGCCGAAGGCTATGGGCTTCCCCGGGCCCAAAGCAATCTTAGTACCATCCAAAACGTGACCCAAAACGTCTGAGCCTAAAATGAGATCAATGGGCGCAGGAGTATGATAAGCTTGATCCGCCAATGGAATGAGCTGATGAGCTGAGTCTTGTACAACATCTGGTATTTTTTGCAAAGGTAAATAACCTGTAACGTCTTTGAGAATATGAGCGGTAGTAGTAATAGATGGCGTGTCACGGTGTGTGGGCCTAAATGTTATTGTGACCCAACCTTTAGAATTTTGTATGTGCTGATCACCTACACCTGTAATTTTTAATGAACATTGTTTTGGTTGCAAATTAAGATTTCTAGTCATGCGCTGAGTTATGAGCGTTATCATGCTACCACAGTCCAATAAAGCCCGAGCTTTGTGATATTCTCCGCATTTATCAGATATATTTAAAACGACTGTGGGAAGTAACACTGGAGTTTTTAATGGGTTTTCTATGTGCTGAGTTGAATTTACTTGGGCTGATTCTACAGAATATTGGGCTGAACTAGATTTAGATATTTTATGAGCTGAATGTGATACAGGTGTACTATGAGCTGAATGACATTTTAAATTATTGGGTTGATCTTCTAATTCTATGTGCTCCGTGATTGTAGGTAGTCATTGTTTTTTGTTTTGAGATTGATGAGTTGTAGACGGTGCATGATCAGACGATTGGTTGGGGTCTGATGATGATGATTGATGTGCACGCGTATGTTGTGTATAGGCCGTGTAGGTATGTGGCTTGTCCTGAGCACGCCGGCGGGGCTGTGCACGTAAATGAGGAGGAAGCAAATGCGCTGACGACACCGGAGAATTTGGAGTTCCGTGACGATGAAGCGAGGTGTGGTGATTTGCACTTCCACACTCTTTGCATGAGTTTGTCGAACGACATTCATTTTCAAAATGCGGACCTAGACATTTACGACATCTGTCGTTGGCTTCTATGAAATCCCAACGACCTTGAGTGGGCTGATGATTATATTTTGGACACGCGATAAGTTTGTGTTCTGTATTCCTACAATAGGGGCAGTAGAATCGCTTGTGTTTATCTGTATTCCGGGCTGAGTACTCGCGCCGCTCTGTTCGGGGGGAGGGGGGCCAGTAGCGTTGAGGGTAATGAGGAACTGGGCTGACGTGATAGCTACTTAAAGTGTGAGCCGATGGCGAGCGCTGAGCATTACGAGGATACGCGGGACTAATTGGTCTAAAGCGTGGACTGCGCGGAGAGTTTGCGGGGGGTGTGTGTTGACGAGAGGGCCCAGTTTGTGGTGAGTAGGTAACACCGCGCGTTGCATTAGAATATTCGGTTTCGATACAGCGCGCGTGCTCCTCTAAAAAAGAAATCAAATCACCTAAGGTGGGCAGAGTGTCCGAGATGCCGTATCTTCTTTCGAACAGGGTGCGGAGCTCGCCTCGTAATTTTCTAACTACAATAGACACAAATACGTAATTACTATCCATAGGTAAACGCAGATTATTTAATGCGCTTTGTGCGAAAATGAGCGGAGTTAAAAACGTCGCGCGTATGCTTGATCGAATATGAATATTAGGTAGGCCGAGTATTATATCAACAAACCCATCTATCAGAACACGGCGGTTTTCATACCTACGTGTGAGTATATCGAGCGCGACGCTGTAATTATCATTTGTGATTTTTAAATGCGCAATCATGCTGAGCGCCTCCCCCGATAGGCAAGACAAAAGATAGTGCAGCTTAACTGCATCTGTAAGTGACGTCATGTCGTCTGTAAGACTCCTAAAAATCGTAATAAACGATGGCCAGTCCTCAACGCGTGAGCTGAATTTTGGCAGTTCAATTTTGGGCAGAACGGCAGAAGTGAGCTGACTTGACTCTGAAGTGGAACTTATATTTTCCGCTGCAGTTAAAATATCATAATATTCGGATAGCGCGTTCTCGTAACCGGCTGTATAAAACTTTTCAATTTCTTCTGTAACACTGCCGTCGTCTAAAATTTCGCAGTATAAATTTTCTAATTTTTGTTTAAAATTTTGTAGGTCTTTAAAACGCGCATTAAACTCCGTTTTGTTAGACTTTGAGTCACCTTTGTGTAATGCCAATGCGATCTCTCTGAGCCGACTAATAGATTTAATAGTTTGCCTAAATATGGCCGCTTGCGATTTTGTAGGCATGTTTAAAAATATATGCGTGTAACTAAGTTAAATATTTAAAAGTAATGAGCGGAAAATACGCGCGCAATTATATTAAAACGCAGAAAATAGATTTTAATAATGTGCCGACAATGTATACAATTTTATCATAAAATGTGTACGAGTTAATTAACAAATGAGCTGACCGATCGCCTGATGCTAATATAGTATTAGTGCATGTTTGATGAGCGGAGATTAATGCGTTAGAAGTCGTCTGTAATATTATATTAATGTCCTGAAGTTTGAATATAAACAAATCTTAGCGGGCGCGTTAGAAACAAAATAACGTAATGAAAACAATGTAAGTAGGTATGAGCAGGTTCAATCTCAATAGTGTGCCGACTTATTCAAAACAGCTGTAACGTAACACCTATAATATATTTGTATAAACACAGAACGTCGATAAGAATTCTTATTTAAAACAGCTGTAACGTAACACCTAATAATATTTTTGTATAGACACAGAACGTAGATAAGATATGAATTCAATGTGAAGGTCACTATTTATTCTATGAAGAATACCTAATTGAGAATGAATGTAACAGCTGTTGTTCGCACGGGCGCCGTGTAGGTACACAAATCAAGTTTTCTGTATCGAAGCGAGCCGACGATGTTAGTATGGGCACTTGAGATGTTATGCAACCCGTAACTATTAAAATAATGCTAAGTTAATTAATATTGTGTTTTAAAAATTGAGAATATGAAGATATAAACGTTATATATAGATAAAATACTTAGTAATGCAACGACGATTTACAATTCTGTTATGAGCCGAACGTAATTCACAATACGCACTAGTTATTACTTATTTTATATGCGAGTCAAACATTAAAATATTTTGTAAGTAATTAAGAGCTGAGAAAATTATATGAGATATTATTGGCACAAATTATGTATTAGGTACGTTAGGGAAGTTCTGGAATGTTCGAGTTCTTTGTTCGACAATAAGCCGACAACCTACCCACTATTTTTTTTTATTTATTTTTTTTGGGTTTTTCCTATGAATTTATGGGTATTAACATATAGGTTAATATCAAAGTACAGAATAGGGGTTTAATGTTAAATGTGCCGAATTGATAATGGGAATGGACTGTAACTTGGTTTTAAAATGGCGGGGCGGCCTGGCCAGAATTAATTGGACAAAATATAAATAATCGAGCTGATTTTATGTGCAGATTTGGGCGGAGTGGAACTGTAGGTGCTGGTTCTAATGAGGCCCAACGCCGGTAATAGGGAGAAGGGCTTCACGAAGGCTCGATGGACCTAGAAATGTGTAAGCTAGGAACTTACACATACGACTTTGAGCTGAGGGAAGTAGGTATATAGGTTAATGTGAGGGCTGGAGAAATCTGGGACTGACCTTATTGTTGAGCTGGTGGTTCTGTATCTGGGCGGAGGTTTCTTCTCACTACACTACACAGCTGTTGAGCGGATTATCGATAGATTTATCGCGGTTCGCCGGCGAATTTGGTATTATATTAACGAGCACAAATAAATATGCGCACACGCGTTCGCGTTCACTAGGTTTCGGGATGAGCTGAAAATGCATCCGGCGCGGGAGGGGTTCTAATTGCAAGTGTTCGTCACTCTCTGACAGCGCCCCTCAGTCGGTCGGCCATACTTCACGTAGTGATGTCCTTTGTGTTTATTCTAAACGTCGCGCTAGTGTTGGCGCGAACAGCTGATAGTTCGAATCAATTTATTTCTAGTAAATTCCAATAGTAGAGCATATTGACTTACCTTATGACGGCAGTGATCTTATGAATTTGTTTCGTTGTAATATTGACTACAATCGCGATATCCTGAAAATAAAAAAATATGAAATCAAATTAAATTTTTACGAACCAACTTACCTTATCCCAGCTCGTACAGAGACAATCATCGAATGTTCTGTTGTCAATTTTGAACTAAAAGAGGGTTTAATAGTAGACCAAAATTAATCTAAGGATTTATTAATTGCTCATTGTCTCGTAAAAGTGAAATCCAATATAAGAATAAATTTATCCGTCGCAAACATCTCTGAATCTCCAATATTTGAGATTTGATATGCAAATCAAATTTAAACTTAGTACTTTTACCTTATAAACCTAATGATTTTAATAATGAGAATTCTCCGATATCTGTTAATTCCGTTCACACTGTATCATACACAAATAGTTTTCGACGCACTCTAGAGGTTAACTTAAATCTTTATAAATGCACAAAATAAATAATTTAAATTAAATATATACAAAATTTATCGACTAGTTCTTATGATGGCATTACTAGTATTAATTATACTCGTATCTAATTATTAAACATACATATACTATAACGAATTCTTTATCAAATAAATATTATATACGACATTTATTTTTCAGCGTAATCGCACTAGGGCAACAAAATTATGTCCAAGCAATTACGTCGAGTCCCGGAATACATTTTGATTATTTAGGACAACTTAAAATAAGAAGAGCTACCTCGATACCATGATACCAGTTGACACATCTTATACAGGGTGGCCAAAAAGTCGTGGATCAAACGAAACAGGGAGATAAAGGAGGTAATTTCCAACAAAAAATCTTTCTCCAGCATGGCTATAACTTCATTGCACGAAAAGATATGAACTATTTTTGTTTTTTTCAATGAAAGTACCGAGTTTTTTTACAATTTAATCAGTAAAAAGTTAAAATGATTAAAAATAATTAAAAAAAAGCTGTTGTATTATGACTCGATTTTGTATCAATACTACAAAAAATGTATTGCAGCTCTTGGTATCAAACTTAACGAGCAAATAATGTTTTTCCTTAAATTTTGATGCGTTTCAAAAAATGAGTTCTCACTTTAAGAGCACCATTTGAAAAAAAAACGTATTACGGAAAGGTGACCCTGTATTATAAAAACTTGCCGGTTTAATGCTGATTAAAATGAGGTACAACACTTTACTTTTTGATCTTTAGTTTTGGTTTTATAATCTTTTTTCATATCAAGGTGCAAATTTCATAAAATTATAAATTCAAAGGAAAAATTAGATTTTTTCTCATACATATTACATAGTAATTTCAGAAGCCATTATGAAATAAAAACAACGATTGTGCCTTAGTACTTTTATTAAATACAAATTTTTACATTAAATGTTCAAAGTTCCTACCTCTGACCATAACGCACAATCTGCACCGCCTAATAAAATTTGCTCGTAATCGGCGGAATGCATCTCTGTTATTTTGAATTTGTAACTTAGCGAACTCGAGCTTTTGTCGTAGTTCTTGTTCGGTGTTGTTCTCTCCATGATACACTATTTCTTTAAAATAGCCCCAAACCAAAAAGTCCATGGGATTAAGGTCGGGCGATCGGGGTGGCCATGCAATAGGTCCACCTCGACCAATCCACCGGTTAGGGAAACGCTCGTTCAAATGTTCTCGAACTGCTCTAGTGTAATGAGGCGGGGCGCCGTCTTGTTGCAGCCACATTTCTGCCACTCTATCTTCAGGAATCTCAGCTTCGTTCAGTATTTGGTTCAAATTATTTTGTAAGAAATTCAAATACATAGCACCATTCAGCCTTGGTGGCATTTCATGTAGCACAAGCTGCTGGTCAATTATTTCACCCCACATATTTATCCCAAACAGATGCTGGAATCGATCATTTCTGATGATATGTGGGTTCACTCTGGAGTAATAATGTAAATTGTGGATGTTAAAAACTGCCATTCTTCTAAAATTTGACTCATCAGTCCATAACACTTTGTTGAAGAACTGCGAATCCTCTCTGTGTCTTCTAAGCATCTCTCTACAAAACCTCACTCTAGGTTCATAGTCAGCTGGCAGTAAAGCTTGCACCCTTTGCACGTGGTAAGCGTGAAATTTATTTCTTTTAATGATAAGCTGCACCGTCGATCGTGGGATCCCGAGATTTCGTGATATTTGGCGTTGGCTAATACCAGGGTCCAATCTTAACTGTCTCAGTATTTGCTCTTCATTATCAAATCGTACTACTGGTTCTCGCAGCATGCTCCCCGGGTAAGGTTCCCTCCATGTACGCATTATGCACGCACATAAAGACCCTGTAGTCCGGGAAACGGTCTCGGTTAGGGTAGCGTTGTCGATATTCTCTGGCAGCAGCGCGAGCATTACCGTCGCAAAAACCATAGAGGTAATGCATTTCTGCATACTCCCGTTGGGTGTATGCTCTCCTCGCAGCAGCCATTTTAGCTTATCTAGTCAATCCGAAGTGATCACAAAATCCGATTCACACAGCGCTGGTCACAGGTAGGCAATATCACAAGTCCATAAACAAAGCGTAGGTCACAGGTAGGCAATCAATCACAAGTCCAGAAACGAAGCGCGGGTCACAACTAATCACAAAAAATACCGTGCAAAATAATAAGTGTGCGTAGTCACATCCAGAAAGTGAGTGAGCCACTAAACAAAGAAAGATACTCACGCGCTTCCACCCCTCCCGCTCTGCTTCGCCCGGCATTCTACTACCTGAACTAAGACGGGTATTCTGACCTTTTTCGACAAAGGATTAAATGGTTAGTGTGAAAGAGAGGCACAATTCCTTTGTATCGAGTGTTTTTACAGAGTTTTTTGTATTGTATGACCCTTTCGTTTCCTAGAAAAGATAAATCGTTAAATTTAAAAATAAGGCTCATTTAATGAAATTTGCACCTTGGTATGAAAAAACGATCATAAAACCAAAACTAAAGATCAAAAAGTAAAGTGTTGTACCTAATTTTAATCAGCATTAAACCGGCAAGTTTTTATAATACAGGGTCACCTTTCCGTAATACGTTTTTTTTTCAAATGGTGCTCTTAAAGTGAGAACTCATTTTTTGAAACGCATCAAAATTTACGGAAAAACATTAATTGCTCGTTAAGTTTGATACCAAGAGCTGCAATACATTTTTTGTAGTATTGATACAAAATCGAGTCATAATACAACAGCTTTTTTTTAATTATTTTTAATCATTTTAACTTTTTACTGATTAAATTGTAAAAAAACTCGGTACTTTCATTGAAAAAAAACAAAAATAGTTCATATCTTTTCGTGCAATGAAGTTATAGCCATGCTGGAGAAAGATTTTTTGTTGGAAATTACCTCCTTTATCTCCCTGTTTCGTTTGATCCACGACTTTTTGGCCACCCTGTATAGGTCCACACATTGAGAACGTTAACTCTATTCTAGGAACTGCTAGATATTTATGTAAAAAATATGAAGCGTTAAATGATATCGAATGTCATAACATGTTAGAACCTACAACAGCACGGTATTACGACATGTCAAGGAATAGGGTAGTAAACGGTCAGTTTGGTTTGGTGGCATTGGAACTGCTTTCAAACATATTTTTGGAACTTTAAACGAGGACGATGGAATTAAATATGATCAGGCGATTGAAATTATAAAAGATAACCAAGGAAAACTGACTTCCTTAATAAAAAAAAACATTTTAGTTACTAAATCTACATTAAATTCCTATAATAAAACTTTTCATGAAATGAAAATTAATGAACCTCGTGTAAATGATGCTATCGACATTCTCTCGGTAAACATCTATAATTTAAGTAATGTGTCAAATAATTTAGTTATTATAACTAATATTAACTCTATCCTTAATAGTTTAGAATCAACGCTTTTAACTTTGTCTTTTCGTCTAGAGGACTTATCAAACGCTATCGTATTCAGTAGTCAAAACATTCTGCATCCATCGGTTATAACGCCGAGTCAATTATACCGAGAACTTGTCGAGAATGATATTCATCTGAACAATGATGTCGAGTTTTCTGTAAATTTAGAATTAGATTATATGTATCACCTAATGAAAAATTCAAAAGTATTTTGCTATTACATAAATAGGAATACATAATTAGGGGTATTTAATTTGTATCATAGCATAGCTTTTCCGATACCCTATAACCCGGAAAATCCGGACACTTATACTACCATTATACCTAGCACAAAGTATATCGCAGTGACTAAAGACAAACAACATTTTTGTAACTTGAGTGACTTGGACGAGTGTATGACTATTAATCCCCAAACTTAACATACGATGTGATGAATATATACTCTATAAGTGAATATCCAACCAACCAAGCAAGTGAACTATTATTAAAGGTTATGAGAAAACCTCCCACACAGTGTGAAACTAAGATCATTCATGGACACTTAAAAATTTGGAAAGCATTAGCTAATAATCAATGGATTTATATACATTCTGTTCCGACACAATTATCCATAGATTGCCAAGATCAGTCTGAAAAGGTTGTCACCCTACTGGGTACTGGGATTGTGTCGCTTTCCGGCAATTGTGTCGCATTTACTTCTAGTATTAGATTAATTCCTAATAGTAATAACTTTGTGAATTTAACTATGACCCCTATGTCGTCTGATTACAATTTAATCAACCCCCTAATGTGTTGTTTAAATGTTAATTTAATGTGCCCCCTATATCTTTAATAAACACTGATTTAGACGATTTTTTAAATGATTAAATTTAAAATTCTTTAATTAACCAAGCTGACAAAATAATCGATCAGTCAAATATCGTTAAATACGGGACACACTATTCTAATATAACTCTATTTTTAATTGTCTTGGTTAGTAGCTTTATATTTTACAAAATCTGTAGATACATTATTATTAAAGTCCAAAATCACCAGTCGATATAGAACTAGATGAAGGTATTTTTTTTTTTTTTTTTTTTATTTTTTTTTATTCAAAATTGGTATTTTTAAATACTCTTTTTGAACGTCGATACTACGTGATGCCTACCACCGGTTCGGGAACTAACCCAGCGAGAAGAGCCGGCAAGAAACTCGTCTGGGGCCATCTTTTACCAAAAAGATGGAAAATTATTCTTTTAAAATCAAAATTATTACAATGTTTACTTATGTCTATGTAACAAATAATAAGATAAGATAAGGAGCCACCTTATTCCCAAGGTGTGCCGTCTTGAATAAAGTCATTAATTTTATAATACGCTTTGGCACACAAACGCTCTTTAACTACTTTTTTAAACTTATTAATGGGAAAGTTTTGAACCTTTTCTGGGATTATATTGTATAAGCGTATACATTGGCCTTTAAAGGATTTACTAACTTTGCTTAGTCTGAACACTGGCATATCTAACTTGTTCTTATTTCTAGTGTTTACACAATGATTATCACATTTCTTTTTGAAGTTGTTTAGATTCTTTCTTACATATAACACATTTTCCAAAA
This sequence comes from Phengaris alcon alcon, assembly GCA_037179445.1. NCBI lineage: Eukaryota > Metazoa > Arthropoda > Insecta > Lepidoptera > Lycaenidae > Phengaris > Phengaris alcon. The sequence goes on along the minus strand of JAYRCH010000155.1, from coordinate 2,601,680 downwards.
TGTATTGAGATGCGACGGTCAGAACTTTTATTTCTTTAAACTTTTCCCTTAGAGATTCAAAAGTCGACATCTTATAAATAGAACGTATAGCACGTTTCTGCAGCACAAATATTGTATTAATGTCCGCAGCGTTTCCCCACAAGAGGATGCCGTACGACATTATGCTATGAAAATAGCTAAAGTAAACTAATCGCGCGGTCTCTATGTCGGTAATTTCTCTAATTTTTTTAACAGCGTATGCTGCAGAACTCAGCTTATCTGCCAATTTAGCAATATGTGGTCCCCACTGTAACTTACTATCTAATGTTATACCTAGAAATACAGTGGTGTCTACTAATTTCATTTTCTCATTATTTAATAGTATATTGGTTTGTGCCTGCGTAACATTTGGCAAGCTGAACTTTAAACATTTTGTTTTATTAGAATTCAACAGTAAATTATTAGCATTAAACCAATGTACTATTTTTGAGAGAGCACTATTTACCTCGTCATTGTTAGATTGTCGTCGCTTCACATTAAAAATTAGTGAAGTGTCATCAGCAAAAAGTACTATCTCATGCTTATCATTAACTAGATAAGGTAGATCATTTATATAGATGAGAAATAGAAAAGGGCCCAAAATAGACCCCTGTGGTACTCCTAGTTTAATTTTAGTACCATTAGACCTTTTGGAATTAACTTCTACAGTCTGTGTTCTATTTATTAGATAAGAGCTTAGAAGCTTTAGTGCCGTGCCCCTTACACCATAATGGTATAATTTCCTGAACAGCGTATCATGCTCCACACAGTCAAATGCTTTGGATAAATCACAGAATATACCAAGTGCATCCTGTGACCTCTCCCAAGCTTCAAATATACTGCACAGAAGACTGATGCCTGCATCTGTTGTGGACCGACCTTTAGTAAAACCAAACTGATTACTATGTAACAATTTATTCGAGTTGAAGTGAAAAAGTAATTGATTTAGAATAATTTTTTCAAAAATTTTACTTAAAGTCGGTAATATAAATATTGGTCTATAGTTAGCTGGGTCTGATTTATTCCCAGCTTTAAAGAGAGGCATCACCTTGCTGTGCTTCATCAAGTCAGGGAACACGCCACTTTTAATACAATTATTAAAAACTAATGCTAGGTGAGGGGCAATGATGTCAATTACTGGTTTTATAACTTTTGTGGACATACCCCAGAGATCAGTTGTACTTTTAATATTAAGTAATTTAAATGCCTTGATAATGTCTCTAGAGTCTATTTCTTTGAAAATAAAATTTACATCACATTCCTTCACATTATCTCTAAGTAATTTTTCGGCAACTGTAGGTGATGAATTTAAGTTTTTTGTAGTTGAGATCGAAATGTCTGCAAAAAACTTCTCAAATACTGTCGCAACTTCAATGTCAGAACTAACTTTTTTATCATTAATATAAAGTTCAAATTTAGAGTTGCGACTGGCGACTTTTCTAGTCTCATCTGCAATTATTTTCCAGATGGTTTTCACTTTGTTTTTAGAGTTCTTAATTTTTTCTTTGATGTGAAGAACCTTCGCCGCTTGACATACCTTCTTGAAAATCTTCGAGTATTTCTTGACATATAGTTTAAAAGCTTCACTCCTGTTCATTGACTTCTCGTTATACAAGTCATACAATCTTTGTCTACTAACAATAATACCTGCAGTTGCCCAGTTACTAAAATTATTTCTTTTATTACTAAATCTGACCGATTTAGAAGTAAATACAGAGTCAAATTGGTTTTTTACTACTTTAAATAAATTATTAAAAGTTTCATTTGGATTAATTGACTCATTCAAACATTGAAAACTTGAAAGTAATTTACTTCTAAATTTCTCAATACGTTTTGTGTTTACAGGAATAAACTCAATATTTTCTATCGGATTATTATCACATTTAAGATCAAATGATGCTAGCTGTCCACAGTGATCAGAGTTAAGTACATTAATTATGTCTTTCCTAAAAGGAGTGACATTTGTGAAAATATTATCTATACAAGTAGCTGTTGTTTCACATATTCTTGTTGGTTCATAAAATAAATTAATTAGATTATACGATTTGAATAAAGATGTGAATCTAACAGTGGTGGAGTTAGAGTCTAATAAATTAATATTAAAATCACCACATACAATAATCTTCTTATTAGAGACACATACTTTCGTCAGCACTTGATCCATTATTTGTTCAAAAGAATCGTATAAGCTTGATGGAGGCCTGTATACATATACAATAATAAGGTGGCTCAACTCAATACAAGCCAACTCAATAATTCGTTCACTAGACAGTTTTACAATATCTTTACGTTCTTTACATTTCAATTTATTATTAATCAAAATTAAGGAGCCACCCCTAATGACATTTTCTCGACAGAAAGAGCTCCCTACTTGGTGATCACAATAGTTAAATATTAATTCATGATTTTTTAACCAATGTTCTGTTACGCATATAATGTCAATTTTAAATTCATTTAAAAATAACTCAAGTTCTAATTCTTTCCCTATTATGCCTTGTAAATTTTGATGCACCAAGTTTATATTAAAATTACAGTTTTTCCCAGAGTTCTTACTAGGCCCTTCGTAGGAGGCATCAGTATAAATATTCATATCTATATATAATATATCAGTATAAATATATTAGTATAATTAGTACCCCGCCTAGAATTAGAATTCATTAATTTTGGTAAAGTTCGATTTTTAGCCCCGAACTTTACACTCAACCGGGGGGTTGTTATACCTTTACAATGTAAGTAGTTGGCCTGACTAGACCTTAAGTCAAGTCAGCATATCCTAACATCATATTAGGTCGCCCGTCGGTTGGACAGTCAGTCTGAAGGAAGCCGTCAGTCATATTGCGGAGCACTTTTTTGTTGTACTATTTCTTGCTCTTTTATTTCTAAATCCTATTTCTAAATAATTATTGTAAGGTGCGTTAATAAAGAAACCCTCTTTTAAAACGCGATCCGCGAGGCCCCGCATAACAGTACTTCGAGGAGTGTTGATTTACGGCTAAACCGTGAAGTCCAGGTGCCTAAAATTCGGTGTGAACTGACCCTTAGACTTCTCACTACCTCGGTTGGCAGTATGGGGCTTGATAACCTATATAAACTTTATGAAGTATTTGGGAATTTGGATGTTATTCTAGTAAATTGAGCAATTTGTGCAACCGACTTAGTTAGAAACATCTATCCAAATCAAATTATCTAATTTTCGTCCGTAAGTGTAGCCATACACCATACTGCCTATCGTCCAGTCGAATCGATGCTACCGATCGGATCAGTTGAATGTCAGATCTGACCGTGTAAAGGCGTGGAGTGTCATGACAGTTTATACTGTTTATGTCAATATGGAACTGTTCTAATCGGTAGCGTCATGACGATGGGTCATTGGACGATAGGCAGTATAGTGTATGGCTACCATAAAGCTTAGACCGCAGACCTGCATACCCTCAAAAGTATAGGTATTACTAGCTTTTTCCCGCGGCCCCGCCCGAGTAATTATAGTATCGGATATCCCACGGGAATACTGTAGGTACTTTTTCGGAGTAAAAAGTAGCCTATGTTCTAATCAAGACCTTAAACTACTACCATACCAAATTTCATCGAAATCCGTTCAGTAGTTTTTGAGTGAAAGAGTTACAAACATACATACATCCATCCTCACAAGCTTTTACGTTTATAATAGTAGTAGGAATAGGAGTTGGATATGTATAAATGAAATTTTCGGTTTCCCTTTAGCTCATAATATAAAAAGCCTCAAATTGAAAAGGAAAAAGTTCACAATTTCTTTCAAAGGATCAACCCTCAGGTCCTTTCTTCGAAAGTTTTCTAAGGGCCACTTTATTACACAAACGATCTTGATACTCGAGTTTAATATCAACGAGCAAATAGACGTCTTACAATATCGATTGTTCATCTTGGAAATTTGTTGAGTAGTTAATAGAATAAGGCGTTACTTCTTCTACGCTACGGAAATCCATAACATACAATTTAATTAATATTAAAGGCAAATGTGTGAGTGCACGCATGCTTAGTGAGTACACGCATGCATAGTGAGTACACGCATGCTTAGTGAGTACACGCATAAGCATGCGTGTACTCACACATTTGCTTGCAGGTTGCGAGTATTTTTTCGCGGGATATTGCTAGATATAATATTAATTATATTGTATACATATGAAATTTGCCAAGATTTTAGACGAAATCGCTTTAATAATTGTAAAATGAATGAATGTCTTTTTTAAATTTTAGTAAGTAGAACATTTTAACAGACGACAAGTTAGTCTAGATTAGACAATTAATCTAGATTAGAAGTATTAGAACCAGTGAGTCTAAAAAGGCCACTTTGGGTGTTTCATATATTTTTTCCATACGTATATAATTTTGAATTTGCTAGGTATAACATAATATGATACTGTTGTTTTAAAAACGACCGGAGAACTTTGTATCCATGGACATCCATAGAAAATAAATACTGCTAATGAATGATTTGTGTATGATTCATTCATCTAATATTCTGCTAAGTGGCCTTTTTAGACCCCCAGTTCACACCGAGACTTAACTTGGCGACACAAAATTGAACTTTTTTCGTTACATAAAAATATACACGTTTCATTGCAAGAGCGGTGCCGTGGTGCGCACGCAATTCGAACTCATGCAATAAAACGTGTTCCCTTGTTTTGTGTGGTGAATAAAGTAAATAAAAGGCGTTTGATGTAAAATTAAACATACAAAATATTTTATGAGAGAGAATGTAGACATTTTCAACAACCCCTTCAGTTTATAAAAAGTTTTCTGAAGAGGGGTTTGTATTTAAGATACAACTTAGCTCAACAAAAGATCCATTGGTTCAATCAATGAGGTGTGAAAGGTACAAAAATGATATGGGCTTTTCTGTAAATACAAAGCAGGAAATCGCTCTTGATAGCTATTCAAATTTGAACTTTATTCACTACACAAAAGATACACGTTTCATTGCTCGAATATTAAATATAATTTATTGGTGAAAACATAAGGTTCACATTACAATATTAAAAATGAAGAATTAAAAACTAGTTATGATAACAAAATCAATTGTACCATAAAAGAAGGTAAGTACTAAAAAAATAATAACTACTCCAAAACTTAAAATGCTACAAAACAAAGAAATCTCCCAGGTCGTCCCCACCAGGCAGAGTACCTAGAAGGCTCAAAGAGTGCTCATTGCTAGAGTCCGAATTTCGAGCTACACCACGCTGCCCGCCGCTCTTGCATTGAAACGTTTATCTTCCTCTGTAGTGAATAAAGTTCAAATTAGAATCACTAGCTTAAAAATGCATCGCCTCGATACGAGTGCCCTTAATATATAAAATATTTTGAATAAAGTTTTATGCATTTATTTGTTTTATATACACATATAGTAACAGATGACTATTAAAAAAAGATGCAACGCACTTAAAGAGCATTAAAAGAAAAAAGTTTAAGATGTAAAGTTTCACAATAATTGTGTTACTAACTGAAAAGAATTCCATTTGGAGCCGATCGCAAAAACTAACTTCCCTAAAAGGGTTCTGGAGTAAGTGATTGCTCCCTTAGGACGTCTTGGCCAATGCTTATTAATTAAATAAAATACCGGACAGTTTTATTTCTTTTAGCAAAACATTTTAGTGTGATCAAAAATATAGAAAGTTGAACATGCACACTAAGGTACAAACTCTTTATTAGGTAAGTGGGATTTTTGGTATTGGCCTTATTTGCTAATTATATCAAGTCAACGATGATATAATTTGGAACAATGAGTATAGATAATATTTTTTTTTAATTTTACTAGACTACGGCCTTTTCATAACTTTCAAGTCTCAGGCTGGGACTATGTTATCCGGAATCCTTAATTCCGGGGAAAAACAGAGTACGAAAATAGAACTAGGCGCTAATACATTAGAGCTGAAAATCGAACTCACAAGTGTCAAGTCAAATGTAAATGTCCCAGCCTTAGAGTATTTTTACATAATCCGATCCGATAATATCGTACCGGTTATTGTGAAAGACTGGCTGTGGAGACATATGTCTCATACATATACCAGTCTTTCACAATAACCGGTCATAGTCTTTCTCTTGGCTATCGGATATCGGCGTGCGACACCGATATCGGATTGGAAGGGTCCTACAATAACTGATTTGTTTTATAAGTAGATGGTAGGTACATACATAGAACGTGGGAAGCCATTTTGATACTATTTTGTAGAACTTAATATTTATTATTTAGCTAATATTAATTATTCTATTAAATTTTAACGAAAATTCTATTTCCCGCCTTTTTAGCTTGACACTGGCAAATCCCGACGCCATTTATTTAAATAAAAAATATATTATATATGTATCTTGACCTTCACAGTCAAAGCTGCGAAAAACCGTTAGTGTTTTCAGATTACGCAATAACGATATGTTACAAATGTTACAAATGAACCATATTTTCTGCCTTTGTCATTACATGACTTTTCGGCGCGATATCATATATCGTTAACGCTTGTTGTGAAAACTCTCACTGCAAATTAATTCTCGAATAGACTTGGCTCAAAACATGTCTGTCAATTGTCAGTCGGAGGATGACACTCAGGGTGACAGGCCGTAATCTGTCATTTCACTTCCGTCAAATTGCCAGCGACACTGAAAATATATTGCGGTAAAAAAGAAACAGATGAATTCTATCATGTTTTATATTCTGGTTTAAGTAAAATTGTTTAATAGCCAAATAGAATCTGTTAGATCGTTAAATCGAGGTTAGTAAGGTAGTGCATATTAGGCGCTTTTTAACTTACGTTTAGGTACATAACTAAGTTTTCTACATAAAGTGTACAATGGAACAATGACGACCTCTGTGGCTGCGCGCGTTGGTGTTGAAGCCGGTGGTCGCGGGTTCGAATTTGGTTCGGCGGGCGAAGGAACAAAAAGTTTTTCTGTGTTCCTGGGTCATGGATGTGTATTCAATATATGTATAATATAGTAAAAATCTTAAATATATTATGTACAGTATAAAAGTATTATATATACTTCCTGTTTTCTGGTACCTGTAACACAAGTTCTTCGGATACTTAGCATGGGGCCAGATTGACGTGGTGTGAAGCGTCCATAGAATGGAACACGCTGCCGCTCGACCAGGGGCCCTGATTCTTTTGCAGTAGAGAAAAGCTCAAATTCGAAAAAAAACGTCTTTTGAATTTTAACACAGTTTGTGACATGTGCATTCTCAGAACTTCACAATGGCAATCGAGTTATGATTGCTCGAACCATTTCGATTGTGAAGCACTGAGAATGCACGTTATGTTCGAATATGAACCTTTCTCAACTGCATGAGAATCGGGCCCCAGACATAAGATGAAAATCGCTCAACAGGGGCCTTACTCCCGAAAATGATTCGATTTCGATTTACGAGTCTGATCCGACGTCGATTTTGATTCAGTTTAGATCTGATCGATTTTTTAATCTTTGACACATTTTGATTTAATTTGTCAGCAAAACTCAAGTGTTATGCACGAAACACGTTCAATAACTACAATAACTTGCCATAAATAGGTAATTGGGGTTACTGTAAAAGGGAGTTAATTCTAAATTTTGGTGAAAATATTCAGTGGTATATTTAATGCATAGTACCTGGGAGACCGAGCTTTGCTCCGTGTTTTAGTAGAACGATAAAATAATTTAAAAATATAAAAGAAAACGAAACAATAACGAAATAAGAATCGCAAAAATATTCATCTTACCCACTATATACGTAATATTTCCTAGTATATTTTAATCTAACGATAAAATTTATAATATAATTCAATAAATAATAAAAATTTAATATAACAAAACCTAAAATGCAGTGGTTGTTTGGGGGCTTTAGTGATTGCTAAGTTGAGTAGCTTTTTTGATAGTTTTCAGTATTTTTTTAGTAGTTTTTAGAAATCTACGCGAGATTAGTAGTTTCACAAGAACAGAGCTAGCAACACTGGAACGAATCGCTTCAGTCCATCCGGCCGACTGATGCGATTTCGAAATTGCACACAGACGATACGATTTTGCATCCGTTCAGGCCGAACTAAAGGAAAACCGGACCGTATATTGGGCCCCTTGTTACGGGTAAGAGTAAATACAAGAGGTATTACCGTGACCAATATATTAAAAAAATATAGGGGTCGTGGGCAGAGGGCCGAGAGATCTGGTTTCGTGATTTACGAAATAAAACTTCACAACACATATATAAAAAACTTACCGTAAAAACGGGATTAAGAATATAACGACTACATCTTGAATCTATAGAAAATTTTATTCTAAAAGGAAAACGTCAATCGAAGAAGTGCCTTATATACCCTTCTCCGTCTTCTTTTTTTTAAACTTTTGACAACTATAAAAACTAAAGCGTAAAGAGAAAAAGTCCACAAATCAAAATAAAATATAATAAATTAACAATCGATATATTATGTAATATAATAATGCAATTATACTGTATTTTAAACATTATTCAAAATTAAATTATTATTTTTTAATATTTAAGACGGAAGTAAAATCGATCAACGAACCAAAATATATTAAAGCAAGGCCTTTTTAGTAAGGACGTGCGCCGGTAGATGGCGCTAAAGCCTCTGAATGACTAAAATTATTAAGTATACAAATCATAGATGACGCGAGTAACGTCGAAATAATTGATTTTACGGAGAGGAAATGTAACTACGTTACACCCTAACGGAGGAATTTGTTTTGGATTCGCTGCAACATCAGGGAATATTTTTCCTCGTATGGCGACCAGACCATCGCACCGTCTTGGTCTACTGGATTGACCAAGTTACTAACTCAATAAATTACATTTTATATTTGATCACACTTAATAACTAAAAAAATTTATAAAAGCTATAACCCGACTACGTCAATTATATAGCCTGTTATCCGGGCCATTATTGCGAAGCGTTTGACACAATATTCATTAAAATCGGATCAGTGGTTTAGCCGCTTGGGTGGTACCAACATTTATTCATACATGGATAGACTGCCAAAGTCATTACCCTTCCTTTTGGCTTCACCTTAGTCGGGTAAAAAGCCCTTCAGATCGTGTATACTCGTATTTCTATTGTGACGATTTCTTGTCACGTAACAATATCAATGTTCGCGACAGTACTTGTCAAAGGTTGCCACCTCTCTACGTTTTTGAGATCTTCATTTAATCTTCTATAAAGTATGTTTTAATATAACGTAAGATGTTTATTGTTAGTGTCACGACAACGTGTAAGTCTGGCAGCCATAAACGTGATGCAGCCTGCAGGGTTGGCACTGAGCAGGGAGCAGTCTTTACATCAGTGTTGCCAAGTCTATTTTTACGAATCTACTAAACTCGCGTCGTTACCTACTAAGAAGCTACAAAAAAAAATTGGAAACTACTAAAAAACGTGAAGTTTATATACCAAAAGCCTTTAGCTCGTATCTTCGCGCGCGAGCGAGACAGCCTGAAAATCCAAACGGGATTTAACCGGTAATATTTAAGAGAATTATCCCCCTGAAGACGTATATTATAGACGAGACATGTTTAGGAAAAAAGTGTCTCCAGTTAAATGGCCCCACTTTTTGTTATTTTTGGGGCCATTTTGACATTTAAAGTATGGTGAAAACAAGATGGCTGACATTTGAAGGATGGTGAAAACTAAGATGGCGTAACTTTTTTTTGTATGAAGATTTGTTCTGTCAAATGTACTTCGTCATAACTCAGCCTATCTTAGTTTTGAAATCTTTGCCTGAACCTCAATTCAATTTAAAGTAGACTTTCATTTTACTTTGATGATATTACAAGTGAAGCGACTTGTTATCATAAACTGATTTTGTGACGTTTGGACCAATCAGAAGGCGTTAGACGCTGCTTTAACTTTTACAAGAAAAGTTTGACAGTTATAGCATAGCGGGACTTGATTGTTATTGTATTATTGCAGGTTTAATTTAGCAGAATTGACCCTCTGCTTTCGATACTTATAATAATTGATGTCCATATCGTAAACCAAGTAGATGGGTAGAAGAAGATGTCGCACTGTGCAATTTTGACATAATATCGACGATGCAACGATCGATCGCACATTAGGGTCAGTTCACACCGCGAAAGTAGACCACGCTACGCGGTGCTGCATTTTTTAAATAGTTATTAAAATTTAACTTTAGTCGCTACACAAAAAGATACACAACGCGCTGTGCAGCTAACAATTCGAAATCTTGCTATGAAAAGTGTATCTTCTTGCGTATTTTAATATCAAGTTCAATTTCGAATTATTATCTTAAAATTGCAGCGCTGCGTCATGTTACGTAGAAACTGCCTTATATACACAACACCTATGTATAGTAGTAGTGTCTGGCAGGCTACGTACCTGCGGCATTTCATAAGATCAGTCATGTTTTTGTGGGGCATGCAGACTTATGGCGACAAAAAAACCAGTAAATACTGTAAAGAAATTATTTAAATCGGATCAAAAATGACGAAGATACAGCAATTTTAGTGAACTAAAATATTTGACGTAAACAAAAACAATGCACGCGAGGCACAAGCGTCATGAATCTTTATGAAATACCTATGAAGTATGAGTACAATCAAGCCGTTGTCGCACGCATCGCGACAGATTACGTCATCGTAACCAATTCAGCGGAAGCGCGCGTTTCAAACTAGCCGTCCAGAAAAACTTTAATAAATCCACCATTTCTTGACGGATTTTAATAATTTAAAATATAAAATGTTCAGTAAGTTAATACACACACGATGTACTCAGTAAAAATCAGATTTGCTATTAAGTGATTGACCCTCATTTAAAATAAAATTCCTCTTGCCAACCCTAGCAGCATTGTTATATTTTTATATGAGCCGTAGTGTACATAATTTTATATACTTGACGTACGGTAATAAACCGAAATTGTTATTCCAAGAATAAAAGTTACTCGGGGAAGAGTCTCATCGGTGCTTTGTGTGGCAAAAGAGTTAATGTAGAACTTGAAATGTTTCGGTTGTTTAAACCTGAAAATCTTTTGATACTTTCTATTTTGGCTGTCTGGTCAATGAATGCATTTACTTTCAATGCTTTCTTAAACATTATTTCTAGAAAATTCGAGTAGTTTACGGCTAGAAATGGATGAAAGAATCAGTTTTTGCCAAGTCACAAGTCTCGTATGTTTACAATTGTAAGTTTGCAGTTACGGTGCCTAACGCGTCAAAACGTGAATGTAAGCCTATTACGTAATGGAGCTATTCTTTTTATTCTCAGACTAGCTTTTAGCCGCGGCTCCGCCCGCGTAAATACAGTATCCCACGGGATCACTGTACATTTACTGGAAGAAGCCTATTTGTTAATCCAGAGCTCAAACTACTACCATACCAAATTCCATCAAAATCCGTTCAGTAGTTTTTGCGTGAAAGAGTAACAAACATCCATCCATTTATACATCCATCCATCCGCACAAACTTTCAAATTTATAATAGAAGTAGGATATAAATTGTTATTCTTAGATATATATTAAAATATAGTTTTTAGCTATTATTTGCAATTGTTGAAATGTTTTTATATTATCGACGTTAAAACCGAAAAATATTTCACTCCTATCTTTGGCAGTCACTTATAACAATGTAACCCTTTTATTAAGTCATTTTTTATCACTTCGATCATTGATGGTAGAAATTCTTGTCGTAGTCACCTGGAGTAAATTGTACCAACATTAATTACTACTTTTATTACATCTTGAGCTTATTTTGCCCACTCAGACTATGGGCGACTGATTGCTAATAAAACGTAGGTAAAAATGCGCAGTTTCAAATTAAGACCTCGCTAGATCGATTTTACTCCCCTAAAACTTTAACTAAATTGCGTGGTAATACTTGCAGCCGTTTTTGAGAAACCGATTCTAGTTTTAGGTTTGGTAAAATTAAAACCATTATACCAATACAAGATTGTCTCGTTTAAAGTATTTATTATTTATAAGTTAGTTCCCTAGTTATTACCTATTGTTTTATTACGGCTGGCGTTGCATACAAATTTCTTTAAAACCGCAGCTGTGTGTAAGATAGCCTTTATGGCCCATTCACAGCGATAGGCCATTATTTTCAGTGGCTCAGGTTCAACCTCAACGCCATTGCGTTCAAAAAACATTTTATGCCTAATATGAATATGATAGCGAATAAAATGGAATGGTTGCAAATGGAAATTCTGTAGATTTCGCTTCGATACGAATGGTGACTGGGCCCGACCGCAGGTGTTCCACTGGCTTACTGAAAACTGCCGTAAAACACCATTTGCATTGTATTTCTGTCGGTAAGTGTGGTCACTGGCACCCCAAAGCGGGATGTCAGGGGGAAGCGACGCTACGGTATTCTCCTGTATTTTTATATTATATAAATGAATAGTGCTCTGAAAATAATATAAAGTTGCCAGAAAGACAAAGAGAAGTTTACAAAAGGAATAAAGCACAAACTTTTTCATCCGTTGTTGGCTGATTTATACAGTATTCTCCGAGCGACGTAACCACTCTTGAAATACTGTAGTGCCTAGGAAAGTCGGTTTTAAATGTCGTATGGTTGCCCAAGCACATACGGCATTCTCACAACACAGTCTGCCTAGTCCAGAGGAATGACTGGTCAATACGTCTGGGGCCAAGCATGTGCGGGTTTCTTCACGATATTTCCTTCACCGTTAGAGCGTCCGTATAATGTACTTGAGATCTGTATGTGAGCTCCGTGGCCTAGTTGGTAGTCCGTTTGATTTGCACTCGAAAGAGTGCAGGTTCGATTCCCAGGTTGTGGCGTGTAACAATGAGACAAAAGGAATAGTACACTGAAAATCATTATTTTCAAAGACAAAGGAGGATGTCTCTTGCAGAAATAAGATAAGTTTTAAATATACAAAATCCTACCAATAACATAAAATAAATATTATAAATAAAATAAATAAAATAAAATAAAAAAGCCTTTATTATTTCCCAATCTTTTACAATTATAAAATATAGAATAGACTCATAATTTAATTAAAATCAAATTAATTTTGGATCAAATTATATAAGTGTCAAATTTATTATTAATTAATTTATAAATCTCAATCACTATAAAATTAAATTATTATCTGTCGTACCCGTGCATATATTTTTTTTAAATTTAAATCTAACATGTTTTATAAAATTTAAATTTATTTTGCCATTATTATTATTATTATTTACAAAAAAAATTGAATGACATTTTCTTTCTTTCGCTTGTTTTGTGTATTTGTTTCTAATTTGACATACATATAGGAAAATACCCAAATGTTTTTCATGGTGTTGCTCTCGTTCATGGGCAGCGGAAATTTCTTACCATCAGGCGATTTGTCTGCTAGTTTACTCTCTTACGCCAAAAGTAATATTATAATTATCTCCCGTGGTTCACCTGAATACGAAGGAAAAAGTCAAACACTTTAGGTCAGCAGCTCTGCAGTTCTCTTTAGGTCTGCAGCTCTCTTTAGGTCTGCAGCTCTCCGATTATATTATTTGAGCGTTTTTGCTTTCTAATGAAATAATTATATTATTTAGAATAATTGAAAAATGCTAACAAATATATTAATATGTTGCATATTTTTCTCATTATTTCTTATTTTTCTAAAGTTAACTGGAATATAACATATTTTATTGCAAGCGATATATACCCACACCACCATGCAGGTTGCAAAACAGAAGATCAATTCTCGTATTTAACGAAGAGTTTCATTTTACTTTGATTGTATTATGTGATGCGACTAAAATTAAACTAGGAGTACCACAGGGGTCTATTTTGGGCACTTTTCTATTTCTCATCTATATAAATGATCTACCTTATCTAGTTAATGATAAGCATGAGATAGTACTTTTTGCTGATGACACTTCACTAACTTTAATGTGAAGCGACGACAATCTAACAATGACGAGGTAAATAGTGCTCTCTCAAAAATAGTACATTGGTTTAATGCTAATAATTTACTGTTGAATTCTAATAAAACAAAAAGTTTAAAGTTCAGCTTGCCAAATGTTACGCAGGCACAAACCAATATACTATTAAATAATGAGAAAATGAAATTAGTAGACACCACTGTATTTCTAGGTATAACATTAGATAGTAAGTTACAGTGGGGACCACATATTGATAAATTGGCAGATAAGCTGAGTTCTGCAGCATACGCTGTTAAAAAAATTAGAGAAATTACCGACATAGAGACCGCGCGATTAGTTTACTTTAGCTATTTTCATAGCATAATGTCGTACGGCATCCTCTTGTGGGGAAACGCTGCGGACATTAATACAATATTTGTGCTGCAGAAACGTGCTATACGTTCTATTTATAAGATGTCGACTTTTGAATCTCTAAGGGAAAAGTTTAAAGAAATAAAAGTTTTGACCGTCGCATCTCAATACATTTTGGAAAATGTGTTATATGTAAGAAAGAATCTAAAAAAATTCAAAAAGAAATGTGATAATCATTGTGTAAACACTAGAAATAAGAACAAGTTAGATATGCCAGTGTTCAGACTAAGCAAAGTTAGTAAATCCTTTACAGGCCAATGTATACGCTTATACAATATAATCCCAGAAAAGGTTCAAAACCTTCCCATTAATAAGTTTAAAAAAGTAGTTAAAGAACGTTTGTGTGCCAAAGCGTATTATAAAATTAATGACTTCATTCAAGACGGCACACCTTGGGAATAAGGTGGCTCCTTATCTTATCTTATTATTTGTTACATAGACATAAGTAAACATTGTAATAATTTTGATTTTAAAAGAATAATTTTCCATCTTTTTGGTAAAAGATGGCCCCAGACGAGTTTCTTACCGGCTCTTCTCGCTGGGTTAGTTCCCGAACCGGTGGTAGGCATCACGTAGTATCGACGTTCAAAAAGAGTATTTAAAAATACCAATTTTTAATAAAAAAATTTTTGATTTTGATTTTGATTTTGACTTGTTATAATAAACTGACTTTGTTGGAGCAATCAGAAAGCGTCTGACACTAGTTTAACTTTGTTAAAGGCATATTGCCAATTGTTTTACACGTGCAGCCTGTGGGCTTACTATACGCAGAGGGCTTACAACGCTCTGCGCGTGCAGTATAATAATGCGTTTAAGGTACTACTGGGACTGTCTAGATTTTGTAGCGGATCTGGTATGTATGCGGAAGCGGGGGTCGACGACATTTACGCGATTGTCAGGAAGCGGTGCGCTTCCTTAATGAATAGACTACAGGCTAGCCCCAACACCATCCTGAACGCGTTGGAAAGCAGGTGGGACTCCCCTTTGTTAAAGCACTGGATTGGTCTACATGCGCCCGTAACGAGGTACAATATATTGTGAAAAAAATAAAAATACTAACATTACATATTTAGAATAAGGAAAAATTGCTACTAATTGGAATACTAACATTTATGGGTGTAGTTTTATATCTGAAATAAATGATTATTATTATTATTTTGGTTTTGGAACGAAGTTCCTTATGGAGCAATGCGGAGGGGTACACTAGCCGGGAAAAAACCTCCGTAACGTAAGATTTTTATGTATAGTCTTTATTATTTTCTTTATACCTCGAATAGAACTTAAAATTAATATTTTTATAATAAGGAACTTCGTTCCTATCCGGTGTCCCACGACACCACACGGCTTTTTTTAAATCTCTTAGATTCTCCTTTTCTGGTATTCTACAAAGCTGCGGGCTTATGGCCAAGCAAGCTTAGGTAAACTGTAAAATTAATTTATTGATAAAAAATTCCTGACGATTCGACAGGTATTCAGAATGACAGCTTTTTGCAGGGTTATGTATGTGAGTGAGTGAATGTCGAGTATTTTGAGGCTAGTGTGGAGTGTTTTAGGGATGATGCCAGTACTGGAGATGATGATGGGTATGATTTTGACTGTGTTCACTTTCGATTGTGATTTTAATTCGATTGTTAGGTCTGTGTATTTAGTCAATTCATTTGTATGCTTGGAAGTGATGTTGTGTGAATTGGGGATACCCAATTTTAGTTTTACCTCATGGTAAACTTGAACTTAAAACGAAAATTGGGTCTATGTAATTGGTCTATGAAGACATCGCCATAGCGATGTCTATGAGGTAAACTGTTCTATTTCGTTTGTCGTGAAGTGTTATGTCAGGTCTGTTACGGTGTACAGTCTTGTCTGTCAAAATTGTCCTGTCCCAGTATAGTTTGTAGTCAGGTGAGTCAAGTATGATTTGTGGTGTGTATTTGTAGTATGGTGTTTTGTATTTGATGAGTTTGTGTTTGTATGTGAGTGTCTGGTGTATGATTGCTGCTACTTGATCGTGTCTGTGTTTGTAGTCTGTTTGTGTGATGGATGAACAAGCACCTGTTATGTGTTAGATTGTTTCGGATTGTTTGTGGCAATGTCGGCAATGGTCGCTGCCTGCGCCAGAAGTACGAATGATATTTTTATGTAGTTTTTTGTGTCGATAACCAGGTTTTAAATCGCAATCATGAACCCTTCTGTTTCAGGGAATAGCTCACCACGCCTTAGCCATGCGTTTGATGCTATTTTGTCAACATTCGTATTGGTCAAATCAGTGAGATGGCGGCCGTGTAGAGATTTCTGCGATCCTGCGTCTATTGTTTCTTGTTTTGAAGTGATTTTTATTTGTTTAGAATTATTCGCGAGTGAGAATGTATTAGCTAGGCATACGGCGTTGTGTGCGATGAGTTAAGTGAGTGATTGTGGAAGTATGTTCTCAGAAGGGTGATTTATTTATTGTGTAAGTTGGTGATGTCAATAAGTCCCCTACCTCCTTCAATTTTAGGCAAGGTTAATCTTTGTGTGTTTTTTTTGTTCCTCTGATAGTATATTATGTTTTTGCGTGTGTTTATAGATGGATTCGCTGAGACATTCTGTAATTATTTTATATATTCTGTAGACAGGTGATTGGTCGATATTTGGCGGGATTTTGGGTATCATTTAAATCTTTAGGGAGCATAGAAGTTGTGCCTTGTGTTATGTAGGCTGGTAATATGTCGGGTGAGCTGATGAATGAGATGATGTGTTTGTGTAGAAGCATATGAGTACATGTTAGCTTTTTATACCAGAAGTTATGATTGTTTTATTGTTATTAACGTTTACGTAAATACCGGCTTAGCAGCTTAAGCGTATCGGGACTTGATTATAATTGTATTATTGCAGGTTTTATTTAGCAGAATTGACCCTCTGATTTCGATACTTATAATAATTGATGTCCATATCGTAAACCAAGTAGATTGATTGAAGATGTCGCGCTGTGCCATTTTTACATATTATCGTAACGATCGATTGCGCTTAGCCCCAGCATCGGATCATCCTCAGGTAGAGGACTCTGGGTACTTTGTTGGGTGGTGTGGGTCCTTGCACGATCATGCTGGAATTATTGCTTGTGTGGTGGTGGCGTTTGCACGATCTTGTTTGTATTTTGTAATATACGAGCTGTCTGGAAGTCTTTTCGCTTTACGCATTGTTATTGTTGTACGCATTTCTTCGCGAGATATTGCTAGATATGATATTAATTAAATTGAATTTATTTGAAAAATATTTTAAAACCAGCTGTGAGGTCAACGATCTCACAGCTGGTAGGTGTCACAATAATTGTGTAGAGTAATTTTATTTTATAGATATTTTTTTTTCCATTTTTATTATTATTATTGATAAGCGGGAAATCATATGAGGCCCAAAGTTTATGTCATTGAGTTAGCTAAGCGATATAATATAATTCCTATCGCATTTAGTATCAGTGGCTATTAACTCACGAACTGCAGTCAACCACTAACAGCAGATGACCATGGGGCCGGATAACGTGCGGGTACGGAAGTAAACAATTAGGTAAGGATCATACAAAAACATGGTTCTTTGGACGTGATATATCGCCATATTTTAGCTCTTAGCGCTTTAGCTTTTAGCGCTTTAAAATACTAACCCCCTAACTAATAAAATATTTACACAACGAATAAGCTATTCAATATTGCTGTCTTTGTGTGTTAAAAGAGACATTTCTGACGTATCAGACAAAGACAGCAACATTGAATCCTAATCAGTTGTGTAAATAGTTTTACTAGTGAGAGGTTTAGGACCTGCATCACAATCGCCTAGTCAGTTTCGAATAGCTTATCTGGAAGTTTTGTCGCTGCTTACTTTATACTGAACGACAGAGACAACTTGCCAATGCGACAGAGATAAAGCTATGTGACACTTATCAGTAAATTGTGAAACGGGCCCTTAGTATTGAAGATCTATATTATAAATTAGCTGTTACCCACGGCTCCGTCCGCGTAAATACAGTATCCCACGGGAACACTGTACTTTTTCGGGATGAAAAGTAGCCTATTTGTTCATCCAGATCTCAAGCTACTACCATACCAAAATTCGTCGAAAACCATTAAGCAGTTTTTGTGTGGAACGGTAACATCCATCCATCCTCACAAACTTTCATATTTGTAATATTAGTAAAGTTTAAAATGCAGTAACTGGTCAAAAATTTGCACGTTAGTACAACTTTACCTAGTTATTTTTTTGATTATCGCCAAATGATAATTTTATTAGAATTAAATAACCAATACAGGAAGAATAAGTTATTTATATTCCACAAAAAGGTCAAACCAATGAATAAATTGTACACGCATAAGGGTCAGCTAACACCGAAACGAGACAATTCGCGACGCGGCGCTGGATTTTTAAAATAGTGATTCAAAATTGAAATTTATTCAGTACACCAGAAGTTACACGATTCATTGCAAGAGCGGCGCCGCGCTTTGCAGAGCGGTGTGACATTCGAACTCTTGCAAATTAAACGTGTTCTTGTATAGTGAAATTTTTTTTTTTATCGGCATCTTAAAAAATGCAGCGCCGCGTCACGTCGCGTCTCGGTGTGAATTGACGCTTAATGCATGCTATGCAATCGGAACACTTCCTAACCCCATTACTTCACGTCAACTGGCCGGCTGCTCACGCTGAGGGTGGCTGTACACCCCCTAACTCCTCTCGCATACCTACGACTCACCACTCACCAGGGGGGTTTCCCAACCCACGAATACCTGAATAATAATATAACATATCACCGGAGATTTCCTAGATTATAACTTAATACACTTACGTTTCTTCCACCTTCGTAACTCGTGTTTCCTTTCATGTTTTATTTTGCGTCGATACAGATAACATTCCGTTAGCTGACGCCAGTACAAATAACATAATAATATTATAAGGTATTTATTAGTAAGAGCCATGTCGGAACTTAGGAAATAATAAGGAAAAACAAATTATCTACAAAGTATACAAGGTTAAACGCTCTCTGTGGCTTGTGATTAGCACGTCTCAACGCTCTCTGTGGCTTGTGGTTAGCACGTCTCAACGCTCTCTGTGGCTTGTGGTTAGCACGTCTCAACGCTCTCTGTGGCTTGTGGTTAGCACGTCTCAACGCTCTCTGTGGCTTGTGGTTGGCACGTCTCAACGCTCTCTGTGGCTTGTGGTTAGCACGTCTCAACGCTCTCTGTGGCTTGTGGTTAGCACGTCTCAACGCTCTCTGTGGCTTGTGGTTAGCACGTCTCAACGCTCTCTGTGGCTTGTGGTTGGCACGTCTCAACGCTCTCTGTGGCTTGTGGTTAGCACGTCTCAACGGATCTCGCGGGCTCCGATTCCGCCGAGTGAACAAAAGTTTTCAATGTTCCTGGGGTCATGGATGTTGTAATATGTGTATAATTATATAATAAAATCTAAAATTTTACAGTATAAAAATCCTACTACTATTATAAAATAATATGAAAGATTGTGAGGATGGACTGATGGATGCATGTATGGATGGATGGATGGATGTTTGTTACTATTTCACGTAAAAACTACTGAACGGATTTCGATGAATTTTTGTACGGTAGTAGTTTTACGTTCTGGATTAAAACATAGGATACTTTTTATCCGACTTATCCGATATATTTTATTCGATATTTGCCGACCTCTGTGGCTCAGTGGTTCAGCGCGTTGGTGCTCAAGCCGGGGGTCGCGGGTTCGAATCCCGCCGAAGGAACAAAAAAGTTTTTCAGTGTTCCTGGGTCATGGATGTGTAATAAATATGTGTATAATATAATAAAAATCTTAAATATATATATATATATATATATATATATATATATATATATATATATATATATATATATATATATATATATATATATATATATATATAGTATAAAAGTATTAAATATACTTTCCGTTTTCTGGTACCTGTAACACAAGTTCTTCGGATACTTAGCACGGGGCCAGATTGACGTGGTGTGAAGCGTTCATAGATATTTATTTATATTTATTTATTATTTATCCCGAAAAAGTACAGTGTACCCGTGGGATGTATTAACGCGGGCGGAGCCGCTGGCAACATCTAGTATTTAATATATTTCCGTTGTCTTATCCCCATAACACAAGTTCTTTGGATATTTAGCCCGGGGCCAGATTGACGTGGTGACGTTATTATTGTTGTTATAAGTAACTTGATGGCTGATGCACTGTTGTGAGTCAAATGAGACTAAATACAGCCATATCGCTATTCAGGTTGCAAATTCACGTCACGAAAATTTACTGAAAACGCCTCAGGTAACGCGTATTTTACGGCAATTTATATAAATTACGGTAAAATTTGACGGCTTTGAACATTCTAAATTTTAAATTGAACTTAAAATTTAGATTATTCAAAGTTTTCGTTATAGTTTCGTAAAGTTTAGATAGAAAATCGAGAGTAGAATTCACAATAGTTACCCATAAAATATCGTTTTTTTCGGGTTATTTTTACTATATTTTCCCTATATTAATTTAGCTACTAATGAGTAAATAGCTACACTTTTTGTTGGGTAAATAAGTCCTTTCTTATAGGTTGAAACGAAAAACATTGTAAATAGCTACTAAATAATAATATAAACTTACAAATAAAAATATTTACACAACAGATATATAATACATAACCTATAAAACGTTGCTATGTTTGTCTGATACGTTGAAAAAGTCACTTGACAGACAAAGACAGCAACGATGTATAAGTTATCCGTTGCGACTTGCGTAAATATTTTTATTAGTAAGGTAAAGAATATAAAATCCATCTTAATATAATAATCCGTCATAATTATGACGTGACAAAAAAATGTTGTCAAAATAAAATCGTACCTTGATTTAAATTCCATAAAGTACATAATATTATGTGTTATTTGATACTAGTTACCAACTCCACGCCGATTATTATCTGAATCATAAATTGAAAAAAATTGTGTGCACCACCCGGGCCAGAAATTTCTAAGTTTAAAAAAATAATAATTTACAAAACTTCTATACAATTGTCGAATTTAATCTATACAAGTGCGCCACGGACCGCAACAGTTTATCTGGGCGCTATAGTTCGCACAAACGCGTACGATTGTTAGCAAACAAAAGAAAATCATTATTATCGTATATGTATGTGATACATACTAAATACATACAATGTTGTGACATAATAATAACGATAGATTTGATCAAGTGACGAAGATTTTTTTTTAAATTTCATCCAGAGGTTACAAACCTCCGATTGTTTGTTTGGTTTTTATTTTTGACTCTGGTGAACCCGACTATGAAAGTAGATATCTCTTTAACCTTCCTGACCTCCGAAACCCGGTATCAGTGATTAATGTACTTAGGACTGTTTTTGGAGTTTACCTCGGCTAAGGGTAAGTCGGGGTAGCCCATTAATCTTCCCACCTGACCCTACCCCACCATGCCCGACGCCATGCCGACCTGTTACACACGCCGTCGCCACACGATTCCACCCGACCTCACACGACCTGTAAGGGTCAGTTCACACCGAAACCAGACGACACTTAACTGCATTCTCTATTTATTAAAATAGAGATTCAAAATTTAACCTTATTCAGTGCACAAGAGCGGCAGAGCGGTCTAGTTTGACATACGAGATCTTGCAATTAAACATGTATCTTCATGTATAGTAAATAAAGTTCAATTTTGAATCCCTACCTTAAAACTTCAGCGCCGCGTAGTATATCGTCTCGTTTCAGTGTGAACTTACCCTAAAGCTCAAATTAAACTGAATTGATAGCGACGAGACCACCACTTTAAACAATAAGTCATAATGTTTATTTTGATGTAAACTTTATAAAAATGTCATAAGATAGAGAAACGCTTGACTGCTAGCGACCACGTGAGACTGCTCGTGACTACGTGAGACTGCTCGTGACTACGTGAGACTGCTCGAGCCGGCTCGTGAATTCTATCAAGCATTTCTATAGCTTGTGATATTGTATATAAAGTTCATAATATCTTGTTTTTAAACACAACAACCCAATCCTACCCGACCTGTTACCCGACACACGGGGTCAGTGTTGCCATAGTAGTTTTACAACTAAATTTTGTAGGCTTTTCCTTCTTTAGTAGGTATTTAGTTCTTTGTATTTTTATTAAGAAGTGACCTCTAGCCAAGTGGCTAGAGGTCACTTCTTAATAAAAATACATAAGTAATGTTAATTAGGCAAAATTGCCTAATGTCTATGTTAGGCACAAAAACAAAAAAAAATTAAACTGATAAACACATCACAGCACGCTTTCATAAGCCATGTAAAACTGGCCGTTTAATTTCTACATTGTGTAAACAGTTTTGTAGGACATTGAATACTATGAAACTTGTAACTGAATGGTTTTAATAAATAAATAAAAAATAATACCTACGTAATATTTGCCACAAATACCAATTTGTGAAAATTTAAATGGTAAAATTCTTGTATTTACAACATAATAGAACAGAAAAATGTAGTGTTTTGTAGGTATATTTATTTAATCAAAGTATATACCATTGCTATCTATGCACTTTTATTTTTTAATTTATTCTTTATGTACACAAATTTTACAATTAAACTCAGACAACACAGTGATGAATGTACACAGGTGTGCTTATCTCTATAAGAGATCTCTGCCAGCGGACCTACGACAGGACATCATACGAGATATAAACGGACACAGATAGTACACAAGGGAATAAAGGAAACATCGAAGAAAAATACATCGTTATATAAGTAATAATACTCGTAATACTTAATTATAATACATAATAACTTATATTTAACAATAAAAATACATAAAAATATAAATACATACCTAAACATACATACATAAACCTACATATACTAATTATATATTAATATTCATAGATATGACATAATGCTCTTCAGCCTTGTTTTGAACGTGCCCACTGTTGGGCTCTGCTACACGTCTTCAGGCAGAGCATTCCACAGCTGGCCAGCTCTAACGGTGTAAGAGTTACCGTAAAAAATGGTGTTATACCACGGAGTATCTAGCACCTTCCTTGGATTGCATGTACGAGTAGGCCTTTCTCTCGGAGCCGTATAAGTAAAACGGTCAGATAAATAAGAAGGAGAAAAAGAGATTTTTAGTATTTTAAAGAGTGAAGTTAAAACGTGAATATTCCGACGATGGCGGATAGGAAGACATTGTAATTTGTAACGGGCCTCAGATATATGGTCGAATTTGCGTAATGAATATATAAAACGAATGCACGAATTTTGTAGACGTTCTAGTTTGTTCAAAAGCTCTTCCGTTACATCCAAATAACAGGCATCAGCATAATCTAAAAGAGGTAATAGTAAAGATTGTGACAATAGGACTTTCGCAGGAATAGAAAGAAAATTTTGCAACCTCTTCAGAGCATGCAATGAGTGATAAAGTTTGTTGCTCACTTCATTAATATGTGCAGACCAAGAAAGGTGACACTCAAAAGTTAAACCTAGCTTTTTGGCGCTGTCTCTAAACTCTATCACATTGCCGCTATAGATTATCTTACCTAGAGACTTGAAATCAATCCTGGAACGTAGCTGCCTGCTGCCAATCAAAAGTGCTTGCGACTTTTTTGGGTTAACAAGGAGCCCAAAAGTGTTAGCCCAATTATTTATATTTATAAGATCACTGTTGATCGAATTAATCGCGAACTCGATGTCATCAACACTTGAGTGCCTGTACTTTTGTCATCTCATAGGTAGTGCATTTATTCCTTTACTAAAAAAACCATTCGGAGAGGAATCAATAAAATCTTTGAAGGCGTTTTGGTGTCATTAAATGGTATACCGCTCAGGAGAGTTACACAATTTAAATTTCCAGGGCATATTGTAGACGAACACCTCAGCGATGATCCCGACATTGAACGTGAGCGCAGAGGGATGGCGGTTCGATGTAATATGCTGGCCCGCAGATTTGTTAAATGTTCTGCCGGTGCTAAGCGTACACTGTTTCGAGCTTTCGCGCAAACATTCTACACATGCAGCCTGTGGACCAGTTATACGCAGCGAACGATCAATGCGCTTAGAGTGCAGTATAACAATGCCTTCAGGTTTCTGATGCGACTGCCTCGGTACTGTAGCGCATCCGCGATGTTCACATCCGTTAACATTTTATCATCATCCGTTAACGACAGTTTCGCGGCTATACTGCGTAAGCGATCCGCGTCTATGATGCGAAGAGTGCGAGACAGTTCCAACAGATACCTGAGGGAAATTGCTATTAAACTAGAAAGTCCTATATGGAGACACTGGACTAATCTCCATATTATATTAATATAATATTAAAAGAATTTCATATTATGTACTTTTACTTTACTAACATAGTTGTAAGAACATTTGTACAATACTAACACAACTATGGATCTATTGTCTGAAATAAAGTATTATTAATATTATTATTATTATTTGGACTGCCCCATCGGAGTTAAATTTTTTCCCTTGCAAGAAGTTATCCAAATTTCGAAAAAATTGGTAATCTGTTGGAGCAAGGTCCGGGGAATACGGTGGATGTCGTAGACATTTCAATTGTAGCACCTCTAATTTGGTAGCCGTCTGTTCTGCAGGTTTAGCGTTGTCCTAAAGCGGCAGAGGCCTAGAGCGAATTACTAACCTAGGTTGTTTAACAGCTAGCTTTTCCATCATGATTTGCAGTTGCCGGCAATAGACATCTGCCGTAATCGTCTGGCCAGATTTAAGAAAGCTGTAGTGAACGACACCGGCACTAGTCCACCAAATGCTCACAAGCAACTTTTTTTGAATCAATTTTCGCTTGAGGCAGGCTTTGGCTGGTTCGCCGGGGTTCAGCCATTGCGATGAGCATTTCCGAATATCGTACAGGATCCACTTTTCATCGCAGGTAATGGTTCGATTTAAAATCCTTTCATTACTGTGCCGGTTGAGTAATGTAACGCAGCAGTCGACGCGCGTTTGTCGGTTTGCTGCACTCAATTCATGAGGTACCCACCTTTCAAGCTTCTCACCTTCCCAATTTGCTTCAAGTGGATTAAAACAGTTTTATCACTAACACCGTAGCCTGCAGCTAACTTGGACGTGGTTTGAGATGCATCCGCTTCCACAATAGCCTTTAATTCTTCATTATCAACTGGTCTCCGGCCGTCCACGGGGCTTGTTCTGCAGGTCGAAATTTCCAGAACGAAAACGTTGGCACCAAAAACTGTGTTTTCTTTTGCGACACCGCCGCCATTCACATCATTAATCCATCGAGCCGTTTATGCAGCACTGGTGCCACGGAACTCGTACTCGAAAATAATACGATATTTCAAGTTTTCCAGTTTGTAAACAGAGTGATGCAAAGAAAATGTAAAAGAGGAAAAAACAAATAAATTACGGTTTTCGAAACGCAAATGCATGAGTAAATAGCGGTATAAATTTGAAATTGGAATTCCTAACCAAAGAAGGTATATTTGAGATCAAAGTGGCCAGTACGACAAAAAGCCAATTTCATATGTAAGGACCTTATATTTTCAATCCAAGGATTACAATGAGGAAATATTAGGTCCTTACACTCCTAATGCTTGCATTAGCTTGGTTCACACGTAGTTTCTTATTCTACATTTAGTAATAAGGATTAGTTCACACCGGGACGCGACGTAACGCGAAGTGGTTCCGCATTTTTAAGACAGCGATTGAAAATTGCACTATTTCCACAACGCGATAAGATACATATGTCATAGAGGCGAGGTGCAGCTCGAAATTAGAACTCTTGCAATTAAACGTGTAAAATACAGCACCGCATCCCGTCGCGTCTCTGTGTGAACTCACCCTAAGATGACCTTTAAACTTTTTTAATTTTATGTGTTGACACTGGCAAGGCTTAAAATAAACGGCCAAATTTAAACGCTATTTAAATTCTGCATTGCGGAGATAAAAGCAATAACATTATTTTTAGAATATTACTATAAGCATTTAATAGATATTTTTAATATTGCTAAAACACTGACAAAAATGTCCTCTTTAACTTTCAAATAAGTTAAAATTAAACGTTTCTTTTTATTTAATAACGATCAAATTAACGTTACTAAAAGTTAAGGACTTTCTTAACTACAAGCTGTCCCTGTCTACAGTAGGCAAAAAGTAAAATAAATAAAATTTGATATTTTGTTGTAAGTGGGTACCATATAAATTCTTTCATATGCATTTATTTAAAAGCTGTTACTTTATTATTTTTAAAGAAAAAATTAAACCGACTTCCAAATTAAAAATACACAAAAGAGTATGAAATAAATCTTTTTTTCTAAATAATTCCCCCCTTTAATTAATATACAGTCGACTCTCGTCAATTCAAACCTGCGTTAATTCGAACCTCTCTGTAATACAAAGTTATCACGAGTTCCCTGGAAAATCTCTTTATATTTCGAACTAAATCAATACATTTTTATGCACTTGGGAAATCGAACAAAAAAATGCATCGCGACGTAAAAAACGACGCGTTAATTCGAACTAATCGGCGTCAAACACTCGACAAATCAAAGTTGCAGAGAGAAAGAGAGAAAGATTACAGAACTTGCAGAGGCACATTTTGAGACAAGTCCAAACTCGTATAATCGTGCACGAACCTTTGTTTTTGTAATGATTACTTTGACACACACTTCTGCACGCATTGGTCTATTAATCCTACTAATATTATAAATGTATGAATATGGAGAATGGATGGATGTTTGTTACTCTTTCACGCAAAAGCTACTGAACGGATTTCGATTATTGGTATGGTAGTAGTTTAGGCTCTGGATTAAAACATAGGCTACTTTTTATCCCGAAAAAGTATAGTGTTCCCGAGGAATACTGTGTTTACAGCCGGAGCCGCGGGCAACAGCTAGTTTAAGTTATATAACAAATATAACAGTAAGATTAATTAATTCACATTATAAATATATACACGTATGTACCTCTAAACTTTTATCATTGTTAAAGAACAGCAGTTAATAAATATGTAATACATATTTCATTCCATTTTATATTTCAAACACTCGATAATTCGTAATATTTTAGGAGTCTACTCGGGTAGTAGAAACTCGGGGAGTTTCGAATTAGCGAGAGTCGACTGATATAAATAATATTTTTTCCCTTTTAGTCATATTTATTACATTTTTAATAACACATTTTAAAAAAGCTTAAAAGAAGCGATCGAATTTATAATTGAATACGCGCCAAGCTTCCATAAGGTAGGTTTTGTATATAACATATTGATGATAATTACTATAAGTAACCACTGCCACTGCATATGCTTGCATTCCTTAAAACAACGCCGAAATTTCCAAACGTATATCTTTAGAGACTGAGAAGTTCTGTTCAGTGCTTTTGGCACAAAATTTTACTTTTTGGTAGCATATGTTTGATTTACTTCACAAAAGTCAAATGTCATTGCTCTGCATTCTCTATCGGTTATATTACGGGGTGTGTTCCTCAGACTTTATACCTGCAACTTTTCGCCACCGTTCCAAACGACAAAATATTTATCATCCTCATCATCTTGATGAATGGCAGTCCTCCACTGTGCGCTTTACCTGAAGCTTTCTGCCGCACACAGTAAAACTCTGGAATGATCTGTCGCCAGCGGTATTTCCGGAACATTACGGCCTGCCAACCTTCAAGAAGGGAGTGTATTCCTTCCTAAAAGGCCGGCAATGCACTTGAAACTCCTCTGATGTTGCGGGTGTCCATGGGCGACGTCAATTGCTTTCCATCAGGTGATCCGTTTGCTAAATAGTTTTATAAAAAAAGAGTAATATTCAAGGATATATCGATGTAAAATACTGGAAAGTACCTATTATCATTATAATGTGATGATGTATGGTGTGATGATGGTGGTGATGATAATGATTACTGTAATTAACATAGTGGCATATGCTTGCAGTTCTTTAAACAACGTCGAAATCTCCAAACATGAATCCACCCCAAATGCACCCGGAGGACCCGAGCAGCTGTTGTGGTGTGAGACTCCCGCGACATCGCTGTACGTGTCCAGGATGCATTGGTCTACGACGGTCGAGCAGGTCGTGGACTCCATCAGGAGCAGAACCAACTTCGCCTTGAGGGTCGAGCGTTTGGAATCTCGTCATAATGTGAAATTTAGTTCTTTTGTGGTGAGAGCTCCGACCCATCATTTACCGACATTCGAGAAGGAGGAGTTCTGGCCGATTGGAGTCGTCTATAGAAGATTTAGAGGACGACTCCCGAACACTTCACGCCCCACGTCGCAGACAATACGTGTTTAATGTTAGTGTTAGTAGATAGATAGTTTTTATTTGCATAGAATGTAGGTAATACAATAATTATTATTATAAATATAAAGACTCTTGTCTGTCTTTATCAGGGCTGGCCATTCATTCGCTAGACCATTGACAGCTGTCAAGTCTAGTTCTGACGTAACATTTTTGTATGCGCCGTCAAATATAACTCATAATCTGAATGTATCAATAATTAAAAAAAAAAATCGGGATATGACGTGTCAACTGTCAAATCTTAGGAGAAATACAAAATTTATATTCCCTTAAACTCGGCGAACGATTCGCAGGATGAAGACAGCGCAAGTGGATCATGGGCGAGTCAAAGTTCCATTATTCAAACACTAGATTAATTTTCCCGTGGTGCACACAACAAAGGTATTTCATAGTATTTTATATTACAACTGCAAAATTACAAGTTGATTGTGAGAGTGTAGTTTATTATATATGTATGTTAGTCTATAAGGTATTTATAATATGGGCATAGCCTGAAGTAAACGGTGTTTAGTTTTATTTATTCAATTTAATTTTATTTAATTGCATTTTATTATATAATAAATAGCTAACTATAAAATTTATAAATATCCAAACCACGAGCATGTCTTAGAACTAAAGTGAAATTGTATTTGCTTTTGTATATTTTGGTTTAGTGGGGACACCCAGATGTTCGTTGCGCTCAATCTGTTTAATCTGAGCAATTGATATTCATAATTAACAAAGTTACTAAAGGATTTCGGACGGATAGACGGACAGACGGACGGATAGAGAGAAAACTATAAGGCCCTCTGTAGTTACTACGGAACAAGTGAATAGGAAAAGTTAAGGGAAATAAAAGGAAATTTATATTTTTAAATATTTATTGAACAATATCTCAAATAAATGTCGTACTGTTCGTAATTGTAGATACGAGTATATTACAATGTATAGATACAGACAAGCCCTGTTCGTTTTATTAAGCATTACCTAAACCGAAAGCCGACGTGTAGCTGCATCTGTCTGTCAGTATTATAGCAGTTTTTACTGCAACAAATTATACTGCAGTCTGCAACCTGTTTCTGCAGAATATAATACTGAAAGTCGGGTGAGTAACGAAAACTTACTACTTTAACTGCTGTCAAAATTTAGCTCATACGCTGGTCACATTTTGTGGAGTTTACTCTTTAAGAATCGATTTTCATAATTTATAGCCCGGGGTTAAAATGGGGAGTGTAATCAAAGGTGACGCGTTAGGCTTTATAGTCAGCTCACACCGAAATGAGATGCGATTTGACGCGGCGTTGCATTTTTAAAATAGCTGTTCAAAATTGAACTTTATTTATCATATGAGAAGATACACGTTTCATTGCGAGAGCGGCGTCGCGCTACGCAGTCCGGTGCAGCTCCAAAATTCGATCTCTTGCAATGAAACGTGTATCTTTTTGTGTGGTGAATAAAGTTAATTTTTAAATCGCTATCTTAAACATGGAGAGCCGCGTCACGTCGCGTCTCGGTGAACTGTGTGAATTGACGCTTGGGCGTTAGGTTAGTAATTTTTCGTTATGACAACCAACTAGTGTTGGCTGTCATTTCGACAATTTTTTTTTGATATTATATTTGTGTGTAATGAATGATAAAACTTTAAGAATATATATATTTAATATTTAAATACCAATAATATATAAAATTTATTATTTTAATAAATTAAATACCAATAATATTAATTTGGTAAGTAACATTAAAGAAAAAATGATTATGTATTGTACTGCGTGCATGAAAAATAGAATTACTAATCTATGTATTTCGAAATAGTTTTCAAGAAGTAAACTTCCGTCGTCCATCGGAGCTGACACACTTTTAATTTGTTTCCTTTTCTTCTGTTTCATTACAGTTACAGCTACACATGTCTCACGTTATGGCATTACAGAGAACTGTGTTCCCTAAATATTACATGAAATGAGGGACATACTCAATTTAGATAGAAAACCTTTAAAACATAAAAATTACACTAGAATAACAAAGTCATTAAAATTCAAAAAGAATAACATAACATAGGTGAAACAATTATTTGATTACACCTCAAAGGTACATTAATTAGTAATAATTACTTTTTATTTATAAAATTAGAAAATAATCTTCAGAAATAGGAAAAAATATATTCTTTGACGTTAAAAAAGTGAACACAAAATAATTTTATGTGGCAGAACATGAGCGTGGTCATTTTGTAAATCAATTGCTAAATAATGATTAAAGTAATTCTTATATTAGCTATTATTAATATTGCAAAATGTGGTACTTACGAAATAATAGGAAGATTTAGTTAGCAATTAATTTAAAATACAATATTCACCTAAATGGTCCGCGTAGTAATTCAAAGTCTAGATGTTCGATTAAAACTAAATTTCTAGATCTTGCCTAGACGAATACACATACATATATAATGATGTATACTTGTATTTCTCGATGATTATATAATAATATGATTATTTATAATTGCAAAATATTTCATATCTTTTAATCTAGTTTTAATCGTACATCTATGTTATATAGCAAAATTATCAACATAGAATGAGGCAAAGGTAAGACACGACAATGCAAAAAATTACAAATATTTCTCACTAGTTGGTACGATGAAATCTTATGTATAGTTGGTGCTATCTATTAAAATTATTGCGTTCAAGCCTCAATAACAAAACTATACTAGTTACAACGAAAGCTATAAAACACTAGTTTAGTAATGGGCCAATATTCTTTCATATATCGTTATAATAATATTGTGTTATATAATTGTACTCGATTTAAATAAATCTAAGGATCAGGTCTCACCGCGACGCAGGACAGCGTATTTTTGAGATGGTTATTGAAAATTGAACTTTTTTCACTACTTCTCGTGTAATGGATATAAAGTTCAATTTTGAATATGTATCTAAAAAATTGCAGCGCCATGTCGCATATCGTTTCGTTTCGGTGTGACTTGACCCTAAAGCGTAATATACACTGCTTTCCTTACTATAAAACAATAAATAAAACGTATATAACGACATAATTTATATTATTTATGACGAATCGCATACTACGACGTCAAGGTACATTATGAAGTTTTGATTTCGGCTGTAACGACGATGGGCTATTTCGACTATGTTTTTGGCCCATTTGAATGACGTTACAACTGATATTCACTGTGAAGATGTTGAGAACTGATTTTTAAACCCCGACGAAAACCGAGGGGTGTTATGAGTTTGACGTGTCTGTCTGTGTATGAGTCTGTGTGTGTGTACGTGGCATCGTATCTCCCAAATGTATGGACCGATTTTGATCTAGTTTTTTTGTTTGACAGCTGATATCATCGAAAGTGTTCTTATCTATAATACATCATCATCATCACTCACTGCTTGACAATTCGGGGGTTACTTAATTTTTTTAATTTTGTTTTATATCATACATATATGTAATAAGTAATTTAATGCATGCATGGATGGATGTTTGTTACTCTTTCACGCAAAAACTACTGGCCGGATTTCGATGAAATTCGGTTAAGGTTAAGCTACACATAGGTTACTTTTTATCCCGAAAAAGTACAGTGTTCCCGTGGGATACTGTATTTCCGCGGGCGGAGACGCGGTTGTTTGTTTGTTGTTGAATAAAATAAATATAATTTCAGTTTCTTTCTGCTTTAACATCGAAATTGCTTGTTTTAAAATAAGCTGGGCGTAAGCTTTTCAAAAGTGTCAACAAAGCACAAAAAGCTCCGCGAAGTTCCTAGGTAAAATATTTGAGCTCCGTCTTCAAACAATATTTAATGTTGCCTCTAAATTGAATCTCAAGAAGTTGAAACGATATTACAAAGCGTTTTGGTTTTCCAATATTTTTGGCAATGAACAGATTATGCATTTATTTAAATTTCATTTTCTCGTTGTAAAAGACGTTGACAATTCAGAAATATGGTTTTTCAAGAAAGAAAATTAACATTATATTACGAAAATTTCGGCTTGCATTTTTGCTGCACACTATTAAATTTTAAAAACTAAATGAATAATACATTCATATGACAAAATTGGCGAATTCCCATTGAATAACTAGTAGAAAATTATTGTTTCGTTAAAATGTTCATGTAGAAAATGCAATTTAGGTATATGATTTCATCGTCCGCGTCTTTGATACTAAACTATGACATGGAAGAACCGATAATATAATTGTTGACAGTTTTTTTTACCTATTTTAGGTTAAAAAAAATTGTCTTTGAAATTATTTATGAAAATTCAGAGTTTTCTAGTTCACATAGTTGCAGACTACATGACGTCTTAAGGCCTACACAGACGATCGTTTCAGTTAGAGCTAACGTCAGTTCGGCCTAAACGGATTCGAGCATATACACAGAAAAATTGCATCCATAGATGTAATATATAAAGACTACAGAATATATAATACTATATACAAAGACGAAGATACAGTATATATAAAGACGATTTGTCACACATGGGTCCGTTCAGTCCAGAATTAATGTTGCCAACTTAGATATTTTACAAAGTTTTACTACTAAGTTAAGTATTTTATTCCCTCCTTAGTAGGAATTTGTTGTAAGTAGTGTTTTAGTAGGAAAGAGCCAGACAGTAATCATATACAAAATGGCCAAGGCTGGCTCCAAAAAAAAAAATAAAAAAATTGAACCTTATCTTATTAATACATCGTAACATTCATCCGTAATTTGCTTAAAACTACCCATTTAATTACTATAAGTATACTTAATATTTCCTAGTAATTTTAATTTAACAGTAAAATTTATAGTAAAATTTTAATTTATCAAAACCTAAATTGCAGTGGTTTTTTGGGGGTGGCATTCCTAAGTTTAAGCTTTTTTTTGATTGTTTTCAGTATTCCTTTAATAGATTTTAGTATCCATCCGGCCAACTGATGCGATCTCGAAATTGTACACAGATGATACGATTTTGCATTCGTTCAGGCCGAACTGAAGGAAAACCGGACCGTATATGGGGCCCCTTAGTATCAACGACAAAGAAATCGTATACCTAAACTGCCACCAGCTCCCTACCTATAATATTGCAATTGGAAATACAACTTCTGAGCATCAATTTAAGGCTGAATTTCAATCTAGATGCAATTACTCATAGCAAAAACATCTTTATCTGCAGCTCTGTTGGAATATACCGATATGAATGAATGAATGAATCAGCTATGCCGCCTTCGATAAAATGTAAAAAATTTCAAGCACCTTTAAACTTGAAATTATAGATAGTTACTGCAACAAAACAACAGTCACCTCTTTAGTATTATAATTTACTAGATGTAGCCCGCGGCTTCGTGCACGGAAAATAAAATCGCGCAGGAACCGTACATTTTTGCCGCGATATTAAGTAACCTATGTTCTTTTCCGTGGTCTCCTGTGTGTGTCAAATTTCATCAAAATCGGTCCAGAAGTTTTGGAGCATATACAGTGAAAGCAAACGAACGAATCTTTAATAAATAATATAAGATAGATAAGAAAAAGAAGGCAATGTATCTTGAGCTTAAACTCTATACTACAGTCGGATATTTCGATACTACATAACGTGTGCTGTGGCAAGTCACATCACTAAGATCGATCGATATTGTTTATCGAGTTAGTGATGTAACATAGATTTTGCATTCCGTGACTAAAATATTATATAGTTCAGTCACGATATCAAATTATAGAACAGAGCCTTTAGCCATGTTGCTATCATAGGAATCGCTAAGTTACATAGCGATGCTTATGTCACTGAGCGACGCTTATGTCAAATTACATACATTTTTGTTTTCTTCGCGATGTAATTAGCGATGGCAACTTGGCTAAAGGCTCAGGATTATTTTACATTAACCTAAGTATTGGACAGGTCCTTAGAATAAAAGCATTACATTCTTATATTATTTGGCAAATGCCAGTGGTGTTGTGCCAGATCTTTGAGTCTAAGGCTGGGACTATGTGATCCGGAATCCGGCGGGCCCGAGAAAATTAAAGCAATGAAAATAGAACTCTACGCAAACACAATTAAAAATGGAAGTGTTGAGTGTCGAGCTGTCATATATGACATTGACATTTGACTCGACACTTGTGTGTTCGATTTTCAGCTCTACTGTATTAGAGCGTAGAGTTCGATTTTCAATGCTGTGAATTTTCCCCGGCCTTCCGGTTTCCGGATCCCGGTAGCCCCAGCCTAAAATAACTAAAAAAACCCTTAAACTGTCTAGTGTTGTGCTCGCACACGTGGATTCTGGCACAGCTAGTAGGCCACTTTATCATTTGTTAAATCTATCTAAATAAACTATTATGTCTATATACATTTATAAAAATAACACCGAGAAAAGTGCAGATGATATGTAATAGTGACAGTAATGAAGTATTTACATTAAACGTGCTCGTATTTAATTAATAATTATTGACAGTAAAGATACAAGCAAATCAATCAGCGTAGAGGACACGCGCGATCTCCAAACCTACGCCATAGGTCGGTCAGTTGACAGTTTACACCGCGACAATACGCAGCGCTGCATTTTTAACATAGCTATTCAAAATTGAACTCTATTCACTACATTAAAAGATACAAGTTTTATATGACATCGGTTATACACTGCACATGCGCTGTGCATCGCGATGCAACTTGTTATTCGGACTCTTGAATTCAAACACTCTCGAAACGTGTATCTTCTTGTGTAGTGAATGGACTTCAATTTTGAATCTTTAAAATGCATCGCCGTGTCGCGTATCGTTTCGATTCGGTGTGCATTTATGTCGTATACGGCAGAATTTTTTGTGTGGGCTTATCACGAACGTATTCGTAACGTTATCGAATGAGAATTGTATAAAAATCATGACAGTATATTATAAGTATATAATACAATTTTATTCGAAAATACGTCTAATATGTCGTTGTCAAACGTTCATGCTATGCCTACAGCAAACGCTGATAAGTCAAATTACAGAAGAAAGAATAACAGTGTTCACATCTGTTAGCTTAGCACGAACAAATTACAACAATGTATTCGTAACGTTATTGAATGAAGATTGCGTAGGCGCTGCCGCGCCGTGATGATTTGCATGCAATTCTCATTCGATAACGTTACGAATACGTTGTTGTTAATTGTTCGTATAAGTCCACTGTCGTTATTTGGTTGTGAATTCATGTCACAGCCTGCGAAATTTACTTCTCCAGGTTCTTAACGACTAGGATTTACAACAAAAACATGCCGATGCGCACTCCACTGATTGGCTTGCTCGTCAATATTGATGGAGTAATATGACTTTTACAATATTATGTAGACTGTAAAGGTTAATCTTTTATTTCGATGGTTTTGTCTTATATCTGATGATTTTCTTTGTTGCAGCATTGGTTTGGACAGTTTTATAATTTTATTCTTCGTTTTTTTACAGCTGATACTAATTAATATTTTACAATATTAAAAAAAGAACTCACAGGAAACAATACGTAAAAGGTACATTTATTTAGAATTTTATTAAATACAATCCCTTCCTCGAGTGTAAATCAAAAATAAAAACGGATAATGGTTAGATATAGTAAATTCTATAATAAATAATTAATGTATAAAACAGAAGTCAGTCACAATAAGGTAAAAGCGGAAAATAAAGTCATTTATCCATTCCGATTCTAATTATATTATAGAATCGGTCTTCTGTAGACAAAGAGAATTGTATTCTGAGGTACTCGACTGTGAGTAGAATTTCATTTAACAGGTCTTTACATTCAGTAATTACAGATATATAAAAAGGAAATTGGTAATTTGACTATGGAATAATTACCCACGACGACCAAGCATAAAATTAGGTCAGATGTAATCATCATTATTTCATCTGGATTAAAACGGTACAGGTATATCTGCAGGTGGGGTAAATACTGTGATATTTAAACTCATTTCAACGAATATTCACATATGATTAACAATTTATTGATAATCTCTACTTCTCCATGGATTTAAATAAAAATAATTACAGAAAAAGAAATCTGAATGAAAATTGTACAATTTACTAGTTAGTATTTTGATTTGTGGTCGCGACTTCTTTAAATAGCGGGTAAAAACGCCCAATGTCTTTTCGGGGCTTTATAGATGAGAGTTAAACTTTCAAAGTGAGAACGTTGAATAAATAAATGTTTTATGCATTGAATCTTTTTAGTAGGTACAGACAGAGATCCATACGACCATTACTACTTAAAAAGTTTTCAGTAAAAACCCATTATGAATTTTAGTAGCAGATTGTACTTAGGAGAATTAAATTAATGAATATGTTATTTAAAATAAAGAAAAAATAATAACTGTGATACGGTATCAGAGAAAACAGATTGTTATAAAATATTTACACGTTGCAAAAAATTATTTATTTCGAACATTTTACCTACGCCTTAAAACTATCACGGCCTTGTACTTAGTATAAACGGTACACAAATCGCCATTCCCTTCCAGTATCTATAAAGACAGCCATTTTGATTATCATAAGCAAATTTTAGAATATCGGTTACATTATTATAAAAAGATAAAAATTACAAAATTAATGAACGTAACGTTAAAGTATTTTTGAATTGTGCTCTAAATATAATATACATTCTTAAAAATATTGGTCATGGTGAGTTCAATTCAGAGTTTATGATTCGTGCATAATGTTAGGTCGAAGCTGACGATTTGCGTTTCTCCACTTTACTCTCTCTCAGTTTGCTTTCATCTAGAGATTCAATCTTATGGTCTCTAAGTAATGGTGTTCTTGCGTCTACTTTATCGTCTTTATCATTAAACTTATCATAATTAGATTTAACTTCACTTGCTGCATATTCTTTGCTTTCCTTGTCTTCTGACTTCTCCCTATGATATGCCATGTTATCGAAGCACTGTGATGGGACTATGTTGACTGATTTCATGAGGGGCAGGGCTATGGCTAGAGCCGGGCTCATGTCACGGGGGCTCGGAGACAGGCGGGTGGTGACAGATAAATCCATTCCTGGCATTAAACTCGCGACTGTGGATAGAGTTGCTGATTAGATATGGAACATAATGTCGAGTATCGAACAAAAGTTATGTAAAATCAGATCTAGGTTCGCTTGCAAAAAATGTGTTGAAATTGCAATTGAAATTGTTACAAGTAAAATAATTTGGTTTTAAATCAATAGATTAAAAGAAAATCACATAATAAAGAGTAAGTTACATTACATTTTTTTATTGAAGACTAGAAACCTATTCTTCAATAAAAAATGTAATGCACTGATTATTATAAAATATAATATTTTAAGCTTATAAAACTAGCAGTCCTGCAAGTGAACCTAACAATTTATATCTTTGGATTAAATAAGATACATAAATATTAGAAAAATACCACAAAACACAACACCGACGGGACACATCACATACAACGCTAGATATAGTAACTCCAATACAATACTCTTGCAAGTTGATGAGAGTGATACTGATATAAATGAGCTTCTATGATATAAATCGTTATTAAACACTGAACTACTATTTTACCAATTAAAACATTCTAGAGAGTTCGCGACAGAACTGAAAAATCTGATTCACATTTTTACTCATTAACCTACATGAAACATTTGCAAATGTAGCTTAATAAAGACCGCTTCAGGGAGTCGGATTAAAGAATATAATTTTTTGGAAGTAATCCAGCGAATGAATTCGTAAATAACATTATAAGTACTGTATTAATTATTGTCTGCTGGAAAAACATTTCGCATTAACCAATTATATGCGGGGTAAAATTCATTAAATCTTAATGGAGAACGATTTTAATCATGAAGCCCAACTTGTTAGTGTAAATGCAGTGGAATGCATAAATTTGTACCTTAATTTAAATATTTTAATAAATATAGGTTACGGTATGAAGCCTTCAATGAATTTAAGGTTACTGTAATGACAATAATCGACAATAATTGTTAAATAGTAAAATAAAACTTGTGGGTAAGTAAGTAAAGGAAACACTTGAAGTACAAATTAATACAGTACTCATAGTTGTACCACTGTGTTGATTGTCGCCTGGCGTACTGGAGGTGTAGAATTGAGCAATGCGAATGTACGTAGGTGATTACCTGAAAGTTTACTTTCTCTATATAATATGTGAAGGCGGACGCACAAACAGCTTAATGCATATCGCTTCAGCAAAGATTCCATATTCATTAGTTTTTGACTAAGTTTACCTCCTCTCCTGGTCAGCAACTGACAAAGCTTACGTATATATTGAAACTGAATAAGTAGTTTTAAATAATATCAATATAAAAGTCGAAATAGATGAATGTAGAATCAATGATAGCGAAAAGGCAAAAAACACTTAAAAAGCAAAACGATCTACAACTACAAGATCGTAGTAATATGAGGTGTAAATGCCCAAAAGGTCCAACCTTTGGCTAGTTTCGACGAGTCAGTGGGACCTAGTTGACTCGTGCTGCTGATGCCTTGTGCATGTGAGAATGGTCTTGTTAGTGTGTTAGTTCCGTTTGTGCTATGTGAGCCCAGTCCTGGTTTGCCTTTAAAGCATGTTAAGATTTTTTCTTTTGCAGTTATTTGGTGTTGTTTGGATCATAGCCTCAAGCTCGCTACGATCACCATCTGTGAACGATTACATTGCGTAAGCATATTATGATTTGCAAATTTTACAATTCGGAACAAATTCAGCGCTGTTTATTTACAATTGATCCACCAGTTGCTATAAAAAGCCTTTCAGTGAATTGGTTGTAAGCTGGACTTTAATTACTAAGCAAATGGATTTCTGTATTAAGTGGGATCTCAAAGTTATAAATGTGACATTTTATCTATAATATAATCAATAAATTCTATAAAAGAAAGCATTTTAATGTCTTTTTATACTTTCTTGTTAAGTAAATATTTACAATTAAAATTAGGTTTCATTGGAAGAATCTTTGTTTTTTCAAGCGACTGATAAATCTCTTTTGCACCTTTTGGTAATAATGCTCTGAAATTATTCTGACTAATGTTTATTCGTTGTGAATCTACACAACATTTGGATGTATTCAGTATTCACCATTCCATTACTTCATAATTTGCAGTTTAATTTCAGTATTTTAATATTTTCTTTGAAGTTTTACTAATTACATCCAAATATCATTATTTTATATTTTTCTGTTCATTCATCTAATCTCTGTTAGTGTGGTTTTGTTTAAATTAAGTTTTATAATTTTATATTTGTTTTAGGTTGCCAATTATTGTCAATTACCTACAACTAAGTTGAATTTAACTAATTGTGATATCGTGCCAATCTCTCTGAAACTTAAGTATTGAATTAGTTATTTTAATTTATGCAGTTTTGCTTTTCTACTATCTACTTACCCATGTTAGGTCCCATCATGTCTTTTGGATGATTGGTTTTGATTGCATTCATTCTTCTGTTCACAGCCTGAGGTCCTATGCCTGGAGGCATAGGTCCTACAGGAGCCCCGGGCACTCCTGGTGCTCCTAAATTGTAAAAAATATTATACAATAACAAAATATCTTTGTTATTGTATAATAATACAGGTGACGAAAATTACAATATTGTAATATTTGTATAACAATATTTGGAAATAATAATCTTATAATTTAATCTTGTATATACATAATCGTAATCTCAGCAACGGCTGTAAGTATTTACATGAAATTTAGTATGCAGGGAGTTTTGGGCGAGGAAAATCGGTTTAGGTAGGTTTTATCCCTGCGAAACTGCGCATTTTTAAGTTATATATGTTTTTTCTTTCGTCGTGCAACAATGTATCAATAATATTGACTAATAATGTCAGTCCGCCGATTGGCAGTTTGGTTAATTTTTGCG
This sequence comes from Phengaris alcon alcon, assembly GCA_037179445.1. Taxonomy (NCBI): domain Eukaryota; kingdom Metazoa; phylum Arthropoda; class Insecta; order Lepidoptera; family Lycaenidae; genus Phengaris; species Phengaris alcon. The sequence goes on along the minus strand of JAYRCH010000155.1, from coordinate 2,561,349 downwards.
TTAGGAAATTCGGAATGCGGTGGGTTCGAACCCCGGTAAAATATTTTTGTGATTCTTTTTTTTGTCTACTAGATCTCCGAGCAAAGCTCGGTTACACAGGTACTAATTATTGAAATATCGTCGACGGTCCATACAAAATTCGGCGGCGCCATCAGAGTTACGGCACGCGTGCGATTCATAATAATTTGTCAGCGAAATTGCAAAACTTACAGTACATAAAAATATGACTCTTTGCAATCGTTGGAAGAATTCTGTATATAACAGTTAGTACAAGAAGTAAATATTGCATGTGTTGAGGTTGTCGAACGACAATATTGTTCTAAAAATGCACCAAGTTTAGTGGACTTACGTAGTGGAGGCCTGGTGGGCTCCACGTTGATGACCCTTCGGCGCTTTTTGGGCAACTTCGCTCGCGCCTGAGTGTGTGAGTAGTACATGGCGAAATTGGACACGATGACCGGCACGGGCAGGGCTATCGTCAGCACCTGATAGGAAGTCAGTCATATTATTTTTTGAAAGAGGTTGTATTAGAAAATTTTCGTGGGCAGCTGGTGACAAAGATTTATTTGAAAAAAAGTTATTTATTTGAAGTCCACGTAAAAGTAACGCAAAATTATCTATAAATAGTAACGCTTAATTATTTATCTAGTAAATATTTGAAATGTACGTGCATGGTAACTTGATCGTTTTTATGTTAAAGGAAATAATAAAGTTGTGACCTAATAATACCTATTGAGCATTAAAACTAGTCTTGCAAAGTACTATTAATTTAAATTATAAATTACTTTGTGAACCAGGTACATGAAAGGTAATATTTAATTTTATTCTTTGTATATGTTTTGCTTAAAATATACTTTTGTTCGATCCATTTATAGGAAGGAAAATAATAAGGCGAGCAAAACTAATAACCCGCCATTTTTGGCGCACGACGCCTAATTAGATTCGTTATTAGCTATTAGAAATACGTTGTCTCCCGTGATATACAGTTTAGTAGGCAGCAATATTAACTTTATTAAATATCAAACGATGTACACAATGATAGCTTTATATTACACACAAAAATGATGTGTAATATAAAGCTGATCTTGAGGGCTTTTTCTGATAGAACAATTTGACAGTTATAAACAATCTAAAGTAAGGCCAACGAGACGAGATAAAAAACGTAAATAAACGGACCGCTACTGAGTTGCATTATGAAAGTGAGTTAATATTATATCTGTCCTTATCACTCGTATGCAATAATGACGTCAGTTGGTCGACGACAGCTGTCGTAGCGTGTTTCGTGGTAAAGGAAAGCGGCCAGTGCCGCAGTTGTCAACATTTGGTCTGCCAAACAATTGTGAACATGTTCATTCCTGTTTGGATTGCGTTCGAAGTGATACATATTTTTTCGTCTCCGTAATTACATGGTTTTTTGTTGTTATTATTCCGTTTCGGTTAGTTTTATTTTTAATTTTTGCTGTTATTGTGAGTGCTTAGTTGTTGATTTTAATTATGGAATCACAGCCTGGCGGTAATAAAAGTCGAGGACAATTTTTATAGCAATATTGACAACATGATTGATAATACAATAGATAATTTTATCATAAACACAGCTGACTCGGACTCTTCCGACGAATCATCTTTGTCTAGTACAGACAACAGCGATTAAAATTCGAACTTTATAATAATTTATTAAAATAAAAATGTTTTGAACCCCTGAAAATTTGCTTACATTCTTTATCTCGTCTGGTTGGGCTTACTTTAGCTTTCTTTAATCCGTGATAGGAGGTGATATTTTCAAGCGAAGAAGTGAGGTCATTTTCTCTAATGACGTTTAAATTCAAGACTTTACATTTGCGAGGAACGCTATTTCCAACATGGTGATTTGTTGTAATACCTGTATCATATTAAAATGGAAGTGGATACTGAATATTTAACGAATTGCTCGAAAATGAATTCTGAAGTTTTATAAGACTAGAATAAAAATATAGCATTCATTTTACAAAATTTTGTTTCTATCTGTCTTTTTCTATTTCTCTGTCACCCAAACAAACAACTACTTTACCTGCGACCAGTGATTTATGTAGTTAGGTTTAAAGCAATTTTTATATTTAGAACATATTTCATATCTCATTAGTCATTAGTCATTACGCATTCATATTGTGTTCTATTTTGACTTGTCAAGCAGCTCTCTTGTTAGTGCTTTGCAAAGATTGATTGACGAGCGACAAACACACAAATGCTTTTTAGTGATAACAATGGTTGTAATCAACCCTTTATTTAAAAGTGTCAACCGCAGTAGGTTAGACTGTTAGACCTGGTTCTAGGCTAGACAAGTTAGACTTGGTTCTAGGATAGACTAGCTAGACCTGGTTCTAGGCTAGACAAGTTAGACTTGGTTCTAGGCTAGACTTGTTAGACTTGGTTCTAGGCTAGACAAGCTGGGCTTGGTTCTAAGCTAGACAAGTTAGACTTGATTCTAGGATAGACTAGCTAGACCTGGTTCTAGGCTAGACAAGTTAGTCTTGGTTCTAGGCTAGACTAGTTACACCTTGTTCTAGGCTAGACTAGCTGGGCTTGGTTCTAGGCTAGACAAGTTAGACTTCATTCAAGGATAGACTAGCTAGACCTGGTTCTAGGCTAGACATAATCCCTATCGAGCCCTAGCAGTAGAGACGTTAGTTGTTGGTGATGATGATGATGAATAATAATATAGATATGACGCTTCATACCACGTGAATCTGCCCCCGTGCTAAATATACAAAGAATTTGTGTTAGAGGTACCAGACAACGATATTAAATTTAATACTTTTATACTATATAATACATTATTATATTATACACATAGGTAAGCGATTACCGACGCCCATGGACACTTGCAACACCGGAGAAGTTAAACTTGTCACTCCTCTGGAGCTGCGCACTTGCTCTTTAAAATCCCAAAACACCGCCGAGTGGGTGAGGTTCCCGGAGGTCCAAACCTCCGGGACCTCACCTAAAATTAACTAAAGAATATTGTATACAAGTTACAAAAAATACATAAAATATACTTACACCAGCCAAAGCACAGAGCGCGCCAACGAACATACCCACGTACGTCTTGGGCGCCATGTCTCCGTACCCCACGGTTGTCATGGTAACCAGCGCCCACCACAGCCCCAAGGGGATGCTGTTGAAGTCGTTGTGGGGGTTCGTCTGGATCCTCTCTGCGTAGTACACCAGACTAGCGAATATCACGATACCTAGCACTAGAAAAAACACTAGCAGCGTCAGCTCTTTGGCCGACGCTCTGAAAGTCTGAATCAGGATCTTCAATCCCGACGAGTGTCGAGTTAATTTGAACAGTCTCATAATCCTAATGATGGAGAAGAACTCCAGGATGTCCGCGTTTTCGACGTGGGAGGCGTATTTCTGGAGGGTTAGATCGATGTAGAAGCTCATAGTGGCGATGTAGTCGATGATGTTGACGGACGACTTGACGAATTCACACTTGTTGGGTGAGGAGATGAACCGGACGAGGATTTCTAACGTGAACCACGCGTTACAGACGCACTCGATGTAGAAAAACGCGACGTGGGCGTTCGTCTGCACCTTGTCCAGAGCCCAGCTTTGCGTTTGGTTGGCAGTGGTGACCGTGTAGTTCTTGATGACCGGCACACGCATGTCCGGGTGTGTCTTCAGACAGAACGATATGATGGAGACGCAGATGAAAAACACTGAGATGACGCCGATTATCTGAAACAAAGAAATAATTTTGACAGGCAAATAGATATAAATAGTACATTTGAGGTATTTCGGCCATCAGGAATTAGTTATAAAGTCTTATGTAACTACGCGTTTTAATTTAGGAGAAATTAAGTCGTTTAAAACCATGATGTTGATGATAAATATAAAGTTATTGCAAATTGAAAATGCCCTATTTTTATATATAAAAAAATATAATTGCAAAAATCAAAAATCTTTGTAATTGTAAGATAAGAAAATAAGAACAAAGAGTCGTAAATAACAAAAGGTTTTACATCTGTAGATACTTTTGTTACAAGTAGTCATCAAATAAAAATACGTAGACTTTTATGAAAAGACGTAGATTCATAACGTAGAAACATAAGCGTAACATCTTCAAGACAAAGAGAGATCAATCGCAAGCGATCTTAACATTTAACTCAATAAAAATATCACAAGCGAAATTATTCAAAAAACCGACACCACACGAAGGAAACAGCGTGCCACTTGAGTTTATATTAATTGTATTAACATAAATTTGAATCAAAAAGGTAGAATGGTCTGCGCTGGCATCAAATTAGATGTATTTAAATGTATAAACTCATATATTACTTAAGGTATCTTTAAAGAAAAAAAAATTAAGGAAAAAAAATATTACCAATTGGATTGTATGGTTTAACATGTTTTCGAATGTCGATAATTTGAAAATATCGACATTCAAAAACATGGTATGTATATATGGTGTATAACTATGGTAAAATAAAGGGCGTTCATTTGAATGGTATTTATAACTATGGTAACATAAAGGGCGTTCACTTGCATGGTATGTATAACTATGGTAACATAAAGGGCGTTCATGTGCATGGTATCTATAACTATGATAACATAAAGGGCGTTCATTTGCATGGTATGTATAACTATGGTAACATAAAGGGCGTTCATGTGCATGGTATGTATAACTATGGTAACATAAAGGGCGTTCATTTGCAAGCATAACTTTGACATAATTGAAAATATGGTTTAAGTTGAATCGTTAGAAGGATCTCGAAATCTGATATATTGTCGTTGCGTAGGCAGCCAAGAGATCCCTTGGCCCTAAAAGAAAGTACAGAGGAGTGGAAGTAGTGCCGATGTAGTAGTCCCCCTCGAAGCCGAACTCATACCCCAGGCGAGGACGTTACAAGTTGAAACTCATACCCCAGGTGAGGACGTTACAAGTTGAGACTCATACCCCACTGAGGTCACTATTATTACCTTGGTAGCAATAGAGCTGAATGGCTCACTAAACAGCGACCATATCTGTGGCTTTAGCTCCAATTATATTTTATTCTATTCTATTTGGTGGCAACCAAATACATACTCAGAAGTGACAGCATAAGTGGTCGAGACTCATACCCTAGTTGAGGACTACCCCATACCCCATACCTAGTCACTAGTTTTACCTTGGCAGCATTGGAGCTATAGGGCTCATCGAACAGCGACCACATCTGCGGCTTTAGCTGCTGCCACCAGGAGACGGTGCCGTTGTAGTAGTCCTCCTCGAAGCCAAACTTGCGCGCCACCTCCTCGTCTGAAGGCTTCTCCGTGTCCAGGTCCAGACGGTCCAGCACGGCCAGGGTTTCTTGGGTGTCGCGATGCTGGGGGAGGAAATTACCGGTTCAATATAATCACTTTTATATTCGTAATTTTTGATAGTACATAATATAACTTTTTTGCTATATTTTTATTAACATGAGCGCCAATGATTTAAAAAAAAAGAAGTAAAGAAAAATAATTTAAAAGGCTTTACTTTAGGGTATGCTATGTAATCTCGTTTGTGAAGGGTTTATCAGTCCACTTTGGGCAATCTAGGCAAAATATCACCAGAATTTATAGTGATACCGAAGTAATGTCAGTTTAAGCCTGCTAAACGTCCAGGACACTAAAATTTGTGATTTAATTTTTTCAATTGTCTAGTAAAATAAGATTTAAATTATCGTTAATTCCATTTGTTCAGATGTAGTACCGACAAAATAAACTTTAAATGTTAGGAAAAGGAAAGTTACTAGTGTAAATAATATATTATCTCTAGCCTAGTTTATAAAAACTACTACAAAATTACAATGCAAAATGAACATACTCTTTTTTCAAGTATTATCCAAATAAAAGACATTACATTAGACAGTAATTACAATAAAGAAATACAGCATGGATAATATAACGGTATGGTGATACCGGCATTAGCATATTCCGAGCCGAGGCAGGCATATTCAAATTTAGATGCCCTGAAATTGTACCGCCCTAGGCGTAGCGCTACGGCGTAGCGCTACGGAGCTATAGTGTAGAGTGCTACGACGCGGAAAGTGCCATAAGCTTTGTGGGCGAGGTAATTACAAAATTAAAATATTTATTAATGTTATGTTATGTATGAAACCGTATAAGATAGAAGGTATTTTGGTGTGTTAAATGTGTATTTTCTGTAAAATGTATAAATATTTCAACATAAAATTCCAACAAGTATCCACTAGTTGTTCTGTTATGTATGTTCTCACATCTCATATTCTGTATCTCGTCAAAGCCAGCAATGTAACCACACGAATGGAAAGTTCATTCGTTTCGAGGAAATTTAATTTTCCTTCACGGTGAGAGGTTTTCCCTTATTCATGACTTCTGCTTATTACACTTACGATATATTTTATTTGTGAATACAACTTGTAATGTTTATTTTATTCTATGTGTATGACAGTATATCATTTTAACTGTCTACATTAATAATATTTGAATAATGTATGTATTCTATGTTCTTTGTACAAAATATAATACGAAAAACGAAACACTTAACGTTTTATCGGCTAGATTTTCCTGTACGTAAAGGGTTTTACTTTTATCTATACTTAATATTATAAAGAGGTAAAGTTTGTGAGTTTGTGCGGTTTTCGGTGGTAATATAGTGGACTAACTGAACCTAGACCTAATAAATGTTATATATAGAGAAACTAATACGGTTAGGGGAATATATTTGTGTCGTAAGCTTCTTACGATAGGCCGTTTATCTTTAACGATGTTTCATGAAAAGGTGCTTACTGATCACTATTCCAATATTGGAATTATTTTCTCTTATGTTCTAGTAAATCTAGACAAGTATGGAGTATATTTACTTGCTGTCATTGAATCAAATATACTATTTGTTTCTCGTAAACAGCCTCCGTGGTCTAGTGGTTGGAGCTTGGCTCTTGACTCGGAGGTCGTGGCTTCGATTCCCGCATTGGATAAACATAAAAATGTTGTTTCCTAGTTTGGTTAGGACAATGCAGGCTGATCACCTGATTGTCTGACAAGAAAGATGATCCATGCGTCGGATGGGCATGTAAAAAGTCGGACCTGCGCCCGATCTCTCGCCAGTCGTGTCGGTTATTCGTCCCACTGGGTTATGAGAGTAAAGGAAGAGAGAGAGAGAGAGTGCTCTTGTGTAGTCCGCACACACTTGGGCACTATAAAATTACTCCTGCGTAACTGGCCTGGTTTCAGTGAAACCGGCCACCGTCACCGAAATCGGTGTCGGGGTTTTTTATATTATATTGTTTCTCGTTACTGGGTAAGTATCATATTCTTAGAAAAATACAGGGAAATTATGCAACGAATACATGAAAAAAATGTATACTTTTTTCAAAACCAATTTAATATTATTGTAAACAAAAACACATCAGTCCTGCTATATATATAATATTATAAAAGTTTGTGAGGATGGATGGATGTTTGTTACTCTTTCACGCAAAACTACGGATCGGATTTCAATGAAATTTGGTATGGTAGTAGTGTAGGCTCTGGATTAAAACATAGGCTACATTTTATGCCAAAAAAGTACACTGTTCCCATGGGATACTGTATTTACGCGGGCGGTGCCGGGAGAAAAAGCTAGTATACCATAATGCTACCAATTCAAATGTCACGCAATATCCATGCAATAAAGATAATATACAATCACACATAAATTTGGCCAAATTTAAAGTTTTTGTTTAGAAAAAGATGAAATTGTATCTAAACAGAGTATATAAAATGATGATGATAAATTTTAAATCAATGTAGATAATATTATCATACAACAATAGTTTTGGATTTAACCAATAGTGTTTGTGCAAACAATACGGTGAAATGTTAATTTTGTTTGTAGTATTCATAAACAAAATGGCGTCCTACATGTGCTCAAACCAGATTAATGTAAATATACTTGTGTACGTGGAATATTATTACTTGATAACGATTTAAAGCTGGGACTATATTGTCCAGAATCCGGAGAAAATTCAGAATATTGAAAATAGAACTCTGCGCTAATACAATAGAGATCAAAATCGAAGTGTCGAGTGTCGATCTGTCATATAATATAACATTGACATTTGACTTGACAATTGTGTGTTATATAATTGTGTATTAGGGCAGAGTTATATTTTCAATGCTCTGAATTTTCCCCGTCCTTGATTGAAATTATCAGCAAGTGTGTGTCTAAGAAGACACTCTACTATATATAAGGTCTAGAAAAATCAATTACGGATATTTCGGGCACCTCTAGTATATATGGGTAACCTCTAGTAAAGTTAAAACTGCCAACCCGGAGCAGGCTAACGTGGTGGACTGAAGCCTTAGCCAGAATTTGATATAGGCACGTATTTATAAATTGTTTTTAATAATAAATACAAATTCTGACAAAAAGTTGAATCATCTATTACTAATATAATAATGAGGAGAAAAAATTGTTTGCATGGAATAGGCTCCGAAACTATTAGACCGATTTTGATATTATTTGACACACATATAGAAATACACCACGGGAAAGGACATAGGTTACTTTTTATTGCGGCAAAATGTACGGTTTTTACGGTATTACCTTTTGCGTGCACGAATTCGCGCGCAACATCTAGTTAAACATATTTCTATTACATTTTAAATAGAAAAATCGACTTAAAGTCTTCACTTCGAAAATGTATTATAGTTAAAGAAACTCACAGTAATACACAGGACTTTCTGCACTGTTTCCACTTTAATAAGTATTTTACGTTAATTTTAATATATTACGTCAGGTGTCATTTGTCGAAACCAGTGTGTTACTACTCTGAAACACGAATTTCCACCAAGACCAATTATTAACATATATTAAAGAAACTCATCTATATTCAGTGTTTAGATCCAATTTTATATACTTACGTGTACAAATATAAAATCCCACTAAATTAAAGAGTCACAGTAGTTCTTTATTACACGTTAATAAGTGACATTTAAATTGGTAGCATTTTGTATTCTCAGTAATAACACACAGGAATTCTTGCACTATTTCTACTTTAATAAGTATTTTACATTAATTTTAATATATTACACGCCGGTCGTGTAATATATAAAAATTAATGTAAAATACTTATTAAAGTGGAAATAGTGCAGGAAGTCCTGTGTGTTATTACTGTGAAACGTGAATTTCCACTAAAAACCTACAGTACAATCAATAACATATTTTGTATTCTCTTGTTATATTTATTACGTTTAGATTAAGTGAGACATTATACATACTCTGTATGTAGTAAATAATATAAGCTTTGGTAAAATCATGTACAAGAAATTTGGGAACATAATTTACTGCTTATGTAAAAACGTACAAGCAAAAAAAAAACGAGCGAGCCTTATAACAGTAGTCGCATAGGATGTGTATTTTTTTATGAAAATATAAAAAAAAACACAAAGCTTGGTACGATTTACTAACTAATCGTACTATATGATAAAAAAAAATACGATAACTTTTCCATTAAGCAGTGACAGAAATCAACGTCAAAATTTAAAAACAGTACTAAATATTGAAATGTTGTATTCCAATCTGACGGCCAAGTCTACCAGCGCGCGCTCATTCGTCAAATCTCAAAATCGCTCGACCCCGCGACATCTTGTTACACACTTCCGTCCCATTTCACGAAATCACACCCACAAATTGCAAAAAGGCGAGAGGAAAGATGTTACACATCAAAATTTGGAGATGAAAAAACAAATATAACAAGTAATGAAATGAATCGTCGCCGCTGAGGCGATTTACTTCACGCTCAGCTGATTGACTTGTAAAATGTCTTTATTAATATAAACCAGCTGTTTCTAAGTCAGCTGTGAGGTGAAGCAGCCGAGCGTGAGGTCAGTGGTCTCAGCTACGACGATTTGTTTTATTACTAGGTTTTTTCGGACTTTCAATTTTTTCTGCCTAAACGTCATACGTATTACATGAGCATTAAATCTTGTGTTCAGATTTTATTTAATTGATTTTACCAAACCTTATATAGTAGTAAATGGTTTATAGGTAGTCGATGAAATATGCAAAGTAAATAAAACCTATACATTAAATCACTTCGAACCGATACACTTTCAATAGCAACTGTGTCGACGTGAGAGCTCTCCGCTATAATTAATGCCGATAGTGAACTGTATTTGCGCGGGAAACCTCATTAAAAATGGATTTTATTGAAATATTGTAGCAGAAAGTATGTTAAGTGCTGTAGACATGTTTGATTATTATTATTTGTAGCCTAAATCGGGAGTAAGAGTTAACGCACAAATTAATGCAAGTTAATAAAATGTAATAACTTCCCACATGTAATAGCTCCCCACACCGATTTCGGTGACGGTGGCCAGTTTCATCGAAACCAGACCAGCTACGCAGGAGCTATTTTATAGTGCCCAAGCGTGAGCGCTATACACAAGAGCAATATCTCTTCCTGTACTCTCTTAGCCCAGTAGGACGGATAACCGACAAGATACGATCAGGTGCCGGACTGACTTTTTACATGGATCATATTACTTGATTGCACCACTATGGGCTATGGTATAAGGGACTCTTCACTCAACCTTTTGAGTTCGTGCCTTAAAAATAGAACTCAAAGGGTATAAATAAATAGTAACAGGTCCACTGGAACCAAAATAGGAATTAGGTGTTTCACAGGGATCCGTTTTAGGCCCATTTCTTTTTCTCATCTATATAAATGACTTACCTTATCTAGTTAAAGATAATGATAACGATGACACTTCACTAATTTTTGATCTGAAGCGACAACAGTCAAATTCGACGAGACGAGGTAAATAGCGCTCTCTCGAAAATAGTACATTGGTATAATGTTAATAATTTACATGAAAACAACATTTTTCCTTGTTCCAACGCGAGGATCGGACCCACGACCTCCGAAGTTGAGAACCAAGCTCTTTAGCACTGGAACACAGAGGCTGTTACATAAGACTGCCATTGGCTGGTCATATAAAAATATCAATATCTCTCGTCTTCCTAGTAGAGACGGTCAGGGGCAATTTTATAATAATTTTCGCAGTTCGATTCCAGTCTCAGAGCATGCTATCGCTCTCATGCACAATCGATTTGATGCGCGTTTAAGTGCGATAGCATATGCTCTGCACTGGAACCAGAATGCTGCTGATCTCATACCATTAAAAGTCTATATTATAAAAGTATCCATAGACCCTTAGCACCTTACACGCATGTAAATTATGACGTAACAACTCATACATAGCGCGCGTGATATTATGATGTCAAAGCTCGGTAGTCAGTACTCACCTGTGTGTATGTCATCCAACAGCAGGGCTCCACCTGGTTGGCGTCCAGCCCCCAGAACTCCAGCTCCTCCTCGAACAGAGGCCCGCAGACGTCCGTGGGGTAGTGCAGCTTACCCGTCCTACAGACAGGAAATAAGATCTTATTGTGAAAGAGAAAAAGTTAAACAGTTGCTAGTAAAAGTTGTCCTGCTTACCAGATGATATAATTTTCTATTTTATGATTCCGTGCTCAAAGAGTAAAAACTGGACCCTTACTCAGACTTCGCTGTCTGAACGTCCGTCTGTCAACAGGCTATATCTCACGAACCGTGATAGCTAGACACTTGAAAATTTTACAGATGATGTATTTCTGTTGTCGCTATAGCAACAAATACTAAAAACAGAATAATATAAATATACAAGAGGGCTTCCATACATCAAACGTGATTTTTGCCATTTTCAGGCACGAGTCCGACTCGCACTTGACCGGTTTTTTCTATTTGTTAGTTTTTAATAGTGAAAAAATTCATAGAGTGTGATCTTAAAATAAATAAAACATGTTGAACGTATAAGAGGTTTAGACTGTAGCTACGTTAGCCTACTACGGGCCGTACCCGTAGTAGTACTACGGAGAAGGTTTTGATGATTGTTAGTTTTCTTGGACACGTAACATTCCATCATATCATTTAGGGGTTGAAAAAATAGATTGCGACCGATTCTCAGACCTACTGAAGATGCAAAAAAAATCATAAGAATCCGTCAAGCCGTTTCGGAGGAGTGTGTCCCCGAACACTATGGCACGATAATTTTTTATATTAGAAGGGGGTAGCCAATAAATAGGGGTTAGGGAGCAACAATTGGCTGTTCGGGGTCAACCATTGTTTTACCCTAATGGTTTTACCTTATATTTGAATTAAATTTCTACTAAATCATCGATCATTTACATACACCGCCCACAAAACCTATACCGCCACAAATGAACAAAAATGACTTTACTGATCAAACTGACTGCCTATGTACTGCCCGCTCGCTTTTATTTAAGGAAAAAGAGTCAAATCGAGCACACAAATTGCCTGATAAACAAACCCAAAAGTTACAAGTTCGGCGAAACAAAACGCAAGCTTAATTTACTCCAGTTTTCTATGAGGACGTGGTATATTGGACGAGTTCATGCCGAAGCAAGATTCACTTACAAGATTACAGATTACAAGATACACTTCAATATTTGACTACTAATCACTTCCTTTTGGAAGTCGGTTAAAACATACGTCCATTTCGCGGAACCTTATTTAAATCGCCTCTCCCTTTGGACTCCTAACCTTAAACTTTGACCTTACACCCTTTTCAGTTAGAAATAATTAATACAAGGGCTCCTACTTTTCATTAACGGTTCAAAAGCTATCGTATCGAAAGGTGAACGAGTACTGACATTTTTAATTTTAAAAATTGAAAAATGGCCCCTTTTTTAAGGGACAATGTTTCGTCAGATTACTACAGAGAAAATAAATAGGATTTTTCAATCAGATTTAACGTCAAACTAATTTTATATTAGTATACCTTAGTATTTTAGTAGTTTAGGAGTACCTTAGTATTTTACTGATTTTTTTTATCTAAAATATACGTAATTTGTGAACTGGTATTTCGTCAAGTAATATTTAGAATTTTATGCCTGAAAGTTTTATATTGGGTAGATGGTTTGTTAACCATCTTAACCCATCTGACAATAAATCTTTATCCCAAATCCTCGCACTCCAAATGATAAATATAAAAATCAAATTGTTCCTGTACATACTTAGAATAGTTTAATACTAGCTTTTTCACGCGGCTCTGCCCGTATACAGTATCCTACGAGAATCCTGTACTTTTTCGGAATAAAAAGTAGCCTATGTTTAAATCCAGAGCCACAACCATACCAAATTTCATCGAAATCCGTTTAGTAGTTTTGGCGCGAAAGAATAAAAAAAACATCCATCCATTCAGCAGTCCTCATAAGCTTTCACATTTATAATAGTAGTAGGATTTTCAAATTTCAAATTTCAATTTCAAAATTCCCGAGCTTAGCTCAAAATCCCATTCATTTGTAATCTGTATAAAAAGTAGTGACAGCAAAATAAATGAAGCCGGAGTACATAAATCAACAAGTGTGATTCGGGCGTTGATGAATTGCGTAACTGATAACCATGTGCCCGTGATACATCACGATCAGTAAGTGTAGTATATTGAGACTTATAATAAATATAAACACGCGCACTCGTGGGGTACGGCGATGAAGTGGTGGTAACTAGTTATGCACTAGGTGGAAAGCTCAAGCACCCACTGCCATTCCAATACCGACCACCGAGCGAGTGGGTCTGTTACACAGAAGTTAAGAAGTTTTTCTGTTACCCACTCCAATCCTACAGTAGGTATTCATTTATGAACACGTTCCAGGATGAGCGTCCGCAGTCTAGGGATCAGACTACTTGAGTTGGAATTAGTATAGTTGAGTTGTAAGTAGTATAGTTGAGCCTGTTGAGTTGAGTTGCAAGCAGTATAGAATATTTATGGATAAGTTCCAGGGTGAGCGTCCGAAGTCTACTTGAGTTGCATCCCGGACTGTGGCGTGTATAAGTATAAGTTTTCTCGAGTACAATAATAATAACCAATATACGGACGCTCGAAGGGCGCATAAAAACGCGTTAGGAAACTCGCACATAGTTGGCGATTCAAATTTGAACATTATTTATTCGAATCCTTGCAGTGAAACGTGTATCTTCTTATGTAGTTCTTATGTAGTCGTTGTGTCGCGTATTCATACCGGTAATACATAACACACATCGACATTTTGTCGGTACCACAACCACAGATTAATGAATAGTTACTACGTAACCACAACGCAACAGCAACAAGCCGCAGCGACACATTCATACCTAACCACATTTTGTCACGTCGGTGTTTAGGTGTGGGTTGACCCTTATATTGCCTGTCGCAGAAACTAAAGCAAATACTGTTGTATTTAAAAGTGATTAATCCGCTCGGAGAATACTCAATAACTGTTGATTAAGCCTTACTAATGTTTAGGTAATACATTCAAACTTCAAAGTAAAATATATTTAAATTTTAATTTCTTTTCCAATTTATCCAGACTTTTTATTAACGTACAAGCACAAACAAAGGGAAATTATAATCATCGTAGAAACTACCAACAATATTTTATTGTAAAAAACATTATGAAGTTTGAACATGAAAGTAACACAATACAGCTGGGGCTTCTGGGAATAAAAGGGAGCGTACACACTAGACAAGGCGGAGAAGCGAGGTGACACGGTTCATTTTTCAGATGAAAGACGGTAGAGAAGCGACGATATACGACGTGACAATGGCTTTGGTCGTCCACGTGTTGTTTGCGCATGAGCTATAAAATTACCTGTCAAGTTGTAAACGTATATAAATTTACAGGTAATCAAAAATTGGTAAAAAATACGCCAGCGAACACGGCTATAATCGATGTCAACTTTCTGTATAAGAAGAAAATGAAATTGACTGTCTGACTGACTGACTGACAGTCAACCAGACTGATCTACCGATGCTCAAACCCCTTAAAGAAATGCTTAGCAGACAGCATCGAAACGTAAGAAAATCGAGCGAATGATCGAGCAAAAGTTTCGCGTTCTCTGCTTTGTATAGTCGTCAAGTACGCACAAACTTTTATTGACAATGGTAGGATAATTTGTATGTATTGTGAATTTCCCCCGTTTCGGACACTTCAGTATCCCAAATTCAATTTGCCACTCATATTTTGTCGTATTGTTGTCCGGTTAATCGATTTGCAAACATTTGCGTTGACTGCTCATTTCTATTTCCGTATATTTTCATTTAAGGTTACCAACGAATTTCACACACCTTAAAATATAAGTACCTGGGTAACCGAGGTTTTAAAAATAAAAAGAATCGCAAAAAGATTTGTCTCACTGATTCGAACCCAGCAGCACGTTTCGAATTTACTATGTTAGTTTTTACTAATTAATTGTAATTGTAGCCTTTACTCAGACACCAATGGCGACTGCACCAGTGTCGCTACCAGTTTAATGCATTGGAGAATTGCTCACCTAGTTTTCGCTGGTGTCGTCACCAATTTGACACCAGCTAAAAACCTCCGGTGGTGTCACCGTGGCTTTCGAGTGAGCATAGTCCCTAATAATCGAATTGAAACAAATTATGACGAAAAGCTCCTAACAAATTAGCGATTCCAAAAATATCAACTCAATGTAACTTCATTGAGTTTATATTTTTGAAAGTACAAAAGAAACGTTCACAATTAGTTTAGAAAGGTAATGAAGGAATTATGTAAGTTGCTACATTTTAAGTGCTCATAAATTTACTTAAGCAAATTATTTTTTAAGTATTTTTACTTTCGTCTTTGTTTTACGTTCTTTTTAACCCCCGACGAAAACAGAGGAGTATTGTAAGTCCGACGTATGTGTGTGTCTGTTCGTGGCATCGCAGCTCCCAAACGGATGAACCGATTTTGATCTAGTCTTATTGTTTGAAAGCTGAGCAACGAGTGTTCTTAGCTATAATTCATCATCATCAGCTCGCCCACTGCTTGACATTTCGGTTATTTTTGTTTTGTTTAATAGGTATTGAGTTAGTAAATAATATTATTTACCCTGACAAACTTTTTAATTAAACCTCCATTAGAATCAAAACTTTCTCCTAAAATGAGCAAGTTTACAATTAATTTGAAAATTATGGAACATGTTGTTTTGAATATTAATCGGTCCTAATTCTAGTTTTAATTAATTCATTCACTACTTGGCTACGTTGCGCATAAAATTTGATGTAAAATGATTTAAAATGGTTGAAATTCATAAAAGAGTTATGAATTTCAACCATTAAGGCGCGGTGAGTCGACAGCTATGAAGTATTCGAGGGGGTAAAGGAGATGAGTGGTGGACGCGCCGCCCCCGTAACTGCGGGGTGCTTCGCGCGAATAACATCAAAGCGATGTGTTCATAATGTACAACAGCGTAATTTCGACAATTTGGTAACGTGCTTCATACCCCAGCGGTATTTTGCCCGCCTGGAGCAAAGCGTAGCGTCTAAGTTCAAATCTCATTACAAATTTATATATTTCTTATCTTTCTTGTTCTTTAAATAAATAGGTAATAATATATCACTACATGTTTTTGCTTTATTGCTCTCCGTATTTTTTTGTTACCTATTATCTTATAATCTGCACTAATATTTACGACATAAATACAACTTGTGCCTTTTTCATGGATGGTTGTAAAATGCAAAAATAATATTATTGTATAGGTATGCGGTCGAAGTACTAACTGACGTTACGACGAACACTGACGTTACGACGAACACTGACGTTTCTTTCTAAGACGACATTTCAAAATTTTATATTTCGCATAATTTTTCAGCGGTTACAAAATGTAAACTTGCTTTTGCCCGCAACTTCATTAGCGTAGCACAAAGCTAAATTTTGTCGCCTGATTTAAAAAAATATATAATAAAATTTGATATTCAATAGTCGTCCACATGAAACTTCGGATATCTAACACCAAAAAAATTACAATTTCAAATACCTAGTTTTAGTTTCTGACATCAGTGGTTTAAACCGAATAGTCTCTTCGGCGATATCATATTTATTGTAAATATTGTATTATTTAATAAAAATAAATCGATTATTACAACGCGTGAATTATAAACGTAATTCGCTGAATACATGTTCCTAATACTCGTGGTGAATGACTTATTTATTAGGATTAGAATTGATTATAATAATTGATATAATTAAATACACTTTACAAACAAACAAAATAATATTTATATATATTATTATTCATTCTGTTGTCAATCTTATATCAATATAATTTTTGTTTCTTTCGCCGTGCAACAATATATCAATATAATTTCGACTCTTACGTCAGTCTGATTGGCAGGTTGGTATGCGTTTGATTTTTACATTGTTTGGAAATTCGGAATGTGGTGGGTTCGAATCCCGGTAAGATAAATATTTTTGTGATTCTTATTATTTCTTTTTCTTTTATATATATATATATATTATTATTACTTTATCGTTGTACTAATATCCGAGCAAAGCTCGGATATTAGTACAACGAACGGCGGGATTCGAACGCGGGCTCGAATCCCGCCGAAGGAACAAAAAGTTTTTTCTATGTTCCTGGGTCATGAATGTGTATTAAATATGTGTATAATATAATAAAAATCTTAAATATATGTATAGTATAAAAGTATTAAATATACTTCCCGTTGTCTGGTCACCGTAACACAAGTTCTTCGGATACTTAGCACGGGGCCAGATTGACGTGGTGTGAAGCGTCCATAGTATTATTATTATTATTATTATTAAAGCTCGGTCCCCGGGTACTTGTATTAAAAAGAGGGTTTTTGTACTTTCATCGAAAACAATCAATTCATATTTTATACCTTTTTTTATAATGTACACTAATATTTACAACAACTTAGAGAAACTAATAATAAAATAAATAATTAGGTATATCAGGGTACACCGCTAGCACAGGTACGACCGGGATTAAAACCCAAGGCCAATTGGTCAACAACGCAAAAAGACAATGGCCTACGTAGCTGCGCTATCGGGTATCTGACATAAGACGGCGAAATTACTTATATACGAAATATCTTATTAGTATTACACGACGAAAGAAAAAACATTTCAAACTAAGATACTTATGTCGGTAGGTAAAATAACTTTGAACAGCCTTTCAACAATAAATTAGAATGATTTTTGAGCAGAAAAAAGCGGAAAAAATGACGTACGTCTCCATAGTAAGAGACCTAAGCCGGTACTGTCTTATTCCATAGATATGAAAGAGAAGGAATGACAGGTCGCCATTTCGCGATGTTTCATTCGACTCCTCCGAATTATTTATCATTGAATAAAATAATCCTTACAAATACAAATATCTTATTCCAATCGAAAAATAAAAACGACAATTCCCTCCCTTTTGTTATGTATTACGAAACAGTAATTAATTTTCTCATTTTTGTACACAAATAATACAATTACAAATTCAAGAATATCCATTTTAATGGTTATTTTATGATTTTTTTTTATCGAGAAAATTTACAGATAACGTGTTTTGAAAACATAGGTCACAAATATGATCAACAGATACTTTTTTGCTGCACTAAAATGTATCCATTCGTTTCAAAAAGTTTTTTAAAGAAGCCTATTTTTAGGCGCTCTAGCCTTAAAAAAAGTCTGAACAGATTACTAAACCTAATATAAAATACAATCCTCACACACATCGAAGAATACTTTGATTCACAAAAACATTGTGCAGAACTTCGATCAATCATTCTTTTATTGATTAATAGCCAACAAAGTTTTGCATGATAGTGAGAATTATGAGAATAAATGACCAGATGAGAGTTCAGTAGAAATAATGTTGGAATATTAATAATAGGAAAAGCTGTTGTGGCTTCTGACTCGTTATGAACAACTAGCTACAGCCCGCGGCTCCGCCCACGTACTTTTTCGGGATGAAAAGTAGCCAATGTTTTAATCCAGAACCCTAAATTTCATCGTAATCCTTTCAGTAGTTTTTGCGTGAAAGAGTAATAAATATCCATCCATCCGTCCATCCTTACAAACTTTCACATTTATAATATTATAAGGACTTTAATTTTATAGTAAAGCCTTATTGCGAAGAGTTTTATAGCGGAGTATTAGGCATGATCTAGAACCCTTTATTGTACTTCTTAAAAATAAAGAAGATACAATCAATTTAAATAAGAAAGAAAGCGATATATCGGCCTGTGTATCGCGAGTCGTACAATTTTATGGCGGTAGCAGCTTGTGACGTCATAAATTGGTTTGCGAGAAATAGTAGAGCAATATTTTTATTTGCTTACAATTTTCAATCACGTCAACCTAAATAACAATTTCTTTTAGATTTATGTATCTTTTTATTCAAGAATTTACAAATTAATTTGTAAAAATGTGTTATTCGAAACTAGTTAATATCCTTATTATAAAACTCTTTAGACGTCAAAGTGATTGCAGTGGTCGTATCATTTCTCAAATACACAACTGGTGCTATTGACAAAGTTATTATTTTCACCCCTTAAAATTTGATAAGGTATAATTTTTATTATTAATTGACGTGCGAAGTCCTCTTGCTCAAGTTAATATCCCACTGCTGCCACCAAGTCTTGTAGCACTTCAGATGTTTTTGTTTCTTCGATATATTTTTATGTACTAATATCTAATTTGGAATAAATTACCTGTAGTAGTTAAGGACCTGCGCGAACACCCCGGGGTGGCGATCAAAGAAGTACTCGTTGAGGACGGGGTCGTAGTTCGCCAGCGCCTCCGTCAGCCGCGAGAGCCGCGTCGCCGGGATCTTCTTCAGCGTCGCCTTGTACGTCTCGTGGCGGATGCCGCCCACATTCAGCACCACACGGTTCTCCGCGTCCATGTTTAGGAGATTCATTTCTGTGAAGATTGTTTTAATCATTGTTGGAACGAAGTTCTTATGGCGCGCTGCGAATTGAATTGGGGCTAGACGGATTGAATAGGCACGACACTTTTTGCCACTTGAAATCACAATGTAATAACGACTATTAAGAATTATACAAAAAACGACCTTATCACCTTGACAATAATGTAGAATTTTGCAATTACAAATTGTGACTGTTATGACTGTTACATATTGTGACTAGCTAGCCGGGCCTTAGGTATGCGAGCGGTGGGACGAAAGGAGCAAGCAACCCGCCCCCTTACCCCTGTCCCTACCTAAGGCGCGGCCAACTAGTTCCGCGCGCACTAAATTTCAAATTAACAGCTTTTATTTTCACTTAATGCATTTAAAAGTATGATCGGTACTTACAATAAAATATAAATTGTTAACATTTTTCTGTCCGTCTGTCATATATATCTTATATATATCTTCTAAAATAGGCTTCAATTCTTCATTATCAACTATATATTTATATTGTAATATATATATATATTATAACTTCGTTCTATCCGGGTGTCCCTTGACACCTCTCAAGTTTTATTTATACCACTTAGAGCGGCGTCGCTTAGTTAATACCAGGAGGTATTAACAAGTGCTAGTCGATAATGTGAAGGATCACATTATCGACTAGCACTTGACGGGGTGCAAAACTTTTTGCGGCATATTGTGGGTTGATTAAACGTAACAGAGACTGCTAGATTCTATGTTCAGTTTAATGATGAAATGAAGAGAAGCATTTCATTTAAAGTGGCATCATCTATATGTCCACAAGCGTCATCATTGGTACCAATATTATCATTTACATCAATTTTATCATTTTTACCACTTTCCCCTCCATCTCTTTTATCACCATCATCAATACTCACTCGCAAATTATCTCCTCTCCAACGACGAGATACTACGGGGACCGGCTCTGGCCGCGGCGCCACATAATCTCTATATAGTCACCCTCTAGCGCGGCGGAGAACTTGCCGAGAGAGGGCATCGCTGGGGGACGAGCGACCCTGGAAGTGAGATTTCGGTTAGCAACCAGAAGTTTCTAGCATAAGTTCACAGCAGCTTGTGTGAAAAAATTAAACAATCCCGCTTATGATTCCCGCGCAAATATAATATATTACTAGCTCTACTAGCTGACCCGGCTAACGATGTTTTGCCATTGTATGTATTTTTAATGCCACATCATATAAAAAATTAAAAAATGTCGAAAAGGTTAAAATAAACATTAAGGGGTTGGTCACCCTTATAGTTGGAAAAAAAAATTACGACCTACCGAATATGCAAAAAAAAATTAGTAAGATTCGGTCAAGCCGTTTCGGAGGAGTGTGTCCCCGAAGACTGTGACACGAGAATTTTATATATAAGATGTCAATCGAGGTACATATATTACTCTTTTTTTTAATTCTCGTTGATTCTTTTACATGGCGATTACACCAATTTAGTCAAAGTAAAAATATTTAGTAGGTAGAGAAAGTATGTTCTCTTCATTACAAAAAGCCATGAGTGAGATACCTTCTGTAACTGTACCGACACCGATGTTAGATAAAGTCAAATCGTAAACTGGGACGACATTACATTGAAAGTATCTTACCCTATGACCTACATTTATTATACACAAGGAGATCTAAAATATATTAAACGAAAACCTTTTACGACCCAAACCAGCCCACGCCTACACTTTCGGCGAAGCGATTACTTCAATGAGGTATTTCATCTTAAGTGTACAACAAAACAATCGATCTCTGTTTATACCGGGTGTTTTTCCAGTCAGTATCCAAACTTTCAGGAGTGAATATACTCTTGAGTTGCTCTTGACTTGATTTGAGAATCGAAATCGATATACTCTTGAGTTGCTTATATTCAAGAGTATATTCACTCCTGAAAGTTTGGACACTGATTGGAAAAACACCGGTATACACAGAGGTCGATTGTTTTGTTGTACACTTAAGATGAAATACCTCATTGAAGTATATATTCTCTATATATTTATCCACAGAGGTTTGGGATATCCCAAACGAGTGTAGATAATAGATATAAGAAGATTAGATAGGACGAATATTAAAATTAAACATTTTCTTTTGTTTGAGTTCAAGCTCATCAGCTAGTCGAATTAAGCCAAGTTTTCTGCTAAATAATAATAATATTACGGACGCTTCACACCACGTCAACTGGCCCCGTGGTATATATCCTAAAAACTTGTGTTACGGGAACCAGACAACGGAAAGCATATTTAATACATTTAAACTAGGCGTATATTTGAGACTTTTATTATATTATACTAAATCAGTATCCCATGGGAACAATGTACTTTTTCGAGATAAAAAGTATCCTATGTTTTAATCCAGAGATTAAACTACTACCATACCAAATTTCATCGAAATTGGTTTAGTAGTTTTTGCGTCAAAGAGTAACAAACATCCATCCATCCCTCCATCCATACTCACAAACTTTCACATTTATAATATTAGTAGGATAAACATTATTTAATACACATCCATGACCCAGGAATATTGAAAACTTTGTTCCTTTGGCAGGATTCAAACACGCGACTTTCGGTTTGAACGCCGACGCGCTAACCACTGAGCCACAGAGCCCGTCAAATCAGAATCAAAGTAAGTGTCTTCATTTCTAAAAATATTTTCTTGACAGCTACGGACAGAGTGGAACATATATATTATGTACTTACGCCCAGAGAAACAGCTTTCATAGAACAATCGAAATCTATCTAAATTTGAAAATGTTCACGTCCCCTTCAACGGCACACAATCGTGGACACACCGTATGCTTGTAGTAGTGCAATCAAATCGAAAGCTAACTATATAGCTATTTATCTGTTCCTGTTTCTTTAATCTGTCCCTACACATCTTATCTGTCCGTTAATTAAGTCTATTGTCGTACCCATAGCACATTGAGCAGAAATCGAATTCAGCGGCTCAAAAGCAATGTTACGTATTTATCGCAAACCCAAAATAAAGGGTTAATTCCCTTCCGTTAAGAGGTTTTGGCTGTCCGTTATTCCTTACAATATCCGCTAACTGCCAGTGAAAGTACGGTAAGATCGGTCCAGCAGCTACAGAGACTAGCCGGAACAAACAGACAGACAAACAGACAAAAAATTTAAAAATGTTTTTTTTTTATTGTATCTACCATATAGGTATACTTTCATATTATCCATGTATTGAAAAGCTGGTAATTAAAAATTACAAAAATACACTTCAATTCTATTATTTGTATAGATTATTTGAAAAATATTCAGAATTATAAAACACTTTTCGAAAGCTAAATAATACTATCTCTCGGTCACTCCACAACCTATTCTAAATTAACCACCTGTGTAAATTTATACTTAACTAGCTGTCCCGACAAACTCTTGGCAAACTTCGTAAAAAAATTAAGTTACCCCGAATTGTCAAGCATTGAGCGAGCTGATGATGATGAATTATAGCTAAGGTACATCTTGATCAAGTCAGCTTTCAAACAAAAAAATCGCATCTAAATCGGACCTTTTGTTCTGCGATGCCACAGACAGACACACAGACAGACAGACAGACACATCGAACTTATAACACCCCACTTTTTGCGTCGCAGGTAAATGAAATTAATTCTAGACGGCAGAACGTCATTTGTTTAACGTGAAACCTGGGATGAGCTGCTAATGACCATGAGCGAGTGACTGCAATCACTATATTAGATTAGATACCTCGCGGTCTAGCTTTCAGGCACAAGTAAGGAAATTTATTATATACTTACGTTCAGAGAAACAGCTTTCGTAGAAGGATCCAAATCGATCCAAAATGATCCATGCGGCGGATGGGCATGTGAAAAGTCGGACATGTGCCTGATCACTCACCAGTCGTGTCGGTTATCCGTCCCACTGGGTTTCGAGAGTAAAGGAGGAGAGAGAGTGCTCTTGTGTACTATGCACACACTTGGACACTATAAAATTACTCCTGCGTAACTGGCCTGGTTTCAATGAAACCGGCCACTGTCACCGAACTCGGTGAGGGAAGTTATTATTCACTCCAGTGGCGTGGGATTCCTATTACTCCATTCCTATCGGCTTCACTTAGGTACGACTTACTTTTTTATGACCCTCATCCAAATCCCTACCTATTATACAGGCTGTGGCTTCCCTATGAAGGAGAACCAGCCTCTACCACTGATTCACACTATATTATATTATATATCCCATCCCATTCCCATTCAATCCCATTTTGTAATCGCCTAGTGCGCCTTTAGGCCAGTAAATGAAATCTGCTTGATAAAATTTTAATCTAGCCTAAGTGTACGCAAACGGATGAATAAAAGAATGTAATATTGATAACGTGGAAAGAATATTAATAAGATTTATTAGAATCTGAATAGCACTTCATAGAGATTGATTTTATTACGTTAATATGCAAATGGTCCGAATACCAATTTATATAAAACCTATTGTAAGCAAAAAAGAAAATCACTATACAGAGTACGCATCGTAGATATGAAACTACATTCGTCGTTTAAACAATACTCTCAACTAACCTAAATAGGCAAGACCCTTTAGAAATTTACCATCGCTCGCTGGGACACACTCACCGTCCAGCCTGCAAATCTAGCACGGTAATAATGGCCGTCAAAAGTGTCAATCATTTATAAATTTTGCCTACAAGTCCGCGTTTTACCATAGACGTATATATTATAGACGAGGCATGTCCAGGTAAAAACTGTTCCCATTTTGACACTTAAGGTAAGTAGAAATCAATTACTTAAGAATTTGCTTACTTAAGAAATTGGCGTTTTGTCGTACTGGCCACTTTGATCTTAAATATATCTTCTTTGGTTAGGAATTCCAATTTCAAATTTATACCGCTATTTACTCATTTGTGTTTCGAAAACCGTAATTCATTTGTTATAGCCACTTTTGGTTTTTTCTTTCCGTCACTCTGTTTACAAAATGGAAAACATGAAATATCGTATTAATTTCGAGTATGAGTTCCACCGTGGCACCAGTGCTGCAGAAACGGCTCGAAGGATTAATGCGGCGATGTCGCAAAAGAAAACACAGTGCGTTTTTGGTTCCAATGCTTTCGTTCTGGAAATTTCACCAGCAGAACAAGCCCCGTGGACGGCCGGAGACCAAAGTTGATAATGAAGAATTGAAGGCTATTGTGGAAGCGGATAAATCGCAAACCACGTCCGAGTTAGCTGCAGGCTGCGGTGTTGGTGATAAAACTGTTTTAATCCACTTGAAGCAAATTGGGAAGGTGAAAAAGCTTGAAAGGTGGGTACCTCATGAATTGAGTGCAGCAAACCGACAAACGCGCGTCGATTGCTGCGTTACATTACTCAACCGGCACAATAATGAAGGGATTTTAAATCGATTCATTACCTGTGATAAAAAGTGGATCCTGTACGATAATCTGAAACGCTCATCGTAACGGCTTAATCCTGGCGAACCAGCCAAAGCCTGCCCCAAGCGAAAATTTACTCAAAAAAGTTGCTTGTGAGCGTTTGGTGGACTAGTACCGGTGTCGTTCACTACAGCTTTCTTAAATCTGGCCAGACGATTACGGCAGATGTATATTGCCAGCATTGCAACAACCGAGGTTGGTTATTCGCTCAAGGCCACTGCTACTCCAGGACAACGCTAGAACACACACTGCACAACAGAGTTACCAAATTAGAGTAGCTTCAATTGGAATGTCTAAGACATCCACCGTACTCCTGGACCTTGCTCCAACAGATTACCACTTTTTTAGAAATTTGGATAACTTCTTGCACGTGAAAAAATTCAACTCCGATGGGGAAGTCCACAGCGCATTCAAAGATTTTATTGATTCCTGTTCAAATGTTTTTTTAGTAAAGGAATCAATGAACTACCTATGAGATGGCAAAAGTGCATAGATAGCATGTTATATACTTTGATTAAATAAATATATTATGTTAAAAAAAACGACTTTATGTTCCTCGTTTACAAAACGCCAAATTCATATGTAATGACCTAATACATCCCAGCAAGCGGTGGTTAAGTTAGCAGTACTGCGTAATGTATGTTGTGTAAAAAAGAAAGAGGGAAAAAAAGTAATATTTATAAATAGCAGTTGTGAGTTGCAAGTTGTGAAATACAAATTAATAAGTTACACTTTAAACTTTCAGGCAAAATCTTGTTGGTTCGATAAGCTGAAACATTTCCCCAAGTTGATACATATACAATAAGTGGCACCATCCAAGCGGGGATGGTAGATATAATGAAGCAGTGTCCTTGGCCAGGCGAATTGTGCTAATATCAAACTTGTGATATTTGATTACTGGAAGTGTCTCAGCTATTGTTTTCAACCCCTTACTTATTTTTTTGTTTTATTGTTGAACTAGAATCACGATAACCATCTATCATCTCTATTTATTAGTCATAAAGTGCAAAACCTAGAAAATCAAAACTATATGTAACTATACCCTTCTCTTTTATATTAAACTAGCATTAATTGCCCGCGGCTTCGCCTGCGTGAAATTAGGTTTTAAACTTTCATCGCCTATTTTACCTCCTTGGGGGTTGAACTTTGAAAAACCTTCCTTAGTGTAAATTTTATACTTGTAGCCTTATTATGGGTTTGGCCTGTGCGTTGATACATTAGTCAATCAGCTTTGCCTTTTACATATATATATATATATATATTAATAACAATAACAATTGTGGAGATAATGTCTACTAAAAACAACGATTGAATTATCCCATACTAACTGTTCACTGTTAAAAATAAAATTACGTAAGTATCGTATAAATAGCGTCACGTTCAACGCCTTATCGAACTTATTATTATAATTAAAACAATTCAAAAGTCAGAGGCCTAAGTCTAAACTATTACGGCGTTCGTCACTCGCTCAAGGACACGCGTTATTTGCGTACCGCTCGGCGTGTCTCTTACGAGACGGTCGACAAAGGGTCACCGCACACCGCACGCCCGCCAGAGCACTGGCAGTTCGTACCGCACGTTCCCGCGCTTACGCGTCGAAATGCCAGAAGTGGATGGCTGCAGTGTAGTCGTCTAACAACTAAATTTAGTAGTTTTTGACCTCTTTAGTAGGTGGCTTAGGTGGTTAGCGCGTTGGCGCCGAAGCCGAAGGTCGCGGGTTCGAACCCCGCCAGGGAACAAAAAACTTATCTATGTTTTTCGGTCATGGATGTGTATTAAATATGCGTATTATATAATAAAAATCTTAAATATATGTATGTATAGTATAAAAGTATTAAATATAGTTCCGTTGCCTGGTACCCGTAACACAAGATTTTCGAGAACTTACCACGAGCCCAGATTGAAATGGTGTGAAAGCGTTCATAGATATTATTATTATTAGTTTCATTTGCAAAGAAGTATAGAGTACAAAATCAGAAAAGATCTTGAAAATCTTTAGAAACAGATTTTTATTTGCTCTACAACGCCTCAAATATGACTACGGATACTTGTTTTATTTACAAACCTCGATGAAAACAACCTAGTTAACGAAAAGTTCATAAATATATTTAATTTGTTCATTTTTATGTAATATCTTAGTGTAATGTACTAAATAAATATAATTTATAATTATTATGTCATATTTTGAAAACAACAAACCATAGAAAACATGCCTAAACTTCTTCTTTTATTTATGGTAATCACGATTGCAAAGTTTTTGTTCCATTCTGCACGTGTTGAGAAATTATAGATTTTATTCATTTACATTATACGAATTATAAAAAAAACATAAATTTCGAGGATTGAGATTTCTCTACGGTTAGATTTATTACGCTGGGACTATATCAACCGGAATCCGCCTGGCCCTGGAAAATTCAGTGCACTGAAAATAGAACTATGCGCTGATACAATAGAGTTTATCAACATAATGGAGGTTACGAGTGTCGAGCTGTCATATATGACATTGACATTCTTATCGACACTCATGTGTTCGATTTTCAACTATATAGTATTAGCACAGAGTTCTATTTTCAATGCTCAGAATTTTCTTCGGACTTCCGGATTCCGGATCATAAATCATAATAATTATAGTCCCAGCCTTATACAAAAATTCTGTTTCACTTGATACAGTGAAAATTGACACTGGCAAAGGTTTAATACCTTCCGCCTTAAATATAAAAAAAATGAGTTTTGAAAGTTGCTAGCGTGTACCGTCTGTGCGATGATGACGCGTTTTGTTCCGACAGTAAATATGCGTTTTTGAAATTTTAGCGGGATTTTCAAAAAAGCCACTTTTTGATGATTAAATTTCACTATTAGTTCACGATAAATTTTAAAAATAATTGTATATGTATGTTTTCAAGCGATAAACATTACAAATAAAAATATTTTATCCATTTTGGTGTCACATGCATATTCCCTATTATTTAAATACAAAGGAAGTGACCGCAACGACTCCAGACGTTAACTACTATTTATACATGAGTATGTGTACGTGCGCTCGATTCAACGGCACTGTTCAACGGAGATGGAAATCCATCTTATGCCTGGTCGAGCGGCAACTTGTTCGATCGTACTTATGCTATTGTAATGATTCTTATATTTTAAGTTAGAACTCAATATCAAAATACTAGGCGTACCTAGAACAACTCAATCCTCAACCCCTTCAAAGGTTTATGATTTCTGACGGCGGGGTGCGCGGCTCAGGGGGGAGGGGGTAGCAGCTATTTACCGCACGCTACTACGCCATCCCATGTTTTACCAGTTATTTTCTGTTTAAGTTTAAGCGTTATTTGTTTATAGAAGGAAAAAGTATAGTTGGAGTAACGTGATTATATATACATCTAATGTGGGCAACATTAGATGTATATAATATGGATGATGATGGATGGATGGATGGATCGAAATGAAAAGCGTTCCTAACGCAGAAATCGCGGGTTTGACCCCATTACACAGGTCATCATATATTTCAAGAAACACAGTATATTATGATTAGTACCTGGGTAATCGAGCTTTGCTCGGAGTTCTAGTAGATTAAAAAAATTAGAGTTCTAGTAGATTAAAAAAATTAATAATCAATATCACAAAAATATTAATTATCCGACCGGGATTTGAACCCACATTCCGAATTTTCGAACTACGCAAAATTATACATACGCATACCAAACTGCTAATACTCTCATATTACTCACATATTAAAGTCGAAATTATTGACATATTTTTGTACGACGAATAAAACATATATAACTTTAAAATACGCAGTTGCCCATGGATTAGATCATGGAGTTTGTTCTAGCTCCATTGGTAAGACCTAGCTAGATCGATTTTTTTCCCCAAAACTCCCTGCATACTAAATTTCATGGTAATAGTTGCAGCCGTTTCCGAGATTTCTATTATTGATATACAAGATTAGCTCGTTTAAAGTATAAGATTTCCCTGGCAGAACAGATAAATTCGTATACGTCACCAATTTAATCGAAGTTTATTTTCTTTCCATCCGCTCTATAAGCTTTCGTAAAGGAAAAAACTTGGGTAAATTCCTGTATCGCGTGAAATATCTCCCAATTTAAGCCTAACTTATGCCGCGACCGGAGACAATATCCTATTGTTCACCCACCTTAGGGCGTCTACATACTGCGTGTCAAGTATTTTTAGAGAAAAAGACCGGCTCAGTGCGAGGCGGACTCGCGCACGAAGGGTTCCTGTACGGAACCCGTTTTTCCGCGAGTTCGAAACGGCAAAAACCAGGTTTGTTACGTCACGAATGGGAGCCCCACTTGAATATCTATTCTGTGTTTAGTATTAGTTATTATAGATGAAAGATAAATACATCATCTGTTTAAAATTTCAATTGTCAATCATCACCTATATACCGTAGCTGACTCACGGTCCACTCTGGTACAGCCTGGTGAGTGGTGACAGACAGACCGATAGACAGACGGACAGGCGGACGGACTGCGGAGTCTAAGTAATAGTGTCCCGTATTTAATATACGGAACTAAATAGAATATAAATAGGTAAAATATAATTGAACCTAACTTTATTATACAAGGTTCCTTACCTCAAAATGACCTGATTTTAGATCTATTAAGTATTCCTACTGTGAGCTACCCCGGCAATCGACATACAACCTTATGAGTACCAGAATCGTTTATATGGTTTGGTATGACATCAAGCACTAAGCTATATGGTACTAGTTTTTGCCCGCGGCTCCGCCCGCGTAAATACCGTACCAAATTTCATCAAAATCCGTTCAGTAGTTTTGCGTGAAAGAGTAACAAACAAACAAATTTTCAAATTTATAATATTAGTAGGACTAAACAGAGAAATGCAGGTACATCGTTTTCAGGCTGGGACAATATGATCCGGAATCGGGCGGGCCCGGAAAAATTCAGAGCGCTAAAAATAAAAGAAAATAGAAGAAGCCTTATGTCTTATTTTCCACACACGCTTAAGTTTTGAACATTTATTAATAATTTAACATTTCGGATCTAAAATTATGTCGGTGTCGGTTACGGTTACCGAAATTAAATTATTTAGGATATTTTGTTTATGACTAATGTGAGTAAAATGCAAATACTTATTTGCATTTCACAAGTTTAGGTAATCCTTTCACCTTGAAAGCTGGTGAGTCGCCACTCGCCACTCGGCACGGCCGGCGAATCAAATAAACATGTCAAATTAATCTCCATCTTTATCCGAATATGTCCGAAGCTTTTAATATCGGATTCGTTTACTGTTACGGATAGTTTTTATTTCCGATATCCGATAGCTCGGTTACGGTTACAGAGCTCCATAACATTTGACCCATTCATCAAAACCACCACTCACCCCATCAGTCACCGCTGTTATTTTCACATATTCAGTATTTAGAATCGATGTGCACACACCTTTACCCAACACCTCTGCTACCTCTGTCGAAATTGCCGGCGTAAATCTCGCGTGTAACTTGTTTTATGTAGCTGCACATTCTATTATCTACTTTTCGTTACATTCTAGGGTAAAATACCCCAATGGGAAACAATCTAGGTTGAAATACCCCATTGGAATTCTTATCTCCGTAGTCAACTGTCGTATGCATTTTTTATGGAATAGACAAGGTAACGAGTAATATAAAGTACCTTACGAATATTTTACAGTTATAAGTATTAAGTGAAATTAACAGCCTCCGTGGTCTAGTGGTTTAGAGCTTGGCTCTCGACTCGGAGGTCGTGGGTTCGATTCCCGCATTGAAATAACAAAAAATCTTGTTTCCAAGTTTGGTTAGGACAATGCAGGCTGATCACCTGATTGTCTGACAAGAAAGATGATCCATGCGTCGGATGGGTATGTAAAAAGTCGGACCTGCGCCTGATATCTCACCAGTCGTGTCGGTTATTCGTCCCACTGGGTTACGAGAGTAAAGGAAGAGAGAGTGCTCTTGTGTACTGCGCACACACTTGGGCACTATAAAATAACTCCTGCGTAGCAGGCCTGGTTTCAATTAAACCGGCCACCGTCACTGAAATCAGTGTGGGGAGCTATTATTAAGTACCTGAGCGAAGTATGAAAAGAAAAAAATTAAGTAACCCCCGAATTTTCAAGCAGCGGGCGAGGTGATGATGATGAATTATAGCTAAAAATATCTCGCTCTTGATCTCTTCAGCTTTCAAACAAAAAAAAAAACTAGATCAAATGGGTTCATCCGTTCGGTAGCTACGATACCACGGACAAACACACAGACCGACGCTTCTAACTTACAACACCCCTATTTTTGCATCGGGGGTTCAAAATTGCCTGATGGAAAAACAATTAACACCAGTCCCAACACATAAGTGCGGATCCCGGTTCTTAAAACCACCTCAATTAATAACCAAAGTTGTAGGTAAGGCTGGAACTATACTGTCCGGAATCCGGGTGGCCGGGGAAAATTCAGAGCACTGAAAATAGAACTCTGCGCTAATACAATAAAATTGAAAATCGAAGTGTTTTTTTTTTTATTTTTTTTTATTAAGTGGAACAGTTAGCTACACTATGCACTTAAATAACACAATCTTAAATGTAAGTTACTATAATAATATTTGGAGCCAACAGTACTGTTCACAGATTACCAAAAAATTTTTTATATTATTACAAGTGTAGATGACTATTAATGCCCTACATAATTGAAGTAATTAATATTTAGTTACTTATAAAAGTGAAGTAAGAAATAAAGTAAGGAATAGTAAGCTATATGTATACAAAATCATAAATGTATGTGTTACAATTATTATAACATGGGTTTCAATTACGCTGTTATTAAGTGTATCGTGTAAATACAATCGGAATGTTGACAAAGAACATGAAAATGTGTTCGAAGTTGGTGTTATACGTCTCAACCATTTGTCGTATTGGAGAGCGAGTCGAGCTGCCATATACGATATTGACATTTGACTCGACACTTGTGTGTTTAGTTTTCAGCTCTATTGTTTAAGCGCAGAGTTCTATTTGCAATGTTCGGAATTTTCCCCGGCCTACCGGATTCCGGACAATATAGTCCCAGCCTAAATGTAATGGAATACGGCACGTTGTTTTTATACAGCCAGCAACAAGAGAGACATGGCCCCGAAACCCGATACGGTATTTTCCTGTATTTTTTTTTATTTTATAAACAAATAGTGCTCTGAAAAATAAGAAGAAGAAGGAGTAGTATAGTAAAAATCAAAATTTTCAAAGATATTGCGGATTGTTTGAAGCACTTTTGTAAGTCTCGTGAAAACGCCCCATATAAACGTCGTACTAGTAAGTGACGTCACACGCTAGTAATGTTGCTACTAAATGTATGGCCATATGCACAAAATTTCTGATAATCTCGTAATTTTGCGCGTTTATGCTGATACATACCATAGTAAATATTTTTGTATTTGATGTAAGTAAACTAATTATGAAGGTTTCTTTAATACTAACGTTTAAAAAAATATTTCACCTTTTTTGTTACTTCGAAATGCATATACTTAATTACAAAACTACACAAAATCATAACTCTTTTTACTTGTATCAAGTTGTAATACCTAATTGTTTCTTAATTTATTTAAAAAACTTAATTTTAATTTAAAAAATACCCAATTCTCGTAATTATAAAACATTTTCGTCGTTGGGTTGACGTTTATGAGAATACCATTTTGCTGTTTAACATCCTATCTGTATCATTGCAGGATTTATTTACAGAATTGACCTTCAGGTCCCGACGTGAAAGAAATCTAAAACATAATATCCTAAGTAACCCCCGAATAGTCAAACAGTGGCTACGAACATGCCACGGACAGACACGTTAAACTTTTAGAACCACTCTTTGTGTCGGGGGTTAAAAATTACTGCTCTCACAGAGGATGCTGTCGGAAAATCTTCCTTTTAAAATATAAGCTGGCTTTATGCAAAATAGACGTCAAACTATAAGCTAGGTGAGCTAACCTGCCGGTAACGTCGTCATGCGAAATCCTATACAAGACGTTTGTAGGAAATATCAAGTATCAAGACGTGTTCCCGATCTAAAGTGCTGCTTCTCCGTCGAACGCCCGTGGAATAAGTGTGGAATATCCTCGAAGACATCGAATTACCATATTAATAGACAACGCATTGTTACAAAATAATATTGTATCCGTAAAAAAACAAACTTAAAAATAATTCTAACTTAAAAGGGTTTTTTCTTCACTGTTTACTATATATATGTATACTAAAAGGTGTTATTTGCCCAGTAGGTACACAGTTTTTCACTAGAGTAACCATCGTGGTACTAACTCAACCGAGAAGTAACGTCCTCATTTTAGCGAACTTAAGCGTCAGCTTACACCAAAACGAGACGATTGGCGCTGCATTTTTAAAATAGCTATTCAAAATTAAAATTTATTCACTACACAACAAGATACACGTTTTATTGCAAGAGCGGCGCCACGATATACAGCGCGGTGACAACTCGAAATTCGAAATCTTGCAATTACGTGTACCTGTGTGTACCTTCTTGTAAAATTCAGCGCCGAGTTGCGTATCGTCTCTTTTCAAGGTGAGCTTAACGGGTATTCAATGATTTCAGATTAGTCTCCGTTAACACGAGTTTCTACGCGATATTTTCTTTCTTTTTTTCGATCACAGTCCGCATAATGTACTCGAGAAAATATCACTGCTAGTGACAACAACCCGGGATAAAAATTTGCACCAGTCTTTTGGGCGTGCAAGACTTTGCATGGATTCTCAGATTGCGGAATACTTGAATACGGTGTGATTTTTCAGAAGGAATAGTTAGTTAGATGTAGGTATTTCTATCTTGGTATAATGCGACATCCTTAAACATGGTACGTCGATGACCGCAGATGTCAGGCTACTGAAGCGTGCAACTTAGAGTATCTTTTGACCCATTTCGCTGTAAACTGTCTTTTCTCGCTTATTGAGATAACGTATTGTATGCAGCTGTGTCGCATTTTGCTAGATTTTTCTCACTTTGTTTGTAGA
This sequence comes from Phengaris alcon alcon, assembly GCA_037179445.1. Classification (NCBI taxonomy): domain Eukaryota; kingdom Metazoa; phylum Arthropoda; class Insecta; order Lepidoptera; family Lycaenidae; genus Phengaris; species Phengaris alcon. The sequence goes on along the minus strand of JAYRCH010000155.1, from coordinate 2,527,214 downwards.
AATAAAACAGACATCCATGGTCGCATTTGCATTTACAAAAGGACGCTCTCATCACTTTAAAGCACTACTGTTGTTGCTAGGGCAATGCAAACCTTTACTGGCGTTACTTAAAATTATTATTTAACTAGCTATGACCGCGGCTCCACCTGCGTAAATACATTATCCCACGAGAGTACTTATTCGGTATAAAAAGCCTATGTATTAATCCAGAGGTTAAATTAATGCGATACCAAATTGCATCAAACCGTTCAGTAGTTTTTGTGTGAAACAAACATCCATCTTAAACTTATCTCTCATAAACTCTCATAACTCATAAACTTTCACATTCATAATAGTAGAAGGATTACTATGTCCTTGCATTCTTTATTTTTCTAAAATGTATTCAATATTCATGTGTTTTAGTTATCGTTGTAGTCTAGAAATTTACTACAGAATTTTACTACAGCAGAGTTGTATTAAAACATAGCTGAAAGTATATTACAAACCATTGAAAACAATCATCTAAGGGGCAATAGGGACAAGGGACAAGGGACAAGGGACATACAAATCTAACTAATAACTGGCAATAAAATCTTTGTTAGCCCGGCTAACTAAACAAACCGTTCGCTCAGCTGCAAATAATAATTGGCTCGTACGAGGCTAATATCCACTAAGGGTTCAATCGACTTTTAGCTCTGCAATACCCAAGCGGCAACTATTCATAAGTACCCCGTTAGGGTTAGCTCACACCAAAACGCGACGCGAAGCGGCGCTGCATTTTTAAGATAGCATATCAAAATTTAACTTTATTCACTAGCGCAAGAGCGGCGCCGCGCCACGCAGCTCGGTGCATCTCCAAATCCAAACTCTTGCAATAATACGTGTATATTTTCTTGTGAAGTGAATAAAGTCCAATTTAATAATAATAATTTCTGAACCATAACATAACACAATAAATCCGATACAACATTAATTTTACATACAAAGTGAATACAGACATTTACAATTGGTACAATTTTGTTTTGGGTTATGTGATAGTCAGCCATTTAATATTGCGATGGACCCCAAACTAGGCAGAAGCCTGTATTTAGGTGGTCCTTAAATCATATACGCAATTATCCACATTTCACATATTTTGTATTGTTTTCGCCCCGCTTGCAAACACTACATGATTATAACATTGTAAGAATAACATTATAGTTCGATGTTAGTTAGAATATGTTTGTAAGTTTATAACGAATTAAGATTTAATAAAATTAATAGTTTATTAGTAATTTTCAATCGCAATTTTAAAAATACAGCGCTACGTCACGTCGCACCTCGGAGTGGACTCACGCTTCTCGAATTCACACCAGCGCAAGCGCAGAGCCGAAGTACAGCGAAGTGACATTCTAAAATTTAATACTGCAAACTCACCATTTACACCCGGTTTCTGAAAGGCTAATCGAATAGTTGATGAAGTAACACGTATATTGAGTTAACAGGATTGCTATAAATCAATTTGCGTTTCTGAAATGCTAATTAGTGAAAAATTTACTAATCATTGATCATTTTAACATGACACATTTACGCCAGAAATAGCTTTCCAGAAAAACAGTGTTTTGAAACTATGTGACGTGTGGTTTGAAATTAATTTTGTTAACAAACGCGTTGATCAAATCAAACGATTGATCAAGCTTTTTGCAACTCAATTTACACCTGACAAGAGGTTTGACCGCTGATTAGTTAATTACGGCGTTGATTAGCCTTTCAGAAACAGGCGGTTAGTCCCCAACGTAATGCACATATTCCTTCTGAAAAAAAAAAAAAACGTTCGAACACGCGCGCATTCGCGCGAAATTTCTCAAGTATGTGTTTTTTGTAGCGCAGCGTTGTATGAGTTGACCCTTAGTAACACTCATCACCTCGGTACCCCTCGGGGGGACCAATAAAAATAAATTACCCTCGTTTCGGCTCGTGTAATTTCGGCCTTTTCGGATCTTTGGAGTAACAGGTAAAGTACTAGTAGTAGGGTTAGGGCCTGTTTGACAATCTACGTATAAGTGTCACATAGCTTGTATGCATTTTTTCCTCTGTCGCTCGATACAAAGCGAGTAGCGAAAAAACATCAGAATAAGCTATCCGACGCTTATTAGAAGATTGCGTTTAGATTTGTTTCACAACCGCCTACTTAGTGACAGATAGCTTATTCGGAAGTTTTGTCGCTGCTTGCTTTATACTGAGTGTCAGAGACAAAACATGCAAATAAGATATTTGATGCTTATCAGTATATTGTGAAAACCCTTAAAGATAAGACAAATAAATTACCTTTTTGGCGTAAAGATTATGAAGGCACTGTTTAGTCATAATATGCAGTCATTCAAGCTTTGGTAACATTTTAATTGGACTTATAGAACGGGTAACTAAGTTTTTAAGCGTACCTATTTTATTTTTCAGTGATTTTATAAATATATTTCTAAGTATTAAAGTACACAATACTCGATATTTATTTTAAAGATTATTTATTGCATTTATACTTAACTTCATGAGCCTGTATATCCTTCTCCGTGGTTTACTCTATATCTGTGCAAAATGTCATCAAAATCAGTCTAGTAGTTTCGGAGCCTATTCAATAGAAACAAACAAATCTTTCGTCTTTTAAATTTTAGTAAAGAAGTATAGAGTATCTACCATTAACTTCACAGAAACAGAAGATTCAATGAGGGAGCGAAGACTTTGTTTAAATAATATCAATACAATACATCAGCTGTGTGAAGTCAATGACCTTAATAGCGCCGTAAAGAGCGTAATGTTATTTTATTTACTGTATTATTCTTTTTTCGATTTTTAAATTATTTTCTGCCTAAACATTTAATTATAAGCAGTAGATCACGCGCCCAAAATATCCGTAAGTGGTTTTGAAAACCTTGTGATATAAAGTGCCTCCATATTAAAGATAAGGAAATAAGAAAGTCTCAAGCAAGTATTTCTCTACTCGCATTTCATAAATAATTCAGTAATAAAGCAGAAAAAAAAACATTCTGCCTCTACTAAGGGATAAAAAGATGTGGAGTGCCAAGAAATATAATTTTTATTTCTGAGATTACAAATCTGAGCGTAGTCTGGATTCCGTCCTGACATGATTAAATAACTGAAGTTCAACAATAGCGAACACGATACAAGCATTCTATAACATTCTCCTAACCGGATTCCTGCCATGCTTGTAACATAGATGTATCATATTCATGGACGTCGCATATCTTATGTAATGGAAAAAAATTGTTTCGGGCATGTTTAGCAACACCCATAGTTGATATAAAATAAATTGTTCAATTAAAATTTACTATAAAAGTAAAGTATTTTAATTAGTATGCGTGAATGAGAAGAGGAGAGATTTACTCTTTTACTTACGTAAAAATCGCGTAGCGCATTTGGTGATTAGATGGAAACTAATCACCAAATGCGCTACGCGATTACTTGATAACTTAGTATATAATATATTATTACCGCAAAATTGCAGTTACATCGGGATTTTATTATACATTTTATATTTTTGCGCGAACGAAATTGCGAGCTTCTTATAGGACAACTAGCTATCCCGTATGCTATATGGGCGTAAAACATTTTTACTTAAAAGAAATATTCATAAAACATTATCTAGTGGAATAATTGTAATCTCGAAAAAAGTGTCTCGAATGCTTGAACATATACTAAAAATTTCATAAGAAATAATCTTTAAAGCTTTCATAATCTGTAAAGCCGTTTAGAAGGAGTTCAATTACAAACACACGCACAGTAGATTTCTAAATTACGAGCGGACCCGACAGACGTTGTCCTGCCCGACTGATTTGTGAATCTAAACCATCCAGAGCGCCACCCAAACGCATACAATAAAATTCATTCAAATCGGTCTAGCCGTTTAGGAGGAGTTCAGTGACATACACACGTACAGTAGGATTATATATATATAAAGATAATACAGATTATATTATTGTGTCCACAAATTATAATAATAATAAAAATAGTTTATTTTCTCTCCACAATAATTGATATACAATTTTAAAATTTACAATATAGTGTACGGACTTTGTGGGGAGACTGGAGTCTTAAACTAAGCAGTTTCCTGCTTGTATTTCAAGATACCCAGGCCTCCAACCCTCGCTTTAGCAAAACAAATTAAAATATGCGAACTTTAAACTTAAGACTCATGACGCTTGCGAATGTGGAAATGTGGAATATGTGTAAAGGGGTGCAACGACTCTAGTCGCTAGATACGGTATGTCAATGGCTCGTAGTCACAACATATTGAGCGTTGCGTCTTAACCTTGGTTTGTTTGTTTTAAATGGTTACCATGGTAACGGCTGTATCGCACAAGTGTTTTTTACAATTTGTTAGTAGCACTTTGTCATGTACAATTACCTATACAATTTTCTATTATTATGACATATTTTTTAGAGAAAAAATATCCGAACTTGAATTTTAATTCTAACAATATGAACCGTTTATGCATCATAAATAAACTAACGGCCGGTTTGAACAAACTATCTACCAGTAACTATTTGTTAAAATCGTCGTCATTCAATAATTTGCCGGTTTTTTGCGATACAAATTTGACGTTTTTAACAAATAGTTACTGGTAGAAAGATTACACTGGCCTACACACATTTTGGTGCCTGATATTTTAGACCTGATTTTAAGTAAGTCTTATAAAACAATTTAAAAATGCAACTGGTTTACTTGTATCAGCTCTAGTTTATGAAATAGAAAAAAAAAATGCATTTTTACAGAAATATCGATGTATTTTCACATTATTATATATCAAGAAATTGCTTTTTAAGTGATTTTCTCGAATGAAATTGTCTTGGACAATCACGCATTTCCACGAACTGGAAAGCGCAGCGTTGGACGGCCTCCCTCTAGGTGGACCGATGACCTTATGAAGGTCGCGGGCCGCCGTTGGTTGCGGGTGGCCCAGGACCGTTCGTTGTGGAAATCTTTGGGGGAGGCCTATGTCCAGCAGTGGACGTCCTATGGCTGTTAATGATGATGATGATGAATCACGCATAAGTCCCCAGCAATAATCAGCCATCATATGAGCGTCCCATGTGCTTTGATACCTTTTCTCCATTGTTTTTATATCTTGATGGAAGCGTTCTCCTTGTTCTTCGCTAAGATCTCCTAAATTATGATGAAAGTGGTCTATATGGCTATGGAGGTAGTGCACTTTTATGCTCATATTACAGCCCAAATTTCTGAAGTTATGCAGCATTTCCTCAACTATTACTATTACGGCTACAAAAGATTTCCATGCAAGACGTTCTACTTCAGTCATGGAAGTCTCGAAGTTAGAAGAGTCTTTAATTAATTGTTGTATCTGAGGTCCGTCAAAAATGCCTGCTTTTAATTTTTCAGTACTTAATCCCGGAAATTTCTGAGAAATAAACTGAAAACATTAACCATTTTTATCCAGGGCCTTAACAAAGTGTTTAATTAGCCCTAACTTTATGTGCAAGGGCGGAAGAATTATTTTTTCCCGAGGAACCAAAGGTTCATTTATTACATTTCTTTCACCAACAACAAGACCATCTCTCATAGGCCAATTTTGTTGAGTCCAATGACTTGATTTGGCTCGACTGTCCCAGAGACAAATAAAACAAGGGTATTTTGTATAACCACTCTGTTGTCCCAACAAAAAATTAATCATCTTCAAGTCGACACAGATCACCCAATTGTGTTCAAAATATTTTATTTTCTGTAAAATACCAGAAATTACCTCATATTCTTCTTTCATACATGTAGAATGAGCAATTGGAATAGGGGAATATTTATTGTCATTATGTAAAAGGACTGCTTTGAGACTTTCTTTTACTACTGTATATAAAGAGACGCCAATCATTTGCCAGATAGGTATTCAAGCCCATGTATGTCAGCAAGCCACTCACATCACTACAATATACGAAACTTTCATCAGAAGAAAAAAATTCTACTAAGTTTTGTTCTCTCGTGCGATATGAAGTAACTAGTACACCAGATGAAAGGCAATTATTTTCTTTTAATCTCGATGCTAACAACTCAGCACGCTCCTTTGAAATATCTAAGTCTCTGATAAGATCATTGAGTTCATTTTGTGAAAATGTTTGAGGATTTGATGTATCTCCACAATATTCCAAGTCATCGTCTTGAGAAAGTTGAGAAACACTAGGTATTTCAATTTCATCCTTCTGAGATTGCTGTAATACCTGATGAGAAACTGGTATTGGAAGATTTTCTGAATGGGGAATAGGTCATTTTGCTGAAGAAATATTGGGATATTTCCATTTGTGGCGATTGTTTTTGTTGATGCCCACTATACTGACCATATAAAAGTAACAGTCGACATGATGATTTTTTTGTTCTTGCCAAATCATAGGTACTCCAAACTTCATAGACTTACGTGTTCCTTTCTCCCATTGTCGCAAATGTTCAATGCACATTTTACATACACTATGAGGCACCCACGGTTTATCTTGGTTGCGAATTTCAATACCGAAGTAAGCAAAACACAAGCGGATCACAGTGTCTGTAATCGACTTTCTCTTATCTTTCAATATATATTCGCCACAAATGTAACAAAACATATCAGGATCGTTAACACAACATCTGAACTTACTAGCCATAATGATATAACGAGATAAATTTTATCTGTATAACTGAAAAATTGTCTGTTTACGAACAAGACCGGGGAAATGTTAAAAATGAGGGTAGTAGGTAAGTTAGAGCTTATAGATTGAAATGATTGATATCAATATATTGTATACTACCTTCCTTATCGATCACATATAAAAATAGAACTGCACCAAAAAAAACTTTGTTTTTGTAGGCCTGTGTTATTGAAACGCGCCGTAAAATACAACCATGAAATCTCTCTAATATCCATACCTAATAATCTTAAACAATAGGAAGTTCGCGACTTAAACTAAATCTCAAAACAACGTAATTTAGAAACAAAATTACAGTAAATAAGCTAAAAATATAATTAATCGGACGTTGCCTGCGTTCGTGCGAAAAGAAAAAGCGCAGGAATCGTACATTTTCCCCGTTACAAAAAGTAGCCTTTGTTCTCCCCCGTGGTAACTCTATATTATATGTGCCAAATTTCATCAAAATCGGTCCAGTAGCTTCGGAGCCTATTCAATACAATCAAATAATCAAGTTTTCCTCTTTTCAATATTGGTATAATATATATTAAGTAATAAGTAGACCGTATATATTTCGTAACGAATTTTATTATGTAATAAAATAATGAAGTCGGAATGTCGGACTCGCGCACGAAGAGTACCGTACAAAACGGCAAAAAATTCAAGTTTGTGGTATGGCGACCCCACTTAAATGCTTATTTAATTCTGTTTTCAGTATTTGTAATAATAGCGGCGTTAATACACCTTCTGTGAAGATAATGTATAGCTTGAAAGCTATACAGTTGAAATTTTGAACGTGAACGGTCCATGAGATACAGCCAGGTAATAGACAGACGGACGGATGGACAGACAGACAGTCTTAATAATATGGTCCCGGTTTGACCGTTTAAGTACGGAACCCTAAAAATATATAAGAATGCTATAAGAGGACTACAAAAGGTTTTTAATAAGCGCCAAGGCTTTGGACGCCACAGTGGAAAAAATATGGGCTTCAATTTATAAAGACTTTCCCGTCGTAATCAGGGATACTGACTCAGGGACTATTGCAAGTGTAATTTTTTATCGTTTTTTTTTTCGTGGTTATCGTCTTTAAAAAAGTACAGAATAGGCTAGGAACACATAAACAGCTAGATAGTAGGCTCGCGATTTGATTGCACTACTACAAGCATACGTTGAATGTATGCGTGTCCACTGGCCTCCTATCACGGATTAAAGAAAGCTAAAGTAAGGCCAACCAGACGAGATAAAGAATGTAAACAAATTTTCAGGGGCTCAAAATATTTTTATTTGAATAAATTATTATAAAGTTCGAATTTTAATCGCTGTCGTCTGTACTAGACAAAGATGATTCGTCGGAAGAGTCCGAGTCAGCTGTCTTTATGATAAAACTATCTTTTGTATTATCAATCATGTTGTCAATATTGCTATAAAAATTGTCCTCGACTTTTATTACATGATCCACACAATTTCGCCATTTATCAGCAGATACACGTTGGATCCCCTTTTGTAGCAGTTTTTTCACATCTTCAAATTTAAATGTAGTATTATTGCGAGCTACGTGTCCCTATATATCAGCCCATACGAGTTCAATGGGATTGAGCTCGCAATGATAAGGTGGCAGTCTTAGGACTTCCATCTTAAATTTTTTGGCGAGCTCATCCACAGCGTATCTTTGGTAGTTCGCCTTTACGTCATTCACTTTCTTTAAAAGTTCTGCCTTTACGTCTTTTTCATTATAGCTTAGTTCTTTATTACGCAGCCGCCAGGCTGTGAGTCCATAATTAAAATCAACAACTAAGCACTCACAATAACAGCAAAAATCAAAAATAAAACTAACCGAAACGGAATAATAACAACAAAAAACCAAGTAAATACGGATACGAAAAAATATGTATCACTTCGAACGCAATCCAAACAGGAATGAACTTGTTTACAATTGTTTGGCGGACCAAATGTTGACAACTGCGGCACTGGCCGCTTTCCTGTACCACGAAACACGCTACGACAGCTGTCGTCGACCAACTGACGTCATTATTGCATACGAATGATAAGGACAGATATAATATTAACTCACTTTCATAATGCAACTCAGTAGCGGTCCGTTTATTTACGTTTTTTATCTCGTCTCGTTGGCCTTACTTTAGGTCCAGATAAACAGCTACATACCTACTTAACTTTCGATTAGATTGCACTACTACAAGCATACGACGTGTGCACAATTCTCCAATCGCGTACACGGCGGTAGCACAGATTAAAGACATAGGGGCCAGATAAGGTTTAAAGAATTTATTCTCATAAAAGATACAATATCCCACTTACATGAGAACAAGATAATAATTTTATGCTTACGATAATACAATTCGAACTTATACAAATTACATAAAGCTTTTGCATTTTTTTTTACCCGAACTACGGTAAAGCTAAAAGGGAAGACAACGATTTTAGCAGTATATGCGTATGTGTTTATGTTTGTATGTATGTAGGTATGTATATTTGTTCCATCTTAGCTATTAAACTACTGATCAGATTTTAATGAATAAAGTGTCTGATGTCAATTGACGTCGGGTTGTAGTTTTTAACTTTTGATTATACTAGATTTAAATTAAAAATACCTACTTATGAAAATAATAATTAACAAGAACAGTTTTATGTTTGTGTGAAACAATTTTGTATAACATAGCTAAATAATTGGCGTTTGAAGCTATTAAATTAGTTTATATTTTTAATATGGTCGGGTAAACTATTATAAAGTTGTGCTCCTTCAAAAGTGATGCTTTTTTTGGCATAGCTAGTACGTATTTTAGGTAATAAATTTCTGATTTTACAACAAAAGATATTTCACTTTTAATTTTACCGTCTATTATTTTTCAAATTAAGATACAAGTGTTACAGGTGTTAAGTTGCTTAATATTCATAATTTTCGTATCATTATAAATTTTGGCTGTTGGTGTTAAGTATGGGTATCGAAAAAATATTTTTATTATTTTGTTTTGTAATCTTTGTAGTTTGTTCAGTTTAGTTTTATTTGCACTACCCTAAACCTCAGTAAGATATAGTAGGTGTGACTTGACGAGGGAGTTATGAATATTAAATCGTAGTTTTGTTGGTATACATTGGTTAATATTAATCAGTGAGCCTATTATTGATGATAGTTTATTTGTTAGAGATTCTATTTGGTTATTCCATGTAAGATGCCTATCCATTCGCAAGCCTAGATATTTTTCGCTGTATTTTTGTTCGATCTGGGTGTTGTCTATAATTAGTGGATTATGTATTGGGATGATTTTGTTTTTTTAGCTAAAAATTATGTAACACGTTTTAGAGACATTTATTGTTACAAGATTGTATTTAAAATATTCAAAAAGAATATTTAAATAACTTTGTGCTTGTTTGATGCTATAGCGTATATTAGCTCCAAAGTAAAACAGACACGTATCGTCTGAAAATACAGTTAAGTAACCACGTAGTCCTGGTTTTTCAATATTGTTCAAATAAATTAAGAAGAGAAGTGGTCGTAAAATCGATCCCTGCAGGTATTTATTTATCACCACAGGTAATAGGGAGAGGTTTACTTCCGCAATTATCAATTTTTACAATTGTTAATCTGTTTTTTAAGTAGGATTCTTACATTCTTAATGCTTTGCCTTTAATTCCTATAATTTTAAGCTTTTCTATTAGTAATTTATGGCTGACTTTTTTGAAAGGCTTTTTTTAAATCGATAAAACCCCTAATACAATCTTTTTCTTATTTATATTTTATTTTATTTTAGTTACTAGATCAGTTATGGCTGCTGTAGTACTACTTTTTGTTCTAAAACCGTATTGTCTTTGTGAAATGAAGTTAATAGACTCCAGATAATTAGTTAGTCGCAAATGTAAAAAAAATCAAAGATTTTTGATAAAATCGGTAAAACTGAAATAGGGCAATAATTTCCGGAATCTGTTTTGGGACCTGATTTGTATATGGGCGTCACTTTGGCAATTTTTAAACTGTCTGGAAATTCCCCTTCTGTCAATAGTTTATTAAAACATTTAGCTAATTTATTACAAATGTAAGCCTTTAAGCATTTTATACTTTTAGTATTAATTTTATCAATGCCACAGCTTGTATTGGAGTCAATATTTTTAATAATATTAATAATTTCCTGGCTATTACACAGAGGAAAGTTATGAAGTTCATGAGCGGTTACTTCATTACAATCTAATGATCTAAGCCCAACGTGGTACCTTTTTGGTATTTGATGTCCAAGTTGAGGGCCTATGGTCGAAATATATGTTTAAGAATTTCGCAAATCTCGTCTAAATTAGTAATTGTTTTGTAGTTGATTATGATTTTTGAAGAAACATAACTTTTTACAATTTTGTTATTAGTTAAGTTATTTACAAGGGACCACATTTTCTTTGGATTATTAGTATACTTTGTAAATATTTAGTTTATTTTAATAGTATGAATTATTATTTTCTTGAATTAATTTAGCTACTGAGTTTACTGAGTAGAGTGACTCATCTGCTTAATTTTCTCAATAACCAAATAAAAACTCGTACACTATAAGAGAGAGATCATTAAAAATATTTTTTTTTATCACTAGATTGTAATAATCTCTTAATGAATTCTGTTTGTTTTTAATCTCGAATGCCCAAATATAAGCAAATATGAACAATACATCCATATTATAAGATTAAGTATCGCCTAGCTTACATTTATCATGTATCTCTTAAAAGCTTAGATTGCTCTCAGGAATCCATTACTGTCTTCAACTGCGAAGTTTCCCTTTGTACTCGATACAAGTTTTAAACTAACTAAGAAGGTTAGTCTTAAATGTATCAGGGATGCGTGGTTCACTCGCACACTTTCAGCCTCTTTTTTATAGAATAATGACTCTTATGTTCTAAAAATATTCCACAAAAAAGGATATTAATTTGAAGTAATTACATATAATTAAAATGAAACAAGAAATCGATATGGCTAGAAATGTAACATTAAGATGATAGGTGGTGAATCCACTGACTATAAAAGTACGAAAAAGAAAATGAATAATACAAATCTACAAAAATTACAAATAAAAAATGCTACAACTACAAGAAATATCGCAGGTCGTCCTCAAAAGGCAGAGCACCTAGAAGGCTCAGAGAGTTTCCTCGCTGGATTGCGATACTCTTTGGGCCAGATAGGTGCCGGCTCTGGGGTCTCGGGTGGCCTCAACGATTAATTTGAAGTACGATAATAATATGTTTATATGTCCAACCTAATTTCGTTATGAAAATATTGATTTTTAATCTATGTACAGTGCATACCTACATCTACTCCCGAACCCATTTTGTTCAATGTCATAACATCTTCTACTATATTTTGTATAAAATGGAAGAAACAAGCAGACGGATCACTTGATGGAATTTACCGTCGCCCATGGACACCCGCAACACCAGGGGAGTCGCAAGTGCATTACTGGCCTTTTATAAAAAGGAGTACGCTCCGGAAATACCGCTGGCAACAGTTCATTTCAGAGTTTTATTGTGCGCTACAGAAACGACTCTATGTAATTTTTTTGGTCTTTTTCTTGGAACTCCGAGAAAAAGAAGTCCAAAAAATTTCATAGAGTTCGTCAATATCTTTGGAGTCATCATCATTAAATTCCTATTAATAGTTTACTAGCTACAATAGAAACATACAAACATACACATATACATACATATGAGTTGTCCAATTTTAAGTAAGTATAAAATTAATATATTGTTCTTATGTACCTAAGTGGATGTTGTATACTTTTTATGAGAATAAATTCCTTAAACCTTAAAAACATCACCATGATGCTAAAGTACGATCTTTGCGTGCATACGTTATCGTTCGAAGGTATTAGTAACTTTCAAACAATCGAACTGTATGAGATAAAACCGATTCAGTGTTCGAACTCCAAACAAACAACTCCAAACAACCAACTCCGAACACCAAGCGTTTGGCATGGTAATACTATTGATTCCCGTACGAATGAACAGCTCTTAGGGTCAGTTCGTACCGAGATGTGACGCGGCGCGCATTAGGATTACAAAATATAACTTTATTAACTACACAGAAAGATACACGTTTCATTGCAAGACGAAATTCAGGGTCAGCTAACGCGCCGCGTCGCGTACCGCCTCGTTTCAGTGTGAACTTTTCCTTAGTGTGAAAGTTGTAATAAGCGGCGTACTGTTTTCGCTGTGTCGAACCAGGGCTAAATCTTCCAAATTATATCCCTTTTTGCACGGTGAATAAGTCATGGAGAATAGAGGTAAGGAAGACAATCTCTCTAAGGCCGAAAAGCTAAAAAGTGTCCGACAAAAGTAATTAAATAATAGTTCCAAAACTGGCCATAATGGCGCTAGAGTGCCTTGTCACTCTAGCGCCTAGTCACTGTTGTGTGTGATATGAAGTTAGCAATAAGAGATGAAGTAAAGTGAGTTGAGTTTAGTTATGTAAAATTTTTGACGACTTTAGTAGATTAGAAGTAGTTAATTCAGTAAATCATGAAAATTCTAATTACTCGTATAGTCGAAAATATTTTATATATAAAACCGAAGAAGATGCTAAGATTTAATTATCCGTTTAAATTTTTCCGCTTTACTCCCGTCTGCGTCTGTAGCGCCCCCTATTTAACGCTATTTTACGGACACTTCATGTATGGAGATAGTACTCCTTACTTATATTCTCCATGGAATAAGTGCTAGAAATTTATTTGACAGCATTACGGTGTAGCATTGTCTTATTGTTTACATAAATATGATATTGGATCTAAACAGTTTATAACATTATAATGATTTGAACCATATTTTCCTCTATACAATTCTCCTTTAGTAGGTAGTAGGTAGTTCTGGTTTAGCGATATACAATAATAGACGTGAGAACAGCGTTATTTCAGCGGAAACTGAACAGACGCGGCGTAAATCATTGCAGTGATAAACCGAAAGTTTGATGGACGCGTTTGTGTATTAACTGCCAAGATTGTGGTAGGAAACTGCTCAAAAATATTTTGTTTTTGTACCGTGGCATACTTTGGCAAGCTTTTCTGTATGACCTGCATATGGCTTGGCAGCACGTTATACATGACATGCAGGTCATCAAAGACCACGGGAAGGACATAGGCTACTTTTTATACGGCTAAATGCACGGTTCGCGGCATTTCCTTTTGCCGGTACAAAGTGGCGGGCCACATCTTGTACATGATAATTTAAACCTAAAACTCAATATTATAGTGAAACATATTCGAGTTCGAAGTTCGCAATAAAACAGAGATTTTTATACGAAAACTTTTGTAAATATCCTAAAGGGCACTTTGATAAAAACCTATAAAGTCCGTTACAAGAGAAACTCGACGTTTATTGGTCCCAAATAAATAACGCGTATGTTAGTCAATGCTTACAAAAAAAAAACCTGCCGATCTGTACCGAAACACTATAACAAGCAATTTTGCCGAAAATCCTAAAGGTTTCGCTATTTTTTCCACGTGAAACACAAAAAAATATAACTTATTCCAAAATTATTAGAATTTCTTTTACGCGAGCACAACAGGTTATAGGATTACGCGCGCACCAAACAAGAAACCCGCCTTATTTCAAGGAAATACAGTTGCTTTTACGCACCTGGATATATATCCGAATGTATTTATCGTTTTTTCCTCACTCAATTCAGTAAGTAGAAGTTGATTTACAAAGGTGGGCGGTAAGAGAGTTATGTTGAATGCCTTCGCTACCGTCTTGTCTGATTCCAAAAACGTTCAGCTCAAATTACCCAAAATCTTTACAGACGTCTATATATTTAATCGTATGTCGAGGCATGTCGAGGCAAAAAGTGTCCACTCTTATACACAGATAAAAAAAAAGAGAAACAGATAAACAACTACATAATGAGCTTTCGATTGCACTACTGCAAGCATACCCTGTGTCCACGATTGTGTGGAATAAGTTAAAAAAACTATAACCCGACTACGTAAAAAAGGGGTCTAAAAAGGCCGAAACAAGAAAATAATTCAGATAGAAATCCAGAAATGCATAGGTACAACAATGGTCAAGCTAGAGCCGTGGTCGCACCTACTTTATAAGGATCGGCACAGTCGATGTCAAATCGCAGCCGTCTGTATCTTGGGGTATAATTCTAGAAACTTCTCTAGACCTTAGGGACAGCTCATACCTAGATGCGACGCATTTAGGAGTGGAGAGGTCACGGTCAGAGACAAAGATCTTTATTAAAAATTATTCATTTTAAGAAAAAGAGAACTCCAACTGACGATTTATATCGAATTAGTAATGCATTCACTGTTCGTAAATTATATATTCCTTCCACAATTATAAAAAAAATAAAACTGTCCATAGATAGCTGTCTTAAACCCGGTCGTAGAAAAAGAAATAAAATTGAACTCCCCAAAGTAAAAACTGACTTTACCATGAAACAGTATACTAATATTTCTCTTATCGTTTATAATAAAATGAATAATGCTATAAATATTAAGTATAAAACTATCAGAGAAATAAATAAATTGGTAATAGAATATCTGAAGCCTTAATGTTATGAAGAAACTGAAAACTAATAGAATATTTAAAAGTGTAGATAAAATACATGTTAAACATTAATATTAGTAGAAACCTAAGATAAAACTTTTTTACTGTACTTAATAATGATCTTAGTCTTTAAAAGAATGTATTTAGTATGTAATAGTTAGTTTTAAGTCATATTTTGGTAATCATATACTGAATGCTTGTTTAGATATGGAAGAGCGTTGTTACCTGATACAGGCTATTGACCTAAGGTGACTTCGATTTCTTTTTCTTACTTTTGTAACTGTTTTTCAAGGAAATAAAGAAAAGAAAAAAAAGTAAAGTATGGCGGTCATGTGATCTTGACTCTTTACATCAGTTCACACCGAAACGAGACGATATGCGATGCGGCACAGCATTTTTAAGATAGCTATTCAAAATTGAACTTTATTTACTAAACTAGAAGATACACGTTTAATTGCAAAATTTCGTATGTCACACTAGACCGTGCTGCATAGCGCGATCTCTCTTGCAATGCATCTTCTTGTGTAGGTACTGAATAAATTCGAATTTCGAATCATTTCCGTGACAGCTGACACTTAGACCAAAACATTTAAAGCAGTTTTCATTCACGCCTCATTATAATAATATTAACCACATATGAATATTAAAATGGCCATATTATAATATTATAGTCAAATTGTAATATTATGTATTCAATTACAATATTACAAGATAAAACATACACAAACGAACATTATAGTAACATAACTGAGCAGTTCCGACGTTATGGTTATTTAGGCCGGCTCCAGACGGGAAAAGTGGCGATAAATAATAATTATTATATCCTATAGATAAGAAGCAGATGCTCTGGAAATAAGATAAGGCTAATGGTATAATTTTATACTTCTTATGGAAAATAAGGTACAGCTTACTAAAGTAAGGCCAACGAGACGAGATAAAAAACGTAAATAAACGGACCGCTACTGATTTGCATTATGAAAGTGAGTTAATATTATATCTGTCCTTATCACTCGTATGCAATAATGACGTCAGTTGGTCGACGACAGCTGTCGTAGCGTGTTTCGTGGTACAGGAAAGCGGCCAGTGCCGCAGTTGTCAACATTTGGTCCGCCAAAAAATTGTGAACAAGTTCATTCCTGTTTGGATTGCGTTCGAAGTGATACATATTTTTTCGTCTCCGTATTTACTTGGTTTTTTGTTGTTATTATTCCGTTTCGGTTAGTTTTATTTTTGATTTTTTCTGTTATTGTGAGTGCTTAGTTGTTCATTTTAATAATGGAATCACTGCCTGGCGGCTCTAGACAACCTTTGAAAGAAATCAATTCACCACGCAAAAAGCGTCAAAAGGTATGTTAATTTATTAATTCATTTGCACTTGAACCATTACCATAATTTTGATTTTTATGGTTCCATACCAAAAAAGCTTCTTTTTATATAATAATAAGAAAATAGTCTAAAATTTACCATTCCTCACATTTTTTTTATTTACAGCGGACGTATTTTACATCTAATGAAAAAGGAATGGTCGTTAATGTGCACAAATACGTGAAGCAAACTTGGCCTACTGATGAATATCCGTACAAAACAAGTATAATGGAGAAAACAGCGAGCATTTTGGGCATCAGTGTCGCTTCCTTAAATAGAATTATAAAAGAATATGCAACAACTGGGAATGTACAAAGCCCATCAACAACCAAAAAAAGGGTCACATTCTCGGAAAAATTGGACTAGTTTGATAAACAGGTCATACGAAAGAAAGTTCATAGCTTTTATCTGAAAAGCTAATTACCTACATTAAAAAAAGTACTCCAAGCTGTCAATGATGATGAAGAATTACCTAACTTTAAGAGATCGACATTTCAGAAAATACTTAAACATTTAAAATTTAAGTATATAAAACGACAAAGAAACAATGCTTTAATAGACAGAGACGACATTATACTATGGCGAATGAATTACTTAAGAAAGATTAAAAAATACCGAACGGAGAATCGCTCTATATTCTATATGGATGAAACATGGGTGAATGCAGGTTTGTCAAATAATTGTGCCTTTATTATGTTAATAAATACTAGCTTTTGCCCTTACTTTACTTACTGCCTCCGTTGCCGAGTGGGCTGAGCGTGGGCTCTTAATCTGGAGGTCGCGGGTTCGGTTCCCGCAGGGGACACACATACTAAAAAGTCACTTTATTTGTTGTTCTCTCGTTGGGTTTCTGGGATCGATAAGCCTTGCAGCCCACAAAATAAGAAGATGACTTACTAAAATAATCAGAATTTTCGGCTGTGCATATCACTGGTAATGTAAAACTTATTTCGTTTTCAGGGCACACTGTTTCAAAAACTTACGTGGATACTACAATAACTTCAAAACGGCAAGCTTTTATGGAGGGACTGAGTACGGGTGCAAAGAAACCCTACTTCAAAGGGCAGACGACTGATTGTGGTGCATATCTGAAATGAAAATGGTTTCACAGAGGGGGCTGATGATGTATTTGAGTCAAAAAACACAGGTCATTACCACGAGTCAATGGACGCGAACCGCTTTGAGCAGTGGTTTGAGAATATTTTACCAAAACTTGGTAAAAATGCTGTAGTGGTACTGGACAATGCTCCTCAAGACGCCAAGAAAAAACACCCACCAGAGCATGGAGAAAAGCAAGTATTCAAGAATGGCTGCGTAATAAAGAACTAAGCTATGATGAAAAAGACGTAAAGGCGAACTACCAAAGATACGCTGTGGATGAGCTCGCCAAAAAATTTAAGATGGAAGTCCTAAGACTGCCACCTTATCATTGCGAGCTCAATCCCATTGAACTCGTATGGGCTGACATAAAGGGACACGTAGCTCGCAATAATACTACATTTAAATTTGAAGATGTGAAAAAACTGCTACAAGAGGGGATCCAACGTGTATCTGCTGATAAATGACGAAATTGTGTGGATCATGTAATAAAAGTCGAGGACAATTTTTATAGCAATATTGACAACATGATTGATAATACAATATATAGTTTTATCATAAACACAGCTGATTTGGACTCTTCCGACGAATCATCTTTGTCTAGTACAGACGACAGCGATTAAAATTCGAACTTTATAATAATTTATTGAAATAAAAATGTTTTGAACCCCTGAAAATTTGTTTACATTCTTCATCTCGTCTGGTTGGCCTTACTTTATACAGTATAACGTAGTGTAGCCATACACTACACTGCCTATCGTCCAATCGGTATGAAGCTACCGATCGGATCAGTAAGAACTGACCGTGTATAGGCGTGGATTAGAATGACAGTTGATACTGTTAATGTCAATATTGAACTAAGAATTTGGACGTTGCGTTCAAACGATGTTTTTTAGTGATCGCGACAGAACAATCAATGCTGCGAATAGAACTCTTCTTCTTCTTCTTCTTTAAAATGATCTCCCCAAATAGAACTCTAACGGCCGCACTCAGAGACAATTAATTTTTACTTAAAGAGCTACTTAGTTAAAGGTTTTGACATAAAGTCCATATATTTTCTGTCAAAATCTCTACTAAGTGACTCCTTAATGAGCGTTAAATGTCTCCGAGTGCGGCCGTAAGACAATAGAGCTCGAAATCTAAGTGTCAAGTGTCAAATGTCAGATTTGTCACTTGACACTAATACATACATACATACACTATACATAGACTACCAACATAAACTTTCCTTCTACTAACCAAAAATTAACCTTCCGTAGTCCGATACAAACAGAGATGTGCCATGTGGCCTGTTAGTTAAAAAAGATGAGATACTCGTATAAAGATGGATCGTAGTCTGAATTTAGTACCTAAGCTTAACACGAAAATAAATTTTGGGAATTTTTTGGGAGCCAGTCGAAGATGGCCGTTTGACCACAAGTTCAAGTACAGCAGTTTGTATCGAATTCATAACATCGAAACGGCTGGTCAAGTATTGATAGTAACGAGCAGAAATATCGCCTGATGGTAACTTTTTTAAAGGTTCAAGGTTTTAAACTTGACAAAGTTCGTCTAATACTTTCGATATTCTTTTAGCAGTCTCTTTTAAAATCAAATTTTCTTCCTAAAAATTTTATTACAGGAACCTTAATTTACTAATTGGACTCCATATAAACAAATTGCGAAATTTTATAACAAAAAAAAATCTTAAAATAATCCCTTGAAGACCGTATTATTTTCGCAAACCGCTTTTTTAAGGATCATGTCTTCGAAGGCGGTCCACTTGTTATTTTACTGTTGCCATTTTGGAAATAAGGCGTTGAGATTTGAGGGTCAATTCACACCGCGACGAATGCGACGCACGACTCGCTGCATTTTAATATAGCTATTCAAAATTGAACTTTATTCACAACACAAAGAGACTACTTCGGATTAGGCAGAGGCCAAAGAGGTACTATCTTGAAATCTACTTCAATAAAAAGGAGGTTCACAGTTTGACATGTATGTACTATGTTTGTGTGTATGTATACGTATTAAGTATGTACGTATGTTTGTTCACTATTTTGTGTAAACTACTGATGGATGGTATCTAGACGGGGTGTTCACCGTCGAATAGCACATTTATCAGGGAAGGTTATTGCCATACAACGTTCAAGATCTGATGAAGATCTTCGGAGATAAACCATGGAACTCTTCAACAACTAACAGTATATTACACGCGACTGCTGCTATGATCAGTCTTAACTAATTTTGTTTATTAGTCCTAAAATCTGAAATAAATATAAAAGTATCTATCACTAAAATGTGTTTTAGAGAAAAACTTTGATTTAATCTCACTTCATATTACAATGGTATTTATAAGTTCTAACTCAAGCAACTCCATACAAATGATATCTCCTACGAAACAAAAGGATACAGATGTCAAACAGAAATATGTCCTCCACAATACTCCGGGGAAACTGGAGTAATATGTTTGCGAAATTAATATCTGCACTTGAAGCGGATTGTGTATACAATCGGAGTAATAGTCGTGGAGAAAAAAAATATAAATGCATCTCAGATATTTTAGGCTACAACTTTGTTATGGATAACGAACATTATTACAGAAAAAGTCGCCTATTTTCAGGCTGTCCTGCTCGCGCGCGCCGTATTGTTCAGCGTACGGGAATGAGTCAGCGAGTGGACCGAAATGGGATTATATCGACAATAGTTGTAATCAACAGAATTGGGCTTCTTGTTTCTGTCTTCTAAAGGAGTAAAATATAGAGTACGCAATTTATTATAGACTAAATGTTCCCCGCGACTTCGTGCGCGCTCAAGGAAACCGTACTTTTTCCGCAATTAAAAGTAGCCTATGTCCTTTCCCGTGGTCTACTCTATATCTGTGCCAATTTCATTAAAATCGGAATAGTAGTTTCGGAGCCTATTCGATGCAAACAAACAAACAAACAAACCTTTCCTCTTTATTATATTAGTATAGACTAATACATATAGTTGCTTATTGTACATTTATACATTTCTAGCTTTGGGACGCAACTTCGTCCACGTGGGTGGACCCACCCTCATTTCGCCGTATTTCGCCCAGTCGTTGATATTTCACTATACAAACTTTGGAATCCCATTTCAGCCATTCAGTGGATGAATTGCAAAACACCATTAAGTACTCACTCACAGATTTCTATTTATTATCTCGGTTGTTAAATTTCATGGCAATCGGAACATACCTATTTAAAATATTTTTCATACCAACTTTTAACCTTTATTTTAAAAGATATAGAGGGGTGTACTCATTTGTGTACAATGGCGCATTATGGGTGCAAGTAATTTACTATATTTTTTGTAAAAAAATGTTTTTTATTATTATTTTGCCACCAATATAGACCGTTTTATAGAATTAAACCAGTGTTTAGTTGATTCCAAAGCTTTAAAAAGTAGATTTAGCTTAATTTAAGTAAAATTTGTACTGAAATTAGCTGATCCAATCCATCAAATTCGAAAAAACTTCAAAAAATCTGCTAAAATTTTCACCACTTCCCTTGACGTGTGCCTCATCTCATGGCACATGAGAGCCAGGCTTTAGACAACCTTTCTATTATGAATTTTACAAAAACCTACCTTCTTTGCAGAAAATGTATTAATTTGTCTAGGCCGCAACCAAAATTCGATACTTATACTTGCCAAAACCTATATATTACTATTACTATTTAATAAAATTTGTTATAACTTATTTAAACTTTTTAAATAAGTTGTTACGAAATATTTATCTAATTAAAATTTTCTAAATAAAAAATTATAAAATAATAATATTTAATTATTATTTTATAATTTTTTATTTAGAAAATTATATCAAAAGTAGTAAAAATGTTTTATAAAAAAGTGTACGGCAGGGTACCGCAAGCAATATCCTTGCAGATATATTAAGTATGAAAGCTATCAATTTACATTTTTTTACAGATTCGGGTGTATTTTACAAATTTAACTAGTAATATTAACATAAATTGAACATAACGTACTGAAAAAATACGACAGAGTACCCTTACATGTATATTGTATAAGCTCCAAATCTACCAACTTTGTTTCTGGCTTGTGACATTAACTATAATAGGTATATATATTCCTGTTTTATTGTTATAATCTAAGTAAAACATTATCCTTTTATCAATTAACTTGTAAATAATCACTAAATTTTACTCTACATTTAAAATTGTAGGTGTACCCGATTGCGTACGGCAGCGGTAAATGGGTTAAATACAACAGCCTCCATGGTTCAGTGGTTTAGAGCTTGGCTCTCGAGTCGGAGGTCGTGGGTTCGATTCCCGCATTGGAACAACAAAAAATGTTGTTTCCAAGTTTGGTTAGGACAATGCAGGCTGATCACCTGATTGTCTGACAAGAAAGATGATCCATGCGTCGGATGGGCATGTAAAAATTCGTACCTGCGCCAGATCTCTCGCCAGTCGTGTCGGTTATCCGCCCCACTGGGTTACGAGAGTAAAGGAAGAGAGAGAGTGTGCTCTTGTGTACTGCGCACACACTTGGACACAATAAAAAATTATTCCTGCTTAGCTGGCCTGGTTTCAATGAAACCGGCCACCATCACCGAAATCGGTGTGGGGAGCTATCATTATTATTAAATACATAGGAGAGGTGGGCGGTAAATGGGATAAGTACCTAGAGGGTCATATAACACTATTTACGAACCACATTATATACGATACAAAACTTTGATTAACGAGTATGTGTTTTAGGCGTTATAATAAAATATAACGCGTTTACTTGGTTTATGGCGCAGTATATTCGTCAATGATTAATTATGTTTACGCAAACAACTACCGCTCGCACATTTTTATTATTATTTATTTATATATTATTTATTACTTTAATAATGTTTTGCAATAATATAAGGTTGGAGGGATATTTTTACAGCATCAGCCGACACACCATATCACCCTGCATACGTTAAGTTCGGACCGCGCATCGGATTGCGTTCCGAACCACGCAGGGATCCGCGCTGTTTGAGCTCTGTGGATCTAACTGTCGTGCTAATTACGCGTTTGGACTGCCGGCGTTATACATATTTAGGCGAGTGCGCTGATAAAACTATGGAAAAAACCCTCTTGCATCGACATGTTCGTCCCGGAGCCGGGGTTGGAATGGCGCGTGCTATTACTGCTAATTCTCGTGACCCGAACTTTACCTGTGGAGGGCGCTAATGGTTGGTATTGATATATTTGTATAGTATTACTATTAACATATTTTTTTTTAGTTATACAACGGACAGACAATGGTTCACACACTGATTTTGTGTGTAAGTATGGAAGCAAGGGTGTTGAAACCGTGGTGAAGTAAGCAGTATTGTGTTGTAAAGGTGAGATGTCAGATGTTACACATCATATGCGACTACTTTTACCGACTACGGCGAAGCTAAAAGGAGGGGTACTGATATTGACAGTCTATGTATGTATGTAACATAGACTTACATAATTTAAGTAGTCGGTTTACACTTTTTAACTTTTGTTTATTGATAGAATACGTAGCTACAGTAAATACACTACAATATTAATATAACCCCTCTTAAAAGCTCTTACTACTAGGGTTTCAGTCTGATGAGCACAAATTGCCTCAACATTTTCTGAGCTTCATTATTTGTCTTCTTATTATGCCGGAATATTTGCATACAATATAATATTCTTAGGGGAATTAACATAATAAGATTCTAATAAAAATATTGGGCGATAATATTTTCTAAAGGGCTCTCAAATGCAAAGATATTTTTCTGTTATTATATTACAGAGTGTAGGCGGCTTTACAGCTGATGTCATGTCTAAGGTCTTTAAGGCGGATTTCTCACGGGTAATAAAAAATGATCCTAACATCACACGTAATGGTTATATCATCATATTACGTAATGGTACATAAATCATTTTATATTACGCATTGTTATAATATTACTCTAGGATTCAGTGTGTGATTGTCTTATTTCTTTGTTGTATGTAGCATAATAGACATATCTTTGCTTTGGCTCTACTAAAGTTAAGGTTGTTCGAAATCTATTACGTATATTTTGAGCATAATAATATTATGATCTAATGCTGTCAAGGCCATTGATCTCACGCAGCTAATTGTATTTATGTAATTATATATATTAAATGTGTTTAGTGTGCACCGTGAGGCAAAAAGTCGACTCGACCACGTTTTAAAACCCACTTTTTTATCGTAACAAAACAAGATTTTCTGTAGTTGGGCGGTCGCATATCACATTGGGTATAATGTTTACTTCAAGCTTCGTAGACTCATTGTTGTTGTCTAAACGTTATTGTCACAACTTGCGGGTAGTTGGAAAGTTAACAGTCATTTTAACTAGCTCTCGAATTTAATTAAATTAAAAATACTTACAGCATATTATTTTATGTAATTCACATGTTATCTTTATATGCGTAAATAGAGCTACTTGCCTGCAGTGTTTACTTGTGTCACTGAGACCTATTCAGTAAAAACAACATTCAACATGGACTACACACAAGTTCAAGCTAATATGGAGGACATGATAAAAATGTTTCACTCTAAGATGTCAGAGTTCCAAGCTGATCTACAACAGGCCACCTCACGTAAGCCACCAAACACTATAGCAGCACTAAACACTGAATTCCAAGCTTTTAAATCTTTTGTTTGTGGTGCACTTAACATCCTACGAGCCGAGGTAGATGCACTGGCAAGAGGCCTTGACCGTCTGGAAACACACTCTCGCCGCAAAATACTACTCATAGATGGTGTTCCTGAGGCCATGGACGAGGACACCACAGGTGTTATTGCGGCATCTTTGTCCACCAAGTGCAAGCTTTCAGATTTAACACCTGACAAAATCCGTACTTGCCATCGTATGGGAAAGCCTAAAAACGATGATGCTAGCAATAAGCCAAGGCCCGTTCTTATAAAGTTTAATGATGTATCACTCCGTGAACGGGTATGGAACGCTAAGAAGGCATTGAAAGGAACAAAAGTCACGCTCTCAGAGTTCCTTACTAAGTCGCGACACAACACATTCATCGCGGCCAGAGAGCATTTTGGCGTTTCATCATGCTGGACCCGTGGCGGCTGTATCTATATCAAAAGTCCTGATGGCTCTTGGCACAAGGTTGAGACATTGGCCGACCTTCAGAAATGGCAGACAAAGCATCCCAAATCGATGGTATAGTTGGTATATTAAGTAACTAGTACCCACATATAATATTATAATTATCTTTTCGCTTTTTCTGTCACTATATCATAATGTGGGTCTTTAAAATTCTTAATTCAATAAATTTCACTAAACTTCGCATGATACATCCATCTAATGTCACTGCCATCTGACAATTTTGACACTTGACTGATGTTATTGTCACTTGACACTTGATATTGGCGTAGTTATGCGTTCAGAAATTGCACTGTTTGTATTTTGACTGTTAGCTATAGGTATTGTCTAATATAATAAGCTTTTATTATTTACAAATTTATTAATTTAATTTAGTTTGTTTTTATGTTTTTATCTCACAGTCTTAATGTATAACTTAAACACTGTAGGCAGACATAGTAAAAATAGCGAAGTATATAATATATAATATATTTTCTATTTACTAGTTACACTGGTTTAAGATATTATTTAGGTAGTAGTTTAAATTAGTTTGGTATTTATTTATGCATGTAAATATGAGCGATGATGATTTGTCGGATGATAGTACTGACTTTCTCTCATTGACTTCCTCGTCACATTTCTCGGGTGATAGCTTTCACAGTCTTTCACTTCCTCTTGATGTTTCTGTGGAGACAGCTTTCACATCGTTTCCTCGTAACTTCAATGCTGTACACATCAATGCCCAAAGCATCCCAGCACACTATTCTGACCTCCTAGCCAGTTTTACAAACAACCGGAATGTCCATGCCATTCTCATTTCTGAATCCTTCCTAAAACCCTGTCTCCCATCAACGTCTTACTCCTTACCCGGCTTTGTCCTCATCCGTAATGACAGAACTGGAAAGGGTGGTGGTGGTGTGGCAATTTACCTTAGAAATCACCTTCCTTACACTATACTCGATAAATCTCCCTCTGATTACTCTGAATCCTCAGAACACCTACTGGTTGAAGTGTTATTTGGAAATTTAAAGTTGCTACTTGGTGTGTTCTACTGTCCTTCACTAAACATTGAGTACTTCCATAACTTTGAAGTATTATTAGAAAAATATGTCGCCACCGTAGACCATACAATCATTATGGGCGATTTTAATACCTGCTTAGTAAACAATGACAAACTATACTCAATACGTGCCTCCAAACTGCGCTCCTTAATAAACTCCGTCAATCTCAATATCCTTCCCCTTAATCCAACCCATTTCTTTCCTAACTGCGCACCCTCTTTACTAGATCTTATAATTGTTTCCTCATCTGATCATGTAAGCGCACACGGGCAATTTCATGCCGAAGCCTTTTCCTATCATGATCTAGTCTTCCTCTCCTACAAAATTCGTTGCCCCAAACCGAAACCCCGTATTGTAATGCAGCGCAATTTTAACTCAATAGATACATCTAAGTTTATGGACGATCTCTGTGCTATTGATTGGGATGCAGTCTATCATGCTTCCACTGTAGACGAGAAGATGGACGTTTTTAATACACTCTTAATGCAAGTATTTGACCTTCACGCTCCTCTTCGACCTATAAGATTAAAACACCTGCCTGCTCCATGGCTCACGGATGATATTAAGCATATTATGGCCAAAAGAAATGCAGCGAAGGTTAAGTATAAAAAAAAATCCTAATGATCATAACCACGATAAGTATAAAGAGCTCCGAAACAGATGCAGCAGATTGTGCAGAGATGCGCAGCGTCGCCACATTCACTCATCTGTTAGCAATGGTGATCCGGCTAAGGTGTGGTCGTTTCTTAACAGCTTAGGTATTGGCAAATCTAAGTCCTCTCTTTCTTCTAATTTTGACCTTGACGCCCTCAACCTACACCTCACTACAACCTGTCCCATCCCTGCCTCTATTAAAAAACAGTCCATAAAGGACCTTGTACCTCCTGCTACATCTGATTCCTCGTTTTCTCCTTTCGTTTTCAAAACAATTTCTGTGCAAGAAGTTGAGAAAACTATTACGGCTATCAAATCCAACGCCGAGGGTGTTGATGGCATTAGTCGTAGAATGATTACTTTTAGCATACCTGCGGTTCTCCCTATCATCTGCCATATTTTAAATTTTTCGCTTAGCTCTAGTACCTTCCCTAGCTGTTGGCGTAAAGCTGCAGTTATCCCTATACCTAAAGTGAAATATCCTACATTACCCTCTCACTTCCGACCTATTTCCGTTCTCCCATTCCTATCAAAAGTCCTTGAGCGCCTTGTTTATCACCAAGTTAGTACGTTCATTAATTACAATAGTTTGCTTAGTCCTCTTCAATCCGGTTTTCGCCCTAGACATAGTACCGATACTGCGCTAACTAAGGTCTGTGACGATGTGCGCCTAGCCATGTCTTATCAACAACTTACTGTCTTAGCCCTACTTGATTTTAGTAATGCGTTCAACACCGTAGACTACGACATCCTTATTGCAATGTTAGGCGCGCTTCACTTTTCACATCCAGTGCTGGAGTGGTTTCGGGATTATCTTTTTGGAAGACAGCAATGCATACGGGCTAATGATCGCGTATCTGGCTTCTGTGATATATCTGCTGGCGTACCACAAGGTAGTATTTTGTCTCCTATCCTTTTTTCCATTTTCATAAATTTCCTTACCCCACACCTCTCCTGTTTCTTTCACCTCTATGCGGACGATCTCCAAATTTATACCCACGCTTCTGCTGGTGACCTTAATTCCGCTATTTTGGCAATCAATAAGGACCTTGCGACAATCCTCCATTGGAGTCAATGTCATGGCTTAATGGTCAATCCCAACAAGTCGCAAATTATAGTCATCGGTGGATCAAAACAGATCAATCGACCTAACTATGATGCTATCACTAGCATTACATTTGACAATGTTACATTACCTTGTAGCGATGTAGTCAAAAACCTGGGTGTGTATTTTGATTCGACCCTTAAATGGTCTCACCACATCTCTGAAGTCAGTCGTAGGTTCTTTGTTGCGGTGGGGGCGCTTGGGCGTTGGAAGAACCTTCTACCCATAAAGACTAAAGTCGAGCTTGCGCAGTCTTTACTTCTACCAATACTGGACTATGCGGATGTTTTTATGATCGACCTTAATGAGGAATATCTTAATAAATTAGAAAGGTTACAAAACGTTTGCATTAGGTTCGTATATGGACTGCGCAAGTTCGACCATGTCTCTGAGTTTCGACAGCGACTTGGTTGGCTGCCCATCAGGCTCCGTCGGGATGAGCATGTTCTTATATTTATGTTTAATGTCCTATTTGACCCTCGCTCTCCCCCCTATCTGAAGGAGAGTTTTCACTATCGGAGCACTGACCAAATCCGTGCACTACGCTCTGGATATAGTAGGAAACTTCATGTGCCATTTACAAAGTCTGGTTACTTTAGTGGTTCTTTCATTGTGAAGGCTGCGCTCATGTGGAATGACCTACCACGTGACATTCGAGAGTCAAAGTCACTCGCTATCTTCAAATCAAAACTGCATAACTATCTTCTGAAAAAAGTCGCTCGCTGATCTAACTATAAGTACCTATTTATTATTTGAACAATTGTATATTATTTTGAAAGTTATTCTTGACTTTTCGTATTACCCTGCTTATTTAATTATTTTACCTCTCCTGTGCTGCCGGGTTGCCTGGAAGAGATCGCTTATAGCGATAAGGCCGCCCTTGCCCACATTTAGATTATAAGTTTAGTTTTAGTCTACTGATTGTATTCTTTAATGTGAGCAATAAAGAGTTTATCTATCTATCTATCTAAAATAAAAAGACAGTAAGAGGGTGATCAACCACCTGATGATCCTCTCCAGTTGGGCACCTCTTAATATCAGATAAGCGATTTGGAGCACTGCCAAAATCACTCCATGCCGGGCGAAATAAGAGACTGTTATCCTTATCAGCTGTTATATAGTGATTAATTTGTGTGTTAGTTATTTAGTTTACTAAGAGCCTATTTCACAATCACCTCCTAATAAGTGTGGAATAGCTTACTGGAAAGTTTTGTCGTGCTTACTTTATACTGAGCGACAGAGGCAAAACTTGCCAATAAGCTTATCAGTAGATTGTGAAACAGACCCTAAGGCTTTTCCTTATCCTATAGATCGACTTACGACCGAATACTCTAACGATTCTTAAATTAAGAGGCTCTCAAGTCACACGCTGCCCTTGTTCTTATGCTTATGATTTACGGGGTTCTCACATTAAATCGAATGTGGCAAAATGTCGGAAAGTGGTAGGCCGTGTCTGTTGGCCACCGTACCTTAAAAGCTTATTGTTTCACTCATTAATATATCCTGTTTTTACGGTTCGGTAGTACGACAAGGAACCCATATAGTATCATTCAGTCTGTCTGTCTGTCTGTTCGTACTTCGTAGTTCGTACATCCTTGTTTCATCTGTAATTATGTATATATGTAAATGCATGAAATTTACTGTAATTAAATAGATTTTACAATTCGCAATAAAAATAATTACAATTTTAAATTTATGGTGGGATTGGGATTTTTGCAGACATACAAAGTCATTTCAGATTCTCATTTCTCTCGCACAGAGGAAACGTGTTTTTCACATGTTTTTCAAATCACTCTGTCAGGTAGACTGTAGTGTTACACTGCAAATAAAAAAGAAGAAAGAAAGAAAGGGAGGGTAAATATTGACAGCGCTACACAAAAGTACGTTCTTTTGCCCGCGGCTCCAATTGGGTCTTACACGATATCTTTATAATTTATAGCTTATTCGTTTTTCTGAAGTTGGTTAAAAATATATTACTGTTAAGTTTCATGAAAATTCAATCAGTAGTTTTCCGTAAAAGAGTCACAAACATACTCACAAACTTTCACATTTATAAGAGTAGTAGGCCCAAAATATAAATGCAAGACATTTATTCCTAAATAAAGCCTGTAATGAAAATTTATTTAACATCAGAATGGCGCACAAACTGGCGGCAAATTAGTCTGGCGAGTAGCCAGGCTTCAGGCTTTTATGGACTTTCATGTGATGTTACGATATTTATGGCCATTACAGTATCAGTAGAATGTTATGGTAGGGCCCTACTGAAATATAGTCTGTTAAATCGGTAGCATAATGTGTTCTATTGTTGTCTTTGTTTACGTTTGGATTATATTAGAAATTGAGTCTGCACGGATTATACGACCACAGAAATGTTAAATACGGACAAAGTTTGTATGTATGGATGTTCCTTACTTTTTCACGCAATATCTACTGAACGGATTTTGATGTAAGGTATGGTAGTAGTTTAGACTCTGGATTAAAACATAGGCTACTTTTCATCGCAGCAAAATGTTCGGTACCCGCGGTATTTCGTCTTTAATGTTTATGTACACAGACATAACAAAATAACACCTGATGATGACTTTGTACCGGATGATATCTCGAAACCGGTCGTGTTATATATTAAAATTAATGTAAAATACTTATTAAAGTGGAAATAGTGCAAGAAGTCCTGTGTGTTATTACTGTGAAACATGAATTTCCACCAAGAACCTAAAGTACAATCAATAACATAACAAAATAATACCCCTTCCCCTCCCACTAATTAAAATATTTACATTGAATAGCTATTCAATGTTACTTACATTGAATAGACAAAAACAGCAACATTGAATAAATCAGTATAGTATAGAAAAATAATCAGTAGTGCAAATATTTTTATTAGTAGGGGCCAGGGGGGTTAGTCGTCCCGTCCCGTCGTTGCGTAGTTTTAAAGATCTAATTATACATAGGGACAGACAAAAAAGCGACTGTGTTTTATACTATGTAGTGATTGTTAAATATCACAATTTGTTTAGTTGTAAAGCACACCTTACAATGTTTGTTATCTTTTATTTTTATAGATACGGAGAAGCATTTCCGTGCCGTGCCGTACAGTGCAGAGCCGTGCCGAGCCTTGCCGAGACTTGTAGAGCCGTGCCGAGCCTTGTCGAGCCGTGCCGAACCGAGCCAACCCATGCCGAGTCGTGCCGAAACGTGGCGTGCCGTGCACTGCCGAGACGAGCCCTACCGAGCCGTGCTGTGTCGTGCCGTGCCGCGCAGTCAGCTGTCATCAGTCATGTATGTAATTCAATTCTAATATAGACATTTGATATGGGCAAAGATTTCGCAATGCAGAAATGTTAAATGTTAACTATGGCATGTATATATGTATGATGGGAACTATTTTACTCGAAAATACTACGCTTTGAGAATAGAAGAAGATATATTTTTTTGATTATTTTAGAATGAGCATATCTTCATCTGAAGAGCCTTTGAGTTTATTATCACCTTGTCTGCAAAAAGGATCGTACAAGGGAAGAATTCCTGTTATGCCTTTGGAAATGTTAGGACTGACTAGACTATCAGGTAAAGTAAAACATAACTGAATTATTAGTTCACATTTTAATTGGGTTTTGCTGAAAAAATCATATATGTAGTTCATAGATTCGTTTCAGAACGGAATAAAATGGAGTCACCGAGTGTGACGCAATATCGTAGGAATGCGCGATGCGAATCAGATCGGAAGTTCTTGCGGAGCGGTGCGTGCTCGCGGATATTTGCGATGCGATGTGAGTTCGCAGTTATGTGTGGGAGTAGTGTGTGTAGTGAATAAAATCGCGTGTCGTAACGGTGTGAACTGACCTTTAGTCGCAAGTAACCGTCTGGGCCACTGAAGTTATATATCTTGGAAACTAATAGACGTATCTACAGTACAGACATACGTACGTACAGAAATAAGCTTTCTGTTTATAATTAGTAAATATAGTCCATTAATTTTGTGAAACCATTTTAGATACGCTCGTAAATAATAAACCTTCCTGCGGCACTCTAAAAAAGCGAATATAAATACGAGGCACTTCACTAGTTCATTATAATGAATATCAGTTAATTATATTGCGGAGAGGCTTAACTCCACTCCGGGGAGTGCTTTGTGCCTCTTTATTTAAAAATCTAGGTTTATCCGGCCTCAGCGATAATAACTCTGTTTCATTCGAATTGCTTTGGGAGGTATATTTTCATCATATAACTTGAGATAAAAAAAATATAATCAGTTTTTAGTAATTGTATAGTCTATCAAACGCACGAAGGGTCCCGTACTAGCCGCCAAAAAATCACCCTTGTTATATAGGAGTCTTACTTAATAATTTTTTTTGTGGTACCTCCCTTACACGTAAAGTGGGGATGATTTTTTTTTCTCGCGTCTACCCCATACTGTTGGGTAACATTAGATAGGTCTTTTTTAAAAAGTGAGAGATTGCTAAGACGATTTTTTGATTTAGGTATCCGTTTGCGATAAAATCAATTTTAAAGCGCATCCTTGGGCCTCCTCCTCCTCAGATGGCCTCCTCAGTAAGATGAATTTTTGAAGCGCTTTTGTAGTAAATCTTATCGAATCTGCACCATCTTTTAGGATACTCAATCAAATCTTATTCTATCAATAAACGCGGAGTAATAACAATAACTTTATTCTATCAATAAAGCCATAGGGTCCCTAGCCTGACAGAAGAAACTAAATTAAAGCCTTAAAATGTTACCTACTTTCGCATTTCGTAACAATATAATTAATTTTCTTGTAACTGAACACGCCACTGATTTTGCTCAAAACCAATGGAGGGCTGAAAATATAACAAATAAGGGTTGAAAAACTTGATGAAGCTCAAAAGTCAAATGATTTACGTCACCAATTAAACCGTTAACCGACTATTAATATTCCTGAGGCAGCCATTAAAGTTAAACTTTAGATTAAAATCTTAACAAGGCGATACAAAGGCGGAGGAGCTTTAAACCGATTTGCGACCTAATCTACCCAGAATAAAGTTTATTTTACCGAGGAGCTGATCGGATTAAATTTGATAGAATTTTCTAGATAGTTCCCGGAGCTGTATTGGCTTCGTACAGATAAATAAGCCGTATTGGAAATATTCAATCCGAAGCCGATCGTTAAGGCTTTAGATTACGATTTAGTTGGAGCTGAACCTTGCCTACACAGGTTTAATTATGACGTGTAGGCAGGGAGCTTGGCAAGTAGGTGGGGAGACTCGGGCACACCGAATAACAAACGAAACTCGCTTGCCAAGCGGGTGGGGAGACTCGGGCACACCGAATAACAAACGAAACTCGCTTGCCAAGCTGCTCTTTTAGTGTGTAAATAGCATAACATGTGGCTCAAACATGACTTTAATTGACTGCTAAACGTTACATTAGTTCAAACTCTCTTACTTCCGTCTATCAGATCAAATTATACTATTTCCTATTACCGTTTTTCTCTGGAAATGTGAAAATATATACAGCCAAAACCCTGTAATATATTACGACGATTCGGGAACGACAAAATTTTTGATTTGTCATGTCTCATTATGCACATTTTAATATCGGTTCTAACGACTATATAATATATTTTAAATGTAAATCACTGTATTTTTATTTTTAATCCAAAAAAAGATTTAACACCTGTAACGTACACATTCGACAAACATTCAACATACAAGACAAACATTCGAACTCACTTAACACGTCTCGAGTGAAGTATTTTCGTGATAAACACTTGAGTGGAGCCCCCTTTGATGCGGAGTGAGGGCCTTATTAAAATGTTCTTAAAGTTAGAAGATCAGTAGTTTAAGAGTTTATACTTTATAATGTATACTAAAAAATACAGAAAGCAGAAAACTAACATAATCATATAGTCCTAATTCAACCAAGAGTTACATATGTGTCATTCGACACGAATAAGCTATTTCACTTGGTCGGATTATAACCACGAATTGTCAACTGTTTGAACGAAGTCATTTTTAAATATTTTTTCTAATGTTCAACCTATATACCCCGGTCTTGACATAAATACTGAAACAAAGAAAAAAAAAACTATTGCAAATAACATTAATTATTTTTACAGTGTGTTAGTTTAATACATAAATATAAAACAATTTAAAATATAAAAAGCTTATTCGAAGTGGTCTCCATTTGCTACAATACAGTCCTTTAAACGTTGAGGCCAGTTATCAATAGAAGCACGCACTCTTTCCATGGGAAAATTCTTCACTGCCAATCGTACGGATTGTTTTAGGGACTCCAAATTATCATCGCGTTTAGAGCAAAACGTACTCTCTTAAATTGACCATGAATCATAATCCAGCGGATTAAGATCGGGACTAGACGACGACCAGTATTCAGCTCTGATGAATTCCGAAACGTTCGTTTCCAACCAAGCTAATTGGGAAGCTTCCTTAGAGCTTTGAGCATAAATACGGTCATTTTGTTTGTTAAAATGTTGTTCAATTGTAAAAAAATTCTCATCCGTAAACAAAATTTTTATGTGACCTCTTTTAATACCAAGCGTATGGAGAGTTTTAAAAATTGCATTTGACTCCATACCTACTTTGTGTAATATAAACACAGCGATTCGGTTCTCTTTATCACCCCGCTCCATTTTATTATAGCAAAATATTGTACAATGTATTGGCGCCAAAATGATTAAACACAAAGAACAATCATATAAAAATGACAGATTCCAAATTCAAATGTAATATTTTTTATTTTTAATTGCAACAGTATTTATGACCAGGCTAAGTACATACAGTACTTACGAGGGCTGTACTAAAAGTATCGGGAATGGAATATTTCCACTGTTCCTGTCATATTAAAATCTTTTTAATTTAAAACTCCTTGGTTTTGAAAATCGAAAACCGTTTATTTATTTAAAAAAAGATTCTCGGCCTTGTAACAAGGTATTGTCAAACTTGTTTAGTCGTTGAGAAAATGGAATTGACTCGAGAAAATTCTCGAGCGATGATTTATTATGACTTTCGAAGTGGTTTAACACAAAAACAGTGTGTTGACCGGATGATTTCTGCATTTGGTGATGAAGCCCCATCCAAAATCACAATTTATCGCTGGTTTGCTGAATTTCAACGTGGACGTGTCAAGCTCAGTGATGATCCCCGTCAAGGTCGTCCAAAAACTGCAGTCACCCAAGAAAACGTTGATGCTGTGCGTAAGCTGATTGAGGAAGATCGACATGTGACATACCGCGAAATTCAGGCAACTTTAGACATTGGCATGAGTCAAATACAAATAATCTTGCATGAACAATTAGGTGTAAAAAAGTTGTTTTCTCGATGGATACCGCATTTGCTCTGTGAAGAGCAAAAAGCGGCTCGCGTTACTTGGTGCGTCAGAACTCTCGAAAGATTCCATGCGGGATCCTCAAATGCTGTATACAATATCGTATCAGGTGACGAATCCTGGATATACGCGTACGAACCCGAAACAAAAAACCAGTCACGAGTTTGGGTGTTCGAAAATGAGTTAAAGCCAACAAAAATTGTTCGTTCACGGAGTGTTGCAAAAAAAATGGTGGCCACGTTTGTCTCCAAAACCGGCCATGTTGTGACTATTCCTCTTGAGGGACAAAGAACGGTTAATGCAGAATGGTATGCTAACATTTGTTTGCCACAGGTCGTTTCTGAACTCCGTAAAGAGAACTGCAACCGCCGCATCATCCTCCATCACGACAATGCGAGTTCTCACACCGCGCACAGAACAAAAGAGTTTTTAGAGCAAGAAATCATAGAATTATTAGACCATCCGCCGTACAGCCCCGACCTAAGCCCTAAGGATTTCTATACTTTCCCTAAAATAAAGAATAAATTGCGTGGTCAGAGATTTTCATCATATATATATATATATATATATATTTAAAAATGTATTTATTGCTTTTCGAAGTATTCTCCGCGAAATTTGACACATTTTTCCATACGATGGAACCAATCATTGAAGCAACCATTCCATTCGGAAGTTGGGGTCTCCAAAATGGGCGTTTTGTAGGCGTCCACAGCTTCTTCAGGTGATGAAGCAATTAAAAAAAGCTCTGACCACGCAATTTATTCTTTATTTTAGGGAAAGTATAGATATCATTAGGGCTTAGGTCGGGGCTGTACGGCGGATGGTCTAATAATTCTATGATTTCTTGCTCTAAAAACTCTTTTGTTCTGTGCGCGGTGTGAGAACTCGCATTGTCGTGATGGAGGATGATGCGGCGGTTGCAGTTCTCTTTACGGAGTTCAGAAACGACCTGTGGCAAACAAATGTTAGCATACCATTCTGCATTAACCGTTCTTTGTCCCTCAAGAGGAATAGTCACAACATGGCCGGTTTTGGAGACAAACGTAGCCACCATTTTTTTTGCAACACTCCGTGAACGAACAATTTTTGTTGGCTTTAACTCATTTTCGAACACCCAAACTCGTGACTGGTTTTTTGTTTAGGGTTCGTACGCGTATATCCAGGATTCGTCACCTGATACGATGTTGTATACATCATTTGAGGATCCCGCATGGAATCTTTCGAGAGTTCTGACGCACCAAGTAACGCGAGCCGCTTTTTGCTCTTCACAGAGCAAATGCGGTATCCATCGGGAAAACAACTTTTTTACACCTAATTGTTCATGCAAGATTATTTGTATTTGACTCGTGCCAATGTCTAAAGTTGCCTGAATTTCGCGGTATGTCACATGTCGATCTTCCTCAATCAGCTTACGCACAGCATCAACGTTTTCTTGGGTGACTGCAGTTTTTGGACGACCTTGACGGGGATCATCACTGAGCTTGACACGTCGACGTTGAAATTCAGCAAACCAGCGATAAATTGTGGTTTTGGATGGGGCTTCATCACCAAATGCAGAAATCATCCGGTCAACACACTGTTTTTGTGTTAAACCACTTCGAAAGTCATAATAAATCGTCGCTCGAGAATTTTCTCGAGTCAATTCCATTTTCTCAACGACTAAACAAGTTTGACAAGACCTTGTTACAAGACCGAGAATCTTTTTTTAAATAAATAAACGGTTTTCGATTTTCAAAACCAAGGAGTTTTAAATTAAAAAGATTTTAATATGACAGGAACAGTGGAAATATTCCATTCCCGATACTTTTAGTGCAGCCCTTGTAAGTACTGTATGTACTTAGTCTGGTCATAAATACTGTTATAATTAAAAATAAAAAATATTACATTTGAATTTGGAATCTGTCATTTTTATATGATTGTTCATTGTGTTTAATCATTTTGACGCCAATACATTGTACAATATTTTGCTATAATAAAATGGAGCGGGGTGATAAAGAGAACCGAATCGCTGTGTTTATATTACACAAAGTAGGTATGGAGTCAAATGCAATTTTTAAAACTCTCCATACGCTTGGTATTAAAAGAGGTCACATAAAAATTTTGTTTACGGATGAGAATTTTTTTACAATTGAACAACATTTTAACAAACAAAATGACCGTATTTATGCTCAAAGCTCTAAGGAAGCTTCCCAATTAGCTTGGTTGGAAAAGAATATGTATATATATATATATATATATATATATATATATATATATATAATATACTATATATTATATATTAATATATTTTTTTTAATAAGCAGTACTTTCTTAATGTCTCTCGGCAATTTTTCTTCTTTTTCTCTCATGTACGGAACACGAAGTTTCCCGATAGCCATTAAGAACGTATAAGTATATAACTGTACAAAATCACTGAAACAATATCGTAATAAAAATGCATGAAATCGTTGTATTTAAATTATTTGTATTGAAATATCCGGATACGGGCGAACCGGACAAAAGAAGGTCAACCGGTTATACAGATGTATCCGGATGGATGGATGGATTTCAATTATTCAATGAATTAATATTTTCATGTATGGCTTTACTAAGAATTTGCATGCTTAATTTTCCTGTACGATTCAAGAGAAAAAAAAAACTTTTTTAGCATAGGTATTATAAAAATAAAATTGAACGAGAAGCGCACAAATATTTTTGCATAATGTTATACGAACTCCTATTATATTTTTATTAACATGGCGACGCGTCATGTGGCCATGCCAACCGAATGTTTTACCCGCATTATGAGATGTTTTACATAGTTAATTAGTTTAAGA
The DNA here is from genome assembly GCA_037179445.1 of Phengaris alcon alcon. NCBI lineage: Eukaryota > Metazoa > Arthropoda > Insecta > Lepidoptera > Lycaenidae > Phengaris > Phengaris alcon. Next base: position 2,489,534 of record JAYRCH010000155.1, on the reverse strand, counting down.
TACATGATGCCCGCCACTGCGCGCATAGGATATCCCCATACATTTTGCTGCGATAAAAAGTGGCCTATGTCATTCCCCATGGTCCACTATATATCTGTGCCAGTAATTTCAGAGCCTATTCAATGCAAACAAACAAATATACAACCAAACAAATCTTTCCTCTTATATTAGTATAGAAGTAAAGATAATAAAATATTTAAGCTGTATAGGTTATGATTGATATTAATGAAAAATCTCATAAAGTACTTGACTAGACAATAAATCGTTAAGGGTCATTTACACACTCCAAAACAAAGTAATTGAAAGTTGGAAAAACCAATTTAGATACCAGATCTGCTCGCGTCGCGACGTCACCAGATGTCGCCAGATGATAGACCTTAGACATGTACCTGGAAATGGAAAAACTTGTTAAAAAGTTGTAACAAGCAAAGCTCAGCTGTCGCCGTCGTCGATGGAAAGTTATTCAAGTAATAACTTAGCATCGTTGTGTTTCTAAATTCTGTAAGACAAAAAAGAGAGGAAAAAGAAACAATACTTTGGTTCGGACAATGCAGGCTGATCACCTGATTGTTTGACAAGAAAGATGATGCGTCGGATGGGCATGTGGCATGGGCAAAAAGTCGGTCCTGCGCGTGATCTCTCGCCAGTCGTGTCGGTTATCCGTCCCACTCGGTTTCGAGAATAAGGGGCCCCATACACGGTCCGGTTTTCCTTCAGTTCAACCCGAACGGATGCAAAATCGTCTGTGTGCAATTTCGAGATCGCATCAGTCGGCCGGATGGACTGAAGTGATTCACTCCAGTGTTGCCAACTCTGTTTTTGCGAAACTACTAAACTCTCTTAATTTTACCGTAAAATGAAAAAAAATATAGTAGATTTCCTACTAATACGTAATATAGAAACGGACACGTGCTACTATGTGCGATTATGATAAGGTGTCATAATATCACATAGTAGCACGCCATTTTGCATATTATGATTACTGTCTGGCTATTTTCTACAAAAACACTACTAACAACTAAATTCCTACTAAAGAGGAAATAAAATACAAAATTTAGTAGTTAAAATTTGTAAAACAACTAAGTTGAAAGAATTAATAAAGCTTCGGACATAACATTTCATATTTAAGTACTACAAATTGACTTGCATTAGGCCAAATATTTAAAACATTTTAGAATAAAATCACAGTATGTCGCAAAGAGCTTTTCACATTTTCACAATAGCTGCCCTATTGTGAATTGTGAAAATGTTACTAGTAATAAGAAATTTATTTCAAAATTTTCATGGCTAACTAATAGTTGCAACTAAGACAAAGTTTTTTAATATTTTCTGATTTTTTTAACAAAAAATAAGTAAGTATCGTAAGTAAGTAAAAGTAAGTATTTTCAGTATTAAGATAATTCTTAATATATTCCTTAATACCAGTTTAATAAATATAAGGTTACAAATCGTATTTCGATGGTGTAAAATGAAATATAAGTTATATTTTTACATCTCACGATACTAAGAAAAACAAATACAATAATTCCAATTTTCAGAGCCTAATTTTCCGTGGAAATTGTCCCTTAAAACTATATACACTCCAAAACATTAAAGTTTTGTTTGTGTGCGTGTCGGTATGTAATGCTTACGCCTACATCTATCTGTTGCTTGCTTCACTTTGTACGATGCGTTTGTTTGAAGACCATCTAGGCGTTATTAATCTAAGGGCCGAACTGACGTCAGTTCGGTCGGATGCGATTTTTTCCGTGTATGTGCTCGAATCCGTTCAGGCCGAACTGACGTCAGTTCTAAATGAAACGATCTTCCTCTCGTCTGTGGCGGCCTTTAAGGAGGAGAGAATGGTCTTGAGTACTGCGTTCACACTTGGGCACTACAGAATAACTCCTGCGTAGCTGGCCTGGTTTCAATGAAACAATGGTGACCAACCGTCACCGAAACCGGTGTGGGGAGCTATTATTATATTATCCTGCAGAGGATAATGAAATGCCCACTTTAATGGTTTCACTTTATCGCGAACACATTACACAAAACGCCACTTATTTTGTTTTTATTGGTTTCAGAAGGCAGCTAGCAGCTGGGTCAGGTGAACGGGGATGGATGGATGGATGGATGAATGTATGGATGGATGGATGGATGGATATTTGTTACTCTTTCTTCGCAAGGTTAGTTGCTTACTATCCGTAGATATAAACCGGTCAGATCAAATTTAATTTAAACAATATTACATAATGCAACCAATTTAAACGTCACTTATTCACCATGCAATAATGAAATCATTACAATATTTTATTGTATATAAATAAAGTTACTCAATAGAAAAAGTAGGTATTAATAATAATTCTAAAGTAGTAATTCTATAAGTAATCCTATTACTATCCTATTACTAGGCAAATACTAAAAACGCAAAGTTAGGCAAAGACGAGTCCGTACTGATTGAATGTCTAACTTTAATGAGGGTGTTTGATATTTTTTCCGCCTCTAGGGGGCAAACCCAACTCACACAAAGCGTCATCTGGTCGCGTGAGTGGTATCAAAAACAGTCAATAAGAGTTTTCGATTCTTTTACTGTCACCAGACGGCGCTTCGTAGCCCGAGGGTCCTTTTCATGTCAAAAAGCAGTCAGATGTCACGAATTTAAAAACCCTCATTGGTGACTCTGACATGGCTTAAAAGTCTATGTTTAATTTTACATGACGCACGGCAAACTGATAAAATAGAGCTGAAAATCTAAGTGTCAAGTGTCAGAATTGACAACTCTACACCATTTTCAGCTATATTGTATTGGCGCAAAGTTCTTTTTGTTCTGTCAGTTTTGTCAAAAAACCACTAAATGACACATCATTTAGTGGTTTTTTTTTCTGACGCGACCACTAAAAACGCTCGTGGGAACGAGGGCTTAGTGATTTCGAGTTTGCGTGGAACTAATGGAAACCGAAACCTATTTTGTAAACGAAACCCTAAGTTAAAAGTAGCCTATGTTACTCCTTATAACATCAGCTATATGCCAGTTAAAGACCGGTCAAAACGATTAGCCGGAACAAACAATAATATAACAATAATTTTAAAATTTGAATTTAAAGATGTAGTACCGTTTATTATATTATGCATTTAGCGCAAAGCTATTTTAAATTTTAAAATTACAAACAAACACTGCAGTTTTGTTTATTTGCATAGTTGTTTACGCTCAAAAAAACAATACACCGTTCTTCGGCTGTCGGTTAAATAATTCCGTAGTATCTATTCCGTATATTCACGGCAAGGTTGAGGGAACTAAATCGATCAGCCACAGGTCATGCACGTCTGAAGGTTTCACTTAGTAATTTCTGTTTTCTATTCATGGAAATCTCTCCACTCCTCCACACGTAATATACGCGACTTCGTTGCAATTATCTTTAATGACATTTCTTAGAGCCTAAAGCTAAGGTAAGGCTGGTTATCTCTCGTATGAATGGGAAATTTGAAACGAGTCAGCTCACACCGAGATGCGAAGCGGCGCGCATGTTTTAAGATGGCTATTAAAAATGAACTTTTTTCACTACATATACACGTTTAATTGCAAGAGTTCGAATTGCGAGCTGCGCTGCGCTGTGCAGCGCCGCGTCTGTTTTAAATTCATTCATGCGAGATAGATGATAGCCATCTTAAAAAGTGCGAGCTGTATCACGTCTCGGCGTAAACTGACGGTAAAAGGAAATTGTAGAACGGCTTCAAATAATGTCAAATGCTCATAAATAGGATCACCTTTCATTGTAAAGATTCCACCCTTCTATGACCATTCATTTTACGTAATTTAAGTTTAATACTAGTTTAACTAAACATATTAATTATTAGAAGGTCGATTCTGATAATTAAATCCTGCAATAATACAGCTACGATCCCGTCCCGATATGTTAAAACTGCAAAATTGTATTCTCATAAACGTCTGTTCGCGCCAACACTAGCGCGACGTTTAGAATAAACACAAAGGACATCACTACGTGATGTATGGCCGACCGAAAGGGGCGCTGTCAGAGAGTGACGAACACTTGCATTTAGATACCCTTCCGCGCCGGATGCATTTTCAGCTCATCCCGAAACCTAGTGAACGTAAACGCGTGTGCGCATATTTATTTGTGCTCGTTAATATAATACCAAATTCGCCGGCGAACCGCGATAAATCTATCGATAATCCGCTCAACAGCTGTGTAGTGTAGTGAGAAGAAACTTCCGCCCAGATTCAGAACTACCAGCTCAGCAATAAGGTCAGTCCCAGATTTCTCCAGCCCTCACATTAACCTATACCTACTTCCCTCAGCTCAAAGTCGTATGTGTAAGGTCCTAGCTTACACATTTCTTGGTCCATCGATCCTTCGTGAAGCCCTTCCCCCTATTACCGGCGTTGGGCCTCATTAGAACCAGCACCTACAGTTCCACTCCGCCCAATTCTGCACATAAAATCAGCTCGATTATTTATATTTTGTCCAATTAATTCTGGCCAGGCCGCCCCGCCATTTTAAAACCAAGTTACAGTCCATTCCCATTATCAATTCGGCACATTTAACATTAAACCCCTATTCTGTACTTTGATATTAACCTATATGTTAATTATTTAAATTATTTTGTGCATATTTCGGCCCATAAATTCATAGGAAAAACCAAAAAAAAAAAATAAAAAAAAATAGTGGGTAGGTTGTCGGCTTATTGTCGAACAAAGAACTCGAACATTCCAGAACTTCCCTAACGTACCTAATACATAATTTGTGCCAATAATATCTCATATAATTTTCTCAGCTCTTAATTACTTACAAAATATTTTAATGTTTGATTCGCATATAAAATAAGTAATAACTAGTGCGTATTGTGAATTACGTTCGGCTCATAACAGAATTGTGAATCGTCGTTGCATTACTAAGTATTTTATCTATATATAACGTTTATATCTTCATATTCTCAAATTTTAAAACACAATATTAATTAACTTAGCATTATTTTAATAGTTACGGGTTGCATAACATCTCAAGTGCCCATACTAACATCGTCGGCTCGCTTCGATACAGAAAACTTGATTTGTGTACCTACACGGCGCCCGTGCGAACAACAGCTGTTACATTCATTCTCAATTAGGTATTCTTCATAGAATAAATAGTGACCTTCACATTGAATTCATATCTTATCTACGTTCTGTGTCTATACAAAAATATTATCAGGTATTACGTTACAGCTGTTTTAAATAAGAATTCTTATCGACGTTCTGTGTTTATACAAATATATTATAGGTGTTACGTTACAGCTGTTTTGAATAAGTCGGCACACTATTGAGATTGAACCTGCTCATACCTACTTACATTGTTTTCATTACGTTATTTTGTTTCTAACGCGCCCGCTAAGATTTGTTTAAATTTAAACTTCAGGACATTAATATAATATTACAGACGACTTCTAACGCATTAATCTCCGCTCATCAAACATACACTAATGCTATATTAGCATCAGGCGATCGGTCAGCTCATTTGTTAATTAACTCGTACACATTTTATGATAAAATTGTATACATTGTCGGCACATTATTAAAATCTATTTTCTGCGTTTTAATTAATTGCGCGCGTATTTTCCGCTCATTACTTTTAAATATTTAACTTAGTTACACGCATATATTTTTAAACATGCCTACAAAATCGCAAGCAGCCATATTTAGGCAAACTATAAAATCTATTAGTCGGCTCAGAGAGATCGCATTGGCATTACACAAAGGTGACTCAAAGTCTAACAAAACGGAGTTTAATGCGCGTTTTAAAGACCTACAAAATTTGAAACAAAAATTAGAAAATTTATACTGCGAAATTTTAGACGACGGCAGTGTTACAGAAGAAATTGAAAAGTTTTATACAGCCGGTTACGAGAACGCGCTATCCGAATATTATGATATTTTAACTGCAGCGGAAAATATAAGTTCCACTTCAGAGTCAAGTCAGCTCACTTCTGCCGTTCTGCCCAAAATTGAACTGCCAAAATTCAGCTCACGCGTTGAGGACTGGCCATCGTTTATTACGATTTTTAGGAGTCTTACAGACGACATGACGTCACTTACAGATGCAGTTAAGCTGCACTATCTTTTGTCTTGCCTATCGGGGGAGGCGCTCAGCATGATTGCGCATTTAAAAATCACAAATGATAATTACAGCGTCGCGCTCGATATTCTCACACGTAGGTATGAAAACCGCCGTGTTCTGATAGATGGGTTTGTTGATATAATACTCGGCCTACCTAATATTCATATTCGATCAAGCATACGCGCGACGTTTTTAACTCCGCTCATTTCCGCACAAAGCGCATTAAATAATCTGCGTTTACCTATGGATAGTAATTACGTATTTGTGTCTATTGTAGTTAGAAAATTACGAGGCGAGCTCCGCACCCTGTTCGAAAGAAGATACGGCATCTCGGACACTCTGCCCACCTTAGGTGATTTGATTTCTTTTTTAGAGGAGCACGCGCGCTGTATCGAAACCGAATATTCTAATGTAGCGCGCGGTGTTACCTACTCACCACAAACTGGGCCCTCTCGTCAACACACACCCCCCGCAAACTCTCCGCGCAGTCCACGCTTTAGACCAATTAGTCCCGCGTATCCTCGTAATACTCAGCGCTCGCCATCGGCTCACACTTTAAGTAGCTATCACGTCAGCCCAGTTCCTCATTACCCTCAACGCTACTGGCCCCCTTCCCCCCGAACAGAGCGGCGCGAGTACTCAGCCCGGAATACAGATAAACACAAGCGATTCTACTGCCCCTATTGTAGGAATACAGAACACAAACTTATCGCGTGTCCGAAATATAATCATCAGCCCACTCAAGGTCGTTGGGATTTCATAGAAGCCAACGACAGATGTCGTAAATGTCTAGGTCCGCATTTTGAAAATGAATGTCGTTCGACAAACTCATGCAAAGAGTGTGGAAGTGCAAATCACCACACCTCGCTTCATCGTCACGGAACTCCAAATTCTCCGGTGTCGTCAGCGCATTTGGTTCCTCCTCATTTACGTGCACAGCCCCGCTGGCGTGCTCAAGACAAGCCACATACCTACACGGCCTACACACAACATACGCGTGCACATCAATCATCATCATCAGACCCCAACCAATCGTCTGATCATGCACCGTCTACAACTCATCAATCTCAAAACAAAAAACAATGACTACCTACAATCACGGAGCACATAGAATTAGAAGATCAGCCCAATAATTTAAAATGTCATTCAGCTCATAGTACACCTGCATCACATTCAGATCATAAAATATCTAAATCTAGTTCAGCCCAATATTCTATAGAATCAGCCCAAGTAAATTCAACTCAGCACATAGAAAACCCATTAAAAACTCCAGTGTTACTTCCCACAGTCGTTTTAAATATATCTGATAAATGCGGAGAATATCACAAAGCTCGGGCTTTATTGGACTGTGGTAGCATGATAACGCTCATAACTCAGCGCATGACTAGAAATCTTAATTTGCAACCAAAACAATGTTCATTAAAAATTACAGGTGTAGGTGATCAGCACATACAAAATTCTAAAGGTTGGGTCACAATAACATTTAGGCCCACACACCGTGACACGCCATCTATTACTACTACCGCTCATATTCTCAAAGACGTTACAGGTTATTTACCTTTGCAAAAAATACCAGATGTTGTACAAGACTCAGCTCATCAGCTCATTCCATTGGCGGATCAAGCTTATCATACTCCTGCGCCCATTGATCTCATTTTAGGCTCAGACGTTTTGGGTCACGTTTTGGATGGTACTAAGATTGCTTTGGGCCCGGGGAAGCCCATAGCCTTCGGCACGATTTTTGATTTTGCACTCATAAGACTCGTTGAGCACTCATGCGATTCACCTGTAGCTCAAGTTGGCTCTGCTCATGTTACTCATACTCATTATACTCAGTCGGCTCACTCTACACATTCTGCTCATTCTACTCATGATATTTGCAAAAGCCTGGAAAGATTCTGGGAGTCGGAAGAACCCCAGCCTCGTTCTGCTCATTCAAACCCGCTACACGAGCAATGTGAACACATATTCAGCTCAACCACCATTCGTGACGATTCAGGCCGTTACATGGTGACTCTTCCCTTCTTATCAGATGCACCCGTATTAGGTAGTACTCATGCTATTGCTCTACGTAGATTTCTCAATCTAGAAAAACGGTTGCAATCCGATCACACACTGCGACAAAAATATATAGAATTCATGAACGAATACATAAACTTAGGACACATGACACCGTGTCATCCGTCTAAATTTACTCATAAACCTCATTATTATATTCCTCATCATGGCGTGTTCAAATCAGGTACTGACAAACTCCGCACAGTATTTGATGGCAGTTGTAAGTCATCCAATGGAGTCAGTTTAAACGATTGCCTGCACACAGGTCCAGCACTTCAACGAGACATTGTAGATATTATTATATCATTCCGCGCACATCGTATAGTATTCAGCACTGACATAAAAATGATGTTTAGAAATATTCTCTTAAGACCAGACCAAAGACACTATCAGCTCATACTCTGGCGATCGTCTCCAGATCGACCTCTGCTCACATATGCACTCAACACTGTTACATACGGATTGCGCTCAAGTCCATATCATGCTATCCGCACATTATTACAATTAGCTGAAGATGAAGGTCATCGCTATCCTCAGGCTGCCGAAATTTTGCGTAAATTTGTTTTCGTGGATGATGTACTTTGCGGCCATGACACCATAGAAGAAGCATCAGCACTCCAAACTCAGCTCATTGATTTGTTATCACTCGGTGGATTTAAACTTAGTAAATGGACATCAAACACACCTCAGCTCTTGCAAAGATTTCCAGACGATCGATGCGAAATGCCTAAAGACTTTGACATCAGCGCAGAGTCTCCATCAATTAAGGTTTTGGGTATTAGATGGATTCCCCGGTCTGATGAATTTACATATCACATCTCATTACCACCAGTTACCCACATTACAAAACGTTCAATTCTTAGCACAGTAGCTTCTCTCTATGACCCAAACGGTTGGGTTACACCCGTCATATTCCGCGCAAAAATACTTCTTCAAAGGTTATGGTTAACTAAATTGGACTGGAACGATTCCACTCCAAATAATATTACAGAGGATTGGCAGCGCATCTATCATGATCTTCCACACATCTCAGATATACATTTTCCCAGACATATCGCTCCACACAAATTCAAATCAACATACTCACTTCACGGATTCGCAGATGCTTCGGAAAGTGGTTTTGCTGCAGTGATATATTTACAAGAATCAGCTCACAACGGATCTGTTAACGTTCACCTCATGATTGCTAAATCTAAAGTCGCACCGATTAAAAATAAACTCACAATCCCCAAATTAGAGTTGTCTGCTGCAACTCTATTATCTCAGCTCATGTTGCGTGTCTCCCAACAATTGTCTGCTCATCTCACAATTACACATCACGTTTGTTGGTCAGATAATACCATAGTGCTTGCATGGATAAAAACTCCGCCCCATCGTTTACAAACATTTGAATCAAATAGAGTAACAAAAATTAACTCAAATTCACTCACACTTAAGTGGCGTCATGTACCTTCCCAATTAAATCCTGCTGACTGTGCAAGCAGAGGATTATCAGCTCAAGCTCTCTCCGCTCATGATTTATGGTGGTCTCCTCCTTGGCTCAAATTGCCAGAGGATACCTGGCCCAAGATGCCTTCAGCTCATACTCGACAAGACTTGCCAGGGCTCAAACCAAAATACGTACCATGCAATTTCTCGATACCCGGTTACGATAGTGATCTGCTCACTCGCTTCAGCTCTTTAGAAAAACTAACTGGTGTCACTGCCTACATGAGGCGATTCATTCGTAACTGTAAACTAAATTCAAACTCGCGACAACTAGGCCCTCTAACTGTAAGTGAACGTAGAGAAGCATTACTTTTCTGGATCCGCTCTGTACAGCAAAATGCATTCGCAGAAGATATTCACCGCCTGCAAACCGATAGAATCTGCACAGTACGACTACAACGTCTGTCGCCTTTTACGCAGGACGGTCTCCTCAGAGTAGGAGGTAGACTCACTCGTTCGGAACTCACATACGATGCTCAACACCCATTCATTTTGCCTAGTTCTAGTCCGCTCGTAGACCTCATAATAGATCACTATCATCGCATACACTGCCACCCTGGCACGGACACGCTACATGCTATTTTACGTCAGCAATTTTGGATATTATCTGCCCGCCGCATTATAAGGCACAGAACGTTTAAATGCATAAGATGTTTCCGTTGCCGCGCTCAGCCCGAAGTACCTATCATGGCTGACCTGCCAGCTGATAGAGTCATACCTCAGCCCGTATTTAGTCACGTATCAACAGATTTCGCCGGACCGTTTCTGCTCAAATCAAGTCAATTACGTAATGCTAAGTTAATTAAGGGATATTTTTGCATATTTGTTTGCCTCACTACAAAGGCGGTTCACTTAGAACCAGTCTCATCGCTCACTGCCGAAGCGTTTATTGCAACATTACAAAGGTTCTGCTCACGTCGCAGACTTCCGGTATTGATACGTTCGGATTGTGGCACAAATTATGTAGGAGCTAGGAATCATCTACTAGAGGTACAACAGTTTCTATATGACAATAACGACGCCATTTCTCATAAACTCTCAACTCAAGGTATAACTTGGTTGCTCAATCCGCCTAAAGCCCCATGGATGGGAGGTATCCATGAGATTAATGTTAAATCCACAAAGCAACTTCTATACCGTGTTATCGGTGAGCAACACCTCACTTTCGAGGAATTCTTAACTCTGCTCACTAGAATCGAAGCTGTGTTAAACTCTCGGCCCATCAGTCCACTTTCGTCCGATCCCACGGACTATCAGCCCCTTACTGCTGGCCACTTTCTCATTGGCCGTCCGCTCACAGCTCTCCCCGAGCTGACTCTAGATGAAAGAGTAATATCTCCGCTCAAACGCTTTCAGCTCATTCAATCACTCTCTCAGCGCTTTTGGAACCTTTGGACCAAGTCCTACCTCCATACCCTTCAAATCCGCTCCAAATGGCTTTCCTCTTCCTCTCCACCCAAAATTGGAGAACTGGTTCTGCTCAAGGAGGACAATTTGCCTCCTCTACAATGGAAGATGGGAAGAATCTCACGTCTGCTACCTGGGAAGGATGGAGTCATCAGAGTTGTGGACTTGGACACGACTCAAGGCCAGCTGCGGAGGCCTGTCGGCAAGATTGCCCGGCTCCCACTGGATTCTGCTCAGGATGGGGCTCAGCTCGCCGCCTGTTCGGGCCCCCCAGGATGTTCGCGCCAACACTAGCGCGACGTTTAGAATAAACACAAAGGACATCACTACGTGATGTATGGCCGACCGAAAGGGGCGCGGGCCCCCCAGGATGTTCGCGCTAGTGTTGGCGCGAACATCCTGGGGGGCCCGCACAGGCGGCGAGCTGAGCCCCATCCTGAGCAGAATCCAGTGGGAGCCGGGCAATCTTGCCGACAGGCCTCCGCAGCTGGCCTTGAGTCGTGTCCAAGTCCACAACTCTGATGACTCCATCCTTCCCAGGTAGCAGACGTGAGATTCTTCCCATCTTCCATTGTAGAGGAGGCAAATTGTCCTCCTTGAGCAGAACCAGTTCTCCAATTTTGGGTGGAGAGGAAGAGGAAAGCCATTTGGAGCGGATTTGAAGGGTATGGAGGTAGGACTTGGTCCAAAGGTTCCAAAAGCGCTGAGAGAGTGACGAACACTTGCATTTAGATACCCTTCCGCGCCGGATGCATTTTCAGCTCATCCCGAAACCTAGTGAACGCGAACGCGTGTGCGCATATTTATTTGTGCTCGTTAATATAATACCAAATTCGCCGGCGAACCGCGATAAATCTATCGATAATCCGCTCAACAGCTGTGTAGTGTAGTGAGAAGAAACTTCCGCCCAGATTCAGAACCACCAGCTCAGCAATAAGGTCAGTCCCAGATTTCTCCAGCCCTCACATTAACCTATACCTACTTCCCTCAGCTCAAAGTCGTATGTGTAAGGTCCTAGCTTACACAACGTCAAACCCCTTTTGATTGATCAAAACTCAAAAAATCAGTTTGATATCAAGGCGATACGTTAATAATTCATTAAAAGTAAAAGGAACTGTGAGTTAATTACGAGAATTGAGGTTCATAATAATCTTACCTACATTTACATATTTATTACGAGCTTTTATTCCCGTAAACAAAAATATTTCTAATGCTTGGTATTGGTATGTAAATTGTGTAAGGGCAATGGGCAACGATAAGCCTTGACTGCAGCCTATAGCATAGTCGCAGAAAAACTGGCGTGAAATAACTACTGCGTTTCGTAATCGCTTACCATCAGGCGATCCGTTTGCTCGTTTGCCGGTGTTGTCTGTAAATATACGTTAGTTAATCATTTATTTTACTCCATTTCCACTAACACCAATAACAGTGTTAAGGGCGTCACTCGAGGCGAAGATACTATTATATTTTATCTTAAGATGCCTGCATATATTTCATATTACAGTACGTACTATGAAAATATTATAGGATAGCTTAGCTAGTTTATACAAACTGTATAGCAAGCGAAATTTTATATTTACATAAAATATTATAGTATCTTTGCCGGCTGGGACTATAATGTAGTCCGGATCATATAATTATGATCCGGAATCCGGGAGGCCGGAGAGAGTTCAGAGCACTGAAAATACTACTCTGCGCTATTAGAATTGAGCTGATAATCGAACACACAACTGTGTCGAGTCAAATGTCAATGTCATATATTATGAAAGCTCGACACTCAACATTCTCATTCTCTTCTCGACAACTCTATTGTATTAGCGCAGAGTTCTATTTTCAGTGCTCTGAATTTTCCCGGGCCCGCCGTATTCCGGATCATATAGTCACAGCGTCATACTGACAAACTACAGTTGCTAAACAGCTTATGACAATTAATCGCATCGCAGCTGTGGAGCCGCTAATGGCGGCCATTACTAGAATGTTCCAAATACGTGAGATGCTGTTACACTTAAATAGAGGTCGAGGAAACTAACAACTTACTTTTTTTACCCGACTACCCAAAAGGAAGGGTAATGATTTTGGCAGTGTATGTATGTAAACTACTGTTCTGATTTTAATAAATGAGGTGTTAATAGATTTGGAATAATAGCCCGGGTAACATAGGCTATATAGTTTAAGTAGTAGGGTTATAGTTCTTAGAGTTCCGTAATAATCAAGGAACCCTTATAGTTTCGCTCTGTCCTTCCGTCTGTCTGTCCGCGCTTCTAGCTTCTGTATTTATAAATGTAAATGAATGCAATTTGGTATAGTTATAGATTGTATAGATCACAGTTTTAGCATCACAAAATAATAATTATAATTTTATATTTTAGGGGTGGCTCTCCATATATGTGAAGTGGGGATGAAAAATATTTTTTCATTCTACCCCATCGTAGACCAAAGTCGACCACTTTCGAGTAATCGGCCTCCACAGTTCACAGGCACAGGCACACACAGTCTCCCCCCTGGCATTTCTAAACTATAGGAGGTAGAAGCTTGTCAGTTCCCATGCTGATGGATTGTGCTAAAAACTCTACAGGAAAATTATACTGAGCGAATTCGGCCAGTTAGATTTGAGTAATTCGAAGAAAACCTATTGCGCGTTGAAAGTTACGGAACCCTCCTTAGACGTGTCCGGACATGATGCTTGACTTGGTTAGGTTATTTGTAAAAATTGTTGTTATTACTACTAGATGTTGCTCGCCACTTTGTGCGCTCCAAAGGACATCACGCAGGCACCGCGCATTTTGCTGCGGCAAAAAGTAGTCCTATGTCCTTGCCCTTGATCTTTTTCTTTTTCTCTTGAAATTTCATCAAAATCGGTCCAATAGTTTCGCCTATTCAGTGCAAACAAACAAACAAGCATACAAACAAATCTTTCCTCTTTATAATATAATCCTACTACTATTATAAATGTGAACGTTTGTGAGGATGGATGGATGGATGGATGGATGAGTGCATGGATGGATGGATGGATGGATGTTTCTAACTCTTTCAAGCAAAAACTACTGAACTAGTTTTGATAAAATTTGGTATAGTTTGAGCTCTGGATTAACACATAGGCTACTTTTTATCCTGAAAAAGTACAGTGTTCCTGTGGGATTCTGGATTTTCCGCCGGCGGAACCGCGGGTAAATGCTAGTATAAACTAAACTTAGAACATGACATACATGATCTCTTCATATTATTTTAGGCAAGAGCTGACATACATTGCAACTATTTTCTTGATGTCTTACGGTAATCATTCGAAAATTTTTGTATGGTGTACACAGACAATATAATATGTAAAACGATGATTCCCGAAAGACATTAATTACCACGTGTGCAAAAAACATTAATGACATTTCTTATCCTTTTCATGTTGCAAAGAGAATTTTCATTTGATTATAACATACTAGCTTTTGCCCGAGGCTCCGCCCGCGTAAATACTAATAATATATAATAATTTTGAACATTAACCCCCTTACTAATAAAAATATTTACACAATGGATAAGCTAACAATGTGTTGTCCTTGTCTGTCAAGCGACTTTTCCAACGTATCATACAAGGAGTTAACATTGTATATAGCTTTTAAACGATTTTGTTACTTTTATTAGTAAGGGGGTATAAATATAATTTCAAACCATTCTAAACAACGAAATCAAAACTATAAATGTAAGTAATTCCAAGACTGAGAAAGTAAGTGTTACAACATCAAATACATAATATGTTGCATCATTCCTAAAATCGTAAATAGGCCTCGTCTAATAAATCTCGTTTTATTTAGTTTAAAGTGAATCACTTCAAAGGCGTGTAAATGGCGAGCTACGTGTAAACAAGAGCTCTCGAGAAGATAATAAATCACCAAATACTGATTCTTGGTACTTATTGACTCAAGGCATAATTTTTACTTTTACTATCCGAGTATGAAGGTAAAATATTTGTAGTTACTGACTACGTGTATGTACGGTTATGCGCCGTCCAGCCTGCAAATCCAGCGCCAGTACTTAATGGCCGTGAGTTTTGCCGGGGAATTCAATGTGTGACGTTGTTGTTTTTGTATTTCTTTCATAAATTTGTGTTATTTCGGTTCTTAATGTGTAATATTTGTAGAATATTAACCATTAAAAATTTGTTAACGCGCACAAGTGTGGGCAAGTGGTGCAACTACAAAAAATGTCGTGCTATTTGGTGTTCGCCTCTAAAACTTCCTAGGCAACTTTCAGTAAAGCTTCTACCACTTAACTGAATCGACTGACTTGACTCATTGACTGCAGTGACGATTTATTTGGACTTTGACTAGACTTTGGACTTTAAGATTTAGAAATACGGTGTTGAAAACCAAGACGAAAATTCAATTTTCGCGCCTTTTTATCTTGACACTGGCGAATGGTTTTAAGCCGTAACGCCATTTATATAATACTATAAATGGCCGTCATTGGTGTCGTGACAATCATTTAAAATTTTAGCTTACTAGTTTTTTAGATTGTGTTAGTATAGATTATATCTAGGCGCTGCGGCCTAGATATAATCTATACTAACACAATCTATACTAATATTATAAAGGGGAAAAGTTTGTTTGTTCGCATTGAATCTACTGGAGCTATTTTTATTAAATTTGGCAGATATATGGGGTAAGCCATGGGGAAGGATATAAGCAACATTTTATAGCTGAAAAATGTATGGTTTCCGCAAGATTAAGTTTTGCGCGGACGAAGTTGTGGGCAACATCTAGTTTACAATAAAGAGGAGAGATTTGTTTGTTTGATTGCATTAAATAGGCTCCGAAACTACTGGGCTGAGTTTGATGAAATTTGGCACAGATATAGAGTAGGCCACGGGAAAGGACATATGCTACTTTTACTGCGGGAAAATGTACGGTTCTCGTGGTTTTTCCTTTTGCGCGCACGACGGCAGCACCGCCGGGCCGGAGCTGTGCCACGTTTGTAAAGGTGCTAAGTCCATAGTTAACACGCGGACTTGGATGTTTTCATAATTTCAACAGGTATGAAAAATCTTATAGTAATTTTCTTGTTTTTTTTTTCCGAAACTTTGTATTTGTTATTACGATACTACACCGAGCACCGTAACCAAATCACCTGGAATTCCAATATCCAGCCCTATCAAAACAGATATCTTATCTAGGCAAACAAAGGCCCTTTCCTGGTTCCTTTTGTTTATTCTATTAAAGGGTAGGTCTCTTAATACAATCCTATTTTTGGACGAAACTATTTAGATAAACCAGCGATAAGGTCGACAAGGTAATCCGACCCACATGCCTATTGATGGAGTTGTAGCTTTATAGCTTGTGAATAGACCATTAAATTATTTCTGTCATAAGGACAGGCCCTGTCTAAGGGCTGATTCACACCGAAATGGCAGCGGAGCGGCCAGCAGCATAACTGTGGCCGCTAGTGACCGTCGGCGACTCGTCTCAAGCGAAACTGTGTTATATAGTAATGAAGATAAAGTTTAAGATTATAATGATGACAGTTATGCTGCTGGCCGCTCCGATGCCATTTCAGTGTGAATTAAGCGTTAAAATGTGTCCAGCGTTGGGGCCAAAGCGACATCTCATCTACGACGTAGTTTTCTCGAGTCTCCCCGAGTCTGCCCACGCAATAACAAGACAATACAACTAATTTCATGATAGCTCACAGCAATAATCATATTTATATAGCAGCTACAGACGGAACGCGTAGTTTCCCGCTGAATATTTAAACATACTGTCATACATGTATGAAGTAGGTTATGCAAAATGTTTCTAGAGGCTCATCCTTTCAAAATCATTGGAATAGATTTCGATAATGATTTTGCTTTGAATAGGCCATGATTCTTCACATCAATGTAATGGACTTATGCTAGCAAATAGCTTAGGGTATTTCGCCTTCACTTGTGTTATGATAAACTTGATTGTGAACTTAAATCTTTCACTAACTTAAACGCGAGTTAGCGTTTGTTTAGTAGTATTATATATTATACGTGTAATGTGTATTATATAGTAAAAATCTTAAATATAATATGTATGGTATAAAAGTTTAAAATATACTTCCAGTTGTCTGGAACCTGTAACACAAGTGCTTCGGTTACTTAGTACAGGGCCAAATTGACGTAGTGTGAAGCGTCCAATAAATATTATTATTATTATTTTCATTATCGTCGTGTTACAATTGTATCAAAGTTTTAAATTAGAAATTAGTCTTGCTCGCTGCTCGCGACTTCGACGTGTGCGCTAAAGGGAATCTCGCGGGAGCCGTACACTTTTTCGCGATAAAAGGCAGCCCATGTCCTTCCCCGGGATCTACTCCATGTCTGAACCAAATTTAATCAATATCGGCCAGTAGTTTCGCAGCCTATTCAATGAAAACATAAAAACAAACAAACAAATATTTTCTCTTAAAAATATTAGTATAGATATAAGTAGATTAATAATGTCGTAATAACAATTGTTAATAATGTTGTAATTGACAACACTTAGTCCTTTTGTGATGTACCTTATCATATCGTTGTAGATGTGCTTTTGAAAAAAAAATAACAGACTGCGATGGACAATTAAGCGATAGATGTTTCATAATAATCTACCTGACAAACCAAATCTGCTCATACCCCGCCGCTTATATCAAAACCTTACGATTAATGACTAATGTAATAACGCCATTAATATTTGCTAGAAATATTATTATCGCTACGTTGCGTGCGAGGCTGATATCCGAAGATTTATACCCGTACCCATGACCCCATGACCCATGGCTCATACCCATACCCACTCCGACCGATATCTGTGGGTTTTTCTTACCAATGTCCGGTATTTATTGCTCAAATTTGCATTAAACCTTTGTAATGGTATATGTATAAAGAACAGAGATCGAGTCATCGTAGAGAAGATGACGGGCCAAAGGCCAGGATAAAAGCCATATCAATGGAACCGCACACGGCACAACATCCAAGGCGGGATTAAGAAAGAATTGAAACAATATAGAAGAAAGAAATGACAACAAACTGAAAATATATGACACGAAGACTTAAGTTTTAACGAAAATAATAAAGAAAAATCACAAATCTAAAAATGGCACGGACCAACCCGGTCCGTGGAGATGAAATAAAAAATATAACCTAACCAAGAGCATGTCAGGACATAAGGAGGGTTCCGTAACTATAAACGCGTAATAGGTTTTTATCAAATTAATTCAAAAGTTATTATCCGATTTCGTTTAAAATAATTTTCCTAAAGAGTTTTTAACATGATCTATCAGCATAGGCAATTCCAAATTTGTAAGTCTCATAGTTTAGAAATGCCAGGGGGACCGACTTATAAATCACATCATTGGTAACTGATTGACTTTATAAAAAAGTCATGTACAAAACTTGCCTTTATTTTAAAATACCTATTCAACGATATCCCACACGATGGCGTAGAATGAAAAAATATTTTTCATCCCCACTTCACATGTATAGAGAGCCACCCCTAAAATATACAATTATAATTATTATTTTATGATGCCAAATCCGAAATCTATGCAAAATCTATGACCATACAAAATTTCATGTATTTATATTCATAATTACCGACGCTAGGAGTACGGACAGACAGACCGACAGACGGACGGACAGAGCAAAACTATAAGGGTTCCTTGAGTATTACGGAACCCTAAAAACCTATATATATAGTATTGTGAGAAAAATGATACGATATAATATAAACGTACAGACATTATATTTATTACATTTACGACGGGTACGCAGATACCACAGACCCACAGACCCACAGACCTGACAATTTTTGACCTGACAACAAATTCGACAATTTATTACATATCTAATTTATAAATGTTTGTAGCAAAATATACTCTAAATTTTGCTAAATATTCGATTGAATATTTAAGTTGTATCTAAACTAAGTGTATAAAAATGCTTCCAATCAGTGGAAGAATATTTTTCTAAAGAGTAGGTACTAAGCAAAGTTGCAAAGCAAAAAAAAAATCTTTTTTCAAACATTAAATAAAACAAACATAATTTTCATATTATATTACTACACTAGCATTTGCCCGCGCCGGCTTCGCCCGCGTGATGTTTGGTTGTAAACAATATCTTTCTAATAATTTAAAACTTTCATCCCCTATTTTACTCTCTTAGGGGGATGAATATTAGAAAACGTTGAAATACCTAACTCATTATTTTTTCGTACTCAATTCATACGAAATTTCATGCAAATATGTCTAAGGAATAAAAAGTTTCATACAAACTTTTATGCCCTATTTCACCACCTTGGGGTTGAATTTTGAAAAATCCATCCTTATAGGATGCCTTAATCATATATTATGAGGAATACGTGTGCGAAAATTCAATTTTAAAGCATTAAGAATTTGGCCTGTGCGTTTATTTAAATCTTTCATCCCCTATTTTATCCTCATAGGGGTGGAATTTTAAAAACGCTGAAATACGTAACTCACTATTTTTTTCCTACTCAATTCATACGAACTATCATGTTAATATGTCCAAGGAATAAAAAGTTTGATACGTAATTTATCCCCCTCCCCTTTTAATATTTTTCCCCCTTGGGGGTTAATTTATGAAAAATCGTTCCTAAGTGGATGCCTAAGTCATATTATGAGATATACGTGTGCAATATTTCAAATTTCTAGCCTTAAGGGTTTGGTTGATATGAGCCTGTGCGTTGATACATCATCAGCTTTGCCTTATAATATATAATATTATGTTACCGCAAAATTGTAAAAACTGTTAGATTTTAATATAACTAGAGAGATTATAATATGTCGACAGATTGTCAAATAAAAATTCTCCTTACAATTTTACCCATTATTTTTCGTTATAATATTTTCGTTTGTTTATTCATTTGTTATCGAATGTAAATGATCACTACTTTGGAGAATTTAAATTGATTTCGTGTGTAAAATAACTCACAGTTTTCGAATTAGGTATATAAAATTGTCGTGGAAGTAAATTAAATCTTTGACAAGCCAAAGAAGTGCAGTTTGAAGGATAAATTAGTTAGTGTTAGTCACCGAACATGGCCTAAATTTTAATATTATAGTTCCCGTGTTTGAATTATTACTAAGTGATATTTTAACATACGTGATTTTGATTTTATAATACGATGTCGAAGGTATAAATTTAGTATAATATCCCACGTTTTTGGGGGAGGGGGGAGGAGGGGGTGAAGGAAGGTTTAATTAGAAGGAACCCTTATAGTTTCAAGTTGATCTATGAAAAGTAATGATTTATCACCCTCTGTTTTTTTCATATTTAAAGACGTTTTGAACGCAATAAAAATGTTCAACCTAACCAAACCCATTTTATAATTCCGTTGTTTGGGAGAGTTGCGACAACGTTATTTCGCGCCAGGTTTTTGTGAGGCTGTGTTACAACTTTTACGTAAAATAGAGCTCTGCAAAGTTTTATGACACAAAGCTATGGAAAACGAATCAAATGTCACAGAAACGTCACCAATTTTATTTTACGAATTTTATACAATTTTCAAAATTGTAATTTTTTTTTAACTCGAAAACTTATAATTTTTGAAAACTTGCGAAATTACTTCGATAATAAAAGACCTTTAAGCGGTAAAATTACTTTAATAGGATTAATAAATTAAAATTACTTTAATAGGATAAATTACATTAATAGGACAAATATGGGATATTATTCTAAAGCTTAGCCATGTCGGATACTGGGAATGTTCGACGTCTAAACTTCGTTGAAATATTTTTTATGTAAGTATTTGTATAATATTAAATAACTTAATCTGTTTTCTTATTGTTAATAATTGTACGCACCAGATACTGTTAATATTCTTGATGTTCTCCTGTATCGGGTCTACTGGAAGAAATTCCAATTTTGGAATAAGTAGTACATTTGTACTAAGTTGTATCCTAGTTTTAAGATTCCATTATTTATTATTGTGTGTACATAAATTATTAAATAAAATAAATAAATAAAAAATGTACCTCAACACAACTAGGAAATTCTTGATATTGTTAACGGAGATAAATTTACTATACAGTTACAAAAATATTACGGTGGGCATAATAATATGAAACACCCAAAGTGACTTTTTGAAATCAGACCTGCTGTATCCCATTCTTAACTCTATGGACATAAAACCGCCTACCTACTGTAATGCCGACCAATCAGGGACAACCTACGGAGAGTTGAGAATTTCACGAATTCCAGTTCGTTATATTATAATATAACGAAAAATAATGCGTAAAATTGTAAGGAGAATTTTATTTGACAATCTGTCGCCATATTATAATATCTCTATTTATATTACAATGTAACGGTTTCTCCAATTTTACGGTGACATATATCTATATACGAGTATATAAAAGAAAGTGTTAGTTACACTATTTATAACCCAAGAATGGCTGAACTGATTTGGCAAAAATTTGCTTACTAGGTAACTTAGAGCCAGAGGACGGACATAGGATACTTTTTATCCCGTTCCCGAGGGACGTAAAAATGGATTGCAATTCCAATGTCCCGCTACAACTCGAGAACGGCTGGACCGATTTGGCTAATTTCGGTCTTGAAATAATTGTGAAACTTTAGGGAAGGTTTAAGCGGTGAGATATATTGGAAAAGCTGTAAGGTTGTGGGAGTAGGTGTCGGTGTAGGACTAGGGCGTAGGTTGCATTGTAGGTGTAGTTATTGATTCATTCCAGTTCATATTTAATAAAGAACAACGTGGGTCGGGACAACTAGTATTAATAGAAGACAGATAAATAAACTTGAAATGCTTACAAACTCCTTGAGTTCCACGGATCCCTTAAAATGAAATTCACCGATCTGGACTTACGATGCCCGCATACATAGCAACTATTTAATACGAGTATAAAAACAAAATGGCGTTCAAGTAACACGACCCCGATTTGGTAACAGATAGATAGGGACCGCTACAAAATTTTACGACTAGGTAAAGGTTTCACCTTTGGATTTATATATACACCTACCTACCCTATTTTTACGTAGTTTGTGCCAAAAGTTGGTTGCCTTGTAAAGGTTTTTATGGACCAGCTTCTAGTTTTTTTTACATTGTATTTTGCTAAACTTATTTCGGTACTGGCTTTTTCCCGCGGCTCCGCCCGCGTAAATAAACTATCGGGTATCCCACGGGAAAACTGTACTTTTTCGGGATAAAAAGTAGCCTATGTTTTAATCCAGAGCATAAACTACTACCGTACCAAATTTCATCAAAGATTTTGCGAAAGAGTAACAAACATCCATCCATCCGTCCGTCCTCACAAACTGCTACATTTAGCAGGATATTTCGGTATTGTATAATAATATAAAATTTAAATCTCCGATATAACATACGTAGGATTGATGTTAAGGCGTTTACATTAATTATATTATTGTTAACCATCATTTCGAGATGTAGTTGTGCCTAAATTATATTCTAAATATATGTAACGAAAAACTCAAATTTAACAACAAATGTAAAAAAATATATTTGTTAACATGTTTTCTATTTTTTTTTTTATAAAAACTATTACCCAACTACGTAAATTATATAGCCCTTGTTAGTCGGGCTATTATTACATATCTATTGACACCTGATTTATTAAAATCGGATCTATAGTTTAGTCGCTACGGAACAAACATACATACATACATAGACTGGCAAAATAATTACCCTTCTTTTGGTTTCCCCGTAGTCGGGTAAAAAGCGTCGCGTCGCGTCTCATGGCAGTGTGAATTGACCCTTAGATCAACAACTTGATTCTAGGTCGTCGTAATTTACAATCTAATCATTAATCATTCAACGAAAACATCTAGTTTTGTAAAAATAAACTTTCCGTCGTATTTTATATATCATTCGCTGAGTCCATACATAATCCGCATACAAACAGACTGGGCCTATTTTCGTAAAGTGATTTGATTCAGATTAACAAGGCCGATAGGAAATAGATCTAAATATTTGGATAAAAAGTAATTGAAAATTGCTTGCATGGTGGATGGCAAACCAAAGAACGGTACGATTTGGTATTTCAGCTACATGTATCAGTTTTTACCCCACTACGTCGAAGCCAAACGGGAGGGTAATGATTTTGGTAGTCTATATGTTCTTGAGCTTGGTGTAAATTAAACACACATACAACTTTTCGTTTCTATATTTGGTTTGAAGGGTTTCAACAGGAGAATATCATATACATACAATTTCAGTAATGTTTATTATTTTTATTTCTGTATCATGGAGAGTCCGGAAAAACAGTTTTCTATTTGTTCTAATGTGTAATACTAATGTGCCAATACTTTTCATAACACACACCCGGGGGCGGCATAACAGGTGTACACTATCTATAAAATATTATGTTCTAAGTATACAATACACATTGACACACTAATACTGTATTCCACACATTACAGACTCTTTAAAGCTACTACTACTCTTTCACTGATTTGAAACAAAACTTGTAATTATATTCTTAACACAAATCAGTCTTATAATCGTTTTGACATTATCTCGCAAAACAATAAAAACAAATCAAGAGTTAGAGCTCGATTCGTAATAATAGCCCGGGTAACATAGGCTATATAATTTACGTAGTCGGGTAATAATTATTTATAAAAATTGAAGTTATTTATAATTAATAATAAAGAACCAAACATTCAGAGCACGATCCAAATTTGAAAATTTTGACGTTCCTCTTATATGTCCCACAATTTTTTCACAGTCGTGGACACACTGTATGCTTGTAGTGCAATCGAATCGAAAGCTAACTATGTAGCTGTTTATCTGTTCCTCTTTCTTTTATCTGTAGGCTATACTATCGTCTATACCCCATCCTTTCTGTTGTGTTTCGTATCCTATTTATAATAATACCGATGTTTTTGGGTACGAATTTAGGTCATAAATATACACATTAGATTGGTAAAGTAGCTAGTGATATCTTTACCAATAAAATATGAACACGGCTTAAGGTGGGACCGCACTAGGCGTAACATGCGGCAGCGGAACTACACGACGCGACACGGACAAATATTATTTGTATGAAATTATAAGAGATATAACGCACTACGCGGCAACGGAATTACGCGACGCGACACACCATTGCAGTATTACTAGCTTAGTAGTCTGGTCTTACCGTTAGGCGTCATTGGTAAATTTTGACATTTGCATTGATGACTCACAGCTAACTTAAAGCGAATGGACTATAAGTACATACCAATCAATTTACCTGAGAGGAATTAGCTATTATCTACGAACTGTCATCTAGGAAAGTGAAAAGCCAAGTCGATAGCAGGAACGAGTTAAGTAGGTACTAGAGCGCAGACCTCACTCCAGCTAATTACGGCCTGTTGTGGACCGTCTCTAATTAAAACTAAGGCTGGGCCTTACGGATTCCGGACAATATAGTGTCCGTTATACGTAAGACCGGAAAAAA
Source organism: Phengaris alcon alcon (assembly GCA_037179445.1). Classification (NCBI taxonomy): domain Eukaryota; kingdom Metazoa; phylum Arthropoda; class Insecta; order Lepidoptera; family Lycaenidae; genus Phengaris; species Phengaris alcon. Next base: position 2,465,067 of record JAYRCH010000155.1, on the reverse strand, counting down.
TTCAGAGTACTAAAGATAAAACTCTGCGCTAATACAATAGGGCCCGCCGGATTCCGGACCATATACGTATATGATCCGACGATCGACGACGTACGACGACGACGTATATGGGACTAGCCTTATCGTCAGTTCACACTGAAACGTAACGTGGTGCCACAGAGTAGAAAATATAATACACACTTACGTACGGAGAAACAGCTTTCATAGAACGACCCAAATTGATCAAAATTTGACGTCCCCTTCAATGGCCCACAATTTTTCCACACAATCGTGCACACCGTATGCTTGTAGTAGTGTATTCAAATCTGAAGCTAACTATGTAGCTGTTTGGCTGTTCCTCTTTCTGTGGTGGTGCAGCCTTTTTAAGATAGCAATTCAAAATTGAACTTAATTCGCTACACAAGAAGATACACGTTTCATTGCAAGAATCCGAATTTCGACGCACAGCGCCGCCCATGCAATGAAATGTGTATTTTCTTGTGTAGTGAAAAAAATCAATTGTGAATAGCTATCTTAAAAATGCAGCGTCGCGCCGCGTCTCGGTGTGAGCTGACCCTCTGTTATTTGCTCTGTTCTTGTTTGTCAGTTAGGGCCCAGCTAGACGAGGCGCGTGGTGACTGCACGAAAGCCCAGCACCTGTTTTCAATCATAGCATATTTTTTTTAATAAATAGAGGGAAAACAAGAACACGGATCACCTGATGGAAAGTTCAATTACCGTCGCCCATGGATACCCGTAACATCAGAGGAGTCGCAAAAGTGCGTTCCCGGCCTTTTAAAAAAGAATACGCTCTTTTCTTGATGGTTTTAAGGTCATAGTGGTCCCACTAATAAGAATCACCTAACCTATGGGTTGTGGTTAAGAATCTGTACGTTGTGGCCTATTCGTGACATCTGAGATAAAAAGAAGAAATATGTGCAAATTACGTTGTGGAACTACATTGTCCGGAATCTGTAAGACCGGGGAAAATTCGTCGTGTCAACGACGAGCTGTCAGATGTCACGAATTTCAAGTCCCTCATTGAAGCTATTTCGACATAATATCATATTGTTGTGCCAGTAACTCGTGTCAAGTGCGTGTAGTTGTGTATGCAAGTCAAAAGCATTTGTTTTAAGAAGCACATGAATAGTGTTTTGCCTATCCACCCTAACACACACGCTCCCCGACGCCACCCTGCGGTACGCTCGCGGGGAATTAGGTTACGCGGCTACAGACCCAGATTTAGATACGTCACTATTGTATTAGGGTAAACATTAAATCTGTGGTTATGAGTGCGAGTTGCCTAACCTGATATAAGTGATTAACCGACAAGGAACTACAATACTTGCGTGATAGAGATTACGTATATTTAGTAGGTGTAATGTATGTGAATAAAGTTGTTCTTCTTCTTTTGGCATAGCCTCCCCTGTATAGGAGTTGCCAGCGTGCAATGTCAGAATGTTGGTGCAGATTTTCAGTGAAAAGCTGATGGAGTACGGTGCCATAAGGGAATGACTAATGTGGTGGCTTCATGCACACCTCATGCAGATACAAGTTGTAATTACTAGTATAAAAGCAGAATAATATACAAAGCCAATGTTTCTTAACCCTTTATATTAAGCCCTACATAATATACAGTATAAATGTATGTAAATGAAAATATTTAAAGGAAATATATAAATTAACTCAAATAGAAAAACATATACGTTTTAACAGCTAACCAACGAAAGACATCTGGTGCAGTTGAAGAAACAAATTGATTAAATTTTTGATAAAACTTTTCAATGTGAATATTATAATATCGAACTTTTTGATGGGTTAACAAGAAGTGGCCCCTACCCGAATCCACGACAAAAGTCCGTCACATCCTACTACTGTTAAATAATTATGTGAAAGTATGTTAGGATGTATAGATGGATGGATGTTTGTTACTCTTTCACGCAAAAACTACTCAACGGATTTCGATGAAATTTGGTATAGTAGTAATTACCAACTCTACAAAAACTGTTCCCGTGGGTGGGTAAAAGTACTGTATTTACGCGTGCGGAGCCGCGGGCAACGGGTCTTTAACAGTTAACGCGTAAACAAACAAACTCGTAATCGTATATATATAATATTACTAGCATAACTCCGAAAGGTTTCACATTGTATACGGAACGCTACAAAGGGTAAGGACACGATGAGCATGCAATCACGAAAGTGGAAGATTTGGGTAAAATTAGTTCGCCGATCACGCGCTTCGCCGAGCAGAACATTCGGTGGAAACTGTTCTAAAACCTCCAAAACATTATAGATTAGGCTGGGACTATAATATGATCCGGAATCCGGATCTGAAAATAGAACTCGCGCTAATACAATAGAGTTGAAAATCGAAGTATCGAGTGTCGAGCTGTCTGAAATGACATTGACATTTGATTCGACCCTTGTGTGTTCGATTTTCAGCTCTATAGTATTAGCGCGGAGTTCTGTCTTTAGTGCTCTGAATTTTCCTCGGCTTTGCGGTTTCCGGACAATAAAGTCCCGGCCTTAGGTTATATTAGGTCTTTACCTATGAAATACCGTTTCGTATGAAAAAATTTAAACGAACTTTTTTCATGTATTTTTTATTTGTATTAATCGAAGTAATCACCCATGCAATCAATGCATCTTTGCCAACGCAGTGGCAGTTTATTGATGCCCTTCTTAAAGAAATCAGCTGGACGGGAGGAGGCAACAAATTCTTCAAAGGCCTTTTGTACTGCCTTCGGGTATTGAATTTTTTTTCCCGCCAAGAAGTTATCCAAATTCTTGAAAAAGTAGTAGTCTGTAGGCGCAAGGTCTGGTGAGTAGGGTGGATGACGGAGAGCTTCCAACCCCAGTTATTGCAACTTGGAGACCGTCTGCTGTGCAGTATGAGGTCGCGCGTTGTCGTGCAGGAGCAGCGGAGACGAACGATTGACCAATGCTGGTTGGAGATGTGCCAGCTTCTCCATCATTGTGTTCAGTTCTTCACAGTACACATCTGCAGTAATGCTCACCCCGTTTGGTAAGAAGCTGTGATGAATCACACCGGCGCTAGACCACCAAACAGTGACCATCACTTTTCTAGGGGTAAGTTTTCGTTTAGGGCATTGTTTAGGTGCTGAACCAGGATCCAACTAACTTGTTGAGCGCTCGCGGTTATCAAACATAATCCATTTTTCATTGCAGGTAACAATGCGGTTCAAAACTCCTTCATTTGTGTGTCTGTTGAGCAGTGCAAGGCACGTCTCGACGCGTACTTCGCGCTGGCGATCATTGAGTTCGTAGGGCACCCATTTGTCAAGCTTTTTTACCTGGCCAATTTGATGCAAATGGACCAATATTGTTTGGACGCTAACGTCGAAAGCTGCTGCTAATTCAGCCGTAGATTGTGTATCATCAGCTTCCACAATCGCCTTTAATTCGTCATTGTCGACCAAAGTCTTCGGACGACCGCGAGGTTCATTTTTCAGATCGAAATTTCCAGAACGGAAGCAAGCAAACCAATAACAGGCGGTGCGTTGGTTTGTAGTGTTAGCTCCGTAAACGTCGTTGATGTCGCGTGCCGCTTGTGCCGCGTTGCTGCCAAGACGGTACTCATATTCCATAATTACTCGAATTTTTAACGTATCCATGGTGACGAAAATGATTGAAATGCGATGAAAATGTAACACTAATCAATAAGAAAATGACTAGTTTTGGAAAAAGAATTCCATGTTTTTAAAATAAAATTAATTTGAAATTAGAATTCTTAGCTAAACAAAAATTATTTTGATTTGAAATGGCCAGTACTGCAGAACGGCAATTTCATAGGTATTACCTATTATTATTTTCACTAGATGACTTCGTGTGCAGAAAAGTAAAACTCGCGTCATCGTAAATTTTTCTGCAATACAATGTAACCTATGTCCATCCTCGTCGTCTACTCTATATCTGTGCCAAATTTCATTAAAATCGGTCCAGTAATTTCGAAGCCTATTCATTGCAAACAAACAAACATACAAAGAAACAAATCTTTCCTCTTTGTTAAGTGTAGAAAACATAATAATAATAATAGACAGGGAGTTGGTCCCAATTTAGGTATAACATGATTTCATCGTCGTTGATAATAAGATGTAATGTAGTCTTTAGCCCAAGCAGGAACAATTGGCAACTACGTATACGTAACGTTACCGAATGCCAATTGCATGGGCGCTGTAATAATTTTTATGCAATTCTCTTTCGATAACTGTACGAGCACGTAGTTTTCAACTGTTCCAACTAACCCCACTGCAAATATGTGAACTAGAGAAAAATATGGCGAGCTCAGAGGGGTAAGCACGAACAATTGACAACTACGTATTCGTAAAGTTATCGAATCCAAGGAGGCCGCGCTGGGATCGAAAAGGAAACCCGACTACGATCTGTGTCCTGTTTCATTCGTCAAGCGTATCTTAAGAGAGGATACGGTTGAGGAATGGGACAGGAGATACGAAATGGGAGGGACGGCCGGAACCACGAAGCTCTTCTTCCCAAGCGCTGCTGCTGCATACAGGGTAGTCAATAAAATAGACATTACACACTACACCACACAGATTCTGACTGGACACGGTGGGTTCGCCTTCTACTTGAACAGATTCAAGTTGAAGGAGGACCCATCGTGTTCATGTCAGCCGGGAGTTGAGGAGACGGTTCCTCACCTGTTGCTCGAGTGCCCAATTTTTGCTAGCAGTAGATACGATACTGAGCAAGAATTGGGCATATCGATTACGGGTGAGAGCCTGTCTTCCATCCTGGGGGGAAAAAAGAGGGACATTTTCCTCAAATTTTGTCAAAAGATTGTGGTTGCGGTACTCAAAAGAAACTGTGATATATTAGTGTGATTTAGTTAGGCTCTACTTGTAATTTGTGTGATATTAGGCTAGTATTTTACCTTGTGTCGTCGTTTTACTGTGATATTTAATTGGATGTAATTGTTTTTATTGAATTTATTATTTTGTTTTATCCTTGTTTTATCTTATTATTGGAATTATTTTTATTGGAATATTATTGATTGGAATTATTATTATTGTGCTTTTAATATTATAATGTTGACACGTACCAAATTAAATGGTATAAAAAATTGTAAGACTGATTTAAGTAACCAAGTACGAATAAAAGTAAAGAAAAATTGTTAAAAATAGGAATAAGATTGTAAAGACAGAAAAGATTTAAAAAGAATAAAACAATCCCTGATTATGTTAGGGGGATGGAATTAAAAAAAAAAAAAAAAAAAAAAAAAAAAGTTATCGAATGCCAATTGTATATCATAAAACGACCGCAGATTGTAATCCAAGAATTGACAGAATTGCTTTTTTATTTGTCAAGATTTGGGTTAATTGTGGGCATGATTGGTACTGTTTGGGGTAAACAGTGGATAATTAGATTGCAGCGTGTGTGGATGTAATACAATTATTACTGTCGTGAGATTTCCGAGAAGAATAAACAGAGGTACCCACAGTACAGATTACTAAATAGTTACTACATTAACCCCCGGTTTCTGAAAGGCTAATCAACGCCAAAATTAACTAATCAGCGGTCAAAACTCTTCATCATCGTCAGCCCGTAGTCGTACACTGTTGGACATAAGCCTTTCCCATTTCGCGCCACCATACCCGGTCCTCTGCCTTTCGCATCCAACCGCTTCCCGCCACTCTCTTTAGGTCGTCGGTCCACCTCGCGGGAGGTCGTCCTACGGGGCGGGTTGTTCGCGGTCTCCACTCTAAAACCTTTCTGCCCCATCGGCCATCGGCTGCTCGACAAATATGCCCCGCCCATTGCCACTTCAGTTTGCTTATCCTGAGGGCTATGTCGCTGACTTTTGTTTTTCGTCGGATCTCCTGATTCCGGATTCTATCTTTCAAAGAGACTCCGAGCATAGCCCTCTCCATAGCTCGCTGAGCGGCCTGGAACTTGTGGACGAGGCCTTTTGTGAGTGTCCACGTCTCGGCTCCGTAGGTACCTAAGGACCGGAAGGACGGACAAATCTCTTGTCAGGTGTAAATTGAGTTGCAAAAAGCTTGATTAGTCGTTTGATTTGATCAACGTGTTAGTTAACAAAACTAATGTCAAAACCATGGTCAAACCACATGTCAATCGCTGTTTTCGGTTTCTGGAAAGCTATATAAGGCATAAATGTGTCATGTCATGATGACCGATGATTAGTAAATTTTTCACTAATTAGCATTTAAAAAACGCAATTTGATTTTACTAGCCTGTTAACTCAACATACGTGTTGTTCATCAACTATTTAATTAGCCTTTCAGAAGCCGGGCGACAATGCGATTTATACGCCTTTTAGTTTCTAGCTACCTGAAGAAAATTTAATTTTTACACGCTATTAAGGGTTCCGTGGTTCACGTCTCGGAACCCTTGTAGTTTTGTCATATCCGTCTGTCTTGTCGTAGGCTCACCATCCAAACGGTTAGTGCTATGTTCAAGATGGTAGTCCATGTAGTGAACTTTGAAGGGAAACTATAACGGCTTATGTAACTTGTCAGTTTAGCAGTTATAGAGGCCTAACTTGTAAAATGCGCTTACTTGGAAAACTTCGCACAAAAATAACGAAATAATGAGTAAACATGTAAAATATTTGTATAAACCTTTCGTGCGCGAGTACGACTCACGAACATTTTTATCGATAAGCGCATACTTTCCAAGGAGATGTTTACCTTACAATGCAAGTGAAGTATGTATCAATTCAATATTTATGTCATAGTTTTTACAAGGGTCCGTGTTATAGTGGTGCGAATTGTGCACAAAATATTTATTTCCATGTTTTATCCCAGCTCTATACATTTTTAATATCGCCGCAGCGGGATTTTTTGCGCCCTGGGAGTTCCGGAGACAGGGGGAGGGGACCGGGGAGGGGACCGAAGCTATCTAAGTCACGATTCCGCTTTTTTTCCGATCGAAACGACATTTATGGAAAAAGAATATCTAGGTACTATTTTTTACTTCAAACTATTGCAATATTCTTTCATAAACTGTTTGGTTTTAATAATAACTAGATGTTTCCCGCGACTTCGACACAAAGGGAAAACCTGTGGCCACCGTGCATTTTCACCCGCGATAAAAAGTAGCATATGTCTTGCCCCGTGGCCTATTCTAAATCTGTGTCAAATTTCATTAAAATTTTGAATGAATGACTTATGATACTTTAGTATTATTCACACCTTCACCTATTATTCACGCTTCACACCACGTCAATCTGGCCCCGTGCTAAGTATCCGAAGAACTTGTGTTACAGGTACCAGAAAACGGGAAGTATATTTAATACTTTTATACTATACATATATTTAAGATTTTTATTATATTATACAAATATTTAATACACATCCATGACCCAGGAACACAGAAAAACTTTTTGTTCCTTCGGCGGGATTCGAACCCGCGACCTGGCTTGAACACCGACGCGCTGAACCACTGAGCCATAGAGGTCGTCTAAAATTGGTCCAGTAGCTTCAGAGCCAATTCAATGCAAACAAACAAACAAATCTTATTTATTTTATTTATTTATTTAATAATTTATGTACACATAGTAAACCTTTGACATTGACAACTTGAAAACAGAAAACAGTTTTGTACAAAGGCGCTACTTATTCCAAATTGGAATTTCTTCCAGCAGACCTGATACAGGAAAGTTTAGTTATAAAAGTAACAATGTATGGTGCGTACTACTACAATTTACATATAACAATAATAATAAATTAATGCATATATATACGAATACTTACATAGATATATTATAATAAACTAATATATATCATAATCATTACAATTGCAATAAAATATTGGATAAAAATTACATACTTATAAATAATAATCAATCATACTATATAACACTTTAATTAAAGGCTAAGCTGAGAAAGTGCTCACGCAGCCTTTTCTTAAATAACCCAAGTGTCTTACACTCACGTATCTGAGTTGGTAAGGAGTTCCAGAGCTTAGTAGCGTGGACCGTGAAGGAGTAGGCAAAAAAGTCAGTACGATGGGGAGGGATATCTAGAAGGGTGCATCTAAAGGGTCTACAAGATAAGTTGTGAAAATTAGGAAAGGAGAAGCGCTCGTTTAAGTAAGAAGGAGATGAGGGACTAAATAAAGTATTGAAAAGAAAACATAATATGCGATAATTTCTGCGAAGGCGAATAGGAAGCCACTGGAGCTGCTTTCTGTATTGGGATACGTGGTCTCGTTTCTTTAATCCAAAAATAAAACGTATGGAGAGATTCTGCAAACGTTCTAACTTGTTTAGGATCTCTTCATTTGCATCCAGGTAACAGACGTCAGCATAATCGATTATATGTTGAATAAGGGTTTGTGCCAAAAGAATTTTAGTAGGAGCTGGAAGGAAGTTTTGGAGTAACTTGAGCGAATGGAGGGCGTGGTAAACTTTACGGCTAACATTGTTGGTATTCTTTATCTTTTCTCTTTATAATATTATTTTAGATAATAATTATTGTTCAAATTAGACGATAAGTAAAAAGGTAGCTCACCTTTTAGATACTTATGTAAACAAGTGCGTAGGTATTAGGTATAACGACGTGCTTTAGGTGGCTTCTAGGTAAAACCTTACGACCTTAGAATCTTATATAATTTTAAATAAGGCTATGTCAAGAGTATCCATCTCGTGCTATTCAAAACACACACGCGTTAAAATGTTACTCACTTCGTTACTCACTTCCTTATTCAAATCGTTCAAATAAAAATAAACCTTGTTAACTTATGTAAAGCAAGTGAGTCGCAAACACTATTTCCCCCGTAATTTCTGATCTAATATCATAATGGCTGAATCAATAGTGCGCATGTTCGCGTGCGCCACGAATATTAAATATAATTTATATTTCCGAGGCATTAGCTTTAGTGATTTTCTCGAGGAAATTCGGCAGCGAATGAAAATGTTCCCCGCTTTTTCGTTAATAACTTAAATGTAGTGTATAATTTTGGTGGAAATATATTTCGGGAGACGTTTTATGTTAATGTGTGGGTTAAGGCGTTTTTGTATCAATGTGGAGGAATGTGCGTGGCTGTCTTTTTTTTGTGTTGTGTTCGTTTATATCACCAAATTATATACTTTAACAATATTTATGTAGTGCAAAGAAATTTAAATGAATATAATTTAAGTATTTTACAGGATATGTCAATTTTTATTTTGAAGACGTCCTTTATTATATATTGTGTTAAATTTTTTAAACTTTATTTTTTAATATGGGAATACTTCACGAGTAGACGAGTCAGATAGGGAAAGAAAGAATAAGAGATAAAAGTACGACAACAGTCTTCCAACACTTCAGGCGTTTGTGTAGACACTGAACAGCGGTCATCACTTACCATAAAACGATTCATTTGCTTGTGTATAGCATGAAAATATTGGTTCGTCAAAGTTATTTGTCCTCTATTTAACTTGTGACACACCTAAAAGCGCACATTTACATTATTAATCCCGTATGATAAACACTGTCACGCTGGCCTTTATCAAAATATCAATAAACCAATTTCCTTCCTGTTCAGTTTACCACGGGACCCGGTGCGGCTGAGTACACAGTACACGCCACTGTGCTGTGTAGTGACCTTGTGTTTTGGGAAATGTATAATGGATCAGACACAGATTACAGATATTAGACTAAGCTGGAACTCACTGATGCGTCCCCCGCTAGCACACCAGCTGCGCGGTTAGCATACCTACAGAGTAGAAAATATACATATACTTACATACAGAGAAACAGCTTTCATAGCAAGATCCAAATCGATCCACAATTTTGCAACACATTCGTGGACACGCCGTAGTGCAATCAAATCGAAAGCTTGTTATGTAGCCTGTGCCTCTTTCTTTAATATGTGGCATAACCACCGTGAAAATGGTTTCTTTCTACGGAAAAATAGAGAAAATGACAGTTAAAGTAAAGCTGGCATTAAATAATTATAATTCTGTTTTATAGATGCCTCCCCAATGCCCACATGACGTGGTGTGGGGTGAAAAATGTTTTTCATTGTACCTCGCTTATCCTTCCTATATTAGATTACGCTGACACATGTTTCACAAATATTTCAGAAGAGCAGCTTAATAAACTTGAGCGTCTCCAAAACCTTTGTATTAGATTTATTTTCGGTTTACGAAAATATGATCACATATCCGAATTTCGTACCAAACTCAAGTGGCTGCCAATCAGACTTCGGCGGAATGCTCATATACTGTCCCACCTGTATGGTATACTGTATGACCCCAAGTCGCCACCTTACTTAAAAGAAAGATTTAAATTTTTGGACGATAGTGTAAAATCTTTTCGAAATTCTAATATATCATTAAAACCCCCTACGAGAAATACAAAATTTTTTGACTCTTCATTCACAGCTCGTGCAGTCAGTCTGTGGAACAGATTACCAATTTCATTAAGACGCGCTCAATCTTTGCACGTATTTAAAAATGGAGTTAAGGAATATTTTTTGTCACAATTAACATGGTGATCTTTACTATAAGTTCATAATTTGTATTCATTATTTCTATTTTTAATAATAGTATTTATTTATTTATTCTATAGTACGATATGTAAGTATTTGTGTATGTATTAACGAATATTATAAAGTAGTGTACCTAAATAGTATATGTCATATAAAAGTATTATGAAATCTTAAATTACAATATGTATTAAAATAATTTTCTCTTTACGTGTCTATAAAGCCACCTACCAGTATATTACATGTAAACATGTCATGATTATAAAGGTTGTCTGGCAGAAATCGCTTGTAGCGATAAGACCGCCTTTTGTGCTTATTTAAGTTTAGTTTTTCTATGTTCTGTATGTCCTATTTGTTTTTGGTGCAATAAAGAGTTTTTCATTCATTCATTCATTCATCTTGTGGGGTGTCATCGAGTAGGTATTTTAATAAAGGTGAGGTTTTAGACATGTTTATTTTATTGAGTGAACCATTTTTGAGTAATCGACCTTCAAAGTGGTTTACAATTTGGTCTTCCGCTGGGATTTCAAAACTACAAGTGGTAGAAACTTTTAACTATCCATGCTGATAGGTCTCGCTAAATACTCTTTAAGAAAATTATTTTGATCGAAATCGGACAATGACTTTTGTAGTTATTTGAAAAAAAATAAAAACAACTGTTGCGCGTTGATAGTTACGGAACCCTCCGCATACATAATACCATGATATGCTCTTGGTTAGATTATTTAACCTTATCAAATAGGCGGAAGTGCTGTGCTGCAATTCGTAACGATAACCTCAAGTGAGTTGGCAGAACGTGTCTTGTAATATTGATTGAGTGGTTTTATTATTCTATTTGTTAAGAAAGACTCAGAAGGGAGTAAAATCAAAAGATCACGTATCATTTTATGCAATTTATTTGATATTTATGATTTTAACATAGCTAATTAAGTACATTCAATCACCAACTTTCCACATATAAAATAATTCAAGTAATACATAATTCGAATTTAATATCATCACCAAGTTACTAAACCTAAACTGGATTGTTGCAATAATCAACAAGTCTCACTAACCTGTCTTTCCTTGAAGGTGGCTCGTTCAGAAGTGATGGCCGTTCTCATGAAATCACCTTAGTTTCTTGACTGACATGAATGACATAAAGTCTGTCAAGTGTCTAAAACATTTGACAGACGTCACAAGCATCGATGTCATTTAAAATCATGACTAATACCAAATATTATCATTGAAAAAAATAAAACGGGGAAGATATTATAAATGTGTGTAACATATTCTATACCCCTTTAAATATTATCAAAAAATTTGGACCTCGAAGCTAGGAAATATACAAAAAGCTAAAGCACTTAGAACCCTCAGAAGTCGTTGGACGGTGTCCAAACGTGGTGAAGTAAACCAAAAGGTTAAAGCAGTGGCTTAACCACCTATACTTATTTAGAAAGCTTTAGAAAGGTCGGGCAGTAGACAAAATTATTTCTTTTTTCAATGAATCAATGGGTTTATTTTGATTAATGGATTTTTTATCAATATCATTTAGGGAAAAAGTTTCGAAAGTCATTGTAAATTGACTATCGATATCTATTCCATGTTAGCCAACATATTAATAAACAATCTAGAACCCATTTTCGTATATCTTAAAAAATAACGAATATACAAATAATTTAAATTTACAATATATCGGTCTACGACGTCACGGGTTGCACCCGCCATACATTTGTCATTACAAAATGTATGTAGTAGTAGTAGCAACTTGTGACATAACAAATCGTTTTTCGAGAAAGAGATGGGCAATATTTTTTATTTGCTTATAATTTTTCATCGCGTCAATCTAAATACCTATTTCTTTTAGATTTATGTATGATCTTTAATCTACAATTTTAAAATTTAATTTATAAAAATGTGATATTCCACACTAAGCAACATCCCTATTGTAATTTATTGGGTCCTTACATATTATGAAAATGGCGTTTTGTCGTACTAGCCACTTTGATCTCAAATATATCTTCTTTGGTTAGGAATTCTAATTTCTAATTTATACCGCTATTTCCTCATGCACTTGTTTTTCGATAACCGTAATTCATTTGTTTTTCCTCTTTTGGTTTTATTTTTGCGTCACTATGTTTACAAAATGGAAAACTTGAAATATCGTATTATTTTCGAGTACGAGTTCCACCGTGGCACCTGTGCAGCAGAAACAGCTCGAAGGATTAATGATGTGTATGGCGGCGGTGTCGCAAAAGAAAACACGGTGCGTTTTTGGTTCCAACGTTTTCGTTCTGGAAATTTCGACCTGCAGAACAAGCCCCGTGGACGGCCGGAGACCAAAGTTGATAATGAAGAATTGAAGGCTATTGTGGAAGAGGATCCATCGCAAACCACGTCCAAGTTAGCTTCAGGCTGCGGTGTTAGTTATAAAACTGTTTTAATCCACTGGAAGCAAATTGGTAAGGTGAAAAAGCTTGAAAGGTACCCCATGAATTAAGTGCAGCAAACCGACAAACGCGCGTCGACTGCTGCGTTAAATTACTCAACCGGCACAATAATGAAGGGATTTTAAATCGAATCATTACCTGTGATGAAAAATGGATCCTATACGATAATCGGAAACGCTCATCGCAATATCTGAACCCTCGCAAACCACCCAAAGCCTGCCCCAAGTGAAAATTGACTCAAAAAAAGTTACTTGTGGGCGTTTGGTGGACTAATGCCGGTGTGGTTCACTACAGCTTACTTAAATCTGGCCAGACGATTATGGCAGATGTCTATTGCCAGTAACTGCAAATCATGATGGAAAAGCTAGCTGCTAAACAACCGAGGTTGGTCATTCGCTCTAGGTCATTGCTGCTTCAGGACAACGCCAGACCACATACTGCACAACAGATCGCTACAAAATTAGAGGAGCTTCAATTGGAATGTCTAAGACATCCACCGTACTTCCCGGACCTGGCTTCAATAGATTACAATTATTTCGAAATTTGAATAACTTCTTGCAAGGGAAATAATTCAACTCCGATGGGGCAGTCCAAATAATAATAATAATATTAATAATACTTTATTTCAGACAAAGCAAAGCGCCTTCAAATATTTTATTGATTACTGTCCGAATGGTTTTTTTCGTAAAGGAATCAATGAACTACCTATGAGATGGCAAAAGTGCATAGATAGCAATGGTCTATACTTCTTTTAAATAAATATTATATGTTTAAAAAAATCTACTTTATGTTCCTCCTTTACAAAACGCCAATTTCATATGTAATGACCTAATATATTAAGTCTGAACTTTTTTTCGGTTTTCCGATAGTTTCCGATAGCTCCATAACATCCCTGCTATTCATAATAATTAGTAATCTTGTATATCTATCCGAATTCAGTACAATAACGTGTTCACGGTGCTGGTGGGGCTTCCTCGCTGCTGTAGTGCGTCTGCGATCTTTGCGCATGCACACACACACACCAACGGCCCAAGCACACGTGCCAGGAGGCCCCAGAGGGTAGCAAATACCTAAATCAAATGTCGTTTGCATAGTAACAAAATGATGGGGTACGTCTGAAATAAACATACTTATTTTATTTATTTGTTTATCTGTTTATACCCAGTTTTTACCCGACTACGGCGAAGCCAAAAGGAAGGGTAATGATTTTGTCAGTCTATGTTTGTATGTATGTTTGTTCCTCCGTAGCGCCTAAGCGACTGGTCCGATTTTAACGTATGAGATGTCAATAGATTCGTAATATTAGCTCGGGTAACATAGGCTATATAATTTACGTAGTCATAGTTTCTTGAAAATTGTAGTTATCACCTATCCTTACCAACATTATAAATGCGAAAGGAAATTTGTGTATCTATTACGTCATCATGCCTAAATAACTGAACCGATTTCAATGAAATTTGGTAGACTCGATCTTGGGGAAGGACATAGGCTACTTTTTACGGCGGAAAAATTTACGGTTCCCGCGCGGATGTGCTTTTGCGCTAACGAAGTTTCTAGCAAGCGCCAACATCCTGTAAGTACATAATAATAAATATTATAATTAGTTTTCACTTTACTTTCAAATATACCGCTCAGGTACAGCTTGGTATGTACAATGTGCTCGTGATTACTGACGGCACCTTCTGCATTATAATAATAATTTACTCAGTTCAGGGTTAAAGAAGCGCTCGAATGTTAAAATACCTACGAAAATCGATACTCAGAGGACAGCGGCCGGTTTTGGTAAAGTTATTTTTATACTATCGATTATTTAAACTGCTGGTTAGAAAGGTGTTACCGTGGGCATATATTAAAGAAATAGGAACAGATAAACAGCTACATAGTTAGCTTTCGATTTTATTGCACTACTACAAGCATACGGCGTGTCCACGATTGTGTGGAAAAATTGTGGGCCGTTGAAGGAGACGTCAAAATTTTCAAATTTGGATCGATTTAGATCGTTCTATGAATGCTGTTTCTCTGTACGTAAGTATATATATTTTCTACTCTGTGTCTTGGGAGAGCCAACTCAACCGAAGATAAACCACGCTGAAATAGCATTGTGATTCGCTTGAGTAAGTACCGGCGGCCCATTGGGGATTGCACTCGGTACTGCTTAGTATTTATTGCAGGCGATATGTATCATCAGACGATTTGCCTGTTCGTTTTCCGATAAGTGAGTACTATAAATGTAATCTTTTTCTTCTAATGCTGAAATAATGTGAAAGCACTTAATGAATCTAACTCTTTCACGAAGCTTTTCTCTGTGAAGCACAAACTTTAAGTACCCACAATACCGCGTGATTGATAGATATACAATTTTGTTTTACGTTGACGTATGTCAATCTGTCACAAGAGGCAAGAGAACCCTTATAAACTGAGATCCCAGGCCCACCAGACTACCCTTATATTCTTACTGATAAAATGTATACCGTCTTGTAGTATAAGTGCGTACAGCGAACGTATGCATATTGCAACTTTAGCGCCTTGCGCCTAAAAATTGGCCCACGGCACAAACTAGCGGGTATATATATATATATATATATATATATATATACGTTCATTGACACACTTTTTTTGACACCATTGTACACACTTATACTACAAGACGGTATACATTTTATCAGTAACAATATAAGGGCAGTCTGGCGGCTCTAAGATCTCAGTCCATAATCAATTTCGAATAAAAAAAAATAATGTGCTAATTTCGACCACACCTCAAGTCGAATTAAAAAACAAATTCATCCATAAAAATAAAATTCTATTGACTTAGAATTAGCCTTAGAAAAACTGGCGAATATCTCATCCTCTCAATATTCCAAGCATACGATCTGCGTGTTATAAATGGCTCACAGAGCCATATGGAGAAGGGTATTCTTATTATATCCCGAATAAGACCGCCTTAGGTTTTTTTTTTCTTAACATATTTTTTGCCTTCTACTTTGCTTCTACTTAGGTACTCGCATAATATAGGTTCTTTCTCCAATAATTCTTATATATATATACAAATCTTTACTAATATTATAAATATGAATGTGAGTTTATTTATTTGGTTGTTGCGCTTACTTAAAAACTACTTCAGCAATCATCATGACATTTGGCATAGATATAGAGTAGACTACGGAGAAGGACATAGGCTACTTTATGGCAGCAAAATGTACGGTTCACGGTTCCACGGGATCTCTTTTTGCGCTCACGAAGTCACGGTCATCGTAATATCATAAAGTAATATCATAAAGAAGAAAGATATTTTTATGTTTGTTTGTTTGCATTGCATAGGCTTCCCAAACTACTGGACCGATTTTTATGAAATTCGACACAGATATAGAGTAGACCACCGGGTAGGACATAGGCTACTTTTTATCGCTGCAATTCGACCGTCAAAATTGCCTTTGACGGTCATGTATTACAAATTTGCCAAACATGCATTACCTACAAATAAACCCTACTAATATTATAAATGCGAAAGTTTATGAGGCTGGATGGATGTGCTCTTTCATGCAAAAACTACTGAACGGATTTCGATGAAATTTTGTATGGTAGTAGTGCTCTGGATTAAAACATCTAGGATTCCTTTTATCCCGAAAAAATACATTGTTCCAGTGGGATACTCTACTTACGCGGGCGAAGCCGCGGGCAACAGTTAGTAAATAATAAATCAGTCGATGCGGTCACTTTATTTGTGTTTAAATATTTTCAGGCGACCTAATGCAAAGGAAAATGTTTAGAAACTGGTCGAGCAGGGACTTCCCGACATTCTACATAAGCGATACCTCCACTAAATATTAGGTAGGTACACTGCTTTACCGGTGTCAGTATCGGTTGCTAATGATTGCTAATCAAGCGGCGCAAATATGAGATATGAGAACCTTAGTAGGGATCGCATATTTAAACCGTTTGGGGTTGAAACCACTAGTCTGGGTGCGCACAAAATATTCGGAGAAATTTCGAAAAACTTGAAGCCACCCGAGATCTCAGAGCCGGCACCTATCTGGCTCAAAGAATTAGCATTGCCATCCAGCGAGGAAACTCTTTGAGCCTTCTATGCACTCT
Organism: Phengaris alcon alcon; assembly: GCA_037179445.1. Taxonomy (NCBI): domain Eukaryota; kingdom Metazoa; phylum Arthropoda; class Insecta; order Lepidoptera; family Lycaenidae; genus Phengaris; species Phengaris alcon. The sequence continues at coordinate 2,448,094 of JAYRCH010000155.1, read as the reverse complement.
GCCTGGTGGGGCCGACCTGGGAGATATCTTTTTTTTGTAGCTTTTTAAGTTTTTCTAGTAATAATTTTCTTTTTAGTACTTTTATAGTTTGTAATTATTAGAAGTAGCTATATATGTATAGTTACTAACATTGTAACTGTTAACTTAAACTGAAATAATAAATTAAAACTAAATTGCTAATAATCTATTTGTAACTCCAGTTCACAAGACTTCGGCTACAAATCAGTTTACGAAATTCCCCAATTAACAAACTAATTAACGAGTTGAGAATTAATACAACAGATGACAGCTGTGATCCATCATCGTAATTGCTTCGTTTAGAACTGGTTCATCACTATCAATCAATAATCAATCAATCCATCTGTCAATCCTTAGGTCTAGTTGACACTAAATTAATCTAGGTTCATGGCTAGTTCTAAGTATTCATTAGTTCGTGTAGTAAATACTTTATAATATGATCGATCTTCCAATTTAAGTCTTGGGTCTAGCTAGTCTGGGCCGGATAATTCATAATCTTTTTTAATGATTGCCTTCCAATCGTAATACACTTTCAAGGAAAAAATATGTTTACATATTAAAATTAGCTCCACCAATGGTTGCAGAAAAACCTATCTTACTTTTTAGCATCCCTCCTTCCTTAGTGAAGTTTATTATAGTGTGTGGATGTTTGTTACTCTTGCACGCAATAGCTACTGAATGGATTTTAATGAAACTTACAATCATGTAGCTTAGCTTATACATCAGAATAACACATAGGCTATAAAATGTAAAGATGTTGTGTGAATTGTCTAATTTATAACGATACTAGCTTTTTCCCACGGCTCCGCCCGCGTAAATACAGTAGCCTGTACTTTTCCGAGATAATAAGTAGCCTATGTATTATTCCAGAGCCTAAATTACTTTCATTACCAAATTTCATCGAAATCAGTTTTGTATTTTTTGCGTGAAAGATTAACAAACATCCATCCATCCTCACAAACTTTCACATTTACAATATTAGTAGGATTGAATGGGACTTGAACATTGTATTGAGCTTCTATTATAATGTAGCCATTATTACATTATTAAAATGCGCCCGTTGGACCTTTGGCAAGAATATACATTTTATGTAAATTTATTCATGCAATCATATTAAAATAATATAGAAGGCTGGTTCTCCATCAAAGGGAAGCCCTAGTCTGTAGATGTAAGATCAGTTGCAGAACTTATATTAATACCTATCATATGAAAATTAGGTCCTAGGTAGACAAAAACAGTCGTGTCCGCAAATAAGTATAGGCATCTGCCTATACTTATTCATGATCTAAAAGGCAATCTCAATTAAACGTGAAGCCAGTGTGACGCGTGTTATATGCACACGTCGCTACTGCTAGTTCCCACTTGGCATGCACAAGTTCGAGTATGTTCTATCTGGTTTCACAAAAATAGATACCCGAAAAATGGGGGCTCGCGTAAATACACACACCGGCATATTTAGCGGAACATAAAATAAAGGTTTGATATCAGTATTATATAAGGTTGCTGGCTGGTTTATACGTCATTTAATTTAAAAAGAAATATTTTCTAATTAAGAAAACAACTGAACATCACATTTTATGCAATTGTTTTAATTTTATTCAAATACACCTTATCTGGAGCGAACTTCGAGTATTTCTTCCTTCTGAGTTTGATTTAAAATTTCATTGAAATACTGTTTTTTGTTAGTTTTTTTTAATCGCGTATCTTTTTGGAGTTGAGGACTGAATTATGCCTGACTTAGCCCCAACGGAGATTGCCAGGGCACTCGAAATGCGAAGAAATGGTCAAACCTACAGAGTGATATCCAAAGATCTTCGTCGACCAGTTTCAACGATCCATCGCAGTATCCAACGATTCAGGGAGACCGGCACTTATGTGAGAAGAGCAGGACAAGGCAGAAAAAGACGCACTTCGAGTAGGGATGATCGTTTCATTTGGCTTCGTGTACGTGAACCCCCGTTGGACGGCCGTCCAAGCCCGACATGAGTTAGAAGCAGTGCGGGGTGTAACCGTAAGTGAGCGTACGGTACGAAGAAGGTTCGAAGAAGCTGGTTTGGGTTCATTTGTGCCCGCCAAGGCTCCAAGGCTCGAGGTAAATCATCGTAGAAACAGGTTAACTTTTGCTCAGGAACATCGACTTTGGAACGCGGACCAATGGAGTAAGGTATTGTTTAGTGATGACTGCAGAATTCTCTTAAATCAAATTGACGGCAGGCAAAGAATAAACAGACGCAAAGGAGAACGATACATTCAGACAAATTTTGAAACTATAGTTGCATACGGTGGTGGATCAATAATGGTTTGGGCGGGCATTTGTTTGGGAGCTCGCACAGACTTGGTAGTGATTGACAGAGAGAGTCTGCAGACCGCTATATCAGAGAAGTTTTAGACGAAAATGTCGTACCGTTTGCCCCATATATCGGTGACGATTTTGTTTTTATGCAGGATAATGCTCGGCCGCATACCGCTCGGGTAACTCAAGCTTATCTTAATTATATGAATATCACTGTTATGGAGTGGTTCGGCGGGATCACCGGATATGAACCCAATAGAGCACGTTTGGGACTTGCTGAAAAGAAAAGTTAAGTCCAGAATTCCAGCTCCTGGCAACGTAGGTGAACTGCGAATCGCCGTAGTTGAGGAATGGCGGAGACTATCCCAGGAGACAATCGATAACATCATTCTCAGTATGCCTAGACGGGTAGAAACTTTAATAAGAGCACGTGGAGGAAATACGCGATATTAATCACCATTTTCCTAATTTAATTAATTGTTATTTTAATATTAATTTTCACTTTTCCCGGTTACATGAAAAGTTCAAAAATGTACCATTTTGACAAATAGCCTTTACTCGCAAAATCTGTTCTTAATATGATCTCATTTTAAGTAAAACAAATGAAACTTTAAATAACAAAAGAAGTGTAGTAAGTAGATTTTAAAATAAAACCATATTTTTTTAATTATGGACCTTTTTTTGTGTTCCGCTAAATATGCCGGTGTATTTATTTTATTACATTTGCCAAGTAGTAATGCCTCTATGTATCTGAGTATATTAATGAAACTAAATATTTTAGATGTAGTCATGATCTCTATTGCGGGGTGGCTTTTTTTTAAACGGGCAATTGGCCCACCACACTTACCCACCACTGCAACTCCTGTGTAGCCAGGACCGACAGTGGTAACCAACCGCAAAAACCCTTTGATATGATCTCAGGGGTGCCCGGGGGACATGGTAAATCTGTCTTGGAACCCGCATCGAAATTAATCAGAAGATTGTAGGAGGAGTAGGAAGTATTCCAGTTTCCCTTCCCAAGCAAAGCGGGAGACAGCAAAAATTGTGATGACAAAAAGTCAGAATTAAAGGGGAAGCACCACGGGAATAACATGTTTTTTTTTTATGACTACAAGACAGAATGTAATTAAATGTTTTAATTTATAATATGACAGCTGATTACTTATGAAAAAAACGTTTGAAAGCTCGGAAGTTCTTCGCACAGCCCACGAGATCTTCATAGTACACAACCCTAGAAACACAATGGACGCTGTTCAACATTTCGATTCTTTCGTCATATCAGAGATCACACTCCCAGAGTATGTGATGAGCAGTTTGTTCATAAGGGCTACCTTCGGTCGAACACTCGCAGAGAGCGGAGACGAGACTAATGTAAATCCAAATAGTTTCGCTTTAAAGTTTCCGTGTCCTGTCAAAAATTGAGCGACGTAGTGGTCTATTTCTATCCATTGCTTCGAGAGTCGATCGCGTACCGAAGGGAAGAAATTATATAGGTGACGCCCTTTGATAGTGTTGTCCCACCGTTCCTGCCACTCAGAAATTAGGTTCTGTATAGAAATATCTAATGGCTCGAATAATCTAGTTATCTTATTACTCTCTTTCGCGCTTAAAACTCAGGGTTAGTCTTTTTTTTTTTTTATAATATAGTGCTGCACGACGCTGTATCTCTAAGTCTACTGGAAGGACTCCGACTAAGACTGCGAGTGCTTCAGTACTTACGGTACGGTATGCCTTACATAAAAATATTAAGGCGAGACGTTGGCTTTGCAAAAGTTTACGACGGGCCGCTCCCATTGTAGCCCTATCTGCCCACGCCGGTGCGCCATAGCATATGTTGCCGAGGTACGTCGCATTATAAATTATTTTTAATGTTTTAAATGAAAGGCCCCATGTCGACGTTGCTATTTTTGTGAAACAATAGAAATTCCTTTTAGCTTTCTCACCGGTCTATATTATATGTTCCAGGAATGTAAATTTATTTTCTAAAATAAGTCCTAGGTAACAAAGTGACTGTTTATGTTTCACATTGATGTTGTTCAGTTTAATGCAAGGAGTTGATATTAATGAACCTTTTAAAAGTACTTGAAAGGTTTTATGTGCTGCAAATTCTAATCGATTTCTGTGGCCCCAACTCGATATTACGTTGAGGCACTTGTTGGCCTTGTTTTCAATTTCAGATCGCGAATTGGCTTGAATAATAAGAAAACCATCGTCAGCATAATCTATCAGAGAGCACAGAGGAGGCAAGGGAACACCACATAATAAATCATCAAAACTTATATTCCATAAGTGCGGCGATAGTACTGATCCTTGAGGGCAGCCGCGCGTTTAGTTTTTGGAATGTGTGTAATGGCCGAGTTGGAGTTTTTTTACGCCGTTGCAAAAATACGAGTAAATTAAATAATAAATATTACGATAGCAGCCTCTGTTTCTTAACTTCAGTAGTAGCATTGGCCACCAGGCATTATCGAAGGCACCCGCGATATCCAGAGATATACCTACTACATATTTACACTCCGATAGATTTACTGTTTTTCTGACCTCGATTGCTGCATCCACTGTAGACTTCCCGGCGGTAAATCCAAATTGCTGATTATTAAATTTCGGGCCACCGGGTAGCAAGCGGGGAACAATAAGACGTTCTAATAATTTACCTAAGCATGATAATAGCGTTATAGGACGGTAGGATTTCGGATGGTCTGGTGGTTACTCACCGGCTTTTGGAATTAATTTTATTGTACCAATTCGCCATTCGCCAGATTTTTGGACAAGTGCCTTCTGCAATACATTTATTAAAAACCTGTAATATAGATGAGCCTACCGCTAGACACGCCTGCTTAATCATAATATTAGATATTTTATCCTCGCCTGCTGACTTTTTCGTAGGTAACAAATTAATTACTGTTGAAGTGAACTCATCAAGTGTAGGTAAGTCAGATACCGGCGTATTGATGGGGTCTAACATTCTGAAACTTATCTCGCGGTGAAAATCATTGTCCAAGTCCGGCTTGTCGTCTGGAATTAGTACGTCGAGGTACACCTTCGCCGTGTCTCTTAAACTATGAGTATACGAATTATTAATCTTGATATTTGAAAAATACTGTGGAGCAGTGGTATTATTTGGTTTGAGTTCATTCCCTCCTTATCCAGTCTAACGGCTGCATTTCTCAACATTATTTTTTGCTAAGGTGACGGCGGCGCGATAACGCGACCTTGAAGCCCTAAGGTCAGTTAGGTACGATACGTAATTATCGTCCAATAGACCGAATCCCTGTCTACGTGCATAATTAATTTTCCGTCTGGCTCTCCTAAACTCCCGACGCAAGTTATATAAATTATCGTGCCACCAATTACACTTATTTTCTGTTTTAAGCGGCCTTCGGCCCAGGGCGGTGTCGGCACAGTAGACAAAGGTGTTGGTCATTATTTCCGCACTATCATTTGAGTTCAAGTCTGGACGAGTGAAATCTCTGGAATGAGCGAACATAAGAGACCGGAACAATTTCCAATTACCATTTTTAACATTATATTTATAATCTTTCGACTCAATCAAGGGACAACTCGAGGGTGCGCGAATAAACTCAAAGGCAATTAAACGATGGTCGCTGCATGACGCATCAGGAATGACGCGCCAATTTTTTATACGTCACATTGCGGGGTGGCTGGTAAATATTACCATTTGAATCTAGTTGTACATAAATTTGCGTGACGACGTGTTACTCGCCACGTTCACTGCGCTGCAGTAACTACCATATTAGATGTTTTGTATGTTAGCGTCAGTTCACACCGATACACGATTTATTGCAGCGCGGCGCCGCTCGAAATTCGAACTAACGGAAAGTAGCCTAAGTTACTCCTTATGACATCAGCTATCTGTCAGTGAAAGCCCCGTGAAAACCAGTTCAGCCGTTTCAGAGTTTAGCAGGAACGAATTGACAGTCAGACGGACAGACAAAAGTGAAAATCTCTTAATTTAAAATCAGAAACAGACACTTCAATTTTATATATTTTTATAGATGTATAGGACAAGATGATCTAAAGATACTCACGGGTATACACATGGTATGGTTTTCTTTACCAAGAAACAAAAACAACGTGCGCTCATCTTGTGCCCTCATAAGTAAAAATTTTACCAAATTTGTTCTGCTCTTCAGCTTCGTAGCATCCATCAAAAGATGCAGTTAGGTACTAAAACAAAAATATAAATAATTTATGGAGTGACTGACGTTTCCACTTCAACTGCGCTTGAAAACTTTAAAGCTTTCGCACTCACAAAGTGGGGGGATGGGGCGGGGGGGTTGATTCGGATTGCCCGGTGAAGTGGCCAAGTTGAATTGTTAAGTGCAACATAAAATAAGTTTTCTAATCTCAATCATAATTCATAAATTCTAAAATGTTTTTTATCTTTTTGAAAACAGTCAAAGCGCATAACTATATACTCTGTAATACTATGATTAATAAAAAATTAAACAATGAAAATCCACGCATAGACGTATAAAATACAGAAGACGAGGAATGTAAGGCAAAAACTGTATCCACTTAAATGGCTCCACTTTTGGAGTTTTTGGGGCCATTTTGACATTTGAAGTCTGGTGAAATCAAGATCGCGTAACCTTTTCTTGTATGATGATTTGTTCTGTCAAATGTATGCCATAGCCTATATTTAGTTTTGAAATCTTTGGTAATAGGTATATAAAAAGTGTTATCACTTACTTTTGGGGTTCTTCTTCTTCTTTTACTTTTTGGTAATTTGACATTCTGCCAGTGTCAAGTATGAAACCACTTTTGGGGTTATGTGGGTCAGTCGAGGTTTGTCATTTGTCATCTTTAGATTTGCTTTCCGCAGTCCGCATTGAACAAAATCTTCCGAAATCAAGATGGCGTAACTATTTCTTGTGTTAAGATTTTTTTTGTCAAATGTATGTACATTGTACCTACGTCTTAGCCAATCCTTAATTATTATTTTGAAATCATTGCATAATTACCTAATAATGCATTTTACGGGAACCCCTTCAACATGATAAAAGGTAGGTATGCTACGAAATTAAATACCTAATTCATACCTATCCTCCAGTGAAGTCAGAATATCAACCGGGCCACTTTGTGAGTTGTAAAAAATCTAACAATTATTTATATTTCAGGTTCTAAAATGAGTTCTCAGAAGAAACAGTATATTGAAAATCAACTTTTTCAAAGGTACGATCTGTTTACAGAATTTAGCAGTTCTCGTGAAAAACGCTCCATACAAAAGTCGCCGTAGATGACGTCACGCGTTCCTAAAGTTGTATGGTATATTATATGGGTCACAGGAACATAACTATTGCTAACAGCTCTGAAATTTGTGCGTTTAAAGTCACACTTCCTATAACAAATGGTATTGTCATTGATGAACCTAGTAAACTAATGATGTAGGATTTTTTTAATGAGGGTTTTTAAATTCGTGACATCTGACAGCTTTGTGACACGACTAGGACCGTCGGGCTACCAAGTGCCGCCTGGTGAGAGAAAGAGAATAGAAAATTCTTATTGACGTTTTTGATACCACTTAAGCCACCAGATAACGCTTTCTGTGCGTTGGGTCTGCTCCCTAGCGGCAGAAAAAATATCAAACACCCTCACTAAGCAAACAAATTGAAACTTATATTTTTAAGATGTATATTTTTTCAAGTTTTTTAAGTAGGAATAAATCAATTTTTCTGAACTTACCTATAGATTAAACTAAATATCTTAAATGATCTTGTATATTATGTAATATAAGTATCTTGTATATAAAATAGGTATAATCAGAATCTCAGAAACGGCTGCAATTATTACCATGAAATTACGCAGGGCTGCAGGTCCCAGAATGTTGTTAGTTCGAATCCCGGTCACATAAACTCCGAGTGAAGCTCGGTTTACCCAGGTACTTTTGATAAAAAATAACTCCCCCACGCCGATTTCAGTGACGGTGGCCGGTTTCATTGAAACCAGGTCAGTTACGCAGGTGTAATTTTATAGTGCCCAAGTGTGTGCGCAGCACACAAGAGCACTCTCTCCTCCTTTACTATCATAACCCAGTGGGACGGATAACCGACACGACTGGCGAGAGATACCTGATCTCTTCCTCCAGGTCCGACTTTTTACATGCCCATCCGACGCATGGATCATCTTTCTTGTCAGACAATCAGGTGCCTGCATTCTCCTAAACAAACTTGGAACTAACATTTTTGTTGTTCCAATGCGGGAATGAAACCCATGACCTCCGAGTCGAGAGCCAAGCTCTAACCACTAGACCACGGAAGCTGTTATAAATAAAACTCAATACTATCTACATGGTAATTATCTACCCAATTCGGCACACGTGCAAGACCATTACAAAAATGTTTACTACTGGAAAAGTAAACTGGGTATATTAGAGGAACCATTACACCAAAAGAACGGAGTACCTACCACTAATGTTTTCCCCATTTAAAACGAACGTACTCGTTTCGCTCGCTTCTGTTCTGATTAATATTAAATAGCCATTATGGTACGGAGTACCGAGTTTACAAACCACGGCTAGACCACGTTTTAAACCACGAGTAAACCATGGTTTATATGTTTAAAAAATAATAATTAGGTAGATATTTAATTTTTCGCGAAATTCGCAGGGGACTTCGTGCGCGCAAAAGGAAATCATGCGGTAATCGTACATTCCGCCGCGATAAAAAGTAGCCTATGTTCTTCCCCGTGGTCTACCTACACAATATCTGTACCAAATTCCATCAAAATCGGTCTAGTACTTTTGGAGCCTATTCAATGCAAGCAAACAAATATTTCCTCTTAATAATATTTTAGTAGAGATAGTACTTCGTTTTTAAATTATAATCTTTTTCATATTATAATTAGTGACGTCATAAAATTTAGAAAGATTTCTCATTTTGGAGTGGGTTATATACTGGGTGATTTTTATTCAATTTTGAGAGAACATGTGCGCAAAATTTCATCAAAATCGGCTCAGTACTTTCGGAGTCTATTCAATGCAAACCAGCAAACAAATATACAAATCTTTCCTCTTTATTATATGACTAGATTAGTAGGTATGGATAGTGGGATTATCAGTTATTAATCGGTAATGAGCCACTAGCTAAACCTTAACTGATGCGTAGACAAACGTTGAAATATAGACAATAGGTATTAGTGACAATCAGAATAAAGTAATCCCGCGGGAACCGTACATTTAGCTGATTTGATAAACAGTAGCCTATGCGTTAATCCAGAGTCTATATTACTAGCATACCAAATTTCAACAAAATCCGTTTAGTAGTTTTTGCGTGAATGGGTACAGTGAACATGTCAGAACATAACAGAGTAACATCCATCGATCCATTCTCACAAACTTTCATATTTATAATAGTAATAGGTTCGCAGGTAAGTAGCCAGGTTAAGTTAACTGCTTCCATTTTACCCACTTTACTTAATCATACCAGTATAATTTAAATGTTTGTGAGGATGAATGGACTTTTGTTACCCGTCCACGCCTAAGCCGCTGAATGGTTTTGAATGAAAATTGGCGCACAGTGTCAAGGATTTGGTTAGGTTTCACCCGGCAAAATGTTCGGTTTCCGCCGGACAGATTTATTTCATGCGCAAACGAATTAGCTAGGCATGCCTATAACGTAGGTAGATTTTTGTTAACTTGTAGAATTGAAATGAGCCGTCTTATAATAAACCAAATTAAAAAAAAAATAATTTCATAAGGGTGTTTTATAATTAATATATTTATCGTAACCATCTGTAAACCCGAATGCACATTAAATAATTTAATCGCACGCAATATAGTAATTTATTTTACCTGTATTAGAAACGAGGGTCGGACACAACACACGACACTGCATAAAATATTCAAAAACAGATCGATTCACAGGAAACCAGCGTTTTAGCGCTATTGTGCGTTTGGGCCAAGTTTGGGCTCACATAGTTTGGTTTTGGCCCGCGGTGCGGGGTTCGCGCGCGCCCCCTCGGACGACGCTCGGCTCACTGACGTATGGAGTATGGACTATGGCGCGCGCACGCGCACAACCCTGCGGCCTGCTATTTGTAATGAAGTGAAAACTTCGTAGTGTATATAGAGCTTATTTTCCGCTGTCCTCCTTACACTTTAACAATGCGTTTTAATTGAGCAGATGTGTAATAAGGTCAAACTTAGGGTTCTCGAAATGAACTGACATCGTTTTCAGCATAATCAGTTTACTCTGTTGTTTTTACAAGCTGTCATTTCAACTCGAAACCGAAATGAAACATACTTAACTGTATTTTTTTGTTGCGAAATTGTCAATTATCGCATTCATGCATAAATCAACTTTTATAAGGGCGAGCGCTTACTTGAAAGTTGAGACACGACAATCTTAAGACAGTTTCGTCTTACATATAGACAAGCCTGTCTTTGGCTGTTATTTTCAATTCTATTGCCACGGACAGACTCACAGACAGACGGACAGATCGAACTTATAATAAAGAAAAATAAAATAAAAATAAAATAACACCCCTCTTTTTGCGTCGGGGGTTAAAATGGTTTTAGTACATTTGTGTACTTATACTAGCAAATAGGTACGAGCTGTTTATATCAATCAACAGAATTCACTGCAACATTTATTTCAGCATTGAATGTTGATTGATTACTTTACGACACTTTCACATTGATACGGACAAATGTTACTGACAGTGTAACTGACGCTGACAGTGTTAATTGTTTTTTGATATGGACGAGGAAATGAGCAGACGGATCGCCTGATGGTAGGCGATTACCGCCGCCCATGGACACTCGCAACACCGGAGGAGTTACGCTTGTGACATTAATAAATTATTATTTTTGATTTGAATATATAGAGGACTTAGGGGTATACTTCGGTATAGCACGGTTTCTGAGGATAGCTTTAAACGTCTAGGGCTTGTTCTACGCAAAGTTAGGGACTTTAAATATCCTTATGTAATAAAATTACTATACAACGCACTGGTACGCAGTAAATTGGAAACAGATGCTTGTGTCTGGAGCCCGCACACAACTACCTCGATACTATTGCTCGAAAAAATACAAAAGGCTTTTCTTAGATTTGTGTACAAAAGAGTATATGAATTTTATCCCTACATGTACCGCACGGGCTATCTTTTAGGTACTTTGGTATTCCCTGGAGGTCCGGAGAGGTGTAGACCCAATTTTGAAAATTATAAAAGCACTTCGTGGTGTCATACTTTGTCCGGAACATCACACTCTGATTTGCCGCTTGTGTGTGCCCGACAACTTCCTGAGACACCGTCCTAGTCGTCGGCCCAAATTATTCGCACTGCCGGCATGTCGATCTGTCGCGAGAGCTCAGTCCCCACTGTACCGTGCGTTAGACCTGCTCAACGCCCTTCTGTCCGCCAATCCTGAGTCTGATGTGTTTGCTGATAAGTGGATGGATGTGAAGAAAGTATGCTTGAAGTTTTGTGAGGGAAAGTACGAAAGAGTCTCTTCTATACCTAGTTAATAAATGTAATTGTATTTTCCGTTGTAAAGTTATTTTGTAATTTGTTTGTTGGATAATATTAATGTTATTCTAATTTTTATTATTAATTTTGTATAATAACTTAGTTATTTGTTAATTGATGTAATCGGGGTCACCCGTTTTAATTAACTTTCAATAAATAAAGAAACAAATTGAATAGTCTCTCGAAGAAGGTTACATTCAATAAAATAACGTGAACGAAATCACAAAATGATTTCGAAACTAAAGGTCGTCTATGACGTACTTTTGACAGGAAAAAATTTTATACAAGAAAAGGTTGCTTAGGGCATCTTGATTTCAGATTTCAGAAGATTTTTGCAATCATTAGCGCACTTATACTGCGGAAAGCAAATGTCAAAGTCTCAAGATGACAAATGTCAAACCTCGACTGCCCTATACAACCCAAAAGAACTTACATTCCTCGTCTATATTATATAGGTATATGATATTACAATGATATACTCTACACAATCGAATCGTGTAACAGCTACTTCCAAATTACTTGTTCAGGGCAAGCGCTCAATTGGGACACGACAGACTTACGACTGTTACGTCTGACATGGACATTGGACAAGCCTGTCTAACGACTAAAACACCCACATTTTTAAGACAATTTTGTCGCTCCTAGACAATTTTGACGATGAGACGTTTTGTTTCAAGTGCGCGCATCTTCATGTATTTTGTAATGCAATATATATGAAGATGCGCACACTTGAGACAAAGAATGCCTTAAGACGACCTCTGTGACTAAGTGGTTGAGCGCGTCGGTGCTCAAGCCGGAGGTCGCTGGTTCGAATCTCGCCGAGGGAACAAAAAGTTTATTATTATCATACCTGGGTCATGAATGTGTATAAAATATGTGTATAATATAGTAAAAATCTTAAATATATTTCTCGTTCTCTGGTCCCCGTCACATAAGTTCTTCGGATACTAAGCACAGAGCCAGATTGACGTGGCGTGAAGCGTCCATAGATTATCGACACTCTCTATGAAGCGTAAAATCCTTAACTTTATATCATGTAAATTGTAGACAAAATTTAAAACAGTGTTCACAGATTTCACAAAATAAACAAAATGGCGCAGTATACTTTTAATACTTACACCATTTCAATATTTCAGCGATAATTATGTGCACTTAAAAATGCATAAAACGCGTTCGTAGCAATTTCGCGGCTGTACACATACTGTATTATGTATATACAATATACTGAGAAGTCGGCTAATGATTTTTTAATTATTAATTCTTTGTGTATGTTTTTAAACACCATCCTTTAGACTGTCTATTATAGATAGATAAACGTCGTTGTAAGTGTTACAATGTCAAGTTGCACAGCGCATTTGCAGTGTATGACTGATGTAATAAACATGTATATTTTGAATAGCTATTTTAAAAATGCAGCGCTGCGTCGCGTCGAGTATCGTCTTCGTGAGAACTGACCCTTATGTATAAATTTTTTTTTTGTTGTTCTTTCAATGTTATTAATCGGTACCTTCTTAGTTATGCCAATGAATATATTATATTACTAACGTAAGGAACCGTTAATATCATATGCGGTGCGCACGGCGAGAGGGACGTGAGATTTTCCAAGCCAGGACTTTCATTCAGGGGGTTAACCGCTGGTCGTTTCGTGCTTTGACATAATTGACGATATCTATACTAATATTATAAAGCTGAAGGTTTGTTTGTTTGTTTGAACGGGCTAATCTCAGGAACTACTGGTTCGAATTGAAAAATTATTTTTGTGTTGGATAGTACATTTATTGAGGAAGGCTTTAGGCTATAAAACATCACGCTGCGACCAATAGAAGCGAAGAATCAGCGGAAAAAAATATTCATCTTTGAGGGCTTTCGTTGTTTGTTTGAACGCGCTGATCTCAGGAACTGCTAGATCGAATTGAAAAATTATTTTTGTGTTGGATAGTCCATTTGTCGAGGAAGGCTTTAAGCTATATAACATTACGCTGCGACCAATAGTAGCGAAGCATCAGTGAAAAATATTTGCAAAAACGGGGAAAATTATTCATATTGGACAAATTTTTATGATTTTTTTTTGTGTGTTCAAGTGGATTCGAGAATGGTTTAGATTTGCAATTAGACCCGGTAGGTGGCGCTGCTGTCAGTACGTCAACAAATTTAATTTTAAGGCGGTACGAAGTTCGCCGGGACAGCTAGTCATTTCATAATATAAGATACATTTGTCTGACGCGACGATCAAAATAATATCGGTGTCAACTGTCATCTTTGGGCTAACGTCAAAATGGCTGACATTTGCCGATGCTCAAGCTGCCATTTGTAGAGAGTTTCACCCCTGTGGATATGCTAATAAAACTTCGAAGGTCCTATCTAGCAAGCTACCAGCACAGGTGTGTTTGATATTATAATTACAAGGTATATTTTGTTTCAATGTAACCAGCGTGAATATACTTATTGAGCGATTTCATATTTGCATACTACTAAACGACCTCTGTGGCTCAGTAGTTAGCGCATTGGCGTTCAAGCCGGAGGGCGTGGGCTCTAATCCCGCCAGGGAATAAAACGTTTTCTGTGTTCCAGGGTCACGGATGTGTATTAAATATGTGTAATAAATAGTAAAAATCTTAAATATAGGTAAGTATAGGATAAAAAGTATTAAAAATATTTCCTTTCTCTGGCATCCGTAACACAAGTGCCTCGAGAACTTACCCCGGGAACAGATTGACTTGTAAAAACGTGTGGAAGTGTCCATAGATATTATTCTAGATGTTGCCCGCAACTTGGTGTGCGTAAAAGGGTATCCCGAGAAAACGTGTATTTTGCCGCGATAATATTTGTAGCCATGAAAATCAACCCAGGAGTTTCGGAGCCTTTTCAATGCATACAAACAAACAATCAAACCTTTCCCCCTTTATAATGAAATACTATTATATAGTGCAGACTGACTAATAACTACTATAGTTTAAGAACTGCTAGGTAGTATAAATAAGAATCGAAATTGGTCATCAAGAAGAACAATTCTGCCCTCATGCATACATAACACATAGACTTACATCTTACTGGGTGTTTTTTAGTCACTATCCAAACTTTCTGGAGTGAATATACTCTTGAATATAAGCAACTTTTACTATGGGATCAACTTTCCTACTTGAAAAAAAAAATCAGCTGTTTCCTACAAAAGGGCTACGGCATATATAGCGTTTTCTATGAAACAGCTAAATATTTTTTTCAAGTAGGAAAGTTGATCCCATAGTAAAAGTTGCTTATATTCAATTGTATATTTACTGCTGGAAGTTTGGACAGTGGCTGCTAAATCACCTTGTATATATATAAAAGGAACAGGCCAAACCCTTAAGGCTAGAAATTTGCAATTTTGCACGCGTATTTGTCATATTACGTAGGCATCCACTAAGGAAGGATTTTTCGAAATTCAACCTTCAAGAGGGTAAAATAGGGGATAAAAGTTGGTATGAAACTTTTTATTCCTTGGACATAATATTTGCATGATATTCCGTATGAATAGAGTAGGGAAAAAAAAACGATTTACGTCTTTCAGCGTTTTCTAAAATTCAGTCCCTAGCTGGATAAAATAGGGGATGAAAGTTTAAAACCTAATTTCACGCGGGCGAATCCGCGGGCAATTAATGCTAGTATTGTTACAATCAAATGAGCTGACAATACACTTTCATGCAGCGAAATACAAATTATTTTATATTAGAAGGGTGTGGACCTGTCCGTCTGTCAAGAAGAACAAGAAAAAGAATAAGCGTCCTACTAATTATATAAAGGTTTGTGAACATGGATGGATTGATGGATAGATGGATGGATGGATGTTTGGTACTCTTTCACGCAAAAGCCACTGAAAAAATTATCCCGAATACTTTTTATCCCGAAAAAGTACAGTGTTCCCGTGGGATACTGTATTTACGTGGGCGGAGCCGCCTACAAAGGCTAGTGTAAAATAAAACACGATCTGAACACTGACCTCCACCAACACGTGACGTGTGCAGTCCCCCATGCGTCCCCACGACCACGCGTCTCCAAGCGTCCCCGCGGCCATGCGCCCCAAGCCACCTCACGCGGTCACACGCTCCCACACGTCAGACCCGTGTCAAGATAACAGTAATAGGTTTGGAAAATAAAGCTTAGTCAGCTGCTAAGGGTGAATTAGATTTTTAACTTAGATTTTTCTTATCAGTATTTTTGCACCGACTGAAAACTTTTATGTTTCTAATCACAAGAACGCGATATTTCTGTTGAAAATAATTTATGTATAAACATTGAGACATTAATATTAGGTCATTACATATGAATTTGGCGTTTTGTAAAGGAGGAACATAAAGTCGATTTTTTTTAAACATAATATATTTATTTAATCAAAGTATATACAATTGATATCAATGCACTTTTGCCATCTCATAGGTAGTTCATTGATTCCTTTACTAAAAGAACCATTCAGATAGGAATCAATAAAATCTTTGAAGGCGCTTTGACTGCCCCATCGGAGTTGAATTTTTTCCTTGCAAGAAGTTATCCAATTTCGAAAAAAATGGTAATCTGTTGAAGCAAGATCCGGGGAGTACGGTGGATATCTTAGACATTACGATTGAAGCTCCTGCAATTTGGTAGCCGTCTGTTGTGTAGTGTGTGGTCTAGGGTTGTCCTGAAGCAGCAGTGACCTAGGGCGAATGACCAACCTCGGTTGCTTAGCAGCTAGCTTTCCCATCATGATTTGCAGTTGCTGGCAATAGACATCTGCCGTAATCATCCGGCCAGATTTAAGACAGCTGTAGTAAACGATACCGGCACTAGTCCACCAAACGCTCACAAGTAACTTTTTCAAGTCAGTCTTTTTGAGTCAATTTTTCCCTTGGGGCAGGCTTTGACTGGTTCGCCAGGCTTCAGCCATTGCGATGATCGTTTCCGATTATCGTACAGGATCCACTTTTCATCACAGGTAATAATTCGATTTAAAATCCCTTCATTATTGTGCCGGTTGAGTAATGGAACGCAGCAGTCGACGCGCGTTTGTCGGATTGCTGCACTCAATTCATGAGGTACCCACCTTTCAAGCTTTTTTACCTTCCCCATTTGGTTCAAGTGGATTAAAATGTTTTATCACTAACACCGCAGCTAACTCGGACGTGGTTTGCGATGGATCCGCTTCCACATAGCCTTCAATTATTTATTATCAACTTTGGTCTCCGGCCGTCCACAGGGCTTGTCCGGTCGAAATTTACAGAACGAAAAACGCACTGTGTTAACATTCTTTTGCGACACCGCCGCCATGCACATCATTAATCCTTCCTGCCGTCTCTACAGCACTGGTGCCACGGTTGGAGCTCTTACTCGAAAATAATACGATATTGTGAAGTTTTCCATTTTGTAAACAGAGTGACGCATAGAAAAAACCAAAAGAGGAAAAAACAAATTAATTACTGTTTTCGAAACACAAATGATATTGAAAATACGGGTATAAATTTGAAATTGGAATTCCTAACCAAACCAAAATATATATTTGAGATCAAAGTGGCCAGAACGACAAAATTGATTTTGATGATGATGAATTACAGCTAAGAACACTCTCGATCGTGACAGTTTTCAACAACAAAAAACCGCATTTTAATCGGACTTTTCGTTTAGGAGCTACGATGCAACGGACAGACACAGAGAGACACGTTCAACTTATAACACGTTTTGCGTCGGAGGGTATAAATATGTAGCTGCACACCTTTAGTCCCACACTCAAATCACTCCCATAAATTCAAAAAATAAGAAAGATATTACTGTGTTCGCGCCAAAACGCGACGCACAGAATGGTCATACTCGTATAGAATATTCACACGATCGGCCGATCACGAGCGGTTACGCCGCTGGTAACGCTAGAAGACGCTGCAAGAGAGTGACGTAAGGACTTGCAATTGGAACCCCTTCCGTGCCGGATGCTTTTTCAGCTCATCCCGACTTCTTAGTAAACGCGAATGCGTGTGCGCATATTTATTTGTGCTCGTTAATATAATACCAAATTCGCCGCGATAAATCTATCGATAATCCGCTCAACAGCTGTGTAGTGTAGTGAGAAGAAACATCCGCCCAGATCCAAAACCACCAGCTCAGCAGAAAGGTCAGTCCCAGTTGTCTCCAGCAAAGTCGCATGTGTAAGCCCTAACTTACACATACCCAAAGAAAGTAAATATATTTTAAAATCTTTATTCATGGGAGGGTTAAAATATTCATCAATTTTTAATTTCCATATAAAGTAGGTATTTAGGAAAACTGTAGCTAAAATATAGACATAAGGTGCGTCCATTGAGCGCGTAAGATGTTTTTGAAGATTTTTTACCCCTCTCCTCTATAGGTGAGATATCGTAAGATTCGCCTCGACCCCCTCTCCCTTATCTTATGGAAAATTTTCCAAAAAATAAAACTTTTTTTTATTTTTTTTAATAATTTGTTTTATTTATATTAAGACTAGGTAGTTAATAATTCTAACAAGCATGCGAGAAGTGCACAAATGGATTTTTCAAACTTTTTAATTTTACCAAATGTTTTCGCATTTTGAGACTATTTCTGACAAAAATAAAAACCTCACGTAATTAATGGACGTTCCCTAAAGGTGAACAAATTCGATTCCTGTCCTTAGTATTCTGTTGTCGTTAGTCTCGCATACTACATTGCTGGCGATTGTAGAATCCCTAATAAGACTACCTAAGTGTTAGGAAATACTGACACTTGTTATTGAACCTTAAGTTCAGGGGTTAAGGTATAGAATCGGTTGAAGGATCTGATAACATCATTTTCTTTGACTTTTTTCTCTTTATTTTAGAATTTAGAGATATTAGGTACCTATTAGGATCCATTTCCGTCAAGTGTCAGCAGTTTCTTTTTATCCAAAGATCTTTTTTTCTCTTTCTTGTTTGAGACCTATTTTGATAAAATTTAGCACAGATAAAGAGGAGAAGGACATTTGCAAAATGTATGGTTCCCGCAGGATTTCTTATTGCGCGCCCAAAGTCGCGGATCATATTTAACTATTGCAAACGGGCAACGGATTTATATATATATTCTAGGTTAAGAAATATTGTATCAAATGTTTCTTATCGAAATAGCATGCAACAATGCTTCGGCACGAATGCGACGGATGAGGGAACTTAATCGCTTGCCGTCAGGTGACCCTTTGCTCGTATTCCGTCATTTTCAGGACCCCGTACAAGGAACCCTTATTTAATCGCTCTGTCCGTCCGTCTGTCTATCTGTCCGCGCTTTTAACTTATGTAATATTGATTTTATTAAGATTAAATTTGGTATAGTTACAGATTGTGTACCTATAGATTTTGTTTTTAGCGTCATAAAATAATATTAACAATGTTATATTTCAGGCCTGGCTCTCCAATCTCCATACATGTAAAGTAGTGATTTTTTTTTAAACATTTTATCCTATTGTGTGAGATATCGTTGAATACCTACGTCTTTTGAAATAATGCCAAGGTTTCATACATGATTTTTTATACATAAACCATTTTTGAGTAATTGTTCCTCAAAATGGTTGGTAATTTAGAAATGCCAGAGTCTCCCCCCCCCCCCCCCCCCCCCACGTCTCTGGCAATTCTAAATTACAAGAGATGAGAACTTGTAACTTTATGGTCAAGCTAAAAACTCTTGAGGACAATTATTTTGAACGAAATCCAACGACAACTTGTGATGTAATTCAAAGAAAACCTGCGCGTTAATAGTTACGGATTCCCTCCTTAAACATGTCCTGACATACTTTTGGTTGGGTTAGTTAATAATAAAAATAGTTGTGCTATATTTAAAACATAAATGCGGTTATGCAAATCACATAAACCGTTGTTAAATTCTAGCATTTCGCCGTTGACCTTACGCTTGGCTGGAATAAGAATTCAATTTCAAATTACAAAAACCAAATATTTTACAAAACTTACGCGATTCGGGAAAGGTCTGCGCGATGAAACTACGAGTATAAACCTCTATATATTCACTAAGTTACAGCCCTCTGCCCTGTTACACTATCATCTTTATGCATACATTTAAAAAAAATGGATATTTCGCCTTTACTATTTTCGGATGGAATTATACTTACGGACATTTAATATAGCTTTAGTATGGAAGTTTGGTTGATAGGTACTTAAATAACTACTTAGAATCGAACGTAGTTTTTTTAGACTAATATAATACAGAGGAATAGTTTGTTTGTTTGTATATTTATTTGCATAGGCTCTGTAACTACTGGGCCGACTTTGACGAAATTTGGCACATATATAAAGTAAACCACGGGGAAGGCTACATCTTATCGCGGGAAAATGTAGTTTCCGCGAGATGAAGCGCGCACGAGTCGCGAGCAACATCTAGTTTATAATATTTTTAAACGGTACTGATGGGTTTGAGATTTCGTTGTCCATCCGTATGTCTGTCACAAGGCTGTATCTCGTGAACCGTGATAGCTAGACAGTTGAAATTTTCACAGTATACTAAATAAATATTTCAGGCGGGTTCCCATACATAAAACATTTTTTTCGCCGTTTTGTATGGGATCTATCGTGCGCGTCCGACTCACACTTGGCCGGTATTTAACTATGCCTATGGCCTAGCCCTAGACGCCTCTATAGCACCACGAAAGCAGCGAATACTGATGCGGCGGCTGATGCAATTGACGAAGAATTGGAATTATAAGTACACAATATTATAAACATGAAAATTTATAAGAAAATCGAATGTTACGTTTAGGGCCTGTTTTTGCATGTTTGGTCTTTGTCGACCTCTCTCTCAACTAACGTCTCGATATAACGTAAGCAGCGACAAAGCTTCCGAATAAGATATCATACACTTATTGGAAGACTGGCTTTTTCCCGCGGCTCCGCCCCCGTAAATATAGTATCGGGCATCCCACGAGAACACTGCATTTTTTCGGGATGAAAAGTAGTCTTTGTTTTAATCCATAGCCTAAACTACTACCATACTAAATTTAATCGAAATCCGTTCAGTAGTTTTTACGTGATAGAGTAACAAACATAAAAAAGTAGGTACCTGCGTTCCTTTGAGTTACTGTGTTTTCGCGGGCGGGGCCGGCTAGTTTATCATAGTACCTAGTAGGATTGTGAAACAGACCCAGACTATAGCCAATAAAGTGGCAAATTTTACGCCAATTTTACAAGTAGGTACTTGTCTTTTACTGCTCCTGGGGCACTTTGAAGTGTAATTATGGATATAAAAGCTGTAAAATGTTAATGAAGAAAGATTTATTCGGCTCAGCGTGATACCTCCTGTGATTTTATTTGAATTTCGTTGCAATTTGACATGAACTTTCGATATATTGCTATATTCACTTTGCTTGTAGAAAGGACAAGGTCGAAGCAAACCTCAACTCTGGGTAAATTATTGGCTCCTTCTCATCTAGCCACCTTCTTATCTCGCAATCCTCAATAAATTTTTATAAAAATCGGAGTGTCGTTACCTTTATATTTTTGATGTATTGGACAGCTTTCAAAATATGGATATGATTAGGAATTTCTCGCTAAAATTATTTTTAATTAAATTAAGCTATGGAACTGTTCTAATTATCAACAAGCGATTTGAAAAGTCAACCTGTACAAAATAAACTTTTGGAAGAATATTTTTATGTAAAAAGGACAATATTATTACAGAACATTACTTTTATTATTATTTATTAATCAGTTTATTTAAGTTTGGGGGAGAATTTTTTGGGGAGAGTTGGAACACTGTACAAAATTCGGAATTCACTGTAAATAGTACTCTATTTTATTACAATAGAGCTGAAAATCAAACACACGAGTGTCGTGCTTTCATAATGGTCCGCTCCAGAGCGAATCTGTACGTGTGTAAGCAACATAATGCGTCGAGATCATGGCAAAATTTTACTTTTTTATTTGTGTCAAATCAGAAAAAAGTTTATAACGTGCTAAAAATGATCAAGGAAAAAATCTTGAGGGAACCTGAGTGTCTGAGAAGACTAACAATCTTCGATGGTGAATTCTATCGACCCGCAGTAGGCTCTCGTGATGAACTATAGCAGCGTAATCCGACAAATATTGTGGAGAGATGTGCATTTTTACTAGGCGCGGTCTCCTAAAAAGTATCGATTTTATTTGATATAAATTTTATTTTTATAAGTTTTTTACCATGAATGTTTAATAATAATACTATAGTTACCCATTATCAGTCAAGTATAAGGATAAAACTGCCACTACTGGTGCGGAAATAGCAAACTTGTTTGCAGAATACTTTTCTTCTGTTCATAAGTCCCCCAATATTAGCTCCACATCCTACAAACCCGACTTTAAAGCTGCAAACTATATTCTTAGTCGCTTGAAGGTTAGCGAAAGCGATGTCTATAAACGTATATGCGAAATCGACATTTCGAAAGGGAGTGGAGTGGACGGTATCCCACCTTTTTTCGTACGGATGTGCGGTTCAGCTCTGAGTACCCCCTTGAGTATAATCTTTAACAAATCGCTTAGCCAAGGCACTTTCCCCGATTTATGGAAAATAGCAAAAATAACACCCATTTATAAATCCGGTGACAAAAATGATGTCACAAATTACAGGTCTATTAGCATCCTCAATTGCTTAGCTAAGATCTTTGAGGGATTGATATATGATTCACTCAACAACCATATTATACTTCACTGTCTCAGCCCAAAACAACACGGTTTCATATCAGGTAAGTCAACACTTTCTAATTTGCTGGTATACTCAAATTTCCTATGTCAGTCTTTTAATAAAAAATCCCAAGTAGACTCAATATATTTGGATTTTTCCAAGGCATTCGACCGCGTCAATCACAATGTACTTTTAATCAAACTTCAACATCTTGGAATTGATGGTGATCTTCATCGATGGTTTCATTCATATCTTATTAATCGCACCCAAATAGTTGCCCTGTACGGTTTTGACTCAATACCTTTCGAGCCACTGTCAGGCGTTCCACAAGGCTCTAACTTAGGTCCTCTCCTTTTTTTAATACATATAAACAATTTACTCGACAAATTTACATGTCCATGTCTAGCTTATGCTGATGACATAAAATTGTTTAACGAAATAGCAAATATCAATGGCTGTGTTCTTCTTCAGCATAACATTAATATTGTATATTACTGGTGTTTATCAAATGACATGAACCTTAATGTAAAAAAAATGCCAATATATAACTTTCACAAAAAAAAGAAACCATTACAATACTATTATACTATAGCTGGATCGCATCTGACTCGAGTTAATCTAGTTCGTGACCTAGGTGTCTGGTATGATTCCTCATTAAATTTTAAATTTCATTATCAAACTATGATCACAGCAGCAAAAAGAATGTTCTATTTTGTATTACGAACTGCAAAACCTTTTAAAAATACTGAGTCACTTAAGGTGCTGTACACCGCTCTGGTCAGATCACAATTAGAATATTGCTCACCTATATGGTCACCCATATATAAAATTGATAGCGAAAGTATAGAGTCAACGCAGCGAAAATTTCTTAGATACCTAAGCAACAAAGATCACCTAAGAAATACTCTACCTGAATATGAGGATCGCCTTCTCCATTACCGTCTTACCAGTTTAGGGCAACGTCGCAATATTGCAGACTTATGTGCACTCCATAAGATTGTCAATGGTGTGCTCAGTGATGAATTGCTTGCAAACATCAATTTATCTATTAGTAAACGCCCTAAACGAAAGCCAGTGCTCTTTGACATTCCACCTTTTAGCAATAACGTTGGACGGAATAATCCGCTACATCGTATGTGTCAGTCCTATAATGACATATTTTGTTCAAAGGCTGATGTAAATATCGATATCTTTCATCAAAAAATTTCTGCTTATAAGAAATCTTTGCTTGAAATAAACTATTATAGACCTTAATTAGTTACACTTAATGCACCTTAAAGTTTTTCAATGTTAATATTTTCCTAAATTAAGACGTTGATTGTCAATGTAATTTCTCTTTTTTTTACTAACAAAAGCTGTGTACAATATTTAGATTAATGAATTCACCAATGTATTAACTTACTAACCTAATTTGTAAAGACTTAGTTCATTAATTATTTTGTACCTTGATTAAATAAAAATAAAAAAAAAATAAAAATAAAATAAAATAGATAATAATAATTTCTTTTTCAAATTCAAATTTATTTATTTGTTGTAAATGTGGTAAATTTACATGTCTAGGAATTTAAAACATAGAGTTCTCACATTTAGCTACAGCAAGCATTCAAATATTACATAAGTCAAAATTAGAAAATACATAAAGTTCAAAATTAGTACAATTTAAAAACAAGCAATACCAGAATGTCATTCTGTTAATTATTACAATATATATAATTATATTTTTTATAGAAAATATTATAATCTAAAAGTGTTCAAATTTTATGTCATTTATGTGTATTATTTACGATGTGAAAAATATTCGGTCACGGAATAAAAACACTTATCCATCAACCACTTATTAAGTGCCCTTTTAAAAGATGTCATTGATTTTTCTTTCAACTCTGCGGGTAAGTTATTATAGATTTTTATGGCCATAAAGTATGAATTTTACGCTTTTTGCTAGAGGTAATACTAGTCTATTGGGAAATCTTCCCCTATAGAGATCTAGATCGTTATGTTTTTTTGGTAAATAGGTTCTGATGAGCATGCACAAAATTACTTATTTCATATATATAGATACACGGGAATGGCAGCAGGTTCAGCCTTTTAAACAGTGGCTTACAACTCATTATCGTCGGTATATTGCAGATGGCCCGAACACATTGTTTTTGCGCTATAAAAACTCGATTTACGTCCACTGAGTTACCCCATAGAACGACGCCATATTTTAGGATAGAAGACACGTAGCCATGGTATGCAATTAAAGCTGTTCTTTCATTAGTTATTTTGGATAATCGCCACAGTGCAAAAGCAAAACGATTTATTTTACTACAGACTATTTCTGTATGTGTCTTCCATGTACACTGACTCTCTAGTGCCACTCCTAAAAATACTATTGAAATTGTTTCGTTGATTATGTGGTCGTCATGTGTAATTTTCAACTGTTCGTCATTTTGATGCCTATTATAAAATCTAACTAAATATTTAGTTTTGGTTAGATTGACTCTTAAATTATTCATTGTCAACCAATCTATAACCTGATGCACTGTATCGTTTATATCTTGCTGGAAACGTTTATTGTCTTTGGTTTCATTGGGGATTATGACGGCAATGTCGTCGGCATACAGTGTACAATAGTAATCCGTAATTTTTGGCAAATCATTGATGTATATCAGGAACAGAAGCGGGCCGTTTATGCTGCCTTGGGGTACGCCAACTTTGTTAATTTTAACGTCAGATTGGCAATTTACTTCTAGTAACCTGTTGTCTATATGTTTGATTTCTACATATTGCTTTCTATTTGTCAAATAGGATTCCAGCCAATTTCGTAACAGTCCTCTTAAGCCATATGCTTCACATTTTTTTAACAAAATAGAGTGGTTTACATAGTCAAAGGCCTTGCTCATATCAAAAAAGATGGCTGTTACAGGTAATGATTTGTCTACATACTGCAAAATTTGAGTTATAAAAGTAAAGGCAGCTAGCGTAGTTTATTTACCTTTTTGAAAGCCGAATTGTTTATTGTTTAGAATATTGTATTTTGTGAGGAAATTACAGAATCTTGTATGCAAGGCTCTCTCAAAAACTTTATACAAGATAGGAATTAATGCAATGGGTCTGTAATTATTACTGTCTTTCTTATTTCCTTTTTTCAATATTGGTTTAACAACTGATATTTTGAGCGAGTCTGGAAATATCCCCTGTAGAAAAGATGAGTTTATTAAATGTGCTACAACTGGGGCTAAAGGGGCCGCTCCTTTTTTTAATAGAAATGTAGGAAGTTCATCAAAGCCAGTGGATGAAGTATTGTATAGTGTGTTGATAATCGTATAGACTTCTTGAGAAACAGTCGGAAATAAGTACATGCTAGGGGAGTTTGAATCCAATCTTATACATTCAGAATTTACATTGGGTATTTCTTTACATTCAGGAAGGCATGTGAATGTATCATTGAATATGTTCGATATTTCTTTTGGGTCTCTTACTATTTTGTCTTCGAAATGTATATAATTAAAGTATCTAGTATCATGCGACTTACTCAAAACATCGCTTTTAATTATTTACCAAGTTTTTTTGCCAATATTTTTTGCTTTTAAGATACACTTCATGTTTTGAGAATTTTTGTATATGAATGATATTTAGTTTTAGTAGCTTTATCCCGTTTAGTTAGCCACGGTAAATTGTAATTAGAAGTTTTAACTTTAACTTTTTTGAAAGGAAAACAGAGGTTAAAGAATAAAAGAAGCATTTCATGAAATATTTTAAACGCATCCAAAATGTTGGTATTATTGTAGACCTCTGACCATGACAAACTATTTAAACATTTGACGAATTTATTTATGTATTCTGTGCTGAAGTCTCTCTTTTTCAAGAAAAAATGAGCAGATTGTTTTTTTCAGTTGCTTATTGTCACTAGGACAGACTGTGCAGTGTTATGGTCTGAAATACCCAAATGGTGGAGTTCACCTTTGGCTTCTGAGTCATTGCTAAAGATTATATCTATGCAGGAATTTAGTCTGGTTGGTTCGTTAATGTGCAAGTGGTAACCGTTATTCTGTAGTATTCTCTTAAGCTCTCTTGAGGTGTTGAGTGTCCTTGAGTATATTTATATTTAAGTCACCAGCTATAAAGACTTTCCAATTTTTTGTTTTAGGCCGCAGCTTTGTTAAGAGACTTTTAAATCTTGTGAGAAATGTATTAATATTTAATATTTTGTTATCTGGAACTCTATAAAAGCATATGATTACACATTTGAAGCAAGGTATCTCAATGCCACACACCTCAAAACATTTGGTTTGACAAAATTCTTTAACCATTTCTAATATGTTAAACTCGATTTCATCCTTACAAAATATGCAAACACCACCACGTTTTTCATCTTCTCTACTGAAGTAGTCCGCTAATTTATATTGTTGTAGTTGCATGAGGGATATGCTATTAGATTTTATAAATGTTTCACACAGACAAATGACATCTAACTCAATATTTTTATTCTTCAGTTCATTAATGTTAATTTGCAATATGTCGCGCTTGCTTATGAATCCTGCGATATTTTGGTGTAATATACGTAGGGAATTCCTATCACAGAAAAAATTGCGACTTATCTAGTGACTGGTTTAGTTTTTCTTTGCATACATTTTCAGTTTTATTTATTCGTGGAAAGTAATTTAAAATTATATTTTGACACATAACTGTCGAGTGTAACTTAGTTGTTTTATTTATTTGTGTAAAGTAATCTAAAATTGTGGTCTGTTTATTGATCTTTTTAATATAATATTTATCTGTTTTACCATTTACCGTTATATTTTTTGCATGATTACATGTATTTTTGTTATTGTATTTTCTACATACCTACCTATTATGATGCAGAATAACTGCCACAACTGAAGACCAATGTAACTGACTGTGCCTTACAACAAAACTAGATTGCTCAAACGACAGTTAATATATGAAAATATAATATAAAGGTCCACGCGCGGCACGTACGCGCACACGCCGATTCTTATGAAAATTTAATGAGGGTTGAATATGAGGTGGCCAGATGGGAAGGAGCCAATTTTGACAAATTAATAACGTTACTGCTTCATACGGCCTGCATACTCTGTTCTGATCTAATTTAATCTAAGCGTAAAGAGAAATACAATCATTGATGTGGTCGAATTTAATATTTTCGTTTACCAAAATCTATTTTTTTTTACCTGATGTATCAACGCAAAGGCCAAACCCTTAAGGCTAGAAATTTGCAGGTATTTCTTATATGACGTAGGCATCCACTAAGGAAGGATTTTTCAAAATTCAACCCCCAAGGTGGTAAAATAGGTGATAAATGTTTGCATGGAACTTTTTATTCCTTGGACATATTTGCATGAAATTTCGTATTAAATGAGTACGGAAAAATAATAAGTTACGTATTTCAGCGTTTTCTTTTATTCAACCCCTAAGAGAGTAAAATAGGGGATGAAATTTCTTAATTATTATTGTATAGATATATGTATTTTAGAACCCAATTTCACGCGGGCGAAGCCGCGGGCAAGTGGTAGTATTATAATATAGGATCTAAATAGAATAAATACAAGTAAAAAATTTTTTTTACTTGTATTTACAAGTAAAAAGAAATACTAACTAGAACGTGCCACTCTGTTCTTCAACAAACTGGTTCTGATTATGGCATCACGTCATGTAAGAAAATCTTGTTTTTTATTGTGATGGTATTATAAAGACCTAATTATAACATCGATCTTAAGTTATAAGCTATAACTGATTCATGAAAATCGGATCAGTAGTTTAAACGCATAAGTGGATGGATACATACATACATACATATACTGGAAAAATATTACCCTTCCTTTGTCTTCGCCGTAGTCGGGTGAAAATGGCAATAATATATTATACACCATAATATTATATTTTGTTCACCCTCCGTGGACCTCCTCCTCCTAACAGCCTCCCTGGTCCAGTGGTTTAGAGCTTGGCTCTCGACTCGGAGGTGTTGTAGGTGTGGGTTCGATTCCCGCATTGGAACAACAATAGATGTTGTTTCCAAGTTTGGTTAGGACATTCAGGCTGATCACCTGATTGTCTGACAAGAAAGATGATCCATGCGTCGGATGGGCATGTAAAAAGTCGGACCTGCGCCTGATCACTCGCCAATCATGTCGGTTATCCGTCCCACTAGGTTACGAACATAAAGGAAGAGAATGATCTTGTGTATTGTGCATACATCTGTTCACTATAAATAACTCCTGCATAGCTGGTCTGTTTCAATGAAACCGGTCACCGTCACCGAAATCGGTGTGGGGAGCTTTTATTTTTATCTGGGCAGTGCGCACACATATTGCACACGAATCAATCAAGCAGTGCGTTACATATTTTTAAATAAAATAAATAAATAAAATTTATTATGTATTAATAATCGTTTATTTGCCAGAGTGTATGTACAGTTTGGTCTTAGATAATAATATACATTTCAGGATCATGTCACTCAACTCTATTAATAGTATGCAAATGTCGATTATTGACATTTGCATACTTTTCATTTTCTTTCAAATTCATGATAATTATTCATATTCATTTGAAAATTACATATTTTAATGTCAAAAAAAATACAAAGTACACAATTACAAGAAAAAAAAACAAAAAGGAAGAAAATAATACCTATGTGTATGTTATTAATTTAATAATTTTTTTTACAAATAAGTATAGATAATATTCCTTTACGACATAAGAACATTTGTCTACAAGCCAGTTTTTTTTTATTCAAATTCAAATTCTAAGTTAATTTTATTAAAATCTTTTGGAAATTAATTAAAAATTTATTAATTACTAGCCATAAAATAGAGACTCTTTTGACACGCTGTGCTGTTACATTTAGGCATAACTAATTTATTGGGATTAACGTTGTGATCTGTTAGTCATGTTAATGTCCTTGTTTTGTACCAAATATTTGTGGTCCTTTTTAACAAACATACACATGTCTCTAATGTATATAAATGGCAATGTAAGTAGATCCAGCTTTTTAAATAACAGTTTGCAACTTTCGAATGGTCCTACATCTCTTATACATTTCTTTTGTAATTTAAAAGCTGTATTGAATTCAACAGTTACCCCGGATTATAAGAACATATGATATGACGGAAGATACGTATCCGTGATATGCACAAAAACCTGCTGACATTGACACGGTCATTGCTAAACGTCGCAGTGCATAAACGAATTTGTCCAGCTTGCTACAGATATAGACCACATGCGTCTTCCAGTTACAGTGTTGATCAAACATTAATCCTATAAATTTTATTGTGTCTACTTCATCTATATTTATGTTACTAAACGTATTTTTTTAGGTTTTTGTATTGTGTTATAGTATTTAATTTGCATTATTTTTGTTTACTCAGATTAACCTGTAAATCATTTCTGTCTAGCCAGAATATTACGTCATTAAGTGCATTGTTAATTTATTGTTATTATAATAAAATTAATTGGCATTTCACTAATATCCTTGTATCATCTGCAAATAAGACACTAGGATGCTTCGTTGCTGTTGTAACGTCATTTATATATGTAATAGATATAAATGGACCAATCATATACCCTTGTGGTACTCCTAAGTTTATATATGCGTATTTTGATTTGTATGTTTTTATTTATTACCATAAATTTTTGTAATTTCTGTATATTCTTTTCTTTTACTTAAATAAGATTTTATCCAGTCGTATGCTTTTCCTGTAATTCCATATCTTTCTAATTTATACACTAATATGTTATGATTAATAAGGTCAAAAGCCTTTGTCATGTCTAAGAAAATTGGCGTGATAGGTACTTAATTATTTAAACTATCATTTACTATGTTGCTCAAATAAAAACAGGCGTCTGTAGTCGAACTATTGTCACGGAAACCAAATTGTTCATTAACCAACAGGTTTTCAAAGATAAATAAAATTTTTATACGTTTTAACATTTATTTCTCAAAGGCCCTTGAGAAAATGGAAATTAATGTTATTGGACGGTAAATATTTAATTCTGTTCTATCATTTTTTTAACAAAGACTTAAGCATTAAAATTTTTAATCGGCTAGGAAACACTCCCGTTCTAACGATTGATTTATAATTTTAGCAAGTGTATTACATATTTGTACTGCACATTTCTTAATAATATCAGTTCGAATCTCATCATATCCTACCGCGTTAGTGTTCTTTAATGATAATATTGTATTAAAATCTTCATGGGGATCTGTTGGGCTTAAGAAAATTGTTTCTATTGGTGTTAGGTGAGTACATAATTTAAAAGCTTATTACACACATCTAGTGTATCGTACTTAATAATCTTATTCATAATAATCATCTTATAACATGTAATCATAAGCTTTTGAAGAACTTACTCTCACAGAAACTTATAACAATTCAATTTTGACAGTTTTAAACATAGCAATATAAGAATTGCTTAGTTGTCAATTAACGGCCGGTTTCAATAACCTATCTACCAATAACAATTTGTTAAACAAGTCGTCATTCAATCATTTGCCAGTTTTTTGCGATACAAAATTGTCATTTTTAACAAATAGTTATTTGTATATAGGTTATTGAAACGGGCCGAAAGAGAGTCATTACAAGTTACTGTAATGGTACCGTTCGGATGCACGTGACGCGCGACGCGATACCGCGACCCGAGACCGAAAGCGGAGAAACTGCTTATTATGAATTTATATGCATCACTAAACAATCCGCACTCTCGACGCGCGACCGGTGAGCCTAGCCAAAGAACCTGATTGCTCGGTTTGCTGTTCGCAGTCGTGGGGCGCGGCGGTTGCATAGATCGGAAGGCTACCTTAACAGCAACTTCTTCGCAAGTTGACGTGTCATAGTATGATTTACATAATGTGGCAATTTTAGACCTGCAGTAAGTACTATTTGAGAATCTAATCCTTTAGCAGGTTGAGCATTCTCATAAATTATTCGTGTTGTAACTGCTGGTCGTCATTATAATTCTGCTAAAAGGTCCGATTCCTTGATAGTACTACGATACCTACATATTAATTTCCATGATAGAAACCTATGGCTATCAAGTATCTACCTATTAGCCGCCAGCCCCGAGTCACGGATACAACTCGGCCTGATGTGAGCTAATTGAAGTGGCAATTATGTATTAATTGGTTTGATTAGTTCCGGAATGAGCTTCGAACTTGAAGTCGTTGGACAAGTTAATTATTTGCTACGCTATTTTTAATTGGCTTCGGGATTTATTTATTAGTACGCTTACACACACGCCGCAGATTCCGCGGCGACTCTGGAGCTGAGCCGCGTGTCTTTTACGCTTACCTAGAGAGATATAATATTTGATTTAGAATTTTCAAAAGACAATGGGTGTTTGACGTATCAAACACCACATAAGCACTTATGTGGTATTTGTGTAAATTTGCTTTATTATGTTTTCATAATTTTGCTTCGCTATGCTTTGGCTCTTGAATCGCAATGAAGCCTAAACTACTTAACAGATTTTGATGAAATTTTGTACAAAGAATCAGACATAAAAATTCATCATCTAGAGTAAGGCTTAATGCTGATAAATCTACTGTTACCGTTGTATATACTAAAGTCCTTTTGCTTGTCGAATTTTCAGTCAATAACTAGAAATCAATATCTCTTTCCAATAATACAGTAAAGACTTAACCCGGGGAGCGCACAGTGAAAAATATAACAACCTGTGTAGGGGTTGGGTCTAAAAGGCCCGTATTATTTTATACGGGTCTTTTCTTAAAATCGGAATCGGAAATCGACATAAATTCAATATTTAAAAGATATTATGTAACGCATGTTGTTATCATTAGATATAATATTTGATTTAGAATTTTCAAAAGACAATGGGTGTTTGATGTATCAAACACCACATAAGCACTTATGTGGTATTTGTGTAAATTTGCTTTATTATGTTTTAATAATTTTGCTTCGCTATTCTTTGGCTCTTGAATCGCAATGAAGCCTAAACTACTTAACAGATTTTGATGAAATTTTGTACAAAGAATCAGACATAAAAATTCATCATCTAGAGTAAGGCTTAATGCTGATAAATCTACTGTTACCGTTGTATATACTAAAGTCCTTTTGCTTGTCGAATTTTCAGTCAATAACTAGAAATCAATATCTCTTTCCAATAATACAGTAAAGACTTAACCCGGGGAGCGCACAGTGAAAAATATAACAACCCGTGTAGGGGTTGGGTCTAAAAGGCCCGTATTATTTTATACGGGTCTTTTCTTAAAATCGGAATCGGAAATCGACATAAATTCAATATTTAAAAGATATTATGTAACGCATGTTATTATCATTAGATATAATATTTGATTTAGAATTTTCAAAAGACAATGGGTATTTGATGTATCAAACACCACATAAGCACTTATGTGGTATTTGTGTAAATTTTCTTTATTATGTTTTAATAATTTTGCTTCGCTATTCTTTGTCTCTTGAATCGCAATGAAGCCTAAACTACTTAACAGATTTTGATGAAATTTTGTACAAAGAATCAGATATAAAAATTCATCATCTAGAGTAAGGCGTAATGCTGATAAATCTACTGTTACCGTAGTATATACTAAAGTCCGTTTGCTTGTCGAATTTTCAGTCAATAACTAGAAATCAATATCTCTTTCCAATAATACAGTAAAGACTTAACCCGGGAAGCGCACAGTGAAAAATATAACAACCCGTGTAGGGGTTGGGTCTAAAAGGCCCGTATCATTTTATACGGGTCTTTTCTTAAAATCGGAATCGGAAATTGACATAAATTCAATATTTAAAAGATATTATGTAACGCATGTTGTTATCATTAGATAAAACTACTATTGTTTAAATGATATTGAGTAAAAAAAAAGAAAATTGACACGAAATTATCTTTTAAAACACAAAATCACAAAAGTAGGTATTATAAAAAATTAACCAAATCGTCAATCACTATCGCACAGTAATAAAATTTAGCCAAAACAAACTTTTTCCCAAAATATTAGCATATGAATAACGTCTAAATAATATTATAGCTCGCCACACCGATTTCATTGACGGTGGCCGGTTTCGTTGAAACTAGTCCAGCTACGTAGGAGTTATTTTATAATTCCCAAGTGTGTGCGCAATGCAAAAGAGCACTCTCTCTCTTTTTACTCTCATAGCCCAGTAGGACTAATAAAAGACACGACCGGCGAAAAATCTGACGCAGAACCGACTTTGTACATGTCCATACGACGCGAAGCACGGATCATCTTTCTTATCAAACAATCAGGTGATCAGCCTGCATTGTCCTAACCTGTAACCAGACTTTAGCCAGAACTGTAAATAGACCTGTAAACAACATATTTTGTAGTTATACTATGGCGATTAATTCCACGACCTTCTTATTATCCACCGCTGCAGCTACAATACCACTGAATGCCAATATTCCACAGAAAGGGGAGACCTTTATCTCCAGCTACTGATCAATTTAGCAAGATCGCATAATTTTTTAAAGAAATACGCTTATTTTAAAACGGCCCTGATCTAATATACCTAACTGTGCGCTCCCCGGGTTAATACAGTTAATGAACTGTTGTCGGGTCTCCTGCGTCAATATTTGTCGGCGTTTGATTAGCGCCCGATTTAATTACAGCAGGAGATGACGCTTTAAATTTCTTTCTAATAATATAATAGTTGTTTTTCAGTTCGAGTATTTCCATTTAATGTTAATAAGGAGCAAGATATACCTTTTTACTCGAATACGGCGAAGCCAAAAGAAGGGAAATGATTTCGGCAGTCTATGTATGTATGTTTGTTCCACCATAGCGCCTAAACTTCTGATCCGATTTTAATAAATTAGTTGTCAATAGGTTCGTAATAATAGCCCGGGTAGCCAAGGGCTACATAATTTACGTAGTTGGGATAAAGTTTTATAAAAAAAATGTTTTGTTTCTTATCGGGTCAGGTGGGAGATACATTTTGTGTCGGCACTGTGTCAAAATGTTAATATGTACCCATGAGATCTTGCCCTAATTGACATATATATTTGTAAATATTATGTCCGCTAAGTAAAACTATATTTTGTTAGGTATCACACCTGCACAAGCAATTTGAATCCTGACGGTAAGTCACGACCAGTGTTTAGACCTGCATGAGCGGTAATCGCTTTCCAAGTAAAATTAATACTAATTATTATATGATAGGTTTGATAAAATTCACAAATAACTATCCTATACTAATTTTTATTAATTTTAATTACTTGTCTATACTTATTAATATTATAAAAAGGAAAAGTTGGTTTGTTTCTATGTTTATTTGTTTGCATTGAATACGCTCCAAATCTACTGGACCGATTTTGATAAAATTTGGCAGAGATATAGAGTAGACAACGGGGAAGGATATATGCCACTTTTTATCGCGGAAAAATGCACGGTTTCAGCAAAATTTCATATTGCGTGCACGAAGTCGCGGGTAACGTCATTATGTACAGTTGCAAATATGTTGCAATCTTGAATATCAACAAATCTAACAGTAAAAAACCCATCTTTCGTTTACTCGTTAGCTGGTTTTACGGTTGGAATTTTTACCAGTGGCTTAGGCTGGGGCTATATTGTCCGGAATCCGTAAGGTCGGGAAAATTTAAGAGCACTGAAAATAGACCTCTGCGCTAATACAATAGAGCTGAAAATCGAACACACAATGACGAGTGTCCAGCCAAACGTCAATTTCGAATCTGACAACTCGACACTTATGTGTCCGATTTTCAATTCTATTGTATTAGTCCAGAGTTCTGTTTTCAATGCTCTGAATTTTCTTTGGCCTTCCGGATTCCAGATATTATAGTCCGGGCCTTTTTAGTAGCGTTAAAGAATTCGGCCAATAAAACATTAAAAGAAATGCAACTTCAATGTTTTCAAGTTTCATAATAATAATACCTCCCCACACCGATTTCGGTGACGGTGGCCGGTTTCATTGAAAACAGGCCAGCTAAGCAGGAGCTATTGTATAGTGCCCAAGTGTGTGCGCAATACACAAGAGCACTCTCTCTTCCTTAACTCGCATAACCCAGTGGAATGGATGACCGACACGACTGGGCGCTGGACCGACTTTTTCGCCCATCCGACGCATGGATTAACTTTCTTGACAGACAATCAGGTGATCAGCCTGCATAGTCCTAACCAAACTTGTAAGCAAACATTCTTTGTTGTTCCAACGCGGGAATCGAACCCACGACCTCCGAGAGCCAAGATCTAATGGTTTGGACCTGACGGAGGTATTTTTTTTTCAAGTTTCTATAATATGACGCATCATATATAAAATAAAACGCATCGTCATTTTTACAGTTTATTCAAATAAAATATTAGTACAGTAAAAACTCCTCTAGTTCAACAATACCTAGACATTTAGGAATTTCGATTTGATCAGGAAACAATTAGTATTAGAAAAATATTGGACTCTAACTATACACCTATCTACAAATATACTCGTACAGTCACTAGGAAAATCTAACAAAAAATCTAATTTTCGTATGGACATGTTTCAAATTTTGTCTAGTATACCTACGAGTATTTTATAATAATCGAAATAAGGATCTATCTTACACACAGGGTCAGTTCACACCGTGACGATACGCAACGCAACAGCGCTGCATTTTTGAGATAAAATTGAACTTTATTCACTATGCAAAAAGATACACGTTACATATGACATCAGTCAAACACTGCACATGCGCTGTGCAGCGCGGTGCAACCTGACATTCGATCGCTGAAAGTTCAATTTTGAATAGCTATCTTACAAATGCAGCGTTATATCGCCTTAGTTTCCTTTCGGTGGGAATTGGCTGTAACGAAAAAAATACAATGATAAAAGAGTTTTAAATAGTCCAGTATAATCGTGACTCACGTAGCGAATAAGTAGTATTTTATAACATTTTACATATAACTGAATACATACCATGTGTTACAGAAATTTTATTGTAAAACACATAAATGTACTGAAAATTAAAATACATGTTTAGTTTTGTTGTAATTTTGACAATGTTATATGTTTGTCGCAGTCGGATCGTATGTACCGTTGTATATATTACATTGCGCCTAGCCGTTTTCTAAAACAAGGCCATTTGAAATGCATCGGTTCAAGGATTAGCCAGATTTCAAATGATTAAGCCGGAATGAATTCGGCGTTTTTCAACACCATAGTGTAATGCAGCAAGTCAATGGCCGCCGCTTTGACAGTTTTAGTCCCCTTTTTTAACACTCGTGGCGCTGCCTGCCATAACAAAAAAAATTTATTTCGTCTCTAATATGTAAATATACTATTATACAATTCCTTGTTTAGTAAGGAATATCGTAGGAAGAAGTATGTTAGCTTTTTCCTATTCAAGTTTATTTTCATTTACACATTGTTTTATTTTGTAAGTATGGTTACCTACAATCCAAATTCTAAATAGTAGAAGCTAAACGTGGGCCCGCCTAATGGAATCGCCGCATTTCAAAACAGCCGGAATGTAATACGGCGTTATCCGGCTGACGCGACATTTAAATAAAACAAATCATTAGAATCTTTGACTATACATTCATATTTTTTTTCTTACAGTCCATTAACAAATGTATCTGTATGTATATCTTTTCGTGGCAAAATCTACATATAACATACTTCAGCAGCAAGTAGTGAGGAAATGTCAAGTATCTGATGTGACGTCACAAGATGGCGCTGACTTAAATCTTAAACTGCAAGAGATACAGAAATTAGCTTATGACAATTTAGTATTTTATTCATAGACGTATATAATATAGACGAGGCATTTTGAGGTAAAAACTGTATCCACTTAAATGGCCCCACTTTTGGAGTTTTTGGGCCATTTTGACATTTGAAGTATGGTGAAATAAATATGGCTGACATTTGAGGTATGGTGAAAACTGAGATGGCGTAACTTTTTCTTGTATGAATATAAGTCAAATGTACGTCATAGCCTATCTTTACTTTGAAATCTTTGATTGAAATAATAAAACATAACACTTTATTAATAATAGGTCTACTACATCTAGAAAGATAATTAATATAAAATCGTTCTTATATTATGTACACGAACCTTTATCTTTGGCACATAGTCTTTCAAAGTGGAACAAATGTTTTTTTCTAGATTTTTGATTTTACTATAGTAATCAATTCAATTGTCTTCGCAAAAAAACGTTCCGCTTGTTGAAATATATAAACAATATGTAAACATTACGAGATATGAACAGAAAAGAAAGAAGACTTAATAGGAAACTTCTAAACCAGCAATTAAAAGAAATAAATATTATTATTTTAAGGTATAAGGAAAGGTAGCAAATATTTTATAGTAAGAGTCAGTTCACACTGCATTTTTAATATAGCTATTAAAATTGAAATTTATTCCCTACACAAAAAGATGCACGTTTCTTATGACATCAGTAATGCGCACATGCGCTTTGCAGCGCGGTGCATCATGACACTCCAACTCTTACAATGTACCTTATATCTTCTTGTGTAATAAATAAAGTTCAATTTAGAATAGCTAGCACAATACTAATACACGAACCTAGCACAAAAGCATGCAAAATGGGCACTAGCTTCTTAGCAGCATACAATGCACCTAGCATTGTAAGTATGCTACGCGCATAATAATCAAACGAGGATTACAACAAAACTTCGGGTCAATAGTAAAATAATTAAGAAATGAGACGATACTAAAATAGTTATTCAAAATTGAACATTATTCAGCACACAAGAAGATACATGTTTCAATGCGGTATGAAGCAGTGTAGTTTGATATTTGAACTCGTGCAATTATGACGTGTGTAGTGAATCTTGTGTAGTGAATAAATATTAATTTTAAATCGCTATCTTTAAAAATGCAGCGTGCCGCCTCGTTTAGGTGTAAACTGACTCCTGGTTTTAACCAGGAGTGAGAATAATTCAAGTATACAATCATCATCATCTGTCAAAACGCAGCCAAATGAATCCAATTCCGAATTCAAACAACTTAAAGTAACACAGACAAGAAGCCGATCGTTTCAGTTAGAGCTGGCATCAGTTCGGCCTGAACGGATACGAGCACATACACGGAAAAAATCGCATCAGTTCGTGCTGGTTTGCCACGAGCTATGGTCGTGTTTATGAATTGTTAACTCACTACACTTGTACACAATACACACCCGCACGGCCGAGAACTGAAACGATTTGCCACACATGGTCCGTTCAGTCCAGAATTAATGTTGCCAACATAGTTTTTTTACAAAGTTTTACTACTAAATTAAGTATTTTATTCCCTCCTTTGTAGTAATTTAGTTGTTAGTAGTATTGTAGTAGGAAAGAGCCAGACAGTAATCATATGCAAAATGGCCTAGGTTGGGCACAAAAAAAGAAACAAAAAAAATTGACACCTTATCATAATAATACATCGTAGCATTCGTATTAATTTGCTTAAAACTACCCGTTTATTTACTATATACGTAATATTTCCTAGTATATTTTAAATTGACGGTAAAATTTATAATAAATTTCAATAAATAATACAATTTTAATATAACAAAACCTAAAATGCAGTGGATTTTTGAGGGCTTCAGGGATTCCTAAGTTTAGTAGCTTTTTCTAGTCCGTTTAGTAGTTTTTTAGTAGAAATCGACGCGAGTTTAGTAGTTTCGTAAAAACGGAGCTGGCAACACTGGAACGAATCGCTTCAGTCCATCCGGCCGACTGAGGCGATCTCGAGATTGCACACAGACGATACGATTTTGCATCCGTTCAGGCCGAACTGAAGGAAAACCGGACCGCATATGGGGCCCCTAATATATGTGTCATTCGAAACTAATAAACAATTTTAGTTAGCCGGTTAGTTATAACACACATGAATTGTCAACCACCACCGGTACTGTGTATTTTTAGGTAAATGTGACTGTGTGAATTTTTTTTTATAAACATAGCGATACGTCTTAAAACAATTGCCTGTGTTAAGTTAAAAAGGCGGGCAAATATATTTTTCGTTATGTTTTTAACACCGTTTTTCTAAATGGTCAAGTCCAAAGTCTAGTCAAGATCCAAATAAATCGTCAGTGCAGTCAATGAGTCAAGTCCGTCGATTCAGTAAAGTGATAGACGGTTTACTGAAACTTTCTAGGGAGTTTTGGAGGGAACACAAAATAGCCTTTTGAATTTGAACCACTTGCTCACACTTGTGCAAGTTAACAAATATTTAATGGTTAATACTACCAATACTACACATTAAGAACCGAAATGACACAAATTTATGGATGAAATACTCAACGCCACTCTTTAAATCCCCGCCAAAACCCAATAACTCCCGATATGTTTTACATTTTAATGATTTCCCATTTGATCCAAAGCTGTTGTAGCTAGTAAGTATAAGCTACTAGTAATGGTACGGCGACATGTTTACTACAGAACACGTGTCCCGTTATTTGGGTCAGGCGTGCGTGTTCCTCCGCCGCGGTAAGCAAACTTATTGATTTACATATTATCAATTCGTTAGAATGTTTGGCTGAAAGAATGTGAAAGGTAAGAAGTACTGATAGTAAAGGTAGAAAGATACGTAGTTCGTGAAATCGGTCGAAGTAAAATACAAAACAATATTTCTTGGGATGGAAATAACATTATTGAGTTTTTTAAGGTATTCACTTAACATAAAAACTATTTACTGTGGTATGAAAAATATTTTGTTACAATATTCTATAATTAGGAATGATCTCCAAGCTAATGATAACAAATAAATAATATATACATATATATATATATATACATATATATATACATATATATATATATATATACATATATATATATATATACATATATATACATATATATATATACATATATATATATATATATATATATATATATATATATATACATATATATATATATATATATATATATATATATATATATATATATATATATATATAAAATAAAATAAAAACAAAAATATTATGATTAACATTGACAATATACATAGGTATATTAACATATAATATCTATGTATCTATATTAAATTTTTTATTTTACAGAATCACTGTTTCGTCTTTCAATTTACAAAATATACAAAATAATGTTAAAAATTAAACGCTATTACACTACTTTGGTCAAGAAAGGTTTCAACGTTATACGACATTGTTAACTTCGTTAGAATTTTAAAACTTTACATTTTATTTTAATACAATCGAATTTTTTAACTACGTTTAATTTCAAAAAATTTACCTAATCTAATGAGACATGGGGTTTCACAGCTAGTTTTTTAGTTATCACTTATTCTGAATTTTTATTAGGACTCGCATTGTCTGGACTATCACTAGTTTCAATAACGACATTTGAATTTATTTCATCTTCTTTCTTGCTGATGTCTACAGTCTCCGTAACAACGTTATCGTTCTCTTCTGTATAACCTTCTA
The DNA here is from genome assembly GCA_037179445.1 of Phengaris alcon alcon. NCBI lineage: Eukaryota > Metazoa > Arthropoda > Insecta > Lepidoptera > Lycaenidae > Phengaris > Phengaris alcon. The sequence continues at coordinate 2,407,280 of JAYRCH010000155.1, read as the reverse complement.
AATTGTCGTTCTCTTCTAAGTCTTCTAGACTATTTACAATTTCATTATCATCTCTATCTAATTTTTCACAATTATCAACAGTAGGTTTCACAATGACTAAACCTACTTTTCTACTGGGCAGGTCTGGTGGTCTCACGGTAGACAGGGTGTTGGAGAGGTATGACCCTTGCAGGTTGTACCCTGGCAGTAGTTTGGGTTGCAGCGGTAGCATGAGGTCTAGGGCGCCGGTGGTTGCGGGGCGAGGTTGCAGGGGTGGGGCGGTCACCAGAGGTGGTTGCAGGGATGCGAGAGATATCGCCCCGCTTTGCGTGTTTACTATTGGACTCTCGACTGAAAGAGACAAAATTAGTGTTGAATACATCTATACAGGGTGTTTGTTCAGTCAGTGACCAAACTTTCTGGGGTGAACATACTCTTGAATATAAGCAACTTTTACTATGGTATGGTATTCCTACTTGAAAAAAAAATCAGCTGTTTCCCACAAACTGCTATCTATGCCATAACCCTTTTCACAGTCACTGAATGAAAGAACATCCTGTATACTTTGCAACTCAATTAATTAAGATAATTTAATTCAAAATTACAGATCTTAACAGTGTTTCTGATCTAAGGTTTATCTTCAGATATCTTAAGATACATACGTCATGTAACTTTATAACCAAAGTTTACATAAAATTACAACATTTTAACAGATTATTCTTTTACATTAAGTATCTTCAGAGATCTCAGCCTGTGTCTAGATATTCTGAGATTTTAAAGAATTATATATTAATATTTTTAAATATATTAATTTAATTAATTTTAAATAAATTTAAAAAATATTAATACATAATGCTATTATGATCAGTAAAGTTTTTATTTAGTTACTAAAATTCTATTTCGTTCAAATTGGTCATTGTAATATATTTAATTTTTCTTTTACGACATTGGAATAATATGGGTTGAGTGTGGGCTCCAATCACAGGTGGGGTTCTAGTCTATGGCTGTAGTTATGGGGTTTACCTATAGGTGCTCTGGCCTGGAGCGGCTGGGTGACCGGCGGTCTCAGAATGTTCGACGGGCCCTGGAGCGCCAGGCTAATCATATTCATGCCGTTTACTCCTGGAATTGAAAAGCATAGGTGTTAGGATCAACGATATTCTTCTCGTTAATTCGTGCTATATAGTATTAATATGGTTTAGTTCGTGTCGACATAAATATATTTACTGGCCAAACTATTATATAAGATTCAGCTAAACATAATTATTAATATCAAAGGAATTCGGAATTAGGCAACCAAAATGATAATTATTTATCAAAAATATTTATTGAAGTGTTAGAATGATAAAAGATAATCATATTATATAAAAAAGATAGTGTTATTATTATGATTGTGTTCAAATATTTAGTCATCGCGTCATCTAGCGACTTTTAACCGAACTTAAACACGGACTTACCTAATTTATTATTAACTGGTATCTCCTTTAGCACGACGGGGTGTTTGACCGCGTTGACCCGCCGGTTGGAGGCGCTGGCATCACGTTTCCTCCGGGGTTGCTCCACAGGCAGCACTCGTCGCCTCTTTTTCGGGAGCTTCGACCGCGCCTATGATAGATGGCGTTATTAATAATTGTTTCACTATGATTCCCGGTAAATGCCGCTTTACCACGTGCCTGCAGATGGCGTTATTTCATTGTTTAGACTTGAACGCTAAGCCCTCGTTCGCACGACCGGTTTTTTTATCGTGTAAATATAACAAATTGTTAAAATTCTGGCCTTATAGAATAGAGCTGAAAATCGATCACACGGCAGCATTTTGAATAAGTCACGCTCGTGTGAACAGATACATGGAATGCATGTGTGTTATTCTTACGTTAAATTCTGAAAATCGAACACAAGAGCAACGACTTTTCAAATTGCTGCCGCTCTCGTCTGATTGATTTTAAACTCTATTGTTTATGCGCAGAGTTATATTTTCAGCGCTGTTTTTTTCCGGCCGGAGAGATTCCGGATGATATAGTCCGAGACTAAGCGCTTTTTCACAATTTCATAATACGTATAAATTATTCGGAACGATTATCGCTCCTTCCTTTATATGCGAGCGACAGAGACAAAACATGCTAATAGGCTGTCTGCCACTCATCAGTACAATGCCAGACAGGCCCTTGGAGACTAAATGATGGCGCTATTTCATTGCTTAGGCTAAAACGCCAAAAGATGTCGCTTAGTCGTGAGTTTGTTGCAATACTTTTTATTATTCCACGGAAATACGCTATTAGTTTTAACGACTGCGGATAAATAATAAATCCTATTTCCTTTCACCACGTTCTCCCTTCGTACCGTACGAAGTACGGAAAACATTCTGAAGCTAAATGTTGCATAATATTCTTGCTTATTTAAGACCGGTAATAAAATTCAGTTAAAACTAAAGTTAATTTGTGTAATTATATCCGTTGTCTACTGGTTAGAGCTTGGCTCTCGACTCGGAGGTCGTGGGTTCGATTCCCGCATTGGAACAATAAAAAATGTTGTATCCAAGTTTGGTTAGGACAATACAGGCTGATCACCTGATTGTCTGACAAGAAAGATGATCCATGCGTCGGATGGGCATGTAAAGTCGGACCTGCGCCTGATCTCTCGCCAGCCGTGTCGGTTATCCGTCCTACTGGGTTACGAGAGCAAAGGAAGAAAGAGTGCCGTCACCGAAATCGGTATGGGAGTTATATATTATATTATATTATATTATATTATATTATATTATATTATATTATATTATATTATATTATATTATATTATATTATATTATATTATATTATATTATATTATATTATATTATATTATATTATATTATATTATATTATATTATATTATATTATATTATATTATATTATATTATATTATATTATATTATATTATATTATATTATATACCCGTCTACCAGTCTGTACCGGTACCGGTAGTTGTACATTTTTTAATCTGTATTAAAAAATGTACAACTCATATTTAAGTTCATTGTACTTCATAGCGAAATTAAAAAAAAATATTTAAACGTGCGAATAGTCTTGTAAAGCGGCGATTCATTCTGAATTTATGTACATATTATATACAGATAAATAAAATTGAAGTATCTGTTTGTAATTTCAAATTATCAGCTTTTTACTTAATGCATATTATGAATGTATATACGAAATATTTCACTGTCCGTCTGTCTGTCTGTCCTTCTGTCGGTTCCAGCTAATCTCTGGAACGGTTAGACCGATTTTCAAGGGACTATCACTGACAGATAGCTGATGTTATAAGGCGTAATTCAGGATACTTTTTATCCCCATCATCATCATCACAAAAAGTTTAACGCCCAACGAAGTGGGCACGGGTTAGCTAGTTTTACGATATGGTGTTATTATTGTTTTTGTGTTTGAATTACCACATGTTTGTGCGATATATAAGTATTTCTGTATATAAAATTACTAGATGTTGCCAGCGGCTTCGTAAGCGCAAAAGGGAATCCCGCTGGAACCGTGTATCTTGCCGCGATAAAAAGTAACCTATGTCCTTCCCCGTGGGCTATATCTGTGCTACATTTCATCAAACTCGACCGAGTAGTTTCAGAGCCTATTCGATGCAAACAAGCAAACAAACATACAAAGAAACATTTTTTTCCTCTTTATAATTAAAGCATTTATATGTAATATTTAGGTCCGTTATTATTATTATTATTACGGAGACCGCGTTTAGCAAGAAGCTGTTGATATTTCAGTAATAATTACAAACACACAATCAATGTACCTTTATTAGATTTTTTCTAATAGTACATTTTACGGTATGATCATTTCTAATTATTGAATTGTTAGTCTGAACGTAGGTTTTACATTTTAAAAGAAAAACGTCGAAATTTAATTCGTAAACTTACACTCGGAATAGTTCGAATGAAAAGACAGATATGCTACGACAAAGAATTATTTAGAAAACTCTGCCCAAAGCAAGCGTGAAATATCTCGTTTGTTTGTGAGACTCAAAAGACAGCGAAGTACCACTCAAGAGGCGGTGTTTTAAGAGCTTAGAGTTTGCTCGTTAAAATTACCACCCCGAACAATCTAGTACGTTAACTTACTAAATGACATAAAGACAGACCCTCTCTACTCGTTAAAATGTCTCTAATGTAATGGCCCCATTGGTGCCAACGTAGCTGTACGGAGACTCGAGAACACTGCGTGCATCATGACGAGACAAAGTAATGTCACTACATACTTTGTTCAGATCCAGTTTAATATTCATATAATTTAAATTATAACAACCTTGCCTAACCAAAAGCATGTCAGGACATGTCTAAGGAGGGTTCCGTAACTATCAACGCGCAATAGGTTTTCTTTAAATTATTTTAAAAGTTATTGTCCGTTTTCTATCAAAATAATTTGCCTAAACAGTTTTAATCATGATCTATCATCATTTAAACTTACAAGTTTATATCTCTTATAGTTTAAATATGTAGAAATACCAACTTATAAACTACATTGCAGGCCGATTACTCGAAAATTGTGGGCTTTGTAAAAAATCATGTATGAAATAAACCTTTATTTAAAAATACCTATTCAATGATACCTAAAATATAAAATTATTATTATTTTATGTTGCTAACACGGAGATCTATAAACAGTCTTCAACTATACCAAATTTCATCCATTTATATTCATAATAACAAAAGCTAGGAGGGCAGACAGATAGACAGACGGACGGACAGAGTGAAACTAAAAGGGTTCCTTGAGTATTACGGAACCCTTAAAAGTATGAAATTTGTATTTCTTCACTGCACGGTAATAAGTCACATTTAAATTAGTAGCAATTAATCGGCCGCCAATCAGGCGGAAAACCTCAAGCGGCGCAAATATGAGAACCTTAGTGGGGATCTCATATTTGAACCGTTTGGGGTTGAAACCTTAGGTACATGGGGTCTGGGTGCGCACAAACTTTTCGGAGAAATCTCCAAAAAACTCATTGAGGCCACCCGAGACCCCAGAGCCGGCACCTACCTGGCCCAGAGAATAAGTATCGCAATCCAGCGAGGAAACTCTTTGAGCCTTCTAGGTACTCTGCCTGGTGGGGATGACCTGGGAGATTTCTTTTTTTTGTAGCATTTTAAGTTTTGGAGTAGTTATTATTTTTTTAGTACTTACCTACTTTTATAGTACAATTGATTTTGTTATCATAGCTGATTAAATGTATAACATAATATAAAAAACAATATAACAATAATTAGTAGCATTATATAGTGTACCACTTTAATTGTCTCATTGACATATGGATCTAAACAGAGTATAATATGAGTATATTTTATGCAATTTGTCCTTAGGACTCATCCTTACTTTCGAAATCATTGACCCAGTATGAAAGGAAAGATATTGAACATGGAACATATTTGGAACAAAACTTATGGTAATGGGAGTTTTGACAGTTCTTGTGTAATGAGATACAAAATATCGACATTAAAATTCATAGGTCTCTTGATCATGGTGTTTCAAATGATTCAAAAGACATTTCGAAGAAGATTCGATATCACGTAAAGCTAGCAAAATGTGCATTGCCCTCAATCTGGGTGGGCGACGATGATGATAATATTAAGCCTTTGAGCATACCTAATATTAATATTAGGCTCAAAGACTCACCACTATACAATACCACGTGATTTATATACGACAACTAAATACCCCGTCTTTGACGACGGATAAACAATTTCACGTTCAACGCAATAGCACCAATTTGCTATCAATCTCATTTCAGAAATCCGATTAGCAATACGTGTTTGACATCTTAGAACTCTACCCACTACCCACGTTCTTTATGTTTTTCGGAAATAATTGTTATTTTTTTACACATCGTCTGTTTCTATAGGAAAACGACGATTGCCGAGGGACATTTAGAACGCGGCTGTAGAGTGTAGTAAATAATATTACTAGCTTTTGCCCCCGGCTCTGCCCGCGTAAATATAGTATCCCACGGGAACTCTTTTTCAGGACAAAAATAAGCTTATGTTTTAACCCAGAGCTTAAACTACTAACATACCAAATTTCATCAAAATCCGCTCAGTAGTTTTTGTGTGTAAGAGTTACAAACATCCAACCATCCTAAAAAACTTTCACATTTATAATAGTAGTAAGATTTTTTAGGTTTTCAGAATCTTGAGGAAGCACCACGCCAGCTTACTGCGGGTAGTGGATACATATTAAAATGGAGTGGGGTGATATAGAGAACCGAATCGCTGAGATTGCATTATACAAAGTAGTTATGGAGCCAAATGCAATTTTTAAAACTCTCCATACGTTTGGTATTAGTAAAATGTTTGTGTACCGGGCTATTAATAGGTACAATGAGACCTCTGTTTGTGACAAAAAAAGATCTGGCCGTCCACGTAGTGTTCGTACGAAAAAGGTGGTCAAAGCAGTAAAAATCCTGTCTGGAATCAAAAGATTTTATCTCGGGAGATGAAGATAGTAAGATAGAACCATGTCGCGTATTTTGAAAAGATGACTTAGAACTTGCAGCCTATAAGGGACGTACTGGTCATTTCTTAACTGATAGTTTAAAAAAGAATAGGGTGGTAAAATCGAAACAACTACTGAAGCGGTACGCAAAGGGAGGTCACAGAAAAATTTTGTTTACGGATGACAAAACTTTTACAACTAAGCAACATTTTAAGAAACAAATGACCATATTTATGCTCAAGGTTCTAAGGAAGCTTCCCAATTAGTCGACAGAGTGCAACGTGGGCACTATCCGACTTCAGTGATGGTTTGGTGGGGTATTAGCTATGAAGGAGTGACTGAGCCATACTTTTGTGAAAAAGGTATCAAAACATCGGCACAACTGTATCAAGATAGCATTCTTGAGAAGGTAGTGAAGCCCCTTAATAACACCATGTTCAATAACCAAGAATGGTCCTTCCAGCAAGACTCGGCGCCGGGTCATAAAGCTCGGTCTACGCAGTCTTGGTTGGAAACGAACGTTTCGGACTTCATCAGAGCTGAAGACTGGCCATCCTCTAGTCCCAATCTTAATCCACTGGATTATGATTTATGGTCAGTTTTAGAGAGTACGGCTTGCTCTAAACGCCATGATAATTTGGAGTCCCTAAAACAATCCGTACGATTCGCAGTGAAGAATTTTCCCATGGAAAGAGTGCGTGCTTCTATTGATAACTGGCCTAAATGTTTGAAGGACTGTATTGCAGCCAATGTAGACCACTTCGCATAATTTTTTATATTTTAAATTGTTTTATATTTATGTATTAAACTAACACACTGTATAAGTAATAAATGTTATTTGCAATAAAAAAAAAAATTTCTTTGTTTCAGTATTTATGGCAAGACTAGGTATATACATACTTAATAACTGTGTATTACATAACCCAGGAACACAGAAAAGTTTTTTGTTCCCTGGCGGGATTCGAAACCGCGACCTCCGCCATCAGCGTCAACGCACTGAACACGTAGCCACAGACATCGTCGAAATAAAACTAATATCTTACATGTTTTATCAACAAACACTTAATAAAACATTTTGGTAATCACAATATAAACAGCCAGTGCCAAGATATTAAAGTCTAAAGATATTCTTATGAAAGTCGGCAAGGCTTCGACGCCAACGAGTTTCGACGGAAGTCAGTTCCAGTTAGATTAGTTAGTTCAGTCAAACTTAACCAACGGTCAGGCCGACAATTTGTATGCTGTTCATATTTAACTGTAACATTCACGCTGCGGTTTGGCGCAGTCGGGAGAACGTTGTTTAAATTAGGCAAGAGCTCAATTTGAATGGTAATAAAACTACATGCCGCACAATTTGTATTCTGGATGCATAAGTTTTACTTTGTGCGTACTTAGCGCAGTCGATAGGATATTGTTTGAATTATAAAATTAGGCTAAGATTTATAGTAATTACAAAGTTGTTTGCTAGCGGCTTCAGTTTTCGTATGGCAAATATTAACTGAGGTTCACGGTAATAAATAACGTTATGTAAAATCGATTACAGAAAAATTGGCCACGTCATTTGCTACTTATGTAAAGATGAAATAAAATTTGGAAGTTGAAAAAAATATAATATATCTGATAACGAAACTAATATTCGTCGCTGAGGCCATTGACCATACACTGCATGTAAATCAGCTGTGAGGTAAATCCTGATTTGAAAACATAAGTTTTTAGTCACAAAGAGAGGGAAGAAACATCCTACTACTATTATGTGAAAGTTTGTGAGGACGGATGGATGTTTGATACTCATTCACGCAAAAACTACTGAACAGATTTCAATAAAATTTATTTTATTTTATTTTATTTGTAAAACTTGTAGCATATAAAATATAACAATAAAGATACATATTAAAAATCGAAATGCCAATAACAAGTCTTCACTAGTGTAAAACAAATTAAAGTTAATATAAGCACGTATAAATTTGGTACGATAGTAGTATAATTAAGTTCTGGATGTTCACATAGCAGTGGCGTTTGGTTCCTATAACTCCATTCCTATCGGCTTCACTTACCACTTACCTTTTGAACACATTAATTCCTTAACCCTACTTATTATACGGGCTAGGGCTTCCCTATGAAGGAGAACCAGCTTTCGAAAATGACACATAGGCACTTTTTATTCCGAAAAGTACAGGCTTCTCGTGGGATACTGTGTTAACGCGAGCGGAGCCGTGAGCAAAAGCTATTTTCATATTACAGTTACATACATGCTTTGAAAAAATAAACAGGTATATATGCAAATTATCTCTTAACATAAAATATAAGTAAATTACTCGTACAAGCAAACATGCGGTAAGATTAGGAGACAATATTTTATAAAACGTAAGTTTTATTAAATAAGATTTTTGCAACCGTAGCAAAATGTTTAAAGTTTCTTATCTAAGCCCCTTCTAAGCCTAAAACTAAGCCTAAACGTAGGCTACATTTGATAACATGTTCATCCCCGTTGGATAACAAAATGTTGACAAAGGTTTCGTATAAGGAGTATTTAATAAAGCTGTCTTTCTGTTAAAACTGTAGCGGTCCCCTCAAATCACTTTGTGGTGACGAATTTAATCAAAGGTGACGTAAATTGCGAGCCACCGAGTAATTTACGATCGACTAATATAGTGGAAGATGCCCGTAATACAAGTTCTCGAAGATATCTCGCTACGCTCTATAAAATAAATGTAGTTGTACATTATATTACTAGCTTTTTCCCGCGACTTCGCCCGCGTAAATACAGTATCCCTAGAGAATGCTATGCTTTTTCGGGATAAAAAGTAGCCTCTGTGTTAGCCCAGAGTTTAGCCTACTACCATATCAAATTTTATCAAAATCCGTTCAATAGCTTTTGCGTAAAAGAGTAACAAACAACCATCCATCCGCCTCCTCCATCCTCACAAACTTTTTCATTTTTTTAATATTAGCAGGATACTAGTATGATCCACAAAAATTTAAATCCAACTTATCAATTTAATGTCATTTTATTAAATTAAAATAAAATACCTATTTATACTTGTGGTGAAAAAAATAATAATAATTAAAATATGCTACAAAATAAAATATATCAATGACATAATATTTTTTAATATTATCAGCATCTAGTTTAATTTATTATCATTTAAAAAGTTAAGTTTATTTAAAATTATCTATTACAGCCCATAAATTATCAAATCGTTACCAAAATCACCTAAAGATCTCCACTCAATAGCGGTTTCCACACGTAAAGTTCGGAACACGTGATACAGCACGCGTCGTTCCAACCCTCGCTTCGGAACAAACATGTAGATGCGCAGTGCTGCCAGTCCGACATATCGATGCGAGTACATTTTACATAGTTTTATCCGCGTAACACGCCTCAATATATAAAATACGCTGGTAGTCTACACCGTGGACGCATTTTTAGTTGTAATTAGCACGTCAGTTCAATCCGCAGTTTTGTACTCTCCGCGGTTTGGATGTGCAGTGTGCAGGGCGCTTATATCGTTCCTATTGCCAAGACTCAAGACCTAGCATATTCATATATAATACAGTAAAAAAAGTTTACATCGAGAACCACGAGTACGGTAATATTTATCCCGATCAATCTTGTATATTTTAGTAGCGTCTCGTAAATTCTAACTTAGTCACAGGCTAACGTCACTATTTGTTCAGTTTGATTGACTGGAGGCTCGCAGCTGCGGTGAAGAGGGTCTTAGGATTAATTATATTGTTGTGAAGCCGAGAACAAGCGGACCGGGAAATATAGCGTCTTGATGTCAACTCTTAATAAAGCAATCGAATAAGCTTTTACCCGCAATAAAACTACGTGACCAATTTGCCACACAATTACACCACAAAACTCACACTTTTTATGTGTGGGCACCTTACATTTTCCAAGATAAAAAGGCTCATGGCTATATCAATAAAATAAATAGTAGACGTCGGTGACAGTGGTCATTGAAACCAGGCCAGCTACGTATGAGTTATTTTATAGTACCCAAGTGTGTGCGCAGTACACAAGAGCACTTTCTCTTCCTTTAATCTCGAAACCCAGTAGGTCCGGATGACCGACACGACTGGCGAGAGATCAGGCGCATAGACTTTTTACATGCCCATCCGACGCATGGATCATCTTTCTTGTCAGACAATCAGGTGATCAGCCTGCATTGCCCTAACCAAACTTGGAAACAACTTTTTTATTGTTGTTCCAACGCGGGAATCGAACCTACGACTTCCGAGTCGAGATCCAAGCTCTAAACCACTGGACCAAGAAGGCTATATTATATTAAATCAAGCTACAGCCTATCTACACACCTTAATCTAATTAGTATCATTTAATTAGCTTTAATAATCATTTAGAGAATTATTTTGAAAATCACTATTTTTAATTCTGATGCCATGTTATAAGTGCTCCTTTTTAGGGTTCCGTTATACTCCTATACCTATTACGCGTTTATAGTTACGGAACCCTCCTTAGACATGTCCTAACACGCTCTTGGTTAGGTTATTTAGGGTTCCGTAATACATAAGGAACCCTTATAGTGTCGCTCTGTCCGTCCGTCTGTCTGTCTATCTGTCCGCACTTCTAGCTTCTGTAATTATGAATACAAATAGATGAAATTTGGTATAGTTATAGATTGCGTATAGATCTCGGTTTTGGAAATATAAAATAATAATAACTATATAGTTTAGGGGTGGCTCTCCATACATGTGAAGTGGGGATGAAAAATATTTATTCATTCTACCCCATTATGTGGGGTATTGTTGAATAGGTATTTTAAAATGAAGGCAAAATTTTATACATGACTTTTTTACAAAGTCATGCATTAATCGGTCTTCAAATGGTTAAGTGGCTTAGTTACGGAACCTTCCTTAGACATATCGTGACATGCTCTTGGTTTGGTTATTTTTATCTGTTATGTTATTAATAGTTAAACAAACTTACCTTAAGTAAAGTTTGACCATAATTATTAGTCGCTGCATCCGATAAGACTTTATAATTAACATGGTAGTCCGCCCCTAGCTTCCGGCATCGAACACGTTTTAGAGTTTCCTGTCGAAATAAAATAGATGGCGCGGCAATGGCGCGCGCGTAATATCTCGGCGGGAACAACTTACGTCATCCGCCACTCCCCACCAGTCTGCCTCGGAGGTTTTCTGGGATGAAAAATTGGACTTTAAAGCCGGTATTAATGGCATTAACTTATCATAATTATCATTTGATGCTCTGAGAGCCAAAAACTTCTCTCTTTCAAACTGCTTCGTATATAACCATCCATAATATACAGCTGGGCATACTAAAGTAAGTAAACCTAAAAATTTTGCAATGTCTCTAATAAGAATTGAATTTTTACTGAATAGCTTTTTAATCAATTCAAAGACTTTTAGTCTCTTATTATCTGGTAATTCTAGAGTCATCTTCGCAGTTTCTATTTCAAAGCTCAAAAATCCTTTTCTTGTACTTGGGAATATGTCACTTTTTTGTTCGTTAATATTAAATCCTAAATTTTGTAGTAACTTTAGTAAGTCATTAGTTTTTGCACTACAGGTATCGTAAGAACTCTCTATACATAAAATGTCGTCTAAATAGCATACTAGACGATGACCCCGGTTTCTTAAGTATGTTATAACAGGTTTCATAATTTTGGTGAAAACAAACGGCGCAGAACTTAGACCAAAGGGCAAGCATTGAAGTTCATAAGTTTGGTTTCGAAATTTAAACCTTAAAAACCGTCTACTAGCTTCGTGTATGGGAATACAGAAATAGGCTTCCTTTAAGTCAATATTTGCCATATAGTCTAGTTCGTATACTAATTTTGTAGCTGTTCTTATATCTTCCATTTTAAAATGATTAGTTTTAACAAATAAATTTAGCTTTTTAAGTTTAAGAATAAACCTATGACTTCCGTCATTCTTAGGGATAAGAAGAATATTAGAAATAAATTGTCCAGTAACATCTTGACATTTCACAATAGCGCCTAATTGTAATAGTCTAAAGTTTTCAACGTTTATGTGAAATGTTTCAGTGCTTGAAAAAGATTGATGTGGCTCGTGGTCTTGTGTTGCGTCATCAGAAAATGGAATTCTATATCCAGTATTATACTCGTGAATGATTAGATCGTTAGTTATAAGTTTCCAATTATTATAATAATGTTGCTGCGGCAAAGGCTGGTTGGCCTGATGTGACGAGGTGGAAGGTATGTGGATCATAAGCCCTTTTTTACTTAATTTGTAGACCAGAACGCTCAGCCATTTTTTTAGCCAAGTTCTCACCAAATAAGAAGGTATCCCTTTTAGATCCTTGAATAATGGGAATAAACTTTTTGTCTATGCTGTAAGAGACAAGTTTTCTCCTAGCATATTAAGTATTTTGACAATGTAAATCTAGAAGTCTCAACTTGCCTTATTTCAGAAATGATATCAGTTTTTTCTAAGCTACAGTCAATTAGAGATGACTTAAGATTAACAATCGCCGCAATACATTGTCCTAAATGGTTTTGTGCTTTTTCTAAACGTTTATCCCTGCTATTTACTGTATCAGTTAAAACTGACGCGAGTTCCGGATTAAGAACTGGAGCTTTAAGTAAAGTAAAATTCTCAGGTATGTGGATATTTTCCATTAACTTCTGCATACAATCTTTACTCAGTCCGTCTACAATTATTTGGCCCCAACGTTCAGAGATCAAGGCAGACGAAATTTCATTTGGTAGCTCTGGTGGAGCGTTTACGTCAAACAAATCATTACAGGATTTATTGGTTTCTAACGGTACACGCACTATAGATTAAACACTCCGATCGGATGAAATTAAATACTTGCATTCGCTGTCTGGAAGAATAAATAATAAAACTTCCACCAGGCAGTAAAAAGACAAGAATTTATGGTAATATGGTCAAGACCGCATCAAGACTCATTAAATATATTTTTGAAATAAGTATGTGTGGTCAAGACCGCATTATGACTCTCTAAACATACTACTAAATATAGTATATACGATCATTTTCGAAAAATTACTCCCTACATATATTTCAAACATGATTCATGTGATGTAATATCATGTTTTGGTTATAGTCATTAAGATAAGGATAAATTACCTACCTACATAAATATAAACAATTAGCCAAAGAGGGAAAAGAAAACACTTGACTAACCTTTGTCACTAATTTCTGACTCCACTCGCTTCTCTAAACGGCGTTCTAAGCGACGAATTTTCCTCCGTATTTCTTCTTCCGACTTACGATGTTTTCACTTACCCATGATTTTAAATCACAAAACACTTTTATCAGTTTTATTTCTACGAATAATAATAAAATACACTATTAATTATTGAGTATGAGAGATGTTTCGATGCCCGAACACTAGAAACGAATGAGGATCGATCCCCAGAAAACCTCTGAGGCAGACTGGTGGGGAGTGGCGGGTGACGTAAGTTGTTCCCGCCGAGATATTACGCGCGCGCCATTGCCGCGCCATCTATATTATTTTTTCAGGAAACTCTAAAACGTGTTCGATGCCGGAATCTAGGGGCGGACTACTATGCTAATTATAAAGTCTCGAGGATGCAGCGATGAATTATAATTAAGTACAGCGATCTGTTATATTAACACAAGTACTTTATACTTTCGTAGATACAAGATACAAGATTTAAAAGTGCAGGAAAAGCCCTACGGGGAATGCTGTTGTTTAATTGAAATTTCTCGTATGGTCTATTGGATAAAACGCTTCAATAGTTTCCGATCGTGCATATATTTTCATAGTTCGTAATGGACAAAATAACGTTACGTTTCCACGGCAATAAACATCTCTATTTTGAAATATTTTATTTTCTCTTTGATTTTAATTTAAACCAATTTCATAATGCGGATCATGGACAAAGTGGACATAATGGTAGTAGAAATTTGATAAAAACATTTATTTTTTTTAATTTGAACTTTATGAAGGCTCTTTTGTCACAGGCTTTGCCTCTTAGACACGCAAAAAATATAAATGTTGTCCATGGAATATGAAAGATTTACAGACCAACACCTACTCCGTGAGTTAATTTTAACCTCGTAACGTGTAACGACGTTATTTTTATTAATTTAATGTATTTTTTAATAAAAATATTAAAAAATAGTGGCGATCACTTCTCCTACATACATTCTGAGTCCCAACGAGTAGAAAGATTTGTAAAAAGTCTCTCTAGCTGTAAGATAGACAATCTCAGTATATCTAATGTATCATGGAGAATATCGCGCGGGTGGCCCACAGGTAAATAAGACTAACTCTCGTTTCGTCTACTTCGCGATTTGATTTAGGCATAAGGCGAGTTTTCGTTTTTGTGAATTAGGTGTTTCAAGCGTAAAGGGTTGGGTCTGCCACTCCCTGTATCAGGGATGCTACATATTCCCTCCTCATCATAGCTGAGAGCTATCAACTTCAGCTGAAGCTGCAGTATCGCGGCAGCTCCAGCAACGCCTTGAAAGCCTTGAAAAGATTGCCCTTTACGTCTATCATAGACATTTTATTAACGCACACAACAAAAAAAGCGCGCAGTCATATGTACTATCGATTAAGTTGCTGCTCGACCAGGCATAAGATAAAATTGCTTAACAGCGCCGTTGAATCGTGTGCACTCACCCATATTTACGTCTTCATTCGTTGCGGCCACTTCCTTTGTGTTTAAATATGCCTAATGCAAAGTAAAATGTGTAGAAACATGTCGAGCAAGAACTTTGTCAATATTTTCCGTTAAGCTGTGGGTATTATTTTCTTAATCCATATTTGAATAAATTTAAATTCCCTTTATACATTATATTTCTTTTATTCGCTATTACCGTTCTCATCGGGAAACAGCGCCGATTATGATTGAACAGTAATTCGAGATTGGTTCAGTAATGGCATCAGACCGGCGGATACGAACGACGGAACCACTTAGCGCGTGATAATAACGAGTCATTGCCGCGTCATTTTTAGAGTTCAGTTTATTAAAGGCACGAGACATTGGTATGGTCACAAAAGATAGAGAAGAATTATATATATTGATATACATAGTTTAAGTATTTAAAGTCAGTTCATAGTTATTTTACCTCGGAGCCTCTATGCTATGAGAGTGAACCTTATGTCGTCGGCATAAAGCTCCTGTCAGAGGTAAAATAACTGTGAACGGTCTGTACAAAACGTTGTTAATGTGTAAAATTACAGACTATAACTATTAAAGTACTAGCTGTTGCCCGCGACTCCGCCCGCGTAAATACAGTACCCCACGGGAAAACTGTATTTTTTCGCGATCTAAAGTGGCCCATGTTTTAATACAGAGCTCAAGCTACTACCATGACAAATTTCATCAGAATCCGTACAGTAGTTTTTGCGTGAAAGAGATCCATCCATCCATCCTCACAAACGTTCACATTTATAATATTAGGTATTTACCTATGAAATTGCCGTTTTGTATGAAAAAATTTAAACATTTTTTTTTCATGTATTTTTTATTTTAATTAATGGAAGTAATCACCCATGCAATCAATGCATCTTTGCCAACCTAGTGGCAGTTTATTGATGTCCTTCTTAAAGAAATCAGCTGGACGGAGGCAACAAATTCTTCAAAGGCATTCTGTACTGCCTTTCGGGTATTGAATTTTTTTCCCGCCAAGAAGTTATCCAAATTCTTGAAAAAGTAGTAGTCTGTAGGAGCAAGGTCTCGTGAGTAGGGCGGATGACGGTGAGCTTCCAACCCCAGTTCTTACAACTTGGAGACCGTCTGCTGTGCAGTATGAGGTCGCGCGTTGTCGTGCAGGACCAGCGGAGACGAGCGATTGACCAATGCTGGTTGGAGATGTGCCAGCTTCTCCATCATTGTGTTCAGTTCTTCACAGTACACATCTGCAGTAATGCTCACCCCGTTTGGTAAGAAGCTGTGATGAATCACACCGGCGCTAGACCACCAAACAGTGACCATCACATTTCTACGGGTAAGTTTTTGTTTAGGGCATTATTTAGGTGCTGAACCAGGATCCAACCAACTTACAAAATGGATTCTGTTTGATAATCTCAAGCGCTCAGCTTGCGGTTATCAAACAGAATCCATTTTTCATCGCAGGTAACAATGAGGTTCAAAATTCCTTCATTTGTGTGTCTGTTGAGCAGTGCAAGGCACGTCTCGACGCGTACTACGCGCTAGCGATCATTGAGTTCGTGGGGCACCCATTTGTCAAGCTTTTTTACCTTGCCAATTTGACGCAAATGGACCAATATTGTTTTGACACTGACGTCGAAAGCTGCTGCTAATTCAACCGTAGATTGTGTATCATCAGCTTCCACAATCGCCTTTAAATCGTCATTGTCGACCAAAGTCTTCGGACGACCGCGAGGTTCATTTTTCAGGTCGAAATTTCCAGAACGGAAGTGAGCAAACCAGTAACAACTTTTTTTTTTGTGGGTATGTCCTAGAGGCAACATCTAAATTTGTGCTCTCTAAGATTTCTATTAATATTAAATTAATTAGTTATAAATTTAAAGTAATTTGTCAACTCACATGTTTTAAGAAGTGCCTTGGACACTTATCAATTTTATTTTCACACACAACTGCAAACACTACACAGAAGATGGATATTCACAGCCAACTAAACAAAAACATGCAGGACATGGTTGAATTTTTTCAATCGCGGATGGAACAATATGACAAAGCACTGGAGGAAACAGCATCTAAAGCATCTACATTTTCAACCTCACCGGATTTGTCAAGACTTGCTGCTGATTTAAATGGATTTAAGAAAACAGTTTGGGACTTAAAATTATTAAAAAACCAAGTACAATTGTTGGCGACTGCTATGGACTCCCATGAGATGCGTTCACGTCACAAAGTCCTACTCATTCACGGGTTTAATGAAGATGATTGTGAGACTCCGGAAGACAAGGTATGTACATTATTAAAGATGAACTTAAATGCCCTCACATTGAGTCTGATAGTATAGATATATGTCACAGACTTAGTGCTAAGAAGGACTAACCCAGACCAATGTTAGTCCGCTTCACCACCTTGAAAATCAGGCTAGTATGCCGATGGTCCGATAAAACTAATTTAAAAGGCTCTGGCTTTTCTATGTCTGATTTTCTGACCAAATCTCGACAAGAGGTCTTTGTTGCGGCTAGGAAACATTTTGGTATTATAAACTGCTGGTCTGCAGATGGGATTGTACACATGATTCTTTCTGACAAGAGCAAGAAGAGAGTCGTATCCAGGCAGGAATTTCATACTGTCGTTGCCAAATTTCCTTTGTCTACTACTGCAGATACACGGTCTATTAGAACCAGGAAGGCGAAAAATGTGGTCAAAAAGTGATCTTGATTCTTTATAAGACCTCATATTCAAATACCAAGTTTTACTATTTTCAAGGTATTTGCCATTGTCATTTTAAACTTATTCAAACTTATAACGTTGTTTTAACGGCCTGACGATATATACCCTTTGTTTTAATGACAATTAAAGTAATAATTTATAAAAAAGTAAACTGATTTTTCGATCACTTTGCGTAAACTTTTTAGTTTAAATGTCAAACGCCAACTCACAACTGACATAATGTCAGCTGTCAGTAGATGAGACGTATTTTTTTTCTCTTCCTTTACAATGGCTTACCATTGTAAAGGAAGAGAAAAAAAAACTTGACTTTGAGCTTTTATTTATTTTTTTATTATTCTTCCTCTTTTGAAAAATGCATGCCAATTTTAGCGATAATTTTAAATATTAATTTATTATTCAGTATTTAAACATGATGTTAATCATATTATATTAGGTGACACTGTGTTTTATCCTGGTTAGTTTGTGTTTAATTTGTATTAGATGTCATGGTAAGACTTGTAAATGGTTTAGTTATAAATTAGTCATAAACTTAGTTATACCTAATTGGAAATTGTTTGCTGTGTGTAATTAAATGTTTACTTTATTAATATTTGCTTTACTGTGCAGGATACTAAGGATTTGTGTGTATTAATAAATTTTGAATTACTGTTAATTATATTAGATTTTAGTTAATATCTAGTTTAGTTAGGTAAGATTATATTATATTAGACATAAGTTTAATATTTATCATATTAATATTATATTGAAGATACATAATATTTCATTAGTATATAAAAATGGTATATAAAAATGAAATGTAGTAAAGATTTATATAACATCTGTGAATATAACTTTTGCTCTTGTGCCTCATCTGATGACTTTGTCAGTGCCACCAGTGAACTTGCACTATCTGACGACGATTCCATAGCTAGTTTCGTTCCGCTTGATATCAAACTAAAGCGTGACATTTTTGCGCGGAAACATCTCTATCTTAACATCGCTCATATTAATGCCCAAAGTATCCTGGCTCACTATTCGGATCTCCTGGCAACGTTCAATGATGTACCGGTGGATTGTATTATGGTGTCGGAGTCTTGGCTTAAACCTTCTTTACCTTCTACGCTGTATCCGTTATACGACTTCACTATTGTGCGCAACGATCGTGAAATCGGCAGGGGTGGAGGTTTGTGCATCTACATCAGGAAGAACGTCCAATATAATATTGTATGTCAATCTCAAAATACTTCCCGCGATTGTCTCGAATATTTATTGCTCGAATTATGCGTATCACATAGCAAAGTTCTTCTTGGGGTTATGTAC
Source organism: Phengaris alcon alcon (assembly GCA_037179445.1). Classification (NCBI taxonomy): domain Eukaryota; kingdom Metazoa; phylum Arthropoda; class Insecta; order Lepidoptera; family Lycaenidae; genus Phengaris; species Phengaris alcon. Next base: position 2,388,184 of record JAYRCH010000155.1, on the reverse strand, counting down.
AGTCCTTCCTCCAGTGTCGACTATTTGATGTCTTGAAGTCTTGCTTGATCAATACTACCCTTGTTACGATCATGTCATCATAATGGGCGACTTGAACACTTGCTTGATTAAGCATAATTCAAGATCCCATAAATTACAGTCCCTTATGTCATCCTTTAATTTTCATATTCTACCTCTCTTTGCCACTCATTTCTCTCCCAACAACGACCCGTCCCTTCTTGATTTAATTTTTGTCTCTCAGCCATCTAAGATCATTGGACATGGACAACTGACTTCCCCTTTTCCTTATCACGACCTGATTTACTTATCATACAACATACGTAAAGTGAGACGTGTAGGTCAAATCAGGATGCAGCGTAGTTTTGCCCGCTTGGATCTTGATATACTTCGTTGCGACTTTGCTAATGTGCCTGGTCTATTGTTTATGAAGCAAGTACAATCGACTCTAAAATTGACATTTTCACTTCTGTCGGGACTAAAATATATGACCAACATGCGCCTATTAAATGTGCGGGATACGCTTAGTACGTATCGGACGTACTAAGCGTACTATCCCAGCTCCTTGGCTCAACTTGGAAGTAAGGCCTTTGATGACTAAGAGAGACAAAGCCAAAACTAAATGTAAGCGTTTTCCGTCTGCATACAACATTGCTGGGTATAAAAAACTTCGCAATCTGTGCAATAGAAAATTTCGTGATGCCAAACGACGATACATACGCTCTACAATTCAACATCTACCTCCTGCTCACACTTGGAAATTTCTTGGTTCCCTTGGAATAGGAAAAACATCTACTACTTACTCCCTTTAATTTTAAAGATGTTAACATATTAAATAAACATTTTACTAATTCGCCTCTCTTATTAAACCCACAAAACAAATGTAGATGCCTTACTATCTGAGCGTAACAATCAAAACAATGCATCTTTCACTTTAAAAAATATAAATGAGGAAGAAGTTCGATATCATCTTTTAAATATTTCTTCGAAAGCGTTTGGATGTGACGGACTCAGTAGAGATATGTTTTTTCCAGTAGCTGACTTACTCACTCCTATCATCACACACATACTTAACTTCTCTCTCAGTACTAACACTTTTCCCTCTTCCTGGAAGAAAGCCCATGTGTATAACATGGACTTTCGCTTGCCCAAGGTTCCCAATCCTAACTCTCCTTCACACTATCGCCCTATTTCAATTTTGCCTATCCTGTCCAAGATTCTCGAGCAGGAAATAAACAATCAACTAACTAACTTTTTAGCCGAGAATCAGCTTTTAAATGCTTCCCAATCCGGTTTTCACGCAGAGCATATCATCTTCAGTAGTATGCACTACTGAAGATGTCTGAAGATGTTCGTCAAGCCATGGATAACAGACGAATGGATGAAGTCTTGCTCGCAATACTTCGCTCGGTTGGTGTATCGACTTCGGCTCTAGAGTGGATTGACTCCTACCTGAGAAATCGACAGCAGCGAATCTTTACACCGGAATTCATCTCTGAATTGTCAAATCTCGTTGTTGGTGTTCCTCAGGGCGGAGTCTTATTACCGTCACTTTTTTCAATATTTATCAATGAAATATCTTTGGCCATAACTTCATTATTCCACCTTTATGCAGATGATCTACAAATATATAGTCATACCACGCTCTCTGATATTACCGATGCAGTGCACCAGCTGAACAAGGATCTTGAGAGCATAAACGAGCTTGCGAATACCTTTGGTCTACTTGTGAACCACAAGAAATCGCAGGCTATAATTATAGGTAGTAAACAGTTACGCAGTAGAATTGATTTCAACAATTTAGACAATATCACTTATAATGGCAATATAATAAAGATATCCGATGTGGTAAAAAACTTGGGTGTAATCTTTGACTCGAACCTATCGTGGTCGGCGCATGTCAATAACGTCAGCAGCCGCGTGAATGATGCTATGCATGCGCTTAAATGACTACAGAGTTTTCTCCCTATTCCAACTAAGTTGCTACTGGTGCAGTCTCCCATTATTCCACTTTTTGACTATACTGATGTTGTCTACTTGGACCTGACAGAAGCATTACTAAATAAACTTGAACGCCTGCAAAATCTAGGTATCCGTTTTGTGTTTTGTTTGCGTAAATATTACCACATCTCAGACTTTCGTAAGCGTCTAAACTGGCTTACCATACGGTTGCGCAGGAACTCGCATATGATCACGCTTCTCTTTAAAATTCTTCGCTCCTAGGAGCTCACTGCTAGGATCTTTATTCAATCATAAAGATCCTAGCAGTAAACTGCAAAGATGGAGATTAAAATTAGAAGAATTTGAATATGAAATTGTTTATAGAAAAGGTAAATTAAATTCAGCAGCTGACGCACTCTCAAGGTACCCTGTTAATCCAATTTATCCTGAAAACAAAGAACTTACCAATCCTAGCAATGACCCTCAACTATTGTCCACTCCGCCAAATCCAACATCTCCTGCTGATGTACCTGATGTATCTATGTCTCCTATCGATTTTCATGTTGATTTTCCAGAATTTCAACATGACATACTTGATTACTTACCCATGACTGATGAACTGGTAACAGACACTGAAAATCCTATTCCCTACACTGACTCTAATAATGCAAATCCTAACTCAGACACTGATCCTAATAATAAAAATGTAAATACTCACCCTGAACCAGGAACTTCAGCACAACCGGAATCTTCTATACCTGTTGATATTCCTATTCCTGATAACATTGATGAAAACGTATCTACTTACCCCGAACCAGGATCTTCAATACCACTGGAATCTCCTACGTCTAACTTACCTGTGATCGTCGATAAACCTCCTACGCCTGACTTACCTGTCGTCGATGAAAATTATTCTAAATTCTTAAAATCACCTACTAGATCTTACAATACCATAATCCATGAACATAATGAAACCCTTCTAAAAGCATCGCAAAGATTATTCATTGTACCAACTTCAATAGATTTAGATGAATCAGTACCATACGTGCAAGAATTATTAAGTAATTGTCCACATCCAGTTGTCGAAGAGTTTTTAGAAATGGAAAGAGAATTGTACACATGTAATGAGCTATTTTTTAATAAAATACACCTCTTTTTATATATCAAAGTCAATCATTTTGACGAATGTACTTACCCAGATTTATATAAAGCTCTGAAGTATACACGTGATCAAATAATTATGTTCTATCCTACGTACAACGAAGTCGCTCTAACTGACTTCAGAAGTAATTTTGACAGATTCTCTTTCGTTAAAATATACAATATATTAGCCTACCTCTTTGATGGCACAAATATTCAACTTCACATCTATCATAATAGTATCATGTATCCTTCGTTAAGTGAAATAAATAAGATTTTAAAAGAAAACCATGATCTACCTATTTCCGGTCATCTAGGAGCAAACAGAATGTATGACAGAATAAAAGAAAAGTATTATTGGAAACGTATGCGAGCTGACGTCAAACATTACGTTAAATCATGCACCCTTTGTCAAGAAAACAAAGTTTTCAGACAAATAAATAGAGCACCGATGCAAATTACTACAACTTCTACCGCACCGTTTCAACGCATATCTCTTGACATTGTGGGACCCTTACCGGAAGTAGGTACCGCAAAAATCAAATTTATTATGACTCTACAGGACGATCTTACGAAATATTCAGTCGCGTATCCCATAAGAACAATAACAGCTGAAGAGACAGACCAGCGAATGTCTACTTCATTTTATTACACTATTCGGAATTCCAAAAACGATACTTACCGATCAAGGCACAAATTTTACTGCTGATTTATTCAAAAAGACTTGCAACTTTCTGAAAATAAAACAAATTTGGTTAACTCCTTACCATCCTCAAACTCAAGGAGCACTTGAGCGTAGTCACTCTACACTCAAGGAGTATCTCAAATCCTTCGTAAATGAAAATCAAGATAATTGGTCCCGATATGTATACACAGCTATGCTATCTTATAATACGGCTGTTCATACCACTACAAAATTCACACCTTACGAACTCGTATTTGACCATAAGCCATATCTTCCAGATTCAGTTTATAATTCAAACATCAATGACGCCACGTATCCAGAATATGTCAAAATTTTACAACATCGATTAAAACATGCTCGGGAGAAAGCGATTGAGAACGTCATTAAGTCAAAACAAAGTTCAAAAACTTATTATGATAACAAAACAAGACCCGTGTCTTATAAGGTTGGAGATTTGGTTTATTTAAAAAATCATTTACGCTTAAGGAAGGCCTTATCCCCTCAATGGAAAGGTCCATACAAAATTGTTAAAGTTCATGGCTATAATACTGTTTCTCTGCTCATTAACCGTAGACATGTTAAACATCATGTTGATCAAATCAAACCAGCATCGGTTCAATCTTTATAGTAAGAATAAAATAAAATTTAAAGTAAAATAATTTTAAGTAAATTTCTTTCTATTTCAGCATTTCAGCCTTAGCGGCTCGAGACTCTATTCAACAAATAAATTCAAGTCCGGGAATTTACCTTGATCCAATAGGGCAGTTAAAAATATGTTCAGATTATTTAGATGTTGTCACTCCAGTAGACATATCGCATTTTCAATCGCATATAACCAATATAAATTCAATTCTTGGCACATTACGATTTTTATGCAACAAAGTAGAAATAGAATTTGACGATACCCTAGAATGTCATAATGTATTACAACCACTTACCATTAGAAATGACGAATTGGTAGAAGATTATAATTCCATATCACATTTAATTGATCACAGATTCCGTAGATCTGCATGGTTTGGTGGTGTAGGCTCTGCTTTTAAAACCATTTTTGGTACTCTTGATGAAAATGACGCCATCAAATACGATGAAGCTATACGAAATATACAATCAAATCAAAAAGAGTTGGCTTCATTAATCAAAGATAATATTCTCATAACAACTACTACTTTAACAAATATTAACGTTGCTTTAAGAAAAATAAAAGTTAATGAAGACAACCTTAATGAAGCTATCGACAACCTCTCTAACAAAATAAATAATATATCTACGATGTCTAAAAGCCTAATAATGAAAACTAATATGATTACTATATTAAATAGTCTAGAAGCAAGTATTATAACTTTATCATTTCAAATAGAGGATATTGTTAATGCAATTATGTTTAGTAGCCAGAATATACTACATCCAGCTATATTACCGCCTAGTCATTTATACCAGGAGCTTGTCGATAACTTTCGTCACTTACCTGTTGATGCGAAATTACCTGTAAACCTAGAATTAAATGAAATGTTTACTCTCATTAATGTCTCTAGTGTATTTAGTTATAGTGTTAGCGATAAAGTTTTGTTTATCCTTAGAATTCCTCTTGTATCCTTAAAAGAATATAATCTATATCATAATATTGCTCTTCCGACACCACATGATGTATCTAAACCTAGTTATTATACTTATGTTGTACCTAGTAGTAAATATATTGCAATGACCAATGACAAAAGTGCATATTGTAACTTAGACTCGCTACGGGAATGCAAAGCGATGAATGCCCGAAACTATATCTGCGACGTGACCACGATCTTCTCCACCAGCGAGCATCCGAGTTGTGAAAGTGAATTACTAGTGAATACCATAAAAGCTCTACCAGTGCAGTGCAAAACCGAAAGTGTTAACGGCCAAATCGATATTTGGAAATCTACCTCGAACAATTAATGGATATTTGTACAAGCCATTTACACTAAAGTGTTAATTGAATGTCGTAATAAAACAAATGTTGATCTAAATGTAATAGGTACAGGAATTGTTTATGTACCCAATAATTGTATTGGTTATTCTAAACATACAAAATTAATACCTAAATCTCAAGCTGTGAAATTTAGAGTAAATAAGATATTTTCTAATGTTAATATAATAAATGATTCATGTTGTAATTTTAAGATAAATGATGGAGAGAATAGTGAGTTTCATACTATAGATTTACAAAATTTCGATCTAGACACGATTAGTAACGGAAATATATTAAAGTTCAAATCATTAACAAAAGAAACTGACAAAATCATTAATCAACACAGTTTCATTAAATATGAAGCACATTATTCTTCCACTCTTGTAGTTATTTCTTTGATTATTTTTGTATTTGGTGTTTTTAAATGTTTAGTTTTAATAAAAGGGTACAATTGTCGCCATTCTTACATCCTTCCACGATTTTCCCAAACTCTTTCCGTCAATACATCTCCAACACAGGAAACCCAAGATGAATCTTCTTCTTCTTCTTCTTCTGGCTCCTCTCCTCCTTCCATTCCTCTTCAAGACCTATCTAAAGACAAAGCTAAACCTAAACCTATTCCTACTCCCAGCCTTAGAATCCATGTTTAATTTCCTTTATTTCGTTTTCCATAAACTTCGACCCCGAAGTTTAGTCTACCCCGGGGAGGTGTTATATCCCGCATCTGTACCCTATCATGCTCACCCTAGCTTTCCGACTTTGCTGATCCCGCATTTCTCCTATCGTCCTACGCTTCAGTCCAGACCCCTTCAGGGTATTCGATCTCCGACTCCTGACCGCGACAGTTGTCTCAATTCTAATTTCTTTGTTTTATTGAAGTACTATTTCAGTTAATTGTAATAAATCTTTTTTTAAAAAGGGAAAATAGTAATCCCGTACAACAGTACGCATAAATGGTAATCCCTCAGGAATCGTACATTTTGCCGCAATAAAAAGTAACTGCATCAAAATCGGTCCAATGGCTTAGGAGCTTATTCAATGCAAACAAACAAAAACATATCTTTATACTAACAAACAATAGAATCTTTCCTCTTTATTATATTAGTGTACGGCTGGGTCTATATGCTCCGGAATCCGGAACGCCGGTGAAAATTCAGAGCAGTAAAATTAGAACTCTGGACTAATACAATAGAGTTGAAAATCGAAGTGTCGAGTGTCGAGTTGTCATTAATGACATTGACATTGGACTCGACACTCATGTGTTAGTCCAGAGTTCTAATTTTACTGCTCTGAATTTTCACCGGCGTTCGGGATTCCGGAGTATATAGTCCCAGCCTAATGAGTGCAATAAAAATACTTGCTGCAAAATGCTAAAAATACGTGCAATATAAATAATTACTTATTGTCCATTCGCGTTAGTTTGCAGTGAGTCATCAGTGCAAATGTCAAAATTGACCTGTGACACTTAAGCCGTGTTCCAATGAACCAATTAAAATAAGCCCTTTTGACATTTGCACTGATGATTCACTGCTAACTTAACGTGAATAGAAGGTAAAAGGTTAAAGTTAGGCTGGGACTATATTGTCCGGAATCCGTAAGGCCGGGGAAGATTCAGAGCACTGAAAATAGATATCTGAGTTAATACAATAGAGCTGAAAATCGAACTCACGACTGTTAAATCAAACGTCTTTATCAAATCTGACAACTTTTCAACAATACAATAGGTATTAGTCGAGAGTTCGATTTTCAGTTCCTTTCTGAATTTTCCCCGGCCTTACGTATTACATAAAATATACTCCCAGCCTTATGCTATATACCAATCTGTCACATCTACACTACTTCAGTTTCTGGGCTCTCAAGAGGTTTGGGCAGTCTCCTCGCTAGCCTAAATACACAAGAAGGTAGACGTAAAAGAAAGACGGAAGAAAGGTCAAATGTCCAGTTGCACCTCGCTGCACAGCTCATATTCAGTGTACGACTGATGTCATAATATGAAACGTGTTACAAATGTGTAGTGAATTGAGTTCAGTTTTCAATAGCTATCTTAAAAATGCAGTTGCGGTGCGAACTGACCCTAAAGCTAAGCATTTTAGTGCATCCAATGAGAGTTTTTTAAATTCGTGACCTCTGACAGCTTTTTACCGCGGCAAGGACCGTCGGGCTACCAAGCGCCGCCTGGTGACAGAAAAAGAATCGAAAATTCTTATTTGACCGTTTTTCATACCACTTACGCCACGCTTTGTGTGAGTTGGATCTCATACAAAAAATATGGAAAACCCCTCACTATTTGAAATCCGTTTTCAATTACTGCTTTACGAATGAAAGTTCAAAGTGAAATTAAATGTATATTTTAACCGTAAAATATTAAACTGTTTTATAATGGCAGACCGTGAACAATTATTTAGCTTTTGATATTGAGATGAATTACGAGGGCGATTATAATAATTTTAATTATAATTAATTTTTAATTTTTTTAATGATTAATTTTGATCGAATATCATCTTTTTGATTATGTTTAGATTAAATTGGATGTCAATAGAGTACATTAAGTGCAGTTTCGATCCCGGGTTGTGTGTGTACTGTGTACCAATGGCAAAGACTATTATATATATATATATTCAAAACTCAACCCCCAAGGGGGTAAAATAGGTGATAAAAGATTGTATGAAACTTTTCATTCCTTGGACATAATATTTGCATGATATTTCGTATGAATTGAGTACGTAAAAATAATTAATAACGTATAACGTAGGTATTTCAGCGTTTTCTAAAATTCAGCCCCTAGATGGGTAAACTAGGGGGAAGCTTTCAGCTTAAAACTTAATTTCTCGCGGGCGAAGTCGCGGGCATTTAATGCTAGAGACGGATATTTAGGGCATATGTTCTACTGCTTGATATGTCAAGACGTTTAAGCTGAAAAATAATTAAAAATTTCGGTAAAAATATACTAAATAAAATTACATTAATAATAGCTCTCACACAGGTTTCGATGAAACCGGCCACCACAGGAGTTATTTTATAGTGCCCAAGTGTGTGCGCGATACACAAGAGCACTCTCTCTTCCTTTACTCTCGAAACCTAGTGGGATAACCGATACGAAATTTTTAATTACTTTTCTGCCTAACCGTCTTGACATAAGCAGTAGATCATAATATGCCTAAAATACGCGTAGTTCATTTCGTACAACCTTATAATGAGGGTTTTTAAATTCGTGACATCCGACAGTTTTTTGACACGACAAGGACCGTCGGGCTACCGAGCGCCGCCTGGCGACAGAAACATATTCGAAATGTCTCTCTGGTCTGCCCCCTAGCGGCAGAAAAAATATCAAACATCCCCATTATATCTCCGTTTAAAAAATAAAGACGTGTTTGAACTAAGACGTGCGTCACAATACAAACATATTTTCCAGTCGGCCTTTTCGTGCCGAAGTAACACGTCTCGAATCGTCGCGAATAATTTGTGTTCCCATTTTATGTTTAACCCTCAAATACAAAAGGTACAAGTGTCACATTATCAAATGGTAGCGCGTAGCAAACAGCAATCAAAAAATAAAAAATGAGACCATCCTATATATCCTATAAAGGGATTCTTGTCGATGACAAGGGTCCTTTGGACCCACATTTTCTGAATCTAAAAAATACCTCAGCAAAAGGTTAACAAGATCGCCTTCAACATTTAATGATATATAGTTATTGAAGTTGAAATTTTAGGGTTAATTTAAGTATTCAAATTGAAATTTATATGAAAATTAGGTATATTATGGTAATTATTTTTATTATAACAGCTATAGATACCCATTTTAAAATTTGCTTCATGATTTAACTATAAAAATTTTTGGCATTGGGTTCGAAAACTTTTAATCAACGACGTATATTTCTTGTCATTCACACCGAAACGAAATTATATGCACATGGCGTTGCATTTTTAAGATAGCTAGTAAAAATTAAACTTTATTCATTACACAAGAATATACACATTTCATTGTAAGAGTTCGAATGTCAAGTTGCGCCGCGCTGGAGAGCGCATGTGCAGTGTATGACTGGTATCATACAAAATGTGTATCTTTTTGTGTTAACGTTGAATAAAAATTACAATTTTTAATAGCTATCTTAAAATTGCAGCTTATCGTCGCGATGTGAACTGACCCTAGACGGAACTAAAATTATTACTTTATTACATAGTGTACATCTATTTCGTACCAAATTATTATCGAAGGCTGTACCAAAGTGCCTTCGGGCGCCGTTGCCTAGCAACGGGAAATAAGAAAATAACAATTACTACAATATGGGTCAGGCCGAAAATGGACCGAGACCACTTAAATCACGAAGATTACCAGTGGTCCCTTAGAATATTTTTGCGTCATTATGATTATAATAATCTTATTGACTCTTATCGGTTATGACTTATGGCTTATGACAGATTGTTTTTAATAGTCAGTTTATGTAACGTAAATAATTGTAAATGTGAATGTTTGTGATGGTGGATGGATGGATCATTCATCCATCCATCCACCATGGATTGATGTTGGTACTCTTTCACGCATATACTAATGAACGGATTTTGATGGAATTTTATATGGCAGTAGTTTAGTTTCTGGGTTAACTTAATGTTTACTTTTCGTCCTGAAAAAGTGGATTCTCGTGGGATGCTGTATTTACACCGGTGGCACCGCGGGCAGAAGCTACAAGTCCTTTATAGTAAGGGTCCGTGGTATAGTGATAAATGGTACAGGTTCGATCCCTGGCGGGCATTAGTCTTCCGAGCCGATGGTAACTGTAATCATTTTTATAATCTGATTTAAAATAACTACAACTTTTATAAAAACTATAACCTGACTACGAAAATTATATAGCCTATGTTACCCGGACCGTTATTACGAATCTATTGACACCTCACTCATTAAAATCGGATCAGTAGCTTAGGCGCTACAGTGGAACAAACAAACATACATACATAGACTGCCAAATTAATTTCTTCCTCCCTTCCTGTTGGCTTCGCCATAGTCGCCGTAAATACATTTGGTTTTTATTTTGAACTAACCCGCGTATATACAGTATCCCTCGGGAGTACTCTACTTTTTCGGGATAAAAGTAGCCTATGTCTTAATCCAGAGCCTAAACTACTGCCATACCAAATTTCATCGAAATCCGGTCAGTGGTGTTTGCGTGAAAGAGTTACAAACATTTGTCCATCCGTACATCCATTCATCCTCACAGACTTTCACATTTATAATAGTAGAATAAATAATTTATTTTATTTTATGATAATATTAGTGTCCTGCTTAAGCTTTTACTTACCTATACCACAGGGACGACACTCTCTACAAATGACAGCTCGAGCTCAGGCGAATGTCAGCCATGTTGACGCAAGCATAAGGCTGACACCGAAATAACTTGAAACGGAGAAGTCAGAGAAATCTATCATAACTATTATAAAGTTATGTTGTCAATTATGTCAAATAACGAAACGAGCTTAAGAATGTTTAGTCCTGGCTTGAAAAACCCACGTCCCGCGGCCCCCGCACTCGCCTAGCCGCGCACACATAGCCGCGAGCTGTCATTCATGTAAATCGTTAAGTAACGGTTCTTTACGTTAGTAATCTATTGTTTCTGAAATATAAAAATGGATCGCCAATGTTTCGAGAACAGCTAGGCCGAATTGATTCATTTTGGATTTGAAATAATTGTGGAAGTTCAGGGAACTTTTAAATGGTGAGATATATAATTGGTAAGTGTAGGTTGTAGGTGCCGTTGTAGGTGCATATGTAGGTGTATATATTGGTGTAGGGCGAAGGTGTACGTGAGGTTATTTATTTAATCTAGTTCAAAGTTGAGACAGAACGACGTCTGTCGGGAGAGCTAGTACAAAATATAATATTATTTACTTTTACCTTGCTCCATATTAGCATTTTGTTGGTAATTTTGTCGTGCATGTGTATTTCGAGCACAATCACCTTCAGTTCCATAGCCTCTGGGCCCTGCCACTGAGAGAATACAATATGCGTTGCGGGAGCATCGAGTCTTCTCTGTGCCAAAATATCTATACGTTAGAATTTATGTAATTTTTAAAGATATTTTGCTCTGTTTACATATTGATGGCGCATTGCAGTTAGTACTTTCCTTAAAAATTCGCGCGTAATTTATTGTTTATCCTTATATTTAAGAGTAGATTACTAATTGATTATATGCAAACTATTGAGTTTAATCTATTTATTTGACAAATTAATTGAGGTATTACTACTTGATAAATAAAAAAATATATAAAATGTTGTGTGTGTGTGTTGTGTTACATTTAAAAAATCCAAAACAGTTTCAATATTTTATTTTGCGTTAGTAGGAAACTCTTAACATCATTATCAAATACAAAAACATTTACTACAGTAAGTATAAAATTAAACGCACCGGAAATATTTGCAATTATGTTCCTATGACCTATATAATATTCCATGCTGCTTTAGGAACGCGTGACGTCATATTTAGAGCGACTTTTGTATGGAGCGTTTCACGAGTCTTGCGAAATTCTGTAAACAAATCGCTGTATCTTTGAAAATATCGAATTATAATAAACAAAATATCAGTCATCTAGCGGCTAGCCTATTGTACAAGATTAGAACACGCGAATATGTTTACAGTTTTGACAAAAAAATCTAATTGGAAATTTACAAAGGGCAGGCACCCAAAGGCCGGCAACACGCTTGCGTCTCCTCTGGTGTTGGATGTGTCCATGGCCAACGGTAATCACTTTCCATCAGGCGACGCGTCTGCTCGTTTGCCCTTTAATTTAATTTAATTTTGAACGATTGAAAATTATTAACTTCTATGTAAAATATCGACAAACCAGCTCGACCAGTTTCTAGATATTTTCCATCGTACTAGGACGCCTCAAAATATTTAAACACAAAGGAAGTGACCGCAACGACTGCAGACGAAACCATGTAAACGCCACGTATTTTCACGTGAGAATGTGTCCGTGCGCACGATTCAACGGCGCTGCGCGATTTTCATCTTATGCCTGGGCGAGCGGCAATATGTTCGATAGTACCTACCAATAAATCCCAATAAATCAGAGTTTGCCGTTCTATAGAAGACATGGTTACGCGTCATACTGTCGTCATTATGACGCAGTATGGCTACTCAATCTGTCGCAACTCACAACGGACACCCTCCTCCCCTCCTTTCCTGCCCCCACCTGTCATCCACAACACAGGATCGGGCTGTTAGTTGATAATTAATTATCTGGACACGGCAATCGACGACAATCTATTGTTCGTGGCTCGTCTTTTTGTTCTGACTGAGTATTAGATTCATTTGACTAACGAGTCTTCTCAAACTAGGTGTGTCTTATGTCATATGATTACTTTAGTGTGTAACTTAAAAAAGATGAGCCAAAAATGAGAAGACTGAAGATTGCTTCAGTCTTCTCATATGACATCATATTGATGTCAACTGTTAGTAAGATAAAGTTTGTGGACTACAATTGAATAATTAACAGCAATAGTATACTAGAAACCAGGAGAAAGAATAATTTATGTAAACAATCACTTGTAGTATCCTATTGCTATTATAAATGTAAACGTTTGTGAGGATGGATGGATGTTTCTTACTCTTTCACGCAAAAACTACTGAACGGATTCTGATGAAATTGGGTATGGTAGTAGTTTAAGCTCTGGATTTACACAAAGGCAATTTTTATCTAAGCCGAAAAAATACAGTGTATGGATACCGTATGTACACGGGTGGAGCCTAAAGCTAGTAAAAAATAAAGTCAAAATTAAAATAAAAACAAACTAAAGTAAGGCCAACGAGACGAGATAAAAAACGTAAATAAACGGACCGCTACTGAGTTGCATTATGAAAGTGAGTTAATATTATATCTGTCTTTATCACTCGTATGCAATAATGACGTCAGTTGGTCGACGACAGCTGTCGTAGCGTGTTTCGTGGACACAGGAAAGCGGCCAGTGCCGCAGTTGTCAACATTTGGTCCGCCAAACAATTCTGAACAAGTTCATTCCTGTTTGGATTGCGTTCGAAGTGATACATATTTTTTTGTCTCCGTATTTACTTGGTTTTTTGTTGTTATTATTCCGTTTCGGTTTAGTTTTATTTTTGATTTTTGCTGTTATTGTGAGTGCTTAGTTGTTGATTTTAATTATGGAAACACAGTCTCCAATCCAAAGTCGAGGACAATAAAAATAAAAATGTTTTGAACCCCTGAAAATTTGTTTACATTCTTTATCTCGTCTGGTTGGCCTTACTTAATTATTGAATAATTGTCATCTTTTGGTATGGAGCCATTTTTAAATAAATTTGACAGCTTTGTCATTCAAGTTATGACGGCTGATAAAAATGATTTTCCAATTTGATCCAAAGGTTGTTGTGAACCTTTGATGTATTTTAACATTTTTTATTTTGTCTCGTGAATTTGACTATACTGCTCAATCCGGCTTATAAACCTCCTGTGAAAATATCAGTCTTTGATGAGAACAGAATTAGACAATTACAAGTTATGGCGTTGGACAATTTATGATTCCTTCGGGAACGACATCAAGTGAGATCCGTCTAAAGCCTTCAAACAACGCTTTTATTGTATTTTAGTCTGTAATTTTGTAATATATTACACACTGAAAACACATAAACGTATATATTATAGACGAGGCATGTTGAGGCAAAAACTGTCTCCACTTTTGGAGTTTTTGAAGCCATTTTGACATTTGAAGTATGGTGAATTCAAGATGGCTGACATTTGAGTATGGTGAAAATCAAGATGGCGTAACTTTTTCTAGTATGAAGATTTGTTCTGTCAAATGTACGTCATAGCCTATCTTTAGTTTTGAAATCTTCGCTGAAACATATAAATGAAATGACGAAATAATACACTGGCCTCCAAAAAAAAGTACAAAAATTTGTTTTTTTTTTTTTAATTTTATCGTCTCTTTTTCTGAAAGCTGATAACATTTGCCATAATTTTTTTTCAGGCCAGTATGTATACTATAATATTATATTCCATCGTACTATAATATTATGAAGAGGATAGATTTTTTTGTTTGTTTGTTTGCAATAAATTTATCTCCGAAACTACTTCGCCGGTTTTGGTGAAACTTGGCACAGATATACCACGGGAGTAGACCACGGGAATACTGTCTAAAATATTCAGGAAACCCCATGGGGAACTGGGGGTCTAAAAAGGCCACTTTAGGTGTTTCATATTATGTTCCATAAATTTTTTTCCATACAAAAATCGAGAAATTGTAAATTGACTACATGATTCATCTGATTTCATCATATTAGAAAACATCAATTTTGACAGTTTTCAATATAAATGCGTAAAATTGCGCAACTCATATTAATGAGTTGAAAAATATATTAATCATAATGAGAACTCCCCACACCGATTTCGGTGACGATGGCCGGTTTCATTGAAACCAGACCAGTTACGCAGGAGTAATTGTATAGTGCCCAAGTGTGTGCACAGTACACAAGAGCACTCTCGCTCTTCCTTTATACTCATAATCCAGTGGGACGGATGATCGACACGACTGGCGAGAGATCAGGCGCAGGACCGACTTTTTACATGCCCATCCAACGTATGGATCATCCTTCTTGTCAGACAATCAGGTGATCAGCCTGCATTGTCCTAACCAAACATGGAAACAACATTTATTTTGTTCCAATACGGGAATCGAACCCACGACCCCCGAGCCGAGAGCCAAGCTCTAACCACTAGACCACGGAGGCTGCGATGAGTCATGATATGAAACACCTAAAATGGCCTTTTTAAACCCCCTGAATTGTTTTAACTGAAATGGGGCTACAATTTTCGTAGCGTAAAAGTATTTAAACTTGTCGTATGTTACGTAAACGTATGTTAACTGCATTGTGATGGATGTGCAAAGTGCATTTTCATGCACTTTGCACATACATCACAATTGAGAAAATATTGTTTTATTAAAATAAGTAAAATGTATGTGAAAAACACTTTAAAATTGAATTAGGTACTTGAATTTACTCTTAAATTAGATTCGGGTTTCTTAAACTAAAATTGTTACGTAGAATGGTAATATGCAAAGGAGTTCAATGTAACAATAAATTTTTTGTATTCTAAAAATCTATTTAGAAGATTCGTTTCGATCAATTAAACAACTCGCATGTAGTTTATTTTACAACTAGCTTTTTGCGTGATTTCGTCCGCGTGGATCCCCACTACACCCCCGTGGAGTATGCAGTGCCGGTTTTAGCATTACCAGCGCCCTGGGCGATTTCTACACTCACTCAGAGCGAGGGTTGGAAAAGTACGCCTGCGGCGCCCCTTTTTATCCGGCGCCCCGGGCGGTCGCCCAATTAAGCCCCCTCTCCTAATGTGCCGCTACGGGGGTATGTACTCCAAAAAACCTTTTTTAACGGATTTCTTCATCATAATATTTGCGTGACAAAATGAATCCGATCAGCTGTTGATATTTCACTATACAAACTTTTGACTCCTATTTAACCCCTTTAGGGGACGAATTGCAAAAAACTATAAAATACATGCTCGATAATATCAATATATTAAATTTCATAGAAATCGGGACAGTTTTTAAGGATGGTTTTTTTTAAAATCCCTTCTTAGTGCGAATCTATAGATTTTATAGATTTATTTGTATAGATATATCTATACAAATGAATAAAATTGAAGTGTCTGTTTGTAATTTTGAATTAACAGCTTTTCACTTAATGTAATTGGAAGTTGTTTCAGTACTTAATTAGGAGAATTTACTAGTATGTAGGTCTCACTCAGTCACTCACTCAGAGTGAGGGATAGAAAAGTACACCTACGGCGCCCCTTTCTATCTGGCGCCCCGGGCGGTCGCCCAACTAAGCCCCCCCCCCCCCCGCGCGCTAACGCCGCTACTGGGGGTATGTACTCCGAAAACCCTTTTTTAACGGATTTCTAGCTAAATTTCAGCTGTTGATATTTTACTATACAAACTTTTGACCCCTATTTCACCCCTTTAGGGGACGAGATACAAAAAACTATCAAATACATGCTCGATAATATCTACATATTAAATTTAATGGAAATCGGGACAGATTTTAAGGGTGGAAATTTTCAAAATCTCTTCTTAGTGCGCGTCTACATTGCGACGAATTGCAAAAAACTATAAAATACATGCTCGATATCAATATATTAAATTTCATAGAAATCGGGACAGTTTTTAAGGATGGTTTTTTTTTTAAATCCCTTCTTAGTGCGAATATATAGATTCTATAGATTTATTTGTATAGATATATCTATACAAATAAATAAAATTGAAGTGTATGTTTGTAATTTTCATTTTTTGCTTTTCACTTAATGAATATAAAAGTATATCCAATTTAAAAAAAAATTGTCTGTCCGTCTGTCTGTCGGTTTGTTTCGGATAATCTCTGAAACGGCGGGTCCGATTTTCACGGGACTTTCACTGGCTGATGTCGTAAGGAGTAACTTAGGATGCATTTTATTCTCATCATCATCATCATCAGTTTTGTAACGCCCAACGACGTGGGCACGGGTCAGCTAGTAGTAAATTAAAACTACTGTCCAAATTTCACGATTCCACCATTAGCAGCCACGGCTGTGCGAGCGTCTACACGTCAGTGAGTCAGTCAATATATTATAGATAGTGAATACTACTTGTAAAATAAATAATTGGTTGCATGAAAATATACTACTGTATACGTTGAATTACTCACATTAATTAAAACTTATAATAATATTATCTCAATTTGGACATACCAAACTGCAGACTAATCTAAAAACTTTGGAGTTTCTGGTCAGCAGGTAATCTGGCTATTTATTGTGTCTGGCCTGTGTCCAAACCGCACCAACAAGTCCCCAAGTATAGAATCCATAAAACGAGGGAATTTGTTTTAAAAGCTTTTGGTCAACTTTCACAAACTGTTTACAACTTTGAAGATTTATTCACTAGAGTTTATTAATAATGTTGAATCGGTGAAAACGTTATTAGTGTTGCATAATATAGCAGTAATAAGAAGTAGAACCATCAATGTCATATTGACAGATGTCACAAGCACAGCCTATCTAGTTAGTTTATTTCAGTTAGCCAAAAGGCTATATATAGTGTGGACGTAACTGTGTTGAGCATCTCTCATATGTAATACGTATCTGTGTTAAGCATCTCTCATATGTAATACGTATCTGCGTTAAGCATCTCTCATTTGTAATACGTATCTGTGTTGAGCATCTCTCATATGTAATAAGTATCTGTGTTGAGCATCTCTCATATGTAATACGTATCTGTGTTGAGCATCTCTCATATGTAATACGTATCTGTGTTGAGCATCTCTCATATGTAATACGTATCTGTGTTGAACATCTCTCATATGTAATAAGTATCTGTGTTGAGTATCTCTCATATGTAATACGTATCTGTGTTGAGCATCTCTCACATGTAATACGTATCTGTGTTGAGCATCTCTCATATGTAATACGTATCTGTGTTGAGCATCTCTCATATGTAATAAGTATCTGTGTTGAGCATCTCTCATTTGTAATACGTATCTGTGTTGAGCATCTCTCACATGTAATACGTATCTGTGTTGAGCATCTCTCATATGTAATACGTATCTGTGTTAAGCATCTCTCTCATATTATGTACGAATAAAGGAGAATACAATTGTTTATTTTTATTTGTTTATTATACTGCAACAATTGTTGCTGTATTATTATTATCACCACTCAAGCGTAAGAAGGATCTGTAAGAACCAAGACGTCGTAGTTCACAACAATTAGTTTTAATAAAGCTAGTTGTAGTGGTAATCTTTAGATCCACGATAGAAAAGATATTATTAAAGTTGTCCTTGACAGGTTTTTTAATACTTTAAAGTTTTGTTTCAGGTTTTCGTATTTATCTTAGGTATATATAAAATTCTCGTGTCGCTGTGTTTGGTAGAGAACTGATCCGAAAAGACTTGACCCATTTTGCTGAAATTACTCATGTGTATTCGGTAGGTATGGGAATTCGGTAGGGTTGTTGAACTATTTTTCATACCATTAAGTGATAAGGGTGACTCACTCCAAAAATGTATTATATTTTTTTATATTATTTGGTATGTATTAAAAATACATTATGTACCACTTAATTTTCACCCTTCTATCACCAAGTCCCACTGTTTAATAGCGATATTAGTACTATAATAATCTTCAACCCTTAGGTAGTCGATACCTACTTCACACTTCCCCTGTAGGTTATAGGGGCAGGTAGAAGGTGTAGGTTGTAGCCTGTAGGGGTAGGTAGTAGGGGTAGGTGTAGCTGTTGGTGTAGAAACTGCAGGTGTATGTAGGTAGTTATTTATTTATTCCAGATTGTAGTTAAGACAGCAACGTCATCTGTTGAGTATAACAGCTAGTTAATTAATGTATAATATCACCGTTCAAAATAGATATTTTATTTTAGTGCAATTAGCGTTATAAATTCTTTTCACTTACCACCCGTACACTCTCCAAGTCGAGAAGAGAAATTTTCATCGCCATAAAATGAAAACTCTTTTAATTAATTTTTTCAGTCGGCACGTGCCACGATCTTTAATTTTTGTGTCTAATGAGGGTATAGAATAACCCTTTTCAGGGATTTCGGGGCTATTCCCACACAATTTGAATGTTTGTACAGGCTCACGGGCTTTGGAATTACGTAAGCGTGCGCTTAAAATGATCATTGGGCTGGTTTTGTGTTGGTATAGATTTAAATTGCTTTTGATGATTAATGTTGGTTTTAATTAGGTATTGAGACATGATGTAATGCTGAAATCATTGAATTCTTAATCGGCTTTCAAAATTCTCAACGTCATGCTTCGGCACGAATGGGCCGGCTTGAGCGGACAAGTAGCATAACCTCACTGACAACCGGCGTGAAATTGCGTTGTGTTTCGCCGAGTGATTGAGGTTACCGGAGGCCCAAGGGGGTTTAGGGATTCTACCTAACGTACGTAACGAACCTAAGTGTGCAACACTTGAGGAGTTACAAGTGTAAATCATCTGGTGTTACGAGTGTCCATTGGCGGCGGTAATAGCTTACCATCAGGCAATCTGTGTCTGTTCGTTTCCTCCAGTCAATTTCATTAAAAAAAAAACTTTTAAATAGCATACTTTTAACAAAACTATGGCGTTAAAACTTTTGAAATCTTCTATGATGTATATATATATATATATATATATATATATATATATATATATATATATATATATATATATATGTTTTTTTTTATGATAAGAGTGATTTCGATTTCTAATTGTCAAATCCAGTTGGCCTCTTACGCCCGAAATTAATAATCAATCTTAATCTCATTTTAGCTATCTGAGATCAAGATTTCAATATATTTCAACGATCCTAGGATTAACTTCACGTCATTTTACGTCAATTTTTGTTTGAGAATCTGAGATTGGAGTCAATCTAAGATTAAAGATATGTTATTAATTTCGGGCGTTAAATAGATTTGCATTTTAGCGTTGATTAAAAAAGGTGTCACGTGTGTCAAAGGTGTCATAATCCCGGTCCAGGTCAGACAAATATTTTTGTGATTTTTTTTATTTCATTTTTTTAATATATTTTTAATTATTTTGTCATTTTATTTTTATTTGCTATGTTGGAGTTATATTGGAGCTATATTGGAGTAAATAAAATATTTTGAAAGCTTTGACGAGTTGGAGTCCGTAACGAGCTTCCGCCACTTGTCGGAGCTTTGAGAGCTTTGTTGCTAGTTAATCGGTAATCCTTAGTGCAGATATCTGTTTAAGTCCTTTAGATGCTATGAAAAGGTTAACTGTACTTAAAGTTTTTATAATCTTTAAAGCAAATAATATGTGTTTTTGCCTACGAGAAATTATAAATATTTTTTTGACTTGAAAAATTCAGAAATGTTACTCTAATTTAAATATTTTATAGGTAGGAATTTACTGCAAATCACTCCCTTTAAATAGTGTAATGCAATAATGGTTACCTTTTATTTGTACTTCCTTAAAAAATTGTTCCCCAACGGAAAAAATACATTTTATTCCCTTGAAATCTATTGCTTTAATAATAAATTTGTAATAATTAAAAATATAATGTGCTTATGGGTGTCATTAAGAGTTTGTTATTTTATACGCACAATAATAATGCTGAAATAAAAGCAATATAGCCTATATATAAGTAAACAGTAAATCCATAACAATTAACTGAAATAGCTCATATCTCATAATGAAATTACACAACAACCAACATTTAGTTGGTAACAAATGTTTCTGAAACCGTCGCAATCAGTTACTGAAACTTAAATCCAGCGTCTTACTGAATAAAATCAATTAGGATAACTAACTTACGTTGCTTATAAGTTTTGGTTACCCCTAGGCCCCTAGAGTCAGTGACCCTATCGTATTTGGTATTTAGTGTAGGTCACTAGTATATATTAATTTTATAAATAGAAAAGATTTGTTTGTTTGCATACAATAGACTCCGAAAATACTGGACCAATTTTAGAGTAGACCACGGGGAAGGCCATAGTCTACTTACTATCGCAGTAAAATGTACGGTTCCCGAGCGATATCCTGTTGCGTGCGAGAAGTCGCGGGCAACAAACTTTTAGCAAATAAACTTAAGTGAAATCGTGTAAAAAACAAAATTAGGTATAATTAATACAGTGGTCAAAATTACGATGTTTGGTGTTTTGCAGAGCAATACCTATACATTGGTGCTGGCAGGATACCAGTCCAGTGGGCTTGCTCGCTGCTACATAATGGTGTAACACACAGTCAACTATAATAGAATACCACAACATATGATATACACCCAATTTTAAGGGTTTCGTAATACTCAAGGAACCCTTGTAGTTTCGCTCTGTCCGTCCGTCTGTCTGTCTGTCCGCTCCTCTAGCTTAAGTAATTATAAATATAAATGGATGAAAGGTTCAATTATAGACTATGTATAGATCTCAGGTTCAGCTTTATAAGATAATATTTTTATACTTGTGATGTGGGGATGAAAAATATTTTTTCACTCTACCCCATCGTGTGGGGTATCGTTGAATAGGAATTTTAAAATAAAAGCTAGGTGCCACACATGATTTTTTTTATAAAGTCAACCATTTTCGAGTAATCGCCAGCCAATTACATTTCCAAACTCGGAGACTTAGAAAATTGCAATTTTTCATGCTGATAGCTTATGCTAAAATTCTCTTTAGGAAAATTATTTTGAACGAAATCGGACAACATCTTTTCAATTAATTTGAAAAAAATCTATTACGCGTTTATAGTTACGGAACGTTTTGATTGTCCCTTCTTATAATTTAATAGGTACTTGTAAAATTGGTCGCCACCGTTATGCGAACAAATTGCGGAGGAAAAAATTTCTAAGCATTTGTAGAAAATAAAAAAAAGTACACAAACTTCAGACATATTGAAATAATATAAACATAATAAATACTCCTGTTATGTGCAATAAATAAAACAATATTACGATATTTCAGATTAGATGTGACAGGATAAATCCAGAATTTGCTTTCAAAATGTATGATGATGTTCTCTAGGAAAAAATCGGGGTCACTGACTTCAGCGTAACAATATACACGGAAAAAATGTAAAATCTGCTCGGACAATATCTTAATATTTTACACGCGGATTCGCCCGCGTTAAGATAATAATAATTTTGTGATTATAATAAACCTTTCCTTCTAATTATGCCCGGTTTCCAAGGTGAATTTGTCGATAGTTTATCTTTTCATTAGCGCTATTGCTTCGACAACGGGTTTCTGAATAAAAATTGACAATATACAAACATAGTTTAACTCAACTGAACAATGAGGTTCGTTTATCGATTCCATAAATAGTAATAATATTTTATATTAAAATCCGTTTAATTTTATATTAAATTCACTAATATTATTTCACTTTCCAAAATCCATAAAATAATGTCGTGCAACACAACGGAACTTTAAACTTTAAGTCATATGATAAATTAAAACGAGATATTTTAGATCAATCAAAATTAAAAATCAACATCAAAAACTTTATTTCCAAATGAGAACTTTCTCAGAACAGACTTTTGTCGGAATGCCAACAGAAAAAGCTACCACCCGTTTCAACCCTGACCCGCCGAGAAGAATCGTTTAAAAAAAAGGGTAGACATTTTTTTCTATTAAAAGAAAAATATGTTTTACAATATTGTACGTATATTATATATATTATATATATATATATATATATATATATATATATATATATATATATATATATATATATATATCTCTTATTCTATGAAAACAATAATAATAATAAAAACAAAGTTCTATACGAAATTGCAAATACTACAGACCAAAAAATTAATTAGGTTGAAGACATATTGTGTCGGACAAATACGAGTAGGTCTAGTCCAATTACCATATTAATTGATGCGTGAGCAGTGAGCAGGTAGCACTGAACACTCTCAAAAGGCTGTGAACAGTGAATGGTGCGCGCTGCGTTTGCTGCCAAATGAACTATTACATGCTATCACACGTTGCTATGTATTATGTCCCGGTCGATTCATCGGTCCCAATTATCGTTCCCCGAATCTCGGTTCATTTAACGCGCTGACTCATTCGCATATGCGGCATATCGCGCGCGAGCGAACTGACTGACAACCGAACCGAGATTGTAAAATGTACCGAAATACTGTTAGATGTACCGAATTTTCTCTTTGTTCACATCTATTTTCAACACCCTGTAACTCGCAACTGAATGGCCCAATCAATAAACAGCAAACTTAGTACCCTAACCTATTATTACAATGAACTAGCTCCCACGGGAACACTGTACTATTTCGGGATAAAGAGTAGCATATGTGTTATTCTAGAGCTTAAACTACTATCATATTAAATTTCATCAGAATGAGTTTAGTTGCTTGAAAGAGTAACAAACACCCATCCATATGTGGAAAGAGTGGAAGTAGCAGGATGATCCACATTCTACGTCAATCGGTCTGCATCTGTTTATTAATTGTCTATACGTAACATTCAATTAACTCAAACACAAAGCCGCATTAACGTTACACGTGATACCTCTGATTGGAACGTAAAGTGGATTAGTGCAGCAAACGCAGCGCAGCACAAGCTATGCAATTCACGAAAGATGTCCACAATTTCCAGCGCTAACGCACTAACCACTGAGCTACAGACGTCGTCAAATTTAATCTGAACGTAAACAAAATTCAACCACATTAATATGTTCATTTACTAGCTGTTGCTGGTAATAATTTTCGGGATAAAAAATATCGTTTGTTGCCTAAGCTACTACCATACCAAATTTCATAGAAATCCGTTCAGTAGTCTTAACGTGAAAGAGTAACAAACATCCATCCATCTATTCATCCATCCACCCATCCATCCATCTATCCTCACAAACTTTTACATTTATAATAGTAGTAGTATCGCGCGGTAAATAAGTGATATTTAAATAATTGGATCTGGAACTGATTGGTTTCGAACGCGACATGAAATACCTGCGGCGCGTTGCGGTTTCGGCAATCTTCACTTAAATACGAAAAGGAGTAAATTGAGATCATATTATACTATATAGCCCCCCGGCTATATGCTATATAGTGGCCGGTTTCATTGAAACCAGACCAGCTACGCAGGAGTTAGTTTATAGTGTCCAAGTGTGTGCGCAGTTCACAAGGGCACTCTCTCTTCCTTTACTCCCGTAACCCAGTGGGACGGACCGACACGACGGGTGAGAGATCAGGCTCAGGACCGACTTTTACATGCCCATCCGACGCATGGATCATCTTTCTTGTCAGACAATCAGGCGATCAGCCTGCATTGTCCTAACCAAGCTTGGAAACAAATTTTTTTGTTGTTCCAATGCGGGAATCAAACCCACGACCTCCGAGTCGAGAGCCAATCTCTAAACCACTGGACCACGGAGGCTGTTAGTGTATTATGCTAAGTAATTAACTAAAGGGACACCAAATAAGAGACATAAGTGTGAAAGTTCTAAAATTAAAAAAGACACCAATTAAAAGGCATAAGTATCAAAGTCCTTAACGCCACAAAAGGACACCAGACGTGTCAAAGTACTCAAGAGACTAAGAAACATTAGGAGACACCGAGAGATACTGAGATACACTAGAAGACACTAGGAGGCACTTGGTATGCAAGTCGATGTCCTGAATTGATCAAAGAACAATTGTGCATTCTCCATAGTAATTGAATCTATGAATGGCTGTTGTGGCAGAAAATGGCTGTTTCTCCACTGCCAGGCCCGGCGCCGGCAAATAATATAAAAGACGACTGATTTTAATTATTTTATTTATGAATAGTACTCTTAAATATGAGTAACTTCTCAGAAAAAACAGAATTATGAAAATCAATATTTTTAAAGGTAGCGCTTTGTTTACAAGATTACGCAAGTTTCTTGAAAATATTCCATACAAAAGTCGCATTAAATATGACGTCTCACCGGGGTAAAATTGTATGAAATATAGGGCCGCAGGAACATATCTGTAAATATCTCTAAAATTTGTGTGTTTAAGTTAAATAACGGATAACTTAAACAACGTTGCTGTCTTTTTTTGATGCGTTAGTAAAGTCACATGACAGACAAAGACAGCAATTGTGTAAAACTTTTTATTCGTAACGGGGCTTATGTATAGTTAGATACTTACATACAAAACATATTAATTTTTTTTAAAAACTTTTTTGTATG
Source organism: Phengaris alcon alcon (assembly GCA_037179445.1). Classification (NCBI taxonomy): domain Eukaryota; kingdom Metazoa; phylum Arthropoda; class Insecta; order Lepidoptera; family Lycaenidae; genus Phengaris; species Phengaris alcon. Next base: position 2,362,784 of record JAYRCH010000155.1, on the reverse strand, counting down.
TTTTAAATGTACGTAACTACTGAACTACAAATGAAGTATTTTTTTTTACGTTAATCAAATAGTACGTTACACAACCTAATATTTCTGAATATATAAGTTAAACTAAATATTTCACATGCAGTCGTCTCCTCTGTTATATGGCACGTTTTTTCTCTTACAGACTAGGCACGGCAATGACTGATCTGAGCCTTTAGCCATCGCTATTTACGCCGATGAAAATCGAAAGTAAAAATGTATGGGTTTTTGACAGAAGCGCCGCTAAATGACTTAAACATCGCTATGTAACTTACCGACTCTTATATCACTTAGGGACGCTTATGTCAAATCCCATACATTTTTGTTTTAGAACTTCGTCTTCGTAATTAGCGATGGCAACTTGGCTAAAGGGTCTGATACATTTTACACTTACCGGCCGGACCAGTGCCGGGCCGGTAAGTGGAAAAACAGCTTTTAAAATTTCTTGTGCATTTTCTAATTTAAAAGTTTATTTAATTTTTATCCCCGAGGCAAACTGGGGTGTTATAACTTTGACGTGTATGTGTGTACAGGTTGTTTATAGTTAGTAAGAATAACCAAAAGATCAATTCTGAATCTTATATTCAAGGTCACAACATTGTTTCACAATTACACCATAAAAACCTATATTTAAATGGAAGGAGAGTGTGAGAGTCCGCAGTAACTAAAGTACATAAAAAAAACAAAATAGCTGACCACGATATCGAGGTCGCGAACTTAAATTTCGGCGCGCGAGCGTCACTAGTTTCGCGTATGTTATGATTCGCCGCGGAGTAGTTGTGCCAACTCCTCGTCCACAGCCTGTGATGAAGCCAATTGGTTGTAATCGATACCTATCGATAGTTCATCGACACGTGACAATGTGTCGGCAACGACATTATCTTTGCCGGAAATGTGTCTGATGTCGGTTGTGAACTGCGATATGTAATCGAGGTGGCGAAACTGTCGAGGCGAGCAGTTGGCTTTTCTTTCATGAAAAGCGTAACTGATCGGCTTGTGATCAGTGTAAACCACGAAGTGTCTGGCCTCCAACATATGGCGAAAATACTTTATGCTCTCGTAAATGGCCAGCAGCTCGCGATCGTACGGTGAGTACTTTTGCTGTGAATGGCTCAATTTCCGAGAAAAGAAAGCGAGTGGTTGCCATTGGTCGTCTTTCCACTGCTGCAGTACTGCTCCCAAGGCCAAGTCGGACGCGTCTGTTACCAGAGCGAGCTTGGCTTCACTTTCGGGATGCCCGAGTAATGCAGCATTTAATAAACTTTCCTTACACTGCTCAAAAGCCGTCAGAGTATCGCCAGTCAACTTGACTGGATGTGACGCCTTCACGGAGCCTGTGAGTAGAGAATTCAGAGGTGCCTGTGTCAGTGCGGCATTAGGAATGAAACGCCGGTAAAAATTTACCATGCCCAGGAACCTACGAAGCTGTCGAACATTCGTCGGCGCAGGGAAGTCCTTTATAGCCTGGACTTTGGACTCCAGGGGCTTGGTACCGGTTTCGGAAATGCTGTAGCCTAGAAAGGTCACCTGACGGACTCCAAAGACACACTTGGAAGTGTTCACAAGGATGCCGTACTCCTTCATGCGGCTGAACAGCAGTTCCAGGTGGGTCTCGTGGTCTTCTGGGGTCTTGGAGAAAACTAGGAAGTCGTCAAGGTAGGCGTAGCAGAAATCCAAGCCTCTGGTCATCTCGTCGACAAAACGTTGGAAGGTCTGGCCAGCGTTCCTCAACCCAAAGGTCATGAAAGGGAATTCATACAAACCGAAAGGTGTGGTAATGGCTGTCTTCTGAATGTCGTCTTCGAAGACCGGAATCTGGTTATATGCCTTCACTAGATCAATGGTCGAGAAAACCTTACAACCTGCAATGGAATGAGCAAAGTCGTGGATATGCCGTATAGGATAGCGGTCTGGAATAGTGCGGGCGTTAAGTAACCTGTAATCGCCGCAAGGACGCCAGCCGTTATCCTTTTTAGGGGCAAGGTGTAAAGGTGAAGCCCAGGGACTGTCAGATGGACGAGCTGTACCGCTATTAAGCATAAGCTGGAATTCTTGCTTTGCAATTTTGAGCTTATCTGGAGCTAATCTACGTGGATTACTAAAAATAGCTGGGCCAGGTGTAGTGCGAATATAGTGTACGGTGTTGTGCTTTTGAGTGCGTAAAGTGCCTGAAGGGCGGGTGATTTCAGGATATCTAGCAAGAATAGCGTGATAGCTAGTGTCGCCCATCGAAACCTTAATTGAATGAATAATACTATTCACAGACTTAGCAACACGAGCATTGGTACATAATGTAGTAGTACTATCTAAAAGTTTTTGATTTTTACAGTCTACAATTAAATTATAAGTACTTAGGAAATCTACTCCCAATATTGGCTTAGTTACATTAGCTACTGTAAAACGCCAAGGAAAACTACGCCTTAAGCCTAAATCTAAACTAAGGTCTAAAAAACCATAAGTGTCTATAGCACTACCATTAGCTGCACTTAGCTGAAAGTCCGTCTTGGTACGGCGTTGGCGAAGCGCGGAACGGGGTTAAACGCAGAGGTCACTGCCGGTGTCTACTAGAAATTGTAGTCTGGTGGTGCGGTCAGTGACAAAGAGACGACCTGAAGCAGCGCAGCAATCACCAGTCGTCATCAGTGACTGCTCACGGGGTTTCCCGACTTCTTGTTGAAGTCGCACGGTTTGATGCAGCTACGGGCCTGGGTTCCGTACTTCATGTGGTACCAGCAGAGGGGATGCCGGCGGTAGCTGGAATCGGATCTGAAGCGAGGGCGCGAAGATGAGCGCCTCCTGGGTCTGGATCTGATGCTGGAACATTGAGCTGAGCGTGTGTGCCTTTCAAGCTCTAGCGTGAGCCGTTCCACCATCCTCTTCAGCTCGGCAATCTCACTCGTCTGCTGTGCCGCGTTCGACGAAAAAGAAACTCCTGCGGTGTGGGGGGTGGCAATCTCCTGAATCCTGTCGGCGAGGTCGGCGAGTTGTTCCAAGGACTGGCCGGTCTGGGAGGCTAGCACTGTCTGCAGGTGATGAGGCAGACGGCTGGTCCAGATCGACTGTATTAAATCTTCAGGAACGGTCGGGCCGGCCAGGTCTTGAAGGTGGCGAAGAAATTGTGAAGGCTTCCTGTCACCTAGTTGTTCATGGGTCAGGAGCTGGCGAACCTTGGTCTCCTTCGACGCAGATAGTCGTTTGACGAGCTCGGCCTTTATTCGCTCATATTTGTTAAAAGCCGGAGGATTTAGTATGATATCCTTAACTGCTTTTAAGTGTACAATGTCGAGGTTATTGATAACGCTCGTGTACCTTTTTGTATCACTCGTAATAATTAAAACGTCGAACTGACCTTCAAGTAGCGCAAACCATATTTCGGGTTCCTCTGGAGAAAACGGTTGCACCTTCAAAACGTTGCTGGGGGAAGATGTCGTGGCCACGTGCTTTTTACGGCGCACGGTAACGCCGCCTTTCTGCGAGCACGCGGTCGCCGCCGAGTCACTGCTACTTTCACTCATTTTGTGTTCGCGGGGTCACCACTTATAGGTTGTTTATAGTTAGTAAGAATAACCAAAAGATCAATTCTGAATCTTATATTCACAGGTCACAACATTGTTTCACAATTACACCATAAAAACCTATATTTAAATGGAAGGAGAGTATGAGAGTCCGCAGTAACTAAAGTACATAAAAAAAACAAAACAGCTGACCACGATATCGAGGTCGCGAACTTAAATTTCGGCGCGCGAGCGTCACTAGTTTCGCGTATCGATCCAGAAATCCAACTAGCGAGCGGCCGCGCGGCGCACAGCGATATCTTCATACCGCGTAGGTACTCGCCATACCATAGAAAACCGGTCGGCGCGCGAGTCTCCCATGCGCTTTAGCGTAAACATCTATTTAATTATAATATTTTAAATGAGCTGACTGAGCACCTGATGCCTTGTCCGAGTTTTATAAATATATATATAATAAATACTTTTAAATGAAGTAAATAAGTGTATAAATAAAATTGTGTGTAAAATAATATGTAAATATTAAATAAGATGTAGGAGATCCCTACATTACTCCCCCCCCTTGTATGTGTGTGTGTGTGTTTATGTGTGTATCTGTAAATCTGTCTCCGGCATCGTAGCTCCTAAGCGAAAGACCTATTTGATGTGGTTTTTATTTTTAAAAACTGACGATGGGGGTGGTTTTTAACTCGTCATCATCAGCTCGCTTACCGATTGACAATGTCGAGTTAACTTAAAATGTTTAATTTTGTTATTGCCGGCTTATTAAAAGTTAAATTTTTAAGTTTAAATTGCAAGGTAATTCACACTTGCCTGTTTCGGATTTCAGATTTGCAGGCATAATATTATGTGTTTCGCGTGACATATTATGATGACATGGAGCTGAGCTGGAGGACCATAGGAACGCCGGTTTACAGCGACATTTTTTTAATCCCTATATATTGCGTAAAGATGACCAGTTTTCTTGGTCCAGAAAGAAAAACCCTTCCCATCTAATCCAATGATCTATAGTATGGCTTCAACAGCTTTATACTGTGATCCGATCCACTATAATCTTGATCCGATCCACTATAATCTTTTTTAAGAAACATAAATATTAAATTCGACCAAATTAACGTCTCACTGTATTCTTTTATTGTTGGTAAGTAATGACATTTAAATTGGTAGAATTATAGTGTAATATTGTCTTAGTGTTTACAAAATTATTAAATTGGATGTGAACAGATTTGGTTATATATATAAGATCACAACAATGTTGGCAAAAGTGTGAGTTTACGTCTAGTAATATTAAATTAGACCAAGATGTAACATAGTAACTAAATGGGCAAACCATTTAAGTTTAAACCTTAACAGTTGGAGATAAGATTGAATGTTACACCCTCCTCATAAGCCTTGAGAGGTGACGGGTATAAGCTAGAATTCAATTACTGCTAAATGCGATCATGAGCCATATCTCAGTATATTTTAATTAAAAACTGACTTTGCGCCTGAGTTTAAATGTATAAATTCTCTTGAGATATAAAATGTCATATTTATAATATGGAGAGCTCAGACCAAATGAAAAAGTGGAGAAAGAGCTTTTTCCAACAATAACTGAGACCGGTTTTTTATGTATGTACTGTGCGTGTAGCTACGCAATGTATACATAAAAAATCACACACCGCTACAGCTCGCCTTACAAGGCAAGGCGTAGTTTCGTTATATGTGTGTGCGTGATGCCGTGTGTAATTACACGGCAAGACGTAGCTTAGACCGGCCTCACTGTGGTTCGCAGAACTCTGTCTTCACTTTTCTATTTGGTCGGCGAGTCTCTTATATTATCATAAATCGTACAAAAAATATTTTGTTTTCATTACTTCATCATTTCACTTCATTTTTCAGCAGTTATTTGAAACATGTTGTGGGTGTATATTTTTTTTTAATTAAAAACATACTTCAGGTTTAATGCCCATACCCTTTTTGGTGGTTATAGGTAGGGATGCCAGACGTCCCGTACTTCCCGGGACGTCCCGTATTTTAAGTATTATTTAAAACGTCCCTCCGGGACAAGCGCTGTCCCGTAAATCGATCTAGGATTAAAAACTAAAAAGTGTCCCATATAAATAAATATGATAGCAGGCACCCTAAAACTAATCAAAAATGCAAAACCCCGCTCTATTGTCAGAAAACTATTAAAAATTTGTCACTCGTTAATTAATTTTGTTCTTTTTTTGTCCCGGGCATTGGTTAAACCTAGTATCAGCCACTAGGGTTTGGTTGGACCTAGTACTAGCCGGGATGATACCAGCTAGAACTAGTTTCACCCGAAAACAATCGGCTTATACTAGATTTAACCAAATATAAATGGTTACACCTAGTTCTGACCGGCCAAAACTAGACGTAGCCACACTTCGGGTTCTAGCCGTAACATATACGAACAAAGAGAAAATAATAAAAGGCCACCACACGTTTAATGCTTATGCATGTCACTAATTGACTATTCTTGTATCCTACTATTATAAATATGAAAAATTGTTAGAATAGATGAATGTTTGTGACTCCTTCACGCGAAGACTACTACTTTTGTATGGTAGTAGGTTAAGCTCTGGATTGATACAGGCTAAATAAATAAAAAATACGGTTCTCGCGGGATTTCTTTTTGCACGTACGTAGTCTCTCGCAACATCTAGCAATATATACGACTAAGCTGATGGTCCTCACAACTTATTTGCTGACGCTACTTTACCAAATAGCCCATAAATATCTTGAAAACCTGACGACATTCAAACGGCCCATCATATAATTTGAGCATGGCTGAGAGCCGATTATAATTATTCATGTCATTTATACTCCATTCATTTCATTTATGAATCCCGCAATGTTTTGTTATTGAAAATTCAATTGACTTTATAAAATTAACGAGGTTAAATAATGATGGTGTAAATAAACCGGCCCCAACGTGGTGTAAGTGACGCGTCGCCGCGCTATTAAACAAAATAAAATCCGATGTTTCATAGCACTGCTGCTAGATGTCTAGAGATGACTCTTACGTTTAAAAATACCATAAAACTTTTTATATCTTGAAAATTATTTCAAATAATAGTTCTATCCTTTTACATGTATTTTAGTATAACTGTATAAGCGTCAGCTCACACCGAAATGCGAAGCGATGTGACGCTCCTAGCTGCATTTTTAGGGTTCGTAATACTCAAGGAACCCGTATAACTTCGCTCTGTCCGTCCTGTCTGTCTGTCTGTACGCGCTTCTAGCTTCGGTAATTATGAATTGGAATTAGTTATAGTTATAGATTGTGTATAGATCTCGGTTTCGGAAATATAAAATTGTAATAGTTTTATATTTTAGGGGTGGCTCTATAAATGTGAAGTGGGGATGAAAAATACTTTTTCACTCTACCCCATTATGTGGGGTATCATTGAATAGTTTTTTTTTAAATAAAGGCAAGGTTGTATTTATATATTACATGACTTTTTAAAAAAAAACGACCATTTTCGAGTAATCGGCCTCCAAAGTGATTTATAAGTTGCCCCCCGTTTTGAGCGAAATCGGATAACAACTTTTAAAGTAATTCAAAGAAAACCTATTGCGCGTTGATAGTTACGGGACCCTCCTTAGATATGTCCTGCCATGCTCTTGGTTAGGTTAGGTTATCAAGATAGCGATTCCAAATTGAATCAAAAGAGTTGCTATGAAACGTGTAGATTATTGTGAGTAAATAAAGTTCAATTTTGAATTGCTATGTAAAAAATAGAGCGCAGTGTGGTCTCTGTGTGAACTGACCTAACTCTATGAAACAACAAAAGGTAAAGACGTTTGGGAATACTGTTGTAGTGTAGGAGCCTGGTGCAGCTCTGCATTACGCCTGAGTGATAGCCTAAGAGCCTTGCGAGCTTTTGAAACCGTATAGTACAGCCTGATGTCTCTATCCGAACTTATCTACAAAAAATACCTCTATTAATATATTCGAGTTATCGAACCGAAAATATCGAAAGCGGAACTCTAAAGTTCAATCTTTCTCACACGTTCAACCTTTGACAAGGGACAATTAGTATTTGAAATATGACAAACAACATGGTTTTAGGTTAACACGACAATCACTAAACATAAGGTATTTTCATTGTAAAACGTCTCTAGTGACAAGCCATGGGAATACGATCAGCCTACTTTTACTCTGGTTTCTGCCGTATGCTAGGGACGGCATTCCTTTTGAGTGCATAACTAAATAAAGCGCAGTAATTATTTTGAATCAAAGTGTTATATTTTTTTTATATTAATCTCATATCCACGACCGACAACCTCGTCTAGAAGCCACAACTGCAATACTATCTATATATTTCAAGACTTGGATGTTTAAGTGTAAGTGTCTGTTTCACAGTTTACTGATAAGTATCTAGTGACCAAAACTTTAGTCATTTTTCTACTTTATCTCAAGTGGAACAAAAAATGGCATAAGTTAACCAAAGACTGTGAGAAATTGTAAATAAGCAATCTGAATCAACAAGAAGATTATGTAACAGGCCCAAAGGACTTCCTTACTATGCCAAAGAATATATTATTAGGTTCTTACATATGAAATTGGCTTTTTGTCGTACTGGCCGCTTTGATCTCAAATATATCTTCGTTGGTTAGGAATTCCAATTTCAAATTTATACCGCTATTTACTCATGCATTTGTGTTTCGAAAACCGTAATTCATTGGTTTTTTCCTCTTTTGGTTTTTTCTTTGCGTCACTCTGCAAAATGGAAAACTTGAAATATCGTATTATTTTCGAGTACGAGTTCCACCGTGGCACCAGTGCTGCAGAAACGGCTGGAAGGATTAATGATGTGTATGGCGGCGGTGTCGCAAAAGAAAACACAGTTCGTTTTTGGTTCCAACGTTTTCGTTTTGGAAATTACGACCTGCAGAACAAGCCCCGTGGACGGACGACTAAAGTTGATAATGAAGAATTGAAAGCTATTGTGGAAGCGGATTCATCGCAAACCACGTCCGAGCTAGCTGCAGGCAGTGATATTAGTGATAAAATTATTTTAATCCACTTGAAGCAAATTGGGAAGGTGAAAAAGCTTGAAAGGTGGGTACCTCATGAATTGAGTGCAGCAAACCGACAAACGCGCGTCGACTGCTGCGTTACATTACTCAACCGGCACAATAAAGAAGGGATTTTAAATCGAATCATTACCTGTGATGAAAAGTGGATCCTGTACGATAATCGGAAATGCTTATCGCAATGGCTAAATCCTGGCGAACCAGCCAAAGCCTGCCCTAAGCGAAAATTGACTCTAAAAAAGTTACTTGTGAGTGTTTGGTGGACTAGTGCCGGTGTCGTTTACTACAGCTTTCTTAACTCTGGCCAGACGATTACGGAATATGACTATTGCCAGCAACTGCAAATCATGATGGGAAAGCTAGCTGCTAAACAACCGAGGTCGGTCATTCGCTCAAGCTGCTGCTTCAGGACAACGTTAGATCACACACTGCACAACAGGCGGCTACCAAATTAGATAAGCTTCTATTGGAATGTCTAAGACATTCACGGTACTACCCGGACCTTGCTCTAACAGATTACCATTTTTTTCGAAATTTGGATAACTTCTTGCAAGGGAAAATATACAACTCCGATGGGGCAGTCCAAAGCGCCTTCAAAGATTTTATTGATTCCTGTCCGAATGGTTTTTTTAGTAAATGAATCAATGAACTACCTATGAGATGGCAAAAGTGCATAGATAGCAATGGTATATACTTTGATTAAATAAATATATTATGTTTAAAAAAAATCGACTTTATGGTTCCTCCTTTACAAAACGCCAATTTCATATGTAATGACCTAATATATTGTATTAACAATATTTACACGGCTTTATGTGCGTGGCTAGACGTATGCGGGAGCCGCGCGGCGCTGCAGAACGTGGATTTTTTCAAGCCAGGACTCCCAAGATGTTCACAGGGACAGCCCCGCTAGTCGTTTCGTTACTTGAATCGACGATATAATTTCTCATTTATATATTATAGATTTGTCTGAAGTGACGTGACGTTTGAAATTATTTCGGTGTGAACCTTAGGTTTACGTCAAAGAATATATATTACTAACGTAAAGAATCGTCAGTCCACCGATTTACACGAATGACAGCTCGCGGCTGGGCGAATGCGGAGGCTGGCGGGCGTGAGTTTTTTCAGCCAGGACTTTCAATCACGGGGCTGGCCGCTGGTCGTTTCGTTTTTTGACATAATTGACAAGTTTAATTTCATAATATTTATGATAGAATACTGATTTGTCTGGCGCAACGTTTAAAATTATTGACGTGATAACGTCTTATGATTCGATGGAGCCGGCTGCACGCACGAAAAAACATGACTCATGCGGCGTTACCAGCGTTGCCGGCGTTACCTCACTAAACATGACTCATGCGGCGTTACCGGCGTTACCTCGCTAAACATGACTCATGCGGCGTTACCTCGCTCTGTTCCATTTCTTATGACGTTGTCACGTTCAACTATCGTCAGTAAACCGACTTTACCGACAAGCTATTTTTTTTGGTGTCAACCTTAGGCTTACGTCAACATGGCCGACATTCGGCGGCGCTAGAGCTGTCATTTCTAAAGAGTGTCGCCCCTGTGCTTACGTCAAAAGGGCCGACATTCTACAGTGTCGTCCCTGTGACTGTGCTACATTGTCGTAGCTAATAGTCTACGCCGTAGAGCAACGTAGCGCCTCTACGAAAAAAGCTACAATGCTAAAATGTGTACTGAGAAAACCTTGTCTAACAGATAAAAAAATCTTTTATGGACAAAAATAATCGAAATCTTTACTTTGATGCCTTGAAACACCTCATCTTTCAGAGAGTTAAATTATAATCACCATGTTTTATACAAAAAAACTTAAGAGGTGTCAAGGGACACCCGGATAGAACGAAGTTATAATAATATGAAGCCTATATATATATATATATATATATATATATATATATATATATATATATATATATATATGCTAGACCTTATAATATCAGCTATACATGCAGATTGCTTGCAGATTCAGAGATTAGCCGGAACAAACACACAGACTGACAGACGGACAGAAGAATGTTAACAATTTATATTTTATTGTAAGTACCGATCATACATTTAAATGCATTAAGTGAAAATAAAAAATGTTAATTTGAAATTACAAACAGACACTTCAATTTTGTTTATCTGTAAGATATAATATATTATATTAATTATCTGCCAAATTCACAGTATGCTCATGTGCAGTCGTAAACTCTTTTTGTTCGCACGATCAATAATTATAACCCTTTTTACGTATAACTATATTATTTATATTGATTGATTTCAGAATCTATCGATTTTCCAACATCATAAACATTCATATGATTACATCCCTATTTGAGTAGCAGAACATTCTAGAAAGAAATAACGAACACACACGAATTTGAATTGCGCGAAGGAATGTCGATAACAGTCACAATGTGTAATTGCTAAATTCTACATTATTGTCAAGGTCGTTTTTGTATCATTCTTAATAGTCGATATTACATTGTGATTTCGAGTGGCAAAAAGTGTCGTGCCAGTTTTAATTTTTTCCGTCTAGCCCCCTTTCGCAACCTACGATAAGGAACTTCGTTCCAAAAACCAGTAAAGTAAAAGCTAAACATCTGGTATAGAGTCGGCAAACGAAAATTGAACCTGGGAAATGGCAACAGATCTCAGGGTAGTTCAATTCTAAGTCTTATGGAAAAATTCAAATTACATGATGTTTAACTTGATGATTAATTATTTAGTATTAACATGATAAATAAAACGTGACACAAATGTTTTTTAGTCTTTGTAGTAAAAACCACGGAAAATTTGTCAAATTTTGGTTTGTCGAATTGGCTTTGAAGGGCGTACAGAGTTGTCGAGTTAAAAATATGCCAATAATCCACAGTTTTGGCTTTCATTCTCCAGACTCTAAGATGATTATGATGGATTCCATTGTTTTTTTATGGAGAGCAAAGCCAATATTGACACGTGAGCCGTGAGCCGTGTGTCGTGACATCGGAACGCAATTATGAAATGTCCTCATCGCTTCTAAATTATTTGATCGGTTTGTTATACGGTGACAAGTACAGTGCGCGGCCGAAAAGAATGCACGTCACAGGCGAGGCGTACATACGAGCTGGCTTCTTTGAGATTATTGCTTATTTTTAGTCTATATTTATAAATAATAATTTGCACCCAAAGCACCCGAAATATTGCGCTAACACGTTGTGATGAAACGGTTCCGTTAGACGCACGAGATGCGCCGAGATTAATAAATAATAACCTAACAAAGAGCATGACAGCATATTATCTAAGGAGGGTTCCTTAACTATCAACGCGCAACAGGTTTACCCTTAACTTTAAAAGTTATTGTCCAATATCGCTCAAAATAATTTTCCTCGAGAGTTTTTACCATGATCCGTCAGGATGGAAACTAACGTAAGTTTATATCTCGTATAGTTTAGAAATGCCAGGGCAACTTACAAACCACTTTGGAGGTCGATTACTAAAATGGTCGACTTTGTAAAAAGTGATGTATTCAACCTTACTTTTATTTTAAAAGACCTATTCAACGATAATCCACACAATGGGGTAGAATGAAAAAATATTTTTCATCCCCACTTTACATGTATGGAGAGACAGACACCCCTAAAATATAAAATTATTATTATTTTATGATGTCAAATCTATACATAATTTATAATACTAAATTTCATCCATTTATATTCCTAGTTATAAGAAGCTAAAAGTGTGGACAGACAGACAGACAGACAGACAGACGGATGGACGGACAGAGAGAAACTATAAGGGTTCCTTATGTATTACGGAACCCTATAAAGTCACTATTAATTTACCGGCTTGTATGGATAAAAGTGAACCTTATATTGATAGAAATACAAACAAATGAAAAATTACAAAAATATTAGATTTTCATTATTTCAAGGAGGGTAAGATTAATAAAGCGCTAAGCACAATAAAAACGAAATATCGTTGTTCTGTATTATAATAGACGTTTGCTTACGCGGCTTCCTATTCCGCAGACCTCAAATCAAACTTAATAAAGGTAGACATTTTCGGTTAAAGTAGAGTATCGTGTGTCCCTTCTTGTTCATAAGAGGCCGTCTATTTATCACGTGATGTTTTTCAGCTACTTTTTAGACCACCCCCCCTCCCCCTGGTAATATGTAGTGAGGTTTTTTACTACCTACCCTCCCACCTAAGATAACGTGTATTTTTTGTGTAAGTATATACTAAGTAGGTCATGTTCAAAGAAAAACCTTATCTTTAAAAACAGTATAATCGAATAATTTAAGTACTAAAACACTATACGAGTCATATTTGTCTTGTAAGTAGGAGTAATATTTCAACAAAACTGCGAATCTACAACTGATAAGAATTCCGGTATGCATAGACTAGATTCGAAAATTAATATACGTAATGACTCCTTTGTGGTGATTGTGTATTACGATTGTGTAGTGAAAAAGTTCAATTTCGAATAGCTATCTCAAAAATGCAACACTGCGTCTCGTTTCGTTGAGAACTGACCCTTACATTCAAAAGGTAACTCGCATTAGTGTATATTGTCAGGCAGCTCAGAACCGTTTTTATCAAATAGGCTATTTGACCTTTGCCCGGTCTATAATAGTATCCAGGTCAAATAGCATTCAGTAAAATCTAATTTCTATCTAGACCGGGCTTTTATAGAAAATTGAAACAACGACGTTACGTAAGTGACTTACATGAATAGCATTTGTAAGACGAATTTTATTCCCAAATTCCATAATATATTATGCGCCATTACAATAGGTTTTACCTATTGTAGTATCTAGAGCTCAACTAAGTACTTAAAGTCTTTCGGGGATCGTCGTTGTCATCTTGATTTCAAAATGCAGCGGTTTTTTGGGGGCTTTAGGGATTCCTAAGTTGAGTAGTTTTTTTTTTATAGTTTTCAGTATTTTTTTAGTAGTTTTGAGTAGAAATCGATGCTAGTTTAGTAGTTTCGCAAAAATAGAGCTGGCAATACTGGAACCAATCGCTTCAGTCCATCCGGCCGACTGATGCGATCTCGAAATTGCCCACAGACGATACGATTTTGCATCCGTTCAGGCCGAACTTAAGGTAAGCCGGACCATATGTGCCTCATATACGGTCCCTTAAAAAGGTCTACAAAAAAGTCCGCGATGGTATATATGATATGGTAGGGTGATGGTATATACGATATGTCTATCTCTTAGGGATAACCCACAAACATTTTATATCGTTTGCTTTTTACGAGAAATAATGGCTTATTTACGCAGCGATTTTAAGCAATACAGCATTAATCCTTATCCAATAAAGTACCTTAAGTACATTGTGCATTTAATATAGATCAATATGACCCTCTACAGCATGTGATTTAAATGAATATTTTCGAAAATATTACAGGTTTCTAATGCAGGGACATGGCGGTTGGAGGTGATAGGGTCCCGTTTTTACTCATTGGGTACGAAACCCTTAAAACATTTTCAATATTGTATACAAAAGTATATTGCAGTGAGGTTATTTGCTGAAGAAGATTTTTCAAGAAGATTTTTCTCCAAGAACACTATTCCACGTTAGTAAAATTTTTGTCTGTCTGCTTGTTCCGGCTAATCTCTGGTCGGTCCGATTTCAACCGGAACTTCATTGGCAGATAGTTGATATTAGAAGGAGTTGCTTAGCCTAATTATATCTTAGGATTATGTTTAAAAAATTGGGTTCCGTTAGAAATTATTTTAAGTTTATACACACACACACACATATATATATATATATATATATATATATATATATATATATATATATATATATATATATAAGTTGGTACGTTATATTTCATATCGTAAAAGCATCTTCTAGGAAGCATTTGCAAGGTATAACCTACATTAAATTAATCTTTATATGCTAGGTTTATGCATTCACTTAATATTTACTCAGGTTTATGCAAATTTTCACTCTGTATTTATCATTTACATAAGTTGAAACACAGCCACGTTCTTAATGTTTCTCGGAATTTGGGGACACCTACGAGCCCCCACCAAGACAAACCAAGGGAAGCGTAAGGGCACTACCAGACCACCTTTTCTCGAAGCGTTTCTTCGATTTTTTGAACCCTCATCACTTGGGTTTGGATTATACTAGACAAACCAAATTTGCAGGATATGTTCCCAATAGCAGACTTATTAAACATGCTAGGTTTTGATTATAGATGTCTTATACTTTAGATTTTATTGATATCTAAAAACCCCTGATTTCGTCACTGACTCACTGATGATCAACAAAATTATAGGGTACTTCCGGATGTCCTAGAAAGCTGAAATTTGGTATGTAAGCTAGTATTAGCACATAAACAGTATAAAAATTGTCAATCTTGGAACTTTTATCCTCCAGCCCCTTAAACTAGGGGATGAAAATTTTTAAGAGATTAACCTCTCAAAAAAATTTCACTCCAGAGTTCTGAAAATTGTTGAAGCGATCCGTGTTATAAAATAAAGTGAAGGTAAAATAAAAAAATAAAAAAAAAATTGTCATAACAACTTTCGAGAAAGAAGTGAAATCCCGTAAAAAAAAATTCATGTAAAGTGCTGCGAAAATACCATATGACTACGGTGCAAGTCATATGGTATCGTCTTGACATCACTTTACATGAAAACGTTATGTGTAAATGTTTGTATGATAACAATAAAATACTACTTTAAATAATAAAAAGAAATATGACAGTCGTATGAAAAACGACAATTCTCAATAGACATTAAGAAAGCGGATGTTCGGTATAAGGATATATAAATTTGGCTGTATTGTACGCGGAAATCCTAAACTGTGTTAAGGGGAAATCTGCTCGTTTTAAAGTTAAAAAGGAGTTGCTACTGTAAATAAAAGTCGTAGTAACGGTCGACATCCTATGCATTATTAAAATTCTATTGGCAGTGCAATGTGCAGGCCGACTAGATATGTATGCAGATAGGACACTTTGTACAAACTGACTACGACGTTCTTGCCAATTTTGCACCTAGTAGAAAGTAGCATCTACGGCCGATTCGAAAAAGTTTAGATAGAGAAATATCATGATTGTTTGTTCTAGAAGGATCTAGGATTATTATAATGCCAAAAATATGTTTGTCACCTACTACATATTATCTTCACTGGCCATAAAATGTATCCTCGAAGATATGAAGTTTAAATGAGATTACTGATATACCTACTGACCACCTAAACCCAGTAAAGGCCATTAAATAAATTGTTGCAAGCTTACATCATTTGGTACAATATGTTCAGCTCCAAGTTAATCTAAATGTAAAATAGTTAATAACTATAACCCGACTACGTAAATTATATAGCCTATGTTAACCAGGGCCGGTATTAAAGATATATTATATTTACACCTCAATCGTTAGAATCAGATTAGTAGTTTGGACGCTACAGTGGAACAAACATACAAACATAGAAAAATCATTACCCCTTTTTTCGGTTTCGCCGTAGTCGAGTAAAAATAGATTAAAGTCGACAATATTTATTGGTCATTATAATATTATTCTTTTGCATTTATTGCACTATAAATATTTAAATATGCAGCATTGTAGCGTGCTTTTGTTCTTTTAATAACGGTAAAATTTAATTGAATCTAGAAGGAGTTATGCGTATAAAATTTGTCATTGTGAGCAAAATACAAACCTCTAAAAATAACCCTTAAAAATCCTCCACCCAGAAGATTTTTTTCCCTAATCTCAGGGAGAAACCTCTATGTTGGCAACCAAACTCGCCCGTGGTCTTCTCCGGACCAAATGCGTACGTAACTTTTATGTTTTTTTTCTTTTTCTACCTGTTTTATATTATTTACTTTTACCTACGTTATGTATTATCTGAATCCTTTTAAAATGAACATTTATTATTTTATACATAAGAGTATTTTTCCTGAAAGTAAATGTGATTTGATTTTGGTCTCTCTATTTATATCGTATTTACTCATTTACCCCGAAGAGTATTCGAATAGTAGAGGTATTAGGAGCACGAAGCTACGTAGTGGAAGTACGAGCATACCTAATTGGAGTCGACTCCAACTTCGAATAGAAAACCTAACATTGAAATTGAATCTTGGCTCAAGGTTTGAAATACAGCAATAGCTTAGTTTATTTTGTGTTTGCGGAATCATTTTAATTTTTGCATTTCGTTAGTTCGAATTTTGTAATCATTAAATAAAAAATGATTACTGGTTATAGTGATTACAAAAGCTGTTAATTATATTCAGAGATGAAAATTGAAATTTCAAGTAGGTACCTACGGTAGCGTAAAAAGCGATAAGTAAGTTATTAACCTAAATAGCGGTACCCTATACTGCTTTTTAGGGTTCCGTAGTCTACAAGGAACGTCCGTCCGTCCGTTTGGCCGTCCTCCCTTGCTAACTCCGGTAACTATGAATATAAATAGATGAAATTTGCCATCATAAAATAATTATATATGAATACTTTTTGGATATAATTTTGTATTTATGAAGTGGGGATGAATTTTCTTTCAGTCCACCCCATTGTGTGTATTGTCGGGTAGATCTTTTAAAATAAAGGCAAGGTTTCATACATGGCTTTTTTATAAAGTTAACCAGTATCGACTAATCGGCCTACAATGTGTTTTACAAGTTGAAAATTATTTTGAGCGAAATCGTACAATAACTTTTCTATTAATTTGAAAAAAATCTATAGCGCGTTGATAATTACGGAACCCTCGTCAGACTTGTCCTAACATGCTCTTGGTAAGGCTTTTGTCGTATTCACACGCGCGTGTATCGCGCGTGAGCGAGTGAGGCAGCGCGCGGAACGAAACAGGATTATGATCACAAACAGTTACGTGGTTTTGGCTTCTGCATTAAAACGGACAGTTCGAAATATTTCTCTTCAAAAATATATTGTAAAAGAAAGACTCCCTTAGGCGTAGTTAATGAAAAATATCACCTTTCCCTGAGAAAACGTACTGAAGGGCTATTACCATAAAATCTTTAATTTTAACATCCAAAGGCACTCTTAAAAATACTTATTATAGACAATAGAACTGAAAAATTGAAGGATAAAATAAATAGGAGCTTAAACTCAAGAACGGCATGCCAATTTCAACTCTATTGTGTCAGTGATAAGGAATGTTATCGTAGTTTGTTTCCGATTATTTATTGAAGTAGGTTTTACACCTCATTGGCTTTTAAGGTTCATTAATCGCTATCTAGATTTATTTTTAAGTATCGAAAACAGACACTTAGTTTGAATTTTATCTACGTCTTGTTCCTTATAAGCGCTACGTTTAATTAAACATAGCGTAAAGGCATTTCATTATTTGCTTCAGAAGTTCGATTCTGGTAGTTAAATCCAATAATACAGTCACGATCCAGTCTCCAATTGTTAAAACTGCAAAATGGTATTCTCATAAACGTCAAACCAACGTCAAACCCGTTTGATTGGTCCAAACTCTAATCAAGACGATTAATTTGTAATTAAAAAAGTGCAATGCAGGTGTAAGTTAATGACGAGGATTGGGGTCTAGGAATCCGTTTAAATCGGAATATATCGCGTACCTATGGAATCCCATCCGCAATATATATATTCCGACTTCCAAAAAGCATAAGGTTACAACATATTCGGATTGATTTTACGTCATTTGCTGTTTCACTTCATAATATCATAACCCTCTGGACGTATTTTATAATAACGCGCGTTTTGCCCACTTTGAAAAATGAATTCAAGGAAATTAACCGTTTAGCATAAGTCTGTTACTGTTTCCTGATGAGCTACACAGTAAAAACCAAAAATCGACCAAGTGCGAGTCGGACTCACGTACGAAGGGTTCCATACGAAACGGCAAAAAATAACGTTTGTTGAATAGGAGCTCCACTTAAATATTCTGTTTTCAGTAGGTATTTGTTTTTATAGAGGCTACAGAAATACATCATCCGTGAAAATTTCAACAGACGGACGGACAGACAGACAGCGAAGCCTCAGTGATAAGGTCCCGTTTTTACCCTTTGGGTACAGAACCTCAAAAATCGGAATGCCGGACGGTAAAATTCCGTGTAGTGCAAACGCAAACGCATTTTCAATTAAAAGCGATTGATTTTGACGTCATTATGATGCTACCACATTGACTTGTTTAATGCGATTTTTGATTTTGGAAAATTGACGGATAATTGCTCCGCTTGTAGTTCTTTGTTTTTTATTAAAGCAATTATAAATGTAAATATTTTAAGATCGTTTATTCATTATAGGCAGTACCTAGGAGACCGAACTTTGCTGCGAGTTTAATAGACAAAATAATTTAAAAAATATATAAAATAAAAATGATTATAAATGAATCACAAAAATATTCGTCTGACCGGTATTTGAGACCGAGACACGAATTGGCCAACAACGCAAAAAGTCCAACGCTAACCAATATTTTATAGGCTCACTAATAAATCATTCACTCACTCATAAATCATTTAGTCAGTCATAAATCAATAATTTGTTCATAAAAATTGTATCTAACTATACAGATTTCCTCCTGTGTGGTAACATTCTGACCGCGTCAAAATAATAAGACAAATATGAAATAACCTAAAAACTAACTTCTATCGCTCTCTGTGTAACTAAGCCCTAAGGGTCATTTCACATCGAAACGAAACGATACACGCGATGGCGACGCGTTTGAATTATCTTAGCTCTATTCAAAATTGAACTTAATTCAATACACAATATGACAAGAATATACACGTTCCATTGTAAGAGTTCGAATGTCAGATTGCTCCGCGCTGCACAGCGAATGTGCAGTGTATGACGTCATATGAAACTTATAGCTTTTTGAGAAGTGACTAAAGTTCAATTTTGAATAGCTATCTTAAAAATGCAATGCCGCGTAGCGTCGCATATCGTCGCGGTGTGAACTGACCCTAAGTTTTATTATTACCTTCTGTCTTATTATATTGAAGGTAGAAAACAAAGTTCTATTTTATTATTATTATATATATTCTGTTAATATAAGAAGATAAGTCACTTACCTGCGTGTGCGAGTAGAACATGGAGAAGTTGGACACGATGACGGGGACGGGCAGCGCGATCGTGAGCACGCCGGCCAGCGCGCACAACGCGCCCACGAACATGCCCAGGTAGGTCTTGGGCGCCATGTCGCCGTAGCCTACCGTGGTCATGGTCACTATCGCCCACCATAGTCCAAGCGGGATGGACTTGAACTGGTTGTCGGGGTTGTCCTGTTGGAAAAAACATTTGTTACTTTCTCACTGTGTCAAAATGTGGCGGACCAATCAGCACCACGATTCTGAATCGCGCGTACCGCGAAAGAAACCGAGCATACCATCTCGCTCGGTCGGAGATCTCCCTTTGGGGCTTCCACTATTCCCACAAAATAAATTTTATTTATTTATTTATTATATTTTTATTTATTTATTACATGTAAAATATATGTCTAATTTATTGACGTGAATGCGTACTGTAGCCCAAGCAAGAATAATTGACAACTCCGTATTCGCAACATTGATGCCATTTGAACGGATGCCAATTGTGTGGGCGCTGTCTCTTCTCCTATTACAGGGGAGGCTGTGCCAATATAAGAAGATGGGCGCTGTCATAATTATCATACGATTCTCTTTCGATAACGTTACGAATACGTACTTGACAATTATTCCTGCTAAGCCCACTGCACTGTACGTACCACACACTGAAAACGCCCTCCGCAGTACCTCACCATGACATAAATACTAAGTATTAGTTTTGCCTAACCCTACGCACACAAAGCGTCATCTATGTGGCGGAGCGGTGGCGTAAGTGGTATCAAAAAGGGTCAATAAGAATTTTCGATTCTTTTTCTCTCACCAGGTGGCGCTTGGCAGCCCGACGGTCCTTGTCGTGTCAAAAAGCTGTCAGATGTCACGAATTTAAAAACCCCCATTGTCCTATTTTAAATGCGTTCCTTTACATTTAAAATATCGATGATCGTTGATGATCATCACATGGAATCACAGAATAGTTTAATACTTACAATTTTGTTTAAGGCATAATATTATATTACGATGACGATAAAACAAACTCACAACAACATGACAAAGTTTCCAACATTCGATAACAAACAGAAATAAATCTGGAGCTAGATTTGAAAACTTGTCGAAGGCTGTGATGGATGTACAGAAATTCAAATGCAATTTCAATTGCATTTCGTTTCAGACGAGATTTTTCATGAGTAAACAAAATTTTTCCGATAATTTTATTATATTTTGTGTTATGATTTATTGCTCTAATATATATGTATATTCCATTATATTACTTTACGGCATTTAGGTAGACAGAATGAATTACACAAACATAAAGTTTATAAAACCGGCCAAGTGTTGCAATTATGTGGTTTTCATAAAATTTATTTGCCGTTGGAATACCGAAACTGGGGACATGCCATTGATTACAGCTTATGTTTAATGTTAAAATTAGGTTTAGCCATGATTACTGACAAATTTTATTCCAAACAACAAATGCGAGTCGGACTCGCGCACGAAGGGTTCCGTACAAAACGGCAAAAACATTACGTTCACGTTCACAAACACGTGTTGTATGGGACCCTTAAACCCATACAACATACCCATACATGTAACCCTTAAATATTTATTTTGTTCTGTTATTAGTGTTTGTCGTTATAGTGGCAACAGAAATACATCATCTGTTAAATTTTCAACTGTCTAGCTATCGCGGTTCGTGAGATACAGCCTGGTGACAGACGGCCAGCGAAGTCTCAGTTATAATACGATACCGTTTTTACCCTTTGGGTACGGAACCCTAAAAACTAAAAGAATCCAAATCAAAAATCAATGTTTTATCGTTCGCGTCACAAGCGCAAGAGACGGGGAGGTATCGAGGTTCAAGGCGCAAGGCCTTAGAGCGTGACGGTTTTTGACACTTCGTGTTCGATTTTCTCGGGTGGCAGTTATAAGTCAAAACAAATGGGTTGGAAAATATTTCCAGTAAATGGAAATTTTAAATATTTTATTTAATATTTAAAGTTTCTGCTCGACCAGTTTCTGAACATTATCCTTTGCACTAGGACAACTCGAAATATATAAACAGGAAGGAAGTGAACGCATATTTGAAGTCCGTATTTACACGTGAGCATGTGTGTATGCGCACGATTCATCGGCACTGTCGAGCTATTTTGATTTTATTCCTGGTCGAGTGGAAATTTGTTGGATAGTACCTAATATAAGCCTGATGAGGCCAATAAAAGTCAATTATTTTTAGGAGTAAAAACTATAACCTGACTACACACATTATATAGGTTATGTTACCCGGCCCATTATCACTAATCTATTGACACATCATTCATTAAAATCGGATTAGTAGCTACGATGGAACAAACATATACATAAATACATACACAGACTGACAAAAACTTTACTGGCTTCGCCGTAGTCGGGTCAGAAAGTGACCCTAATTCTGTATGTTAACAAAGACACATGATTTAATTATATCCAAATATTTGCGGTGTAGGTATAATGAAGCCGTTACGAACAGAACTGATGTAGCCGTGGGGCCATGAATACAGGCGGCGGCGGTACATACAAATGAATTAAACACTGATATCTGCTAGTAATGTGCACAATGATAGTAAGATTTCAGTGTAATGCTTCCAGCGTGACCACGAAATCTTGCGGTGGCAGCAGCGGTGAACACAAGAGCTTCATATAAATTAGCAATGTGACTCGTACACAATAATATATTGCTAGAGGTATATATAATATGTTGCACAATTATATATTGTGGTCGAAATTCACCCACAATAACTCATATTATATTTTTTTTAGTTACAACTATATGATATTCCTTTGACTCAAAAAAGCAAATGTTGTGACAGATTGACAAACGTCAACGTGTAAGAAATTGTACAATCAAACGCACGGTAGTGTGTGTTAATAATCTGAGGTAGTGTGTGTAATTTTATGTATGCCTGAGCATTAAGTATTAAAAAATGATAGCTTTTATATAAACACACCGGCATATTTAGCGGAACACAAAAAAAAGGTCCATAATTAAAAAAATTTGGTTTTATTTTAAAATCTACTTACTACACTTCTTTTGTTTAAAGTTTCATTTGTTTTACTTAAAATGAGATCACATTAAGAACAGATTTTGCGAGTAAAGGCTATTTGTGAAAAATTGTAAATTTATGGACTTTTCATGTAACCGGGAAAAGTGAAAATTAATATTAAAATAACAATTAATTAAATTAGAAAAATGGTGATTAATATCGCGTATTTCCTCCACGTGCTCTTATTAAAGTTTCTACCCGTCTAGGCATACTGAGATTGATGTTATCGATGGTCTCCTGGGATAGTCTCCGCCATTCCTCAACTACGGCGATTCGCAGTTCTTCCACGTTGGCAGGAGCTGGAATTCTGGACTTAACTTTTCTTTTCAGCAAGTCCCAAACGTGCTCTATTGGGTTCATATCCAGTGATCTCGCTGGCCACTCCATAACAGTGATATTCATATCATTAAGATAAGCTTGAGTTACCCGAGCGGTATGCGGCCGAGCATTATCCTGCATAAAAACAAAATCGTCACCGATATATGGGGCAAACGGTACGACATTTTCTTCTAAAACTTCTCTGATATAGCGGTCTGCAGTCACTCCCTCTGTCAATCACTACCAAGTCTGTGCGAGCTCCCAAGCAAATGCCCTCCCAAACCATTATTGATCCACCACCGTATGCAACTGTAGTTTCAAAATTTGTCTGAATGTGTCGTTCTCCCTTGCGTCTGTATATTCTTTGCCTGCCGTCAATTTGATTTAAGAGAATTCTGCACTCATCACTAAACAATACCTTACTCCATTGGTCCGCGCTCCAAAGTCGATGTTCCTGAGCAAAAGTTAACCTGTTTCTACGATGATTTACCTCGAGCCTTGGAGCCTTGGCGGGCACAAATGAACCCAAACCAGCTTCTTCGAACCTTCTTCGTATCGTACGCTCACTTACGGTTACACCCCGCACTGCTTCTAACTCATGTCGGGCTTGGACGGCCGTCAAACGGGGGTTCCTACGTACACGAAGCCGAATGAAACGATCATCCCTACTCGAAGTGCGTCTTTTTCTGCCTTGTCCTGCTCTTCTCACATAAGTACCGGTCTCCCTGAACCGTTAGATACTGCGATGGATCGTTGAAACTGGTCGACGAAGATCTCTGGATATCACTCTGTAGGTTTGACCATTTCTTCGCATTTCGAGTGCCCTGGCAATCTCCGTTGGGGCTAAGTCAGGCATAATTCAGTCCTCAACTCAAAAAAGATACGTGATTAAAAAAAAACTAACAAAAAAAAGTATTTCAATGAAATTTTAAACAAACTCAGAAGGAAGAAATACTCGAAGTTCGCTCCAGATAAGGTGTATTTGAATAAAATTAAAACAATTGCATAAAATGTGATGTTCAGTTGTTTTCTTAATTTGAAAATATTTCTTTTTAAATTAAATGACGTATAAACCAGCCAGCAACCTTATATGATACTGATATCAAACCTTTATTTTATGTTCCGCTAAATATGCCGGTGTGTGTATAATGTTAGCTATCAATAGGGAATATGCATTAAACAATAATAAAATGAAAACAATTCATGCCAGACGTGTTACGTGACATCACATTACACCACTTCCACTTGTATGATACGATGATCAATATGTCTAATTGACGACATTAAACGTTTATATTTTTGTTATTTTCAATGTCATCAAAAATTTATTTCACTACACAGTTTATATAACAAGATAGATATATATAAATAACGAAGGAAATTAAGTGCATATTCGCTACTGCTAAAAATGGTATGTTACATAATATACTTTATGCTGATCGTCATTACATGTTGTGTTACAGCTCAGAGGGTCAGTTCTGCTAAATAAACCTGCAATAATACAATTACAATCGATTCCCGATACGCTAAAACTGTCAAACCGGTATTCTCGTAAACGTGAAACCATCGTGAAACGCATTATGATTGGTCGAAACTTCACAAAATCAGTTTATGATAACATGTCGCTTCACTTGTAATACAATCAAAGTAAAACGAAAGTCTACTGTAAATGCGAGAATTGAAGTTCAGAATATAATTTATAACGTCTTGCAGCACTGGTATCTCACAATTTGCATTTAAGGGACCAGGTATTTTTATCCGCTGTCGCGGTCTGCTGTATTCGTGGCCACACAGCTACAGACGAAACTCGCCTTATAAATATTAACGCCTGCAGTCGCAGCAATATATGGAAGAGGTTTGTCTTCATTACTGTAAGGCTGAGCATACACTGTTGTGTTGTGTATATAATATTGAAATATATCAATGCAAAGTGGTATGCGGCTTACGGCTTAGAATACACTGTTATTTATAGTTTGATTCGATAATAATCTTCTTATCTTCTTCTTTATATATAAAAACAGATTGCAATTCCAATCAATGTCTCGCTAAAACTCCAGAACGGCTCGACTTATTTGGCTAATTTTGGTCTTGAAATGATTGTGGATCAGGGAAGGTTTAAGCCACAGATCATGGAAGAATAAGAGAAAATACTAAAAACGTTGACTGAATTTTCCCCCACTATCTGTTCATTGTGTTCAATTTGTCACTTGACAGTCAAATATTTATAGGTGCGTTCGGTTTACATGTTTGGTTTACTTTTTTTAAATCTGTCGGTTCCAGTAGGTCGGTGTTAATGAGGTGTAGGTGTAGTTGTAGGTGTATTTTTTTTTATCTATTCCGGTCGTGCAACAACATGTCTCGGAACAGCCAGTGGTTAAATGCAGGTAACTAGTACTTACCTGGTTTAAAACATGGTATAAAGTAGCTATTCAATTACATGTGATAGTGATATTTTACAATAGACACAAAGTTGAATATCCAAATAGCTTTTAACTATTATCTGCAATAATACAATTACAATCAAGTCCCGACACGCTATAACTGTCAAACCGGTATTCTCGTAAACGTTACAGCAGCATCTATCGCCTTCTGATTGGTCCAAACGTCACAAAATCAGTTTACGATAACAAGTCGCTTCACTTGTAATACAAACAAAGTAAAACGAAAGTCTCCTGTAAATACGAGAATTGAGATTCTATAATAAAACTACAATCGCAATGAATTATATTACAGTATTTATAGTTATACACATCGAAAGTTATAAATACTTTACGACTTTGAAAACTATTCAGACTATGTTGGAGTTGAATGACATCTGATTCCATATTTGGGAGAAATATAGAGGCTTATAAACTTGATAATATGAAAGACCTTAATATAATAAAAGTATGTAGGTAGTACTACATACTTTTATTATATTAATACTTATTTTATGTCATTCAACTCCAACATAGAGTTGAATGACATCTGATTCCATATTTGGGAGAAATATAGAGGCTTATAAACTTGATAATATGAAACTTAATATAATAAAAGTATGTAGGTAGTACTACATACTTTTATTATATTAATACTTATTTTATAAAAGGTTTAAGTTGCAAAAAAATAAAATATAATATGATTTTTCCGCATATTTTATACCTATGCCTTTTTATGGCTAGCATTAGTATGTAATTATTTCTAAAGTCGAGTTAAAAGTGTTAAATCAAATTTGATCACATCATTCACTGTTAATGCTTAGTATAAAGACGTTTAGGCAATAAAAATTCTAGTAATGAAATATTCTCGCCGCTGAGGCCATTGAAATTAACATATTGACAGCTTAATCGCCTTACAGCTGATTTAAAAACGAAGGAAAAGACGTCTTCAAATCAGCTATGAAGTAAATCAGCTGAATGTGTGAGGTCAATGGTCACAGCGGGAAGATTCGTTAAATTCGTATATTTTTTCGACTTTCATAAATTTTATTCTGCCTAAACGTCTTTACATACCCTGAAATTTTCTGCAATTGATTTTGCAAAACGTTATATACATATGAATTGACCCTTAATCCTTATATTGCAAATCTTAATTAATATTTAAAAATATAAAGTACCGATTTTATTGAAACCTTGCAAAAAGCTTAATCAATATTTATCGAGATATTGTGACTGTTGATAAATTTATAGCTGATTCGTTTTAACTTTACAATCAACTGATGAATTTCTGTTGAAACGGTTATGCCGTAAAAAATAAACGAAATATTTTTGATGTTTTTTAATAATAGCATTGTGCAATAGGAACCATTTTCTTGGAGAATGTTTTTATGCCTTCGTGATCATAGATTCCATTCATATTTCAATTAAAAAATAGAATTCTACACAACAGACAAGGGTCGTGAGCCTTCAAATATAAATACTCTCCAAATGTTTATATAATTGTACCGCCCATTTATATATATATATATACACCACCGAGTTTGTTTCGCCGGTTCTTCTCGGCCGGTTAAAGTTGAACCGATGGTAGCTTTTTTTTGGCATAAAAATAAAATGTTTTATTTTCATACATACAGACACTTCATACGCAATCATGAAAACATTTGCCACAAAACATGTAGATAAATATATTATTATTTTAACGCAATGTTTCGTTTACATTCTTTGAAAACCTAGTCATGTTGGGCTCTGGCCACCCAAAGCTTAGAATTATAACTTAGATAAGCACTTTAAGGATCCCAGAGGTATCCATTACGAGGGATCGTCAGAATAAGTTGGTAGGTCTTCGGGGCATTCGTTCAGAGCATACAACTCTGCTCAGACGTGTCATAGTTAAGTCTTAATTGTAATTAACTTTAAGTTTAACTTTAATAAATTTTTATTATTTTTTAAAAAAGTATTTACCGCTCCCCAAAGTTTGACTGGCGCAGCCGGAGCGGATTTTTCCGTAAAAAGTACGACCTTCAAAATTAGGACGGCATAAGGAAAATCCGGAACCATCAAATAAATTTTGTCAAAGTGAGCAGCGGGAACCGAAAGCGATGATTGCAGCGGCGGGTTGGTGAGTACAACTTTTCACCTTCCTTTCCTTTCGTTATTTTCGGAATCGAACCTTGTCCGTATAACGTTATCTGGTTTTCAATTTTAGATTTTAAGTGATATAAAAACGTAATTAAATAAATAAAATTAAATGAATTAATGTGAAGTAATAAATATACGAGTAATATATAATTGTGTTAAATAGTGAGAAATAATTTCCAATTTAAATAATAAATTAACATTGAATTAAAATTATTCCTTGTTAAATTAAATGTTATGCAAAGATTAGTTATAGTTACTTAATTGAATAATTATATTTTTAATTAAATTGAGCCACTATATATCGTCACGTTTTATAAAATAATTGTTGTGTTATGTTAAGAAATTTTATATTTTAATATTGTGTGGATTTTGTGTGTTAAAAATCGTTCTCGTATTTTCTTTTTACATTTTAATATTTTAAATTTATTTTTACAACAATGGAGCAAATTACTTTAATTCCTGGCGAATTTCTAAAATTAATTCCTCTCTTCAATGGTGATAAACGTCACCTTAATCTTTATTTAAGAAAATGCGAATACGTTATAGATAAGTTTAAGGGCGGCGAGGCTCAGAATCTATACTTAATGCAATGTATTATGAGTCGCCTGATAGATAGTGAAGCTGCACTGATTAGCGAGCGCGAGGATATAGTTACATGGTCTCAGTATAAAGAAATCTTAATACAACATTTTGGTGATCCTAGGAACGAAGAGTGCATTGCTATAGAGTTAGAAAATTTGAAAATTAAACAAGGGGAAAGTTTTCTTGATTTTTGCAATAGAATTCAAGCCGTTCGTTCAATATTAATATCCAAGGTAAATCAAATTACGAATGCTGAAATTAAGCAGAGTAAAATCATTATATACAACCATACCGCATTAAATGTATTTCTTTATAATTTACCCGAGTACATGGTGAGAATAGTTCGTTTAAAGTGTCCGGATACATTAGAAAGGGCATTAAGCATAGTTTTAGAGGAAGTTAATTTTAACGAGCAGTACAGTGCGAAAAATAAATTATACGCTAGTACAAAACCGCAGTTACAAAATTCTAATTTTAAAAATTATAATGCAGTTAATTTTCCTTTTAATCAAAATAAGTCGCAACAGCAGATTCCTAAATTTAATTTTGGTATACCCCAGAATAATTTTAATAAGCCACAATTTAATAGCTTTGGGGCTCAGCCTGGTCCATCCCAATTTGGATATAGGCCTAGTTTTAATACGAACAACCAATTTGGATATAAGCCGAATTTAAGCAACTTTAATAAGGGCGGTTCGTTCCCTACGCCCAAAATGACACCACAGCAGTTTGGTCAAAGACCACCACAACCGTTTGGCTTTAGACCACAGCAGCAATTTGGTTTTAGACCACAGCAGCCATTTGGCTATAGGCCTCAAATGAATTATGGTTTTAAATCTGCAATAAAGCCTCAGGATACAGATGTGTCAATGAGGACAGCACCTTTTAATAAGCCTCATCAATTAAATGAAATTCATTTTAGCGAAGACCAGAATATTGATCCTTATTTTAATAGTGAGATAAATAACTATGATCCTAACATATGCAATGAAAATTATGACTTAAATTACGATCAGAATTTTACAGATTATGTTAGTGAAGAAATTACAGAATCAAATCATGAAAATTTTAATGAAACCCAAAACAATCATGTTAGTGTAGAAAATTTTCACATAGTAGCCTCAAGTTGCCTACAGAAAAAATAGAAATAAACTGTGACCCTAATTTAAAATTACCATATATTTTTATCCCGGAAATTAAAGCAAAATTTATGATTGACACAGGAAGCACAAAATCTTTCATTAAACCGGAATTAGCATATCACTATTTTGAACCGTATATACTTAATGAACCATTTGAAGTAGTTAGCACACATGCATCCAGTAAGCATAATGAAGTTATACAAATACCACAGTTACCCACACTTAAATCTAATACATTTCAAAAATTTTACGTTTATAATGTTGATTCTAGATATGATGGGTTAATAGGCAATGACCTGTTAAAACAATTAGAGGCAGTCATAGATCTAAGAAATAAAATACTTAAAATTAAAAACGCACAAATTCCCATTATATATAATGACTCACAATATAAAATACAGTTACCACCACGTTCAGAACTAAGGGTATCTTTACCTACCACTCAATATTCAGGAGATGCTATTATTAATTTTACAGAATTTTGTGAAGGTGTACGCATACCAAGTGCAATAGTTAAATGCATAAATGGTTACGCTAAAACAGTTATTCAAAATTTATGCGATGAAGAAATGACTTTAACAATAAAATCTCCTTTTGTAGTAACTAAATACGAAGGTACTAATTGTGAGGCTAATAAAATAAATACTACAAGTGAATTAAATAGTAACATAGAAATAGATAAACTATTAGAACAAAATTTAAATAAATTAAGATTAGAACATATGAATAAAGAGGAAAAAGAGAAAATTTATGAGTTGTGTAAGGAATACAAAGATATATTTTATTGCGATAGTTTACCACTTACCTTTACTAATGATATTAAGCATTTTATAAGAACCAAAAACGAAGACCCTATATATGTTAAGCCTTATAGGCATGGTTTTGCACAATCTGAAGAAATAGAAAGGCAGGTAGAAAAACTTTTACATGACAATGTTATTCAGGAATCCTTTTCTCCATGGAGCGCACCTGTCCATTTGGTCCCAAAAAAAATGGACGCATCAGGTGAGCCTAAATATAGAATGGTTATCGACTATAGACGCCTCAATGAGATCACCATAGACGACAAATACCCTTTACCACATATAACGGATTTATTTGACAAATTAGGCAAGAGCACTTATTTTTCAACTCTGGATTTAGCAAGTGGCTATCACCAAATAGAGATTAATGAAAATGACCGTCAAAAAACTGCATTTAGTACCCAATCAGGACATTACGAATTTAGTAGGATGCCGTTTGGCTTAAAAACTGCCCCGGCAACGTTTCAACGCACTATGAATAACGTCCTGAGAGGACTTCAGGGCATTCATTGCATGGTATATATCGATGACATAATAATTTATTCAAAAAGTTTAGCAGAGCATATAGATAGTTTAAAAAAGGTTTTTGATAGATTGCGGGCCACAAATTTTAAAGTTCAATTAGATAAATCCGAGTTTTTAAGGAAGGAAGTACTGTACTTAGGTCATACCATCACAAAGGATGGACTTAAGCCAAATAATGATAAAATTAAAGCCGTATTAAATTATCCTATTCCTAAAACAGTTACCGAAATCAAAAGTTTCCTTGGCTTGATCGGTTATTATAGGAGGTTCATCAAAGACTTTTCAAAGGTTACTGAACCCTTAACATCATGCTTAAAAAAAACGTAATAAAATTGAAATTAACGAAAATTATATACAAGCGTTCCAAAAATGTAAAGAACTTTTAGTAAATGCACCCATTTTACAATATCCGGATTACGAAAAGCCTTTCATATTAACAACTGATGCATCTGGCGTTGCTTTAGGAGCAGTGTTGTCACAAGGCCCTCTTGGTAGCGATCATCCAGTTGCATATGCTAGTAGAACCCTCAGTGATACAGAAAAGAGATACAGTACAATAGAACGCGAGTTGTTAGCCATTGTGTGGGCTGTCAAACACTTTAGGCCTTATATTTTCGGAAGGAAATTTACAATATACACCGACCATCGTCCATTGGCATGGTTATACTCTATAAAGGAACCCAATAGTAAACTGACTAGATGGCGGCTTAGACTACAAGAATATGATTTTGAGGTAATATACAAAAAGGGAAAACAAAATACCAAAGCAGATGCATTATCACGAATTCAATTAAACGCTTTAGGCTCTGAATCTGATGATAGCTACGTTTCAATGAAAGTTAATGTAAATGATAAAGATAAAAAGAATTCGAAATTGCAGAAATATCTTGATGAAGTGATATAGCAAAAATAACAAGGAAAAAGGAGAGTGAAAATGATGAAATTATATCAATTGGTTCCGATAGCGATAGCAAAACCCTAACTATCTCTGATACATCTAAAACTATTTCAGTTAGCCCTAGGAAATTAGATCAATTAGAACAGTACCCCATACCATCCATATCCAGTCATACAGATACTATACATTCTGATATAGAGATGGATAGTGCTGGAATACCAATTTTAAAGGAAGCAATAGATACAAAACCAAACCAAATTTTAGTCTTCTCGTGGCTTAAAAATGAATTAAACGTTAAAAACTTATCTACCCCTAAACGCAAAATATTGGAAGTATTTTTACCCCTTCAAAATACCGAATTAGTTAAAGATTTTCTAAAAGAATATATCCGTCCGAAAATTAAATACTTTATCTACTTTGAAAATATGGAACATAGGGCAGATTTTGCCAATACCGTAATTAAATTATTTAAAAAGGATACAATTGATCTGATAGAGTGTACAGAAAGAGTAATTTTTATAGATGATGAAAATGAGCAAAAGGCTATAATAAAGAAATATCATGAAGGCAAGACGTGCCATCGTGGTATCAAAGAAACTACAGTTAGGATAAAGCGCAACTATTTTTGGGATAATTTACAAGAAACCGTAACAGCTGTATTAAATGCTTGTAAACTTTGTAAGAAGATGAAGTACGATAGGAAACCACTTAAACCCTTAATACAGCTAACTCAAACACAAGAGGCACCTTTTCAAGAAATTTTTATAGATTTATTCAGTATTGAAGGAAAATATTACCTTACTATCATAGATGCTTTTAGTAAACTAGGGCAAGCAATTGAAATTAGTAATCGCTCCACACCCGAGGTAGTGCGTGCTTTAATTAAATATTTTTCATTTTATGGCATACCAAAAAAAATTTCAAGTGACCCAGGTACCGAATTTAACAATACATTAATGCGAGAATTAACCGACATGTACAAAATAGAGCTTCACATTTCTACACCAAATAATCCAAACTCCACAGGAGTGATAGAAAGGTTCCATTCCACTTTAATAGAAATATATAGATTGGCTAAGTATGAGCAAAAATTTACAGATGCTGTTTCTGTTATGACATACGCTATAATGGCTTACAATAATACAATCCATAGTGTTACTAAGCACACACCATTCGAAGTAGTTTTTGGGCACACTGATTCCAATAGCACATTTGACGTAGATTTTAATAAATACTATATGCAACAATTACTCACAGATCATGCAAAAAGAACAAAATATTTGTATCAATATATTTCAAGTAAATTATTAGACTCTAAGGAAAAAGAAAGATCAAAAAAAGGCGGTGAAAAGGAAATCGAATTTGAGACAGGATATTCTATTTATGCCAAAGCAGTAAATACTAGGAAGAGTAAGGATAAGCCGTTATATCAAAAAGCAAAAGTTAGTGGTGCAATAGAAAGAAATGTAGTTCCAATTCAAGTAGGAAATAGAAACACAAAAGTTCCTATTAAAAATATAAAACGGCCTCCACAGGTGGTGCGTCGTAGTTCTGGCGATGATGCAGGAAAACCAGGCTCTTCAAGTTACGAAAATAGAAGAAAATTCGGGGCTTCTACCACTTAAAATAGGGAATGCATACATGCAAACAGATAAGTGGGTTATTATTAAGATATTAGACTTAGAAAGAATAGCAGATAATCTAGTATATTATATAAATAGTTACAACGAATTCAGTATGTTAATAAATACAAGTAAGCCGTATCCTAATGAATTTAGTAATATAAAAGATCAAGTAGAGTATATTCGTGATTCGACAATAAATAAGATTAAGCAAATTTTTCCTTTACAAAAATTCAAACGCGGACTTTTAAATCCCCTTAGATCCGTCGTTAAATCGATTACTGGCAATTTAGACCATGAAGATGCACTTCGTTATGACAGTCTTATTGAAAATTTATATAAAAAACAAAGTTCTATACAAAATAAGATCACCTTCATTACCAAAATTATTGAGCACCATGTTAATAGCACTGAGGTACTGTATAATAATTCTTTAATTTTTAATGAGCGTCTTAAGAGGATAGAAAGAATGTTAAAAGAAATTAATACTAAAGAAAATAATTCAATTTATTCTACTTATGTTTTAGGTATGTATACTACTTTTATAAACAGTTTTCGCATTTTACATGTTACTATTAATGAAATAGAAACCGCTCTAGCATTAAGTAAGGTTGATGTATTGCATCAATGTATAATTAATTCCACAGAATTATTTCAAATATTGTCACAAGTCGAAAAAGTTCATAATTTAGTTTATTCTGTATCCATGAATAATTTAGTTAAAATAGAAAGAACTATTACTGTTAAAGCTTTTATTAAAGGAAACCAGATCACGTTCATATTGGAGGTCCCGCTTATTAGTAATGATACTTACGATTTTTATAAAATGTTTTCTTTACCGATGTATGATGAGCAAAAAAATAAAACATATATCATTATTCCTGAATACCCTTTCCTTATGGTGAAAAGTTCAAAGTACATATCACTAATATCGCCTTGCCAGCAAATCTCGGAGAATGATCAGTACCTGTGTACCGAAAAGGAAATAGTCCCCTATGTCTCTACAACGTGTGCGGAGCAGATGATGGAGTATAGCAAGGATACGTCTCTTTGTATGCCAAGGGCCGTACAAATAGAAGACTTAAAGTTACAAAAACTTCCCTCGTCCCGATATATTATGTATTCCAGAAATAAGATTGTAATTTCCGAAAAGTGTGGAAACGAAATAAACAAGACGCCGGTAATTGGTACTTATATTATAAAAATAGAAACCGAATGCGAAATTATTATTGGGAAAATTCATCTGCGCAGCGAGCAACACGCCTTAAGAGAAATAAATTATCAGATAATGCCACAACTACATTTCCCTAAACCAAAGAATGAAATTTCTCAGAACCTGCCATTGGATATAAAAGGCGTTAACCTGGATGATCTGAAACACATGTCAACGATAATCAAATCGCAAAAGTTCAGTGATAGTGATGAAGTGCAAATAATAAAAGTCAATAGTGTCAGTGTTGCAACCCTTATATTGTATGTTATAATTTTGTGTTTCTGTGTATCCCTAGTGTTATATAAATTTAGAAATAAGTTAATTTTACTAAAAAATCGAAACCCTCAGAACTCAGGAAATTCGTCTGATGGTTTCGAACTTAAGGGGGGAGGAGTCATGTTGGGCTCTGGCCACCCAAAGCTTAGAATTATAACTTAGATAAGCACTTTAAGGATCCCAGAGGTATCCATTACGAGGGATCGTCAGAATAAGTTGGTAGGTCTTCGGGGCATTCGTTCAGAGCATACAACTCTGCTCAGACGTGTCATAGTTAAGTCTTAATTGTAATTAACTTTAAGTTTAACTTTAATAAATTTTTATTATTTTTTAAAAAAGTATTTACCGCTCCCCAAAGTTTGACTACCTAGTAGGTAATGTTGATATTTGGAAAATTAATTTTCATAACTTCCTAATTTTCTTTCGTTTGTAATGTCATTTTAACATTAAAATTGCCGGCATAAGCTACACACATCTCAGTCCCATTTTCCTGAAAACTCTCGTTTTCTTCGTCAAGAAAAAATCCGGTTTCCTTATAATATGGAATTCCTATTTTCTTATTACTAATTTGTTTTTTCGTTAGCGTTTTACGGGCAAAAGTTTATGAACTCTACTTCCAAACATA
The DNA here is from genome assembly GCA_037179445.1 of Phengaris alcon alcon. Classification (NCBI taxonomy): domain Eukaryota; kingdom Metazoa; phylum Arthropoda; class Insecta; order Lepidoptera; family Lycaenidae; genus Phengaris; species Phengaris alcon. The sequence goes on along the minus strand of JAYRCH010000155.1, from coordinate 2,327,563 downwards.
TTTTTTTTCCTATTTGATTTAATTTTAGTGGCTTTCTTGTCGTGTATAAGTGAAATAAACACAATAAAAATACAGTATCCCGCGTGAAAACTTTTTCGGTATAAAATGTAGGCTATATTTTAATCCAAAGCTTATAATACTACTACACCAAATTTTAATCACAATCAGTTTGGTAGTTTTTGCGTCAAAATAATAAACATCCATCCATCCATGTATCTATCTATCCATCCATCCTCACAAACATTCACTCTTAGAATAGTAGTATACTGTAATATTATGTTATTTTGTAACCCATCTGCATCATATACTCAAACTTGAAACTTTAATATAAATAAGGTTTGAATGTAAGTTTCTCTGGCAAGGAGCCCGCATTGTAAACACTTGGCACTGGGGAGAGTAAGAATAATGTTTCACAACAACTGTGTGAATTTTTAATGCTTAGCTACTAATGCGGTCTGGGGATACCGACTTTTTTAAATAAACTTATTCACAACACAATTCTGCCGTGGGAGACCGGATGCTTCTGCACGAATTTTCCGTCAAGAATAGAGAAATACCACGGCCTTTAAAATAACGCTTACATTGTTTCCCTGAGCGAGTTAGGGTACCGGAGGAGGTTTGGTGTTTTAAGGATTGACAATGCAGTCTAACTCCTCTGGTGTTTCGGTTAAAGTAATTGCTTACAATCAGGCAATAGTCAATACATCTACTCGTTTCCTGATCTAGCGTTAGTTTTAATATTATGATTTATAACATTAGGTTTGGTATTAAGTATAAGTCCATCGTCAAAATATTATCTATTTTATTTACTAATTTCATGTTTTATCTTTACCGCCTTTTAAGCCTCCGATTATCCTACTACTATTATAGATGGATGGATGGATGGATGGATGGATACTCTTTCATGCAAAAACTACTGAGAAGATTTGGATGACATTTGGTATGGTAGTAGTTTAAGTTCTGGAATAACACTTCGGCTCCTTTTTGACCCGAAAAAGCACAGTGTTCCCGTAGGTCTGGCGTGGTGTGGTGTGGTGGCGCGCAAAAGTTTTTGCTTTTTATTGCAGCAAAATGTACGGTTCGGTACGGTACGGCATAGTCTAGTGTAAAATATAGCCTATTCATGACAAGATACAAAAATGTCCTATCATTGTCACCTTGTCATGTGGAAATGATCTTGTATTTTATAAAAAGACGCCTTGACGTCGTTACCGGCGATTGGCACGTGAAATATGAGCTTCCATTATTTACAGGTAGACAGATAGACAGGTTAACGGGTCGGTATTACAGGTAGAGGTATAAAGGAAGAGGATTTCCGCGTGTCACGTATCGTATTACAGCATCGCGATGAATTGAAAAGTCGATAAACATAAGCGGAAAGTTATGTGAGACGATTATGGATCGCCTGATGATAAGCGATTACCGCCGCCCTTGGACACTCGCAACACCAGCGCAGTTACACTTGTACACACAGGTGTTGCGACTTGCGTTCCTGTTCCTTAGAATCCCCAATTCCCCCCCTTGGGCCTCCGGTAATTTCACAGGTACAAGCTTTTTGGGGGCATTTTCTATGCAAACATTATTGATATACAAAAGTCCAAAAAAAATACCACCTGATTCAATTCCCCAAATTCTCGTAATTGACTTAGATTTTCATTTTACTTTTATTGAATTATAAATAAATCGTCTTGATATTATCGTAAACTGATTTTTGGAGTTTGGACCAATCAAAACTTGTTTGACGTTGGTTTGACGTATATGATATTACCATTTTGCAGTTTTAACATATCGGGACTGGATCGTAACTGTATTATTGCAGGATTAAATTAAGAGAATCGACCTTCTGTTCATTGGTTTAGGTACTTATATAATAAATTATCCCCCATCACCTCCTGTCGCTTTACATTTCAGGAGTATTTGACAAAAACAAGAGCATTGATTCGCTACTAATAATTAGTCGTTAATTTTTTTATAAATGAGCGGCGAGAGACTAATATCCTATATGAAACCAGTCGGTTAATAAATAGGAATTACTTAAAATATGAAATTATGCGTAACGCGCATAATTGCATTCAGAACTTAATAGTATTGCTTCTCCGACTAAGTAAAAAGGTTTTAATTTAATATGTCTTTTGATTAGACTTCCATACAACAATTGCATAATAAAATAAGTGTCATTAAATAAGTTAAGTTGTCAGTTACAAACTTAAAATGTAATAATATTTTCCTTCTCAAAATGAGTTTTTTTCATTGCAGACAATCTTATATAAAGCAAAGTAAAGACGCACGCACAATTATTACACAATAATATCATACTTAAAGCAAAAACTTTAAGTAAAGTTTACAATTGCGCGAACAGAGGGGTACAACATTTGGCACATTTAAAGTTTATGTGGAGGAATATGTGCAGAAAGCCAATATTTTAAAATAATACCAAAAATTAATAAAAATAACAAAAACAGACTACCTCAGATTAATAACTCATATTAGCATGGTTTGATATTAACACTTAGATAAATTATTGGTCTCGGCGCTCGACTAGATACCGCGTTATCTAACAACAGCAGCTCCGTGAATGCGGCAACTCATTGTTGTAGTGTGCGTTTATAATATCATTGTGTGTAGGACAACTTCTAGTGTGCGTGAACTCGGTACGTACATCTGACACGAATATTTCAATGTGACGGGCTCGAGCTCGCCGTCTTCGGCGTACTATTTTTTGCCGCATTTTCCAAGCACGCCAGCGGTATCTAGTCGAGCGCCGTGATCAATCATTTAACTAGGTTTTAACAATTAAAATTATTGAATATTTTTTATAATTTTTCGAATTCCGACCACTAGGCCACTTCTAGTATAGGTTAAATATGTATCAGTTATGAATATTTTTATAATATTAAGTACCTATATAGTCTCTTGTGTTTTTTTTTGCAATGAATTAGCATTGATCTTACTTTTTACGGTTCATCGCCATGTCAATGCGTCGTCCAATTATGATTGCCAGGTAGAAGCAATAAGCGCGCCTGTCTATAACTTGACGCATAAAGAAAAATTCACTTGTACACACACCCTTACAATATACGCATTGAAGCAATGTAGACCATGTTTAAGTGGATGTTTTATTGCGAACTTGAGACAGCCCAGATTCATTTACATACGAAATTGCTCAAAATTTTGCGACGCGGAGACATTTTGTCCTTAAATTGATATTTTGTCGCGAAAGTTTGTATGTATGGATACATCCATATATCCATACAATTTGTTACTCTTCCACTCATAAATTACTGAACGGATTTTGATGAAATCGTAATAGATTAGACTCTGGATTAACACATAGGCTATTATCGTAGCAAAATGTACGGTTCCCGTGTGATTTATTTGGGCGTGCGAAATCGTGAGCAGCATAGTCTAGTGGAAAATATTGTTTAAGATAATATTATAATAAGTACCTGAGTAACCGAGCTTTGCTCGGAGGTCTAGGAGATAAAAAAAATGGATCACAAATATATCTTACCTGGAGTTCGAACCCACCACATTCCGAATTTCTGAACAACGCAAAAAATACGTATACCAAACTGCAAATCGGGTTGACATTTTAGAGTCAAAATTTTGATATATTGTTGTAGACAAAAGTAAAAACATATACAACTTAAAAATACGCAGTTTCCCAGGGACAAGACTTAGCTAGATCGATTTTTCTCCCCCAAAACTACTTGCATACTTAATTTAATGGAAATAATTGCAGCCGTTTTGCAGATTACGATAGTATATATACAATATTGTCTCGTTTAAAGTATAAGATTACTTTGTAAGCACCACTTGAAATGTTAAGAGTTGAATGTCATACTAACATATATAGTACGTTATAAATTATAATAAATAACCTAACCAAAGGCATGTCAGGCCATGTTTACGGACGGTTCCGTAGCTATTAACGTGCAATAGGTTTTCTTTAATTTTCCTGTGGGCTTAGCACGAACAATTAACAACAACGTATTCGTAATCATTATCGAATGAGAATTGTATGAAAATCACGACAGATTTTTCATTGGATTGTTTCGAATACGCTGTTGTAAATTGTTCGTGCTAAGCCCACAGCTGTCTCGTTTATCTATATATAAAAGCTCACCTGTGACTTTTCCGCATAATACACGAGGCTCGCGAAAATCACGATGCCGAGCACCAGGAAGAACACCAGCAGCGTCAACTCCTTGGCCGACGCTTTGAATGTGTGCACCAGTATCTTAAGTCCTGGACTGTGCCTCGTCAGCTTGAACAGCCTCAGTATCTTGATGATGGAGATGAACTCCAGGATGTCAGCTTTGTCGATGCTCCGTTTCACCACCGTCAGCTCCACGACAACGTCCATGTAGAAACTGAGTGTGGCTATGAAGTCTATAATGTTGACCGGGGATTTGACGAACTCTATTAGGTTGGGTGCTACCTGCGGACAAAAAGTCTTACTTTAGTACATATCATTGAACCTTAACCACAGATTAAAGTAAGAGAACCAGATAAGCACCTACATAGTAAACTTTCGATTTGATTGCACTACTACAAGCATATGGTGTGTCCACAATATCGCGTACACGACAATAGTGGAAAAATCTGGTTAAGATTCCGTCCGATACCGTCGAAGGAACGTCTTCGAGGAAATTTAATGTTTCGTTTTTGACAGGTAAAAAAAATTTCAAAAATATTATATTTGTGTCAAATGAATGTTTAAACTTTATAATATAAGAATATTAAACCCAAAATAATATCAAACAAAAAAGTGGTAATGTATTGTATTGTGTGTATGAAAAATAATAGAATAAAACAAATATATCTTAATTTACTTATCTTATGATTATATTACGTAAGCAAATATTTATCTAGGAGATGTCTTGCTTTATTATAAGAACGTCCATGACTTAGTGAATAGAGACATTCAGTGAGTCACACGCGTGATTGTGTGTATATGCATCGTGCAGGTTTGATGCCGGGTTGTGATGTATACCAATTAGACTTTCTCCATAACCATATACTGACGCTAGAATTATGAAATTATAAGTTACCATGTAAAATATTGGTATTATGGTACGGAATCCTACGTGCGCGAGTCCGACTCGCACTTGGCCGGTTTAATCGATAGCGATAGCGATAGCGTTAACGCAACACAACTGTAACCGACCGAGTGAAGTTGAAGTCACGACTGCATGCAGTTAGTATTGACTTCAGACGACTGCTGCCGACCGCATTGAGAGGATACGAGTATTACGACTGAACGAAGTCTGAACGTACAACTGTATGCAGTTGAGTACATCGACTGCGCACGTTAGCTGCCATGCAGTCCTTCTGGGGGCCTAGCAGGAACAATTGACAGCTGCGTGAACGTAATGTAATCGAATGTCAATTGTATGGGCACTGTCAAATTTTCATACAAATCTCTTGGAATGAGAATTGTATGAAAATCTGTCAAAGTCATGACAGCTCCCATACAAATTTCATTCGATAAATTACGTTTACGCCGCTGTCAAATATTCCTGCTACTCACCCTTGACAGCCTAATCTCTATGCATTTGAGCTGGTCACTATACAAGCACTTATGTAAACATGTACCGGTCTGTGGTAAATTCGCTCACGGTACAGCCGAGTGCTCGAGCGTTATAAATGGATTGGCCAAAACTAAACGCTGTTTGTATTTTGTGTCGACTTTTGGTCAATAGAAGTTTTTGGGTGAAAAAGTAAGCTAACACTCAGGGTTGAGGGCAGTTTTAATTATTAATATTGAATAAAAATATGGCCTAAGCAGAGTGACTGAAACTAAATCATTTGAATTCCAAAATCGTGTCGTGATCCAAACCCGTGTCGTGACACTTCAAAAATATAATTAAAAGTTGCAATTAAGGTAAGTTGGGGCAAGAGGAGACTTTTTAACCGATTTCTAGAAAGGAGGAGGAGGAATAATTATTATAACCTTATAATAATTATATTAATTGGATTGTTATACAGTTGTCTCTGACAATATTTACCGACAGACCATTTTGGTCCAATTGACAATTATTATACAATATACTATACAATAAGGTTTGGTAAAATCAATTACGGATATATTGGGCATATCATCTACTGCTTATGTATTAAGCAGAAAATAATTTAACAATTTCGAAAGAAATAATATTATACTATATAAAATTTAATTGCGCTCTCTAAGGCGCTGAGGTCATTAACCTCACAGTAACAGCTGACTTTAAACCGAAAGCAAAGTCTTTGCCTAACTAATAACAGTTCAGTCAGCTGTGTAAGATCAAAGGTCAAAGGGATCTGTAGCGCCGCAACAAACGTAACAACCTAAATTAGTATTTTCTTTTTCGATTTTTTTAAATTACTTTTCGACCTAAACGTCTTAACATAAGCAGTAGATCATATGTCCAAAATATCCGTAATTGATTTTACCGAACCTTATAATATAGTGGTCATAACTTATGAGGGTTTTTTGCGCAACATAGGTACACGCTATGTCCATGTTAGCCGCAAGAAGCTTGGTGTTCTTAACAGAGCGAGACAGTACTTCAGTCCGGACCAACGCCTACAACTCTACAAGGCGCAGGTTCGGCCTCATATGGAATATTGTTCTCATCTCTGGGCAGGGGCGCCAAAATACCAACTGCTCCCTCTGGATCGTATCCAACGAAGGGCCGCTCGAATTGTTTGTTGACTGCCATAGTGTTTCAAACAGCTTGGACCCCTTGGAATTACGCCGAGATGTAGCTTCACTCTGCATCCTCTATCGGTTGTATCACGGGGAGTGCTCTGAGGAATTGTTCGGAATCATACCACCTGCAACTTTTCACCATCGTCCCATGCGAAAAACATACCATCCTCATCACCTTGATGAGTGGCAGTCTTCCACCGTGCGCTTTTCGCGTAACTTTCTGCCGCGCACTGTAAAACTCTGGAACGAACTGTCACCAGCAGTATTTCCGGACCTATACGACCTGCAAACCTTCAAGAAGAGAGCGTATTCCCTCTTAAAAGGCCGGCAACGCATGTTTGCTCGTTTGCCCCCTTATTTAATAAAATATATATATATATATATATATATATATATAAGGCTAAGAACTCATGAAGCTGTTTTTGCCCGTGCCCGCCGCGGTCGTGTAACTGCGGTTTTATTTCTAAGCTCACGAGACCGGTTATTTGCGCGGTTGAGATTATCGCCCGCAAATGTGGCGGGTGTAGATCGCAGGACGCGTGGTTGCAAAAAGGCAAACATTTACATAAGAATTTCTGAATTTCGCTCGCCAACCGAACGCAAAGCGCGCGGGCGCAACCCGCCGAGGCTGCGGATGACCGCGGGCCGCGCGATACTACAAGTCGCCCGCAAGTGCAGCGGGACCCCGCGAACAACCGCGCACACTGCGGGTCTAAAACGCGTCGTGAGTTGTGCTTTAATTTTTTACATATATATCAGCATTCTACAGAAGCCCGCAACCGCGGCGGGCGAGGGTGTTCGCTTCGTGTGTTCTTAGCCTAAAACGGCAAAAAATCACGTTTGCTGTATATTTGTAATTACTTCTTGCTAAAGATTTTTTTTATACAAAACTATAACACATAAGTACGTAAGATGTAAAACCAATGTTACCGGGGATATTATTACAAAAATATTGACACCTCATTCATTCAAATCGGACCAGTTATTGAGTCGCTACGGTGAAAGAAACATACATATATATACATTAAATAGACTTTCAAAATCATTACCCTTCCTTTTAGCTTCTCCGTAGTCGGGTAAAAATTCCCCTCGTCATAAAAGTTCCATAGTTTTAATTTATGAAGTCCTATTTTATGGTACCCATTTATTAAATACTAGCTGTTGCTCGCGGCTCCGCCCGCGTGAGTATAGTATCCCTAGGGAACACTACTTTTTCGGGATAAAAAGTAGCCTATGTTTTAATCCAGAGTCTAAACTACTACCATACCGAATTTCATCAAAATCCGTTCTGTAGTTTTTGCGTGAAAGCGTAACAAACATCCACGCTTTCACATTTATAATACTAGCAAGAATGCTAACTTAAAAACAAGCATCTGAAATAAGCGGGATTTCGATAATTTCTTCCATTTTATTTCGAAGTAAAAAAAATATCGGATTGAATTACAGAGGAAACAGATCGATTTGTTCGGTTCGTTATCCCTTTACCGAATATCGCATATTCGCATATTTACTGCAACGAGCCAACATAAAGAGCTCAGAATGAAATCCGTAATACTCGTAATAATATTTACACCTCCTCGGTGTGTATGAAATCCTGGTAATGGTAATTTATGATTCGCATTTTGGCGTTTTGGTGACGATTCGTATTTAAGTTGACTGGGGAAAAGTAAACAATTTATTGAACTACGTCCGTAAACTGAAATGCCACCTAAATATAAACGACTGCTCATTCTTGAGTAGCTTCTAAACATAAAATGTGTCATTCGAACTCAGAACCAGCTACTCGAACGTTACTAAGCAACCGTTAATATTTGAGTGAGCGAGATTATTTGACGCTTGTTTTCTGTGCGGCTATGGTTTCTCTCTAGCGGAGCAGTCTCAATGTGAGATGATGACTGAGATGATTCTGACGATAATCGTGTAGCTAAATTACTAATATATATATATATATATACCCTTTTTTTAAGATAGCGTTTCAAAATAGAACTTTATTTGTTACACATAAAATAAACATTTCATTGCGAGTGTTTAAATAGATTATTTGACTGAATATTTCTTATTGTATAAATGAAAAGTACTTGTAAATACACACACCGGCATATTTAGCGGAACATAAAATAAAGGTTTGATATCAGTATCATATAAGATTGCTGGCTGGTTTATACGTCATTTAATTTAAAAAGAAATATTTTCAAATGAAGAAAGCAACTAAACATCACATTTTATGCAATTGTTTTAATTTTATTAGCTTTTCTTATCGCGTATCTTTTTGGAGTTGAGGACTGAATTATGCCTGACTTAGCCCCAACGGAGATTGCCAGGGCACTCGAAATGCGAAGAAATGGTCAAACCTACAGAGTGATATCCAGAGATCTTCGTCGGCCAGTTCAACGATCCATCGCAGTATCCAACGGTTCAGGTAGACCGGTACTTATGTGAGAAGAGCAGGACAAGGCAGGAAAAGACGCACTTCGGGTAGGGATGATCGTTTCATTCGGCTTCGTGTACGTAGGAACCCCCGTTTGACGGCCGTCCAAGCCCGACATGAGTTAGAAGCAGTGCGGGGTGTAACCGTAAGTGAGCGTACGGTACGAAGAAGGTTCGAAGAAGCTGGTTTGGGTTAATTTGTGCCCGCCAAGGCTCCAAGGCTCGAGGTAAATCATCGTAGAAACAGGTTAACTTTTGCTCAGGAACATCGACTTTGGAACGCGGACCAATGGAGTAAGGTATTGTTTAGTGATGAGTGCAGAATTCTCTGAAATCAAATTGACGGCAGGCAAATAATATACAGACGCAAAGGAGTACGATACATTCAGACAAATTTTGAAACTACAGTTGCATACGGTGGTGGATCAATAATGGTTTGGGCGGGCATTTGTTTGGGAGCTCGCACAGACTTGGTAGTGATTGACAGACGGAGTCTGACTGCAGACCGCTATATCAGAGAAGTTTTAGAAGAAAATGTCGTACCGTTTGCCCCATATATCGGTGACGATTTTGTTTTTATGCAGGATAATGCTCGGCCGCATACCGCTCGGGTAACTCAAGCTTATCTTAATGATATGAATATCACTGTTATGTAGTGGCCGGCGAGATCACCGGATATGAACCCAATAGACCACGTTTGGGACTTGCTGAAAAGAAAAGTTAAGTCCAGAATTCCAGCTCCTGCCAACGTGGGTGAACTGCGAATCGCCGTAGTTGAGGAATGGCGGAGACTATCCCAGGAGACCATCGATAACATCATTCTCAGTATGCCTAGACGGGTAGAAACTTTAATAAGAGCACGTGGAGGAAATACGCGATATTAATCACCATTTTTCTAATTTAATTAATTGTTATTTTAATATTAATTTTCACTTTTCCCGGTTGCATGAAAAGTTCAAAAATGTACCATTTTTCACAAATAGTCTTTACTTGCAAAATCTGTTTTTAATGTGATCTCATTTTAAGTAAAAAAAATGAAACTTTAAATAACAAAATAAGTGTAGTAAGTAGATTTTAAAATAAAACCATATTTTTTTAATTATGGACCTTTTTTTTTTGTGTTCCGCTAAATATGCCGGTGTGTTTATATATGTACTATGTAGTAAGAACATTGTTGCTCATATCTCCGAAATTATCACGTTTGTAATTGTATTTAATATAGTTTATGATTTCTATAATGAATGGTTTTGTATTGCATGTAAGTCAACTAATTATGTAGGGATTATACACTAATTATGTAAAAAATATTCCAACTTTTTGTACATTACAAAACTACATATAAAGTTTTATATTTTTTTACATTTATTCAGTTAAAATAGCTCAATATTTTAGAAATGGAACTAAATATTTTACATGTAGTCAATTACCCTATTATGCAAGCTCGCCGCTTTTGCAATGAAACATACATATTTTTGTGAAGTGAATAAAGTACAATTTTGAATAGCTATCTTAATAAAATACAATTTTTATAATAAGCTGTGACCCGACTACGTAAATTATATAGCCTATGTTACCCGGGCCATTATTGTGAATCTTTTGATACCTCATTCATTAAAATCGGATCAGTGGTTTAGGCGCTAGGGTGGAACAAACATATATACATACATAGGCTGTCAAAATCCTTACTCTTCCTTTTTGGCTTTGCCGTAATCGGGTAAAAAGAGCGCGCCGCGTCGCGTTTCGTTGTGAGGCTTGATGTTTAAATATGAGTCCCATACGTCCCATGACGTACGGACAGCAAAAAAATATATTTTAAGATTTTAGCTTTTTAAATCCTTTATTTTAAACGAGATTTACGGGGTGCGCGGAGGTACGGGGAGCAGGTGTTAGTTTGTGACACTAATTATTACCATCAAGCATCAGGTATTCCCGAATATACTATATATTCCGGAAATACTAATAGGGTTCCCTTCAGGAAATTCTCAGGTTTCTAGTAGGTAAGTAGATTGTAAATAAAACTGTATTGCCAGTTAAATTTGTTTTCCGTAAAGTCGGCACTTAGCTGATTTTTTTTTAATAAACGCCAATAAATTCTGTAAAAGTGGTTTCTAGCGGATAAAATAAATGTTATTGATGTTAAAATACAAATATACCTAATATGAATTAAGACAAAACAGCGCGTCCTTTGTTTTTGCTGACCGTACGGCGAACTCTCCGCAACCTCCCGATAACGAGGGAATGATTAGGTTACGATACAAGTTAATAGCCGGAATTAACATATAGATGAACTCGGTTATGGCAAATTGAATATCATTTGAAGGGTTAAAGTAAATAAAAGGGTTAAGAGATCATCATCATCACTTGGGCTGGGACTATATTATGATGCGGAATCCGGCGGGCCTGGGAAAATTCGCAGCACTAAAAATAGAACTGTCAAGTGTCGAGCTGTCAGATTTGACATTGACATTTGACTTGACACTCGCGTGTTCGATTTTCAACTCTATTGTTTATTGTATATAGCCCAGAGTTCTATTTTCAGTGCTCTGAATTTTCTCCAGCCTTCCTGATTCCTGATAATATAGTCCCAGCCTCAGGAGGTGCTATCATTGACACCGCGTAAAAGCGCGTAGGCGCGGCACGGTAGCGTACCTATAGCACGTTCAAAGAAAGGTTTGAAACAAATGAAATGTACATGCAAAACAACTTCATTTGATACGTCTTGACGTATTGTATGTAGACTTCATTCGTATCAAACAATTTCTTTATGCTTATATTCGTACCCCCTTACTAAAAAAAAGATCTACACAATGGATCACTTAAACAACGTTGCTGTCTTTGTCTGTCAAGTGACTTTTCCAACGCGTCAGACAAAGACAGCAACGTTGTTTTAGTTATACGTTTGTAACGTAGTTACTATGCTTAATTATTTTAGTCATTCCGGGGCTTTAGCGCCATCTATCGGCGCACGTCTTTACTAAAACGGCGTTAGCCTTTCTTTAATATTTGGTTCATAGATAGATTTTACTTCGGTCTATAATTTAAAAAAAAAATACCGGTTGTCTGTAAAGTCGATTTACTGACGATAGTTGAACGTGACAACGTCAACAACAACAACAACAACAATAATAATAATAGTGAGGTAAAGGCAATGCGTGGTAACGTTGGTACTTGGGTACTTGGTAACGGTACTTGGTAACGATAACGGTACTGGGTAACAGGTAACGCATGAGTCATGGTTTTTCGTGCGTGCACCCGGCTCCATCGATTTATAAGACATTATCACGTCAAAAAAAATTAACCTTGAATACTAAATAAAATTCAGTACAATTGTATTATTATATTACATAATATATTGATTATTAATATAATATCTTTTATTTTGATTTGTGTTGCTGTTCGTTATCTCTAATAACGTTTTAGCTTCAACTTGTGTTGTTCTACCTGTTACGGAGAACAATACGCGTGTGTTAGGGCGTCTCGAGTCACACTGATTAAGACCAGATGCAATATAAGAGTTGAAGTATGTATGTAATGTGCAATTTGTATGTATGATGACGTATGAATATAGGTGAATGTGGTATGGTGTGAAAAGGTTGTCGGTTTTATGCGTGTAAACACTAGACTTTCACTATTTTCCAGTTCTAAATTTTTTCTTCCTAATTCTTCATTTTGATAATTTGGTGAATTTTATTTTTCCAAATGCCTAAAGTATTTTTTTTATATAACTTAATAGCTATTCCAGGATTTTTCCTTAGAGCACTCAAGATCATTCGGTAACAGGGGGGGATATGTAACGTAGTTACATTTCCTCTCCGTAAAATCAATTATTTCGGCGTTACTCGCGTCATCTATGTTTTGTATGCTTAATTATTATAATGCGAGTTGGGCTCCTCGCGCCACGTGCTGTCTACATTCCCGGATCCAGCTAAGTTGCCCGTGTGGTTAAAGCCCCTCCGATTCCCACAGACGCGAAGAGGCTAAATCAGGTTTTTCGGCCTTCTGCCCACGTCCCCTTTTTTTAAATATATTTCTCACGTTGATAATTCCTCGTTTCATTTAAATTACCCGTAGCACGTTGTGAAAATCTTTTTATTAGTAAGGGGGCTAAAGTATACCAGTATTATAGCTGGCCCGTAAGTTCTGACGTCATCGCTAGCTGGCACACTGTTGTCTCTTTCCAAAACGCTACATGTATGGCCTGACTCTGTTCGATAGCCGCGCCCCGTATGCCAACTATACGTACAGAGAAACAGCATTCATAGAAAGGTCCAAATCGATCCTTTAAAAATGGCCACAATTTTTCACATAGTCGTGGACACACCGCATGCTTGTGGTAGTGCAATCAAATCGAAAGCTAACTATGTAGCTGTTTATCTGTTCCTCTATCTTTTCTGCGCGAGTTTCTTACGCCGGTTCTTTTCGCTGGGCTAGTTTCCGAACCGGTGGTAGGCATCATGTATACCGATATTCAGAAAGTGTATAAAACAAAGTTTGATTTAAAAAAACGAGTGTGCTTAATTAGACCACACAACTGGAGTAAAACTCACTAACTGAGATATATTTCATACACATGACAGAGAAAGAGAGAAAGAAAATGTGAGCGTGCACTGCTCTCTCTTGCTCTTACTCTTTTCATCTTCACTAGCTTATATCTACCTCTCAACTTCCGTTCGCCTCGTCCGATTACACTTTTCGTAACGCTCTCGTCACGCATTCACCAGCCTCCCCAAGTCAAGCGTGCGTTACTTCAAAAAATTTTTACTTTGACTTTAATCTGTGCGTATAATCCGCGTGGCCTGGCGGAGTCTGCACCAACGCGCCTAGCTGCTGATAGTCTGCTACGAATGAGTACGAACTTTTAAACATTTCTTTGAAAATTTTAGCAGTTACCCACCGTTATAGCACTTATCCTACTAATATTATAAATGTGAAAGTTTGTGGGGATGGATGGATGTTTGTTACTCTTTCACGCAAAAACTACTAAACGGATGTTGATGAAATTTGTTATGGCGGTAGCTTGAGCTAAAAGTACAGTGATTCCGTGGGATACTGTATTTACGCTTGCGGAGCCGCGGGTAACAGCCAGTATATGATATATATAAGTGCTATACTGCAGAACTTTTGAAACAGTAAGTGGAAAAGATAAAATATTTCGTGTTTTTCGTCATATAGCGGCTTCAGACGTCAAAGGGCAGCCACAGATCGTGTTCTCTTGACGTGAACTAGAAAACGCCTTTTTGCGAAAATATTTGTAAAAATTTTATGGAAAAGACCGGAAAATCGAGCAGACAGGTCGGCTAATGGCAAACGATTACCGCCGAGAGAGTTACAAGGGCGTTCCCGCTCATTATAGTACTTAACCCTTCCTTAGGCCCTTTGGTAACCTTTCTTATATTACTCATTGTCAGCGCAAACGTAATTTGAAGCCTGATTTCTATGAGCCCGTGATAAAGTTCCGTTGAGCTAGCCCAATCGTGCCGAAGCACGGTCAAAACAAAGAACTTGTCCCGAAAATGTAATCAGCATTCTTGTAAACAAACTTATTTACAGAATACACTCAAATGTTTGTAACTTGTAACTTAGTTGGGTAAATGTAACTCGACTTGTGAGTGTTTGCGCTTAAAGTGCTAAACTTATCCTTAATCCTACACATGGAAAATAATAAAGTTAATATCATTTATTTATCATAAACTTTAATTAAACGAGACAGACAATCTTGTATATATAATATAATCGTAATCTCAGTAACTGCCGCAAGTATGTACACTGTACATGAAATTTAGTATGCAGGGAGTTTTGGGGGGAAAAATCGGTCTAGCTAGGTTTTATCCCTGAGAAACTTTTTAAGATATATATGATTTTTATTTCGTGGTGCAACGATATATTACTAATTTCGACTCTACGAGAGTCCGATTGGCGGTTTGGTTAAGTTTCGCGTTGTTCGGATATTCGGAATGTGGTGGATTCGAACCCCGGGTTAAATATTTTTGTGATACTTTTGTTTTTAAATCTATTAGAGCTCCGAGCAAAGCTCAAAATATGTGACGCAATAACGTTTGGAACAGTTTTACGAGTTTTTGGTTTAAATTTGGCGCAGTTAAAGTTTATGTGGAAGAAGGTGTGCAGAAAGCTAATATTTATTAAATTGCGGAATATCTAGTTTTAGAATTTTCCTGTCCCTCATATAGGCAAGAACGATCGCAGCGCTACTGTGGCCTCACAGAAAACTAGCGTCATTTAATGCTAACTCATAAAGTTCAAATAAATATATACTTTTAAAAGCCGGCAGCGCATATTATAACCTCTAGAGTTTCGGGAAACTCGCCGCTTTTCAACCGATTGCTATCAGCCGAGCCTGGTCGTTTTTGTCCCATGAAAAGGTAAAAGATTAAAGGAAAGGGTAACGGTACGGGATGATCCTATTTACCGGACATTAGTCAAAGTGGTGCCTGATTTATCGGGTCCTGGTGATGTATTACTCCGGTATTATTATCGCTATTTATAACGTACAACCTGCAACAGACTGTAAGTTAAGTTTAATTGGGTCGAATTCTATCAAAATAAATATTGTCTACACATTAGCCCCCTTAGTAATAAAACTATTTACACAACGGATAACGTCGCTGTCTTTGATACGTTGGAAATTTCACAAGATAGAAAAAGATAGCAACGCTGTTTAAGTTATCCGTCGTGTAAATATTTTTATTAGTAAGGGGGTAATGTTGAAGTGTCTGTTTGAAATTCATATTAACCAACTTCACCAAATTTCATCAATTTATATTCATATATACAGAAGCTAGAAGCGCGGACAGACAGACTGACAGACGGACAGACAGACAGACGGACGTACAGAGCGGAACTATATGGGTTACTTGATTATTACGGAACCCTAAAAATCAAATGTTACCATTTTTGTCTGTCAGTCCGTCTGTCAGTCTGTCTGTTTGTTCCGGCTAATCTCTGAAATTAGAAGTAGCTTATGCCCTAACCCAGGGCTTAATCTACTAGGTACCGTACTAAATTTATTTCAAATAAGTTCGGCCGTTTGAGCGTAAAAGGCAGTTAAACATGCATAAATAAAAAACTTTCCAATTTTTACCCGACTATGGCGAACCCTAAAGAAAGGATAATGATTTTGGCAGTCTAGATATGTATGTAACTATGTATGTATGTTTGTTCCACCGTAGCGCCTAGTGTCAATAGATTATTTATATAGGATATAATATATTGTAAGGAGTCGGTTTATAGTTTTTAACTTTTGATTATTATAACATTAGTGTCATTAGGTGACTTTAAAAATATACATAACTTGAAAAAATATAGATAAAAACAGGTTCTAGTCACACACAATCCCTCTCACCGCAAAATGTATGGTTCCCGTGGTTCTCAGTCGCGGGCTCTCGCTAGGTTAGCGTTTGCTAATAATGACGTTGAAGGTGTGACGTTGACGGATCGCAGTTATTGTTGCGGTAATACGTCCATGTCACTCCTGTCAATCTGACTTACTGATGGCAACATCGGCCCTAGCATGGCCTATTAGTCTATTCACCGGGAGAATAGACAAATTGTCATTATTCTAATTTAACATACGTTAAAATCATTTCAAAGGTTGTAAGAAAACTTGGTACAATTTTTTGTCATGATTTTCATGCGATTCCCAATCGATAACGTTTAAATACGCCGTTGTCAATTGTTCGTGCTTACCCCACTGTTGTTAAACTGATCCAACCGGCAACTTTTCAGTATTGTGTTTTGTGTATGGCCACACTTAGGGTCAATTCACGCTGGCAGTGGCAGTGAATTTTTAAGAAAACTATTCAAAATTGAACTTTATTCGTTAAACAATTGTAAGAGTTCGAATGTCACGTTGCACCGTACCGCACAGCGCATGTGCAGTGTAAAACTGACGTCATATGATACGTGTATCTTTTTAACCGACTTAAAAAAGGAGGTTATTTTTGTTGTTAGGAGGGAGGAGGAGGAGGAGGAGGTTTGATGTTTGTTTGTATGTAATATGTAATAGCTATCTTAAAAATGCATCGCCGCGTAGCGTCGTGGTGTGAACTGACCCTTAATGTATTCAAAATGGTAGATATTACAGGAAACCATTGTCGGTTTAGTGGTAATCCGTCCACCGACTCGAAGGACCAATCTAAATCCGGGGATTCCCACAAAACCACGGGACTTCCTCGTTCCCGGGGCGAGCAAAAACGTTAATCCGAAGCGGTATGCTATCTGTCTCATACATTTGTTATAATTATTGTCTATTAAAGTTTTAAAGTAATTGTACGAACTCTGTGGCTCAGTGGTTAGCGCGTTGGCGCTCAAGCCGGAGGTTGCGGGTCGAATCCCACCGAAGGAACAAAAAAGTTCCGTGTCATGTGTATTAAATATTATGTGTCTAAATATAATAAAAATCTTAAATATTTACCTACCCTCTTACTAATAAAAAAATCTTAAAAATGCGTTTAACGTATGAATAGTTAAATTCTCTTTATAAGTCAAACGTCCGTTATACAGCGTCTATACAGCTGTCTACTAATAAAGATAATCAAGACCTTGTCTAACTCAAATCACGCTACACACCATAGACAGAAGACTCAAACAAACACGTTCAGGAATTGAGTAACACACAAATAACACGTATCTGATGTTCGCATGTTGACGACAAAAATTTACATCAAATGTAAGTTATTATGGATCTCGTAAATTTAATTATATACAAAATTGATGTTTACACATTTATTAATTTAAAATAGTTAAGCATGTAAATTTTGTAAATATTAGTAGTTCTACTTTAATTACTAACATTTTTGAACGCACCTCTGCCAAACTATCAAAATTAGTCATTAAAATTGTTATTTGTCACAAGACTTTCGCTAATCCGATCAAACCTCAATTGTAATTTGTAAATGCAGTTCTTGAGATTTTCAATAAGGTAAATAAGAATTTTTTAATTATAACAATAATAAAATCTGATAAATTCTTATTGTGTTATTGTTTGGGATTGTAATTCCCACACAGAAAGTAACAATCAATAGCGTAATTTGTTTTAGTTATCTGCGAACATCTGTAAAGTATTATAGTGTCCAACTACATTATTATTCAACAATCGATTGATAAAAATAAACGTGTATAAGAAAATATAATGCCTTTCATTGGTTTTTAATTTACTCCAAATGTTTCCAAGAATACATAATAGGTTATGTAATGTATATTTTCCCTATGTTCTCAGTGACTGATTGTACTGTATCGTAATATATGTTTGTAGTTATCTATCACAGAATGTAATGAACAAATGTTTGTTGTTTTATATCACTTTATATATATATATATATATATATATATATATATATATATATATATATATATATATATATATATATATATATATATATATATATAAAAGGCAAATCTGAATGACTGATATATCAAAGCACAGGCCAAACCCTTAGAGCTAGAAAGATCACACACTAATAGCTGTATGATAAATGGTTCGGTTAGTATTAATGTCAGTGGACGTTTTACTCATAAAAGTAAGTATAATATTGTTGGTGCATTGCAACAAAAATGGTTGTTAATAGTTGGACGAGCCCGATTTCAATAAAAATGAAAATAGTATGGTATCAACAACGATCTTTAAATACAAATCATGAAGTGTGTCACAATTTCAATTGTGCATAAAATGCAAGTTGCAATTATAGTGCTTACTAAATTTACATTATGCACTATAATCAATTAATCGCAACTCGCATTTTAAATATAATAATGACACACTTCGAGCGTTTGTGGGTCATCTTTGTACTTAAAGATTGTAGGGATTGTCGTTGCAATCTCAAAAAATTAAATTCAACGAATTTCATTTTTTCCCATTCCGTAGTTCTACTATAAAATAAGCTGTAGTAAAATCAACTAAGGACCTTCTGGGATTATGATCTGTTGCTGCTGTAAAGACACTTATGCAGAAAAAAATTGTCATACTCGGGGGAAAAAAATCATTCTTTAAATAGTTTGCGTTAGGCGGAGGGTCACCTATACCATGTTATTTTTCTACCTAAACATCTTAACATAAGCAGTAGATCATAATTCACAATAATGATGCCCATAAGATCCTTGATTTTAAGATAATTGACTGCACCAAACCTTATGTACAAGAAACATTACAAGGCTGATTCTTCTTCAGGGGATAGCCCAAGCCTGTAAACAGATAGTTCGCAATAGGTATATAACTCCATTTCCTTCTGAGGAAGCTCTAGTCTGTATAATAGGTAGGTAGTATAAGGTAATGTAAAGGATAGGTATAAGGTATACCCATACTCCCTACCTTTTAAAGTCCCTCATCTGATTCCCACAGCACTACTAAGAACCTAAGTTAACCTTCTTAGTAGTGCTGTGAGATTCAGTAACGTAAGGGCAGATAGGGCGAAACTGTAAGTAGGTATAAGTACCTACTTAACTACAACAGTCAATTGTACCTAATCAAGGATTGAAATTGATGAAATTAGGTCATTGTCTTTACAAAAAATGCAACAAAAATGAATCATCACGATCATTAAACATTTGTATTTTTCCGGGCGCAAGTATCATTTCCTAGCCTAAGAATCAATATTTATGTAGTCCAAATCATAAGTTACTCAGAAATAGAACGCTAACAAGATTCGAAAGAATATAAATTTTCAATACATCAGCTGAAAAAAATTAAAAGCTGAAAATCCGCCATCTTACCCTTATCCACACGCTATACCACTTTTAAGCAAGGCTATTGCATTGTTTAAGCGTTGGTTAAATTAGTATGGAAAATAAAACGTCGCTATACAGACCAATATATATATTATTATACAGATATGTCGAATAAATATTATTAGTAGAAGAAATCTTAGAACGCCTGTATGCGCAGTGTGTAACTTTTTATTAGTAAGGATTATGTATAGAATAAAAGTATTAAATATAATTCCCGTTGTCTGGTCCCCGTAACACAAGTTCATCTGGTAATTATTACGGGGCCAGATTGACGTCGAATAAAGCGTCCATAGATATTACAAAAAAATTGTCTACTAATAAAGTAATGCTAAATTTTGCACACATTCATATTACAGTAAGCTTCTACAATAGCAGCTCGCACATCGATTTGGGTGGCGGTGGCTGGTATCGTTGATACTTTTTAGTGCCCAAGTGTGTGCGCAGTACACAAGATCAGATTGAGTGAGGTTACCGGAGACCCAAGGCGAGTTGGGGATTTTAAGGATCAAGAATGCAAGTGTGCATCACTCGCTCTGGTGTTGCGAGCGCATGGGCAGCAATAATCGCTTACTATCACGCGATCCGTCTGCTCGTTTCCGGATCCATTTGGTAAAGAAAAAACAAAACTATTATTCTCATAGTAATACAAACATAAAACTTATGAATATTCCTTTGAAATTACGGAACAATAAAAAATAATATGAGATATGATTCACAGTCTCAAGTGTTTTTATAAGTTCAATGGCTTAATACAATCCCGGCCGAGGATTTTTATGATTTTTGTCTGTTTTATGATCTATAAAATACTACTTTCTGTCTATTATCGCTTCGAAAAATCATTTTATTATCTATTGGGGGGATGATATAATGCTTTATTTATGAAAGATATTCTCATATTATCTACGTGAAAAAGCGTCAAATAGTCCAGAAATAGATCATCTCTTTATGGTAGGTGTAGGTTGCAGGTGTAATCATAGACGTAGGTGTAATTGTCCTTCTTTATATGTATTTGAGGTTGCATTATTTGTAAAAATGTAATTCTCTAACTATGCGTACATACCTGTAATTAAAAAAACTAAAAAAAACACGCTATTATAGAAAATCTAACTAAAAAATAAAAAATAAAATTTAATAAATTTGGATTAAGAATAGTGTAAATGGAAAATAAATGTTTATTATTGTAAAAAAGCGTGGGCTGCAGTGTCTTCACCTGTACGTTTGTTTGTATGTAACCGACTTCAGTGGATTTGATTTTGATCCACTTCAAACGGTCAGATTTTGTTTAAAGTGATTTTTAAGATATTATCAAAGTGAAGATCCTTCTCATATCTGCCAATAAAATGTATATAACTATTAACACTATGCACCCTACGCTTTTTTACAATAATAAACATTTATTTTTCATTTACACTATTTTTAATCCAAATTTATTAAATTAAATTTTTTATTTTTTAGTTAGATTTTCTATAAAAGCATGTTTTTTTAGTTTTTATAAATTATAATTTATTTTTTCCTTTTTAGTACGATTTGCCAAAGAGTAAGCCTGGAACTGCACGCATGCGTAGTTCGCGCACTAGTTCTATCTCTCTTACTCTCATGCAAAGGATGCGGAAAAAAATTGATGAATCCTGGCGAATTTAATCAGGATAATCGGATATTTTAATCGAATTATTGCATTGTCATCGGTCTTTGACAGGTGTGCAAAGTTTGAATTAAATCTGATCGTTCAATGTAGGACAAAATCGAGCCCAAAGGAGTCGGTTACAAACAAACAAACAAGCAAGCAAGCAAGCAAACATACAGGTGAAACTAATAAAAGCGTTATAAAAAAAAATTATGGCAAAGAGTTTTGTTAAGAGATTCTGTATGGGCCCAAAAATATATTAAAAAATAACAAAACATATTAGAGACCTCAATATAAATCTTTTTAAAACTAAATTCAAATAGTAGATTGTTAGCCTAGGGTTGAAAAGAATCAATTCCCGAGGTAGTTAGTCGGCTATAGTCCGAGTAGGAATTCATTCTTTTACCCGTGGCAAACACTCTACTTTTCATTTAGAATATGAGGAAAATAAAACTAGTTGTTTATCTAAACTATTTATTGATAATAATATTATATTAGTAGTACCTATTTAAAATTAATAGTCAAATTAGGACAATTCGTGAAATTAAAAGTTACATTTTTGTTTGGAATATTTGTTGTTTGATATATTTTGAGAAATTTGGCGGTTCTGGATCAATATTTGGTGTCAATATTTCGCTTGAACTCATTTTTAATATTCAATTCAAATCTTAGCACAAAAGTCCGTCACAGATACATTCATAACAGATTTTAGTATCCCGCCAATTTGCCTTTTTAAATTTTAAATATGGAACTTGCCGCTCGCCGCGTAATTGTCGCGGCACTCGCGGCTTATTCCGATCAAAGAGTTTGCGCTAAATTCACACTGGCTGTTTAGAAAGTCATGTCATTTTTTAATAGTTTTTTTTTTACATAAAACTCTTCACAGCTGACAGCAGTTCTATTTTTGAAGTTTTGAAGACTCTCGGGCCGGAATGAATTTGTATGAGTTTTTCCCTCCCTATGAAAGGAAAGCAGCATCTTCCACCCAATAATCACATCAAAACAACACTACTTTCCGAGTATGAGAAATGAAAAATATTTTTCATGAGGTGGAATTTTTTTTAAATGATGCTCCTGACGAGATATATTTGGCAGTGAAGGTAAGTTTACCTAAGTATTTATGGATTTATTCTAAATATGAACGTATTTATTACACAAATACGAAAATAATTACATGTTTTTCACAGGTCGTATTGATACTCGGTATAAGCGGCGCTTGCAGAAGCAGTGAACTCACAAATTTGACAATTAACGACATTGAAAGTCAAGGCGATTTATTATTAGTAAAACTGACTAAAACAAAGTCACATATTGAGCGCTCGTTTATAGTAAAAGAAGAGTTTACACAAATAGTAAAGAAATATCAAAAAATCAGACCTAGTGATGTAAAAACGGACCGCTATTTTCTCAACTATCAGAAGGGAAAATGCTATAAGCAAGTGATCGGTAAAAATAAAATCTCAGGTATGCAGATAGCAACATATTTGAATTTACCAAACTGTGAGCAGTATACCGGACACTGTTTTAGACGAACTTCAGCGACACTTTTAGCCGATTTGGGGCAAACATGACTACGTTAAAAAGACATGGAGGTTGGAAATCCAGTACAGTCACCGAAGGCTACATAGAGGATTCAGTCCAAAATAAAACGAAAATTTCAACCAAATTAACCGAAACTATAAAAATACGCCGCAATTCGCCTCTGCCGACAACTTCCAGGGAGTGTCCGCGATGGAATCCATCGTCTGATAAAATACCAGAGTCTCCTACTTTTACAGAGATCCAGAACAGCCAAATTTCTCAAAATATATCAAACAACATAAATATTCCAAACAAAAATGTAACTTTTAATTTCACGAATTGTCCTAATTTGACTATTAATTTTAAATAGGTACTACTAATATATATTTATATATACTAATATATTATACTAATATATTATTATCAATAAATAGTTTAGATAAACAACTAGTTTTATTTTCATCATATTCTAAATGAAAAGTAGAGTGTTTGCCACGGGTAAAAGAATCAATTCCTAATCGGACTATAGCCGATTCCCGAAGTAGTCTAACTACCTCGGGAATTGATTCTTTTCAACCCTAGGCTAACAATCTACTATTGCTTAAGAAATGCTATTACACTATAAATAACTTTTTATCTGCTGATCATTAATTTTTTATTACTTGTACATTACATTGAATTTAGATTCATTTAATTTGACTAATTTACAATGTTGACAATCTAATATCTATTTTATTATAATACTTGTACAATAGGATTAAGTTTGACTCAATTTATATTTCATAAATTTAATCTTATGGACTTTTAATGAATTAATGCATAATGCACCTCATAGTTAATTTATTTTTTACAATACTACGAGTATTATTTGTAATTAAATGTAACCAGTGATGTATGCCTAACCTAACTTTGATATTATAAAGTATAAATTTCAAACTACTAATAATATTTGCATGCCTCACGCAGAACATGTGTTCTAAAAATTTATTAAATTAAACTAAGACCAATTTTGTTAACATATTCTAGCAAATAAAGATAAAGATTATGATTATTGTAGATGTAGGTGTGGGTTGTAGGTGTTGGTTGTAATATTTATTAATTTCAGATCATAGTTAAGACAAAACAACGTACTGTGTCGGGACAGCCAGTTATAATAATAATAACTCCAGTGACGGTGGCCGGTTTCATTAAAACCAGGCCAGTTAAGCAGGAGTAATTTTATAGTGCCCAAGTGTGTGCGCAGTACACAAAAGCACTCCCTCTTCCTTTACTCTCATAACCCAGTGGGACGGATAACCGCCACGACTGGAGATAGATTAGGTGCAGTTAGAGATTAGGCCGACTTTTTACATGCCCATCCGACGCATGAATCATCTTTCTTGTCAGACAATCAGGTGATCGGACTGAATTGTCCTTACCAAACTTGGAAACAACATTTTTTGTTGTTCCAATGCTGGAATCAAACCCACGACCTCCGAGTCGAGAGCCAAACTCTAATCACTAGACCACGGAGGCTCTCACAGCTCATATTATATGTCAGCTGAACACGTAAGTTTTATCCAAATTAAAACATACGATCTTCATACATTTGTATCACATTCCTAATATTGACAAAAATAACTCGATTTACATGCAATATGGAACATAATAAGGGAACATAATATGTAACTCCTGCCTCCAATAATGTTTGTCGTGGCTGCGATGGACGGCTAGTCGCTCCAAGATTGTGACGGAATGCAGAACGAACTTTAAGAATATATTTTATTGTTTTTATTAGGGAACATGGATTTGTTATAAATCAGCAAAATTATTATATTTTCCGACAGGCAACATAAGTATGGACTGATTGAAAAGTACAGTGAATGTTGCTAAATGGAAAGATACAGGACAAAAAAAGTTACGATTGTTTTCTTTGCTATGATTGAAAACCAAAAATTACTGTACAAATTCTTATGTTATTTGTGACATTTTTTGAACAATGATATACATAATAGTAGTATTGAAAATGTATGAAGATAAATTGGAAAATTTTCATACATTTTCACTGCTGTGTCGTAACTCGTGCATAATTTTTTGCATAGAGCGTTTTCGATGCTCTCGACCGATCTCACTTTTGTGATGACTGTATTTCGTCAACGATTGATCATAATTATAATATAATAGGTATTTACCTATGAAATTGCCGTTCTGCAGTACTGGCCATTTCAAATCAAAATAATTTTTGTTTGGCTAAGAATTCTAATTTCAAATTAATTTTATTTTAAAAACATGGAATTCTTTTTCCAAAAGTAGTCATTTTTTTATTGATTAGTGTTACATTTTCATCACATTTCAATATTTTTCGTCATCATGGATACGTTAAAAATTCGAGTAATTATAGAATATGAGTACCGTCGTGGCAGCAACGCGGCACAAGCGGCACGCAACATCAACGACGTTTACGGAGCTAACACTACAAACCAACGCACCACCTGTTATTGGTTTGCTCGCTTCCGTTCTGGAAATTTCAAACTGAAAAATGAACCTCACGGTCGTCCGAAGACTGGTCGACAATGACGAATTAAAGGCGATTGTGGAAGCTGATGATACACAATCTACGGCTGAATTAGCAGCAGCTTTCGACGTTAGCGTCAAAACAATATTGGTCCATTTGCGTCATATTGGCAAGGTTAAAAAGCTTGACAAAGGGGTGCCCCACGAACTTAATGATCGCCAGCGCGAAGTACGCGTCGAGACGTGCCTTGCACTGCTCAACAGACACACAAATTAAGGAATTTTGAACCGCATTTTGATAACCGCAAGCGCTCAGCAAGTTGGTTGGATCCTGGTTCAGCACCTAAACAATGCCCTAAACGAATACTTACCCCTAGAAAAGTGATGGTCACTGTTTGGTGGTCTAGCGCCGTTGTGATTCATCACAGCTTCTTACCAAACGGGGTGAGCATTGCTGCAGATGTGTACTGTGAAGAACTGAACACAATGATGGAGAAGCTGGCACATCTCCAACCAGCATTGGTCAATCGTTCGTCTCCGCTGCTCCTGCACGACAATGCGCGACCTCATACTGCACAGCATACGGTCTCCAAGTTGCAAGAACTGGGGTTGGAAGCTCTCCATCATGCTACTTTTTCCAGAATTTGGATAACTTCTTGGCGGGAAAAAAATTCAATACCCGAGAGGCAGTACAAAATGCCTTTGAAGAATTTGTTGCCTCCCGTCCAGCTGATTTCTTTAAGAAGGGCATCAATAAACTGTCACTGCGTTGGCAAAAATGCATTGATTTCATGGGTCATTACTTCGATTAATACAAATAAAAGATACATGAAAAAAATTCGTTTAAATTTTTTCATACAAAACGGCAATTTCATAGGTAAAGACCTAATATAATTATAATATTATATTCCATTGCAAAGACAATATTTCCTGGCTTATTATTGTATCTGACGGATCTCTGTGGATCGTGCAGACGCCGAGTCAACAAGCGACTCAGCAGAAAAATGTTGCGACTGTCGCCGGTCGCCCCGTACCTCTCCCGCGGGCGAAGACAAAGGGGGAGAAAAAGTGCCACATGGCTGTGGAGAGCCTCAAGGCACGAGAGCAGGAGATGCGATGAGGAGGGCTTTATACTGGTGGAAAGAAGAGGAAGCCCGCCGCGTGCGACCATCGCGGCACCGCACCCTACGTACTGCGCCTGCGGTGTGAGGTACCCGCGACGCTGTTGTACGTATTCCACCTGCAATGGTCCATGGAGGTCGGGGACATCGTGGACTACATCCGCAAGAAGACGTCCATCGCCTTGAGGGTCGAACGTCTGGAGTCTCGCTATAAGCTCAACTTCAGTTCCTTTGTGGTGAGAGTGCCGACTCATCTTTTGTCGACCTTCGAGGTGGAGGAGTTCTGGCCGACGGGTGTGGTCTAACGGAGATTCCGGGGCAGACTCCGGATCGAAGCGCGCATCACGTCACCAACCACACGTGATAAAGTGTAGTTTAAGTATATAATAATAATAATATGTATGTAAGTCTGTAAGGTATTTATAATATGGGCCTATGCTGCCCAAAATAAACGTTATTTATTTAATTAATGCGTTGCGTCATCGGACGTGACATTTCAACGGAACGACGGACAGGAGACAAGGGTGGATAATGCGCTGCACTATCACCCTTTTGCATTGTGACGTCGTGCGTCGACGCAACGCAAAGTGGCATATAATGCGTTAATCTGCAGCGATGACGCGGCGTAACGCAATGCAACGCACTAATGAGGCCTGAGTCTCAGTTCACACTGCGACGCAACGCATTTTTAAGATAGCGATTCAAAATTAAACTTTATTTACTACTCAAGAAGATACACATTTAATTTTGAATGCCTTATTTACATGTATCATAAAAATGCCTTTACAGTAAAACCATTCGAAATTTCACTCGCCAATCATTATTGGCGTATTACTACGGAATGACAGATGATGTATGAAAAACGACGATAACCGAGAGACATTACTTAGTTGTATGGTAAATGGCTAGTGCATGATGATCAATTGCTTTTCCTAAAATTAACCTTCCCCAATTACTTAATCTATAAATTAGGAAACACAAATTGGGATGAGAATACATATACTTTAAGCAACTAATTACTGAAATCTCTACAAAAAATTAAACCCAAAATACTTTTATCCCCTGAAGAATCGGCGATTTTAAATATTTATTATAACGGTTAGTGGGATAATCTGCTTAATAGGTGTGGGTAAATGAAGGCTATTTATATTAAACGTCCATTTGTTTAACGTTTTCACCCAAAGTTCTAGTGAACAATAGCTACTAATTATTATCTTTCACCCAACTTAGTAATCAATTTGTAGGCCCCGACGAAAATAGATGTTATAATTTTGACGTGCGTGTGTATGTCTATGTCTGTCCGTGGCATCGTAGCTCCTAAACGGAAGATTTTGGTCTAGTTTTTAGGGTTCCGTAGTTCACGTTTCGGAAACGGAATGGTTTCGTTATGTCCGTCCGTCCCTCTTCGGCTTACAGCGCAAGTTCCGGTTAGTGCTAGAAAGATGAAACTTTGCATGGATATGTGTATTTGCCATGTCGATGAAGTTCTAAAATAAAATAACAAAAAATTGGTTTTTGGGGTAGCTGTTACTACACGTAAAGTGGGATCACGAACGTTAAGAATGACTCACCACAGACCGAACTAGCAGCTCAATAGTGAACCACACGTTGCAGACCAGCTCTATGTAAAAGAAGGCCACATGGGGTGTCCCGTCGACCCTGGGCCCCTCAATGACGGTGGAGTTGACCGGTAGGTCCATCAGGAGGTCCACCACGCGGAGCTCCGGGTGGGTCTTCAGACAGAAGCACAGGACTGAGATGCAGATGAAGAAGACCGATGCGCCTGATATCACCTGCGGACGAGGGAATGTATAAGACTAGGTTGTAATGTTGGAAATGTGAGTTTGTGAAAAGAAATACTTATTAGCCTTCGTAAACATTTCTAAACAGATTTATCTATAGTTTACAAGCTTGTACGCGTGACTTCGTCCGCGTGGATCCCGATGGTATTCCCAGTGGGTGATGAATTTCGAAAACTCCTTTCTTTAATCAAAATACTCTACGTCATAATAACTATCCGCGTGCCACAATGGGGGTGTTTGATATTTTTTTAGCAAACAAAGGCGTCATCCAGTGGCGTAAGTGGTATCAAAAACGGTCGACAAGAATTTTCGATTCCTTTAGTAACCAGACGGGCGCTCGGTAACCCGACAGTCCTTGTCGTATCGTGTGCCGTGTGTCGTGCTGTCAGATGTCATGAATTTGAAAAACCCTCATTTAATGTTATTCGTCCAGTTGTTGATATTTCACTATACAACTTTGGTCCCCCATTTGCAAGGGGCATATGGGGGAGAGGGGGGGGGGGGGGGGGGGGGGAAATTATCGGGGCAGATATAAAATATTTTCAATGCATACTTTCAATCCTTATTTAAATGAATGAATGAATTGAATTCTAATAAACAATGAAATATGTATTTAATTAAAAGTATTTAAGAGCATGAATCTCAATTTTCATCGAAACCGGTGCAGACTTAAAGACTTGCCATACAAGCATCAAACCATATTTCACCCCATTAAGGGTTGAATTTTTCATAATCCCTTCTTAGTGTGCGTCCACATCGTAAATTAAAAGTACTGTCCAATTTTTACGTTTCAACCATTAGCGGTTACGGCTGTGTATAAATAATAATGCTGTCTATAATAATGTTTTCTTTTTTTATTTTACTATCACACAATAAAAATTATTTTACAGCCATTACATAAATCGCCAAACTGTGGTTGGCGTTGGCGGTGGCATGTCTGTGAGTCAGTCATTGAGGACATCCTACTACTATTATAAATGTGAAACTTTGTGAGG
The DNA here is from genome assembly GCA_037179445.1 of Phengaris alcon alcon. Taxonomy (NCBI): domain Eukaryota; kingdom Metazoa; phylum Arthropoda; class Insecta; order Lepidoptera; family Lycaenidae; genus Phengaris; species Phengaris alcon. The sequence continues at coordinate 2,298,146 of JAYRCH010000155.1, read as the reverse complement.
ATGGATGGATGTATGTATGGATGGATGGATGTTTGTTACTCTTTCACGCAAAAACTACTGAACATATTTCGATGAAATTTTGTATGGTAGTAGTGTAGGATCTGCATTAAAACAAAGGCTTTTTATCCCGAAAAAGTACAGTATTCCCGTGGGATACTATATTTACGCGGGTGAAACCGCGGGAAAAAACTAGTTGTTTAAAAACCACGAATTTGATACGGCCAAGTATTAAAAAATATCGCTGTATAAAACGAAATCCCCCACAGCTGCTGTCTGGTTTCGGATTATCGTTTATTTAGTTATCAGACCAAACTTCACACAAAATAGAAAAAACTAGCTTTTACCCGCGGCTCCGCCCGCGTGAATCCATCCCCCATAATACCCCACGGGAACACTGTACTTCTTCGGGATAAAAAGTAGCCTATTTGTTTATACAGAGCTTAAACTACTACCATACCAAATTTCATCCAAATCCGTTTCGTAGTTTTTGCATGAAAGAGTAACAAACAAACATCCATTCATCCATCCATCCATTCTCACAAACTTTGACCTTTATAATAGTAATAGGATATTCGGCGTTTTAATATTTTAAAAAAAGATCAGAGTGCAGGGCGTCCTCTAGATTTTTTTAAAAATAATTTTCAACTCCCATCCTACATAACGTCGCGTCGTTATAAGAACGATGGTTCTAAGTCTAGGGGTTGAACGCGGTTACTGATAATCCGTTAAAAATACGATCGATCGTCCATTGCTCTTATGTTATGACCTGTCGCCGAAAAATAAAAATATTTCCTTAAAGGTTATTAAATAACCCTCACGGAATTGTCCCTACGTGATGCCTGCCACCTGCCACCGGTTCGGGAACTAAGTAAGTACCCGGCGTAAGACACTCGCACAGGGCCATCTTTTTATTATTTAATAAATATAATATAGTTATAATAAATATCATCATGGGGGATTTTAATACAGATCTATGCAACCACTCCTCTCCTCGCCCGACTAATCTTAATAACTTAATTTGATCAGCCGGTCTTCAAATCTACTCATCATAACTACGATAGTGATGACACTTGGCTCGATCTAATGCTCAATCTACTCATCATAACTACGATAGTGATGACACTTGGCTCGATCTAATGCTCATCTCCGATCCTTCCCTCGTCCACACCCATGGTCAACTCCCTGCCCCAGGTTTTTCCCATCACGACCTCTTCTTTTTCTCATACATGTTAAAGCCTCCCAGACCAACTCCTAGGTTCATATACAGACGTTGCTTTGCTCGAGTAGACAGTAAAAAATTATGCACAGACGCAGGAAAAATAGATTGGAATCCACTGTACGATGCCGTATCTATTGACGAAAAAGTTAAGGATTTTTAATGAAAATGTTATTGGACTTTATAATTTACATGCGCCCATTAAGAAAATAAAGTTAAAGCATCCGCCTGCGCCTTGGCTGACGGCCGATATCCGTGCTGCGATGAAACGTAGGGATCGCACTTTTCGAAAATTTAAGAAAAATCGTACTGAACCCAATTGGGCGAATTTAAAATAGCTAGAAATCGCTGCAACCAAGTGATATGGAAAGCTAAACGCCGCCATATTCTCGAAAATTTGCCTTCCTCTCCCAATGTTTGGAAATTCCTAGAATCCCTTGGTATAGGCAAGTCGCATCACGCAGATCTTCCTACGACAATTATTAGTCTAGATGACATTAATTTACACTTCTCCACAACTCTCAAGCTTGATGTTGACACTAAACGTCAGACTATTTGTTATCTAAATAATTTACCACGACATATGAATATACCTTCTTTTCAATTTACACCAATCGATTCCGACGAGATCTATAAGACTATCATTTCCATAACATCCAAGGCTACAGGATGTGATGAGATTAGCCGTCAAATGATCACTGCCATCAAAGATAAAATTTTGCCCGTTATAACCCATATTATAAATTTTTCCCTTAAAACGTCCGAATTTCCTAATCAATGGCGTTACGTTAAAAAGCTTACGTTCGTCCCCTACCAAAAATTACCAATCCCACTAACGCCTCACATTTTCGTCCCATTTCCATCCTTCCCTAGCTATCTAAGGTGCTCGAGGCCTGTGTATTTAAGCAGCTGTCCAGGTTTGTTCACCTAAACGATATTTTGTCTCCACTGCAATCGGGTTTCAGACCTAGACATAGCACTACCTCTGCACTATTAAAGGTTCTTAATGATGTGAGAGTAGGCATTGAGAACTCTAAAATAACATTCCTTGTTTTGATAGATTTCTCGAATGCTTTCAATAATGTCAATCATGACATTTTGTTAACAATACTTTCTAGACTTCCGCTCTCACCTGAGGCTTTGAGGGCGTCAACAGTCGGTACGCACGGATCAGTCCTCCTCTTCGTGGTGTAATCTAGACACTGGCGTCCCTCAAGGCGGTATTCTTTCTCCTTTGCTCTTCTCATTATTCATTAATTATGTTACTCTCAGACTTTGCAGTATGTATCATTTGTTTGCGGACGACTTTCAGCTCTATAGCCAAGCAGGAGTGGATAGTATGTCAAGTACTATCGATGAGATTAACTGTGATCTTAATTTCATAAAGGACTGGTGTAAAAACTTCGGTTTGACAATTAACCCAAGTAAGTGTCAGGCTATTTTGTTGGGCAGTTCTCGTATTATGGCCAAGGTTGATGTAAGGTCGCTTTCACCAGTTATCTTCGACGGCTCTATAATTAACTACAGCTCCTGTGTGAAAGATCTCGGTTTACACATCGACTGTACTCTCAATCGGCAAACACAGACAGCTACCGTATGTCAAAGAGTTACCGGCACGTTGCGTTCCCTTTATCGACATAAAAACTTTTTACCGACATATATCAAAACCTTGTTGGTACAGTCTCCCATATTCCCTATCATCGATTATGGTGATGTGTGCTACTTTGACCTCAATGCAGACAAGCTCGACAAATATGACCGACTACTTAACAACTGTATTAGATTTATTTACAATCTCCGGAAATACGACCACGTATCCCCCTTTCGCTCCAAGCTGCACTGGTTGCCTGTGCGCCAACGTCGCTCAGTGCGAGCCCTGTGTATGCTCTACTCTTTCCTTAACTCACCCAATTCTCCTGCTTACTTAAAGTCCCACTTCCAATATCTTTCTAGTAGTCATGATAAATCCCTCCGCTCCTCAAATAATGCACTTCTTTTTTGTCCCCAACATAGTTCTAGTCTAGTCTATTCCTCCTTCCACATCCAATCTATTCTTCTCTGGAACGCTCTTCCTACGGAAATCAGAATGTCCACAACCAGAGATACGTTTAAGCGCAGAGTCCGACAGTTGTATTTGAAGTATTTGGCAGAATTATGAACATTTTATTATAATTATTGGTTGGTTAGTATCGTGTAATTATGCAGTATGGTATATGTATAATGTATATTATGTTTAATAAATCATTTATGTATTTGTATATTATAGTATAGTATGTAGGTATAATTAGTTTGATATGTATTGTTTATTTAAGTAAAATTTATCTAGTTTGCTACGAATATAATTGTATCTATTTTTATCATTAGTTTTACACGACCTTGCGTATAGTTATATTTTTGTATTTTTCTAGATGGAAAGCACCTTGGTATTTTGACTCTGTCACGACCCTATGGTTGACTGGTAGAAAATGCCCTATGGCATTAAGTCCGCCATTGTACATTGTGCAGAAAGTGTATAAATAAATAAATAAATAAATAAAATATAGTTATCTATATAATATAACAGAAGTTAGGATATTACTTCTATGTACTATATGTGATCTAACATAGACGCAGCCTTGCAGGTGGCCATCTTATTCCCAAGGTCTGCAATCATCAATAAAGTCATTGACTAATAATATTTAGCACACAAACGTTATTTCAAAAGTTTTTTAAATTTATTAATGGAAAGGTTTTCAACGTTTTCTGGGATTCTATTGCATAGGTGTATACATTGACCTTTAAACGATTTGCTTACTTTACTTAGTCTGATCACCGGATGTCTCTACTTCCTCTTAATAAGACCGAAAAGTCGTACACCGGGCAGCGATCATAAATCATAATGAACGTTACACTAGCTGCTATGAAGGTATAGATCATCGCTTGTTATAAAAAACCCTGGCAAAACACTAGAGCCATGCAAAAGGAAATCTACGTTTTGTGGCGAATTTGGGCATTATAGTGTAGTCACAAATCCCGATAGTTTAGGCAACGCGACGAGACGGCGCTGCATTTTTAAATAGTGATTCAAAATTGATCTTTCAGTCTTCTGTTATCTGGCTACTTCATCCAATACGTTAATAACTGACAGTGTAACGCCAAAATGTTGTCTTCCAGATTTTAATATAAGCCACTTTATACCGTCCTTAGAATACTCACCGTCCTTACAATACTTACTGTCCTTACAATACTCACCGTCCTTACAATACTCACCGTCCTTACAATACTCACCGTCCTTACAATACGAAGCTCAATTCGCCGGTTTTATTAAGATATTATTTTACGCGAAAACATTTAGTACGCCCATATAAGAGAACGACTTGTGTGGCAGTAAAATATACGATTCCAACAAAAAGTACGATTCTTACTAATATTACTGACGGCAAAAAGTAACCTTACGATTCGAACAAAAAGTACGACTTTGGTAATAAAAATTGATATTCAAAAGAGAACTTCGCATAAAAAGTGCTTTGGCGTTTTGAACGTTTGGAACGCAGATTTTTCTTTATTTTAAAAGTCAAATCATCAATCACTGTTTTCTTCCTTTGCTTTCCACGGTTTGTGGGATAAGGCACAAGCTTTTACATACTCGTATACCGTAGTATCAGACCAAATAAAAAAGTGAAGAAGTTATACCTTTAAGAAATAAATCTATACAAATTAATATAAAATGAAGTGTATGTTTGTAATTTTAAATTATCAGCTTTTCACTAAATGCATAATATGATAGTATATACGGTACTTAAAATAAAATATAAATTTAAAAAATTGTTGTATGTTTGTTCCGGATAATCTTTGAAACGGTTGGACCAATTTTCACGGGACTTTCAGTGGCAGATAGCTGAGATTATAAGCAGTAACTTAGCTACTTTCATCCTAGGGTACCATGAAAAACAGGGTACCGTTAATTCTAGGCAAACGAAGCTTCGTGCACCAGCCACTCAGAAATAAGTTCCGCGAAATTAATAAAATATGTGATTCGTGAACAGATGAATCATGTAGCCATTTTACAATTTCACGATTTTTGTATTAAAAAAAATATATGAAAAATAATATGAAACACTTAAAGTGGCCTTTTTGACCCCCAGACACAATAATAGGTACTTATTGCAATCCGTTTTGGGAGAACGAGTTTTGCTCAGTTCTCGTTATGTACGAGAACTGAGCAAAACTAATTCTCCCAATTACTATTTATATAAATTAAAATATATTTTTTAACATTATTGTTATGGCGTTTTCCTCTTTTGGCCTTTAAAACTAGATAAAATGGACGACTTCTGAGGCTTAGTAGTTAGCGCGTAGGCGCTCCATCCGGGGGTCGCGGGTTCGAATCCAGCCAGGGAACAAAAAGCTTTCTGTGTTCCTTAGTGTAGTCAACAAGTTCAAAAACGTGTTAAATAGAAATAAAGCTCCTAAAAATATCTGGGTCATGGTATTAAAGTATTCCATAATAAAAATCTCAAATACATGTACCTATAGCATAAAAAATATTAAATATATTTCCGTTGTCTCGTACCCGTAACACAAGTTCTTCGAGAACTTACCACGGGACCAGATTGACGTGGTATGAAAGCGTCCATAGATATAATTATTATTTATTGTATCATAATGATACTAATTAGTTTAACGAAATTAGATAAAAAAAACTGTGTAACTAACTAGGGTGTGGGTAACTAGGTACATAACTTTGCAAGCATACTCAGTTATTTCTTAAAAGTAACGAAACAAAATCGCTACCGCTTATTCGACTTGCCACAAAAGCATTGGTAGGTAACAATTTGTCAAATTATTTTGACGCACAAACTTATTTACCGGAACCGACATTTTCGTATTTGTGTTCTAAATGGAACAAAGATGGATCTTCCTTCCATTTTCAAACGAAAACGCGCATTTTTCTTTTCATCATTCATCGAATTCCGTGAGTACATTTCGAGTTTTCATAAACCATCCTACTTAGGGGGCTAGCTTTCATCGTGATACGGAAATTTTGCTGTATAATATTATACTTAATGATAAATATATATATATATATATATATATATATATATATATATAATATTATATATTTTTTTATTATTATGATTTTATTATTTTGATGAAATTTTGGTGTGGTAGTAGTTTAGGCTTTGCATTAACACATAAACTTTTCATCCTGAAAAAGTACAGTGTTCGAGAAGGATACTGTATTTACGCGGGCGAAGCCGCGGGCAAAACCTAGTTGAATAATGTTTACATAGCATTAGATATTGTAACTAGTTATCAGGTTCAGTTTTACAACAAAATCTATATTTTGAAAACATCCTACACTTTTCTCTCCTCAGCACCAAGCTGGACAGTCCCCTTCTGCGGCACTAGGTCCAAGCACACGTGCCCGGAGCCCCAGAGGGTGGCAAATACCTAAATTAAATGTCGTTTGTATAGTAACAACTTTATGGGCTACGTCTGAAATAAACATATTTAATTTTATATATTTTTCCGGTATAAAATAATAAGCTATACAATGTTTTGTCCTCGTATGTCAAGCGACTATACCAAAGTATCAGACAATGACAGAACATTGTATAGCTTATCCTTTGTGTAAATATTTTTATTCATAAGGGTATTAATAATAAATTTATTAATAATACTAATACATATTTGATATACTTACCGTATATCAAATATGTATTAGTAAGTTGTCGCTAGTAATTGTAATCGGTATCGAACCCACGCCAGACCCGAATGTATAATTGTCAAAGGGGACTCTCATAAACGATACAACAGTTTAACCTGTTCTTATCTAGAATTTAACAATGAAAACTAAAAACGAAAACTTTATTTTCATTTCAAAATAGAATCATTTTTAGCGGCACCAATTTTTCGTTTTTTATTTTCTCTAGCAAAAAGCTTGCATCCAGTGCCGTAAAATAATAACGATCGATTTTTGACGTACCTAAATTCGTCAAATAATTACAGAGTCGGGTTCAAACTTCTGCATAATAATTGGTTTACAATTTCCTTGCTGGTATTCAGGCAATTTCAAGTGCTGTCTAATTATACCAGGTGCTCTGAGCTCATTGGAGCGAGTAATATGAATTAGTTAGTCTTTTAGTTACCATTAGGCTGAGCATTCCCAAAATCTAGTAATAATTAAATCTATTATAGGTAAAGTTTCCAGAACATTTTCTGGAATTATTGTTCTACACTTGACTATTGAATAACTACTCTTGAAGTTAGTTGGACTTTATGTACTTTTTAACCGACTTCCAAAAAGAGGAGGCGGTTATGCATTCGGCTGTGTATATATATATATATATAAATATTTACACAATAGATAACTTAAACAACGTTGCTCTATTTGTCTGTCAAGTGACTTTTCCAACGCATCAGACAAAGACAGCAACGTTGTTTACGTCGAAATTTATATGGACAGATTTGGTGACTTTCTCTAAAGTATTCCAAGCATTTGCTACCAAAAAGTAAGCTTTTGTACCAAGGTATACCCTGGGTCCAAAAGTACTGAACAGAACTCCTGAATCCTTATAGAGATGAATGTTTGGGAATTGCGGCGTTGTTTAAAGAATTGCAAGCATATGCCATCATTCCACTTACAGTAATCGTCATCTTTATCACCACCACCAGTTCTATAAAATATTATAGGATATTGATTGGGCTGGAAGTTGGTACTTCAAAATTAGGAAGATTGAGCAGAGAAATAGTAAAAATTTTAGCCGAATATAAAAGGGAAATTATTAAGAAAATATTTACTTTATTTTATTTCATACTTTTTTGTGCATTTTTACTTTCGAAATCGGTTTGAATTTTTGGTTTAAAAATAATTATAGCTTATAATTTTGTATTGCTTTTTAGGGTTCCGTAGTGCCCTAATAGTTTCGTTCTATTCGTCCGTCTGTCCGCTTCTGCTAACTTTTGTAGTTATGAATATAAATTGATGAAATTTAATACTTGTAGTTCAATAAATACTTTACTTCTAACAGCAAATAAAAATTATATGTTTTAGGGGATTATACATATAGTATACATTGGAAGTGAGGATGTGTTTTTTTTTTCTCACTGTTGCACCCTATCGTGTGGGGTGTCTACGAATGTGTATTTTTAAATAATTGCGAGTCTTCGTACACGACCTTTTTATAAAGTGATCCAATATCGAGAAATCGGCCTCCAAAGTGGTTTACATGATGCTCCCCCCCTCTCTGGCATTTCTCCTAAACTAATACTAAAATTATAAGAGTCAGCATCTTGTGATTTTCCTTGCTGATCGGTCATGATAAATACTCTTTAGGAAAATTATTTTAAAGCTAAATCGGACGATAACTTTTGAGGCAATGTAAAGAGAACCTATTGCGCATTGATAGTAACGGAACCCTCCTTCGACATTCTTTAGTTATAGTATATAGTATTATATTAGTATATACTATTATAGTATAGTATATTACACATTATTATACTATAGTACACACTAGGTCAAATCACATAAAAAATTCCTAGTAGAACAAAGCCAAACGCTCTCACGATCGAATGCGAAAAGAAAAACTCACACTCAGAACTCAGTTAGTGATATAACAAAAGTTACTTATATAAAACAATAGTACCTGGGTAACCGAGCTTTTCTCGGAGTTCTAATAAATTAAAGTAGTAAAAAGAATCACAAAAATATTTATCTGACCGGGATTCGAACCACGCAAAAATTATATATACGCATACCAAGCTGCCAATGAGACTGACATAATAGAGTCGCCATTATTGATATATTGTTGCACGACGAAAGAAAACAACATATATAGCTAAAACTGCGCAGTTTCCATGTGAAAAGACTTAGCTAGATCCGTTTTCTCCCCAAAACTCCCTTCATACTAAATTTCATGGTTATGCTTGCAGCCGTTGCTGAGATTCAGATTATATATATAAGATTGTATCGTTTTAAGTATAAGATTATATTATTTATATACTTAGTCGTAATAAAAAGTACTATATAAAAAACATACAATCATTTTCAGCAAAATATTACTTTCTCGCCAATTTGAAAAACATGGATCTTCAAGTCGATGAAATTAAAATATTGTGAAACAAGACAAAATAACATTTCAAAATATAAATCTACATGAAGGCCCTATTTCGTAATCTACTGATATGTGTCAGATAGCATATTCGCATGTTTTGTCTCGGTCCCTCGATATAAAGTAAGCGGCGTCACAACTTCCGAATAAGCTATCCGACACTTATTAGAAAATTGTGTTACAGGCTCTAAGTCTACAAACTATAGTAATTTATTTCAAACTAAACTGTAATGATAACCACACCTTGTACACCTGCAAGCCGTGAAACCGGTAAATCCAATATAAGCTTGAAGACCTGACGAGGGTTCCGTAAACTTATAATTAATAACAAAAGCTCAGGAAGTTTTTCGACCCGAAACTTTAGGACAATTGACAAAAACACATCAATTTTCTTTTGAACTCACAAAAGCTTTCACGAGCTTTGTCTTAACATTTAATTACACAGAATTTTCTTTTTATAATATTTTTTTAATTGACGTTATTGTTATAACGATAGACTCGAGAGCTAGTAGCAAGTTTAGAGCAGGTATTTGGGGCAACCTGGCATCGTGTCCTGCACCTCTTCCATTACCCCAACACGGAACCGCAGACCTGGCAGTAGTGGGGTAAAGTCAATACGTATTTTTTTCCATAACTGTGTTTGAGGTTATTTGCTAAGCGCGTGCGAAACTCCCAGTTTTGCATAATTTGTACACTAATCAATGATAAATAGTGATGAGGCTAGGAAAATTGATAAACTATTCATCATCATCATCATCAGATTTCAGCTCGTCCATCCAACATCATACTTTAACGATTGACGACTACTGCTACGTCCGAAGCGGTGGATTAAAACGCACTTGTGGCTTCTCTAAATTCACGTATTGGTGGATGCATTTGCTTACCAACAGACAATGCGACTGCTTATTTGGGATGTCATTACGTAATATGAATTAGAAGTTGATAAAAAGGATTATTTGTCATAAAAAGTCAAACAAAACCCGTAGCTTTTCACCAAGATAATAATTATAAACGCGTTCACTCATTTATTAAATTAACAAATAATTTAAATATTTAAAACTCGAAGTAAACTTATACAATGATAAATTACAATGATAAAAAAGGTATTGTAAATTAGGTGTTTGCTGAGCCCTCAAAAGTTTAGCCTATTACACTTAACAACTTTCAGCCCAAAATCGGTTCAGATGTTGTACAAACACCATTGATGTATTATTAAGAGATTCACAAACCTTCGCATTAGCGGGCTCATGTTTATTTATGTGAACATGCATATTAATATGAGGAAGTCATTTTGTAATTTCTCTGCCATTTTCGCGCTGTGATTAATAATAATTTCTGGGTAATAAATCTTGTGAATGGAAATGAGTGAGAATTGGTTATCTTAATTTTTATTGGCTTTTTAGAAAAGTACATAATAAGCCAGGAAATATTGTGTTTGCAATGGCATATCTACGATCAACCGTTGACAAAATACAGTCATCACAAAAGTGAAATCGTTGGAGAACATTCAATATACAAGTAAATATTTATTTCAGACTAGTTTGGCCATAGCTTTGTTACTGACAGTTAGCTTAAACCTATTCAAACTTTACAAACGTATTCAAACTTTATTTAATTCAACCTTAGGAATGATGTTGCCACTGTCACGTAGTGTCTGCAGTAGGGATGCTGCTTTTTGGGCATAATTGCATAAAATTTTCGGCGCACATTTTAGACGCGCTGCAGCGCCGCGGTAGTTCCAGCGGCATTCTGAAGACATTGGTGTATTGGACGCGCAGCACGCTGTAGGTTCGGCGCAAATATGTCACCCATAGGCCCCTCGAGTAAAATAACTGACACAACGCCTTGAAGAGAATTATAAACGGCATATACAAAAATGCATGACAAATGACGTCACTGGTTTCAATCGCTATTGAAAATGTATGAAGATTAATACAATTGATTTTATTAACTTAACTACCTGGGCTTATGTATAATATGATAATAATAAGAAAAAATGTCACAAATAATATAAGGATTTGTACTGTAACGGTTAGTTTTTGAGTCCCTTTTAGTCTTGTAACTTTTTAATTTTGTTACTGTTTATTGTACTTTTTGCATTTTTCGGCCCATATTTATGTTTTCTTTCGGAAAATATATTATGACTTTTACTAATTTAAAACAAATGCATATTCCTTATTGTTTTTGTTCAATAAAAATATTATAATAAGTATTTTAGTTAGAAACTAGAGACATCAAGACTCCCCGTTTAGAAATATAATTATATTCGTTTAGTTAAGCGTGTAGTCCAACTATAATTTCTTTTACACGTATTAAATTATAATATGTTTTCAATTCAAATATCAATGGCGAACAAGCGAAATAAAAAAATACGTTAGCAAAATATAATCCGATGATTACAAATATATGACACTAACCCCCGGTTTCTGAAAGCCTAATCAACGCCAAAATGAACTAAACAGCGGTCAAATCTCTTGTCAGGTGTAAATTGGGTTGCAAAAAGCTTGATCAGTCGTTTGATTTGATCAACGTGTTAGTTAACAAAACTAATGTCAAACGAATGGTCCAACAACATGTCAAGCGCTGTTTTCGGTTTCTGGAAAGCTATTTAAGGCTTGTATCTGCTTGTATGTGTCATGTCAATTTGATTAATGCTTAGTAAATTTTTTACTAATCAGCGTTTCAGAAACGGAATTTAACAGAAATTGATTTAACAAGCCTGTTAACTCAACAACGTGTTAGTTCATCAAATATTTGATTAGCCTTTCAGAAACCAGGTGTAAGATAATTAAACGAAAATGGATTGACGCCATAAAACTCTCACAATGTTTGATAATTTTTTTCCGTTAGGGGGCATACCCACTACACACACACAGCGTCATCTGGTGGCGTGGCATCAAAAACGGTCACTAAGAATTTTCGATTTTCTCACCAGGCGGCGCTTGGTAGCCCGATGGTCCTTGTCGTGTCAAAAAGCTGTCAGATGTCACGAATTTAAAAACCCTAATTTGAAGAAACAATTGCCTGTGACTTGACGATGATTGTCAATCTAGATATAATGGGACATCGGGCAACATCAATCATTACATATTTTACCTCCACTGACATACAACATATTCTTATGTCTACTGCAGCAGATATAAATCAATAAAAAGTTTTGTGGGTGTTCTGGCGTTCTCGAAGTCCCGGGTCCTCGTTTATGTATTATATTATACAAGCAGACGTTGTTCTGTCTTAATAAGTGATAGTTAAAAAAAAAATGGTCACCACATCATATAAAAAAAATGTTTAGGTGTGGGTCACCCTTATCATTTTGGCGATGAAAAAATAGATTACGACCGATTCTCAGACCTACAAAATATGCAAAATTTTCATTACAATCGGTCAAGTCTTTCCGAATTAATGTCACGTGGTTCTATACTAACTTCTGACCCAGGCTCCACCCGCGTAAATACAGTATCCCACGGAAACACTGTATTTTTTCGGGATAGAATGTAGCTTATCGTATCTATTATATATCTTTATTAACAAATAAAGTGCTCAAACTAACCAAATTTCACCAAAATCCGTAGAGTGGTTTTTGCGAGAACGAGTTACAAACATCCATAATATAATCCATCCTTACAAACTTTCACATTTATATGGCATGGTTAATAAGTTACATTTAAATTGTTAGCATTGTGTTCTAGTGATTTTAGCAAAGTATGTATTCCTGTTCAGGCTAAATGGAGCTAGAATGGGCTAAACAAAAGCAACACAACCCTCACCTTTGCCGCCGATGAGCTCGAAGGCTCATCAAAGAGCGCCCACACCCGTGGCTTAAGGCGCTGCCATATCCCCAACTCCCCGGCATGGTACGCCTCCTCGTAGCCGAAGATGCGAGCGATTTCCTCCTCTGACGGCTTCTCGCTGTCGATGTCCAGCTTGTCCAGGATGGCCAGGGTATTCTGAGGACAAACACAACAGTTATGTACTGTCTCCTTGGAAGTATTTAAAGTAAAAATAAAATAAAGGTGTAGTATCCAATAGTCGTGGGAAACAAACGTAGCACGAAGACACGACACTATTTATATTATAAATTATTTGGACAGTAAAGACAAGTCCTGTCTAAGCGGTAAAATGTCGCTAACGTGAGGGCCCCATTAAAACCAACACGACTTCTAAAGTACGGCCTGCGAGATTCGAGAACGTTGCGCGCGCAGTATGGCTAGAGTTACACTGTAGGGTTTAGATAGATAGAACGTTATTTATTACCATGACTTACGAGGGGAGGTCCAAAAGTTCGCGGAATGGAGGGGATGGAGTGGGGATAGGGTAGCTCGCTTAGTGTCATACTAATTGAGCACTCATAATTAGTATATATATAAAATCTCAACCCTATAGCGCCATTCGTTTACGAGTACTCGCCTGCTAAACAAGTCAATCCGGAAGCAAACTGCAACTATGGAGAAAATTGAACATCGCGCTGTGATAAAATTCCTTACCAAGCAAGGAAAAAACGTTCAAACCATTTTAAATGAAATGGAAGCCGTTTATGGAGATCAGTGCCCTGGTAAAACAATGGTTTATAAGTGGCATGGACTTTTCAAACATGGTCGAGATTCAATCGAAGACGACCCTCGCTCTGGGCGGCCAGTTGAGGCCACCACATCAGACATCGTCGAAAAAGTCGAAAAACTTGTACTGGAAGACACACGTTTAAAGAAAAAACAATTATCTGCATTTGTTGGAGTATCAGATACAACCATTTTGAGGATCCTGCACGACCACTTGGGCATGACAAAAGTCAGTGCAAGATGAGTGCCGAGAATGCTCACGCCGCTTCAAAAACAGCAGCGCATCGACGCGTCTAAGCACTTTTTGGAGGTGTGTGGAGACAACCCTGTGCAGATTTTGGAGCGGATTGTTACTGGAGATGAAACATGGGTTCATCACTTTGAACCTGAATCAAAATAGGAGTCCATGCAATGGCACAAAAAGGGTACACCACCTCCCAAGAAATTCAAAGTGTCAGAATCGGCTGAAAAGTTGATGGCCACTGTTTTTTGGGATTGTGAGGGAATATTACTGATTGATTATAAAGAAAAAGGTACCACTATAACCGGAAAATACTACGCCACAATATTGGAAAAGTTAAAGAAGGCAATTAAAGAAAAACGTTGTGGAAAATTGGCCAAGGGTGTGTTGCTTTTGCAAGACAACGCGCCGGTTCACAAGAGCCGAGTTGCCATGGCTGCTCTTCACACGCATGGATTCGAACCACTTGTTCACCCACCCTACAGTCCAGACCTGGCCCCTAGCGATTTTTATTTGTTTCCAAATTTAAAAAAAAGAGCTAAGGGGAAGGAAATTTTCCGACGATAACGAAGTGAAGGAGGCAATTTCGGCGCATTTTGAGGCCAAAGACAAAAAATATTTTTTCGATGGTTTAGAAAAATTAATCCATAGATCAAATAAATGTATTACACTTAAGGGTGATTATATTGAAAAGGAAAAATAAATTTATTGTTATATTTTATTAACAACCCTTTCATTCCGCGAACTTTTGGACCTCCCCTCGTATGTATATTACCTAAATGTTTCTTAGGCTGGGACTATGTTTGGGAATCCGGTGGATCCGGGAAAATTCAGAACACTGAAAGTAGAACTCTACGCTAATACAATATACAAGTTGAAAATCGAAGTGTCGAGTATACAGCTGTCATAAATGACATTTATCATTTGCCTCGACACTCATGTATTCGATTTTCAACTCTTTTGTATTAGTCCAGAGTTGCTCTGAATATTCACCGGTGTTCCGGATTCCGGAGCATATTATAGTCCCAAGGGCCAAGTTAAACGAGGCGCGCGAAGGCCGAGCACCTGTTTTCATTCATAGCAAATTGAGCTTTATCGCCTAGGCCATAACATACAACCTAATGGCAAACGCCCAATGGTTATGTAAGTTTATGCAATTATATAGTAAGTAAATGCAAATGTTATTATGCAAAGTGTTCCTCGAGGCTTATCCTTACTTTCGAAATCATTGTACAGCTTTAACAGAAGCGAATTACTGAAAAACTATCAAAATTGATTATTAAGAACTAGATTTTTCCCGCAGCTCCGCCCGCGTAAATACCTATAGTATCAGGTATCCCACAGGAACACTGCATTTTTCCGGGATAAAAAGTAGCCTATGTTTCAATCCAGAGCTTAAACTCCTAAAAAAGGCTTAAGATTTTTAATACGCATCTATGACGCAGGTACACAAGAAACTTTTTGTTCTCTCGGTGGGATTCGAACCCGCAACTTTCGGCTTGCACACCGACGCGCTCAACCACTATGCACCAGGACTAGTAAATTAGGTAACCTATAGAACGTCAACGTGTGGTAATCGCCTACTATCAGGTAATCCGTCTGTTCCCCAGATGCAGAATAAGAATGCTTACCAAAGCCCTGAATTTGTAGTTTAAAAAAATGTTGCGTGTTTTACACAACCACTCTAAACTTCAGGCGCAACTTATATTGAAAGAATATTCCAATGTTCAACCACTCGCCTTTTACAAGCATTTCCCGTAAAAGTGTAAACTAAAAAGTATTTCCTCTTACTTGTTACTTCTAAAAGTGTTAAAACCAATGTACATTATTAAGCATTTATTCTTTCAATTACATCTTTTTTAAATTACAATATAATATTATATTATACATCGAAAAATAAGCTAACAGGATTATTTATGCCTATTTTATTTTATTTCGGTTCGAAATAAAATAAATGTAGGCATACACAATCCCACAGAACCCTTTACAACCAAAACATTTCCTATAGCGCGATATTTAAAAGCTGGTGCGTGTTGCTTTGTGTGCTGTCTTTGAATAGGAGCATTTGCATTTGCAGTCTTTGAATAGCTGCATTACCCGTCATGATGTATGTCACTTTCTCTCGGCTGGTCAATCTTTTGTTTATAAAGCAGACAATTTTTTGAAGTGAAACTGCTTTAGCGGCATTCAGAGTGAAATTTTAAGATCGCTCGACACTATCTATATAGCGCCATCTGTCGGAAGCTACGTATAATTATTACATAATAACTTAAAGTTTCTAAAGTACGGCTTAATATACAGGTGTCGCTAAGTGTACACATTTTAATTATTCTATTATTTTTTGAGGTCCTGTCTTTTAGGATCAATGAGAGTATTTTTGGATTTTTAAAGATGAATGAAGTTTCTCTGCCACGTGTACTCTATACTCTCATGTGTTTTTGCTACTGTTTAACCACATGGCTTATAACATAAGTAGAAATAGCCTTTTCTGGCAGTACCACGGATACCTTGTTAATTCCACTAAAGATAAGATGAATAAATGTAAGATGACCAACTAATGCACAATTGCAAATAATAAGAATCGTACTATGCCCATATGTTCATTCATTCATATTTTCATAATTCATTTCTACACGAATTGGTTTCAGAAAATTATTGAAGAAGAAGTGTTTAGAAATAATATGATATAAACTTATCCAACTTTACAAATTTCAAAAGGAAATATTTTAACAAACTATATATGAAATTGCGTAGTAAAAGTGGGTACCTGTATCAAGATTTTATTAAGAAAAAAATATTGAATATCTAATATTATTGCAAACACGTGTATCGGTAGGTGTTGCTTATATTATTGTGCCTTTATTCGACTTTGATGAGAAAATAATTCTCATGACAATTATTATGTTTTATTCATATGCTAAAAATGTTTTTTTTTTTCAAGATTTTTCAATGATTGGGTTTAAAATTGACTGTACAACGTTTTTTAAAATCAATAATAGAAAATTTGGGTGCATGATTCACAGCTCGTGTAAAGCCGTTTGGGCAGATTAAATTTGGAAATCGAAGAAAATATCTAAAAGTTAAATAAATTGATCTCACTGTCAGCTGATCCATCTCACAGCTGATTTCAAAACGTAACTTTATAGAAAATAAACTAAACGAGAGCATGTCAGGGCGTCTGAGGAGTGTTCCGGAACTATCAACGCGCAATAGTTTTTTTAATTCTTACTGTCCGACTTCATTAAAAATAACTTTTCTTAAGAGCATTTAGCATGATCTATTAACATAAAAAATCGTAAGTTTCTAAGTGCTAAGAGAGCATAGAAATGTCATGGAAGAGAACTAGGGGGGGAAGGGACTTGGAAGCTACTTTGGAGGTTGATTATTCTAAACTGGTTTGAATTATAAAAAAGTCATGTTTTCACATGTGTGAAAACTTGCCTTTGTATAAAAATACCTAATTCGACGATAAGAACCTACATGATGGGATGAAATTTAAAAAAATCATTCCATCATATTGTGACGTGCACATGTATGGGTACCCCTAAAATACATAATCATAATTATTTTATGATGCCCAAAAATAAATTCCATATATACATAAGCAGTAAATCTTTTTCTGTAATTGATTTTGCAAAACGTTATATCAATAACTCAAGAAACTTATGGACAGGTTCGTAATGTTTCGACATTGAAACAGACACAAAATGAAGAATTATTCGAGAAAGTAAAAAACGAAAAAATTCTGGCCGAAATAGTTAAAAAAAAGAATTCAATATTTTCCTAATTTCTGATTTTGGCGCTCGATATTTTGGAAACGAAGAATGATATCAAAAATTTGAGAAAAATCATCTGGACAATTTAGTCAGCTACAATTTGAGCCTAAAACAAAGACGATCAGGTTTGACCAGTAGCCTAACCTTTTTGAAAAAAGTCAACGTTTTCGAATTCCGTAGATTAGTTTCCAATGTGCTCGATAGTCATGTGAGGCACGATCTCTGTAATTTTTTTGGGAATCTTCGTGTTCCATAAATTGTTTGTCGTTTTCATTGAAAATCGACTATGCCGACGGACATGAAATTGGTCTTACTCTAAGTATATTATAGAAAATAACCAAGACTGATAATAATAAGCATATTATAAGCACACGAAAATGTTTTATTTCAGGGTTAAAAGGATTAGCGCAGCGGGTCTTCTGTACCCCGCTGCTACGGAATATACTCGACATAAAATACATATTGTTATAACGTGATACAACACGTGTATTCGACTTGACACGGCCTTAACCAGTACCTAAACGTAATTGAAAATCACTTGCATATAAAATTATTGAACGACGTTGAAGAGAATAGGTTGTAAAAGTGTTTTTTGGGTAAACAATATTCTTACATTTACATTGTTTGATACGAGCTGTTGCCCGCGGCTCCACCCGCGTAAATAAAGCGAACACTGTTCTTTTTCGGGATAAAAAGTAGCCTATGTTTTAATCCAGAGCCTAAACTACCACCATATCAAATTTCATCGAAATCCGTTGTAGTAGTAGTAGTAGTTTTTGCGTGAAAGAGTAACAAACATCCATCCATCCTTACAAACTTTCACATTTCTAATATTAGTAGGATAATATAAAAGAAGATGTCTCCACTGACTGACTGACCTATAGACGCTCGCACAGCCTTAACCGTAATAGTAGAAACGTTATAGTTGGGCAGTAGTTTTAGTTTACAACGTAGACGCGCACCAAGACGGGATTTTGAATAATTTCACCCTTACAGAGGTGAAATAGGGGTTGAAAATTTGTATGGAAAATCATTAAACCTGCACCGATTTCGATGAAAATTGAGATTCATGCTCTTTAATATATTTAATTAAATACGTGTTTAAGGGTTTGTTCGAATTCACCCTCTGAGTATAATAAGGGTTGAAAGTTGTTCATGAAATTTAATATCCATGTAAATAAATTATTGTGTAGGTACGTAGATTATAGTTTTTTGAAATTCATCCTCTAAAGGAGTGTAATGGGGGTCCAAAGTTTGTATAGTGAAATATCAACAGCTGGTCAGATTATGTTAATTTTGTCTCGCATTTATTATGACGCACAAATCCCTTACAAATGATTTTTCGAAATACATACCAACCCCACGGGGATCAACGCGCGAAAAAGCTAGTTATTGACAAACAATTCGGATTGAAGTCAACCCGAATTGTTTGTCAATCCCGTAGTCATTCCGGTCGTTGGATAAGTATTAAATAGTTATTATATACCCTACCCTAGCCCAAGAGTATCTGCCCAGCCTAGCGTAGTAGACTACAGCCTAATTCTTCCAATTCAAAAATATGGGAATAAAAGTTATCAATAGTATCAAATAGTAAAAACAATATATATGGCCGTGATAGAGCCGACTATTTTGTATGCATCGGCAGCGTGGGCACCCACCGTGGAAAAGATGGGGGTCCAGAAAAGGCTCAACTCCGTCCAACGGGGTTTTGCCCAGAAGATCTGCAGAGCATATCGGACCGTCTCCCTGAACTCTGCAATGCTGTTGGCTGGGATACTCCCTCTTGATCTCAGGATACTCGAAGCTTCGAGGCTCTATGAGATCAAGAAGGGAGTACCGCACCCGGCGTTGAAAGACAGGGAGGTGGAGCGAATGGCTCTAACGATCGAGGACCCACATCCGGCAGAGCAGGTTCGGGTTGGTAGACGAGGACTCGTATGCAGACGTGGTTAACAGCCACGTCCATAGGATCTATACGGACGGCAGCAAGATTGAGGGTCGAGTCGGAGCCGCACTCTCCGTATGGAAGGGTGAGGTCGAGACGAAGGCCGTCAAGCTTGCGTTGCCGCCGTATTGTACCGTCTACCAAGCCGAGCTTCTAGCGCTCCAGAAAGCAGTAAGTATAGCCTGCAAGAGTGGAATGGCGAAGGTCGGTATCCTTAGCGATTCCAGATCGGCTCTCCAGGCAGTCACCCTTAGTTCCCCTCATCCCCTGGCAGTGCAAACAAGGGAGGCCCTCCGAAAAGCTGCATCGCAGAGGCGGGAGGTCTCCCTGTTTTGGATTAAGGCACACGCAGGGTTGAGAGGGAATGAGAGGGTTGACGAATTAGCCAAGGAGGCCGCGCTGCGATTGAAAGGGAAGCCTGACTACGATCTGTGTCCTGTTTCATTCGTCAAGCGTATCTTAAGAGAGGATACGGTTGAGGAATGGGACAGGAGATACGAAATGGGAGGGACGGCCGGAACCACGAAGCTCTTTTTCCCAAGCGCTGCTGCTGCATACAAAGTAGTCAACAAGATAGACATAACGCACCACACTACACAGATACTGACTGGACACGGCGGGTTCGCCTTCTACTTGAACAGATTCAAGTTGAAGGAGGACCCGTCGTGCTCATGTCAGCCAGGAGTTGAGGAGACGGTTCCTCACCTGTATACTTATTAATTATTGATTATTTCATTGACATTTTAAATTTGAATTTAAATTTATTGAATATTATTTTATTGGATTATTGTATTTACTGTGTTTAAATTAAGATTGTTAACTTTTTTAATGAAAAAATCGACAAGTGCATAGTATTACTATGCAAGAAAATAATCAAATGTATATAGATATAAAAAGTAGATCTAAGATTAATTATAAAATGTAAAAGAAAACAAAAGAAAAAGACAAAAAGATAAAAAACAATCCCTGATTATGTTAGGGGGATGGAAAAAAAAAAAAAAAAAAACCCGGCGAGAAGAACTGGCCAATCATGGGGCCATATTTTAGCAAAAAGATGGACAATTTATTTCTTCTCTTCCTCCGTATTGATCGGTGTTTTATGATTATCTATCACAGTTTGTCCAGAGAAAAATATCTACCAAAAATATTTCGACACAGAATTAAAAAACTCACAAAATATTTATGATAATGAGGGATATAATATTTTCAACTACAAAAATAAAACTTCAAGAGAATACTTACTGAAATTCATAATTCGGCCCATAAAAATTTAAATAATACAATATTTCCATTGAAAAACTTTTCCACGTAAATACTTAGCTTTGTTCGAAAAGAAAAAGCTCTAACACCCGTATCATTAGTTGTTCCCTCGAGATTTCCTCCACTCGACTCAACCTCAATCCACGAAAATTGTATCATTAGTTCAACAAAATGTCCTCGACTTGAGGAATTTTAACTTGTCTTAAGTATCTTAAGGTACTCAGGACGTACCTTCAGGTTCTCTCGAGCGTCTATTTTCGACATTTATATCAATTCTTTTTATAATCAGGGTGGAATTATTTCAAGCAATTACGTAATTACAGAGGGATACTTATTTAAAGATAAGCATGGAAGATTTTTTGTAGTTTCTGGATTACCTTTACGAAACTTAACGTGAAAATATCAACGAAAATTTCAACATGATAATACAATTGATTTCTTATGTTTACGCGAGTATTGTTCATTGTTTTAAACACTTACGGATTGTGTCGCGGTGCACTTTCCTTTTTCCGACGTTTCAGCTACTTTCCAGCAGCCGTCGTCACGGGAGGACTGAGGTGTCAATTGTCCTATTTGTTGAAGTTATTCTAACTACCCGAAGATTCTTCAATTATAATTTGTGTTCCGATCCACGCAAAATATACTATCAGTATTTTGAAGCAGCGGTGATTTGAAATTAAATTTTATTTTGTTAATTATTGAATTCCAAATAGATGGCAGCACCCAGCCATCTTCTGGGTTAAAATTAGGGTACTTTTTAATTTCAATGGGTCGCGTATCATTCTTGGGCGATAACGGTGTTCCTTTGCCAGTTCTTGTGGCTTATCAAATCTTATGAAATGCCGAGGTTGATCCATTGTGTGTTCGCAAATTGCAGATTTATTGTTGCGACGGTGTTTAACATCTGCGATGTGTTCCTTGACGCGGGTGTTGATGGAACTTTTAGTTTGCCCTATATAGGAGAGACCGCAGTCACAGTCGAGCTTGTAGACTCCTGCATCTTGAAGGGGAATGTTACATTTCACTGGTAGTTACATTATACCACTTACGCCACCAGATGACGCTTTGTGTGTGTTGGGTCTGCTTAATAGCGGCAGAAAAAATATCAAAAACCCTCATTGACAATGACACTGATGTTAATTTTTTTTTATTACATGAAGTACCTGTTTAGGTATTTCATAAACATTACAATGTAGCCTAGCTTAGACTAATAAGTAATTTTACGATAGCTTAAATTGCTAAGTAGAGTATTACTAAGATTGTGTCCATCAACACATTGCTTATAGTCTCTATAAAGGAGAATTCACATTATTGTTTGTGTTCTGTCACAGTCACACACTTCACTGACTTTAACACTACACTAACTTGTAAGGTTTGGTCCTTTTCAATCTTCTGACTATGCCCGTGTTATCGAGGAGCTGGATAGTCTCAACATTCACATCATGGTGAAGTCTTTTTTCACGAGCTTCGGGCCTATTTATTGATAATAGTTAAGACCATGTCCACTTTAATTTCTAATGTACCAAGGTGCATTCACAACCCCTCTAAGTACTTTATTTTGAAATATTTGTATAATAAGGATATTGCTTTTTTGGTACAGCCCCATAGCTGAATACCATAAGTCTAAACAGGCATGAGGACTTGCTTATACAAGAGTATTTTGTTATGTATTGTTAAGGTTGACTCTTTTCCAAGTAACCAGTACATTTTCCTGTAGCGAAGCTCTAATTCTTCGCGCTTCTTTTTAACATGAGCTAAAATCTACGTGAATTGATTTTGTTTCATTAAGCTTTATTCGCCACTTTTTCGTCCAGTGATATACTGTATGGATAGCTTTCTGTACATTTTTCACTGCTTCCGCTTGTGTCTCGCCCGTAGCCATTATGGCTGTCATCTGCAAAGGCCGCAATGGTACTATTTTCAATTTCTGGAATATCAGAAGTGTAAAGTAGGTACAAGAACGGGCCTAGGACACTTCCTTGAGGTACTCCAGCTTTTATATGCTTAAGAAGCTCTGAAAATGCTTCATCTTGTCTCACCCTAAACATTCTGAATGTTAGGTAAGACTCTAAGATATCAGCGAACTGCTTTGGAAGTTGATTTCTAATTTTGTGAATAAGGCCTTTATGCCAAACCTTATAAAAGGCCTACGCTACATCCAATAAGTATTTTTTGGATGGTTTTCCTCTAGTGCTTTTTCTATTAATGTAGTAATTCGATGTACTTGGTCAATTGTAGAGTGTTTTTCTCTGAAACCAAACTGATAGTCTGGAATTAAATTTCTTTCTTCTAGTGTAGGTTTTAGGCGAAGAAATAGCTTTTCAAATAGTTTAGATATAATAGGTAGTAGAGAAATTAGTCTGTACGATTTTGTTTCTTGTGGTTGGTTTCCCAGGTTTAGCATTATGACTTCTGCTACTTTCCACATATCAGGCACGTATCTGAGTCTAAATGCCTCATTTATGTGCGTGGTAAGTTTTACTATAGCTTTTCGTGGAAAGTTTCGGATAACTTCTACAGTTATGAGATCGAATCCAGGAGATTTCTTTAGGCTCATCCTTTTTATCTCATTTTTCACTTCTCTTGGTGTAACGAATTTTATTTCAATCTTATCTTGTGATGTATCTTCTAATTGTTCTTCTAAATCAGTTTGTTGCTATAGTTCTATATTAGGTTGGAAAATTTCCTCAAGATGATCAGCAAATGTAGATGCTTTCTGTTCACTGCTTATAGCCAAGTACCCATTTACTTTTTTGATGGGAGGTATCTGGGTGATAGACTTTTTAAGACCTTTCGTTGCTTTACATAAGGAGTATTCTATTGTACGATCGCTTGTTAGACTCGTAAGAAATGCATTCATGCTGTTATCATTAAACATCTGAATTTCCCGCCTCAGCCTTTTTGTGAGATTGTTAAGTTTTTTTTTATTTCAGGACATCTGGTTTTTTGCCACATCCGCCGCGTTTTCCTTTTTTCTGCTATAAGTTTTTTTATTATTTTTTTTTCACTTTCAGCGGCAGTTTCCTTTCACTTTCCTATTAATGCTTGGTGTATTATTCCACGCACAGTTTTGGATATTTTTTATGAACTTTCTCAAATCCAGATCCAATTGTTCTGGAGTCTTTGGGGGAACCAAGAGATCTATTATAGATTCTAATTCGAACTTAAAGCTTTCCAAGTTCGTGTTTTTATTTACAAGCAAGTGAGGGCGCTCTTTTACTACTATTTTCTCATTAAATGTAAGTATTATAGGTGAGTGGTCTGAGCTTATATCATATCCCTCCTCAATGTGTAGAAAATTTGATGATATATTTTTGTATAAGAAATCAATCAAATCTGGGATTTTGTTAGGATCTGTAGGCTAGTATGTGGGTTTTCCTGTTGATATAACATTACAATTCATCTTATTTACAGCACTTAAAAGTTCTTTTCCTTTAGTAGTAGTTAGTCTTGATACCCAGTAAGTGTTTTTAGCGTTAAAATCACCACCGAGTATGAATCTATTGCCAAGATTTATTAAGAAGTTTATATATTCATCTGCTTTTATGGCATACCTTGGTAGACAATATATGGCGGCTAGAGTAACCAGATAGAATTTTGTTTTTACACATAGAGCCATTGCCTGTATTTCCTGTTGAGATATTTGTATTCTTCATATACAAATATTTTCCTTTATGATGACAGGACTACCACCTCGGGCAGTATTGTCAGGGTGCAAGGCGTGGTAAATTTTGTAGCCCTTTGAACGTGTGATTATGTTGTGAAATGTGTCTCAGATATAAAACACACATCAATATTCTCTGTGCATAGAACTACTTGTAATTCATTTTGCTGTTTCAATAGTCCACTTGCATTCCATGTCATAATTTTTAGCCAGCCGGTCATTTTAATTTTTGCATGTGGGTAGTTATGTTAGCCCTACTCTCCAGTTTTTTCAATCTATGATCAAACGAGGTTAGTAGGACGAGAATCCTGTTCATTTTGTCATCTGTATTGCCAGTTGCCTTAGGCTGTGATTGTGGCTGCTTATTTGCTTTAGTAATTTGCGCAAAAGTAAAATTTTTCATGATTTGATTATTTTATTACTAGTTTTAGGCTTTTCAGCTTTACCTAAAACTGGGTTTTGGATTGTAGCAGTCGCTGCCCCTTTTTTCCTAATTGTATTTGAATTTCATGCATTGGAGCTCTTTGGCTACAACGCAGCCTCTGTAGTTAGCTGGATGAGGTTCGCCACAATGAACACACTTCGGTTTTGCTTCAGCTGGCTTCTGACATTCCTTAGTTAAATTTTTACCTGTGCACTTTACGCATCTAGGTTCTTTTAAGCAGTATTTTTGTGTGTGGCCGTAAGCCTGACATCTCTTGCATTGTGGTATCAGTTTCGTAATCATTAGTGGTTGGATATCCACTTTGCAATCTAGCACTGATTTGATGCTATATATTTTATTTATGTCTTCGTCCTTTTCAAACAAGAGCATAAACATATTTAAGAGTTCTTTTTTCCTCCAGCTCAGCTTGTTTACCGCTTCCTGGATCTTATAACCTAATAATATATATATATATACACACGAGTACCATAATTGCCCGTTCTGTTGAAGCAGCTTTTTTATGGTTCTGTATGAGTCTTTGTTAATAGCATTTATTTTCATGCTTTCACCGTTCATCATTTATGCGGTGAACGTATCTTTAGATAGGCTCGTCGTAAGTAAGTTATAGAATTCTTAGTAACTCTTGACATTTTCGATAATTATAGGTGGCGGCTGGGACACCTTTTTTACTTTTTGTTGTTTCGTGTGATATGTGAAGCTTACACTTCTTCCTGCTTTTTTGTCGTACCCACTCGGTTTCTTTCGCAAGCTCCTCTTCATCCGTCTCATATTCAACATCGGCGGAAGGCGTCTGGGTGATAGGACATTTGTTTGTCGATTTGTCTTTGTTTTCTTGTATTTTCCTTACCTGTTTCCTTACACAGGTAAGGTACAGGACACCTTAGTTTACCTTACCTTAGTTGTTCCTCAAGATTTTCTATTTGGTCTTTGAGATCCTTTACTAGGCATTGCAGTTATTCACTCGCCGCTTCTCTTCATTGGTATATAAATTTTTCTTTTGCAGTTCAATTTTAATCTCGTGGTCACACTGGACAGCCATAGTAAATTACTAATGTAACTGCTCCTTAACAATTGTTTACATTTCTCAAGTAACACAAATGTTCGTGATGACGACATAATAGATGCAATTGAAATTAAAAGTCAAAATAAGCACCTCATACAACGGGTCCTGGACAGGAAGGAGGATAGGATGGAAGTAAAATATAGGAAGCGAGGAAAGGATGAAGGCACTGAGCTATTACATTTCTTACTTACTTCTACAACTCTTACTTACACTTTTTTAGCCCCTCCGCGCCCAGGTCGAAGTGTCCGTCCCGACAATTTGTATGCTCAGGATCCATAGTCATATGGATCCTTTGCATACTTTGTGGGACTTCATGGCGCGCGCATACGCTAATAGTCCAGATTTTGGTCGCTATGGGTATATATGCTACCTTATGTCACCATAATCATACATATCCCCAGTTTCCCCCAACAGTGTCGCACCGCCCACTTGTCTTATTTCTAATTAGTGTTTTAAAACGCAGTTTAATAACATCTAATTTGTTCTGGACGGTGCAGACACTATTGGTCTTCCGGACCATACGCGACTGTTGCGCGCGCCATAGCGTCCCACTTTTGTCGGACCGGGCACCTCGCGCTGAAAGCATTATGATTTGTTTCGTGCAACTCCTCCTTTTTGCAATTAATGCAGCAAGCATTATTTCCAGCCTTCATTTCCTGGCATTGAGACTGGTGGTGTGTCCCGGAGCAATGGCTGCACCTCTCCTCGGCGATGGTGCAGAATCGCCTCCCATGTCCGTACCCTAAGCAGCGTGAACACTGTATCAGGGGGGACTGGTCGGCGACTCGAACACGCTGCATATCTATATATAGATAGCCCGCCTCGGCGAAGCACAGCCACAGCCCCGGAGACACAGTCAACACTAATAAAGATAGCAAAAATTAAAAGAAATAATTAATGTGAAGTTAAAAAATTGAGAAAAGGAAGTGTTATAGAATAGATAAATGAAGGAGATGTAAAAATAGGAAATAAAATAAAAGTGATGTATGAACAAGATGTAGAAGGAGAAGGAAAGGTATAAACAATAAATAAATGTAAATGTAAAAAATAAAAAGGAAATGTTATAGAATGGATAAATGATGGAAATGTTATAAAGATAGTAAAAAATTGAAAGAAATAATTAATGTGAAGTTTTTAAAAATAGAGAAAAGGAAATGTTAAAGAATAGATAAATGAAGGAAATGTAATAATAGGAAATAAAATAAAAGTGATGTACGAACAAGATGTAGAAGGAGAAGGAAATGTATAAACATAAGTAACTGTAAATGTAAAAAATGAAAAGGAAATGTTATAGAATGGATAAATGATGGAAATGTAATAAAGATAGTAAATAATTGTAAGAAATAATTAATGTGAAGTTTTTTTAAAAATAGAGAAAAGGAAATGTTATAGAATAGATAAATGAAGGAAATTTAATAATAGGAAATAAAATAAAAGGGATGTAAGAATAAGATGTAGAAGGAGAAGGAAATGTATAAATAATAAATAACTGTAAATGTAATAAATGAAAAAAGTAAAAAATTGTCCTGGCTAATGGCTGGGGGAACAAGGAAAAAAAAAAAAATGTTCGTGATTCACTATCGGTATCTGGGTCATCGCAGTGTCTGCTGCATCAGCGCCGCAGCCGGCACGCGGCACGTACGAGCGCAAGAGCGTAAGACAAACGACCAATCTCAGCGGAAGATAGCTGATAACTCAATGTGACTGATGTTAAATTTGAAATTTCTTTTTTTTAAACGAAGGGTTATAGCATTATTCTGCCAAATTCGGATGCCGAGTTTTAAGGGTAACTATCGGTGTTGACATACAAAAAATATTTTTCTATGATTATCTATGCAGATGTCATACAACCACGCAACCTTACTGAAAGAGCAAACAGCCTAGGTAGAAATTACGTTTAAGAATACAAAATTCGAGGAACTTCTTAAGGATAGGAAGATGAGGTTGAGTCGAGATGGATCTGAGAAAACAACTAATAATACGGATGAAAGGGTTTCTAAAAAATGTGTCTCAAAGAGATTTCTTTTTTAGTTGTGTATGCTGTATTTTATATGGAAAACAGCGGGCTTCTTTGTATTATTTTGCTATGTCCTAAACATGTAATATAATCATCATTAATGAAGTTAGTGTGTTTGCCTACCTTGTAAGGAGAGCTACGTACTTAATATTATGCATAATGTATATTGACTGTATGCCCTACCTAAATGCCCTTCGGACATTGTGTTTTTACTATGTAAATGACAGACGACGCACACAGATGAAATTCACGTATATTATAACCAAATTTGTTAAAAACAAATTTACTCCGATTGAAAATAGTAAGCTAATTTAGAAACAAAACATATGACGCCGTCTAGTAATGATATGTAAAACATTTAAGACCTATTATTCAGACGCCCAGAATACTCGATATAAACAGTTTTGCCAATAATCGAGTAATTTGTTACAATTTGGAGTATTAGTTTTAACAACAATTTTTAAACTTTATTTAGTTGATATTAGGTGTAAAACATGAAGGGGTTTATGCCTTCAGGTGAGTTTATTATTCCTGAATAATTAAAACGCTTACATTACTTGCGATTTTATAGATATATAGTTTTGAATAAAATTCACTTTAGCAGTTTACTTTTTTTAAATAGTGAAAATAATTATATTCAATTGCACTTAAGCCGTTTTTTCTACATATTTCGAAACAAGAAGGGGCATTTTTGTATGGAGCCCGTCCCCACTACTGTAGCACTGTACATAAACCAATTTTACAGCCCAGGATTCGAACCCGCAGATTAGGAAAAAAATTCAACAAACAAACATTCTGTATTATTGCACCATTCGATACCGTCTCTAGTAAGAATCAATTTCCAGAAAGTAATTATGTGCGAAAAAAATGAGAAAAGAGCTTACTTTAAGCATTTTATTATTCTTCCATACATTTCTTCAAAGTATGAGGCAGTTTATCAAAACATAAAACTTTTCTGGAGTTTCCAGTATACCATTACTACCCAAAAAATATTCCTTACTAGCAAATGATTACCTGATGAAATGGTGCAATCCTGTATTGCTTATTTTTTTAACCTTTATGAGGGTTCATTACCTTTTTTCTCCCATGGTTTAGAGATTTTTCGTTATACAATAAAATAACACACTTTTTAAGCCCTTTCATTTGATATATGCTTTGTAGTGCTAAAAGGGTGGGGACGTTTTGCCCCTTCTTCAGCTACTTGCACTTTGCTAAACACAATAGAGTAAAACGCAACAATGTTTATGAGTTTAAAAATACCAATAAAAATTATTTTACAGGCAGTTCCCAGTTTGAGATTTCAATTAGTCGAAGAGAACTATTGAGTTTTTACTTAACAGGTGAAAGTAATAACCACGAGGCTCGATTTCCACGCTTAATTACAAAAGTTCGGGAAATAAAACACTGCACTGTGAAGATGAATTACCAAATTTTATCAAAAAAGAGTTTTGAAGCACTCTCAAACTATTATTTTCGACAAACTACAGTAACATATAGGTGTTGCCACACTTAACATAAACATAACATTTGAGTTAAGTTCACCTGTGTGCGACGTATAGAAAAATAGCGATTCCCGAAAAATATTAAGAACGTAGTTCCACTGTACACAATTTGTAACGTACAATATTTTAAAAGTTGCATTTTCCACAAGAAGCCCATTAATAATATTATTTTATTTATTTATCTATTATAATCTTCATGTACACATTAACTAAGACACATTTGAAAGTTATAACAATATATTGGCGTACTTATCACTTTAATAGATCTCTTCCAGCAAACCTATAATTGTAAATAGCAAAAAATATAGCTTTTGCATGGACGATATCTGGTAAAAATACCTAATACCAGTATAATGCCTCTGACCTACAATCGAACTGCAAAGGACTATTATTTCAGCCGTCTTTTGACGTCTGGCGGACGACGATAACACTATGCACTAAAGAACGAATAAAAAAACAAAATGGCAGCCATAAAAAATGGACCAAAAGCATTTCCTTGTACAAATATATTATGTGGCTTTCACGAAGCTTATTTTCCGTTGGAATACTGAAACTGGGGCCTTTGAACTTGAAATAGTAATGGGAAATGCCGTTGGTTACAGCGGTGTTGAACGTTGAACGTAGGTGTAGCCATGAATAATCGATGACAATTGTTTTAATCCAAATGACATCGCAACCATATCCCTATTATAAAAAAAAAACCTGACCGGTTTTGCGTGTGCGAGTCGGACTCGTGCATGAAGGGTTGCGTACAAAATAGCAAAAAAAACACGGTTGTTGTACCTACGGGAGTTATTGTTGTGGTGTTATAGCAGCAACAGAAATACTATAATACTGTGTCATAAAAATATTTACACAGTGGATAAGCTATACAAAGTTTTGTTCTTGTATTATACGTGGAAAAGTTGTTTGACAGACAAGGAAAAAAGGTTGTATTAGCTTATCCATTGTATAAATATTTTTATTAGTAAGGGGGATAATCTGTGAAAATTTCTAAGTCTTAATAGCTTCGTCTAGCTATCACGGAGATACAGCCTGTGGTGGCAGACGGACGGACAGCGGAGTCTCAATAATAGGGTCCTGATTTACCCTTTGAGTACGGAACCCTAAAACTTTCTCAAACGAATATGGGAGGAACCTTATTTTTTATGTAGTAGCGATAATATTATAATCAACGTGAGACCTTTTATGAAGCAAAAGATACAAAAACACAACTAGCTCGTACATCAGTAATTTTTGTCAGAAGTCGGAGAACTTCAATTGACATCAAACGAATCAACTTCTATAACTTTTTTATTCAATTTCTAAGTTCAATAAGTAAGTATATTTTTCCCTACGATATGAAATCAGAAGCATCAACAAGCGATACAAACTTATAAAACTGCTGTTTTAGTTGATTATATACAAGTGTTCTGTGGAAGAAACCCTTATAGTTTCGCTCTGTCCGTCCGTCCTTCCGTGCTAACTCAATTTGATAAAGTAATGTTTTATTACATAATTATGGGTAATAATTAGACTTTATTTTTGGCATAATTTATGGGTTAATTTACACGTAAAATGGGGATGAATTTTTTTCACTGTACCCCGTTTTATTGACTTTTTCGTCGAATAGGTATTTTGACGTGATAGCGTCCTATAAATCGATGGAGCCGGCTGCACGCACGAAAAAACATGACGTCATGCGTTACCTGTTACCCGTTATCGTTACCAAGTACTTTACCTCATTATTATTATTGTTGTTGTTGTTTTTGTTGTTGTTGTTGTTGTTGACGTTGTCACGTTCAACTATCGTCAGTAAACCGACTTTACAGACAACCGGTATGGTTTTTTTTAATAAAGGCGTGCTTTCATATCAACCGTATTCATTTAAACGATTTTTGAGTAGACTGGAAGTCGGGACTATATGATACGAAATCCAAAAGTACGGAGAAAATTCAGAGCGATGAAAATAGATCTCTGCGATAATATTAAATAGTCGAAAATCAAACACATGAGTGTTAAGTTGTCAGATTTGACATTGACATATGACTTGACAATCTTGTTTCGATTTTCAGCTCTATTGTATTAATGCAGATATCTATTTTCAGTCTGTTTATTCCCCGGTCTTACGGATTCCGGACAGAATAGTCTCTGCATAAGAGGTAGAAACTTGTAACTTTCCATGCCGCTAGGTCATGCAAAAGATCAATAACTTTTGAACTTTTAAGTAATTAAAAAAAACTCTTGATAGTTACGGAACCTTATCGGACATGTCCTGAAATGCTCTTGGTTAGGTTATAATTATGTTATAAAATACCTGCTCAAGGGCAGGAAATATCTCCTTTGTGAGCACACGTAAAAAACGTACAGCATAAATATCTGTCTAGTGTCTAGACAGGTTGTAAAACACAATATACAGCCTCCATAAATCCATAAATTGTGTTTTATCATTATCAAATTAGAGTGTTTTATAATTATAAATGTGAAAATACTACTATAATTATAAATGTGAATGTTTGTGGGGATGGATGGATTGTTACTCTTTCACTGAATGAACACATAGACTAATTTTTATGCCGGAAAAGTTCCCGTGGGATACTATATTTACGCGGGCAAAGCCGCGGGAAAAACCAGCAAAAATATGGTGAATTTTTTAAACGAGATCCGTTTATTCCGAATCAATCCGAATCCGAATATTGTAGGTAATGTTATTTATATTATAAATATTCACAATCCAATTATTTACAATACAAACTAATGTATTAATAAGTATATAAACTTATCCTAGTAGGTTATATTGGTGGGCTACAAACTACAAGTGACTTCTCTCACCTTACAGAGCGATAATGATGATGGTATAACATATTAATATTTATATTTAATAGCTCTGGTTCTGGTGACGGTGGCCGGTTTCAGTGCAACCATGCCAGCTACGTAGGAGTTATTTTATAGCGCCCAAGTCTGTGCGCAGTATACAAGAGCACTCTCACTTCCTTTACTCTTGAAACCCAGGTGGGACGGATAACCGACACGACTCGTGAGAGATCAGGCGCAGGACCGACTTTTTAAATGTCCACCCGACGCATGGATCATCTTTCTAGTCAGACAATCAGGTGATCAGCCTGCATTATCCTATCCAAACTCGGAAAAAACAGTTATTTGTTGTTCCAACGCGGGAATCGAGCCCACTACCTCCGAGTCGAGAGCCAAGTTCTAAACCACTGGACCACGGAGGCTTCAGTTCACAGTTGAGTTTAGTTTTGCCACTAAACACCGAAGTTTATGTCACGTTGCACAACAAGTAAGTTATAGCTGTCACACCGACGGCAAGTTAAAATAAGTAACTCCTGAAGACGAGCCAAGCGAAGTGCAATGCCAGTACCAGACTACCTTCGATTCCTTTAAGCGTTTCGTCGGGTTTTTGGAACCCTTCGTAACTTGGATTTAATTTAAACTAAATTTTATTTAGTTTTATATACAAAAAAACCTAACCAAGAGCATCAGGACATGTCTAAGGAGGGTTCCGTAACTATCAACGCGCAATAGGTTTTCTTTGAATTACTTTAAAATTTACCGTCCGATTTCGCTCAAAATAATTTTCCTAAAGAGTTTTTAGAATGATTTATCAGCATGGAAACTTACAAGCTTCAATCTCCTATAATTTAGAAATGCCAGGGCAAAATACAAACCACTTTGGAGGCCGATTACTCGAAAATGGTCGACTCTGTAAAAATGTCATGTAACAAACCTTGCTTTTATTTTAAAAGACCTTATTCAACGACACCCCACACAATGGGGTAGAACGAAAAAATATTTTTCATCCCCACTTCACATGTATGGAGGGACACCCCTAAAATATAAAGTTATTATTATTTTATGATAGCCAAACTGAGATCTATATACAATCTATAACTATACCAAATTTCATCAATTTATATTCATAATTACAGAAGCTAGAAGCGCGGACAGACAGACAGACAGACGGACGGACAGAGCGAAACTATAAGGGTTCTTTGTGTATTACGGAACCCTAAAAATGGATTGCAACTTGAATGTTTCGCTAAAACTCGAGAACAGCTACTGGACCGATTTGGCTAAGTTTGGTCTTAAAATAATCGTATCAGTTCAGGGAAGGTTTGAACAGTGTGAAATTTTGGAAAAATTGCGGGGAAAATATTGACACTAATAAACACTGTTAAATCCCTGCAAACTTGACGCGGATAAACTACAGTATTTTAGTATTATTGGTACGGGCACAATTCTAGACAAAATACCACTACAGTGAAAGTAGGTAAGCATTTCTCAGAAAAATATCCCTAACTATCACACACTCAAGGTGTCAAAAATACCGCTTTAATATGAGAGCATTTCCGTTATAAACCTTACTTTATGAGGCTGTATCGTCAAACGGCCACAGCTGTGCCCTTATGTGTTATGTGTATGCATGTTGATGTAAGTAGTAAAGGTTCTGATCGACAGACAAATTACTTTACAGTTTTAGTAAAAGTCGACACAAAACAATTTACAAAACACAAAAGAAATCTGCGTGTGAAAAAAGGCAGAGATCTTATACAGTAAACGTATAATCCTAAAACGTATCGTATAAAACCTCTGCCTTTTTTCGAATCCATAATATTGTTATGTTTAAAATGCAAACAATAAAATAATTTTAAATATTTTTAACAATATATCAATTTAATATTAACATAATACTTTTATACAAGTGAAATATTCTTCGTGCCGCCGCGCGCCGACACCAAAAACCAACATTTAATAACCTAACCAAGAGCATGTCTAAGGAGGGTTCCGTAACTATAAACGCGTTACTGTAAAAAGTTACTGTCCGAGATCGTTCAAAATAATTTTCCTAAAGAGTATTTAGCATGATCTATCAGCACAGAAAATTGCAAGTTTCTAAATATCATACTTTAGAAATGCCAGGGGGGATGGGCAACCCATAAATCACTTTGGAGGCTCAAAAATGGTTGAATTTATAACAAAGTCATGTATAAAAGCTTGCCTTTGTTTCAAAAGGCCTATTCAACAATACCCCACACGATGCTATAGAATGAAAGAATATTTTTCATCCCCACCAGGAGAGCCACCCCTAAAATATAAAATTATTATTATTTTATGATGCCAAATCTGAGATCTGTACACAATATATGACTATGCCAAATTTCATCCATGTATATTCATAATTACCAACTCTGGAAGTGCAGACAAACAGACAGACAGACAGACGGGCTGTCCGTCCGCGTTGCGAAACTATAAGGGTTCCTTGAGTATTACGGAACGCTAAAAACCGTTTAAGAATAAGAAAACAAAAGAAATAGAAAAAAAAAATAGCAATATTTATTTCTTCCGACATGATCCTGACTTATGTCTGTTAAATAAAAACAAACGTACTACACTATTTATGTAATATTTTATACCAACAATTTACAGGAAGGCGCAACGCCGCGCGCCGGACCCATCGTTGGCGTCGAGCCAACAGGAGGCTGCATAAACCTTCCGTTGTAAAACAATGACGATCGTAAATGTGTATTATGAATATTGTACTATACAATACCGTATATAGCGGCAAATAGTGATTTTAGAGGGTTAAATATAGAAACGATCAATTGACGACCTCTGTGGCTCAGTGGTTAGCGCGTTGGCGCTCATCCCGGGGGTCGCGGATTCGAATCCCGCCAGCGGACAAAAAGTTTGCTAGGAAAACAGCAAACTTTTTTTTTCTCCTCTCCAAGAAAACTCCAAGTTTTCCTGGGTCGTGGATGTGTATTATATAATAAAAACCTTAAATGTAAGTATAGTATAAAAAGTATTAAATATAATATTCCCGTTGTCTGGTACCCGTAACACAAGTTCTTCGAGAGCTTACCACGGGACCAGATTCACGTGGTGTGAAAGCGTCCATAGATATAACATTATTTATTTAAGTTATCATAAAAGACATTAAGGATCGATTTATCTTTTTTATGGAATAAAAGCGGCAAACGAGCCACGGAGAGCCTGTTGTGGGAGAGCCACGTTTCGGCATGAATGGGCTGGCTCGACCGGGTAAATATCACGGCCTCACAGAAACCGGCGTGAAGTAACGCTTGCGTTGTGTTTCGCCGAGCGAGTGAGGTTACCGGAGGCCCAAGGGGGTTGGGGATTTTAAGGACTGGGAACGCAAGTCGCAACACCAGAGGAGTTATAAGTGTAACTCTTCTGGTGTTGCGAGTGTCCATGGGCGGCGGTAATCGCTTACCATCAGACGATCCGTCTGCTCGTTTCCTCGTTAATTTCATGAAAAAAATTTGTTGTCTGTTAAGTCGGTTTACGGACGATAATATTACGCTGCAATAACGTCGTAATATATTCGTAATGTTTGCCCGGGTGACATAAGCTATATTATAATTTGCTTAGTCGTGTTATTCTTTTTAACTTTTGATTATTTATGTATTACTGTAATATCCCAAAATCGCAGCACAGTTTCGCAAAGGAAAACATTTCCCCATATTTATCACTACACCTGTCACGTAACTTGTACGAGTTCAGGAAAATTCGCAAAATTCCGGGAATTTCTGGGAAAATCCCTAAGTTAATGATCTCATTATTTTTGATATAATTTTACTTCACCCTGTCAGATGTCACGTTAAACTGAGTCTACTTATTTGTCACGGACGTGGTGGCTTAAGGACGAGCAGACGGTTCGCCTGATGTTAAGCGATTACCGTCTTCAAGGATTACCGCATCATTTTGGAATGCGTTGCTGGCGTTGAATTAATTTTGTCCTTGCTTCAATTAATTTTAATCCAATCAGTATTGAGTATTAGTGTTCTTACAAAGCATTAAGGTCAAAAAACTGGACTTACTTTCTTACATCAAGCGGCAATTTTCAACCGACTTCCAAAACATAGGAGGAGCCTCTCAATTCGTGTGTATGTTATTTTTTGTGTGTATGTTATTCGATTACTCCGCCGTTTGTGGACCGATTTTCAAAATTCTTTTTTTTAGGTTAAATTTTTATTTATGTAAAGGGTTGACTCCCAAGTTGGTCCCATTGTCAACAAATAGTAGTCCTAGTGATGTAATCCATGAGGAATCGAGAGAAGTCCCCAAAATTTATAGGGACACTCATAGTGATTTCGACTTTTTTTGAAGTGACTCGAGAATATGCCACCAAAAAGTGAAATGTTGTGCCCTGGATCCAAAAGCACTGAACGGCATTCCTCAGTCTTTGAAAATACATGTTTGGAAATTTCGGAATTGTTTATATCTGCAAGCATTATAAAACAATCATCATCACCACCACACCATCATGACACCATACATCATGATATTATGTTGATATAGGTATTTCTCATAGTCTTTTACACCGATATCGATTGATTTGAATACTCACAGCTACCAAAAAGTGAAATGTTGTACCAAGGTTATAATAATAATAGCTCCTCACACCGATTTTTGTGACGGTGGCCGGTTTCATTGAAACCAGGCCAGCTACGCTGGAGTTGTTTTTTTATAGTGCCCAAATGTGTGCGCAGTACACAAGAGCACTCTCTCTTCCTTTACTCTCATAAACCAGTGGTACAGATAATTGACACGACTGGCGAGATATCAGGCGCAGGTCCGACTTTTTACATGCCCATTCGACGCATGAATCATCTTTCTTGTCAGACAATCAGGTGATCAGCCTGCATTGTCTTAACCAAATTTTGAAACAACATTTTTTGTTGTTCTAAAGCAGGAATCGTTGAGTTGAGAGTTGAAACAGCTCTAAAACCACTAGACCACGGAGGCTGTTATGCCAAGGTTGTTATACCCTGGATTCAAAAGGACTGAACAGTACTCCTCAGTCTTTATAGATAAACGTTTGGAAATTTCAACTTTGTTTAAAGAACTGCAAGCATATACTGCAAGCATATGTCACTATTAAATAATCATCATTATCACCAAAATTTATACGGTGTCACTTGAAAATTTACGAATTATACACCTGCGTCTCCAAAAATAAAAATCTTATTAGAAAAGTTAATAATGTTCGTTAAGTTTTCTTACACATTTTTAAATTCCGCGCAACTTTTCCTGTCAACATAACACTCCAAAAGAGATTAATGAAAATTGATCCAGCAGTTTATGTAATGAATGACCAAGGGAAAAGGGGATTAATAGTCACCAACTACGAACTAATCTGAACACGGGGCCGGCCGATTCAACATTAGGCACTTCTGACTGAAGATTTCATTTTTGAAATCGTGAGTGTGCTCCTCGTGCTCCAACTAACTTCATGGAGGTATTTTGTGCATAACTGCTCCAAATCGACGTTGACACACATGTTTTTATTATACTAGTCGTTGCCCGCGACTTCGTGCGCGCAAAAGGTTGCCCCGCGGGAACCGTACATTTCGCTACGATAAAAAGTAACCTCAGCTGGATGGCAGAACGGTAATTTATGCATTGTTTACGAATTGGTCTCGTCTTCGAATCCCGAATTCGAAAATATTTTTGTGATTCTTTTTCTTTCCTTTCTTTGATTTATTTTAAAATATTTTATTGTCCTACTAAAACTCCGAGAAAAGCTCGGTCTCCCAGGTACTAATTAATATTATAATATTATCACTAAAAAGAAAAATATAAATTAATATTTATAAGATATATAAGCCGACTTCCAAAGTAAAATCAATAACATACTTCAAAATCACTAAAAAGTATGAAATAATTCTTAGTGTCGAAATAGTTCCCCTTTTAAATTCTGCAAAAATTTAACTACATATTTCTCTACTCAATCTTCTTATTTTTGAAGTCGGTACCAGTCCAAACAATTGTAAAAATCCTTTAATCAAAAAAATCATTAATTTTAACACAACTACATGCAAACAATATTTTAACGAACTCCCGTTCAAATTGGCTGGTATTCTGATATTCACGCTAATGTAATGTGATGAAGATGTTATATATTATATAAATATTTGCTACTACGTGTATACTTACCATCGAATTTTACGTTTAAATGCTTGTTCGAAGTTCGAAATCGTATTGTGCATCATGGGGAGGGGGTGATGATTTCCCACCAATGTGGGAAATAGCGGAAGCCCCAAAGGGAGATCTCCGACCGAGCGAGATGGTATGCTCGGTCAGGCTAAGCCCACTTGTATGCATTTCGGATGTTGTTTATATACAGCCGCCGTTGTTTATATACTAGAAAACTTCGATAACGCGATTCAGGATTGTGGCGCTAATTGCTCCGCCACACTATAGTTAGAAAGCCATCTCGGCGCCATGCATTCAATCCCGTTCAGCGGTTTTTGCATACAAGACTAATTATTTACGATAGTCAAAGACACGCAAGCTTTTGCATTTATAATATTATTAGCGTGATTTTATGTGATATGAAATGCAAACAAACGCGGCTCCCAAACGGATGAACCAATTTTGTTCTAGTTTTGTTTTGTGTTTCAATGCTGATATGATCGAGTATTTTTACTTCTTAGCTATAAATAATTATTCAATCAGAAGCCCAATTCGGTATTTGCCTGTATTTTTTTTTAATACATAAATGAATAGGGTTCTGAAAAATAAGACAGTTCACAAAAGTATACCAAAAATTTAAAATTTTCAAATATATTGCGGATTCTTTGATTGTTTTGCGAGTGTCGTCAAAACACCCCATATAAAAGTCATACTAGTAGGTACGTCGTCACACGCTAGTAAGTTGCTACGAAATGTATGGCCAAATGCACAAAATTTCTGATATCTCGTAATTTTGCGCGTTTTTTTGATACATACCATAGTAAAAAAAAATATTTGATGTAAGTAAACTAATTATGTAGGTTTTATTACAGCGCCCCGACCGAAACAGGATTATGATGTATTAATCTAGAGCTTAAACTACTAGCATACCGAATTTCATCGAAATCCATTCAGTAGTTTTAGCATGAAAGAGTAACAAACATCCATCCATCCACACATCCATCCATCCTCATAAACTGTCACATTTATGATAGTACCTAGTAGGATTGGGATTCAGGATTTTTATAGGAAACTACAAACATCTCTCCGGCTACACCCTCCATTCGTCTTCGACACAAATCTCGTAAGCCACTCAAAGCCCGCGCACAGTAAGCCCTGTCTGCGTGTTTTGAATTGTAACTGTCATGTAAATTAATGTTTAATATGGCACTACGTCAATAGCGCCCTGCGCACGTAAAGTTAGGATCTGATTGAGTTCCAAACTGCGGTGGGATCTGTGCGGTTTAAACTGCGTATCGAACTATCGTGCTAATTTCGACTAAAATGCGTCACAATTTGGTCTGCCGGCGTCTTACATAATACGTCCAAATACGTCATAGCGCGCGGGTTAAACTGTGAAAAATGCGCTGTCATCGACATACAATTTCGGACTGTCGTCCGTGCGTTCACGCGTTCAATTCGGAGCGCGGGTTGGAACGGCACGTGTTGTTTCCCGCGGTCCGAACTGTACATGTGGCGCTAACTGGACCCATTTAAGTTGTGTACTTTGATAGTTTATTGGTCTAAAATTCTAAATTGTAGATTGTAGTGCAGTAAATCTAGTTATTTGATGGAAAGACGGTCAAATCTGCGTAAATTTTAAGTATTCAATACTGCATTTGCACTTTTTTTTAACTTGACCTAATTTTCTTTTAAATTTTACCTAATTTTCTCGCATTTTCAGACTACTTTTCCGATAAAAAAAAACGTGATATTTGCTAAGACCCCCTCTTTCCCCCAAGTGAGATTTGGTCAGATTCGGCTCGAAACCTAAATCCCCTAAATACCTCACGTAATTCATGGACTAAAGACTGGGACTATAATGTTT
Organism: Phengaris alcon alcon; assembly: GCA_037179445.1. Taxonomy (NCBI): domain Eukaryota; kingdom Metazoa; phylum Arthropoda; class Insecta; order Lepidoptera; family Lycaenidae; genus Phengaris; species Phengaris alcon. The sequence goes on along the minus strand of JAYRCH010000155.1, from coordinate 2,257,561 downwards.
GGAATCCGTAAGGCCGGAGAAAATTCAGAGCACTGAAAATAGAACTCTGCACTTATACAATAGAGCTTAAAAAATTGTCAATGTCATATATGACAGCTCGACACTCGACACTTCGATTTTGAACTCTATTGTATTAACGCAGAGTTCTATTTTCAGTGCTCTGAATTTTTCCGGGCCCGACGAATTCTGGATCATATTAAAGTGCCAGCCTTACACTTACTAGCAACTGTTATTAAACGTAGTATCTTTTCGGTCTAGCCGGGGCATTCTTACCGATCGCTATCGGCATGGATCGTCCACCTGTAACGTACACCCCGTAATAATTTGTCATATGTTTTCAGATCTACAGCATATTATCTATAGTGCTCTAGTAACTAAAGTGCGGTCGCGGAGCACGTAGAATTTCGTACATTGACCTATCGCTACTTGTCTCTTTCACTCGCGCACAAATATATTGCTATCACGCTACTATCGCGTTAAAGAGTAACATCCATCCAACCATCCTCATAAACTTTCACATTCATAACAGTAGTAGGATAGTAGGATTTCTAAGACGAAAAATACACTGCACATTTATACATAGCAAATTTATATGATTTGTTGAAAATACAGTAGCATCTAACATGACATTTGCTCACTTATCCGATGTATATTGAAGTACAGTGGTCTCTCGATAATTCGAGCTACTAGGAACTACTATTGTAACCCCAAGTACTCCTATTGTAACCCCAACACGCGACTGCAGGACAGGCTGGTCAGAAGCGAGGGTTAAGTCAATATACAAATTATTGAAAAGTTTTTTTTATCCCAAAAAATATGTTTGACGCCATTTGAAATTTTCAAAGTTTAATGTTCAAGGAGTCGGGGGAAAAAAAGCCATGCATTAATTATGATTTTCTGACCTCTGTCGGTCATTTTATGAACTACGATGTTCATATTATCAACATAAAGTAGATCAAGACTTGCCTCAAGCACCTGCTCTAAATTTCCTAGTAGCTCCTGCGCTATCGTCCTCCTTATTTAGCAGTCTCTTGGTCCCACGCGTGGATGCTTATTCACAGAATAATCTTAACATTCTTATTACAGTTATAATCAATTGCGTAATGTACTGTCTGCAAATAAATTATCGATAAAGCTGCACCACCTAATCTCACCAACCCCCCTCTGTTGGATAAAAGTTTTCATATACCCCTGCCCCTCCCTCCCCCACTTCGCCGGCGGCGTGATCTGCCGCTGATGTGAGATCACAGTTTATGGACTCGTAAATAGCTGGAGCATCAGAATATGGTGTTGAGTGATGAGCGGTAGCGTGGAGGAGATACAGCGCTGGAGTAAATAAATAACTACCTACATACACCTACAACCTACACCTACTACCTACTCCTACACCTACTACCTACACCAACCTAAACCTACTCCCTACACCAACCTACACCTACTACCTACACCAACCTACGCCTACTACCTACACCAACCTACACCTACTACCTACACCAACCTACACCTACTACCTACACCAACCAAAACCTACCACCTACACCAACCGATACCTACCATCTACACCAACCGACACCTACTACCTACACCAACCGACACCTACTACCTAGACCAACCTACGCCTATTACCTACACCAACCTACACCTACATCAACATGCACCAACCTAAACATACTTCCTACACCAACCTACATCTACTACCTTCACCAACTACCTACTACCTACTCCTACACCTACTACCTCCTCTTATACCTACAAACTACATATTATACTACCTATAGCTACCTACACCAACCTACACCTACTGAAACGAATATGAAACGTATTCCTTCCTGTGTTGTGAATAAGGTTCAATTTTTAATCGCTATCTTAAAAATGCAGCGCCGCATCGTGTTTCGGTGTGAACTGCCCTCTTTCTCTATGTTTTTTGTCTTGTTGCATGGACCACGCCCAAGCCTAAAGCAACAGATGGCTGTACAAGGGCCCGCATTATGTTCCTACGTGGAATTTATGTTCTAGTAACGGTTTGTAAACGTAATAGTCTATAAAATAATAATAGAATATAATAGCTGGAAGACCTTTTTAATAGAATATATTAATAATTATTCTAGAACATACGAGTATAATATCAGTTTTGAATGTTGTACATTCTCAACATAAGTTATTATATTATACTAGACCGACCGCCCTTTGGGCTAAATTCGCCCATAATGATTCATATCATTTTTAAGGGTTCTTTTGCCTCTTTAATAGAAAATTTTAATGAAAAGTTTAAATAGAAAATGTTGTGAGAAACGTCAACGTGTAACAAAATTGTACGTTAATGAGTGTTAATAATCTGAGCTGGTGTGTTTAAAACAGAATGCTTTCTGGACACCTTCTTCCAAACCTTAACAATGTCAAAAACCATGCTCCTCCGTTAGCACAATTCTCGTCAAACTGTACTGAAAGTTTTCGCTTACGAAATGAAATCATGGAATAACTTCAGTTGCACCTAAGTGAGCATGTCACATTAAGGCTTTAAACCACAGTATGAGCTCCGTTGCCTAGTGGGTAGACCGTTTGATTCGCACTCTCGAGAGTGCAGTTTCGATTTCCAGGTTGTGGCGTGTGCCAATGAGACTTTTTCAGATCTCAAGTACATTATAAGGACGCTCTAACGGTGAAGGAAAACATCGTGAGGAAACCCGCACATGGTTGGACTCAGACGTATTTACCAGTCATCCCTCTGGACTAGGCTGGCTGTGTCGTGAAAATGCCGTATGTGCTTCCGCAACCATTCGACATTTACCGACTGTCCCAGGCACTACAGTACTTCAATAGTGGTTACTTCGCTCGGAGAATACTGTATAAATCATCCAATAACGGATGAAGTTTTTTAGTTAAAACCACAGTACTCCATCACAATCTAGACAAAGAATGGTTTCTAATCCACTAAAGAGCATCACGACAGCATACCTCACGCAATTGTAGCACTCTCGCGACACACCAACACCTGTGTTTACTATACCAACTGCTTTGAGGACGACATTGCCAAGATCATCAGGCGAACGATGGATGCGTCAGTCTAAGAAGTATTGACCATAACGTTCGAATAGCCATACGAGACGGGTATAAAACAATGACCAATAAAATAATTACAAGGCTAAGGGAGCGAAGGTGACCAGCGACCTTGAGTTTAGTTTACCAAAACTGTGATAGTCTTCGTAAACAATTCTATATTAATATAAATAATTCTAGGAAATTAATAAACGACCTGAGCGTAATAATTGTAATATGTGGCTAAATATATATAGGCATTAATCCTGTAGTTTGTTTTTAATAAATAAAAAAATATCTAAAGAACTAATAAAATATAATAATGATCAGTAAGAGAAATCAAAAGATGTTTAGCAGGATGACATACGTACTTCGATATTGGTACTGTTACTAATTCGACGAACCACTTCATTGTAATACGAACAAAATATCACCCATCAAAAGACGGCCAAACAGCTAAACATTCATTGTCCTAACTGTACTTTTAAAAAGCAGTTCTAAACTTCAACAAATGTGGTCCACTCTAATATTCAGTTTGTTAAATATTAATAATTTTGTACAACGTTCAAAAGCTTTTAAAGCCAAAGAATAACAAGCTCCTAAGCTCAATAAAGTAATAAATTGCTTTTTCTCACACAAATCACATTCAAAGCTACATCAAGCTTTTGTATACACGAAGCTTTTAAGGAGGTAAGGAAACGGATTTTCCGGAGACTTATTTCACTTATTTTGTAACAGAATTGAATGCCATAATGTTATTGAAATCAATGTGATATTCGTCATGTGTAAAAAAATTATTTTATATTTTGGTTTATGAAAAAAAGTATACAATGTACTAGAAGTTAGATTATATTAAAGAAGTAAGATAAATTCGCGTTAAGTTTGCAGTGAATCATCAGTGTAAATGTCCAAATAGATTGCTTTAATGAGGGTTTTTACGTTCGTGACATTTGACAGCTGTTTGACATGTACCCGACTTATACGACGCGCCACCTGGTGGCAGAAAAAGAGTCGAAAATTCTTATTGACAGTTTTCGATATTCCTTCCGCCACCAGACGGCGCTTTGTGTGTGTCTACCCCCTGGCGGCATTGGTTTCTAAGAACACGGCTTAAGCGTCATTGGTCACTTTTGGCATTGTTCTGATGACTTAACGCTGATGGATTATATATAGTACAGAAGCAATAAAGTCCTACTAAGCGATTTTATTTTTGCTTATCTGATTCATGATTTACTGATTTTACTGATTTTACTGATTTTATATTCTTTATCTTATTTACTCCGTAATAAAATTCGAGCCATAAAAATTTTTAAGATTCTGATTAATTATCAAAATGTTTAGTAAGACAACAAAATAATATTTTAAGATTCTGATTAATTATCAAAATGTTTAGTAAGACAACAAAATAATATTTTAAGATTCTGATTAATTATCAAAATGTTTAGTAAGACAACAAAATAATATTTTAAGATTCGATGGTATCGCTGTCACAGACAAAGAGTCCTTAATCTAAGTTATTGAAACGCTAAAAACCGACACATGATACCAAAGGTGACGTTTTTAGCAAATAGTTATTGGTAGATAGGTTATTGAAACCGGCCATAAGTCGGCTATACATGTTTGCCGAGCGTGGACAAGCGATGGCCAACGCCAACGTGTAGACAGCCGATTTGCCTTGCCTTATCATAGCTCGGTGTCGCTCGCCTAGTTGGCCGAGCCCAGCCCAGTAAAGCCCAGCGCCAACATGTGTAGAGCTCATTACTTTACACTTTCATTTTACTTTCATTAAATTATAAATGAATCGACTCGATATCATAAACTGATATTTTGAGTTTGGAGCAATCAAAACTGGTTTGACATTTACTTTATGAGAACACCATTTTGCAGTTTTAACATATGGGATCTGGATCGTAACTGTATTATTGCAGGATTTAACTATTAGAATCGACCTTCAGGGCTTATTTTCTGTTACTTACACCCGGTTTCTGAAAGGCTAATCAAATAGTTGTGAATAACAAGTTTTTGAGTAAACAGGCGTGTTAAATCCATTTCTGAAGCGTTTCTGAAGCGCTAAATAGTGAAAAATTTACTCACAAGATCATCTTGACATGAGACATTTACGCCTTAAATAGCTTTCCAGAAACCGTAAACAGTGTTTGACACGTGGTTTGACATTAGCTTTGTTAACTAACGGATTGATCAAATCAAACGATTGATAAATTACTACCTACCAGTGGCGTGGGGTTCCTATAACTCTATTCCTACCGGCTTCACTTACCACTTACCCTTTGAAGAACTTCCCTACCTATTATGTATAGGGTTGGGAAGGTCTTCAAAAAGCCTGTAGGCTAGAGCTTCCCTACAAAGGAGAATCAGCCTTCGCCACTGCTACAACTATGAGTCTGTAAGGCCCACTTGCGAAAATCTAGGTTAAAGTTAACATTGGGTTCAAATATCATGCCTTCTCTTTCATAAATACGAAAAACGAGAGATAACATGATATTTCACCCAGGGTTAACTTTGACTCAGATCTGCACAAGTGGGCCTAAGAGTTTTACTCGTATTGTAGGAGTTAAACTATAGTTCATTAGGTTTTATTAATCTCGCCAGTAAACAGTTTATTAGTACGATCGTAAAATACTTCATCAGTAAATGTTATGACTTCATCTATTCCACCATCATCAACAACAGGCTCACTATCTTACTATAATATTGTAGGGGCCACCTAAATTAACGTAGTGTCTAAGGTACACGTAGGGTCCACAAAGGTGATGGTCCAAAATTGACCCAGAATCAACAACATTAAAATGGTTACCGATGTGTTTACTTTAAATATTTGATGTCACCGAAAGGGCAATACTGGAAAACGCCGGGAATAGAAGTTAGATTTTAATACATCGTTACTTTTCCATAGAAAAACTGACATTATGCTTGCTCATATATGTTTTCCGAAAGTCATTAAAACGTGCTTGTAACATAATATGTTGGTATGTGTAGGTGTAGTTTTTGGTGTTGACATTGGAAGTATACTCGTAAATACGCCTACAATTTCAATGTACGGAGGTATGATTTCGGATTTACGACTTATTGCGGAAGTTCCGCAACTGTGGAAGGAGAAACGAATGTTCGTCACAACTTTAATCTATTCCTACACCTACGAAGATCCCTAGCTAGGTGGCTGTGTAATGTGCTATAGAAGTTATGAGCAAGAATAAAATCCAAAATCATAGCAGGTGGAGAAGTAGTATGTATTTGTTGGCGTGTTACATACTCCTTCAGTTCCTACATCAACAAATACATTCTACACCTACATCACCTACTAAGATTTTGGATTGTATTATTGCTCCTAACTTCTGTACCGGGCGTATTACAGTGATAAAACATTTCATTGCTGTAGACTCTGGGTTTTTTTAGTATGAATTTTGGAACATGACCTTTGTACATATGAACCCGTAGGACACACGTCAGCTAGATTGTACATAACCTAGGACACGTAGGACACGTATAGCCGTAGGCTATACATGTCTGAAATTTTGTATCTCATTTAAGCTTTAAAATTATCTATACACATAAATAAAAGTGAAGTGTCTGTTTGTAATTTCATATTAACAGCTTTGCACTAAATGCGTAATAATGATATTGTATACGGTACCTACTACAAAAAAAAATATTTTTAAATTATTTGTCTCTCTATCCGTCTGTCTGTCTATTTATTCCGGCTATTCTCTGAAATGGTTAGACCGATTTTGACCGGACTTTCACTGACAGGTAGCTGATATTTTTTTATTATTTAAATGCACAAAAGCACATTACAATCTAAACAAATCAAAAAATATTAATACAAATTTCTAGATTTAGATTGCAACGTAACAAATATGTGCACACTAATAAACACAAACCTACACACATATTATACTGAGTAACTTAGGCTACTTTTATTTATTTATTTTATTTATTGAAACTTAATGCACAAACATGTACAAAGGCGGACTTAATGCCGTATTTTATCTTAGTGTTCCGTTTAAAAAATAGGTTTCCGTCTGCATTAAATCCACTCAAAAGAAGTTACGGGCACTAGGTACTCAATCTTATAACAAATAGCTATAATTTTTTATAAAAACTATGGCCCGACTATGTAAATATAATTTATATTACCCGGGCTATTATAACAAATCTAGTCATAACTCATTCATCAAAATCGGATCAGTAGTTTAGGCTCTACGGTGGAACAAACATACATATTACATACATACTGCCAAAATCTTTACCCTTCCCTCTGGCTTCGCCGTAGTCGGGTAATCAGTGTGTGACACTACTGCACCCAAGTAACAAGGTTGGGTTAATTTCCGTCCGGTTGCCGGAGATGCCGGCAACCATAGCTTCTAAGCCGTATGTTAGCAGCGCCACGCTACTCAGCTTGGTGCAGCTCGATATTCGGACTCATGCAATGAAACGTGTATCTTCTTGTGTACTGAACAAAGCTCAAATTTTAATTGCTATCTTACAAATGCAGCGCCGCGTCGCGTCGCGTCTCGGTGTGAACTGACGCTTATCCTTCAGGACTGAAGGTCTATTCGAACCTTAATAATAAATAAGGTGGTCGCAAAAAAATAAAAATATTTAGTTCTAAAAGGTTTATATTTACATATTTACAAAACGACTATATTCAATGTAGGACAAAATACGTTTACAATGAAAATTTATGACATTGTCAAGTGTTCTAAATTTGAAATAATTTTAAATAAATTATATTGTGCCAGCTGTAGGCCTAAAGAGTTAACTTAATGTAATGTTCTTATAAATCTGAACACTTAGACATCGATATAATATATCCATCGATACTATCGAGAACTAAAATGACTAAGTTATTTAATGAAAGTTCCCAGCTTCGCTATTAACATTTCGATTGTAATCTAGTGCCAGCTAATATTATTGTTTTGCCGGGGTTCGAGCGGTTATTAGCGCTTTTGTCGCTTATGTGTGGTCAGTGGTAATTATTTTGAATATTACGCTATCATTTATTATTGTTACTACCAACAATTACCAGCGACTTCGCCCGCGTAAAATTAGATTTTAAACTTTCATCCCCTATTTTACCCACCTAGGGCCTGAATTTTAGAAAACGCTGAAATACGTACCTCATTAATTTTTTCACACTCAATCCATATGAAATATCATGCAAATACGTCGAAGGAATAAAAGTTTCATACAAACTTTTATCAACTATTTTACCCCCTTGGGGTTGAATTTTGAAAAATCCTTCCTTAGAAGATACCTACGTCATATGAGAAATACGTGTGGAAAATTTCAAATTTCTAGCCTAGCCTGATATATCGTACTATGAAACATCAATTATTGAAATCCAATAGCAGTTTATGTTCCATAGTACAATTCATTTGTGGGGAAATAGGTCTGCAGATAATAAATATTATGCGATATGTTCCTATGAAGTACAGTGATAACTGATAAACTGTTATAACGACATTGAAGGGACAGATAAATTATGGTCGCCGACAGTCTATAATACTATATTCATTAGTTCATACCGTATCTGCCATGATACAGTCCTCAAAATATCGTTGTAGCCTGAGGGCTTAGTCAACATGCCATCGTTAATTACAATGACGATCGTCGAAATTACCGTAAACGGTAAATACATACCATGGGAACTCTGAACTTTTTCGGGATAAAATGTAGTCTATATTTTAATACAGAGTCTAAACTATTGCCATACCAAATTTCATTAAAAACCGTTCAGTTATTTTGCGTGAAAGAGTCACAAGCATCCATCCATCAATCCATCCACACAAACTTTAACGCTAAGTGACATATCATTCGTTAAGTGACATATCGTTCGCTAAGTGACGTAACGTTCGCTAAGTGACAACATTCGCTAAGTGACATAGCTTGCGATACGTTAATACCATACATTTTTAATTTCTGACTTCGTCATGGTAAATTCGCTATCAACGTATTTCACTGGATATGATATTGAAAATTAGAAAAGGTTAAACACCTTTTCACAGATAAAAATATAGTTTTCCAATGTATAAAGCGCGTATTCACTAAATTCAGACGTCCTAATTAGGATCCTAAAAAGAGAGCTAATTAGAATTTAATCAATCAGAAGCCACACTTCTTTCGATTTAAGATATCGGGATCCTAACTTCCTATATGCTGATCCATATCCAAATTTACTTACTGAATCATTTATGCCGTCTGATTTTAGAGAAGTGGAATAAGCGTTTTATACATTGGACAACTATATCTAATTCTTATGTTGTGTTGCTATTTAAGTTGGTGTTTATCGTGGTCACATGAATAAATGCGAAGTCCCAGTTGTATAAGACCGAAAAACGAGTATTCGGAGCGCCTGATGCGTAAGCGACTACCGTCGGCCAATGACACTACACCAGAGGAACTGCAAGTGTGTTGCCTGTTTTCTAACACCCAGCCTCTGAGCCTCGCTGGTCACTCGGAAAAATATAACACACGGGTTATTCCTCGCCTGTGTTCTATAATGATTATAATCGTTTATTTGCATAGAATGTCATCTGTGGCATCTTTCCGGTCGAGCGGCATATTCGTGCCGAAGCATGGCTCTCACATTAGAAATTGTTGTGGATCAGTGTAATTTATTTCAGCAAGGTGGAATCTAGATATACTACAAATAAATTATAGTTTAAAAAAACTAAAAAAACACGCTTTTATAGAAAATCTAACTAAAAAATAAATTTTTAATAAATTTGGATTAAGAATAGTGTAAATGAAAAATAAATGTTTATTATTGTAAAAAAGCGTGGAGTGCAGTGTCTTCACCTGTACGTTTGTTTGTATGTAACCGACTCCAGTAGATTTGATTTTGATCCACTTCAAACGGTCAGGTGAGAAGCATATTAAGGTTGTTGTACTTTGCATTACTTGACTCAATTCTGGGTTATGCCCTTGATAGTTATGGTCTGACATTTAGAAGTTATCCAAATAAACTTGAATCTCTACAAATAAGATTTTTAAAACTCGTAGTCAGTAAAAAAACCAAACCTAATTAATTGTAAAGGCGACTATTCTAAATTATTTAAAATTTGTAAAACTCTCCCAGTTACTTTAAAACACAAATACCTTATGGCAATTAACAACCACAACCATAATAATATCCATAACCTAGAATTACTGAAGCACAACTATGGTGGATGGATATATACTCGGTCGGTATCGGAAGGCAAATATAAGGTACCCAGAGTTTTTAACTACTTTGGGGACCGAACTTTAAATAAAAGGATACCATATGTATTAAACAGCTTGCCCAACGATATCCGACACGAGACCAAAACAAAAGCCTTCCAAAAAACATGTACAAACACCTTTTTACTTTATTACCTTATTGTACATCCCCCACCACCTAAAACATTATTTTAATCATTACTCTAATTTTATTTTGCTTGTTTTTGTTATTACAATATCTCATTTTGTATTATTAGTATTATTAATGTTGTATCTTGTTATCTGTCTATAATAATATTAAGTTTTGTAACATTGATCCTACAAACAAACTGAATAACAGTTTTGTAGGTCTTTATTTTATATATTTTTGTTTATTGGTACGAAGTAATAAATAAATAAAAAAATGAAGTACGACTCAAATAATGACCTATATTTTGATTATCTATACAAATATTTGACGGTGAAAAGCTTTGATGATTTGTTTGGTTGTTTGCATTGATTTAGAGATTAGACCACGGGGAACGACATAGGATAGGACTTTTTATTGCTGCAAAATATACGTTTTCCGCGGATTTTTTGCGCAATGTTCTAATCTCAGTATGGTCCCAGTCTCATTATATTATTTCGCACGCGCACGATTTTATGTGTGTGAGAATGCGACCGCTTTACTTGAGACTGAAGCTATACGACGAAATGACTATTTTTGATGCAAGAATTGCCCTTCAGAATTTTTATTATATTATGAAATTAAAACTATATGTATATATTCTTCCATATTAATATAATATTTTTAATGAACTGTTGAATGAAACCAATTACCAGCAATACCACGAACAGATAAAATTAAATAATAAATTTCTACCCAATCTCCATGTAATGGTAATCTGGTCATTGGCAGAGAGGCATTTATAAGGGTAACTTAATAGTAACTTAATAACAAAGATTTTTGAAACTTTGGTAACATTTACAGGGTTTTAAAAGCGTTATCCTAACACATAGTTTGCAGTATAAACACTCTTGATCATGTCCGGCTTTTAAACAAAAAATGTAAATCTCGGTTCTTCCATTGGAAACTACGATGCCACGAACAGACACACACACAGACAGACAGACACGTCAAACGAATAACACCCCTCTCGCAACAAAACTCAATCAAAGTATAGTTTAAAGGTCAAATACATAACATAATATCACATACTTTCATACAGACAAAATCGACTTAGTAAAAATATATACGGGACTTCTGGCAACACAACCTTGTAAAACATTTCCTGACCTCTCATCGTAATCAGTTTTTGACCACCGGACGTAGGGGCTCGTGGGGAGACTTCGTGGTCCCCCACCTAAAGGGAGACCTGAAAGTGGAACCACGAAAATATTGTATCCGGACCTTTAATAAATACATATTCGGAGCCTACTCAATTGATATTGTATATCACAATCGCTTTATCGAATATTTTTTATTGCGCGAGTTTTGGGAAAATTGAATCTTAGGGTCGGTTCACACCGCGACGATAAGCGACGCTATATTTGAAAAACGAACTTTATTCACTACAAAAAAAGATACACGTTAAATATGACATCAGTTCTGCATATGTGCAGCGCGGTGCAACCTGACATTCGAACTCTTACAATGAAACGTGTATCTTCTTATGTAATGAATAAAGTTCAATTTTGAATAGCTATCTTAAAAATGCAGCGCTATGTCGCTTATTGGTTTTTTCGGTGTGAATTGACCCTTATGAAATAAGCTAACGAAAAGTTAGGGGCACTAATATTGTTAGGTAAATGTTTGCCAATTTTTCAGATAAGTATAGTCTTTCTAAACTACGGAACGATTCAATATGAACGGCATTAAAATCCGTTGTGTAATTAACAATTTTATATCCAAAATATAATCTTATATAAGGTCATTGCATATGAAATTGGTGTTTTGTAAAGGAGGAACATAAAGTAAATTTTTTTTAACATAATATATTTATTTAATCAAAGTGTATACCATTGCTATCTATGCACTTTTGCCATCTCATAGGTAGTTCATTGATCCTTTACTAAAAAAATCATTCGGACAGGAATCAATAAAATCTTTGAAGACGCTTTGGACTGCCCCCTTAAGGACCTAATATATTAAATTCTTGTATGCGGTGTTTGTTACAGATCTCCTCCGAAACGGCACGATCTATTTTTATGAAATTTGCCGATTTATTTGGTAGGTATGAGTTTTAAACTATTTTTTACACCCCTAAGTATAATTAATTATATGTCATTCAAAATAGATAATAATATGATGCCAAATTTTCACCCTTCTAACACCATCCCCCATTGTTTGGTTATGCGGTCTAAGTGTACCTACACTTACACCTACCTACTATCTACTCCTACACCTAGGTATAGTAGGTGTAGTTATTGGTAGTTATAAATTACACCTACCTACTATCTACTCCTACACCTAGGTATAGTAGGTGTAGTTATTGGTAGTTATATATTACACCTACCTACTATCTACTCCTACACCTAGGTATAGTAGGATCAGTTATTGGTAGTTATACTTTTATTGCAGTTCATAGTTAAGACAGTAAATTTGTTTTAATTAACTGGTCTCGAAAACGAGAATTTCAAACTCGTACCCCAGTGATTTCATTAAAAAGTTATAAAATACAAAATAACGGCAGATGTAAAGATGTTTTACGAGCGTTTTTGTTTATGGCGCCTAAAAAATTTGTGCCGCATGGAACCCTCTAGATTTGTTACATTTGAGATTGTACCTACAAGTGGAACTAAGATCTGCTTGCAGTATTTAATTATAAAACATTTAGGGGTCATCCACATGTTACATCACAGCGCAAGGGCGGGTGGGTTCATACCAAGCGTGACTGTACATGTTAAAGGGATCCTTAAAAAGCGTGACATAGGGTGGAGAGGTTCAAAAAGTCAACATTTTGTGTGAAGTAATATGTAGACGACCCGTATAGCACTTAAGGTCATCACAGACAACGAATAATATAATTTATTTTTATATGTTAAGATAAAATATCTCTTGCTATACAGTTTTTGTGAACTATCATAGACGAAATTGACGTGATAACGTCTTATAATTCGATGGAGCCGGCTGCACGCACGAAAAAACATGACTCATGCGGCGTTACCGGCGTTACCGGCGTTACCTCGCTAAACATTACTCATGCGGCGTTACCTCGCTCTGAGGCATTCCATTTCTTATGACGATGCCACGTTCAACTATCGTCAGTAAAACGACTTTACAGACAACCCATTATTTTTTTTATATTACATAGGTTCTTTAATATGAAATATATAGAGGCCACATAAGATAAAATATTATAGTTTATTCGCCGTCTGTGACCCCCGTTATTTAAAAATTAGTATTTTACAAAAAAACATGAAAATATTGTTACTTCGCGAATGCTAAACAAAATTTATAATAATGAGTTACTGTCTTCTTCCGCCTAAGAGGAAACCACCATTGCTAATTCCATCACATCGATATAATAAAAGCTAGACAGACAATCGCACAAAGATCTTATAAAGCATCACACCGCGACGATACGTGACGCGGCGCTGCATTTTTAAGATAGCTATTCAAAATTTAAGTTTCTTCACTACAAAAAATGCTACACGTTTCATATGACATTAGTCGTACACAGTACATGCGCTGTGCAGCGCGACGCAACTCGGCATTCGAACTCTGACAATGGAAATGAATATTCTTGTGTAATAAATAAAGTTCATTGAATGGCTATCTTAAAAATGCGGATGCATGTCGCGTATCTTTTCGATTCGGTGTGAATTGACCCTAAGATCAAATCTTAGATCAAACTAATAATGTTAAGTCGTATAACGTCGTACTGGGGAGCACTCAAGACGAAATAGTCGTACTGCTCTGGCGAAAACGATGCTTCGATTCGATAGTTCTCGAAGGAAGTCAAGTATACTAGTGCAGCTTCAAGTGTCGTAGGAGTTAAACTAATGTTCGAATCTATTATATATAATATATAAAAGGGAATGCTGATTGACTGATGTATCAACGCACAGGCCAAACACTTAAGGATGTAAATTCGAAATTTTGCACACGTATTTCTCATGTGACGTAGGCGTCCACTAAGGAAGGATTTTTCAAAATTCAACCGCCAGGGGGTAAAATAGGAGATTTAAGTTTGTATGAAACTTTTTATTCCTTGGACATATTTGCATGAAATTCCGTATGAATTGAGTACGGAAAATATAATGAGTTACGTATTTCAGCGTTTTATAAAATTCAGCCTCTATGTGAAATAGGTGATGAAAGTTTAAAACCTAATTTCAAGCGGGCGAAGCCGCGGGCAAATAATGTTAGTCGAAGATAAAAGAGATATCTTCAAACTGGATGAGGAAAATAGATATTTCATTAATTTAGTACTAGCTTTTGCCCGCGGCTTAGCCTGTGTAAATACTATATCTTACGGGAACCGTATATTTTTCCTGCGATAAAAAGTAGCCCATCTCCTTCCCTGTGATCCAAGTCTCGCCCAGAACCTTAATTCTCGTAATTAACTAATAATTACAAGAATTGGGATTCTGGGCGAGCCTTTGGACAGTTAACAATTTATCGCACGAACGATTGTAATTTAAGAGTTTCAGTTCGTTAGATTGTAAGGAAAAATAATGCATTAAATTGTAAGCAGTGTGTGGGTTCACAATATGTCGACAGTTTACAATCTCGCTAGTTATATTATAATATTACGGTATTTACAATTTTACTGTGACATATACCAACATAAACATAATAAGATATTATAAGGAAAACTCCGTGTCTCAAAACTACCGAACTTTTTGTATGAAAAAAATATAATATTTTGTACACGTGCAGTGCACCCAATGCCATAATCTTCAATGACATTTCCAGATTGCCATAGGGTCAGTAAAATATATCTTATATACACTTTAGACATATTGTGTAGTTCGCGGCTGAGTCGTTCCATTGGACTAGTTCACTTGCGTCATTTCGTTCATTAATTCATTCAGTTTCGGTACAGACATATCCTTAGTTCAAGTCCATCTTCCGTCCCCACACATCAGACAGTAAAAGAAGCGGCACAAGCTCATTCTTAAGTAACACTACATAGCTTGTTGCATGAACTAAAAAAACCCAACAAAACCCAAATACTCTGAGGAACAGTGAGATATGACTTTGGCCATTGTACATTGGACGGTTCACAGTACCCAATGGACAAATAATTGAACCACGAAACTAAAAGAGTGATAAAGTTCACCATGATCAAAAGATCTATTAATTGCTAATGGTTTTGATAATCTTCGTTTTTGTATAGAAATTGACAGACGATGTACACACACCGGCATATTTAGCGGAACATAAAATAAAGGTTTGATATCAGTATCATATAAGGTTGCTGGCTGGTTTATACGTCATTTAATTTAAAAAGAAATATTTTCAAATTAAGAAAACAACTGAACATCACATTTTATGCAATTGTTTTAATTTTATTCAAATACACCTTATCTGGAGCGAACTTCGAGTATTTCTTCCTTCTGAGTTTGTTTAAAATTTCATTGAAATACTGTTTTTTGTTAGTTTTTTTTTTTATCGCGTATCTTTTTGGAGTTGAGGACTGAATTATGCCTGACTTAGCCCCAACGGAGATTGCCAGGGCACTCGAAATGCGAAGAAATGGTCAAACCTACAGAGTGATATCCAGAGATCTTCGTCGACCAGTTTCAACGATCCATCGCAGTATCCAACGGTTCAGAGAGACCGGTACTTATGTGAGATTCAAAAATGTACCATTTTTTACAAATAGCCTTTACTCGCAAAATCTGTTCTTAATGTGATCTCATTTTAAGTAAAACAAATTAAACTTTAAATAACAAAAGAAGTGTAGTAAGTAGATTAAAAAAAAAAACATATTTTTTTAATTATGGACCTTTTTTTTGTGTTCCGCTAAATATGCCGGTGTGTTTATAAAAAAAATACGTTTGGCACTCGGGGACTGCCACGGTAAAGCTATTGCATAGTAAGTCTACACGCATACGTCTAGTCGCACGCACACAAACACCGTGCCGAAGTCTGCCGAACTGAAACGACGTTAGACGATGCACGGCTTTCAACGCCGCACCTCTGTGGCGGTCGGAGTGGGAGGGTGTTAGGTTTATTTTGGTTACGGAATTTCTTGATTCGGTCGCCGCGCACAAAGCCCGCGATAAAAGCTATGCAATAGCTTAAAAATTACAAATGTCGTAAACCATTAGAAACATGGTCGCACTGTACATATGTCGTCTTTTTAGTGACACATTTTGCGCACCTCTAATCCCTTCATCTCTCTTTCTTTATTTGGTAGTTAGTAGAGACAGAGTCGTTTCTGCTGTCATTTTAACGACTGAGATTTAAAATCACCATGCAGAAGAGTTGATTGACATTATCTAATGATTTACATGACGCATTATGTATTCTTTATCGGCGTCATATTCTCCGTATAAAGTTTATATTGGCAGTTACGTGATGCAGCCCGTAAACTTTATGACGTACGTTACGTTTACGTGGTATCCACTAAAACATCATTAACTGCTTGTATTCGTCGCCATCATCATCATCATCTACAATCAACTAAACTTTAATTTGTCGGACTGTAGAATACTGACCTCACTTCACTTCACTTGAGATAACAAGAAGGCGGAATCAACAGTTTCGAAGCGGAAGCATTTGCAGCGTGCACCAACTTCGGTAACTAGTATCACGTTTCTGGTACCCCTCGGGTATTGAGATTTAAGCAACAGATTTCAGCCATAAATTCATTGCATCATAGACTAGTGTGTCTAAGTATCGATGCCTCACAATATGTAGATTCGAGAGGTAATCATCATCATGAAAATTATCATTCTGTTATTAGTAACTAAAATAAATAAAGAAAAACATTTTCTTTTTTTTAATAAAAGTGATCACGTTTTAACAGCAAAAGAGATTGTAAAATATTTTATATTTTTTAGTTCCAATATGTGATAATGTTTCTTTACTTTCAAAATGATAATAAAATTTGATATGATTGGTCCAAGATTTATGCGTTATGAATAAAAACATACCAGGATAAAATCAATATCATCTTTACAGAAAACAATTAATGCGGAACCACTACAATTAAAGAAGGAGCTAGAGCTCATCTGTTTTTTTAACGATGCATTCATTGGACATACGGCATGAGTAAACGCATCCCGGCGGACCAATGAAATAACTCAAGGGAATGCCGCTGACCAATCGACACATCGGATTTAGATAAGTCCACGTATAAAATTACCTGATTATAAACTTGTTGCAATGACCTCTGAGGGCTGTCACTTAAATATTTCTTGCGATATATCAAATTGGGTTTTCTCCAAAATTGTATGGTTTACACATTTTTGCTACTGCTTTTCGGATTATACCTAAACGAAGAATTATGCCAGTAAATTTTTATCACTTCGATTTGTTAAACCCTATATAAAGTGTGAACGTTTTTGAGAATTGTGCGAACGGAGAAGTATAATATTTGGCACAGTTAAAGTTTATGTGGAGGAAGTTGTGCAGAAAGCTGATATTCTTTTTAACTGTAAGTTTTTGAGCCACAAGTTATTGGTATCAATATCTGCGCTAATCCGACTGACATGAGTGATCGCTATTCATGTTAATCCTGTACATGCACCAGTCAAATTAACTACTGCGAGATAATCTGCAAGGAACATAGAGCATATATAGAGCTTGGCTCTCGACTCGGAGGTCGTGGGTTCGATTCCCGCAATGGAACAGAAAAAAAAGTTGTTTTCAAGTAGTGTTTGGTTAGGACAATGCAGGCTGATCACCAGATTGTATGACATTCCGAGACGTGGACTAGTGTTCCGTAGTTCAGGTCTCGGAATCCTTATAGTTTCGTCATGTCCGTTCGTCCATCGTCGGCTCACCGTCCGAACGGTCAGTGCTAGAAAGATGAAACTTTGCATGGATATGTGTATGCACCATGTCAACAAAGTGCAAAAATAAAATCAAAATAAATATTTTTTAAAGTATCTCCCCTATACGTACAGTGGGAATGATCTTTTCTTTGGCGTCTAACCCATAGTGTGGAGATTAAATAGATCTTTGAGAGGAGAGAGGAAAAATATTGAGAGGTTGCAAAATATTTTTTTATTAACGTATGTTTGCGAGATATTTAACTTAAAAGCGCATTTTTCTGTTAAAATAGGGACGACCCCCTACACAAGCTAAACGACTGGCTTGAAAAATCTGAAAAATATCAGGATGGATGGATGGTATGATGAACTATATAGGAAAACTGACGACGACTAACAGTCCGTTTCAATAACCTATCGTTCTATAAGTATTTGTTAGAAACGTCATCATTCAATCATTTGACAGTTTTTTGCGATACAAGTTTGACGTTTCTAACAAACAGTTATTGGTAGATAGGTTATCGAAACGGCCCATTAGATAACTTTTGTTAATTCTGAAGTTAAGATGTAACTTAACTTGTAAAATGGACTTACTTGGAAAACTTCGTACAAAAATGACGAAATAATAACTTGACTACGGAACTCTATTCTATGCGAGGCCTGACACGCACTCGGTCAATTTTATATGCAAAAAGATAATACGAGGGCTGCACTAAAAATATCGGGAATGGAATATTTCCACTGTTCCTGTCATATTAAAATCTTTTTAATTTAAAACTCCTTGGTTTTAAAAATCGAATACCGTTTATTTATTTAAAAAAAGATTCTCGGTCTTGTCACAAGGTCTTGTCAAACTTGTTTAGTCGTTGAGAAAATGGAATTGACTCGAGAAAATTCTAGAGCGATGATTTATTATTACTTTCGAAGTGGTTTAACACAAAAACAGTGTGTTGACCGGATGATTTCTGCATTTGATGATGAAGCCCCATCCAAAACCTCAATTTATCACTGGTTTGCTGAATTTCAACGTGGACGTGTCAAGCTCAGTGATGATCCCCGTCAAGGTCGTCCAAAAACTGCAGTCACCCAAGAAAACGTTGATGCTGTGCGTAAGCTGATTGAGGAAGATCGACATGTGACATACCGCGAAATTCAGGCAACTTTAGACATTGGCATGAGTCAAATACAAATAATCTTGCATGAACAATTAGATGTAAAAAAAGTGTAGGTTCCCGATGGATACCGCATTTGCTCTGTGAAGAGCAAAAAGCGGCTCGTGTTACTTGGTGCGTCAGAACTCTCGAAAGATTCCACGCAGGATCCTCAAATGCTGTATACAACATCGTATCAGGTGACGAATTCTGGATATACGCGTACGAACCCGAAATAAAAAACCAGTCACGAGTTTGGGTGTTCCAAAATGAGTTACAGCCAACAAAAATTGTTCGTTCACGGAGTGTTGCAAAAAAAATGGTGGCCACGTTTGTCTCCAAAACCGGCCATGTTGCGACTATTCCTCTTGAGGGACAAAGAACGGTTAATGCAGAATGGTATGCTAACATTTGTTTGCCACAGGTCGTTTCTGAACTCCGTAAAGAGAACTGCAAGCGCCGCATCATCCTCCATCACGACAATGCGAGTTCTCACACCGCGCACAGAACAAAAGAGTTTTTAGAGCAAGAAATCATAGAATTATTAGACCATCCACCGTACAGCCCCGACCTAAGCTCTAATGATTTCTATACTTTCCCTAAAATAAAGAATAAATTGCGTGGTCAGAGATTTTCATCACCTGAAGAAGCTGTGGACGCCTACAAAACGGCCATTTTGGAGACCCCAACTTCCGAATGGAATGGTTGCTTCAATGATTGGTTCCATCGTATGGAAAAATGTGTCAAATTTCGCGGAGAATACTTCGAAAAGCAATAAATAAATTTTTAAATAGTAATGTTGTGTCACTTCCTTGATTCCCGAAATTTTCAGTGCCGCCCTCGTATTATGTAGCTCGATAGAAGTTCGAGCCGGATTCATACGTTTACACAGTAAAACGAAGCCTCAGACAATTTATCTTTCACACTGATATAATATTTTATATCACTTTATTTATATTTCCCGGAAATATAACACCCTCGGGAGCAAAATAAATATTCCTATTATAAGTAGCCTTTGATCTGATACGAATCAATCCCGGCTATATCGAGATATTGTGCACAGAATCTATTAGATACGAAATAAAACTCTATTGGTGTACTAGCTGATGCCCGTAACATTGTTTGCACGGTACTACCTATTAATGGAAACGGATTCCTATTTTTTTAACGGAACCCTTAGATAAAAGTAGTCTCAGTTACTCCTATCAGTTGTCTGCCAGTCCATCTGCCAGTGAAAATCAGTGTAGCCGTTTCAGAGATCAGCCAGATATATAGATAGGACTGACAGACAGATATATTTTGTTAAATTAGCTATATCATAGTGTATGTACTTACCATATATACTATTATAGGCATTTAGTGTAAAAATGATAATTTTAAATTATAAACAGACACCTCAATTTTGTTTATTTTTTTATGTTGAGGCAAAAACTGTCTCCACTTAAAAGGCCCCACTTTTAGAGATTTTGGGCCATTTGGACATTTGAGGTATGGTGATATCAAGATGGCGTAACTTTTTCTTGTATGAAGATTTGTCCTGTCAAATGTACGTAATAGACTATCTTAAGTTTTGAAATCTTTGTAAAGATATAACATGTTCAATTTTTAATGTGAGGAAAACAGGCTGTACTTCGTCGAGCTGTCTACCGACTGTGGGCTGGCAATTCACGCCTGGCAAATTATTTTATATGACACATAAGGAAACATCATTAGGAAACCATAAGGAAACCTGCTAAGTACATCGATAATAGCTAAGAACACTCTCGATCATGCCAGATTTCAAACAAAAAAAAAAACTAGACCAAAATTGGTTTACTCGTTCACCCTTCTGTTTCTTCGGAGGGCTTAAAACCGAATTTAGATTTGAGTTTCGTGAATAAAGCTTATTCCAAGTTTCATTTTAAAACGCCCATTCAATTCATCTATACTAATACTATAAAGAGGAAAAGTTTGTTTGTCTGCATCGAATTGAATAGGCTCCGAAACTACTTGACCGATTCTGATAAAATTTGGCACAAATATACAGTAGACCACGGGGAAGGCTACTTTTTATATCAGCAAAATGCACGGCTGGCGAGGGATTTTCTTTTGCGCGCACGACGTCGCGGGCAACATCTAGTAGTTAAATAAAAATTGATAAAATAAAGAGGCCACATCCAAATTTCGTAGCTCTACGTTCGCAGTCAATTTGAAGACGCTTTTATCTTTGAAGGCGCGGCATGATGCGGTAAATACTTCGATTTATACCAACCGCTGCCCACTTCGCGATAATGTTATTATTAGAACTACTTCAAGAGTGTGGATAAACTGATAAACAGGTATATATTCTATACGACGTAAATAAGATATGTTATACACACGTAATATTTCTATTATGGTAGAGATCGCCATGTGGTCGAAATTCGCCCTTAATAATAATTCATATAGTTTTTAGGTGGGTGCTGTTGTAATTATTTTTATTAATGTTAAAAAAATGTTAGCCTTCTGCATACCTTACTTGCCAATTTTGATACTCCTCCGTTCGCACAATTCTCGTAAATCTGTATTGAAAGTTTTTGCTGTACGTGTTAATATAATATTAATGATGATGATTACTTAGCTATTCGCGTTTAGAATGTTCACTGCATCAGCGCAAATGTTGGAATCGACCAATGGCGCTTAAGCCGTGTTCACATTCACCAATTGAAGAAGGCTTACCTGATAAACTGATATCGACAGTAGCTGGTGCCTGCTACTTTATTTTTATTTTTTTTTATTCAAAAGATACACCAACAACATATTGTCACAACATTCAAAACTTAAAACTAATACATTTTGTTTTATACTACTTCGTTTGCATAGAGCAAACGGAAACGGAACTTAACATATTTTCTTAAACAAAACCCTGAGACAAAACTAGCCTATGTTACACCTTATAACATCAGCTATCTGCCAGTGAAAGTCCCATGAAACAGACAGACAGACATACAGTTTTCTAATGTTAGTAACGTATATACTTTCATATACATTGAGTAAAAAGCAGATAATTTATAATTACAAACAGACACTTCAATTTTATTTATTTGTGTAGATTTTCACCGATGACTTACTGTATTCTTAACACGAAAGCAAAGTTCTACTGATTATAGTATATTTCTTAGTTATATATACTTAATATTAACAGCCTCCGTGGTCTAGTGGTTAGAGCTTGGCTCTCGACTCGGTCGTGGGTACGTTTACCGCATTGGAGCAACAGAAAATGTTGTTTCCAAGTTTGGTTAGGACAATTCAGGCTGATCACCTGATTGTCTGACAAGAATGATGATCCATGCGTCGGATGGGCATGTAAAAAGTCGGGACCTGCGCCTGATCTCTCGCCAGTCGTGTCGGTTATCCGTCCCACTGGGTTACGAGAGTAAAGGAGGAGAGAGTGCTCTTGTATAATGCGTACACCCTCGGCACTATAAAATAACTCCTACGTAGCTGGCCTGGTTTCAATGAAACCGGCCACCGTCGCCAAAATCGGTGTGGGGATCTATTATACTTCATATAGTATGGATTGAGGAATTTTATCATCTCATTGCTTGCACGAGCGTAAAGTTTATGGCAGTAACGACCATTATTAAACTAATTTACTAGGCACCTATAAATAACATAATATATACATTTAAACGCAAAATATTGTGTACTTATGATATTTTCTATGATAGAAATATAAAATTTATGTGAAAATCACAATTTTCAATTTGATCGCTACAATTTTAAGTATAAAGTTGTGCTCGCTCCGTGACGTCCGTTCAGAAGTAAGTTTGACTGTGGTCGTGACATTGCAATCGGAAAAGTTTAAGTAAAATAAGATCATCCAACGCGTAGATTTTATTTGTATTTTAATGTGTTTAAATGAGTGCGCGTGTATGTTAACTAACATAAAAAAATAAAAGAAGGGCGCACAGAGAGACAGACGGACAGGGCGAAACTATAAGATAAGGGTTCCTTGAGTACTACAGAACCCTAAAAATAGTTTTCTACCACAAAATACAAATATTTCCCAAACAATAGGTACATAATATTTTCTTACTAAATTATGTTGATGTGTAATGTTATGTTTGTGTTATAGGTAACACAATACACTGTTTTCCTTCAAAATTATCTCGAATATATGTTATATCGAACCTTCCTTTGTTCTCTTGTTTATGTATTTTCTGCCCTGTATTTATATTTCATTAGGTTATATAAGGGCAATACATCTTCATAGCCAACAATGTCTCCCCAGAATGATTTCGGTGACGGTGGCCGGTTTCATTGAAACTGGAAGCAGCTATGCAGGAGTTATTTCATAGTGTCCTAGTGTGTGAGCAGTACACAAGATCACTTCTCTTCATTAACACTCGTATCCCAGTGGGACGGATGACCGACAACACTAGCGACAGATAAGGCGCAGGATCGACTTTTTACATGGCTATCCGACGCATGGATCATGTAAGATAATTAATACGGTTTCGCAGTACATGAAAATGTTAAATCAACAGTCTAATAACCGGCGTCGATACAACGGTACAGTCGAATATACAACCTCCCCCTTTTTGGAAGTCGGTTTAATACACAATTAGGCAACTGAAACTGACTTCACAAAGAGTCTGTTATCATGATAAGCCGACAAATGTGGCTTCTTTGAACAAAGCTAATCAAACAGATTGATATCTCGGAGAGGACATAAAATGTGACGTCATATTGCTACGCAACCAAAGGCATGACAACGTTACAGAAAAACGAAAAGACATGGACTTGCTTTCTCTTTCACTCTTATGGCGTTTTGCCATTGATGTTGTGTGAGAGAGATAGCTGCTTACGGCTTCGATTTTAGTACTCCTTTCATGTATGTTCTTCAAAGTATAAGAGCTATAGGAAATTTAGAGCAGATGTGCCACATCCGACATGACAACACGTACAGACATACAGTCCGACCCAAACACGGGACCGAACCCGAACCCGAGTTCGAATTCGCATCCTAGTAGCCTAGGTACACTTCAAAATAGTGACCGCGACCGCGATATTGATATGGAGAGCTCTACCAATACCGCGAACCTCATCGACATTAGGACTTGCGCGCGCGAGTCATCCCGACCGTACGCGGATGGGGAGAGGGACGGCCCTCAGTACCGATACCGATAAAAACAAGAGCTCCTCTATCGCGATAACTCGCACGCCGTTAGTGTTTGCTACCGCGCGCGAGCAACCTCACTCCTCAGAGAGTGAGGAAAGGGTCGGCCCCTTAGCAGGAGAGACCCGCGTCTCTCCTGTCATAAAAATAGCTCACAACCCGTAGCTGTCCCCAATATCCGGTCTGAACATCACCCGGGTGATGTTAGGGAGGGTCAAACCCTCCCATCGTATCTTACCTAATCAACTAGCCACCAGGCTAGTTATAGTCCGACGTAGCTACAGCGGTCTTAAAGGGTCGGGCCCTTAGCGTAATCCCTTTCGAAGAAAAAAAAAAAGAGCAGATGTTTGAGGCAAGCTGAATCCTTGTCCTATACTTCTTCTATTGTACCCCAACACGAGACTGCAGGACTGGCTGGTCAGAAGCGAGGCTGAGTAAATATACAATTTTTTTTTTATTGAAATATTTTCCCAACTTGAGTTGAGGTTGAGCTTCGTTTGAGGCAATTTGAAATTAGCTTTCCAGTCTCCATCTAATACTTCTAAAACATGTGGCACAATTAAATGCACAAAACACCGCCTGTGACGTCACCGAAAGCACAGAAACGAATGCTAACGCGTTACAACGTCACGTCAAAGCCACGTGGTATGCAGAAGGAAAAAAATTTGAGAATTTTCAGGCTGCCGTACCCAAAGGGCAAAAACGAGACCCTATTACTGAGATTTTGCAGCTGTTTGTCCGTCCGTCTGTCTCTCACCAGGCTGTATCTCTAATGGTTGTCTAAAAGAAACCGCTTTGAGCGGTACGAGCGTCATTTTGCACATCTTTTATTTTTACGTTATACTTACCAAACTGTATTTTAATTTTGTGCATAGAATAATTTTATCATCATTACTATTATCTCACGAACCGTGATAGCTAGTTTTTTTTTTTCAGGAGACGTATTTATTTTTCCACGATAACAACAAATACTAAAAACAGAATCAAATAAATATTTTAAGTGCGGCTCCGGTAAAACAAACGTGATGTTTTTGCCGTTTCGATGGGAGTCCGACTCGCACTTCGCCGGTTTTTTACTGTCCAAGCTCCAGTTTCCGGATATTTTTTCTCTCGTCTATATTGTATTTATTTTATTGATTTGTTAAGCTCCATTATCTATTATTTTGTCCCTGCACCCTGTGGTTGACCGGTAGAAAATACCTTTCGAAATTAGGTCCGCCATTTTGCAGCGTGTTAAAAGTGTATAAAACGAAATAAAATAAATATTTTTCTAGCAGTTCGGATGGCAAAATTATCATTTCACTAAATCCGCTTAAACGCTCGGCTCAGTGCAGTCGGTGACAAACACAGTGTTCAACCTAATCACTATGGCAATAAGATTCAAAATACCGCACGAAGGACGGTACAGTAATGAGATTCGCGAGTACAAAGAACGAGAGCGTTTGTATGGAGATGGCTAAATGTCCGTTGGGACACACAGGCGGGGAAAGCAGTACGATAAGTGCCAAAATGTGCAAAATGGACGGTAAATTTTAAACGATACAACTTATTTTATGTTTGACGACCTCTGTGGCTAAGTGGCTGAGCGCGTTGGTGCTCAAGCAGGAGATCTCGAGTTTGAATCACGCCGAAGGAGCAAAAACTTTTTTAGTGTTCCTGGGTGGATGGATGCGTATTAAATATGTGTATTAAATATGTGTTTATTATAATGAAAGTCATGTATTTTATTTGTTAAAACTCCCAAAAGATAGCTAATATAATGACCTTAATTTTTCGATTGTTGCCCATCTCTTTCTCGCAAAACGATTTGTGACGTCACAATCTGCTACCGCCATACATTGTTTAATGTAATGTATGGCGGTAGCACAACATGATATATCGCTCTCTTTCATAATGTAAAAATTAAAATTATTTGTATCTTCATTATTTTTAAGATTCACAAATGGGTTTTAGATTGTCAACATTGAATAGTCGAATTTTTTTTTTATTCAACAACGCCTATTGAGTGGAAGAATAACATTTTATAGTATGTTATTCATCCACTCAATAAAACAAGCTGCTCAACAAATCAGGAAAATTCACACAGGCCACAGTGCAGTTTGTACATAGTTTGCAAAACATAATTAAGTTATCATACCGTTTCGAGTTCTCTATGGCAGAACTTTGCGTCCATTTGAATTAATCATACTTTAGCTTAGAGCATTAATCCAACCGGCGTAGCCATTGTCAGGCGTTCCTCGCTGCCAAAGGTACGAGACCGCCGGTCATACCGGTTATATGAAACTAATGCCGCGCGTTATTGACGTATTCGGCAAATCACAGTGAGGCGGGACGAACCGGAGCTAAAAATGCCGAATTGCTGTGTTTTTTTAGTGTCAAAAGTGATCGGAGACTTCTGATAAACAAAAGGACAACGTTACTTTTCATCTGTAACTTTAATTTGTCTCAATATTAACAAGTAATGCAATAAATAAGCAAAAATCCAAAAACAAATTCTCGGTCAATAAGTGTTGCCACTGAATCGTACAATGTCCTAACTTAGGGTAATATTTAAAAGTAGTAATTTATAAAAACATGTATTTCATAATATTTGCTCTTGTTATTACTGTTTCAAAATGATGAAACATAACTAATCAATAAGTATACTATTTGCAATTTTGTTTTTCTTCATAATATTATGTCACTGAACACATTAAAAATTTGGTAAATTATTAAAAAATAGTTATTCAATTATATTATGAAAATTTTGTTTAAATTCGTTATTCTTTATTACAATAAAATATGTGCGGATAAACTTATCCTGATATTATGCATTTTTAATTTATAAACACACACTGCGGAAAAAACGAGGGCTGTGACAGCACAAAAAATATCGATATCGATTTTATCAGTATGTTATACTGACTATTAATTTTTCAGCTTTCCAAAGGATACAATGATTCGGGATGTCTGGATTCGAGGTTATGCGCATCGTGTTTCGTGCACTAAATGCACGAGAACAATTTGCTTACAGCATTTTGAAGCTTCATGTTTTACAGTACAGGCGAATAACAAGAGGAGATATTTTAATACGTATTAACTATAGCACACTAAACGAAATCGTAAATTAAATAATGTAGTAAAAAAAAACAGTTTCAATTATTCGTTTCAAAAGAAAACTCCTTTTGCCAAAATCATTTTGTTTGTACATAATTTTTTAAAATACATTTTTAAATAAAGATTTTAAGAAGTTTTTCAGTTGAACTTATTTAAATTTTTCTGAAGACTAAAGGATGTCACAGACGTCGAAGATAGTGTAATTTTTTATCTTAAGATGCCTGGATATTCATTTCATATTATAGTACGTAATATAAAAATCTGTAGTATCTTAGCCGTATGTGATAGTTCAAACTGTATAGCAAGCGATATTTCATCTTAATTTAAAATATTATAGTATCCTCGCCCTAAGAAATAATATTATAGCTTAAGAGATTTGTCACGCACCCATTATATTAAAACACAGTTTTTAAGTAGATGGAGCGCTACTAGCAAATGGTTAAAATTTAGCCGAATTTAAAATGGAAATCCTACTACTATTTTAAATGTGAAAGTTTGTGAGTATGGATGGATGTTTGTTACTCTTTCACGCATAAACTACTGAATGAAATTAAAATGGATTTCAATGAAATTAAAACATAGGCTACTTTTTATCCCTAAAAAGTACAGTATTCTCGTGGGATACCCGATACTATAATTACGCGGAGAAAGCTAGTTATTCATAAAATAAGTTTTATTTCATACTTTTTTGTGCATTTTTTCTTTGGAAGTAGGTTTTTATGCTCTAAACTTATTTTTATTAAAACTACATTGTGACAACTATAAGTTTTATTCGTGTGTGGTATAAAATTGTAAAATAATAGCAATAGAACTTCAAAAAAGTTGTTCATTATAGTGGCGGAAGATATCGAAATGAGGAAAGTTTGGTTGGAAGTTGAAACTCGCAAAGAGATATCTTAAATCATTTGCAACTAAAATTTGATTGTATATTTGTGAAAATCACTTTAATGTAAGTAAATCTCTATTTCATGGTACATCTACATATCTATCTAGCTATAAATCAACACAACTATTTATCCATAAAATCAATATGACTATAAAGGCCATATTAAATCACATATTGCATCTTTTCAATCAATTTGAATAAAATAAAATTAATCAATTTATTTAAACAATTACGAAAAAAATCACTTAAAATGAATATATTTCTGTTTATTTCTATATAATTTTTATATTCATCACATTTCGTACTATTTTGTTCACCATGGAAAGTACCCTATGATTATTCGCCGAGCTCATCGATATTTAAATATTGATAGTGTCAAGCACTAGCGTTGCTTGAATAAAAATGACATTTGTCGTGACACTGACAGGCTGTTTCCTTTGTGTGTTTGTACATGTGTGTGTATAGTTTGTTTGACAATTCGGGTGCGTGCAATTTCGCAATTTCGCAATTTCGCAGTTGCGCAATTTCTCAATTTCTGATGATATTTTCGCAGTTTCTGTTGATATTTTCGCAGTTGCGCAATTTCGGGTGCGTGCGTAACGACGTGATTGAAAATGCATTAGTGTGTAATCAGTATTTGTGTGCGTTCCTCCCCCCTGCAGAAAGTGGCAGACTTTTTTTGGCTGGTTTGGTTGGCTGTCGTTTCCTCTCCGTTTGGTTGAATGCTCTAAGTACTTTAGCTTAAATTTATTTTGTATGTATAATGTATATAATTCAAAATGGATTATATAAACGTTGTTTTGACATTAAAAAATGGAAAAAAAATCATGATGGTAGTCCGTGTAACGAAGTTTAAAGGAAAACTATAACTGATTATATAACTTTGTTAGTTTAGGAGTTATAGAGACTTGGCTTTTTACAAGATAATGCGCTTACTTGGACATGTATCGAACGCATCATCTATTGGACAATTAACAGCATACACTTAGGCCCACTTGTGCAGATCTAGGTCCAAGTTAATCCTGGTTTAATATATCTTGCCTTCTCTCTCATAAATGCGAATAACGAGAGAGACAAAATGATACTTAACCAAGGGTCAACTTTAATCTGCGCAAGTGATCCTTACTATGCTGTTAATTATTGTCCAAAAATGCTAAAATATTTAAGGATTCTGTAGAACATTAAAGTCTTGGCAATGCTGGTGTTGAGTAACCCAGTATCTAGATTCTAGACCGTAACTGGAGCACTAAGACCCGAATCTACGACAGATATATTACGACACTCGACTTTGCGAAATATTGCTTTAACGGAGCTTGTATTTTACGAGGGCTTACTTAATTATTTTTCAGTTAAGCATAAAAGAATTAAACTAAGCATTGAAGAATTAAATAATATAAAAAAAAGATATCACTATAATTTCAAATTTAAATATGAATATTTCTGAAAAGAAATGGTCGAAATAGTGCAAAAGTCATATGTTTTATTAATTAATCATACATAAATAACCTAACCAAAAGGGTTCCGTGATTATCAACTCGTAATAGGCCTTTTTAAAAAAAAAAAACCTTTGTAGCAAAAAAAGTGCAACTTAAAGAAAGCTGTGTAAAAAATATTCACTGCTAAAGTCATAAAAAAATTCATACAGAGCATAAGACAGCCGTTGAATACATAATATTAGGTATTCAAATAACAAAATGTACTGTAGAAGTGTCTATTACGATGTCCCTAGCGATTAAAGGTATCTTACCGAAGAAAGGGTTTTAAATTAATAATTCTGAATACCTTTTCTAACACAACTAAGCGACCTCAAAATGCCTCTAAAGAGTCACGCGATAATTTTCGTTTTAGATGCATAAATTTACCGTCTTTTTTTAGGTAATTGTACCTGAAAACCACTTCTATGACGAATCCTCAACACAATGAGCACACTGAACAGTTAGTATCAACTCACAGCGAAATGCGATGCGCCGCGGCATTTTTAATAAAGCGATTCAAAATTAAACTTTATTCAATACAGAAGAAGATACATTTCATTCCAAGAGCGGCATCGCAGCGCAGTGCATCTTTCGAACTCATGCAATAAAACATGTATCTTGGTGTGCAGAGTATAATGTTCAATTTTGAACAGCTATTTTAAAAAGTGCGTGCCGCGTAAGACTCAGGTTAGGTTAGTTGATTCTTAATATTCTATAAGGCTCACATGCGCAGATCTGGGTTAAAGTATTAACCCTGGGTAAGTATCATGTTATCTCCCCCGTTCTTTGTATTTTTGAATGAGAAGGCATGATATTTAACCCAGGATTAACTTTAACCCTGATCTGCGCAAGTGGGCCTAAGTGATGCTATATATACATATAATCTCATGTTACGAGATTAGGGTCTAAGAAACCTTACCTGAGTGTCCCTGTGTATGCTGTAAGTAGACCAGCAGCAGGGCTCCACCTGGTTGGAGTCCAGACCCCAGAACTCCAGCTCCTCCTCGAACAGAGGCCCGCAGACATTTGTGGGGTAGTGCAGTTTGCCAGTTCTGGAAAGATGATCATCATCATCATAAATTGACGACCTCTGTGGCTTAGTGGTTGCAAGGCACAGGTGGCACGTCGGTGCTCAAGCCGGAGGTCGCGGGTTCGAATCCCGCCGAGGGAAAAAATATTTCTGTGGTATGTGTTATATTTGTATAATATTATAAAAATCTAAAATATATGTACACTGTACAATATAAAAAGTATTAAATATACTTCCCGTTGTCTGGTCCCCGTAATACAAGTTCTTCGGATACTTACCACGGGACCAGACTGACATGGTGTGAAGCGTCCATTTATTAGAAATTATTATATTTTTATATTGTTTTTGATTTTAAAAACCCTTACCACAAAAGTACAATATAGGAAGGACTGCATGTTTCCAAGCGAAATCACCTATTGACACCCGCAACCCCGAAAGCGTTGCAAGTGTGTTTTCGGTCTTGTGCCCTTCAACCTTCAGACCTTCAGCGCCCTCTTACTTTTCACTAGCGTTATTTCGCGTTTTTATGAGACTCTCGAGTTAGCCTTAACCAACAACATTAGTGCGTTATTTCGACGCCGGTTTTCTCGCTGGTCGGGCCGGCTCCCAGGCTCAAAAATTAGCACAATTTTACAATTCATTTTCACTTATTTACAATTACAATTTACAACACAACATCATCATACACTGCACATGCGTTCTTACATTGAAACGTGTATCTTGTAGTGTAGTGAATAAAGTTCAATTTTGAAAAGCAATCTTAATAATGCATCGCCGCGAAGCGTCGCGTATCGTCGCGGTATGAACTGACCCTTAAAATAACATCGTGTCTACGATAAGTTTACGAAATCGACAAACAGTACGAACGAGATGCTCAGATCAATTTCGGATAGGACTAAACGATACACCTGACTCCCGCCCTTCCGCCCTAGCCGCCCAAGCCGCCCAAGCCAATACAACGCAAACCATTCGTATCACTTAATTAAATCAGTCAAATGTTTGAACTTTGAGATCTTGTTTCACTTAAGGTTGGGTTACGTCTCTACGTTTTGCAGGAATATACTAATAGTACCTTGGTAAGCGAGCTTTGTTCGGAGTTCTGATATATATTTAAAAATACGCAAATTAAATTTTTTCGAATAAAGCAAAAATTATACATACGCATACCAAACTGCCATAATAGAGTCGAAATTATTGATATATTGTTGCACGACGGAAGAAAAAGCGTTTATAGCTTAACATGCGCAGTTTCTCAGGGATAAGACCTAGCTAGATCGATTTTTCTCCCCCAAAACTCTCTACATACTAAATTTCATCGCAATACCTGCAGCCATTTTCGAGAAACCGATTATATATAGACAATATTGTCTCGCTTAAAGAATAAGACATCTTGTCTTTTTATTAGTGAAACATTTTTCCGACATGTAATATTAAGATCCTTTTATTGTTAGTTTTCTCTTCTTCACTTTTCTATTATGCATGTAGAGCTGTTTTATAATATCGCTGCAAAATCTAGAGGAAACAGTAGTTATAAAATCGTACAATAGATGGCGTTGACTCGGCTCTACATCGCGCTAGCGTTGCACGGGTACGTTAGTAACATAAAGGACCTTAGACGCTACATCATCGACATCTCCTAGAAAATTACCCTACAAGGGGAAATATTTATACCTATTTTGATTTTTTAATACCTTACAAGCTTGACAGGCAGCTGACGGGTAACCTAGCTCTGGACCATAAATAAATATATTCTACAAATGAAGGAAGTGTCAGTTCGTAAAAATTGTTATACAGTTCTTCACTAAGTTTATACAATTTTTGACTGTTCCTTCCGGCTAATCTCTGAAACAATATAAACGCACCAGCATATTTAGCGGAATATAAAAAAAAGGTCCAGTATTAAAAAAATATGGTTTTATTTTACAATCAACTTACTACACTTCTTTTGTTATTTAAAGTTTCATTTGTTTTACTTAAAATGAGATCACATTAAGAACAGATTTTGCGAGTAAATGCTATTTGTGAAAAATGGTACATTTTTGAACTTTTCATGTAACCGGGAAAAGTGAAAATTAATATTAAAATAACAATTAATTAAATTAGAAAAATGGTGATTAATATCGCGTATTTCCTCCACGTGCTCTTATTACCACGTTGGCAGGAGCTGGAATTCTGGACTTAACATTTCTTTTCAGCAAGTCCCAAACGAGCTCTATTGGGTTCATATCCGGTGATCTCGCCGGCCACTCCATAACAGTGATATTCATATCATTAAGATAAGCTTGAGTTACCCGAGCGGTATGCGGCCGAGCATTATCCTGCATAAAAACAAAATCGTCACCGATATATGGGGCAAACGGTACGACATTTTCTTCTAAAACTTCTCTGATATAGCGGTCTGCAGACTCCCTCTGTCAATCACTACCAAATCTGTGCGAGCTCCCAAACAAATGCCCGCCCAAACCATTATTGATCCATCACCGTATGCAACTGTAGTTTCAAAATTTGTCTGAATGTATCGTTCTCCTTTGTGTCAGTATATTCTTTGCCTGCCGTCAATTTGATTTAAGAGAATTCTGCACTCATCACTAAACAATACCTTACTCCATTGGTCCGCGTTCCAAAGTCGGTGTTCCTGAGCAAAAGTTAACCTGTTTCTACATTTATTTACCTCGAGCCTTGGAGCCTTGGCGGGCACAAATGAACCCAAACCAGCTTCTTCGAACCTTCTTCGTACCGTACGCTCACTTACGGTTACACCCCGCACTGCAACTAACTCATGTCGGGCTTAGACGGCCGTCAAACGGGGGTTCCTACGTACACGAAGCCGAATGAAACGATCATCCCTACTCGAAGTGCGTCTTTTTCTGCCTTGTCCTGCTCTTCTCACATAAGTACCGGTCTCCCTGAACCGTTGGATACTGCGATGGATCGTTGAAACTGGTCGACGAAGATCTCTGGATATCACTCTGTAGGTTTGACCATTTCTTCGCATTTCGAGTGCCCTGGCAATCTCCGTTGGGGCTAAGTCAGGCATAATTCAGTCCTCAACTCCAAAAAGATACGCGATTAAAAAAAACTAACAAAACACAGTATTTCAATGAAATTTTAAATCAAAATCAGAAGGAAGAAATACTCTAAATTCGCTCCAGATAAGGTGTATTTGAATAAAATAAAAACAATTGCATAAAATGTGATGTTCAGTTGTTTTCTTAATTTGAAAATATTTCTTTTTAAATTAAATGACGTAGAAACCAGCCAGCAACCTTATATGATACTGATATCAAACCTTTAGTTTAGGTTCCGCTAAATATGCCGGTGTGCGTATTTACACTGTCAGACAGCTGATATTATAAGCAGTATCTAAGGCTACTTTTATCTTAAGGTGCCGTTTAAAAAAAAGGGTTCCGTGTACGTTAGTCGTACGCAAACAAAGTTGCGGGCGCCAGCTAACAATAAATAAATTTAATAAAATATATTAAACATTTTATTGTTTTATATCAGCAGAAAACTTGTATTTTTCGAAAGGTAACATAAAATATATGGACCAAAAAATGTAAAATTACAGTAATCAGTTGCTAAATTAAAAAGTTACAGGACTAAAAAAAACGATAATTTTGTTTTTTTTTCTATGATTGAAAAGCGAAAGTTTCTGTTCAAATCCTTATGATATTTGCGACATTTTTTATTAAAACAGTTAATATGACATACATAAATGCAGTATTTAAGTAAATAAAATCAATTTCGTATTTATCTTCATACATTTTCAACTGATGTAACGTCACTCGTGAATTATTTGTGTATAGAGCGTTTTTAATGTTCTCCAACCATCTCACTTTTGTGATGACTGTATTTCGTCGAAGGTTGATTGTAGATATGCCATTGCAAACATAATATTTCCTGGCGTATTATGTACTTTTCGAATATAAATAAAACTATGCATGTTCCCCATTCATGATTACTTTTGATATCAATAAAATAATTCAAAATATTTATTGAAATACTAATTTGTGCATTATAATGGATTATTTAAAGTGCCCTAAAGATTATCTTATGAACTAACAAGACAAAACTTGTATCTGCCTGAACTAGATTGACCTTTATTTCAGGCGATAGGAGATAATAAATAGGTTAACTTAATCACTGATTAGATTAAATCTTATACTTTAAACGAGACAATCTTGTATATATTATAATCGTAATCTCGCTATATATATATACATATATATATATATATATATATATATATATATATATGTACTAGGTTAACATAATCACTGACTAGACTAAAGTTAGCATATTCTTATCCATACATAATATTGTAAATGTGAATGTGAGTTTGTTTGACTTTTACGCTTTCACGTAAAAACTACTTAACCGATCATCATGAAATTGGTCACAGATATTGAGTAGACTGGTAAATTGATCACTAGTTGAGTAAATGTACGGTTCTTCCGCAACACCAGAGGAGGCACAAGTCATTCCCGGTAACCTCTCTCACTCGGCGAGACACAACGCTAGCGTTATTTCATACCGGTTTTCTATGAGGCCGCAATATTCATCCGGTTGAGCCGACCCACTCGTGCCGAAGCCTGAGCTTCGGCTGTTTCTATTATTATATAATATATAAATATAATTTCCCACGTTAAAATTTATTTTATATTTAACAATACTTGAGTAAATGCACTTTATAAATTACTGGAAATTGGAGGCGCTTTTACAAGCGTCAGCCGTACTCGACCCAACATCACTTATATTAGAAACCTCAAATAGGCGAGGTCGCCATTACTGCAAGTGCACTGATATTTTACTGAATACCTAATATATTTCAATATTATCACAGGTTTAAAGAAAGACGAACAGATAGACAGCTACATAGCTAGCTTTCGATTTGCTTAGATTCATGGTAGGATTTTTTGCGTTGTTGGCAAATTGGTGTCTGATTCGAGTTTCGGTCAGATTAATATTTATGTGATTTTTTTTTTAATACCTATAGTCAGTCATCTGTAAAAAAATCCGTACTAGAACTCCGGGCAAAGCTCCGAGCTGCATACGTACGTACGAAACGTGTATCTTCTTGAATACTAAATAAAGTTCAATTTTAATCGCTATTATAAAATGCAGCGCCGCGTCACGTCATGTTGCGTCTCGTTGTTAGCTGACAATAAGCCCCCTCCCATTGATGAGAAATCCGAACGTTAGCAGACAGAAATGCTGACGATTTAGACGCAGAAGTCAGTTATGACGATAATTGAGTCAGCGCAATGTCAACGACGACGCAGTTGTCACTAACGTCACAGCTGTCAACGACTACGCAGTTATCAACAACGTCACAGCTGTCAACAACGGCACAGTTGTCGATGTATCGGGAATCGCTCGATCACGATGGAGGCAATCATATTTACTAGTTCAGTTTACACAACTGTGTACACTAACTTTTTTATGATTTATGTTCGTTGCTAATTGCTATACTGTTGCACGTGACTTTTTTCTCTTGCCCGTTGTTTATAAAGCTGAATTTGCCGTAATTACTTTGGTGATGACGTCGACCTCTGTGGCTCAGTGGTTAGCACGTTGGCGTTCGTTCGAATCTCGCAG
This sequence comes from Phengaris alcon alcon, assembly GCA_037179445.1. Lineage (NCBI taxonomy): Eukaryota > Metazoa > Arthropoda > Insecta > Lepidoptera > Lycaenidae > Phengaris > Phengaris alcon. The sequence continues at coordinate 2,220,999 of JAYRCH010000155.1, read as the reverse complement.
AGGGAGGAAAATCTTTTCTATGTTGCTGGATGATCATTATATATAATATGTGTATGATATTATAAAAATAATTAATATATATGTACAGTATAAAAGTATTAAATGTACTTCCCGTTTTCTGGTTCCTGAAACACAAGACTTCGCATACTTAGCACGAGGCCAGATAGACGTGGTTTCAAGCGTCCATAGTTAATTATAATTCTATTAGCTGACGCGGCGAAATTTGTACCGCCATACTTTTGTCGTCAATTTGCTATCTAATTTTTTTATAATTTTTTCTACACAAACCTTCTCCTGACAATAACGAAAACATAAAATAAATATTTATCCAATTTGGTGCAGTCCTTTGGAAGTTATGCGAGTACAAACATTTCGATAATTCATTTTAATTTATATAGATTAATAAGTGAATCAAAAACTTTCAGTATCTACAGTTTTACAAGAATTGTGCGAAATCCTCCGTAGTAATGATATTTGGTAAAGTTAATGTTTATGCGGAGGAAGTGTGAGTAAAAAGCTAATGCTTTTTTCAATAACGCTGAAAAAGTACATAAAATTAATAAAAACAAAAACACACACTACCTCAGATTATTAACACACACTACCGTGAGTACTATAGATACAATGTTGTTACACGTAGACTTTGGCTACGTGTAAGAACACTTACAACATTAAAAAAAAATATTTTTCTATTTAATTGACACAAGAACCCTTACAAAGTTCAAACTTACAAAATTATAATATGAACTCTTGGGGCTATTTTCGACCACAAGGCGACCTTTTTTTCGTATATTATTACATAAGTTATTTGGTAACGAAGCATTCATCTCTTATCTTGAAAGAATAAATTAAAATATACCATACAAGATTTGTTAATCAAAACAAATCTTGTAACAAAAATGTTTATAAACCAAATAATACTTGCAAAAGGTTAGGCAGTAAACACGCTGAAACTGAAAAAAGAGAAGTTATATCGCTCGAGGCTGAACAAGCGGGTCGTAGCGGGTCGTAGCGGGGCGTAGCGGGACGTAGCGGGACGTAGCGGGACGTAGCGAGACGTAGCAAAGTGTAGCGAAGTGTAGCGAAGTGTAGTGATACGTAAAATTTACGTAGCGCGCCCACGTATAAGTCAAGACGGAGGAACTATAAGTGGTTTTTATTTCATAATCATGATCAGCAGCATCTTAAGTACAGTCACGAGTAGTTGTCTATATTACATAGTCACTAACAATGTATTAACGCCAAAATGTCAAAAAAATATCGTCAAACCGCCAATATAATCTACACACGATACATGTATACATGATTATCGAATCAACGCCGTGGCAACTTCGTAGCAACCTCGAGGTCGAGGTCGAGGTGGCAACTAGTTGCTAGGCGTAAGATGAAAATCGATCGCACACATACTCACGTGTAAATACGGACTTCAACCATGACTGCAATCGATGCAGTCACTTCCTTTGTGTTTATATATTTTGAGTAGTGCAAAGGAAAATGATTAGAAACTGGTCTAGCAGGAACTTTGTTGAAATGGTACCTAAACAAGCCCTTAAACTTTTTTGTTACATTTGATACATTTTAAATTACTTTGGATACGTAATAATTGTTAATTACTAGCTTTTGCCCGTGGCTCCGCCCGCGTGAATTCCCACGGAAAAAATTTATTTTTCGGGATGTAATGCAGCCTATATGTTAATCCAGAGCCTGAACTACTTCCATACCAAATTTCATCAAAATCCGTTCAGTAGTTTTTGCGTAAAAGAGATCACAAACATCCATCCATCCATCTTCACAAACTTTCACATTTATAATAGTAGGAGGATTATTCATGACATACATTATTATATCTACTATATATTTAACCGACTTCAAAAAAGGAGGAGGTTCTCAATTCGACTGTATTTTTTTTTGTTTGTTACCTCAGATCTTTCGAACCGATTTTGATGATTATTTTTTTATATGAAAGCTGGTGGTTCCCGTGTGGTTCCATTTCAATTTGGTCCAGTCCAGGTCCAGGCATTCATGAGAAAACCATGTAAGTCTTAAATGTTTAATTTGAAAGTTGGTTTTTATTTTTTGTTAAAAATAATATAGTTATATTGTACTTGAAACAAAACAGATACGTGCGTATTTTCTAGTAAATAGGACAATCAAGCAACATTCCTACAGTTGCTCGTAGCAAAAATATCATATAACATGTTTTATTTTGTCCAATTTTCATCAATTTAAGAAGAGCACCCAGATCAAGGAGCTGCTTAGCGTTATTGAAATTATGATGAATTTCGAGGACTCGTTCCTTTAATATTATCTTCTTATTTCTAAATGGATCAGGACTGATTATCTCCGAAAACAAATTTTATCGCATCGTTATTAATTATTTAACGAAATGAAAAATATTTAGAAGTCTACTTAAATATTACCTAACGTAAAGTACGTAAGTAGCTTAACTTAAAAATAGAGGCCTTCGAAAAGCGTTGAAGTATATTATGACTATATATATTAATTTGAATAGGTGTACGATAATGAAAAATGTGTGTTTTGTTACAGGTGTCAAGTACAGATGGCGAAATAACTTAACCAAGAGCATGTCAGAACATGTCTAAGGGGTCCAATATACGGTCCGGTTTTCCTTCAGTTCGGCCTGAACGAATGCAAAATCGTATCGTCTGTATGCAATTTCGAGATCGCATCAGTTGGCCGGATGGACTGAAGCGATTCGTTCCAGTGTTGCCAGCTCTGTTTTTGAGAAACTACTAAGCTCGCGTCGATTTCTACAAAAAGAATACTGAAAACTATCACAAAAAGCTAGTCAACTGCATTTTAGGTGTTGCTATAATCAAATTTTATTATTTATTTCAATTATATTATAAATTTTACCGTAAAAATAAAGTATACTAGGAAATATTACGTATATAGTAATTATACGGGTAGTTTTATTACGTATTTTAATATACGTAATAAAACTACCCGTATATATATACGTTTTTATTACTATATAAGCAAATTACGGACGAATGCTTCGATGTATTACTATGATAAGGTGTCAATTTTTTTTTGTTTTTTTTTTGTGCCTAACCTAGGACCTAGGCTATTTTGCATATGATTACTGTCTGGCTCTTTCCTACTAAAACACTACTAACAACTAAATCCTACTAAGGAGGGAATAAAATACTTAATTTAGTAGTGAAACTGTGTAAAATAACTAAGTTGGCAACCAGTTGACCATGTGTAACAAATCGATTCAGTAGTGAGTTGACAATTAATAAGCACGACAGTAGCTCGCGGCAAACCAGAATGAACTGATGCGATTATTCCGTGTGTGTGCTCGACTCCGTTCAGGCCGAAATGACGTCAGTTGGGTCGGATGCGATTTTTTTCCGTGTATTTACTCAAATCCGTTCAGTCCGAACTGACGTCAGTTCTAACTGAAACGATCGGTCTAAGGGGGCCTTAAGGATGGTTGCATAACTATCAACGCGCATTAATTTTTCTTTGAGTTACTTCAAAAGTTACTCTCCGAATTAGCTCAATTTAATTTTCCTAGAATTTTTAGCATGATCTATTAGAATGGAAACTTACAAGTTTCTATATCCTTTAGTTTAGAAATGCCAGGGGGGGAGAACTTACAAACCACTTTGGTGGCCGATTACTCAAAAATGGTTAACTTTGTTAAAAAGTCTTTGTCTCTGTAAAAATATTATGAAACCTTGTATTTATTTTAAAAGACAACAATACGTTACACGATGGGGTAGAATGAAAAAAAAATGATCACCTCCAGTTCACAGGTATGGAGAGCCCACCCTAATATATAAAATTTTTGTTATTATACACACACCGGCATATTTAGCGGAACATAAAATAAAGGTTTGATATCAGTATCATATAAGGTTGCTGGCTGGTTTATACGTTATTTAATTTAAAAAGAAATATTTTCAAATAAAGAAAACAACTGAACATCAAATTTTATGCAATTGTTTTATTTTCATTCAAATACACCTTATCTGGAGCGAACTTCGAGTATTTCTTCCTTCTGAGTTTGATTTAAAATTTCATTGAAATACTGTTTTTTGTTAGTTTTTTTTTAATCGCATATCTTTTTGGAGTTGAGGACTGAATTATGCCTGACTTAGCCCCAACGGAGATTGCCAGGGCACTCGAAATGCGAAGAAATGGTCAAACCTACAGAGTGATATCCAGAGATCTTCGTCGACCAGTTTCAACGATCCATCGCAGTATCCAACGGTTCAGGGAGGCCGGTACTTATGTGAGAAAAGCAGGACAAGGCAGAAAAAGACGCACTTCGAGTAGGGATGATCGTTTCATTCGGCTTCGTGTACGTAGGAACCCCCGTTTGACAGCCGTCCAAGCCCGACATGAGTTAGAAGCAGTGCGGGGTGTAACCGTAAGTGAGCGTACGGTACGAAGAAGGTTCGAAGAAGCTGGTTTGGGTTCATTTGTGCCCGCCAAGGCTCCAAGGCTCGAGGTAAATCATCGTAGAAACAGGTTAACTTTTGCTCAGGAACATCGACTTTGGAACGCGGACCAATGGAGTAAGGTATTGTTTAGTGATGAGTGCAGAATTCTCTTAAATCAAATTGACGGCAGGCAAAGAATATACAGACGCAAAGGAGAACGATACATTCAGACAAATTTTGAAACTACAGTTGCATACGGTGGTGGATCAATAATGGTTTGGGCGGGCATTTTTTTGGGAGCTCGCACAGACTTGGTAGTGATATCGGTGACGATTTTGTTTTATGCAGGATAATGCTCGGCCGCATACCGTAACTCAAGCTTATCTTAATGATGTGAATATCACTGTTATGGAGTGGCCGGCGAGATCACCGGATATGAACCCAATAGAGCACGTTTGGGACTTGCTGAAAAGAAAAGTTAAGTCCAGAATTCCAGCTCCTGCCAACGTGGGTGAACTGCGAATCGCCGTAGTTGAGGAATGGCGGAGACTATCCCAGGAGACCATCGATAACATCATTCTCAGTATGCCTAGACGGGTAGAAACTTTAATAAGAGCACGTGGAGGAAATACGCGATATTAATCACCATTTTTTCTAATTTAATTAATTGTTATTTTAATATTAATTTTCACTTTTCCCGGTTACATGAAAATTTCAAAAATGTACCATTTTTCACAAATAGCCTTTACTTGCAAAATCTGTTCTTAATGTGATGTAATTTTAAGTAAAACAAATGAAACTTTAAATAACAAAAGAGGTGTAGTAAGTAAATTTTAAAATAAAACCATATTTTTTTAATTATGGACCTTTTTTTGTGTTCCGCTAAATATGCCGGTGTGTTTATGTTGCCAAAACCGAGATCTACACACATTATATACATTATAACTGCACCAAATTTAATTTATTTATATTCATAAACTGTTGATTTACATAGTACAAACTAAAGCGCAAATACTCTCCCGGTTAGAAGTTATAGTATAGTTAGCGAATCACTTTTACCCTACTCGAGGCTAACTTTATATTTTAAAAACACACCTGAATTTGTTTGATTTGGAATTCTAGCTTTAAGCTTATCAATAGAAGCATAATTTTTCCCATGAATCAGTTTTTTGAGGTGCAACTTGAGGTGTACATGTGGTACAGGCGAACCGCCTACTAAAAATTAATTACCGCAGTTCATGAAATTCTGATCTTTATTATTAATATTAACTGTGATAGTAACTGTTTGTCTGTTACACAATCATAGGTAAACCACTAAATAGGTTTTGATTAAAGTTCGTACAGGCATAGATAAGACCTTGTGGAAGGATAATAGGCTCCTCATCAAAATGTACTGTTCACTCCCTCTACCTTCATTAAAAAGTTACAGAACTAAAAAACGACGATTTTTTTGTTATGACTGAAAAACGAATATTACATTTCAAATCCTTAAGTTACATTTTTGTTACAACAATGTAATACATAAACGCACTATTTAAGTTAGTGAAATCAATGTTGTATTTATCTTCATACATTTTCAACTGCTGTGACGTCACGCGTGCATAATTTTTTTTGTATTTTTTTTAGGATTCCCTAATACACAACCCTTATAATTACGCTCTGTCCGTCCGTCTGTCTGTCTGTCTGTCCGTGCTTCTAGCTTCTGTAATTATAAATATAAATGGATAAAATTTTGTATAGTTTTGGCATCATAAAATAATAACTATTTTATATTTTAGGGCCTCTTTTATGATGTGGAGATGAAAAATATTTTTTCATTAAACCCCAATATGATGGGTATCATTGAATAGGTATTTTCAAATAAAGGCTTTTTTAAAAAGTCGACCATTTTTGAGTAATCGGCCTCCATAATGGTTTGTAAGTTGGTCCCCCCCCCCCCCTGGAATTTCTAAACTATAGGAGATAGAAACTTGTTAGTTTCCATCCCGATAGATCATGCTACAAACTCATTAGGAAAATTATTTTGAGCGAAATCCGACAATAACTATTGAAGAAATTCAAAGAAAACGTATTGCGCGTTGATAGTCACGGAACCCTCCTTTGACATGTCGTGACATGCATTCTGTTAGGTTATTAATGCTATCCAACAATCTCACTTTTACTTCGTCAACGGTTGATTGTAGTTATGCCAAAAATTAGATTATGGATTCCCTGGATTATTATGTACTTTTCGAAAAGCCAATCAAACAAAAACTATGCATGTTCTCTATTCCTTAATTAATGAACTAAATGTTCATATTTAATAAGTATTTAAGATTAATACAGTCCTTACCCGCGTCACTGTGACAGCTGAATACTATGGCCCGTTCATATTTAGTTACTCAGCTCGGAGTTTCTACGAGAGTAAACCTTGTGTCGTCGGCATAAACGTCCTACGAGATGTCAAAAAACTCTGAACGGCCACGGTGTTCGCTGTACAGCCTACAAGACCCGTGGGACTTTGTCCAACTTAATAACACTAACTTCGACGTTTACTGAAGGCAACTTGCATCACTAATACCAGAGGGAGTTCTAGTTCATGTGCGCTAAGTTTGGCGTGATTCATCAGTGCAAAAGTCTAGTGTAGCCGTTAAGCTTATGTTTAACTTATTACGTAATGACTATAGCCTGTTTGTGTACAAAATATCAAAAAATATATAAAATGTCAAAATTGACCGACGACGTGAACGAAAAGATTGAATGGCTTACTTCGAATGGTGAATGTTAACATGGTTTAATCGTCATTGGTTCATTTTGACATTTTCACTGATTTTCGCCGAGTTCGAATCTTATACGCGTCATGAAAAACGGAAGAAAAGCGATGATTTTTTTTAGTTTTGGAACGAAGTTCCTTATCGCGCGTTGCGAAAGGGGGCTAGACGGAAAAAATTAAGACTAAAAGTTGTAACGACGCTTTTTGCTATAGTTGAAGCCGTGCGGCGTGCTCGTGTTTCTCTGTCTGGTCCTCTCTCTCTCTCTCTCTCAATTACTAAAATTGAGCCTACTGATTAAGTTTATATTACATTATATTTGTTAATAATAAAAAAAAAATATTATAACTTTAAAAAAAAAAAAATTATTACAATTCCTTCACTAATTAATCGAAAGGAACTTCGTTCCATCCGAGTGTCCCTTCACACCTCCCTTTTTTTGAAATTATATACTTCTTATTCCAGGTAAAAGATACCGATTTGTCTCTTTCTTTTAATATTTTTAAGAAAAAGATAGATAAATATGGCGTTTCCACGTAAAACCACAAACGTCGATCGTCTGAGATACGAACGCAAACAGTTCGTAAAATGGTAATTAAAGGGAACATAAAACAGGCCACTGGGTAATCTGTATCAACAGCAGGTCTATCATCATCATCACCATGATGGATCCGATCCGGGACTTACGTCAAAGTCGTAAAATGTCTAGAGAATGCCCCAGTCGCAGAATAACAAGGGCCTTTAGTCAAGATGCTACGGCGCTAATTGGTAGGTGACGGACCATGCATTCGATAACTTTGAAATCAAAAATGTATGGGAATTGACATAAGCCATCGCTAAGTGACATGTGGCTTGCGATGCCTTATTTTTGTTTTTTTTGTTTTCGAACTTCGCCGCTGAAATTATCGAACGCATCTTGACTAAAGGCCCAGATAGTAAAAGGTCCAGAACCCCAATTCTCGAAACTAACGTAAATTGAACGTTCAATGAATCGTCTTGATATCATAAACAGTTTTTTTAATTAGGACCAATCAAAACGCGTTTGACGTTTATGAGAATACCATTTTGCTGTCTTAATATTATTATCGAGACTGCATTATATAAATAGTATTATTGTAAGATTTAATTAGCAGAATCGACCTAAAGGTCTTAGAAGGACCAGTTAAAAGAATTAGTCTTAGAATTAATACTGTATGTTTTTTAAACTTTATATGTAAGGCTGTTTAAAATGTACCTCAGATATATTGGGCATATGGTCTACTACTTATGTAAAGACGTTTAGGTAAAAGAAAATACAATAAAATTATTAAATTGGGCCTATACCCAATAAATCTATATTTAAACAGGAAGCAAAAAAAACAACGGTACAATTTGTGTGAGAGGAGTGTATGTGAGATCAATTACCTTAATTGTGTCGTAAAGAGCGTAGACTTTGCCGAGGTAGTCGGATTTGCAAAATCGGAGAAAAAACGGTAGAACAAAACAGTTATTGACGAAAGCTGCCTTAACGACGAGAGATAAAATATGATTGAGTTTTTGAGTAAAGTTGAGAGCTTAATAAGATTTTTGCCTGCAAAAATATCAGCGTCGTCATATTATTATGTCTATTTATGTCACAAAAGGCAGATTTTATATAAAAAAAAATTAAAATCGGTCGTTTATTGGTCTCTTATCATTGCCAAAAAATAACAACATTTTGGTTCACGAATGACTTAAAAATAAGGGCCTTTAGTCAAGATGCATTCGATAATTTTGAACGCGAAGTTCGAAATCAATAGTGTATGGGATTTGACATAAGTCATCGCTTATTGACATGTCGCTTACGATATTTATGTCAAATCCCATACATTTTGTTTTCGAACTTCGCCGTCGAAATCATCGAATGCATCTTGACTAAAGGCTCAGGTCGTGTTAACTCGCGCGAGCGGCTCCAGGCACACAGCGGACATTGGGAAAATAAGCTTTCACTTTCAGCTTTTTTATAATAATATAGCCAAATTGGTATACACATACATATATACATGTGCAGTTAAAATATAACCCTTGACAGCCAGGGAATTAATCATAGCACTCAGTACAAATAGACAATTAACTCACAATTTCATCACAATAATATTTAATTAAAATGTTTTACTCCCAGCAATGTGGGCACGAGACAGCTAGTGATTACTATAATATAATAAGAATCAAGATGATTTTGAAATATAAAAAAGGCTTTTAAAGTATTTCTTTAATAAAAGAAAGTTGAAGCTTATTTAACGCAATGCAGGCAGCCCCTAATGACTTGAGTCGTAAAGTTCCTGGAAGAATTTAGCAGCAAAATGTAAGGAAAATATTTCTACTGTCTGATAGATTTGAATAGATAAGCGTATATATTTTATAATGAACTACTATTGTAAGCTGAATAGTTTTGCTAATCTTTTAGGGTTTATTTATAATTCACCCTCTAAGGGTGTAAAATAAGGGTTGAAAGTTTGTATAAATAATTTCGTCCCCTGTAAAATATGAGTTTAAAGTTTGAAAAGTAAAAATTGGAAATCTTTACTGGTTTCTGTCAAATTAAATATACGGGCTACTAAATATACCTGTACCCTGTCTGTACGTCTATGAAATGTGTTTGTTCATGAACAAAAATCTAGATCATTATTTTATAAAGAAGTCAGAAGTAGCCACCAAGAGCTCTAGATATGAATATAAATTAGTTGTGCCCAATCAAAGACGAGGCATTTACAGTAGAAATGCTTACTGTATCGCCATCTCAATATACAATAAACTGCTTGATTACTTCAAAAAACTTTCTGAGCGAAAACTTAAAAGAGAGTTACATGGATGGCTACTTACCAAAACATATTATACAATCAATGAATATTTTAATGACGGAATAGATATCATGTAACATTCAAACGTTAAAAATGACACTACACTATTATTATTTTAATTATTAATTTAATTTGTATCTTATTGTTAAATCTGACCTTTTATTTTGACGTTTTTATAATTTTAACTATATTATTCATTATTGTATTTTGCGTTGTTAGGAAGTTTGGAATGAGGTAGTTTTAACTACTAGAGCTCCGAGCAAAGCTCGCCCAGGTACTAAAATTGCGAAAGAAAATTACTTACGCTAAACAAAAATCATATTTTGTTTTCAACGACTCTAAAATTAACTGCTAGTAATGGTTTTTTATTCGCACGCAAACGCAGCAACAACGCTACAATTACAACAAACATCGCAGCAGTAAAAGTTGATTACAGCAATAACCTCTAACTGCAGCAATAAAGCTTGTGTTACAGCAATATTGTGGCTGCCACTTTAAACCAACGCTTGCAATTAATTTCAGATTGGCTCATTACTATTTCTGTCTTAACTACATATTCTAGGCAGCTGCTTTTGATCTTCTTATTAATAAAACTATTTACATCACGGGTACGTTGATCCATGTTGGTGTCTTTGTCTCATACGTTGAAAAAGCCAGCAACATGGATTAGCGTATCCGTGGTGTAAATATTTTTATTAATAAGGAGGAATATGTTTCATAACGTGTATTACTAGCTTTTGCACTCTCGTTCCGCCTGCGTTAATACGTATCCCACGGAAACACTGCACTTTTCAAGGATAAAAAGTAACTTACTACCGTTCCGAATTTCATCAAAATCCTTTCAGTAGTTTTTGCATGAAAGGGTCACAAAAATCCTTTATATGTATCCATACATCCTAACAAACTTTCGCATATTTGATAGTAGTAGGATGTTCCGACAGGAGTATAATATGTTTGTACTAAAGTATCAGTCCTTATGCCGGGTCTACACTACTAACAAAAAGTATTGTTTATGGCTTTTTACATTTTTTTTATTCGATCATCATCATCATCGTCAGCACGTAGTCGTCCACTGGTGGACATAAGCCTTTCCCATTTCGCGGCACCATACCCGGTCCTCTGCCTTCCGCATCCAACCGCTTCCCGCCACTCTCTTTAGGTCGTCGGTCCACCTCGCGGGAGGTCGTCCTACGGGGCGGGTTGTTCGCGGTCTCCACTCTAAAACCTTTCTGCCCCATCGGCCATCGGCTGCTCGACAAATATGCCGCGCCCATTGCCACTTCCGTTTGCTTATCCTGTATATTATAATGAGGGCGATATATCCTTATTCGATCATATCAATTAAATAATATTATATTTTATCAATTTCGTGCACAATAATTATGTAAACGTTGTTTATCATATTAATGTCATTCTGATTTTACCTTTAAAAATGGATTTCAAGTCCAATGTCTCGCTAAAACTCGAGAACGGCTGGACCGATTTGGCTGATTTTGCTCTTGAAATTATTGTGGAAATTCAGAGAAGGTTCAAACGGTGAGAAATATTGGAGGTGTAGTTATTTATTTATTCCAGTTTATAGTTTAGACAGAATAACATGTGTCGGGACAGCTAGTAATACATATAATTTTGAAGTTTTAACTTTTTTAGGGTAATTTTGCCTCTTAAATGGAAAAAAAGGGAATGTGACAGACTGACAAACGCCAATGTATGAAAATATTGTATGCATCGAACGCGCGGTAGTGTGTGTTACTAGCCTGGGGTAGAGTGTGTTGTTGTTATTTTTATTAGTTTTATATTATATTTCGAAGCATTATTAAAACAATATATACTTAACCTTAATTTACCGGCCAAATTTCATTCCCCTCCGTGTACAATTCTAGTAAAACTATACCGAAAGTTTTTGCTTCACGTATTAATATAAGCACCTGGGTAACCGAGCTCTGCTCGGAGTTCTGTTAAATTAAAAAATTCAAAATGTTCACAAAAAAAATTATCTGACAGCTATTCGAACCCTCCACATTCCGAACTTTTGAACGAAGCAAAAATTATACATATAAGCATACCAATCTGTCAATTCGACTGACATAATAAAGTCGAAAATATTGTTATAATGTTGCAGAACAAAATAAAAAACACATATAGCTTAAAAATGCGCAGGGGATAAGCTAGCTAGATAGATTTTTCTCCCCCAAAACTCCCAGCCGTTGTCGAGAAACCGATTATATATATAAAAGATTGTCTCGTTTCAAGTATAAGATTACTGTCTTAATTTTTCTAGACGTCATCTAATATAAAAATTCTTCATCAGTCATACATAGTTGATGGAAGTAGCAAAACTTTATGCGGCTATTTGAAACTTAGGCTATATAATATCAAAACTATTTAAGCTATTCGAAACTTAGAACGATCTGAAGAATATAATTTAGGTACAAGTATGGTAAGTGCTAAGTCGGTACCAAGTTTCCGAACTCCGAAACCGACTTCATTAAGTTTTAATTTAATTATCCCGTGGTGGAGATGCCAAAATCTTTGCAACTCCAGCTTGTTAAACTGATTTCTTGTGTATGCAAAATTTGTGCAAAGTTATAATAGTGAGCTTACCGTGGGAGAGAAAACCCGTACGAAATAACGCTCGTTATGTTTCGGCGAGTGATGGCCCAAGAGATGTGGGTATTTTATAGAACTACAACGCACAGCTTATTCGAGAGTCCACTGTCTACGGACAGACGGTCCGTCTCCTCGTTTGCGGTCTCGTGCCTCAAAAAAGAACATTGAGAATTTTACTGTGGAACAATTATCCACGGTGACCAATACCTAAGATAAACATTAGGTTAGATGTCAGCGTAATCGCATCTGGATTACAACGGCAGTGGTCGCATGGTGGGTTAAATACAGTGATATTTAACTAATATCAACGAATATTCATATTAAATGTGATTAACAATTTATTGATTATCTCAACTTCTTACTGGATCTTATTATTAACCTCTAGGATAGGATAGGAGTAGATTTGTGGTCGCGACTTTTATAAAGAGCGGGTAAAAACGCCAATATTTTCAAGATTTTATAGCTACTTACACAAACATCTTCGTGCAGCGTCTTCTATATTAATAACATATTATAAAGATCTTGAGATTCTCTGACAAGAAAGATAATAATCCATGCAACGTATGGGCATCTTTTATAAAGAGAGGGTAAATAACGCCAATGTTTTTAAGATTTTATAGCTACTTATACAAACATCTTCGTGCAGCGTCTTCTATATTAATAACATATTATAAAGATCTTGAGATTCTCTGACAAGAAAGATAATAATCCATGCAATGTAAGGGCATCTTTTATAAAGAGAGGGTAAATAACGCCAATGTTTTTAAGATTTTATAACTATTTACACAAACCTTTTCGTGCAGCGTCTTTTAGATTGATTATACATTATAATGATATCGAGATTGTCCGAGAAGAAAGATAATATGGGCATGTAAATAGTCAGTTCTGTTCCTGATCTCTCGCCAGTCGTGTCGGACATCCATCCCACTGGGTTATGAGAGTAAAAGGAACAGAGAGCGCTCTTTAGTACTGCACACACACTTGGGCACTATTAATTAAGGCCACGAAACCAGCCACCGCACCGAAATCGGTGTGGGGAGCTGTTTTTATAATTATTTCTGTTTTCATATCCTGTGTCTCCTTATTTAAACGAGCATAATAACTTTTAAAACTTGTTTGTAAGCTTTGACTGTGCCAAAGAATATATATTACTTACGTAAAACATCGTCAGTCCACCGATTTACACGAATGACAGCTCGTGGCTGGCTGGCTGGCTGGCTCGTGGGCGAATGCGGACGCTGGCGGGGCGTGAGTTTTTTCCAGCCAGGACTTTCGTTCACGGGGCTGGCGCTAGTCGTTTCGTGCTTTGGCTTATTTCACAATATAATTTCATAATATTTATGGTAGATTTGTCTGACGCGACGTTTTATATTTTTTCGATGTCAACCTTAGGCTTACGTCTACATGGCTCACATGCACCGGTGCTCAAGCTGTCATTTGTAGAGAGTGTCGCCCCTGTGACTGTGCCACATTCGCGAGTATCGAGCGACATTAACGAGCTTCCTGCTCGCCTAGTGCCGTGTCATCTCCAATATAATTAATGTGTAAGAAGATTTATTATATTATAAATCGTTTATTCGTTTATTTTTATTAAATCGTAATTACGAATCTCCGTCTTCTATCGTTGTATATAAAGCATAATATGAGATTCACTGTACGTATCTTGTAATTATTCCTGTGTTTGTTTGTTTGTTAGTAAATAAATAATTTTGTAGGAACGTATGTTGATCCATGCCTCTTAAGGTATAGATCTACATAGGTATGGATTTCATAATCTTCTAATTTGTCGATTAGCTTATTCGGAAGGTTTGTCGCTGCTTACTTTGTACTGAGCAACGGAGACAAAACATGCCAATAAGCTATCTGACGCTTATCAGTAGATTGCGAAACATCCCTAAGTATCTACCATATAAGGTTTAACAAGTTGAATAAGTAGGTAAGGTGCCTATAGCTAAGCATAGTATATAATATAATATAAATTAAACGAACGGAATATTTAACCCAACATCAGGTTTTATTATTACGTAAGTAATGACAGTGTGCATAACTATGCGTAATTTACAGGAAAAAAACATGATTAACATTTCCTGAGAACTGGACCTCGTACTGCCATATGTCGCGCCGGCTTTGAAAGTCACGCGCCCGCCTCGTTGTATCGGCCTCGTGGTTATGCATCGAATTTAAGTATTTTATAGGATAATGTGGTCAAAATTTAAGATCATACGTTATTTAATTCTTTGAAACGAGAATCGACCACTGATAATGCTCCTTGAATATATATTTTTGTTTTGAAGACATTCTGTATAAACTAGCCAAGCTTAAATGAGATCAAACTTAAAATTAAGGTGTGTCTGAACCACACGAAACCAGGAATCTAATACATTTACACCCTGGGACTCGTGGGAGAGACACACATCCGGAGGAATGAGTCAGCTTGTCCGGAGTAATACGAAGGCCTCACAGTAAACTGGCGCACGGCGTGAAATAAGGATTGGGTTAAGTTTCACCGTTTCAATTCTTTTTTCGTTCTAATCCCAAACACACATCCATAGTCTATTCACGTTATGAAGACAGTAATCCTTGTGTCAATTAATATAACGCATACATAACTGTTGTTGTGTCAATTAATATAACGCATACATGTCTTGTTAACGCGGATAGACTATAGATATTTTTTAATTAATACATACCTACACTTACCTAACAAGAAAAACCCACATAGAATCTGATCTGGACACGATTTGGACATATGTTGGCCTGAATCCATTGTTAGGGAAATTCGAAAATTCACCAAACCGTGTGAATATATTAAAACCTAAAAGGGCTGATTAGCTTCCGGGATTAAAACCCGAAGGGCGCTCCTGTTATGTAGGATCTGTTGTAAATAATGTATAATTTAAGTTTTTTTGTGGAGCATGGATATAAGACAGGTTAAGAATAGAAAATTCTATAATACATGTAGGTCTTTTAGAAATATTTTTTTGAAAATTAAATTTTAGCAGGTTCAAAGAAATCTAGTCAAAGAGCCTAGGCTGGCTGGTACACAACAGGTGTTTCCTAAATAAGTGCGCTGCGCTAAGCGTCAGTTCACATCGACGTGACGCGACACGGCGCACAATTTTGTAGATACCGATTTCAAATTGAAATTATTCACTACACAAAAAGATACATGTTTCACATGTCAATTCACACCGAAACGAAACGATGCGCGACATGGCGCTTCATTTTAAATTCAAAATGGAACTTTATTCATTACACAGGAAGATACAAGTTTCATTGTAGGAGTTCGACCGTCAAGTTGCACCGAGCTACACAAATCACAGCGCATGTGCAGTGTATGACTGATGTCAAATGAAATAATGAAACGTGTAGGAATTTTTTTTGTAGTGAATACATTCAATTTTAAATCGCTATATTATTATTATTATTATTATTATTATTATTATTATTATTATTATTATTATTATTATTATTATTATTATTATTATTATTATTATTATTATTATTATTATTATTATTATTATTATTAATATTATTAATATTATTATTATTATTATTATTATTATTATTATTATTATTATTATTATTATTATTATTATTATTATTTGTGTGCGAAAGGTCTGCCCCTAGCAGAAAAATATCAAACACCCTCATTGTACCAGCACATGTAGTAACTATGTAGTAATCTGTGTCCAAAGTAATTTATTTAAATGCCAAATTATAAGCTATCACATTAAATGTCGTGTTAAATGTATGTCTCATTGTACCAGCACTTGTAGTAACTATGTAGTAATCTGTGTCCAAAGTAATTTATTTAAATGCCAAATTATAAGCTATCACATTAAATGTGCGAAAAAGCCTCGAGCACGAACACGAAATTTTCGTTTCCCATTATATTTTTAAGAACGTTTTCTTTTCTTTTATAACAAGAGCCAGGGGCTAATTTATAATTTAGCTCCTATCATACGATTAACAAAGACGTATTCATTCAGCGTTCGAATGTAACCCTTGCTAGAACAATCCCAGGGGGTATCCTATTGAATTTCGAGAAAACATCTAATATTGACCAGCCTATTCGTATATAAGCTGTCCACACACCAACTAAGGATTGGAAATTGTACCTGCGGCCTAAGGTCAATATTTGTCACATTAAGCATTATTTACTGCAGTCTAGTTATTTCAACGATTTAGTACCACTGAGTAGAAAACATATAAATACTTACGTACAGAGTTAACAGCTTTCATAGAACGATTCTAATCGAAAATTGAAAATTTTGACGTCCCCTTCAATGGCCCACGATTTTTCCACACAATCGTGGACACACCGTACGCCTGTAGTAGGTGCAATTAAATCGAAAGCTAACTATGAAGCTGTTTATCTGTTCCTTTTTGATATGTTCAAGTACTGATCTAAGTACAATCATAAACGTAAAACAAACCATCGAATTTTTCAACCATTCACATAAGGGATGCTGATTAAAATGACAAATAAAAACGTTCTTTGAAATATTAAAATCTATAAATTATTTAATGATTTCAAAATATTGACGACTGGTTTTTTGATTGATTAAGCTGGAGGTCGCGGGTTCTAATCCCGCTGAAGGAAGAAAAAGTTTTTCTGTGTTCCTGGGTATTGGATGTGTATTAAATATATGGATGTGTATAGTATAACAGCATTAAATATATTTCCGTTGTCTGGTACCTGTGATACAAGATCTTCGGATACTTAGTACAGGACCAGATTGACGTGGTGTGTAAGCGTCCATAGATATTAATATTATTATCATCATTCACATTTTAATGCCACAAAAATAGCTTTTAACTTCCAACTTTTCCACTATTTTTCTGATTATAAAGTGGTGCATTAACTTTTAACACCAACAGATGGCGCTTTTATATAATTTCGCGATATTTTGGCGGGAGCGTCGCAAAGTTGGTCTAACTCGAAAACTCGATCCTTCATTTACATACTACAAGGACAAATTGAACTTTAGCGGTTACAGAATAAAGTTGCTTTTACTTCAAATAGAATTTTCTCGCACGACTGCACGCTTTAACTCTAGTGCAGGAACATTTGTGCATTTATCCCAATAGATATGCAGAGGAGCATATAATGCAGTGGCGAAGGCTGGTTCGCCTTCATACGGAAGCCCGAACCTGTATAATAGGTAGGGATTTGGATGAGGGTCTTCACAAGGTAAGTGATAAGTGAAGCCGATAGGAATGGAGTTATAGGAACCCCTCGCCACTACTATAATGTAATTCATATTTTAAAAGTCTCTACTCATACGTATAAAATATGGTTTTTCGTAACATCTATATATATATAAAAGGCAAAGCTGATTGACTGATGTATCACCGCACAGACCAAACCCTCAAGGCTAGAAATTTGAAATTTTGCCACCAAGGAAGGATTTTTCAAAATTCAACCCAATACATCCAAGGCGGTAAAATTGGTCATTGAAGTTTGTAGGAAACTTTTTATGCCTTGGACTAATTGAGAAAAAATGATGATTGATATTGCCTTGGAAAAAATAATGAGCTACGTATTTCAGCGTTTTCTAAAATTCAGTTTAAACCTAATTTTACGTGGGCGAAGCCGCGGGTAATTAATACTATTAATAATAATTTCAATGGAATGTAAACACACCGGCTTATTTAGCGGAACACAAAAAATATGGTTTTATTTTAAAATCTACTTACTACACTTCTTTTGTTAAAGTTTCATTTGTTTTACTTAAAATGAGATCACATTAAGAACAGATTTTGCGAGTAAAGGCTATTTGTGAAAAATGGTACATTTTTGAACTTTACATGTAACCGGGAAAAGTGAAAATTAATATTAAAATAACAATTAATTAAATTAGAAAAATGGTGATTAATATCGCGTATTTCCTCCACGTGCTCTTATTAAAGTTTCTACCCGTCTAGGCATACTGAGAATGATGTTATCGATGGTCTCCTGAGATAGTCTCCGCCATTCCTCAACTACGGCGATTCGCAGTTCACCCACGTTGGCAGGAGCTGGAATTCTGGACTTAACTTTTATTTTCAGCAAGTCCCAAACGTGCTCTATTGGGTTCATATCCGGTGATCTCGCCGGCCACTCCATAACAGTGATATCATATCATTAAGATAAGCTTGAGTTACCCGAGCGGTATGCGGCCGAGCATTATCCTGCATAAAAACAAAATCGTCACCGATGTATGGGGCAAAGGGTACGACATTTTCTTCTAAAACTTCTCTGATATAGCGGTCTGCAGTCAGACTCTCTCTGTCAATCACTACCAAGTCTGTGCGAGCTCCCAAACAAATGCCCATCCAAACCATTATTGATCCACCACCGTACGCAACTGTAGTTTCAAAATTTGTCTGAATGTATCGTTCTCCTTTGCGTCTGTATATTATTTGCCTGCCGTCAATTTGATTTAAGAAAATTCTGCACTCATCACTAAACAATACCTTACTCCATTGGTCCGCGTTCCAAAGTCGAATTCCTGAGCAAAAGTTAACCTGTTTCTACGATGATTTACCTCGAGCCTTGGAGCCTTGGCGGGCACAAATGAACCCAAACCAGCTTCTTCGAACCTTCTTCGTACCGTACGCTCACTTACGGTTACACCCCGCACTGCTTCTAACTCATGTCGGGCTTGCACGGCCGTCAAACGGGGGTTCCTACGTACACGAAGCCGAATGAAACGATCATCCCTACTCGAAGTGCGTCTTTTTCTGCCTTCTCCTGCTCTTCTCACATAAGTACCGGTCTCCTTGAACCGTTGGATACTGCGATGGATCGTTGAAACTGGTCGACGAAGATCTCTGGATATCACTCTGTAGGTTTGACCATTTCTTCGCATTTCGAGTGCCCTGGCAATCTCCGTTGGAGCTAAGTCAGGCATAATTCAGTCCTCAACTCCAAAAAGATACGCGATTAAAAAAAACTAACAAAAAACAGTATTTCAATGAAATTTTAAATCAAACTCAGAATGAAGAAATACTCGAAGTTCGCTCCAGATAAGGTGTATTTGAATAAAATAAAAACAATTGCATAAAATGTGATGTTCTGTTGTTTTCGAAATTTGAAAATATTACTTTTTAAATTAAATGACGTATAAACCAGCCAGCAACCTTATATGATACTGATATCAAACCTTTATTTTATGTACCGCTAAATATGCCGGTGTGTGTAGTTAATAAAAATACAAAATATAGTTTATTACCAATAAAACATTAGGATAATTACAGAAGTTTCCCTGTCCTATGGGGGACTTACAGGACTACACAGTTATACATTACGGCTAAAATCAAAACAGTATTTATTTCTTTTAAAACTTAACAAAAGAAAAAAAAAAGTAGAAGATGAATGAATAATATTTTTTATTAGTGTGTATGTGTGAGTATATTTTGTGAGTGTGAATTAATGCAAGTTAATGTAAGTGTATGTGAGTTATGTATGCGTGTATGCGTTCTTTGTACACTTTTATCAAGTTTTCAGATTCGTCGTATGACCATGACAATAGTGAATATTATTGATTACTAAAAAGGTGATATTATAAAATTAAATATTAATCAATTAAATAATAAATAAGAATTTTTCCACGAGTTTTTTTTTCATATGAATTACGCAAATGTTATAATTATTTTATAGATTTGTAGCTGCCTACCAACTTTTTAGTAGCAATTAGCATTTAGCTACTTCTAGCACCTTTTTTGAGGAAAAAATTGACAATTTAGCAACTTTTTGCCACAGATCTAGCAACTTTCTAGTGGTAGCTGTTGGCAACACTGTTAGCAATAATAGCCCGGTAAAGCTATATAATTCACGTAGTCGGGTTATAGTTTTTTTATAATAATTGTACTTATTACCCATAGATAATCTTCCCCGATCGGACAGTAGAATTCTATTTTAATGTCAAACATAAACTAAGTATAAATAATTTGTAATATGAAATTATTTGTTGATGTTAGTTGACGTTGACTAATTATTATGCAATATACCATAACCAGATTATCTCGCAGCATAATGCATCTAGGTAATGTGAATTCAGTACTTAGGCATAAGGTTAGGTAATAAAGGTATAGGGACAGACAGCGAGTAAGTTTTAAGTATATATTTTTATAGGACATATTATTATAAGTACCCGGGAGACCGAGCTTCGCTTGGTGTTTTAGTAGAACGATCATAATAATTAATTAAAAATTTAAATAATATACAATAAAAAGAAATAATAAGAAACACAAAAATATTTATCTCACCGGGATTCGAACCCACCACATTCCGAATTTCCAAACAATGTAAAAATTATACGTAGGTACGCATATCAAGCTGCCAATCAGACTGCCTTAAGAGAGTCGAAATTATTGATTATATATTGTTGCACGACGAAATAAAAAAACATATATTTCTTAAAAATGCGCAGTTTCTAAGGGATTAGACCTACCTAGATCGATTTTTCTACCCCAAAATTCCATGTATACTAAATTTCATGGTAATACTTATAGCCCTTGTCAAGATACCGATCATATATACATATATACATATATATATACAAGATCGTCTCGTTTAAAGTATAAGATTATATCGTATAAAAATGCATCCCATCCCATACAAGGCTTATTGCTGGTAGACCAGATGTAAGAGGTGTCTTCTTGCGCTACCAGAGGATGTCTAAAAGAAGGCTAATTATGCATCTGATGTTACATCTGTTTTCAGTTGAAAGCTTTTCAGCAGTCCTAACCAATCTTGGAAACAACATTTTTTGTTGTTCCAATGCGGGAATCGAACCAATAACCTCCGAGTCGAGAGCCAAGCTCTAACCACTAGACCACGGAGGCTGTGTATAACGAGCGGAGTAAACTGTAACGTTAGCCCGTCACTGTGATGTATCACATCTGGTACATTCACAGTTCGATGTGTGCGTCAAATGTTTATTGGTATTTAATGGCGTTACTTGTTTACGTAACCTTACTAGATATTTTAAATGTAAATCAATCATGAGCATACGAGTCAGATTTAGTCAGCTCACAACGAGTCGTGACTTTGACACTTTTTAAGATGACGATTCAAAATTAAACTCCATTTACTTCACAAAAATACGTAATATGACATTGCAAAAGCGGCGCCACGCTGCGCATCGTGATTCGAACTCTTGCAATGAAACGTATAATTCAGTATTTAACTTTTAAGCTGATATTTTCATAGTATAATATACTTTATAACCATTATTTACCAAGCATTTATTATTTTGTAATAAATATGTGCATTTTTGTACAGAGTGCTTGGTTATCCGAATGATATACTAACTACTATTTAACCCAACATTAGGTCGCAATAACACATAAGTAATGGCAGTACGCATAACTAAAAATGTTCGTGATTTACAGAAAAATAACATGATTAATATTTCCTGGCAACTCTTCGCATGGACACCATCACACTGCCGTACAACGTCGTCGGCTTCAAAGTCACGCGCTTGTTTAATAGTACTGGCGCGCGGTGATGAATATAAGTTAAGTATTTTATAGGATAATCTGGTCAAAATTTAAGGTCACATGTTACAACATGTGATTTGGATTTGGAACGAGAATCAAACACTGATTACGCTCCTTGAATAGGTATCTATTTTTATTAACCGAGCATCTTGCATACACATATATACTACACATCCATCAACCAGGAACTCAAAAAACTTTATATTCCCTGGCGGGATTCGAACCCGCGACCTTCGGCTTGAGCGCCAATGCGCTAACCGCTGAGCCATAGAGGTCGTCACTCATAACAAATGTCACTGCATTCAATCAAATAAAGAAATTGACACTTCAAATAAAAAATAGTTTAGTGGCCACAGTGACATTAACTTTTGAGACATAATACTTAATATAACCGCATCGTATCCTAACCCTAAAGATCGTTTTCACATTACGCGGTGCGATATCGCATGTCACACCGATAAATTAATAAGGTATGAGAGAGACAACGATACGTTCTAATATGAAACATGTTTCTTGTCTTTGTCATTATCCGGTGCGCCATGCGATTTGCGATGGCGAGCATTGCAGCCGCGGCGAGCGACAAGCGGTGACATGCGCATGCGGGCAAGATAGTCGCCGCTTGACGCACTGTTCTTCACTTGACAGATGAATGGCGAGGCGTGGAATATTTCGGTGACAATAGCAAATTAATGTTCGCGCCGCCGCCGCTCGCCGCCGCCGCTCGCCGCCGCCGCGCCGCATGCCGCCGCCGCTCGCCGCCGCCGCGCCGCATGCCGCTGCCGCTCGCCGCTGCCGCTCGCCGCCGCCGCTCGTCGCCGCCGCGCTGCTCGCCGCTGTGTTCGAACATTTACCACAAGCCAGAAATGCCACAAAATCCTAAGCCTAGCTACTGAACACTACCTAAAAACACTGAGCCCACACGAAAATAGCTCGCAGGCCTTATTTTCTGGCACATGAAACACAGACGCCAGGCATTACAAACATACTAAGGTTTTGTTGAAGATTATGTTTAGGAGCATTTCGAATACAGATTTTAGACATTTACAATTTATAGTTTATCCCAAGTTCGAATTATGAATACGATATTATTTATTGTTTATTATTGTTATACATTTTTATTTTATTTTAGGTTGCTTTAACAATTGCGGTCCTAACTTAGTTGTTCTCTCTCGTGGTTTTTCTATACTAATACTATAAAGAGGAAAGATTTGTTTGTATGTTGGTTTTTTGCATTGAATATGCTATGATACTACTGAACTGATTTTTACAAAATTTGTAGGTAAGTAAACTACGGGGTATGTATGTATGTAAGTAGACTACGGGGAAGGACATAGGCTATTTTTATCGCGGTAAAATGCGCGCATATGTCGCGGGCAACATCTAGCATTATATACGGTACATCCCCAGAAGACTGATAACAATGCTGGTATAATAGCATTTATCATGCTCCGACGCCAAACAAAGAGTTATGCGCCAACTGCGAAGCGGTTCCGATGTCCATGACATACTAGCCACTCAGACCAAATTAAAGTGAAGACAGAGCTCTCGAACCATACAGCCGGCCTAAACTACACCTCGCCGTGTAATTACAGTGTTACTTTTTGTACGTGTATCTTTATGTGTAGTGAATAAAGTTCAATTTTGAATAGCTATCTTAAAAATGCAGCGCCGCGTAGTGTCGCGTATTGTCAGGGTGTGAACTGACCTTAAGATCTAAAGTTTAATTTCCGCTTGATAAAGTTCATTTAGAAATAAGCGATATGATAAGCGTTTGTGAGGAGGGATGGATGGATGCAAAAACTACTAAACGGATTTCGATGAAATTCGGTATGGCTCTGGATTAAAACATAGGCTAATTTTTATCCGGAAAAATAATAGTATTCGCGCGGGATACTATATTTACGCGGGCGGAGCCGCGGGAAAATGCTAGTAAAACATAAGCGTCGATAGAAAACATTGAAATGTAACATCGATAGTCCAAAAGCTCTTTCGCTTAGTAATTGATTAATTGATAAATCAATCAGGTAATAGCTTATATAAACAAACAAAAAACCGGTCAAGGCCAAATAGGGTTCCGTTGTCAACTTTGTTTTCAATTTCGTTTGTATGAATTTTTCCAAGTAAGCGCATTTTACAAGGCCTGCAAAACTCCTGAACTAACAAAGTTATCTAAGCCGTTATAGTTTTTCTTCAAAGTTTATTATATACTACCATCGTGAATGTTTTCAGATTTTTCCAGGCAGCCGTTTAGTTTTTGGAGGGGAGGGGAACGCTCTATTTTCACAAAAATTGAATATCTCGCAAACGGATACCTAAATAACCTGACAATAACGAGGATCCACAGAATACCAGGGATTGCGGTATAGTTGAGTACTATGCCGCGATCGTACACCTGAGTGGAGTCCTTTTCGACAGCTGTTCGCATTGCACTACCTTATACCTGTTCTTTTTTTTTATTTTTTATTTTTTTATGATATGTTATCTTGCTATTGTTTGTTGTTTGTTAACATGTGTCTATGTTTCTCTTTTTTTTTAATGTCCGTATTATTTCTGTTATTTGTAAACTTTTCGTGATTGTTTGTGTTTAATGTCGATTCTTTGTTGATAATGTAGTGTAGTGTGAGCGTGTTTGTTGAATAAATGTTATTATTATTATTATTATTATTATTATTATTATTATTTTTCCCCCTTTTCTCCCTTGCGGGGTATACTGAAGTTGCGGGCTTGTGGCCAAACAACTTCAGGTAACGTGATTGCTAATTATTAATTGACAAAAACTTCCGGACGATGCGGCATGTGTTGAGGATAACTGCTTTTTGTTAAGTGATGAATGTGAGTGGATGTATGTTGAGTGTTTTGAGAGATGTATGGAGGGTTTTAGGAATGACGCCAGTTGTTGAAATTATTATGGGTATAGTTTTGACTGTGGTAACTTTCCATTGTGATTTTATCTCTATTGTCAAGTCAGTGTATTTTGCGAGTTTGGTTGTGTGCGTGGATGTGAGGTTGTGTGTATTAGGTATGGCAACGTCTATCAGGTAAACAGTTCTATTTCTTTTGTAATGGAGCGTTATGTCAGGTCTGTTATGATGTACCGTCTTGTCTGTAAGTATTGTCCTGTCCCAGTAAAGTTTATAATCAGGTGAGTCTAGTATGATTTGTGGTGTGTATTTGTAATATGGGGACTTCTCTGTGATGAGGTTGTGTTTGTGTGCAAGTATCTGATGTATGATTGATGCTACCTGGTCATGTCTGTGTTTGTAGTCTGTTTGTGTGATGGATGAGCAGGCGCCTGTGATGTGCTGTATAGTTTCCGGTTGCTTGTGGCAGTGACGACAATGATCACTACCAAGGTTACGATCTCTTATTATATGTTTCCTATAATTTTTGGTGTCTATTACTTGGTCTTGAATTGCCAGCATAAACCCTTCCGTTTCAGGGAACAATTCTCCGTGTTTTAGCCATGCGTTTGACGCTATTTTGTCTACGGCGTTATTATTTAGATCCAGGCGGTGCCTGCCATGTAAGGTTTTATTTGTCCATGCTTCAATTTTTTGTTGATTTGTGTAGCTGTTTATTCTTTTTGTGTTATCGGCGAGAGTTAGCGGTGTGTGGGTATCAGTTTGGCAAATGGCTTGATGTAAAGTTACTGTTTTTGCTCGATTATAAAATAATTTTCGGAGTAGATCTATTTGTCTATTATGTAGATTAACTATATCTATGAGTCCTCTTCCGCCTTCAGCTTTAGGCAGGATTAATCGTTGGATACAAGCTCTTGGGTGGTGTTTCCTGTGCTTCGTCATTGTGGTGTTTATTATCCTCTGTAGAGATTTAAGTTCGGTTTGGTTCCAGCGGATTACACCAAAGGAATATGTAAGTATGGGTATTGCGTATGTGTTAATAGCTTTAATTGTGTTTTTTGAATTTAACTGTGTAACTAGAATTTTGTGTAGTCTGGCTCTGAGTTTGTGTTTGAGTTGTGTTTTAATTTGTTTGTAGTGTAGCTGTTGTGACTGATAATATCCCAGGTATTTGTATCCTTCTAACGGGTCTACAGACTCAATTTTATCATCGTTATTAAGTTTATATTGTGTGTCTTCTATATTACCTTTCTTTATTGCTTGTATTTTGCATTTATCTATTCCGAACTCCATGTGTATTGTATTAGAAAATATTTGTGTAAGGTCAGCTAAAGTGTGAATGTTGTTTAATGTGTTCGCAAAGATTTTGATGTCGTCCATATACATGAGGTGTGAGAGAAATATATGTTGTGTGTTGTGTTTAATTTTAAATCCCCGCTTACTTTCATTAAGGATATACGATAATGGATTTAGTGCTAGGCAGAACCAAAGAGGACTTAAAGAGTCCCCTTGAAATATACCCCTTTTTATGGGTATTAAGTCAGTTTTAATTGTTTTTGTAGAATCACAAATTTTTAGACTAGTTTGCCAGTTTGGCATTATTTTTTCGAGGCAGTTAATAATTATTGGACTGATTTTATAATGTTTTAATATATAGATAAGCCATGAGTGAGGTACAGAATCAAACGCCTTTTTGTAATCGATATACATGGTATATATGCTGCGTTTCTGTTTACGTGCCTGATTTGATATTACAGAGTCTATGATTAGTTGCTCTTTGCAGCCTTGACTGTATTTGCGGCATCCTTTCTGTTCTTCGGCTAGGATGTTGTGTTTTTCTATATGTGTGTATATTAAATTGCTAATGCATGCTGTGATTATCTTGTAAATGTTTTGAAGACAAGTTATGGGCCTATATTTTTCCGGGTTTGTAGTATCAGAATTATCCTTTGGTAGCATGTATGTTATGCCCTGTGTGATGAAATGTGGCATTAGGTCTGGGGAACGGATAAATGAATTGATGTGTTTGAGTAGTAAACTATGTATGCATGTAAGCTTTTTGTACCAAAAGTTGTGTATGTTATCCGATCCACTTGCTTTCCAGTTGTGTGTTTTAGCTATAACAGATTTCAGTTGTTCTAACTGAATCTGATCGAATTCCATTTCCGGTATGTCTGCAAATCTAGCTCTATCTTCTTCAATCCATGGACTATTTTCATGCTGTTTTGGATGGGACCATATGTTTGACCAGTATGTATGTATAGATTCAGGAGTGGGTGAAAGGCTATTATTGGGGTGATTGTGTTGAGAAGTATCTTTTTGAGCAAGTTTTCTATAAAATAGTTTTTCGTTAAAATAAAATTCCTTGTTTTGTGTTTTTCTATTACTACAATCTTTATATCTTTTTAATCTATTGGTTAGTATGTTTAATTTCTGCTTTAAAGTGTCCAAAAAGTGTATTGCGTCAGAATTTTCAGACTCGTGTTGTGCATGTATTTTGTACTGATGCTTTATTTTCTGTATCTGTTTTTCTAGGTATGGCGAACGAGTGCCCCGTATATACTCAGTGAGTCTTCCTATGTTCACTCTAAGGTCGCCTATTCTTCCCTCGAGCCGTTTCTGCCACCAAGGTATCACCTGCGTTTTGTTTACATTGGTTGTATTATTATTAATATTTATTCTTACTCCGCTAAATTTGGTTGAGGTGTATGCTGCAGTGTAAATGTAAGTATGAAGAGTGTTAAAGTCGGTATCCTCACGAATCATGTTTGGAATTATGTTAGTGTTAAGGCAATTAACTATCTGAAACAATTTTTTAGATGGCTTTAATTTGGGTAAAGATGGACGTGCTGTTAGATGGAGATACATCTAACAGCACGTCCATCTTTACCCAAATTAGCCAAATTTAAATATGTTAAAAGACTCTAGAATTGTTTTGTGTTTAATGTCGTGATTGTTTGTGTTTAATGTCGATTCTTTGTTGATAATATAGTGTAGTGTGAGCGTGTTTGTTGAATAAATGTTATTATTATTATTATTATTATTATTATTATTAAATCAAAAAATTGTCGTAGCAACATCTCAATGTTTTTTAAAGACCTATCTACTGATTCCCCACACTATGCGGTAGACGCGAGAGAGAAAAAACCCACTTTACGTGATGGGCAGGTATCCCTAATATTAAACCCCATCATTGTCAAGCAGTAAGCCATCTAATGATAGTGAATTTTAACTAAGAACACTCTCGATCACATTAGCGTTCAAACAAAATAACTAGATTTTTAAGACCTATATGGCTCAGAAGTCAGAAGTTCGTACGTCTGCGCTTAAGGCGGAGGTTGCGGGTCCGAATCCCGCCGAAGGACTAAAAGTTTTCCTGGGTCTTAGATGTTAAAAACAAAAAACTTTCAAGTGGCCCAGGTAACTTGCAACTAAGCGTAATACGGCGCGAGCTCCGGGCTGTCTGGTCGAGGTGTAGCGTGACGTCACGCTACTATTAGCGGAATTCGAAAATTTTAAGGAACTATGAACGCGTGCAAAATCTCAACTAAATATTTTGAATAAAACCAAAACTTGTGTATCTGTATACATAATAACAATACTGTAACAAAGTTTCAAGGGGTTTTACATACATAGTAAATTTCTCCATTGTTCAGAGTTTGAATTGTAATATCGACAGCAATGATATGAGCAATCTGCAATACTAATTGAGCGGCAAATTAATATGAAATTAGATCCCGTGCATTCGAGAGCCACTAATAGGTCAATATTTGTTTGTTTGCACGTCCAATTTCATCAATTTCTATGTGAGCATTTACACTATTAACTCATACTTATTTTATAATTTTATGTAATTTTATACAGTTATTCGAAAACTAATTTAGTTTACACTTAGATAAATCCCGCGGGAGCCCTGTACTTTTTCGTGATAAAAAGTAGCATTGTTTTAATCCAGAGCCTAAACTACTACCATGCCAAATTTCATCAAAATCCGTCTCAAAATTACTAGTTTTGGCGTGAAAGAGTAACAAACATCCATCCATCCATACATCCATCTATCCTCACAAACTTTTACATTTATAATATTAGTAGGATGTGTAAGTTTGTGACGATGGAATGATGAATGTTTAAACAACAAAACGTAATGTACGGAATTTTATGAAATTTGGTATGGTACTAGTTTAGGCTCTGGATAAAAACATAGGCTACTTTTTATCCTGAAAAAATACAGTGTTTCCGTAGGATACTTTATAATTACAAAGTGCAAAAGCTAGTCCTTAAATATTCAGGGTCGCGTCGCGCCTCAGGCCGGTCATCAAACTACACGATATACGTGACACTCACACGAATGCAAAGCCCAATGAAGACCTCGCGAACAGTACTTAAAGATCGCGGTTGCTCGCGTAATACAAAAAATAAATGTCAAGTATGTAATAAAAGAAAAATTCCTCCACCCCGGGGTGCCGGTCGAAGAAGTACTCGTTGATGACGGGGTCGTAGTTCGCCAGCGCCTCCGTCAGCCGCTAGAACCGCGTCGCCGGGATCTTCTTCAGTGTCGCTTTATATTATGTTTATACTGAAGGTACACACCTGTAGTAGTTAAGGACCTGCGCGAACACCCCGGGGTGCCGGTCGAAGAAGTACTCGTTGAGGACGGGGTCGTAGTTCGCCAGCGCCTCCGTCAGCCGCGAGAGCCGCGTCGCCGGGATCTTCTTCAGTGTCGCTTTATATGTTTCGTATCTGGAAAGATAGAGAAGTGTTAAAGACAAAAATATGTTCAAACGTATGTATGTATGTGCTATGTTATAGATTGAAAACAAAAAAACTATTGGCAGTTATAGGGAATGTACAGTATATATACATTACATTTATACATTAAAATTTTCACTAAATCCATTCAATTTCACTTAAAAGATATACACAGCACTTGTGTTGCATAATACGTTAGCTGTATAGCTACAGATAATATACTGCTATAAGCATGTCGGTGACGCGGACGCACGAGATTTCACCCATCCAAAAAGCGTTTAACGCGCACAGCACACGGCCGCTGCGTATGCGCCGGTCATGAGTATGTCGGTGACGAGAACCCATAAGATTTTCCCCTAGCAAAAAGTACCCAACGCGGCTAAAGCAGTTCTCACTTCAAAAATTATGGTGGACGAAGAATGCGAGACCGACGACACACGTGCTTTAAAGACACTATAGCATATTCACAATATAAATAATGTTCAGACCATCTCCATACTAACCCGCCTGAATCGGCGCACAAATACATACGCGTCATTTACATAATATATTCACTTTCAAGATTAAAGGTGAGACCGCACTAAGCGCCAGCGTAGCGACGCGACGCGACACTACCCTACTAATAATACCGCAATGGAGTGCCATGATGCGTAGTTCCGCTGCCGCGTAGTTACTACTACCTTAAAGGCTGACCCCACATTAGGCGCGTTCTTTTGGCGTGAGTGGCGCGTTCTTTTGGCGTGAGTGGCGCGTTCTTTTGGCGTGAGTGGCGCGGGCGCCGCGAGCGCGCTGCGTGAGCGTCGCGTTTTGCTGCTAAGCGGCGTGTGTGGAGACCGCAAGCGGCGCGCACGCGGCGCTCGCGGAGCGTTCTTACCCCTTCGCCCACTGGTCCCGCCGCCCGCTGACAGGTACACACGCCACACGACGGCAACACGCGACGCTCACGCAGCGCGCACGCAGCGCCCGCATCGCGCACACGCCCGAGGAACGCGCCCGCCTATGGTGGGGGACGCTAAAACCTCTGACCTAAGTTAGTAATAATTAGAAGTTGCCTACGACTGCGTGCACTCAAAAGCAAATCCCGCGGGAACCGTACATTTAGTCGCAATAAAAAGTAACCTATGTTATTTCTCGTGGTCTATTCTATATTTGTGGAAAATTTTGTCAAAATCGGTCTAGTAGTTTCGGAGGCTAATCGATGCAAACAAACAAATCTTTCCTCTTTAGAATTTTAATATTGATCTCATTAGTGCATCTACGCCCAATCCCACTTGCAAAAATAAAGAACTTATACATGTAACGCAATTTATAGTAAACCTTCATACACACTACACAGAAAAGCTGAAAATATTTCACATAAAATAATTGAATTCTGGTTTAATATTGGAATTGATCTCCAAATCCGCCTAAAAGCTAGGTCTGACATAACCCAATCAGTGTTAGTACCTCTCGAGCAAAGGCTTTTTTCAATCATAATATTATGGGGAATAAATAAAACCCTATATTAAAAACATTTAATGGATTGAATTGCATGAAGAGGATATTTTCTTCGAATTTATCGTAAGCCAAAGGGACAGTTATAAGAACTTTTTGATCAGAACTTGAGTCGAATCATCTATAAGGTTTGATAAAATCAATTACGGATACTTTGGGTATATGATCTACAGCGTATTCTAAAGACGTTTAGGCAAAAAAATATTGTCATACCCAAAGTAAAAAAATCATATCATCTATGGGCGCTCTCTACTCAACACAAACTCGCCCATATAAAGCAAAGATTATTTTTCGAGTATGACAATTCTTTTTCTGCCTAGACGTTGCTCTAAATAAGCAAGTAGGTCATATGCCCAAAATATCCGTAATTGATTTTACCGGACCTTATAATATATTCATAATATAAAGATAAAATCTTTGTTTGTTTGCTTGTTTACTTACTTGCTTACTATGAACAGGCTCCGAAACTGCTGGATCGATTTCTATGAAATTTTCCACAGATATAGTATAGACCACGGGGAAGGACATAGGCTACTGTCTACCCTAGTCCTTTAGCACGCACGAAGTCGCGGAAAAAAACTAGTTTATTAAAAGCTTAGATCAGACTTTTCAATCTTCACACTAAAGATGTGGACCAATATTTTGAATAAGCAGTCACGTGTCATCTTTTCACCAGTTCACTCGGGGAAACTATGACAGGCATCTACCAATTAATAACTTCTTACCATTAACAATGGTCCGTAACCTCAAATTTTTGGGAGCTCTTAACAAATATAAAATCCAAGAAAACCTCATGGAAAGGGAAGGTTAAGGTTACATAAAACAAAATGAAAATTTTTAAATAATCCCCGTCATAGTCAAGTAGTAAGTGAGCAAATGATGATGAATTGTAGCTAAGAACACTCTGGATCACGTCAGCTTTCAAACAAGAAAATTACATTTTACTTCATAAATTGCAGCTGGATAAAACGTGTAAGTAGTAACATTATGAAAAAGCATCAGACCAAATGCAATTATGTGAAACTGTTTGTAATGTTCTATAAACGCTACTTCTAACATTCGCCGAAATACCCACTGTACCTTTCGACCTTATTATTATGGTAATAAGGTTCGAAAGTACTACACCACATACAGTGGTGGATTTATACTAGGGGCAGTCGGGGCTAGAGCCCAGGGCGGCAAATTTTGTGGGGAGGCAAAATTTGGAAAGTGAAAAAAATATTTTTAGAATTATTTTTTTACAATTATCAAAATTGCACATTATAATAATTAATTAATTCTATTAATTAATCATTTTTTATTTCTTGTTTGAAACGAGTTAAAAACTACTTACGTTTTATAACTGCAAATAGTCTCAAATGATTGGCTATTCTATGCTTAGAATAAGTACGTGTACGTCTACTTTAACGTTTAGATTGTGAAGATTTAATCGACCAATTTACAAAGTCAGGTGTGTTTGCCTGACAAACAAATGTAATACAATCATAAGTCATCGTTAGTCCAAAATTCATGATTCTTACAAAGATATGTGATTGGCTTCGCTGGGCGCTCGATCAATGATTTGTCTATGGATTCTTGGAACAAAAACTAATATTTTTTTTATATTATTGAAGTATATAATATATAATAAAATTTATGCAATGAGCAAGCAATTAGTTATTCTATTAAAAAAATAAGATATAAAAACTAAGTATAATTTTAAGTAAAATTTCTTCAGTGTCTAGGGCGGCAGTAATTTTAAAACCGGCCCTGACCACATATTGTGTTAGTGATTTTACAATGTGCAATCAGCGAAATATAAAAAAATAAAAAGCGATGAAACGAATGCATGCATTTGATTTATATGGCTGTTCGAAAGATCTTAAAATGTCGGATGTTGCAGATTTTAAAATATATAAAAACCATGTGTATTGTGTGGTATCGAACAAGTTTCCGCTCGACCAGGCATAATATGAAAATCGCTTATTTACCCAACATTAGGCCACAATTATATTATCGTCATTTACGGAAAAATAAAAGTATTAACATTTCCTGAAAACTCTCACTATGCATGGACTGCTGTACGCCGCGCCAACATTGAAGGTCACGCGACCGCGCACAGTATCGACTGCGCGGTTATGTATCGACGTTAATTATTTTCTAGGATAATCTGGTCAAAAGTTAAAGTTACATGTTAAACATTATGTTTTTGGGGACGAGAATCGAATACTGATCATGCTATGAATATGTATTTTTGTTTTGATTACATTCTGTATATGAAGGTATAATAATTTATACATTAATTTGATATATTAAACCTTAATAAAAGCGAATAAAATTTAAATGCGATACCTTTATGGATAGATGTGTGTACGTCTGTAACTTTTTAACGTCTAATCCTCTGAACAGACCTGAATGGGCACACATGTGATGCCATACTACTTTTGTGAGGCAGTAAAGAAGCAAACACTTTAAATTGGCAACATTTTCATAGGCAAGTATAATTCCTACGTACTATCCATTGTTTACCCCCGCAATTTCCCCACTCTACAGTTATTACATTAACTAGTGTTTATTACAAAATACTAGTACTATTTTGTAATAAATGTCAATAAAGAAGTAAAGAAGGATAATAAGTATAAGTATAAGAGAGGTATAACATGTCAGTACAAAATTATTTAAAAATATATTTAGATGTTAGAAATAATATTTATCGTTTTGTTATATATTTTATTTTGTTTGATGAAAATTGTTTGATATAGAATTGTAATTATTTTATTTAGAATACTTCAACCGCCAACAAACTGCTCCACAGTTTGGCGATTTATGTAATGACTGTAAAATATGTAATTTTTTGTGTTATTAAATAAAAAAAAATAAGTAAGCAAAAATAAATCTGCACATTTTGCAGTCCGCATAACAAGAGCAATCCTCTGCACGGGGAACTTTTAATAAACTCTTAGTTAGTGCACAACTGTTTTGTATCACCACAATTAACTAACATCGTACAACAACATTCTACACTATATTAGTTTTCTAACACACAAGTACATTAACAAATGAGTATCTTGTATTTTCCTCATAAAAGGAATTATTTTTCTAGACAAGCTTATAAACTAGATGTTGCTAACGACTTCGTGGTGAAATCAATTGTCCAGCAGGAACCGTACATTTTTCCGGTATAAGAAGAAGCCTATTTATTAAAATCTGGACTATAAACTATCTGTGTTGTTGAGCTTAGCTGAATGTGGTTTAAATTTTAAATAAACCGATCATTTTGTTCATGCATGTACACCTCGGTTTGGAACTGAGAGAACTGGGAGAACTGCGGTATAGTAACTACCCGTGTAAGCTAATATCTAATATAATACAGAACATCGATGTTTTTATTGCACTTAACGCCATCTATTAGGCAATATTCATAAGCGAAGATATGGTGTCGAGTTGTGTAACGCTTCGCTGCTGTTAACAACACAATGAAGCACAAAATCATAAATTTATAACGGCGTATTTATTCTATTCACAAAATGATGTTTGTATGTATGTTAGACCTTAAAGGTTATGTAACGAGTCCAGAAGTTTTTGTCCGCGGCTCCGTCCGCGTAAATACAGTATCCAACGGGAACACAGTACTTTTTCGGGATAAAATGTAGTCTATGTTTTAATCCAAAGCCTAAACTACCTATACAAAATTCATCAAAATCCGTTAAGTAGTTTTTGCGTGAAAGAGTCACAAACATTTATCCATCCATACAACCATCTATCCATACATCCATCCTTACAAACTTCAATATATTTATAATAGTACTAGGATGGCATAGTCACGAGAAAAAGCGAGTCGCTTATTATAAGATTACCGTATATTATGAGTAAAGAAAGGTACATATGCTCATAATAGGTACATAATGTAAGCTATTAAGCACACTAATACAACACACCCGCAACAATATAAATCTTAATTTGCTAAACGAACGCTACAATTATAAGCTTAACGATTATTTTTACCGGCAATTTGTACCAGCGTTTCCACTCTATACTATTATGTGCCAGTCATGTGTTGTGCTAGTTAAAACTTTTATTTCTACGATTTCTAAAGCTTACTAATTACTATAAGGCTGGGATTTAATGATCCAGAAATCCGGCGATCCCGAGAAAATTCAGAGCACTGAAAATAGAACACTGCGCCAATACAGTAGAGGTGAAAATGGACGTTTCGAGTGTCGAGATATGACATTGATATTTGACTCGATACACGTGTTCGATTTTTAACTCTATTTTTAACAGCGCAGAGTTCTATTTACAATGCTCCGAATTTTTCCGTGCCCGCCGGAATCCGAAACATAGTATTATTATAGTCCCAGCCTAAAATAACATACTTGGGAGGATTTCGTTCTATTCACTCAGCTTCCACATTTGTCATTCGATATTTAGACCTAAGGCTTTAAACATAACGTGTTAAATTTATTCGGGTCCAATCGACCCTAACCCGTAAACGATCTCGACCCTAGTGTTTCCGATACACGATACCCCTAAGTAAATATCTAAAAGCGTAAACAGGTTGAGATGTATAATATATATGTCCCAATCGCCTTATTTGAATATACGGCTATGTTATGCATCCTATGTGGGTGTACTCTTAATAATATTAAACAAACTAACCAAGAGCATTTCATGACATTTCTAAGGAGGGTTCCGCAACTATCGACGCGCAATAACCTATTGTTTATTATTATTATTATTATTTTCAAATTACTTCAAAACTAATTGTCCAATTTTGCTGAAATTTTCCTAAAGAGTATTTAGCATCTATCTGCATCTATCAGCATTACTTACAGCAGGAAACTTACAGGCTTAGTACCTTCGTTACTGTGTTTGGTTTGAAAATGGCAGGGGGACCAACTTACAAACCACTGTGGAGGCCGATTACTCGAAAATGGTTACTTCATGAAGAAGTCGTGCACGAACCCTTGTCTTCATTTTTAGTATAATGACTTATTCGTCGATACCCCACACAGTGGGGTAGATTGAATAAAATGTTCATCCCTACTGGCCACTTCGCAGGTATGGAGAGCCATCCTTAAAATATATTTTTAAATAATTTATTCATATGAAAAGTAAAATCTATTCGAAAATAACTATCATTTTATATTCATAGTTACAAAACTTAGCAGGGGCGGACCGACAGACAGTGGACGGACGGACGAACGAACATACGGACGGACAGAGCAAAACTATCCCTTATAGTTCAGAATCCTAAAAATTTGAGGTTTTATGTGTACATGATATTTTGTGTTTTATCATATAATTTGGATGAAATTGCTATAAAGGCTATCTAAATACTTCTATGTACTTAGTCACTTCTAACATGTATAAGATGAATGTAAATCGAAATGTCAAGGGTTCGAATCCCGCCGAAGGAACAAAAAGTTTTTCTGTGTTCGTGGGTCATTGGTGTGTATTACATACGTGTATAATATAATAAAAATCATATATATATATACGATTACATATATATTAACGATTTTTCTTTTGATTGTCTGTTTGATTTGATTTAAGAATCTAAACCATCCAGGGCGCCACCCAAACGCATACAATAAAATTCATTCAAATCGGTCCAGCCGTTTAGGAGGAGTTCAGTGACATACACACGTACAGTAGAATTATATATATGAAGATATGGTACCTGTAACACAAGTTCTTCGGATACTTAGCACGGGGCCAGATTGACGTGGTGTGAAGCGTCCATAGATATTTATTTATTTAGACCTAATATTTAATTGTATACGAAATTGTTAGGTATAAGATTTATCCTTCGGTACGGCTTGTCAAGAAAGAGTATGACGCGTGGACGCAGGTACCATCTTTTGTCCTTATTATTCATTTATCGTATTTAAATATAATTTTAATATATCATTCCAACCTATAAGGATAAAAAAAGATAACAGTCAAAAATCTTCGTACCCTTTTTGCCAACATAAGCTGGCATATATAGACAAACTTAATGTATATACTCGTAGTTAGATAGACTAAGTATTTTTTGTTGAATAATCTAGGTACAAAATGTTTATAGATTGTTATCACGCACTCAGGTCAATAAGTTTCTAGATTTATCCATTCCGTCTGTCTAGTTTTATCAGCTCCGTTTTCTGTAACATACATGGAAGGAACACTAAAGTCAATAGGTTTTTGTACTTTAGTTGTGAATTTTGGTGGATTTTCCAGT
The DNA here is from genome assembly GCA_037179445.1 of Phengaris alcon alcon. NCBI lineage: Eukaryota > Metazoa > Arthropoda > Insecta > Lepidoptera > Lycaenidae > Phengaris > Phengaris alcon. Next base: position 2,183,607 of record JAYRCH010000155.1, on the reverse strand, counting down.
ACGATGTACGAATTACGACTTTATTGCAATGTAAGGTCTTCAATTAATAGAATATAAATTTCACTCGTGTACGGAAAGCTTCAACAAAAGTGGGATGTGCATGGAGTGACTAATTATTAGACGTCTCTTTCTTACCCATTAGCATGTGTCGCAAGGAGAATAAAGAAATATATATTATGCCCTCTTCTCCCGCTAATAGTCTGGTATCTATGCTATTTGTAGTTCTTGATCTGAGGTCTGTCTAGTCTAGACTTTGGTAATTTATCAGACAAAGTATTTTGCCACACTGTCACATCAATATTCAAAGGTTTTCAAGCCACTAATTACTAATATTTGCATATATGCATATGTTTTAGATCTTTATTTATTTTATATATATGTAAGGAGTGGTTGTAACCAAATTAAAGGTTCATTTTACATGTATGGAAGGAATGGTTAAAACCAAATTAAACTATGCACAAGTTACGGTTCATAATCGCGTGGATATCGTCCATCCACTGTGTTAATTAATACTAAAGTGAGAATATTAGTGCATCAGCACTTTTGAAATATTTAGCGAGATATTCGAGCGTTTACTCCCCGCGGTGTATGGTTCCGTTCCGTTTTGTGACCGTAAAGGGAACCACGGGTTGGCGAGTTAAATGTAGTGGTGATTATTGCCAGGATTAACAAGTCAAGGGATACCTTTTATCTTTTTATATATTACTAGATGTTGCTCGCGATTTCGTGCGCGCAAATGGAAATCTCTAGGAACCGTACATTTTGCCGCAATAAAAAGTAGCATGTGTCCTTCCCTGTGGTCTGTTCTATATATATGCCAAATTTCATCAAAATCGGTCTAGTGGTTTCAGAGCCTATTCAATGCAAATAAACCTTTCATTGATATGCATTTATATATACTTTATACATTAATATATATAAGAAAGAGGAAAGGTTTATTTATACTAAAGAATAGATTATTATTTGCCGTTTTGTACGTGCTCGAGTCCGTCTCTCACTTGGCCGTATTTTAAAAGAGCTTTTTTTCGTTATCCCGAATAATTGTCTTTTAAAAGAAGTTGATAATATCTTTCAAAGATTGGATTCTATAATCGCGTTATTAGCGCATAGCTCTGTACTTAGCTCGAAATACTTAGACTGACATTAAGCTTACGTTTATTGGCCCAAACAAATTTTTATTTTGTGGCCCAAGTCAAAAGTCTTAAGCGTGTATTAATTTTTCTATACTAATATTATAAAAAAGGAAAGATTTCCTTGTTTGCATTGAAGACGCTTCGAAACTACTGGGATGATTTTAATAAAAATTTGGCAAAAATTTGGAAGTCAACGGGGAAGGACATAGCCTAATTATTATCGACAGAAGTACAGTGTTCCCGTGGGATACTGTATTTACGTGAGCAGAGCCGGGGCAACATCTAGTATTTGATAAGACCGAAAAATGTTTTATGGAATGTTGAAATTGTTTATGAATAGTTTTTGTTATATTATTCTTGATACAAGTTGTTTAATAAATTCTAAAGTTACGTTAATTCGTTGTTATAAATATATAATAGTTTATACTTGCCAGGGGAAAATTCCGAGCACTGAAAATGGAATCTCTGCGCTAATACAATAGAGCTTAAAATCGAAAAGACGCGTGTCAAGTCAAATGTCAATGTCATATATGACAGATCGACACTCTATCTTTCGATTTTCAACTCTATTGTATTAGCCCAGAGTTCTATTTTAAGTGCTTTGAATTTTCCCGGGACCGCCGGATTCCGGATCATATTATAGTCCCAGCCTTAGTGACAGTTTAGAAAATACAGTTTTTAGCAGTCCAATACAATAGAACGTAACAGTTTACAAAGGTAATGACACTTGTCACAAACACAAAATATGCATGCAGAACTTTATGATACTTTCTTGTCGTTGTCCTTCCCTCACTGAATATTCATGTACAGCTAAGGGTCAATTCACATCGCGACGCGACGCGGTGCAGGCAGTCTTAAAATAGCTATTCAAAATTGAACTTTATTCACGACACAAAAATATTCTCGTTTCATTGCAAGAGCGGCGCCTTCGACGTTGACTTTGATTGAGTTGACATTCGATCTCTTGCAATGAAACGTGTATCTTGTAGTGTAGTAAATAAATAATATTCTTTTTTAAATAAAATTTAAAATTAAGTCTCGTTTCGGTGTGAACTGACCCTAAGGCTTTAATGCTTTACTATTCTTATTATTATGTAGTGTGTATGTGTTGGGACGGCTGTGAGATCACAGGATAGGTCAAGCGAAAGATCGGTGCTGGATCTGGACATGCCGTCTAGGTGCCAAATTCTGCCTATCCAATTTGAGGCTGCTTTATTTAGATTTAGTCGTTTTCATTATTTTTATTTTAGTATATTTCCTTATTACTTTTTTAAGCTTAGTTATATTTATTTGAAGCTGCAAACAAACGATTATTCTATGATAACAATATTAGCTTAGTTTTGAGTCATTAGTTAAGAACTGTACTGTACTCTTTTTGCAAAACAGTGGGTACATTAACACGGTCATGAATTTATCTCATTTCCTGTTAGTCTTTAAAAAATAAAGTCATTAAACACATTAAATATGCCCTAATTTAAAAGAAAACAAATTTTTTGGCTTCAGCTATAAATTTGTTATTATAAAAAAAATTAATTGGAACCGCTATATCTTATCACTTGTGTTCTAAAGTCGCAGGGTTTTAAAAATTAATTTCACCGCTGTAAAGCGAAATGTTTCTCGTTGTTATTTTAGAAAATGTCGGCCCGAAATGTTCTTAATCCACAATAAAAATGGAAAGTTTCTGTGAACCCTCGAAGCTTGAGCTCACTAGACCTCTAACTAAGGTCATATCGTCTGGACCAAGATCATATAGGCGTCTTAAAATAGGAGTATTCTTAACGTAATGTATTTCTCATTTTCTACTGATTCTAACTTTGCTTTGCTAACACCTAATAAAATTAGAAATGCAATAGGCACTATCGCGAGCCATAACACGAACATAATGTATCATCAGGTAGTGATCTCATAATGTATATTTTGTATATTAACGGCATACAGTCTCAATAGAATTGTAAATGGTACAATTAACAAACAATTATGACAATAGTCATCCCTGATAGTACAATAATTTTACTATCAGGGAAACTAAAACTTTTCTAAAAATAATGATTATTTTAAGTAATGCTTTAGTATTCACCTATCACCTATCTACATAAACTATCAACGAAATTCATAACGCGTTTTCGTATTTTTTTATTACCTAACGAAGACACCGGTCGAATATTCGAACGCAAATAGACAGGTTGTGATGTATCACCCTATGGAGTGACCGTAATTTCGGCCGTTACATTAGTACCTGGCTATTACCCGCGGCTCCGCCCGCGTAAATACAGTTGTACTTTGGGATAAAAAGTAGCCTACGTTTTAATCCAGGGCCTAAACCACTACCATAAGTACCATACCAAATTTCATCGAAATCCGTTCAGTAGTTTTTGCGTGAAAGAGTAACAAACATTCATCCCCACAAACTTTTACATTTATAAAGTAAGTAGTGTCACATCTTTGCTAGATTTGTGCAAGGCTGTTGGGTTAGTGTATAATTAAAACTCGGTGTTACTTACATTGCATGTTTAATTTACCGAGCGCACACGAGATTAATCAATATACCAAAAAGGCCATAGACTACAGATTCACGGTCATAGACCCTAATTCTAGCACAGATTATAATTTATGCAACACTCCTCTCTTCTAATTTTTAATTTAACTATTACAAATCAAGTCTCTGAACAGGCTTATGAGTACGTGCACTTCTACACACTTCTGGCTGAACTAGAATAGGAGAATTAGCAATGTTATTTGGTATTTCTTTGTTAATTAACGGCTTATTTAATTCTAATTTCTCCGATTCTTTTTCTTGATCCAATACACTTTCATTAGGTATATTATAGTTAGGCAAACACTGAGTAACATTCCGGGTGAGTATGCCTTTGTCAGTGTGCACATCATACATAACATTTCCTACTGGTTTATCAATAACACAATCTAGCCATTTTCTAGAGTTATCATATGATGCAATCAATACTTTATCACCCGGTAAATATTGCTTTACAGGTTTATTACAGGTTACAGGTTTCTTTATTAAAGATACACGTGTACGGAGTTTTCTACCGAACATTAACTCACACGGTGCCTTGCCTGTTGTGACATGTGGTGCTGTACGATAAGCTAATAGCCATTGCTGTATACTATGATCTAAACAATTCTTATCAAACTTATATGCTAAAATGGCCTTTTTGAAGGTTTGAACTCCCGTTTCCGCTAAGCCATTGTTAACTGGGTGATAATCTGCAGTACATATGTGTCTAATATTATTATTCTTACAAAAGACATTAAACTCTTCAGATGTCTATTGTGGACCATTATCAGTCACAATTTGTTCCGGCAGACCAAATCTAGCAAAAATACTACGAAGACATTTAATAGTACTGCTGGAGGTAATATTGTTCATTTTAACTACTTCTGGCCATTTTGAGTGTGCATCTACAATGATTAACGACATATGCCCTAAAAATGGGCCTGCAAAATCAGCATGAATACGTTTCCATGGCTCCTCTGGCCACTCCCATCTATGTATAGGTTTAATAGGTGGTAAGTTTCTATTCTGGATACAACCTGCACAATTATTAGTCAATGTTTTTATATCATTTGAGATGTTTGGCCACCAAAAACAACTATTAGCTAAAGATAACATTTTATTTATACTCAAATGACCAGAATGCAGTTCAGATAAAACTTTGTCCTTTAAACTGTCAGGTATAACTACTCTATCCCTCCATAAAATGCAATCTCTAATTATATATAACTCAGTCTCTTTGCCTTTAAAATTACATAACTCTCTATTAATAACTTTTGGCCAACCCTCTCTTAAGTAAGTACAAACCTTGCTTAATTTAGGGTCTTTTTGAGTATGTTTGGCAATTTCTGATAAAGTTACAGGCGGATTATCCAATACAATGCTGTTAATGTTACCTTCCATATTCATTATATATATCATATTACTGTCTTAGCCCTACTTGATTTTAGTAATGCGTTCAACACCATAGACTACGACATCCTTATTGCAATATTTTACGCGCGCTTCACTTCTCACATCCAGTGCTGCAGTGGTTTCGGGATTATCTTTTTGGAAGACAGCAATGCATACGGGCTAATGATCGCGTATCTGGCTTCTGTGATATATCTGCTGGCGTACCACAAGGTAGTATTTTGTCCCCTATCCTTTTTTCCATTTTCATAAATTTCCTTACCCCTCACCTCTCCTGTTTCTTTCACCTCTATGCGGACGATCTCCAAATTTATACCCACGCTTCTGCTGATGACTTTAATTCCGCTATTTTGGCAATCAACAAGGACCTTGCGACAATCCTCCATTGGAGTCAATGTCATGGCTTAATGGTCAATCCCAACAAGTCGCAAATTATAGTCATCGGTGGATCAAAACAGATCAGTCGACCTAACTATGATGCTATCACTAGCATTACATTTGACAATGTTACATTACCATGTAGCGATGTAGTCAAAAGCCTGGGTGTGTATTTTGATTCGACCCTTAAATGGTCTCACCACATCTCTGAAGTCAGTCGTAGGTTCTTTGCTGCGGTGGGGGCGCTTGGGCGATGGAAGAACCTTCTAACCATAAAGACTAAAGTCGAGCTTGCGCAGTCTTTACTTCTACCAATACTGAACTATGCGGATGTTTGTATGATCGACCTTAATGAGGAATATCTTAATAAATTAGAAAGGTTACAAAACGTTTGCATTAGGTTCGTGTATGGACTTCGCAAGTTCGACCATGTCTCTGAGTTTCGACAGCGACTTGGTTGGCTGCCCATCAGGCTCCGTCGGGATGAGCATGTTCTTATATTTATGTTTAATGTCCTATTTGACCCTCGCTCTCCCCCCTATCTGAAGGAGAGTTTTCACTATCGGAGCACTGACCAAATCCGTGCACTACGCTCTGGATATAGTAGGAAACTACATGTGCCATTTACAAAGTCTGGTTACTTTAGTGGTTCTTTCATTGTGAAGGCTGCGCTCATGTGGAATGACCTACCACGTGACATTCGAGAGTCAAAGTCACTTGCTATCTTCAAATCCAAACTGCATAACTATCTTCTGAAAAAAGTCACTCGCTGATCTAACTATAAGTACCTGTTTATTATTTGAACAATGGTATATTATTTTGAAAGTTATTCTTGACTTTTCGTATTACCTTGCTTATTTAATTATTTTACCTCTCCTGTGCTGCCGGGTTGCCTGGAAGAGATCGCCTATAGCGATAAGGCCGCCCTGGCCCACATTTAGATTATAAGATTAGTTTTAGTCTACTGATTGTATTCTTTAATGTGAGCAATAAAGAGTTTATCTATCTATCTATCTATCTATCATTTTCTCCTCCTCATTACTATTTTTAATTGGCAACCTAGACGGAAAATCTGCTGCCGCATTATGTTGTGAAGTCCTGTACCTTATGTCATAGTTGTAATTAATGCCCACCTAGTCATTCTATCTGCATATATGCTACCAGCTGTTTTATTTTTTTACAGGATGAAATATAGATATCAGTGGTTTATGGTCAGTAACTAATGTAAATGTTTTACCTTTTAAATACAAATCAAATTTCTTAACTGCCCATATAATGGCTAAGGCTTCTTTATCTATTTGAGAATATTTTACTTCTGCTTCATTGAGGGTTCTGCTTGCAAAAACGATAGGGCGTTCCACAATATTATTATCTAACCTAATTTCATGAGCTAAACAAGCTCCTAACCCATACTTGGAAGCGTCACAGCTCAACACCACTGGTAGCTTTGGATTATAATGAATCAATACTTGATCTGATACAATGGCTTTCTTGGCCCATTCATATGCTAGTTCTTGTTGTTTAGACCATACCCATTTTTCTGAATTATTTAGTAATGTATATAAAGGTTTCAAATTTTTTGCGGCATTCTTTAGAAATATATGATAAAAAAATTAATAGTGCCACGGAAACTACATAATTCTTTAATATTTTTAGGCTGTGGTGCTTCCAATATAGCCTTGATGTGCCCTGGTGTCTTGTGAATGCCTTCCTTATCAATCACATGCCCGCAATACTTTAATTGTGGGGACATCAACACAGTTTTCTCTTTATTTACTTTAATATTTAAATTTTTAAGTTTTAAAATATACACTCTAAAGTTTTTAAATGGCAATCCACATCACTATTTACAACCAAAATATCGTCAATGAAACCAATATATATTCGGCATATTAAAATGTTCATCCATAAAGTCTTGCCATTCCTGTGGCGCAGGTGACATACCGAACATCATGAATGTTGGTCTATACATGGTGTGGTAATTGTCATAAGCTTTTGTGCCTCCTCATCCATTCAACTGTTCATATATGCGTTTAATACCAGTTTGCCAATCAATTTTCATAGCACTCAGCCAATCCCTACCTAACAATGAGTTTTTAGCTTCGTTAACAATAATCAATGTTGCTAAGTATTTTTTATTTTTAATTTTAATATTTACAGTTGTCTTACCCAATACAGTGATATTATTACCACCTTTTTTTTTAATTGGTTTAGGTTACATGGAATTAATTTTAAATTAGGAAAAAATGCTATGAACACCGATTTGGGCATTAATGTCACATCTGATCCACAATCAATTTCAAATGATATATTTACATTTGTAATTTCATGGACCTTCTTGGGTTTGAAAGTTTTGTTACTGTTTGCTTTGCAAACACTTATGCCCCTTCTTGTGGCATTGAATACATTCTTCTTCTTTAAATTTGCATTGGGGTTTTATATGTCCCATTTTCCCACAGCAATGACATTTAATGCTCACATGTTTTTCACTTATTTTGTGTATGTCTGAGCTTTCTTGCCCAGAACTGCCAGCAGTTATCAATTTTGCTCCCTTCTCCGCCAGTTCCATGCTCATTGCTATCTCCACTGCTTTTGCAAATGTTAAATTTTTTTCACCAAATAATCTTTTAACTATGCTTTCACTCTTTAATCCATGAACGAATTTATCTCTTAGACATCGTTCTAAATGTGTGGTAAAGTTGCACGTCTGTGCCAATTTCTTTAACGCCGCCACAAACTCACATATTGACTCGTCTGCCCACTGTTCACGTTTCATAAACTTATATGTTTCCGCAATTTCTGATTGCTGTGGCTCCAAGTGTTTTTCAACAAGTTCCACTAATTCAGTATACGTTATATCCTATCGTGTTTTCGGGAAACAGAGTTCTGATAGTAACGTGACCATGTCAAAACCTATATACGAGATTAAATATTGCGACCACTTCGTTTCATCCACCTCGTGGATCTTCATTTTGTTTTCGAACACATGTTTGTACACCTTAAATGTGCATTTTGCAGCTGAAAACTCCGGCAGTGAGAGTCCAGCAGCCGCCATTTTGTGAAATTTCTTCCGACGTAACAACTCGAAATTATTATCTTCCTTTGTAGTTTATACGGGCGTAACACGTAAAACTTTCACTGTTCTCTTTTTATCCTCGTCGCCACTGTCACATCTTTGCTAGATATGCGCAAGGCTGCTGGGTTAGTGTATAATTAAAACTCGGTGTTACTTACATTGCATGTTTAATTTACCGAGCGCACACGAGATTAATCAATATACCAAAAAGGCCATAGACTACAGAATCACGCTCATAGACCCTAATTCTAGCACAGATTATAATTTATGCGACAAGTAGGAAAGTTTTTTCTGAAATGTTAAATCCAAACGTAGCGAGCTAGAGTACAGACTTTTATATGAAAGATAAGAAAATTATGATAAGAAAAAAAAATTCTTTGAATTTCACTATTTTTAATTCATTTTCGTAAAATTATAAAATTATCAAAGATAATTTTCCATCTGAGCCTGAATTTTATTTCCTTGAGAAAATAAAAATCCATATTTTGCTATTTCTTTTAGTATTTTCAGTTCCAATTTAGTCTAGATCCCAATATTGTCTTGACGATTTTAGAGACTGTAAGTTGACAGTTCAATCTTGTATTGAAGGTTTACATATTGTAAAATATAAAAAAATATAATGATAATATTTTTCGATTGCAACATTGAGGCCTCCAGAGAGCTTATTCCTTTATAACATGCCGACAACTTGTCCAATGGCTTTGCAAGCGGGAAATGTCAATTGCTTTCCATCAGGCGATCCGTTTGCTTGTTTGTCTCCTATATCTATACAAATAAATGAAATTGAAGTGTCTGCAGTTTGTAGATTATGATAGTAAATAAACTTGGGCCTTTTCACCCTATTGGATGATTTACACAGTATTCTCCGAGCGAAGTAAACACTCTTGAAATACTGTAGTGCCTGAGACAGTTGGTTTTTAAATGTCGTATGGTTGCCCAAGCACATACGGCATTCTCACAACACAGTTAGCCAGAGCAATGACTGGTCAATACGTCTGGGGCCAACCTTGTGCGGATTTCCTCACGATGTTTTCTTTCTCCGTTGGAGCGTCCGTATAATGTTTTAGATCCGAAAAATCCGAATCGTTGAGATCCGAAAAAGTCTCATTGGTACACGCCACAAGCTGGCAATCGAACCTGCATTCTCTCGAGTGTGAATCAAACGGTCTACCCACTAGGCCACGGAGCTCTGATAGTAAATATACGGTACTTAATTGTAACAAAAAATAAATTTTTAAAATTTTTGTCTCTCTGTATGTCTGTGTATTCAGGCTAATATCTGAAGTGGCCGATCCAATTTTTACCGGACTCCCACTTCTAGTTAGCGGATGTTATAAGGAGTAACTTAGGCTACTTTTATTCTAGGATTCAGATTTAAAAAAATAGAGTTCCGTTTTCATGAATACTTTTATGTAAACAAAGAGTCCAGCTAGTTATAAAATCACAACAGGGGATTAAAATATCCTTCATTTTGCCACGCGTCACAGAAAAACAAGACCTAAAAGCTAAAAGAACTAAAATACCTAACATAAAATAACCATAACCTGCCATATTTTATTGCCTAGTCACAACTAAAATTATGAAGAACTAATCCCACTAACACGACCCTTACAATCCGACTTTTATGAGCCCCCGCGGTAATATGCCCCTGATTTTGCGGCATATGCCCCTGATTATCCCAGATTACAGTAGTAAATGGAATACCTGAAGATACGTGTGTAATAACTTTTTATACAGAAAGTAACGGGGAAAATATGTGCGTCTCAAACATACAGAATATTACGTATGTTTGAAGTGCTTATTTATACAAATCTTTCTCCTATAATTTTGTGATGATGTGTGCAGATTACTATGTTTTTCACGCAAAAACCAGCTAATAAAGCTAAGCCAATGCAAACACAAGAATCCATTTGTCTCTTTTTAGGTTTCCGTAGTTTACTTCTCGGATCGGCATTTTTTTGTTAAAATAGAGCGCCCTGTAAAAGCTAAATACTGAAAAAGTTCACAATAGTAGTCAATCTGATGAACTTTAAAGGAAAACTATAACGGCTCATATAGCTTTGTTAGTTTAGGAGTTATAGAGGCCTAACTTGTAAAAGGCGCTTATTTGGAGAGCTGCGTACAAAAATAACGAAATATTAAGTAAACATGTAAAATATTGGTCTAAAGGTACGGAACCCTATTCACGTGAGTCCGACTAGCGCTTAGTCTGTTTTTTTATAAGCGATCCCATACTTAAAGCGAGTGCTAATTGCATTGTTCGCGCCGTTCCAGAATCTATCTGATTATATACCATATATAACCACCTATTTTTAAGCATATTTGCTAATTGCTTCCAAGTATCATGATTTATTTCACTTCGCAACTAAGATACATGATACATACATAATAAGTACCTGAGTAACCGAGCTTCACCCGGAAATCTAATAAAAGAAAAAGAGAATCATAAAAATATTTATCTGGCCGAGATTTGAATCCACCGCATTCCAAATTTTCGAACAAAGCAAAATTTATACAGACGCTTACCAAACGGCTAATCGGTCCAGAGTCGAAATTATTTATATATTGCACGTTGCACGACTAAAGACAACATATCTAGCTTAAAAATGCGCAGTTTCCAGGTATTAGACCTAGCTAGATAGATTTTTCTCCCCCAAAACTCCTTGCGTACTAAATTTCACGATAATCCATGCAGCCGTTTTCGAGAAACCAATTATATTATAATTACAAGATAGTCTCGTTTAAAGTATAAGATAAATCAATACACAACGTGCTATTTTCTACCATAGATATCCTTCATTCTTAATAGAATGTAAACTTCACTTGTATTAAAACTGTAATACAGAAACCTAATAAGAATGGTTTTAAAATGAAAAATACAACTCATTCTGCTCATTATAAAAGGTTTCTTTGATTAAATTGTAAGGGTCACTCAAATGTAGGTAATAATATTTATGTAGCGCCCGCGAGCCGTGACATAGTACCATCAGGGAATCTAATTCATAAGCAGGTTGACTGTTGTCATAATTTGTTCGTATTGTGTTATAAATATGATATCAAACTATCATTTTATTGTAAATGCATGCCGTCATTATAATACAAATAAATTATAATAAAACTCTATCTGTTTATGAATAAGATTCCCTGGTAGTACAATGACAATATGTCACGAGAGCTAGAATGTATAGTGGTAAATTTTCAATGAAATGTAAACGCACGCGCCATTCAGCAACCCACAAGTTGGCAAATAATACAAAACATAGTTTTTTCGTCTACTCAAGTGAGTGATCGTCGAAAAGGCATTTTTAAATACAAGCGAGGTTTCATACAAATTACCTTTTCATGAAGTTTTTTCGAGTAATCGGCCTCCGCAATGGTGGCAATGGCTTTGTCCCCCTTGCCATTTCTAAACTAAAGGGGTTTTCAGTAGGAGCGCTCAAACTTTAAGTAAAACAAGCTGTTAAGGAGATGTAACAACATTTTTTTAATATTGTAAAAGATAATCGATGACATTATATACGGACCTTAACTTTCGCCAAATTGACGCCACGTTTCCGTTGGAAATCAACTTTTGACGACATCTTCGCATAAATAGGTCACAATTTCACGAAGAATCCAAGTTATGTAGGCTTTTTGAGCAGCATTTTGTCTGCGTAAGGCGTCTCCGTGGTAAATTGTCATGACTATGTGAGCATTCGTGCCAAACTTTATGACTGTAGCTTGATTAAGATAGACCCTATGCGTTTTCAAAGTGGGAGCATCCCTATTGAAAAACCCATTACAACTTCTTTTGTCAAATTCCATGCTGAATAATGTCTTTCCATGCTGAATAATGTCTTTCCATGCTGAATAATGTCTTTCCATGCTGAATAATGTCTTGCTAAACACTCTTTAGGAAGATTATTTTAAGCGAAATCAGATAGTGATATTCGAACTGATTTGAATACACCTATTGCGTTGATAGTTACAGAACACTCCTGATACGTGCCCTGACATTCTCTTGATTAGGTTATTTTAGGAAAAATTGTTCCCATTTAAAAACTCTATTACTTAATTTTAAACACTATCAATTACTGATCCTCCTTGAATTTTTCTAAAGAGTTTTTAGCATGATCTATGAGCCTGGAAGCCTATATCCTGTAGTTCAGAAATGCTAGGGGGGACTATCCCAAAAACCACTTTGGAGGCCGATTACTCGAAAACGGTCGTCTTTTTAAAAAGTTATGAATGAAACCTTGCCCCCCGCCACAATGGTGTATGTGAATGAAAAAATATTTTGCATCCCCACTTCACATGTATGGAGAGCTACCCCTAAAATATAAAATTATTATTATTTTATGATTAAAAACCGAGATCTATACACAATCTATAACTATACCAAATTTCATCCATTTATATTCATAATTGCAGAAGCTGGAAGTGCTGACAGACAGACGGATGGACAGAGCGAAACTATAAGGGTTCCTTAAGTATTACGGAACCCTAAAAATAGGGAACCGTTTTCGACGTTCGCCGTTCTTCAGCTTGCATTGGTCAGTCATTTGCACTAAAGACTTTCTAATCATAATCTAGCTAGCTTGTTCTAGCAACTAGAAAACTTTCTTTTTGCTATAACTTATATTATATTCCTAGAAAACCCTATTTTTTCTTTCTACTTCAATTACTACAGTTTCTATTCAATTACCTACTGATGTGTTTATTCAGAGCCCTACTGGGAAATCAATCGAGAGTTAGTAGGGATGCACCGACCTGTTCTGATCTTTTACAAAATCAGATTTGGGATATCGATACAAGGATCGGATCACTTCGATCGCATTGAAGTGTATACTTAAATGCGATCGAAGTGATCCGATCTTTGGAACCGAACCGAACCGGTTTGGAACAGAACCCGTATGGGTTTATTATTATCATAGAGTATAGACTATCAAGTCACATGCTGTCCTTATCATTTCGGCTAGCAGAGACAGCGACAGCCTGTGAATAGGAGGATCTTAATTTTTAACACATGTTAAATGCAAGGTACAAAACTTTCCCAAATATTAAATGATTTTCAATTGTTTCGTGACTTTATATGTGTTTACGTATTATATATATATATATATATATATATATATATATATATATATATATATATATATCTTCCATTTATCTATTTCCATTATATATCTTCCCATAGGTTTGACCTATATTAAGATTTTATAGTACATAATATGTGATAAGAGTACATAATATGTATTAACAAACCGGAATAAACACATTACATTATGCATACAATATGTAGCTACCACATAATTCTGGTCCTGTGGTTAGTTCTCGAAGAACTTGTGTTCCAGGTAACAGACAACGGGAAGTATATTCAATACTTTTATACTACACACATATTTAAGTTTATAATACACATATTTAAAACACATCCACGACCCAGGAACACAGAAAACTGTTTCTGTTCCTTTGGCGGGATTCAAACCCGCGCCCTCCGGCATGAGTACCAACGCAATCAAGCTGTTATAAGTTATAAACTTTCATTAGTGTTTTCGTTTGTATCCCGGTTTAAGGTGAGCCCTGATTTTACCTATCTTCTATATATAACGCCCTTAACCTAAACCTGGATTTTTTCTTCCTCTCCCATACAATGTTAGAACGGGACAGACAGATCGATAACCGTACCTCAGCTCTAAACGTCGGTTAAACTCGTTGGTGAAATTGGGGCTAAGTGTTTTATTATTATTCCAACGGTAAACATTTATAAAATCAACTATGCATAATACAAATTAAAAATTTAATTGTATCTGATCCAATACAATTTCCAATATAATTTTTGCAGGTTAGGTTAGGTTCTTTAGCTTAATCGATTTTTGCATAATCGATCCGATCCTTGAATCGGATCGCGACTGTCGTGTGATTTGTAGGATCGTAATGGATATTACGATCCTACAAACAATTAACACAATTAACACATCCCTAGTTTGAAGGGCTAATCAAAGGTATTCAAGTAAATACTTTGGGCTTAGTTGGTGGGGGCGAAACTTGAGTAAATCACGCGTAGCTAAGCGTGGGAATTGTAGTCTGTGTCACTAGATGACTTGCAAGAACGTTACTTCTACCACGCGTATCTATTTATTCTATCGTAAAAACTAGCCGAGTGCGAATTTGACTCGCGCACGTTGGTTTCCGTACAAAACGGTAAAAAACACTTTTGTTGTATGGGAGCCCCATAAAATATTAATTTTATTCTATTCAGTATATTATGTTGTTATAGCGGCAACAGAAATACTTCATCTGCAAAAATGTCAACTGTCTGACACATGTCACGTCACGGTTCATGAGATACAGCCCGGCGACAGACGGACAGCGGAGTGTTAGTAATTGTATCCCGTTTTAACCTTTGGGCCCTAAAGAGTCCTCAAAAGAAAATTCAGAACGTCTTTAGTTTATTGCATATGAAATGAAATGAAAATGAAATGAAAATATACTTTATTGTGCACAATCAGTTGTTACACATACACACAGACATAGAAAATACCAAAATCACTACGATAGTACACAAAGGCGGCCTTATTACTAAATAGCAGTTTCTTCCAGACAACCTTTGAAAGAAAGGAACAAATTGCTGGAGAGTGGTATTGCGCTAAAAGTATTTATCTTGATACTATAAACATAAAATAAAATAAATACATACATACATACACAATAATACATATACAATAACTTAAATAATAATATATGTAATAAAAACAAATTACGTTATTAACAATAATATATATAACACTATATGCATATCGTTACATCTGACACAGTCTGAGGTAGTACTCTTACTTTAGTGAGGATTTAAAAGTATTCAATGTTTTGGCTTGTCTTATTCGGGTAGGGAGAGAGTTCCAGAGTAGGATGGATTGTACGAGGTATGAGGAGTGGGAATACTTAGTGTGGTGGATGGGGATATCAAGAAGGAGATTTGTAGAGGACCGCAGCTCTTGCCTGTCGGAGCAACGAAAGCTGTAGGTTTCCTTTAGATATTGAAGGCTGTTGGGATCAAATAGGATGGAGTAAAGGAAGGAAAGTGTGCATATATTAATTATCTATCTATATATATACTGATAATAAGGAGGAAACAAGGTTTGTTTGCCTGAATGCATTGAATAGGCTCCGAAACGACTGGATTTTGATGATAATAAGGAGGAAACAAGGTTTGTTTGCCTGAATGCATTGAATAGGCTCCGAAACGACTGGATTTTGATGATAATAAGGAGGAAACAAGGTTTGTTTGCCTGAATGCATTGAATAGGCTCCGAAACGACTGGATTTTGATGATAATAAGGAGGAAACAAGGTTTGTTTGCCTGAATGCATTGAATAGGCTCCGAAACGACTGGATTTTGATGATAATAAGGAGGAAACAAGGTTTGTTTGCCTGAATGCATTGAATAGGCTCCGAAACGACTGGATTTTGATGATAATAAGGAGGAAACAAGGTTTGTTTGCCTGAATGCATTGAATAGGCTCCGAAACGACTGGATTTTGATGATAATAAGGAGGAAACAAGGTTTGTTTGCCTGAATGCATTGAATAGGCTCCGAAACGACTGGATTTTGATGAAATTTGGCACAGATATAGAGTAAGTAGACCACGGGGAAGGACATGGGATACTTTTTAGTGCGGCAAAATGTACGGCTTCGGAATTTCCTTTTACGCATACGAAGTAGCGGGTAACATCAAGTAAGAAATAAAACACGACTGTATCACAGACACACTAATAATGATGTGCACTATCAAAATATCACAGTGTATGTTACTCCTTCAGAAGTTGGTTTATACCGATTACATATTTTTATCTTGAAGTTGGGCAAAAAACGGTTGGTAACAGCTAGAACTGTAAAAGTCCTAAAACTTGGGGGTCGAAAAACTTTTTCCGGCTGGTGAATGAAAAAAAAGGTTGGTAAATCCCGCTCCAGTGATCAGCAACATCTGCTGAATATAGATCTAGCCTACTTGGCACTTGGCAGCATTTCTAGGTTCTCAGGTTCCCCACTGACCCGTATCACCCAGCCTTTCTACGTATACTGACTATAGTAATTAGTCTAATTAGAAGATTTTTTAAGTTTATAAATTAGAAATGTCGTAGGTACCGTACATTTATCTGCGATAAAAAGTAGCATAAGTGTTAATTCAGAGCCTAAATAACTACCGTACAAACCTTCGTCAAAATCCGTTCAGCAGTTACAGAGAGTAACAAACATCCATCCATCTATCTATACATAAGTATTAAATGTAATTCCCGTTGTCTGGTACCTGTATCACATGTTCTTCGGATACTTAGCACGGGGCCAGATTGATGTGGTTTGAAGCGTCCGCAGATAAAAAAATATACAAACTCACGCGTTCATAATACTCGTATTAGAAAGGATATAATATTACGGCCGAATACTGGAACGATAGTTTAATTGAGATTTAAGTAACGCTCAAGTTACATGCTAGCCTTATCATTTCGGCTAGTGATTGATATTATCCTACCACCACCATGATGATTTATATACTTATAATATTGTATTATTATCAATAATAATAAAAAGGTAAAGTTTGTGAGTTCTCTGTATCTACTGAACCATTTCATTCCAAAATAGTTTTACTTTTAAGAAATGTGTATTATTCAACCTAATGAAACCAGCTATCGATCGATCGATTATTATCCCCCAGAATTCGCTGCATACAAAATTTTATGGTAATACTTGCAGCCGTTTTCGAGAAACACATTATACTTATACAAGATTGTCTCGTTTAAGATATATGATCTATAAACCATATAAACATGAAAAGTAATAGTTACCAAAATATGTTCTAGCAACTTAAGCAAATATCTGAACAAAATATGTCTACCAAATATGCCACAGGGATACTTATTAGAACAGTTCAGTGGTGTGGGGTTCCTATAACTCCATTATTGGAATGCGGCTTAACTTACCACTTACCTTTTGAAGACCCTCATCCAAATCCCTACCTATTATGCTAGGCAAGGGCTTCCCTATGAAGGAGAACCAGGCTTCACTTCACAGTCATCTACTAAGCAATGATTTTCCAGAACCTAACCTTGACATGGGCATAGCCACCGGCAAAAACTAGTATGACGATACGCGTGTGCGTTTAACATCGTTAAACGCACTCAGAAGCTAGCTGTCTGTTTGATATAATTAGCAATTAATCTCTCCCTCCCCTCCGCCCCTTAACCTCCATTACTGCACGGAAGTCAATCAGTACAGTAGCGACGCGACGGCAGAAAATTAATAATTTCACTGTTTAAACGTAATTACGAATTAAGTAATTCCAAAGTGTCAGGGAAGTAAATTGTGTGATGATTTTTATCAACTTGACTAGCTGTTGCCCGCGGCTCCGCCCGCGTAAATACAGTATCCCACGGGAACACTGTACTTTTTCGGGATAAAAGGAAAAAAGGAATAAAAGTATCCTTTGTTTTAATCCAGAGCTTAAACTCCTACCATACCAAATTTAATTGAAATCAGTTTAGTAATTTTTGCGTGAAAGAGCAACAAACATCTATCCATCCATCCATCGATAGATCTATCCATCCATCCATCGATAGATCCATCCATACATCCTCGCAAACTTTCACATTTATAATATTAGTAGGACACCTACTAAATCATATCACATTAATCATACCTACTATATACTTAGTCTGGCCATATATAGTGTTATAATTAAAAATAAACAAAATATGACATTTGAATTTGGAATCTTTCATTTTTATATGATTGTTCATTGAATTTTCTCATTTTGGCGCCAATACATTGTACAATATTTTGCGATATTAAAATGGAGTGGGGTGATAAAGAGAACCAAATCGCTGTGATTGCATTACACAAAGTAGGTATGGAGCCAAATGCAATTTTTAAAACTCTCCATACGCTTGGTATTAGTAAAATGTTTGTGTACCGGGCTATTAATAGGTACCTATTAATAGCCCGGATATTATAGACCTCCTCTGTTTGTGACAGAAAAAGATCTGACCGTCCACGTAGTGTTCATACGAAAAAAATGTGGTCAAAGCAGTAAGGGAAAAATTTCGAAGAAATCCTGCCGCTTAACAACACCATGTTCAATAACCAAGAATAGTCCTTCCAGCAAGAGTCGGCGCCGGGTCATAAAGCTCGGTCTACGCAGTCTTGGTTGGAAACGAACGTTTCGGACTTCATCAGAGCTGAAGACTGGCCGTCGTCTAGTCCCGATCTTAATCCGCTGGATTATGATTTATGATCAGTTTTAGAGAGTACGGCTTGCTCTAAACGCCATGATAATTTGGAGTCCCTAAAACAATCCGTACGATTGGCAGTGAAGAATTTTCCCATGGAAAGAGTGCGTGCTTCTATTGATAACTGGCCTCAAAGTTTAAAGGACTGTATTGCAGTCAATGGAGACCACTTCGAATAAGCTTTTTACATTTTGAATTGTTTTATATTTATGTATACTAACAAAAGTAATAAATGTTTGCAATAGTAAATTTTTTTTTTCTTTGTTTCAGTATTTATGGCAAGACTAGGTATATATCATAATTTCACATTTATAATATTAGTAGGATACCTACGCCGCCCGCTTAAATACTGTATTCAATAATGTATATCAAATCTGTATTAATGTATATTGTATATTGTATAATGTAATGTATATTGTATTTAATGTATATTAAATTAATGTATATCAATATTCAAATAATGTATATCAAATCTGTAACACCTCTGTAACACAGTTTTTAAGCAATAAATATTTCTTTGTCTTTGTCTTTGTTTTTGTCTTTGTCTATCCCAAAGGAACATCCTTTAGGATACAGTATTTACGCGGGCGGAGCCGCGGGCAACAGCTAGTTATGTTATAATCTACAACAATATTATAAAGAGGAGACATGTTTGTTTGTATTTGCATTGAATGGGCTCCGAAACTACTGGGCCAATTTCAATGAAATTTGGCACGGACATAGAGTAGACAAGGAAGGACATTAGCTATTTTATCGCGGCAAAATCCGCGGGATTTTCACGAGCACGCACGAAGTCGCGGGAAACATCTAGTCGCGGGAAACATCTAGTAAAACATATACTGCTCCTGTTTTGCAATAATGTAACCCGAAAGACAGCATGCAAATGATTCAACCAAATTCAACTGTACATTTCGTTAATTAACATTCCTAACCAAACCAATCCTGAATATAAACTTATTTAAACTAGTTCTGAATAATTTAACTTCTTGGAAAAAAAATTAATAAGCTGATCAAACGTTCAGTTATCTGTATAAAAGAAAAGCTATACAATATAATCTAATACAGATTTCGTGCAAATATTTAAATATTCTGTATAAATACACTTCGAATACGCACCCTGTACAAACAGATTCTTACTCTGAATACAAATGACGTATAATATCTACGGACCTCGCATCGAAAAACTTAGGCATTTTCATCCGTTATTGGATGATTTGTACAGTATTCTCCCAGCGAAGTAACCACTCTTGAAATACTGTAGTGCCTGGGACAGTTGGTTTTTAAATGTCGTATATAGTTGCCCAAGCACATTCGGCATTCTCACAACACAGTCAGCCTAGTCCAAAGGAATGACTGATCAATACGTCTGGGGCCAACCATGTAACCCGCACATGGTCCTCACGATGTTTTCCTTCACCGTTAGAGCGTACGTATAATGTACTTGAGATCTGAAACGTCTCATTGGTACACGCCAGAACCTGGGAATGGAACCTGTACTCTCTCGAGTGCAAACCAAACGGTCTACCCACTAGGCCACGGAGCTCTTTTCGCATCGAAACACGTCAGTTATTAGAGAGAATTTACCTATCTATAGACACAGGGGCGACGCTCTCTACAAATGACAGCTCGAGCACTGGCGAATGTCAGCCATGTTAACGTAAGCCTAAATCTTTCTTATTATGAAATAGGGGAGATGACTACACAATTTTTTTTTTATTTACTAATAGTTTAATTGATTTACTCAGAAATATTGAGGCATACTACTTGGTAAAAGTAAAAAAATATATTATTTAATATATCGTTTATTACTAAGATACATCTAAAAAGTACAAATAAGTTTATAGTTAAATAAACAAAACCTACATCATTAGTTTACATCACTCTTTCCCAAAGTGGCCGATAACCTCCCATTGTGGCCGCTGGAGGCCCAAAGAGGGGGGGCGGTAAGGGGCCCAGTAAAAATGGGTGGGCACTGATGTGATTTAAGGGGCGATGTGTGATTTGTAAGTACAGCTACTTTATATTAATCAGCTACTTTAATTCACTATTAAAATCCTCCTACTACACAACATCTATTTATTGGTTTATACATTTATATTCCATTTTATGGTATAAATAAAGGATGTCCCAATAAGAGTGCCCGATTTAATTTTAAGAAAAAACACATATTTTTTTGAGCGAGAGGTGATACTTTTATTGCGTTATAAAATACACATGTTCCGTTAAGTATGGAATAGAATATCCTGCATATGGCCCCCACGGCTCTGGCGGCAGACCCTTGCTCTTTTCATGAAATTTTCGATGACTTTTTCACAGAGCGGCGGCTCTATCTCACCGATGACGCGTTGGATCTCGGTCTTTAGCTCGGGAATTGTTCGTGGTTTATTCGCATAGACCTGAGATTTAACAAAACCCCAAAGAAAACAGTCGCAAGGCATTAAATCGCAAGATCTCGGTGGCCAGTTGACATCGGAATTTCGGGAGATTATTCGGTCCGGAAATTTCTCCTCCAATAAATGAATTGTTACATAGGCGGTGTGGCAGGTCGCGCCATCCGGTTAGAACCACATGTCGTCCAGGTCCAGTCCTTCCAATTAGGGTCACAAGAACTCTGTTATCATGGTGCGGTAACGCAAACCGTTGACAGTTGCAGCATTTCCAGCCTCATTTTCACAATGATAACGCGTTGTTCTTTTGTGTATCGCTCCATATTTAATAATCGGAAGTCATAGATGACAGCTGTCAAGTTTCAGAGCTGCCACTTGCTCAGTAAAAAATGGCGCCAAATTTAAATCGGGCACTCTTATTGGGACACCCGTTATAAACTAAAAATATATTAAATATTTATTATTTTGCATTCACAACGCTTTTTATATCTTAAGATATTTAGTAATAGCTGGTATCAAACACTTAAAAAATATTCGTGTTTTCAAGTGTCGCAGGTGAGGTACCCACCTCCGGTATTAAAAATATTATAATTCACGTTTGACACGAACAAATGTTGTACGATTTATTTATGCAATCCTGTATTATAGTCCGTCAAATAAATTTGCCCTGATATTAACAAACTTGTTAAAATTCACTAAATTCATCCTTCCTTCACATTAGATTTGTTTTAAAACAAATGAATATTATTGGTCAATTTTGAATAGGTAAAAGATACTCTTAATGTTGTAAAGCTGCATTATTATTACTCTCTCTGGTAAGAAAAGTCTCGTTTAGAATATAGATTTAATTAAACTCCAGGCGAGACTAATGTGTTATTGAGGTTTTTAAGTTGAAAAACAAAATGGGGGGCCCTACAAAATAACTGACTTTCAAAGTGGGCGTTAGACGGAATAAGTTTGGGAACCTCTGGTATACATCATATACAAAAACATTAAGGTAAGTATGAACTTAAATGCACAAATATCGGAGATATTTACATAAAATATGTCCCTGCGGCCTTATACTTCCATACACTTTTACCTACGTGTGATAACACACGTACGACTTTAGTATGGAGCGTTTAGACGAGACTTGCGAAATGTCGTATACAAATCGCTGTACCTTTGAAAATATTGACTTTTGATATACTGTTTCTTCTGAGAAGTTACTCATATTTAAGAGTAGGTACTATTCATTTATGCAATAAAATAAACCGTCGTTTAACCTATGTTATTGTCAATTATGTCAAAGCACGAAACAAGCTTATGAATGCTTAGTCCTCACTTGAAAAAACCTCGTCCCGCGGCCCCCGCATTCGCCTAACCGCGCACACATAGCCGCGAGCTGTCATTCGTGTAAGTCGTTGAATGACGGTTCTTTACGAAAGTAATATAAAAAATAATATATTCCTTGCCCTAGATACAGTGAATTAATATGAATAGGAATTAGTATATAATTACTACTTATTATATAATTACTATAAATAATTTTATTATGTTGCTCGGTAAATTATTGGTCTCTTTAGTTCAGAGGGATAAGTACGAACAATTGACAAGTACCTATTCGTAACGTTACCGAATGTCAATTGTATATGCGCTGTAATAATTTTCATACAATTCTTAGAAAACTATAGTCCATAACCTACTCGTAGATAGCACTGAGCTCGTGTGCTTAGCCAAAATGCCATCGTTAATTACAATGAAAATCTTCGAAAATGAAATTCTCTGGGATTGACATAAGGTGCGGTAAGTGACATCGCTATGTCGATATACCTACGTCATTACTATACATTTTTTATTTCTAACTTTGTCATTGTAATTGGCACTCAATTGCCAATTACAAGGGCTTGCCTAAGGGCTCTGTTCCTATACTAGATATTCATGTGTACGTAGCGTGCTTGATTTCAACCTAATCCTCAGCATGGTGGTCGGTAATAATTAAACTGATGATCAATATGGAGTATTTCGCTGTTTTAGATTGGTTGGACAAATTATTTTTACAAATGCGACGCCCCTACATATCATACGTCAATGCTGAAATTAAATACTAGAGCCCGGTGTACATAGAAATATGTTTTATTTATTTCAATTTATTTTGTGTTTGCTTTCAAAACATTACTGTTTATTTGTTTCACGGGAAACGGTCTATTGTTTATATTTTTTGGTTGTTGCTTTTGATCCAAGGTGTTTAATACAGAAATTAAATGTTAAAATGATCCTGAGTTATGATCACTCAAAAGATGTAACCAACAAATATCACAGGCATTTACTGGGAATGATAACTTATTTATAATGGAGAAAAATATGCCTACTCATCAGCATCATCACGAGTCCTACTGCTGGGCTCAGGACTATAGATTTCCCCTTAAAGATAAGGAAGTATAAGTGCTGTTTTTTCAGTCGCGACCAGTAAAAACCCTCGTGGGAACGTAGCCTTAGGTCACCAGCCACTCTTGCCTCCTGCGGAATGTGGACTTTTCAAGATTTACTTATCAGAGACACAACTTTTCTCATTCCGGCGAAATTTTCCTTCAGCGTTTGAGCTTTCAAAATACACCTTCTTCGTGTTCCTCAGTAATGCTCAAGATTTTTTTTAAGTAAAAAAGATTGTAGCTGATGATGAAGTGTATAACCCAATTTTCCGTAATGCCTCATCTATTTGTGTCCATCGATTTATCTCCCCACTGCAGCTATTTTTAGGGGTACTAGAACGTTTATTTTAAGGGCGACCAGGACTGCGTAGACCGAGCTTTATGATGATAAGCTTTATGAGCTTTATGACCTGGCGCCGAGTCTTTCTGGACCATTCTTGGTTATTGAACATGGTGTTGTTAAGGGGCTTCACTACCTTCTCAAGAATGGTATCTTGATACACTTGTGCCGATGTTTTGATACCTTTTTCACAAAAGTATGACTCAGTCACTCCTTTATAGCTAATACCCCACCAAACCATCACTGAAGTCAGATAGTCCCCACGTTGCACTCTGCTGACTAATTGGGAAGCTTCCTTAGAGCTTTGAGCATAAATACGGTCATTTTGTTTGTTGAAATGTTGCTCAATTGTAAAAATATTCTCATCCGTAAACAAAATTTTTCTGTGACCTCCCTCAGCGTACCGCTTCAGTAGTTGTTTCGATTATACCACCCTATTCTTTTTGAAATTATTAGTTAATAAATGACCAGTACGTCTCTTATAGGCTGCAAGTCCTAAGTCATCTTTTAAAATACGCGACATGGTTCTAGGTGCTATCTTCATCTCCCGAGATAAAATCTTTTGCTTTCGGACAGGATTTCTTCGAATTCTTTCCCTTACTGCTTTGACCACCTTTTTCGTATGAGCACTACGTGGATGGCCAGATCTTTTTCTGTCACAAACAGAGGAGGTCTCATTGTACCTATTAATAGCCCGGTACACAAACATTTTACTAATACCAAGCGTATGGAGAGTTTTAAAAATTGCATTTGGCTCCATACCTACATTGTGTAATGCAATCACAGCGATTCAGTTCTCTTTATCACCCCACTCCATTTTAATATCCCAAAATATTGTACAATGTATTGGCGCCAAAATGATAAATTCCAATGAACAATCATATAAAAATAACAGATTCCAAATTCAAATGTAATATTTTGTTTATTTTAATTGTAACAGTATTTATGGCCAGACTAAGTATATATAGATATGCTACCAAAAATAAGGTATTTATGCAGTCTATAAATTTACCCAATTTCGTCTATTTATATTATTCACAATCACCGAAGTTAGCAAGGTGTATGTTATAGGTGGTAGGTCTAGGTTACGACCTAATACACCTAACCCGTAGGAAATATGTGTAGGTTGTAGGTATAGGAGTAGGTTGTAAGTGTAGCTGTTGTTGCAGAAACGGTAGGTGTATGTAGGTAGTTATTTATTTATCCCAGTTCATAGTTAAGACAGAACAATTTCGAACAAAAAATCGAAGAGATTTCGATCAGCTAGTAAATAATCCTGTAGGTAAATTTCCATTTACCACAGACCCAAACAATATGAAACTTTCAAAATGTCGGTGACATTTTCTGCTGTAAACACTCGTATTTTACATCCGTTTCAGAACGTTTAACTTCATTTAAATTACACTTTATTTGTACTGCGGTCGCCAGAGAAATGTAGACGTTTCATATTTTATGTAAAAGTCAAAACTATAGAACAAGCAAAATAGCGTTTTCTTTGTAAACGAATTTTCTTTCGTTCATCAAAAGGTAAAAAAAAAAACAAATTTCTTATTGACATTTTATACTGATTACTAATTATGAAATGAAATGAATTTTTATTTCCAAATGAAACTTAACAAGCTTTTTTCGGAAAGTCAACAGAAAAAGCTACCACCGGATCAACCCTAACCCGCCGAGAAGAACCGGCGTAAGAAACGCACGCATGGCCACTTTTTAGCAAAAAGATGGGAAAATTGTTCTTTTAAAAAAAAAACCTAATTAGATAAAAACAAAAACATATTGTATTCTTTTACAGAAAGTACCAACTTTTGGAATGAAGTTCCTTATCGCGCGATGCGAAAGGGGGCTAGACGGAAAAAATTAAGACTAAAAGTTGTAACGACACTTTTTGCTATAGTTGTAAGCCGTGCGGCGTGCGGCGTGCGCGTGTTTCTCTGTCTGTCTCTCTCTCTTTCTCTCTCTCTCTCTCTCTCTCTCTCTCAATTATTACTAAAATTGAGCCTACTGATTAAGTTTATATTACATTATATTTGTTAATAATAAAAAAAATATTATTATAACTTAAAAAAAAATATATTACAATTCCTTCACTAATTAATCGAAAGGAACTTCGTTCCATCCGGGTGTCCCTTGACACCTCTCAAGTTTTATTTTATTTATTATTGGAAAGATTTTGAACGTTTTATGTAATTTTATTCTATAGGCGTATGCCAACATTGGCCTCTCAAAGATTTATTTATTTTACTAAGCCTGATCATCCGTATCAGTGATTATCGCTTTTCGTTTTAAATTTATTTAGATTCTTTCAAACAATGCATTATAGAATATGTATTGAAGGTCAAAACTCCTATTTCTTTAAACTTTTCTCTCAGAGATTCAAAAGAGGACGTCTTGCTAATCGAACGTATTGCTAGCTTCTGCAGCACAAATATTGTATTAATGTCGGCGGAATTTCCCCATAAAATAATGCCGTAAAACATTGTAGGTACTATGAAAATAACTAAAATAAAATAGTCGCGCCGTGTCTTCATCAGAAATTTCTCTTATTTTTCTGACTGCATGTCTGATGCAAAGATGTTTCATTGTTTCTCCCCAACCAATCCAACATCAAATCAGTAAATTGAATCAAAATCACTACAAAAAAATATATCCAATAATTTGATGTCGAATGATATATTTGGGCGTATGTGAATCGTATTGAAGTCCCTCTTTTATGTAGATTTTTAAGATAAACACTCTTTGCAACTTTAAAATAATGTTTCAATCAAAAATAAAACAGTTGCATTACATTATAAATACATAATGAAATGAATAAATAAAGACTTTGCAAATGAGTTCAAAGGATAAGAAGTTACAATAAGGAGCCACAAAGATAATGAATAATAATTACAGCTTGTACCTAATTATTTCAGTAATTTTTATGAAAAATGTTCCATTACTCAATTAGGAAATTTATATTTCAGACGATTTTTGCAATAAATTTTAATGGAAGCTGACCTTTTTATTTTATTTTTGTATTTAAAATAAGGTAAGTGGATACTAGTTTAAAGCTACCCGGCTTGGCTAATAAAATGAGAAGAGAGAATGTGAGATAAGTAGTTCATCATCCTTCCTCCTCACAAAGTCTTTGAACGGATGGATATGTAAAAAATTAATGAATACCTACTAGGAAGCCTTTTTAGGGTTCCATTACACATAAGGAACCCTTATAGTTTCGCTCTGTCCGTTCGTCTGTCTGTCTGTCTGTCTGTCTGTCCGCGCTTCTAGCTTCTATAATTATGAATATAATGGATGAATTTGCTATAGCTATAGATTTTGTATAGATCTCAGTTTTGGCATCATAAAATAATAATAATATTTTAGGGGTAGCTTTTCGTACATGTGAAGTGGGGATAAAAATTATTTTCCCATTCTACCCCATCGTGTGGAGTGCCGTTGAATAGGTCTTTTAAAATAAAGGCAAGGTTTAATACATGACTTTTTTACAAAGTCGACCATTTTCGAGAAATCGGCCTCCAAAGTGGTTTGTAAGTTGCCCCCCCCCCCCCCCCCCCCCCTGGCATTTCTGAACTATAAGAGATAGAAACTTGTAAGTTTCCATGCAGCGTCATTCTGCTCTCGGACACCGTCCGATGAACAGCTCCGCTCGCTACGATCGTTGCCGTCGTCCCGCGCTCTCTTTTTGCGCTCTCGCTCTATCCGTGTGTCATTGCTCACAATAGTGCACCACTGGAAGAAAGAAGACAGGAAGACCGAAGGAGCAAGAGTCAAGCGAGAAGAGGCAAGACTCAAGAAAGAAGAGGCAAGGCGTCACCCAACCGCCTTTGCCGCCCGACCCGTGCCGTACCGTGTCTCGCGCCGCGCCGCGATCGCCGCCTACCGGACGATTCGTGCGACCGCTCGCATTGTCCGTCTCGCTCTTTAGTGCGAGCCTTCTGCTCGCACACCCGCCGCGAAGTTATCGCCGCGTTAGGACGAGCGTGCGACCGGTCGCATCGTCCGTCTCGTTCTTAGCGCGAGCCTTCTGCTCGCGCTCCGCCGCGTCTCGTTCGCGAACACTAGCGCCCTAGTGTTTAGCGCAACGTTAGTGTGTGAGTGAGTTCCAGCCGCCCAAGGAACAATTGTAAGTACCGTGACACGGTTAGGCACACTACACGAGGAGTTTTCCTCCCTACACACCTCCCCTCCCGGTCGCCGGGAGGGGCTGTATCCCCCAATATTAATTAGAGAGCAGAATCTCATTTCACAACCAGGATAAAACTTCCTAATTATGGCCGACGCCTTAATTAGAAAGTTCCTAGAGTTCTTGAAACTAGAAGTCCCAGATGTCGCGTCTAAGTGGGAACGCTTCGTGCGCATGCACGAAGCAGACTCACCGGCGTCGCCCGATTGTGACGCCCCGCTAATTCCGGCCGAAACAGAGCCCTTATCATCTCCTTCAGAGATGTCTTGCTCAGAGCAAGAATCCGACCGTAGTGAACAAGGCGAGTTCACTACCGTCAGACATAAGAAGACGAAGAAGAGGAAGCGCCCAGAGGGCACCGCCTCTCCAGTCCTATCTTCCCCGACCAAATCGGTCCGTAAAAATAGGAAAACCGTGCAGGCTCATGGCTCCGCGACCCCCGTTACCTCAACGGCCCCTCTGGCCTCCCAGGCCCCTCTGGCCACCCAGGCCCCTCTGGCATCCCAGGCCCCTCCGGCCTCCCAGGCCCTTCCGGCATCTCAGGCCTCTCAGGCCTCCCTGGCCCCTCAGGCCTCCCAGGCCCCTCAGGCCGTCCGTACGCCAAAAATGCCTCCTCCTGTAATCATACAGGAGAAGGCCAAATGGAATATAATTTCTGCGGCAATAAACGAACAAAAGCTTCGATACTCTTCTGCGCACACGACTCCCATAGGGATCAAAGTGCAGGTTAAGTCGTCGGAGGACCACCGCCTCCTCACCGCGTTCCTACGCGCAAAGAACATAGGCTACCATACGTATGCCCTTGAAGACGAGCGCCTTTTGCGCGTCGTCATTACAGGAGTCGATAAGTGCCTCTCCACAAAAGAGGTACTCATGGACATCCAGTCCCAAGGTTTTCCCGCCTTAGAGGTACATCGCATGTACCATCCCATCAAAAAGCACGAGTACAATATGGTACTAGTAACCCTCCCTCTTACACCAGAGGGCAAGGATATCTTAAATATCCGAGCCATCTGTCATATTACGGGCATCCGCGTCGAGCCCCCCCGTAAAAGGGGCATCCCTGGCCAGTGCCACCGATGCCAACTTTACGGGCACTCGGCACGGAATTGCCAAGCTAGGCCGCGTTGCGTCAAGTGCCTCGGTGACCACGGCACCTCTGACTGTCTCCGTAAGAGCCCAGCTGAGGAGTCCGAACCCCCCAGCTGTGTTCTCTGTAAGTCTAAAGGACACCCCGCCAATTATAGAGGGTGCAAAAAAGCACCCAAAATAAAAAAGCGTAGTGCACCGCAGACAAAAAGTGCCCCCCCCAAACAGAGATTCGTCGCTGCCCCCCTACCCTCCCAATCTGCATGGTTCAAGCCCGCGCAGAAACGTAGTTCGGAGTTAGCGGTTTCCCCCGCTCTCCCCAGTAAGGCCATGCCCTCCGCGCCCGTAGCGCCTAAGGCCACGCCCCCTCCGACTCCCAGCTTCACTGCAGACCTCTCTTTCGTCCAGCAGTTTTTAAGCAACATCGGGCCTATTGACCCGATGGAGCTTTCTATTTTAGCGACAAAGCTAAAAGGATCGGCCACAGACCGCATCCAAGCTTTGTCAGACCATCAGGACTTGATCCGTCAGATCAAGGCCCTCTCCACAAACAGTAATTAATGGAGCCCTCGGGAAGGACAAAGCCGCACTCGTTACGCGTAGTGTCGTTCAATACGAACGGCATTAGGAATAACATTAGCGAAATTCGCGATTTTGTAAGCAGCCAAAATGTCGATATTCTTCTAGTGCAGGAGACTTTCTTAAAACCTAGCATGAGGAGCCCTAAAATAGCTAACTACAAAATAGTCAGAAACGATAGAACTCGATCCCGACTCGGAGGTACTCTTATCTACTATAAAAAATCACTACATTGTATTCCACTAGAGCCACCGTCATTGTTAACTTTAGAAACATCTGTTTGCCATATTAGTATGTCCGGTCACGGACCCATTGTTATAGTAAGCGCGTACTTAGCGTGCAACAAAGAACTCCATTCAAGCGACCTACAGGCGCTATTCAATTTAGGTAACGCTGTCATCATTGCCGGCGACTTTAATTGCAAACACACCGAGTGGGGCAATGTTCATAACAATAGAAACGGCACCATCCTTTGTCATTTAACCGACACTTTAAATTTTGCACTATTAGCCCCCACCGACCCCACTCGCTATGACACCAATGAAAACATCAACGGTGTCATACGCGATCCTAGTACGATAGACATAGCCTTAGTTAAAAATGTTTCTCTCAATATCAATATTGAGACTCTCCACGAGCTTAACTCAGACCACAGACCGGTTATGATTACACTTGGTAGTCTTAACCCCAATAATTCTAGTACTAGGAAGATAATAGATTATAAATCACTAGCGGAGAACATTAAAGTCCTTCATTCTAGCCACTTAGACAAAATCCCCGATATTATAGATAGTAAAGAGACAGCCATAGAGGCCGCCTCCCACTTGACCGATCACCTGGTAGCGACCATAGAGAACTCATCTAGGGAGGTGCCAACGACCCCCAAGGGCCGTTGGCCCCTCCCTGAGGACATAAGGGAGTTCATCAGACTCCGAAATGCGGCTAAGCGCACATATGATCGCTACCCGTCGGAAGAGTGGAGGAAAGCCCTCCGTCACTACGAGAGGGAAGTTAAGTTTAAAATCAAACAACACAAAGCCGAGAGTTGGGATCGACTTCTCAGTGATTTAGAACCGTCTCACGTGGCGTACTGGCCACTCGCGAAGGCCCTCAAAAACAACACGGAGAGCGATATGCCTCCGTTAGATAGACCTAACTGTCCTCCTGCATTCGAAGACATTGACAAGGCCGAGTGCCTAGCTGATAATTTTGAACAACAGTGCCGGCCGAGTACTCTCCCGATTGATCCCGTGCACCTTAGCTTAGTAAATAGCGAGGTCAACAGCCGACTCTCGAGGCCACCTGATGTAGACAGGGTGATGATGGTGGACTCGGAGGAGGTCAGTGACATTATTAAGTGTATGAATGCCAAAAAGGCCCCAGGCCTCGACGGTATTTCAAACAAAACACTTAAAATGTTACCGTCCGAGCTAATTCAACTACTAGTGAACATCTTTAACGCCCTCTTAGTAGGATGTTCATTTCCAGACATTTGGAAAGTAGCTATTGTCATAGGTATCCACAAACCGGGGAAACCCCGGAAGGTGCCTGGTAGCTACCGTCCAATAAGTCTCATTAGCTCCCTAGGTAAAGTCTACGAAAGAGTTATTAAAAGGCGCCTTATTGACGTCATAACCGACAAAAAACTCCTTCCAGACGAGCAGTTTGCCTTCCGCGAATTGCACAGCTGTCCCGCTCAAGTACACCGCTTAACGGAGTACATATTATCTAGCAAAAACGACAGGAAGACGACATGCGCCGTATTCTTTGACATTGCAAAAGCTTTTGATAAAATTTGGCATAACGGACTGTTATACAAACTCTATCAAATGGAAATACCCGATTATCTCGTTCTATTAATTAGTAACTTTTTAAAAAATCGTAAATTTCATTTCCGCGTAGAAGGCGCACTGTCGTCGCCAAGATATATGGAGGCGGGAGTACCGCAGGGCTCGGTCCTCTCGCCCTCCCTATATAACCTGTACACTAGTGACATCCCCAAACACGCTAAGGTGCAATTAGCTATGTTCGCGGACGACACAGCCCTTTATTATTCAAACACACGAGCCCGTACCGCGTCTAAAGTCCTCCAGGAGTCAGTTACCGCTCTCGGTAATTGGTTCTCCAAGTGGAGAATAGAAGTCAATCCCGATAAAAGCCACGCCATTCAATTCAATGGTAATAAGACAGCGAGGCGTAATTGCCCCCGTAAAGTAATGAGCCCTATTAGCCTGCACGGCAACATTATCCCTGAGGTCTCTCAGGTCAAATATTTAGGCGTAGTACTAGGCAAGTCGATGACGTTTTCGAGTCACATCAGTAGCACATTACGTAAAGCGAAATTTGTACTCTACAAATTATATCCGCTACTTAATTCGCGAAGCAAAATGTCCTTAAGACATAAGCTTACATTGTATAAGGTTTGCACCAGAACGATACTCACTTATGCGTGCGTCTCTTTCGCACAGATAAGCGAGTCTCAAATGGACCGCTTGCAAAGAGTCCAGAACCGGTTTCTACGCATGGCAACAGGCGCCCCCTGGTACATGCGTAACATCGACTTGCATAGGGACTGCGAACTAGTCACTATTAAAGCCTATATCAAGGAACTCGTAGAGAGATTCTTTGATAAAGGCAAAAATCACCCAAACCCCCTTATCAATAAGGCACTGGACTATAACCACGACGCACAGACTTTCCGACACCCGCACAAACGGCCTAAGCATATCTTAGCCGATCCCGTTGACCCGATCACAAAATACGTAACGTACTGCGTACAGTTACGTAAACACAAATCACACGCACCCGCGACGCTAGCATCGCACCGGGGTCGACGCCGGCGCCTACCCCCAGGTCCCACATCCGACACGACAACACGTACAGACGTACAGACCGACCCTAACACGGGACCGGACCCGAACCCGAGTTCGAGTTCGCATCCCAGTAGTCTAGGTACACTCCTAAATAGTGTCCGCGACCGCGATATTGATATAGAGAGCTCTACCAATACCGCGAACCTCATCGACATTAGGACTTACGCGCGCGAGTCATCCCGACCGTACGCGGAAGGGGAGAGGGACGGCCCTCTCAGTACCGATATCGTCCAAATCGAGAGCTCCTCTATCGCGTTAACTCGCACGCCGCTAGTCTCTGCTACCGCGCGCGAGCAACCTCACTCATCAGCGAGTGAGGAAGGGGTCGGACCCCTCAGCAGGAGAGACCCGCGTCTCCCCTGTCATAATAATAGCTTCTAATCCGTAGCTGTCCCCAATATCCGGTTTGAACATCACCCGGGTGATGTTAGGGAGGGTCAAACCCTCCCATCGTCTACCACCAAACAAACTAGCCACCAGGCTAGTTATAGTCCGACTTAGCTACAGCGGTCTTAACCCGACCCTTAGCATAGACCCGTTCGAAAAAAAAAAAAAAAAAAAAAAAAAAGTTTCCATGCTGATAGATCATGCTAAAATCTCTTTAGGAAAATTATTTTGAACGATATTAATTATTGATTTATTTTTAACAAATTCTAAGAGCAAGGTAACAAGGTAGCAAGGTAACAAACTCGGAGTCACAAAAACCTAGAAGGTTTGTCCGTACACCGGTACATCTATCATCAAAAACTCAATTTAGATATCATAACTTTACTTATTAACTTAGAACAAAATGTTAGTTTAATAACATAATAAAATGTAAATACATACAAAAAATGCTGTTCACAGTGCCAGTCGCACTCATGGTAGGCATGAGGCGTCTAGTGCGCGAGCGGCGCGGGCGCACTCACCGCGCCGTGCGCCCGCGCCGCTCGCGCATTAGGTAACAAACAACTTGTTAAAAACTGGAATCGCGCGTGTACAGGCACAGGGGAAAATAGTAAGGAGGTTTTACAATTTTTATTTTGATATTTTTATTTGTTTGAAGATCCTTTTTCTATATTAATTTAGTATCTATTTATTTAATTAATTGTAAAAGTATGTTTTCAGTTTACTTTTTATAATTTTATCATTGACGTTTTGTTTTAGCTCTAAGGGTAATGTATTTAATAGTGTAGGCACCAAATATTCAAGGGATTGTTTTCCGTATAGATTGTTGAAGTGAGTGACAGTGCATTTTATATTAGTCACGCTCATCATGGTGTTTTGTCGGTATTTGAACATCCAAGTCAAAAAAGTTTTCTTTTGGGATGGTATATTTAATCATATCTTGTCTGGGCATGGTATTACAGAACGAGAGTTTTGAAGTAATTTGAAAAAAGCCTATTACGCGTTCCTAGTTACGGAACCCTCCTTAAACATGTCCTGACATGCTCTTGGTGAAGTAGTCTCTAAGGTAGGTCTACAAGGGCTGCACTAAAAGTATCGGGAATGGAATATTTCCACTGTTCCTGTCATATTAAAATCTTTTTAATTTAAAACTCCTTGGTTTTAAAAATTGAATACCGTTTATTTATTTAAAAAAAGATTCTCGGTCTTGTCACAAGGTCTTGTCAAACTTGTTTAGTCGTTGAGAAAATGGAATTGATCGAGAAAATTCTAGAGCGATGATTTATTATGACTTTCGACGTGGTTTAACACAAAAACAGTGTGTTGACCGGATGATTTCTGCATTTGGTGATGAAGCCCCATCCAAAACCACAATTTATCGCTGGTTTGCTGAATTTCAACGTGGACGTGTCAAGCTCAGTGATGATCCCCGTGAAGGTCGTCCAAAACTGCAGTCACACAAGAAAACGTTGATGCTGTGCGTAAGATGATTTAGGAAGATCGACATGTGATATACCGCGAAATTCAGGCAACTTTAGACATTGGCATGAGTCAAATACAAATAATCTTGCATGAACAATTAGGTGTAAAAAAGTTGTTTTCCCGATGGATACCGCATTTGCTCTGTGAAGAGCAAAAAGCGGCTCGCGTTACTTGGTGCGTCAGAACTCTCGAAAGATTCCACGCAGGATCTTCAAATGCTGTATACAACATCGTATCAGGTGACGAATCCTGGATATATGCGTACGAACCCGAAACAAAAAACCAGTCACGAGTTTGGGTGTTCGAAAATGAGTTAAAGCCAACAAAAATTGTTCGTTCACGGAGTGTTGCAAAAAAAATGGTGGCCACATTTGTCTCCAAAACCGGCCATGTTGCGACTATTCCTCTTGAGGGACAAAGAACGGTTAATGCAGAATGGTATGCTAACATTTGTTTGCCACAGGTCGTTTCTCAACTCCGTAAAGAAAACTGCAACCGCCGCATCATCCTCCATCACGACAATGCGAGTTCTCACACCGCGCACAGAACAAAAGAGTTTTTAGAGCAAGAAATCATAGAATTATTAAACCATCCGCCGTACAGCCCCGACCTAAGCCCTAATGATTTCTACACTTTCCCTAAAATAAAGAATGAATTGCGTGGTCAGAGATTTTCATCACCTGAAGAAGCTGTGGACGCCTACAAAACGGCCATTTTGGAGACCTCAACTTCCGAATGGAATGGTTGCTTCAATGATTGGTTCCATCGTATGGAAAAATGTGTCAAATTTAGCGGAGAATACTTCGAAAAGCAATAAATACATTTTTAAATAGTAATGTTGTGTCACTTCCTTGATTCCCGAAATTTTCAGTGCCGCCCTCGTAGCTTGAACATTTCACGCTTGATTCTCAGGTAAAACAATAAAAAAATATGTTCGGTGATGACAGGGGCGTGCGCTCCTTGTAGGCAGAAATGCAGTGCTTTACTTGTCATTCACAGATATTTTAATAAAACGTTCGTACGTTTTAGATGACTTTAATTAATATTAAATAAATTAATTAAAAAATATTTTAACTTTAAAACGCCTAATATTTTATAAATAGCAACTCATGCGGTTGCTTTGTGCAGGACAAATCATAGCATGTATGTGTAATTTTCATACTTCGCAAACGCACACACCCATGAATATCGACATGATTATATAGCGATAACTCATGCGGCAGGCGATGGCCTTCGGCTTCGGTTCGGCCACAGAGATAATAATATACTACGTACAACAGAGGGACAATCCCATTGGTCGATTTGACCCCACACTAAGTCGCGCGGCGCGGGCGCCCGTGGCGCGAGCTTGGTACTACAACGAGTTCTATGATTGTCAGTATAATGTTATTTACTAAGAAAACTTACTAGATGGCACTTTATGTGGAAATTATAAATGACACTATTTTCAGAGAACGAACATAACCAAACATAACTAAGTATATTATTATCTACGTACTAACGTAGTATATTATTATCTCTATAAAGATAAATTGTTAAATAAGCGCCCATAGCGCCGCCTGCGCGTTGCGTCGTCGTTTTAACTAGGCCGCCATCTATCCTGAATTGACGATATTTAATTTGAAGAGTCCCGTAGTGCCGATGTACTTTATCAATTCAATTTTTAAAAAAGAGGGCGTTGTATGAATAAAATATTGTTATAAATTCATATTTTATTCAGTAATCATTGAAAATTTTGAAGAATAAAACTAAATAAATCACTGACGTAAAACAAAACAAGTTACATGGCGGTTTAATTGTGCTTTTAATGTGATTTACGTTTCCATGGTTCACAATGCTTACTCGTAGCGACATCTTTACGTACTGAGCATGTTCTTCATTTTCCAATATATGAAACTGAC
Source organism: Phengaris alcon alcon (assembly GCA_037179445.1). Taxonomy (NCBI): domain Eukaryota; kingdom Metazoa; phylum Arthropoda; class Insecta; order Lepidoptera; family Lycaenidae; genus Phengaris; species Phengaris alcon. The sequence goes on along the minus strand of JAYRCH010000155.1, from coordinate 2,147,200 downwards.
CAGACATGGTTCGGCTATCCGATCGCTTCCGAAAACCGCCGAACTGGCTTGTCGGAAATTATTTGTTGCCTATAATCCAAGTAAAAATAATAAGCCGCGAATCTAATAAATCGACGTATGCACATTATGCATTTTGTTTAGTAAGGTTTTATTTGTTTAAATACAAGAAACGTTTTGTGTTTCGCGGGGGCCATATTGCATATTTCATGTGATAAGCATTGTTTACAATTTAATCGCTCCTGTTTATTTATAGTTTTCTTAAAACGATTTTTCATTTTAACATTTGAAAGTGTTTACATTTAACAGTTTCTTACTGAGTTTCTATAATAATTGTAGTGATTTGCTTTCACTAGTGCGTTTGTTGATTTTTTTTAAATGTTATTTGATTGTGAGGTTTGCGTTGATAATATGTGTTTATTAAAAATTAAAAATAACAAGTTCTCACAATTGTCATTCAGTGAAAAGATTTAAATTCTGTCTAAAGGTAGGTGTGTACCCGAGATACAACAATTAAACCAGCAAAAAAATAATGTAACTCGAAAATTATACGTTATACGTTTAGCCAGTTATACGTTTCATAACTTTTAACATGAAGTTAAAAGTTATGAAACGTATAACTGGCTGTGTGGTTGCTTACACACGATTAAATTATATTGTTTTCCTTGCGTATTATTTAATAATTTACATCGGGATATAGTAATCTCAAGTAACCCGAACCTTGAATATTTGAAAATTGAAGCTGACTGACTGGTGAGTAGTTATAATATTTTAAAATATGCTTATTATTTTACTTATTAGAATTTCTTCCGCCGCGACGATCGATCGCTGTTTTGTCTGCGTTGCCGTAGAAGATGTACATGAATAGTAGTACATCAAGACTTGCTCTGTTGGCATGGTTTCGACTTAGAGATCCGTCGCTTGGCTGTAGCTATGCTAAAAATCTATAAACGAAAAAGTTTTTGTGACCGAGTACTTCGCCGCATACCCAGTGTCATAATCCTGTGCACGCCACTGGGTGATGAAAAGTGATCAAATTAATTACATCAAAACGCAATGGGAACATGCACAGTAATATTTTTATTGGCTTTTAGAAAAGTACATAATAAGCCAGGAAATACTGTCATTTTTCATTTATTTTAAATAGGCTTAAATTGTATTATTTAATTGTAAAGAGGCTTATTCTATTGAGCTCTTAATTTTAAACAATTATTAACAAATGTAACTATGGTCTGAAATTCAGTATGCGGCAATCTTATAAAACTAAACATTAACCCTACATCATACAAATTAACTTAAAAAAACTTAAACAATTCTAATCTAAGAGCTTTATACCTTATTACTTCATAAATTTATATACCTATTTATATACCTTCATTCATAAATATTGTCTTTGCAATGGCATATCTACGATCAACCGTTGACGAAATATCATCACAAAGGTGAGATCGTTGAAGAGCATTTAAAACGCTCTTATATACAAAAAATTATGCACGAGTGACTTCATAACAGTTGAAAATGTATGAAGATAAAATATACAAAGTTGATTTTATTATCTTAAATACTGCGTGGTTATATGATTTATGACATTTTATTGTTTCAACAAAAAATGACATAAATCATAGGTACCAAAAAAATTGACGATTTTTAGTCTTGTAACTTTTTTATTTAGCAACTGGTAACTTTCCTTTTTAAATATTTCGGCCCATATTTATGTTGCCTTTCGGATAATAGAAGAATTTTGCTGATTTAAAACAAATGCATGTCATCGTCTTTTTATCCGACTACAGCTAAGCCAAAAGGAAGGGTAATGATTTTGGCAGTCTATGTGTGCATACGTATGTATGAATGTATGTTTTTTCCACCGTAGCACCTAAACTACTAGTCCAATTTTAATAAATGAGGTGTCAATAGATTAATTATAATAGCCCGGGTAACATAGGCTATAAAATTGACGTCGGGTTATAGTTTTTTATAAAAATTGTAGTTATTAAAGTGTCCGTTGTCATAGGATAATGGATACGAATACGTTTTCTGAAATGCCCAAAATAATGACATATAACAATGGCTGAACTAAAGAAAAAGAAAATAACTATTGGTCCACTAGATGGAGCTTTTACGCCTCAAAATGACAATTTTAAGACAGATTTTAAGATTTGACAGTTTTTAAGAACAACTCACTGTCCCAATTCAACACTAATAATATTAGTGGGGAGACTGGGAAATGCGAATAGTTACCAATTAGAATATTATATAATAATATTTAATAGCATTAAACAAACTGTAAAATATTAGTAAGATTATATTATTCACTTTTCCTTACATAAAACGGTTGCCACGGGAAAACAAAATGAGATATAAGCTTACTAGCCAATTGTATACTGCTGTTAATAATAATTGTATATTAGTAAATAAATATGACAGCATAATAAATATAATTGACATTAATAATATTTTAAATTATAAATTATGTAAATTGACATTAGATAGATATTGTCTATCCTTTTATTTTACAAGACTTATAGCAAGTACGCTATTAACTTTTTTATATTTTAAACCAGCCAAGTACTTGGCTAGACAACTAGAAAAGACAACAACTGCTACTATGGAGCAGTTTAGTCATAATAATGACTTATAATAAGACCTTGGAAAATGTACCAAATAATAATAATTTAAATTAGCCTGTAAGACAACAGAGGAAGTCTCTAGCATTGTAGGTAATATAAGTAATCATGAAAATAATATTTTAATTAAAGATAATAAATAATGTAAACTTACGCTGGTGCATCAAAACATATAAGGTATGTCTAGTAAGGAATTAGAAATTGAGTTGTTTTTAAACAATAATTTAGACATTATATGTATAACTGAACATTAATTTAAGAAAAATGAAATTATGTTAAATCTTGGTATGCACCAGCTGGCTAGTTCTTTCTGCAGAGAAAAAGCCATAAGAGGCGGCTCACTTATATTAATTAAGAAGAATTTAAAATATAAAGAACGTAAAGACATAGTAAGCCTCTCTACAGAACGAACAACTGAAATAGCCTGTATAGAGGTGGGATACTTTATTATTATTAGCGTATACAGGCCTCCTTTAGGGTTATACGATTCATTTGAAAAAATAATGGAAACGTTATTAACTAAGATAAGTGTATCTAACAAACATATATTATTGTGTGGTGATTTTAATATAAATATTTTAGAAAGTAATTCCACCACTGTTAGATTTACTTCGTTGTTAAAATCATATAACTTAACTCATTTATTATTTGAAACGACAAGGATCAGTGACAGCTCTGTTACATGCATTGATAACATTTTAACCAACACAGATCCATTACATAAAGAAGTCATTAACATACTGAGCTCTGATCACTGTGGACAGCGGGCCATTTTCCCTATAGATAATAATTGTAAACAATTACACAAGGAAAGAAACACATGTATACCAATAAATGTGAGAAGTTTAGATGTGAATTGTGAGGAAATTATAGCTAATATTGAACATTTAGAGTATCATAGTAGCCCGGATATGTCGTTTGGTAAAATGTTTAAATTAATTAAAGATAAATTTGATACTATTTTCACCTCTAAAACAGTGAGAACAACCAATAAAAGTAAATTCAGTGAATGGGCAACGGCAGGTATTTTAAAAAGTAGATCCAAATAGTATGAACTTTATAATGAAAGAACAATGAATCAAAGTGAAGAATTTAAGAATTATGTAAGGTTATATTCAAAAACATTTAAGCAAGTTTGCTCTGCAGCCAAATCTCTTCACACTAGAAATAGAATTAAGAATTCGAAAAATAAGATTATAAACAACTTGGTAAATCATTGCAAATGAAACTGGAAGAGTCACCAGCCGCACCACATATTTAAAATTGAATATAGATGATAAATTAATTAATTCCGACGGTGAAGTTGCAACTGCTTTTGAGAAATTCTTTGCTGGCTGACAAACTCAGTTCAGCAGCATTTGCAGTAAGTAAGATAAGACAATTTTGAGACGAAAACACAGCAAGGCTTGTATATTCTAGTTACTTCCACAGTATAATGTCCTATGGCATTCTACTGTGGGGAAATGCTGCCGATATAAATACTTTTTTTTTGTGCTGCAGAAGCGAGCTGTTCTCTAAGCTGGCCCCCAACACATCATTAAGATAGAAGTTTAAAGAAACTGGAATCTTAACTGTAGCTTCTCAGTATGTTCTATCAAATGTATTATATGTTAAAAAAAAATTAAACCTATTCAAAAAGAAAAGTGACAACCACGATAGAAATACCCGAAATAAGCATAAGCTTGATGTACCAGTGACTAGACTTAGTAAAGTAAAGAATTCGTTTAAAGACAATAAGATCCCAGAAAGCGTTCAAAATTTGTCAGTCAATAAATTTAATAAAGTAGTTAAAGAACGTTTGTGTGCTAAAGCCTATTTATTATAAAGTTAATGATTTTATGTATGATAGCACACCTTGGGAATGAGGTGGCCCCCTGCAAGACTACTTCAAAATTACATATATTATTGTACTCTTGTTATGTAATTATTAATTAATTACATAACATAACATAACATAGTAATTATTAATTAAATAAAATAAATTATTAATAAAAAAAAACTAAAGCAAGGTGTTGGCCACACTGTACACACACACGGCCACATAAAGTGTTGCAAGGAAAATGCACTTGTGTTACCTAAAGAAAAAGCTATTCGTGGGTCTCATATGCGAATGTTTGCAATGCCCTAATAAAATCCCAACGATTCTGCCACGAATCTGAATTAGTATAGCAGATAGCTGGACAGTACGATATTATCAGTAAATGTGAAAATTTGTGAGGATTGATTGAAAAATTTGAACTATTAAACGGAATTTGATAAAATTTGGTATGGAGGCTCTGGATTAAAACATAGCCTACTTTTTATCCCGAAAAAGTGCAGAGTTCTCGTGGGGTATTCTATATATACTGTATTTACGCGGGCGGACAGAGAAAAGCTTGTATTTAAAAACTAATCGCTTTCGCTCGCATTTCATCTTCTGTTCAGTAGCTTTTGCGTCATCCATCCATCCATCCATCCTCACAAACTTTCACATTTATAATAAATAGGATTAGATGTGATTACTTCAATAAGATACAAGTTACGTAACATTTTTAATATAATACATCTATTTTATGTAATAATAGGTATTTTGTAAACAGTTTGCAGTTTTCATCGGACCTAAAAATCACCACTTTCCTAATAAAGTCAGTCAAATATTTAATCGTAGTGGCAAGATTAATCTCAAGTTAGATTTTATAAAAACCGGAAAAGTACGAGTCGCAAGAATGGTTCTATTCAAAACAGAAAAAAAACAAGTTTGTTGTATGGGAGGCCCACTTAAATATTTCTTTTATTCTGTTTTAAATGTATATTTATCGTTATAGCGGAAACAGAAGTACATCATTTGTTAAAATTTCAACTGTCTAGCTATCACGGTTAAGGAGATACAGCCTGGTGACCGACGGACGGGCAGTAATAGGGTCCCGTTTTTACCTTTCGGGTACGGAACCCTAAAAAACAATCAGAAAATATATTGAACACTGTCGAAGTGGCTGCAGGCGTTTCAGTGTTAATATTTGCAAGTTGTATCATAAGCAGGGATTACCGAGTACAAACTTACCTTCACTACCGTTTAACCTAATTTAAAGGGCAGCTGATGGTGATGATGAATAGATATTAAGAGACACATGAACTAAAGTATACACGGGCACTGTAGAAATTTAAAAATCGCTTATTCTCGTCTCATCCCTACTGTGTAGCTGATGAAAACAAAAGCGTTCGGATTTATTCATAACAGCAGGTATTGTAGCTAGGTTTAACCCTGGCATTTGAAATAATTTTCTTTGTAAAATTATCATCATACTCAGCTAATTCATATATTTGATCTGTATTCTAATTAACTAGCTTTTGCCTGCGGCTCCGCCCGCGTGAATACCGTATCACACAGGAGCACTGTACTTTTTCGGGATAAAAAGTACTGTGTACGTTTCGGGATAAAAGTATGTGTTAATCCAGATTCTAGAGCTTAAACTATTAACCTTACCTAATTTCATCGAAATCCGTTCAGTAGTTTTTGCGTGAGAGCGCGTTGTAACTCACAAGCAAACATCCATCCATCCATCCTCACAAACTTTCACATTTATAATTGTAAGCAGGGATAGGATAGTAGTACGATATTATTAATAATAGGACAACACCTATATATTGCATTGAACCTAATTTATACTCAACCGTCGTTGAAATTTTCGTTTCGACGGTCTTTGGCCGCCCTTGCGTCATGCATATGCATTTTCCTTTCGAATTTCTTGAAATATTAGTTTAGTATGTAAATGAATATCAAAATAATATAATAGACCCCTTTTATGGTATACCTGATGCCGCCAACGTTCAGAATTATGCGGTTCTCCCCATCCATATCTGCTTAAACCCCGTCACACATCACTATCACTGGCCTCATAGAAACTGCTAGAACGTAAAAACTTTCAATCGAAATTAAAAACAAACATTCGAATATTACGCGCGTAACGATTCCCGCGCGCGGCGATCGTACAACATGGCAGCCACTAGGATACTGAGGAGGCTGGCTGGCAGTGATGCCAACTTTGGAGTATTTACCCTTCGTTTTGGAGAAAAAAAAATATGTAAAAAAAATTGTATACATTTTGTAAGCGTTTTATTTACTTTCTCAAAGTTTCAGTAGTATTCAAAATAAATTTCCAAATAACTTAAATGTTCTGCAACATTATTTTCATTCTTAGCTTATCTAATTAACTATTATGTGTGGTAGGTATAAATTTAAAATATTTCATAACAAAAATCAAGGGGGAATTTCAAGTAAGTACCTAATTGTTGCGTTTTTAGAGGTTTTTGGGATTTCCGATTTAAGTTTAGGGACAAATGTTTTTGAAAGTTCGCAACACTTCGCAGAGGAGAGGGTTCGCTACCCCCACCTGTAGCCAACGCACTGCAGTCTCCGCTCAAGTTTGAAAACTTACGCAAAACCCGGCTGAAATATTAATATTTCGTAAACGCGCACACGAGGCTCTAATTCCACAAATCATGAGTTATGGACGCGTAAAATCGGAAGCTATTCTGTATAATATTCTGTATATTCAGGTATTTCTATGAAAGATTAAAAATAGCCTTACTTACACTATAGAAGTAATAGAAATCGGGATACACTGTATGTTACAAATTACAATGGAACACATTTTGTACCAGATGTATGTGGGCTGCGACTTCGTTAGCCCAAAATGGAAATCTGTCTGTCCCGGGAATAACTTTCACTTTTCCGGGATTAAAGTGGCCTATGTAACTAATAACGATCATATAATTTTTGGCAGTTTTTATTTACCTAAAAAAAATTGGAACTACCTGAGCTCGCCATAGTTGCAGACTGAGTTTCAAGGACAATCCTAATACTATTATAATTGTGTAAGTTTGTGAGGATGTATAGATGGATGGATGTTTGTTAGTTTTTCACGCTAAAACTACTAAACGGATTTTGATAAAATTTGGTAAGGTAATAGTCTGAATTAACACATAGTCTACTTCTCATCCCGAAAGAGTATAGTCATCCGGTGGGATACTGTATTTACGCGGGCGGAGCCGCGGGCAAAAAAAATTATACCTAAATTGCCACCAGCTCCATAATTTTGTAGTCAATAAAATTCCATAAACGTCAAACAGCTGGCAATGATGCAATATTCCATTGCAAACTTTTATTGGAATAAAAAAGTTGATCGAAAAGCCGAACGCTTTGATTGGTGTTCATTAAATGCAAATATGGAACGAAAATTCTTCTTCCTCGACCTACATTCTTTTAATTTTCAAATGCTATTGAATTTTGCTGCGTGTTTGTAATGAACCTTTTCACCGTGGGGGAGCCACGCTCGAGCGGAGGAATGCGAAGGTCTCACAGAAAATGTGCGTTGTGTTTCGCCAAGTACCGGAGTAGGATACTGGAGGCCCAGGGAACGTTTGGGGCATTAAAAGTATCATCAGGCGATCCGTCTGATCGTTTCACGGTGCACCTATACCATAAATTTATAATATCATAAAATGTTATGGTGTGTAGATATTATCTCATGCTTTGACTTAGAGGTTATATTGTGAACTAGCTTTTTCCCGCAGCTTCGCCCGCGTGGGAGAGTGTTTGTGGCAAAAAACTTCTTCTGCAAATATACCTGCAATATAGTAATAGCACAGAGTAATATTATAATCTCCTAGATATTATAATCTCCTGGATGCGGATAATTAAATTGTATTCGTCTAAATATCTTCTGAAAATATCACAGTATTTCTATCACCTATCCCTAAAAAATAGACATATCTACGCCATCGCGGACTTTTCTGTAGATCTGTAAAAGGAGAAACAATCCCACCATACATCATTTTGTTATATACTCAAACGGGTTAGGTGAGGCAGCGTTTTCGATAAAAGTTCCCAGACGGCTTGATTTTTTCCGACACCTTCAACAATTATCGTCATAAATCAATCAATTTCCACAAAACCTTAACAAAATATTATCGACCTAAACCTTCCTAAGGAACCACTCTGTCGGTAAATGTAAACGGCATGAAAATCCTTTCAGTTGTTTTTGAGATTATCGCGAACATACAGACAGACAGACTCGGCGGGGCACTTCCCACCAATTTTCAGCTAAATCGGTTCAGCCGTTCTTGAGTTATACATAGTGTAAGTAACATGACTTTCTTTTATATATATATATATATAAACGGGACCATATTACTATTCCGCCCGTCTGTCTGTCACCAGGCTGTATCTCAATTCTTATTCTCATGAACCGTGATAAACGGCCGTAATGGTTCCGTACCCAATGGGAAAATCGGGCCCTATCGGGCGCAGTCTCTCTGTCCATCCGTCCAATCGTCCGTCTGTCTGTCACCAGGCCTGTACCTCAAAAACCGTGATAGCTATACAGTTGAAATTTTTACAGGTAATTTATTTTTGTTGCCGCTATAACCACAAATACTAAAAACATAATAAAATACATATTTAAGCGGGGCACGCATACAACAAAATATGCCGTTTGTACGGATCCATTTGCGCGTAAGTCCGACTTGTACTTGGCCGGTTTTATTATGTTATCTTTTAGATTTATCTGTTTTTTGTTTATGCTCGCAGGACCAAGGGCGCCATTTTTTTATTATTTTATGAAAACAGGTCGCCTAATGGACGCAGAAATAAAAAGTGCTTGGTGTCATCTAGTTCATAAAAGGTATTTTATGTTATGAAGGATATTTGTACGTTTTCGATATTTGATGGCCAGTAGTAAGTATTCTTAACATGTTTAGAAGTGGATAATGGATGTGTAATGCCCAGTTTCTGAGCATTTTGTCGCTTTTGATTGGATGACGCAAACGTGCTAACCAATCAATAACGCTATTGAATAGATAAACTATAGACAAAGAACCTAAGAAACTAGGCATTAATAAGGGCGTAGTTTGTGGACAAGGAATAGAAAATGAGGTTTTCTTTTCTCCGCTACATTGACTAGTAGATACATAAAATTAACTATTATATGAGCAGCAAAATGTTCTTACAAGAGTGCTGAATCAAAATGAAAAAAATTCAAATCACAGAATAATATCGCGGTATAAGAGTCGGATGAGCGTATCTAAATTTTCTCAAATTTTACAGGAGAGCAATAAAACAGCGAAAATTTGCCGAAACAAACTTTGAGAACTTTTTAACAGCAGCATATATACTGATAATATGTTGGTTGGTTGGTTGGTTGTATATATATATGTTTAATTGAAAATGGTATTTATACATATTCGTTTTTTTGGAATTTGTGATATATTGAAATATTGTTACGTCGTTTTGGCATAACGTTTAAGTACCACACACTCAGGTCCATTCACAAAAAATGTTTTTGTTTTTTTTTGTACATACGTTCATCTGGTTCTTATACCGCGATTAAGTATCTAAGAATAGACGAGAATCTGAGAATTGCCTATTAGGTGTACCTTTTGATTGTAACAAAATTGTACTTAAATACATTACCTAGCTGGGTAGGTTAAGTTACTACGAGTACTGCTAGGTAATGTATTTAATAATTGTAATGTAAAGTAGGTACTCCTACTTTTTTGGGGTTCCGTACCCATAGGTAAAAACGGGAACCTATTACTGAGACTTCGCTGTCCGTCTGTCTGTCTGTTCGGTGTATCTCACAAACCGTGATAGCTAGACAATTGAAATTTTCACAGATGATGTATTTCTGTTCCAACACATCAAACTTTTTTTTTTGCCATGTTTTGCTCGATATTAATATAAGTGCTCGATGTAAGTAGTAATAGTTGTATAGATAATCTTTCCTGTGCGAGTCCGACTAGCACTTGGCCGGTGTTTGTAATTAATAGGTGTTGGTGAACACATAATGTTAGTGTCATGCTAACTAAGTGCTTTCGAGTAGGTAAGTGATACATTTTAAGGTTTTAATGGGACCCATTATAATTTAAAAGCACTTAATAATATGTAATGACAACTCAAGTAGATTCTAGACCTGTGAATCTAATATCATATTATCTATTATTCTAATTTTTAATATATAATTAAAGGGCTACTTTTATTTACGAAATAATAGATAGGTTTTCCCGTTCGTTCCACGCAAAAAAAAGAAACGTGCATTTGTTTTCAATCAGCAAAATTCCTAATTTTTCCGAAAGGCAACATAATTATGGTACGAAAAATGCAAAAAGTACGGTAATCAGTTGCTAAATTAAAACGTTACAGGACTAAAAAACGAAACGAAAAGAATTTTTATTATGATTCAAAACGAAAATTACTGTTCAAATCCTTATGTTATTTGTGACATTTCTTGTCAAAACAATGATATACATAAACGCAGTATTTATGTTAGTAAAATCAATTTTGTATTTATCTGCATACATTTTCAACTGCTGTGACGTCCCTCGTGCATCATTTTATGGAGGTATATGTACTAGAGTGTATTTAATGCTCTCCAACGATCTCACTTTTGTGATGACTGTATTTCGTCAACGGTTTATTTCCTTATATCTCCATATGCCATTGCAATGACAATATTTCCTGGCGTATTATGTATTTTTCGAGAAGCCAATAAAAAAACTGTGCATGTTCCCCATTCACACGAAATCGTGCTTTCATGTTTTATACTATATGAAACGTATTCATGTTTTACACTAACTTAGAACCCTTCTCTCACCTTCGTTTAACAAACAAGTTAAAGTATCACCTGTTGCTCAAGTACTCTTGTCCTCCCACGAGTCGTGAGTGGGAAGTTTTTTATTTTATGTACGTATAATACTTTATTTCTTAAACTCACCCTGTAAACATTGCGTTGTATTTCATCCGACTACGTCGAAGCCAAAAGGAAGGGTAATTGATTTTGGCAGTCTATTTATGTTTGTTACGGGTCTATGTTACTTTACTTTTAGTCGGATTATTGTTTCGTATAAAATATTATACTTAAAAGAAGCTAACAAGCTTGTAAATATAATATACTAGATGTGGCCCCCGACTTCGTGCGCGCAAAAGGAAATCACGCGGATATGCAAAGAAACATATGCTTCCTCTTTATCATATTAAGTGTGGAAATTTTAAAGTTATCAGAATCTCGAAAACGGCTTCAACAATTTGCATGAAATGCAGAGAGTTTTGGGGGTAAAAAATCGATCTAGCTAGGTCTTATCTCAGAGAAACCGTGAATTATTGAGTTTTCATATACTTTTTACAGCGTTGTGTAATAAGTTATGAGTTATTTTGTTTTCTTAATTGTCAAAGCGCGTGGCTAAGCTACGTGTACGTTGGATTTTTTGCGTTGTCGAAAAATTGGTGTCTGGGGTTCGAGTCCCGGTCAGGCTAATATTTTTATGATTCATATCTTTAACATCTATCGCCATCTGTTAATTTTTTCCGTACTACTAGAACTCTGAGCAGTAGGTAGATTCCCCCTACTTAAATCTTACAATAATACAGTTAAATATTACACTAATACAGTTTCAATTCAGTCTCGATACGTGAAAACAGCAAAATGGTATTCTCGTAAACGTCAAACCAACGTTTACCGCGTTATAATTGGCCCAAAATCCAAAAATCACTTTATGATATCAAGACGATTCATTTACAGTTCATAAAATAACTTGAAAGTCCAACGGCCGAATACTGAAACGCTAATCAAAATTAAGAGTATTCACAGGCTGTCGCTGTCTCTGCTAGCCGAAAAGACAAGGACAGCATGTGACTTGAGCGTCGCCTAATTTAACTATCGTTCCACTATTCGGCCTAAGTTAAATAAGAGAATTGGGTTTCTGACCTCGGTACTGCTACCTGGCTACCTGGGAGGTAGGTACCTAGATAATTATAGTATGTGTAGCGAAAGGTTATGTAAAGATTCCACAAATGTTTTTACACCAGAAAAGATTTAAATGCAATGGTAGTCAATAGCATTAGGAGAAAGTTACATATTCGTTACAAAAAAGGAGACCAATTGCGAGTCGGACTCGCGCACGAAGGGTTCCGTACTAAACGTCAAAAATCACGTTTGTTGTATGGCAACCCCTCTTAAATATTTATTTTAGTCTTTTTTAGTATTTGAGGTTATAGCGGCTACAGAAATACACCTGTGAAAATTTCAACTGTCTAGCTATCACGGTTCATGAGATGCCTGGTGACAGACATACGGACGGACGGACAGCGAAATCTTAGCAACAGGGTCCCGTTTTTACCCTTTGGGTACAGAACCCTAAAAGGCTAGTTTTAACCACCTGGGACCGTAAAGGGTAAAGGGACGAAGCAGAATTAATAATAGGTCTTTACCTATGAAATTGCCGTTCTGCAGTACTGGCCATTTCAAATCAAAATAATTTTTGTTTGGCTAAGAATTCTACTTTCAAATTAATTTTATTTTACAAACATGGAATTCTTTTTCCAAAAGTAGTCATTTGTTTATTGATTAGTGTTACATTTTCATCGCATTTCAATCTTTTTCGTCATCATGGATACATTAAAAATTCGAGTAATTATGGTATATGAGTTCTGTCGTGGCAGCAACGCGGCACAAGCGGCACGCAACATCAACGACGTTTACGGAGCTAACACTACAAACCAACGCACCACCTGTTATTGGTTTGCTCGCTTCCGTTCTGAAAATTTCGTCCTGAAAAATGAACCTCGCGGTCGTCCGAAGACTTTGGTCGACAATGACGAATTAAAGGTGATCGTGGAAGCTGATGATACACAATCTACGGATGAATTAGCAGCAGCTTTCGACGTTAGCGTCAAAACAATATTGGTCCATTTGCGTCAAATTAGCAAGGTAAAAAAGCTTGATAAATGGGTGCCCCACGAACTCAATGATCGCCAGCGCGAAGTACGCGTCGAGACGTGCCTTGCACTGCTCAACAGACACACAAATGAAGGAATTTTGAACCGCATTGTTACCTGCGATGAAAAATGGATTCTGTTTGATAACCGCAAGCACTCACCAAGTTGGTTGAATCTTTCGAAAACTTAACCCTAGAAAAGTGATGGTCACTGTTTGGTGGTCTAGCGCCGGTGTGATTCATCACAGCTTCTTACCAAACGGGGTGAGCATTACTGCAGATGTGTACTGTGAAGAACTGAACACAATGATGGAGAAGCTGGCACATCTCCAACCAGCATTGGTCAATCGCTCGTCTCCGCTGCTCTTGCACGACAACGTGCGACCTCATACTGCACAGCAGACGGTCTCCAAGTTGCAAGAACTGGGGTTGGAAGCTCTCCGTCATCCGCCCTACTCACCAGACCTTGCGCCTACAGACTACTACTTTTTCCAGAATTTGGATAACTTCCTGGCGGGAAAAAAATTCAATACCCGAGAGGCAGTACAAAATGCCTTTGAAGAATTTGTTGCCTCCCGTCCAGCTGATTTCTTTAAGAAGGGCATCAATAAACTGCCACTGCGTTGGCAAAGATGCATTGATTGCATGGGTGATTACTTCGATTAATACAAATAAAAAATACATGAAAAAAATTCGTTTAAATTTTTTCATACAAAACGGCAATTTCATAGGTAAAGACCTAATATGTTAAGTATATTAAAGCCATATATAAAAAATCATGCCTTCTCTTTCATAAATACGAAGAACGAGAGAGATAACATGATATTTAACCCAGGGTTAACTTTAACCCAGATCTGCGCAAGTGGACCAACACATACAACTTATTCTTTGACATCACCAAAAATAACCATAGAAAACTTAGATTGTGCATGATTCACGTTTAAAACCGTCTATCCGTCATTATTAATAACAACAATAAATGTAATACAAGAAAATAAATAGACGCAAAAGAAACTATCCAAACGCATCTGTGATAGCAGACAGAGCATTTACTCGTATTGCGTTTATTTTTATACCCGATGAAATAAAGTTTTATAGTAAATATATTTATAGTGCGGACCTTCACTATTTATTGACTGTGCTTCAGTTTTGACATTACACTTTTTATATTATATATATTGAGTGAAGTAATGATTGATGATGGGGGTTTCGATTCGAATCCCGCCAAGGAATACCTGCAGTGACTGTATTCACAATTCCCATTCGACTCGGATTAGAAATACATTACGCGCGTTTATTCAACGCTTAGCGTGGCAAGTGTTTATTTGCCTACGTTTGGCGCGGCAAGTGTTTATTGGTCAACGCTTAGCGTGGCAAGTGTTTATTGGCCAACGCTTAGCGCGGCAAGTGTTTATTAGTCATCGCTTAGCGCGGCAAGTATTATAATTAGGAAGACAGATTTTTATGGGTCCCGACGGGTTAGAAACGCACTGTTTTTTTTTTCTTTTCAGTTTTTACGCAGTCGGGTTTTTTCGTTTTTTTTCATTAATTTATTTTATTTTACTCTTTTTACTTTTTGTTTGTCTTTGTCTTACCTCAAGACCATTTGCAGTCAACAGAACTGCAGCAATATCAGTTCTGGCAAGCCTTTATGTGAGAATCGTTACTAACCAACTTTAAATCGTTATAGATCCTAAACGGTAATTCTGATTGAAAAACGATATGAGAAACCTAAAAATTATTTTTAGGTACCTACGAGGGCTGCACTAAAAGTATCGGTAATGGAATATTTCCACTGTTCCTGTCATATTAAAATCTTTTTAATTAAAAACTACTTGGTTTTAAAAATCGAATACCGTTTATTTATTTAAAAAAAGATTCTCGGTCTTGTCACAAGGTCTTGTCAAACTTGTTTAGTCGTTGAGAAAATGGAATTAACTCGAGAAAATTCTAGAGCGATGATTTATTATGACTTTCGAAGTGGTTTAACACAAAAACAGTGTGTTGACCGGATGATTTCTGCATTTGGTGATGAAGCCCCATCCAAAACCTCAATTTATCCTGGTTTGCTGAATTTCAACGTCGACGTGTCAAGCTCAGTGATGATCCCCGTCAAGGTCGTCCAAAAACTGCAGTCACCCAAGAAAACGTTGATGCTGTGCGTAAGCTGATTGAGGAAGATCGACATGTGATATACCGCGAAATTCAGGCCACTTTAGACATTGGCATGAGTCAAATACAAATAATCTTGCATGAACAATTAGGTGTAAAAAAGTTGTTTTCCCGATGGATACCGCATTTGCTCTGTGAAGAGCAAAAAGCGGCTCGCGTTACTTGGTGCGTCAGAACTCTCGAAAGATTCCACGCAGGATCCTCAAATGCTGTATACAACATCTATACAATATCTGTGACAAATCCTGGATATACGCGTACGAACCCGGAACAAATAACCAGTCACGAGTTTGGGTGTTCGAAAATGAGTTAAAGACAACAAAAATTGTTCGTTCACGGAGTGTTGCAAAAAAAATGGTGGCCACGTTTGTCTCCAAAACCGGCCATGTTGCGACTATTCCTCTTGAGGGACAAAGAACGGTTAATGCAGAATGGTATGCTAACATTTGTTTGCCACAGGTCGTTTCTGAACTCCGTAAAGAGAACTGCAACCGCCGCATCATCCTCCATCACGACAATGCGAGTTCTCACACCGCGCACAGAACAAAAGAGTTTTTAGAGCAAGAAATCATAGAATTATTAGACCATCCGTCGTACAGCCCCGACCTAAGCCCTAATGATTTCTATACTTTCCCTAAAATAAAGAATAAATAGCGTGGTCAGAGATTTTCATCACCTGAAGAAGCTGTGGACGCCTACAAAACGGTCATTTTGGAGACCCCAACTTCCGAATGGAATGGTTGCTTCAATGATTGGTTCCATCGTATGGAAAAATGTGTCAAATTTCGCGGAGAATACTTCGCAAAGCAATAAATACATTTTTAAATAGTAATGTTGTGTCACTTCCTTGATTCCCGAAATTTTCAGTGCCGTCCTCGTATTCAATGAAATGAAATGCACCTAATCAATGTAGGTACACTTGATATAGTTCGTCGATTTTTTTTTTTTTTTTTTTCGCATTATGGCGTCCAAAATCGGCCATTTTGATTTTTTCAATTTTTTATGATTTCTATGACATTGGCGCCGTGATAATGAATCAAGCGACGTAAAATTTATCAATATCGGCCCACGCTTTTGGTCTAAATAGTGCCACAAAGGTCCAAACATACATACATACATACATAATAGGTACATACATACATGATACATTTATATATTATTATTATTATTATATGTAATGATTTTAAAATATTTTAAATTATTTGATGCAATTTGAAATAACATTTACAATAAGTTGTGATTTTTAATATTTAATATTTATTTATCACACATACATAGACTGATAAACACATTACCCTCCTTTAGTAAAAATTAATGGCTTGTACAGAATCCTCTGCTTAAATATTAGGTCCTTACATATGAAATTGGAGTTATGTTGTACTGGCCACTTTGATCTCAAATATATATTCTTTGGTTAGCAATTGCAATTTAAAATGTATACTGCTATTTACTCATGAATTTGTATTTCAAAAACCGTAATTCATTTGTTTTTTCCTCTTTTGGTTTTTTCTTTGCGACACTCTGTTTTCAAAATGGAAAACTTGAAATATCGTATTAATTTCGAGTACGAGTTCCACCGTGGCACCAGTGCTGCAGAAACGGCTCGAAGGATTAATGATGTGTATTGCGGCGGTGTCGCAAAAGAAAACACAGTGCGTTTTTGGTTCCAACGTTTTCATTCTGGAAATTTCGACCTGCAGAACAAGCCCCGTGGACGGCCGCAGTACAAAGTTGATAATGAAGAATTTAAGGCTATTGTGGAAGCGGATCCATCGCAAACCCCGTCCGAATCCACTCCACGTAGCTGCAGGCTGCGATGTTAGTAATAAAGCTGTTTTAATCCACTAGAAGCAAATTGGGAAGATGAAAAAGCTTGAAATGTGGGTACCTCATGAATTGAGTGCAGCAAACCGACAAATGCGCGTCGACTGCTTCGTTATATTACTTAACCGGCACAAAAATGAAGAGATTTTGTTATGAAAAGTGGATCCTGTACGATAATCGAAAACGCTCATCGCACTGGCTGAACCAGCCAAAGCCTGCCCCAAGCGAAATTTGACTCAAAAAAAATTACTTGTGAGCGTTTGGTGAATTAGTGCCGGTGTCGTTCACTACAGATTTCTTAAATCTGGTCAGACGATTACGACAGATGTCTATTGCCAGCAACTGCAAATCATGAGCTAGCTAACTGCTAAACCCGAGGTTGGTCATTCGCTCTAGGCCACTGCTGCTTCAGGACAACGCTAGACCACACACTGCACAACAGACGGCTACCAAATTAGAGGAGCATCAATTGGAATGTCTAAGACATCCACCGTACTCCCCGGACCTTGCTCCAACAGACTACAATTTTTTTTTTAAATTTGGATAACTTCTTGCAAGGGAAAAAATTCAACTCCGATGGAGCAGTCCAAAGCGCCTTCAAAGATTTTATGTATTTCTGTCCGAATGGTATTTTTCGTTAAGGAATCAATAAACTACCTATGAGATGGCAAAAGTGCATAGATAGCAATGGTATATACTTTGATTAAATAAAATATATATTATGCTTAAAAAAATCGACTTTATGACTTTATTTATCCTTTACAAAACCCCAATTTCATATGTAATGACCTAATAATAAAAAAAAACTTCATGTACCTACAGATTTTTCAGATTATTTTACCTGCGCTGAATGTACCTGAATTTACTTCGTGAGTTGCTGATTGGATTAAGTATTTCAACTTAATCCAATCAGCAACTCACGAAGTAAATTCAGTGACTTTTAAAATATTCCTAATATTTAAATTTCTTTCGTTATTTAAGTAACCTCCTTTTGGAAAACCATTTCAAGTCAAATATTATGATGGAAGTTTTTAATGTGATTATTTTTGTCATAATTTAATATAAAAAAAATTGTATACTCACCATCGAACTGAGTTGGCTTTTGGTTTGCGATTTAATAAGCTAACTATAAAAACCTCCATGTCACTTTCTGATTTCCTTATTTGGATTTACGAATTGTAGGGGAAACCGGGAACAATTGATCCCCTTTTTGTTTTTTAATCCTAGTTTTCTTCATATAGGTCCTATATGAAAAAAATGGCACCGGAATACGTGTAATTTATCTGACTACAAGAATCTCTAACAACCTATAGAATATCAGTGAACAAAAAACTAACTTACGAATACATTCTGGTCCGGTAGGTCACAATGGTCAATGTATACGCCTATACAATAGAATCCCAGAACACGTTCAAAATATTTCCATTAATAAGTTTAAAAAAGTAGTTAAGAAATGCGTTGGTGTGCTAAAGCTTATTATAGGGTCAATGATTTTATTGACGATCGGAATAGGATGGCCACCTGCACGGCTGCTTCTATGTACTACTATAATATGTATCTGACTTTTGTTAATATTATACAGACTAAGTTTACATAATGTAAAGAGATATTTTTTTTTAAAGAACAATCTTCCATCCTTTTGCTAAAAGATGGCCCCGCGCGAGTTTCTTACGCCGGTTCTTCTCGCCGGGCTAGTTCCCGAACCGGTGGGAGGCATCACGTAGGGACAATGCCGTTAGCGTTGTTTTATATCCTATATGGACATGAAACTTTTTTGATTTTGATTGATACTCAGTAGATAGTTCATTAATATAAATAAAAACCTATTTGCGGTGAACAAATTTGTTTTCCAGCGTTGAAACCAAAAGATAGGCTACATACATACATTTAACAGAACATGTCTATGCTACTAAAGAGATTAGCGGAAAGCCGTTGGATGCGGAAGGCAGGGGACCGGGTATGGTGCTGCGAAATGGGAAAGGCTCATGTCCAGCAGTGGACGACTACGGGTTGATGATGATGATGATGATGATGATGTCTATGCTTGAAACCGAAAATCTTCATACCTTTTATTTTAAAACTGCATTATCATTTTTGGAAGTGCTTCTTTATTACATCTGTGTATCATATTTTGCAATGTTATCTAAAGCGAAGATAGATTTACTTAACATGTCGAAATCGTTTATCTGTACATATCTAAAGCTGTAGCTACATTTGCACAAAGGAATTTTTGTGATCTTTGGGTTTCTAGAAAATTTTAGTTTTTCGTAAATCGATTCTCACCTGCGCGCTGCGCGCTTAGCATGACGATCCGAAGAAATAATTTTAAAGAAGAAATATTCTACCCGAAATATGTCGTTGCAAAATAGTTCTTAGTCCATGGTAACAAGGTCGTAAATAGAAGTCAACGTTTCTAAATAGCCATATTTTTAAAGTGGCTGCCGGGAAATCTTCTGTCAAAAACGAACAAATATTCAAGTAAATGACTGAACTAACTATTTAACTATTTGTCTAGGAGCGCCATGATGTGGAGTAGTTGACATTATTGTAAGACTGTCAAAAGAGGTGATTTCGTGAGCTCATGCTCGGGAAGAAAAGAAATGTGGTTTCTCATAACGACGATGCATCGACCTTGCTGCTTCACAATAAGACCTATTTTGCCCGAATGCTATAAATGTTTCTTCAATCTTTTGCCGATTCTTCAGTGTTTCTAGGGTGCGCATGCTAGGCCTGCTGATGATGACTTTGCCGAAACCGGTCGTGTAATTTATTGATATTAATGTAAAATACCTACTAAAGTGGAAACTGTGCAAGGAGTTCTGAATATTTTACTGTGATAATAATATTTTTCCAAAGAAAAACTAATTTAAAAGGTAAGAGTAACTCTTGCTTCGTTTCCATGATTTCTTATTAGTTTCTTTCATGCGTATTTTCTTGTTTACTATTTTGTATTTTGATGAAAAATTTATATACGTAAGTTCCTCCAATCAAACCTAAATCCTATCACTGTAGTGTGCGCTAACCTTAACACTTATCTCCTACTGCTGCGACCAGTCTCCCAGCACCTATGGTAGTGACCACCAGCTACAATGTATCGGTTCCTCTTCATCATCACCGCGACCTTCGCCTTCGGATACCCACAGTACTATGAGACGCAGCACTTCAAAGTTGGCATCGAATATGACAGTATGTATTATTTTAACCTTCGACTTTTCATTGAATAAGTCCTACTACTATTATAAATGTGAAAGTTTGCGAGGATGGGTGGATGTACGGATGAATTTGGATGGATGTATGTATGTTGCTTTTTCACGCAAAAACTACTGAACGGATTTTGAAGAAATTTGGTATGGTAGTAGTAGTTAAGGCTTTCGATTAACAAATAGGCTACTTTTTATCCCGAAGAAGTACATTGTTCCCGTGGGAAACTGTATTTACGCGGGCGAAGCCGCGGGCAAATCTAGTTACTTCTATAGTAAGAGATGGAATGATTTCAAAAAGTGGGGCAAACATTCCTGGTTTTCCCCTACTCTATAGTTTACTCAAATTATAATTCCTAAATATTTCCTAAATATTTGCAGTTTATGTTACAATTTTTACTGATACACATTTTATGATAGTTTAATTTGTCATGTATCCGTTTTTACCCGACTACGGCAAAGCCAAAAAGGAGGGTAATGATTTTGGCATGATCATGATGATCTATGTATGTATGTTTGTTCCACCGTAGCGCCTAAACTACTGGTCCGATTTTAATAAATGTGTCAATAGATTCCTAATAATGGCCCGGGTAACATAAGTAATATATATATATATATATATATATATATATATTATTTTATGCATCCCTCAATTTGTCTTCAGTTATAAAGTAGCTTGCAAACCATATTTCTAAAACTGCAAATATTATTACGTTTGAAGCGAGTCCATTCCCTAGAACACTGTCGTAATAAAACTTGCCGTGTTCGATCACAATATGGAGAAATTGTTTTCATTGTTCAATATTTTGGTATGTTTATTGGAATTTCTTATCTTTTATCAGTTGTGATATCGTGAATTCGCTATAAGAATCCTTGAATGACAAGTGTCTAGGCCCTAGGGAGTTTATTTGTTGGTATAAACTGTTTTTTATGGAATAAACTTGTAAATAAGCTGACATATTGCCTGATGTGATAACTGCTGCGCTTGAACACCCGCAGATCGCAATACATGAGGATCCACGAGTGCGTTGTCGATCTTTGAAACAGCATCCTCCCATGAGCCTGGGGTGCCGTCTCTCGGCGTAACAAAATGCTATATCAGGCCAGGTTTTTGGGAGACCGTGATATTCAGTTGAGTTGGCCCATTCGGGCCGAAGCATGGCTTCAAATAGAACATGTTTTACTTACATAACTAGAATTTAAGAAAAGTTCTTGTTTGTCGAAACATTTCAGATCTTGCCTTTGTCGATATTTTGTACCTTACAGGGCTTCTTTTCAAAGGTTTCGTTTACTTTTGACGTGATTTAAATTTTTTTTTATATTTAAGACGCTATTTTCGCTTGTTTTGTTTTCATAAGTTGAATTTCTTGGCCACAATTTTTTGGTGAGTTGTACATTTATGTTAGGGTCATTTCAGACCGAAACGAAACGATACGCGACATAGCGCTGCATTTTTAAGATCGCTATTCGAAATGGAACTTTATTCATTACATAAGAAGATACACGTTTCATTGTAAGAGTTCGAATGTCACATTGCACCGCGCTGCACAGCCCATGTGCAGTGTATGATGTCATATGAACCGTGTGGCTTATTGTGTAGTGAATAAAGTTCAATTTTGAATAGCTACCTTCAAAATGCAGCGCCGCGTAGCGTCGCGTGTCGTCGCGGCGTGAACTGACCTTTAGACGGATAAAAGAACACTGCTCGGCCTAGACTCGAGCAGTGTTTCTTCATAATTCATTAACTACTTTATGAACAAGATATCTGGACGGCATTTTTGTCCGTGGATGGGAATTGAATAAAATCGTGTATCAGCAGATGCCTAACTACATGCGTAACACGGTCTATGTCCAGTATCCTATTCAAGTTTACTAGAGGTAGAGGTCGCTCTGTGTCCAAAATTCGCCCATTAAAATTCATATAATTTTTAAATTTTAACAATACAAGAGTTCTTTTGCCTCTTAGAAAGAAAAAAATGTTGTGACAGCTGGACAAGCGTCACCGTGTAACAAAAATGAATCTATCAAACGCGCGGTAGTGTGTGTTAATGATCTGAAATAGTGTGTTACTGTTGTTTTTATTAATTTTATGTCTTTCTTAGCATTATTCAAAAAATTAGCTTTCTGCCCACCTCCACATAAACTTTAACTGTGCCAAACATCGTACTCCTCTGTTCGCACGATTCTCGCAAAACTGTACTTAAAAGTTTTTCCTTCAGGTATCATCAATGGGTTAAACGCCGGCGACGACGCCGCCGCCTGCAATAAGTCGGCGCGCCGCCCTGCCAGTTACCACCCACGGGCGCTCACATCTATCATCAGCTATTCTAATCATCTTCATATTTCAATTTCAGATTCCCTGCCGATGAGCGGAGGCTCCGACCGGTATCGCCACAAGAACAATTTCGACCCATTCTTCGTCACCGTCACAGCCTCTGCTAAGGTAAAGGTTCTGGCTTAATAATAATTATGCCCGTAAAAAACATCTTAGATTGATAGATACCAGTGGCGAGGGGTTCCAATAACTCCATTCCTATCAGCTTCACTTACCACTTACCTTTTGAAGACCCTCATCCAAATCCCTACCTATTATACAGGCTAGGGAGAACCAGCCATTGCTACTGATAGATATGGAAAATTGCAAGTGTGTTATATTAAAGGACTAGTCCCGCATCTTCGTTTATGTAGAACTGTTCGGAAACGGAACCCGATTGTTTATCGGAACTGCTTGACAATTCGGGGGTTACTTAAAATATTTAATTTTGTTTACTAACTTTGGCATACTATGTATGTATCTATGTTTGTTCACGTTAGCACCTAAACTACTGGTCCGATTTTAATGAATTTCGGAGTCTATTATATAGTATTCTATTCTATAGTTTTTTTTTAATAAAAAATGTAGTTCGGTATTGAAGTTAGGTCAATTCAAAATAATAATATAAATAGGCTGAAACTGAACAGAATATGAAGAGTTAACAGCAGCACATGCGCATTGGCATTAGGCAAAGACGTCTTTCTATTGTCCTGCAAACTTGTCCAGAAAGGCTACGTAGTCTCGTACGTGGAGATCTCGGCCACTGCGGACGTGACGGGCGAGGTGAACTTCACGGTGGTGTACGGGCGAGCCGGCACCCGTGACCTGGTCTTCCAGCTGGTCTCCAACAACAGCCAGTTCCTGAGCTACAGCTACATGGCGTACGGGATACGGGAGGAGGAGTATAAGAAAGTAAGTGTGAGGAGTCTTTAAGACTGCGTGTTCTTAGGGAATAAAATAAAAATTTGAGTAATCCACCTCATTTTCAAGTAAGCGAGCTGATGATGATGAATTATAGCTAGAACACTCACGATCACGTCAGCGTTCTTACAAAGAAAAGTAGTAATTCAAAATCGACTCATCCATTTCGGTGCTACGAATTATGATCGCGGCATCGTAATTCGTAGCACCGAAACACAGACAGACAAACACGTCTAATAATAGTATTAACCATTAACATCTATGGACGCTTCCACACCACAGCAATCTGGACCCTTGGTAAGTTCTCGAAGAACTTGTGTTACGGGTACCAGATAACGAAATATATTTAATACTTTACTTATATTTGAGATTTTAATGATATAATACCATGAAGCGTAATATTATATAGAATACACATATTTCATATACATCGATGACCCAGGAACACTGAAAACTTTTTGTTCCCCGACGTGATTCGAACCCTCTTGAGCGCTAACGAGCTAACTACTGTCGTCAAACACACATCTGTTTACGTCGGGGGTTGAAATAGGATAGGAAGACAAATAATTATCTTCATATTATTAAGCTTTTGTCGTTTCCGTGTTCCAAAGAATAAATTAATCCATGGCGTTTTTGAAAAAAATATTACACAATTACTGAACTGTTTATAGATTTAATTTATTACTCACTACATAACAGTTTTCTATAGGCTAATATTTTTTACAAACTACAATTTTGAGTTATTTCTCAACTTAAAAGGTAGTTCGTTTTATAAAGGCGCCATCTATGTACGCATTAACTGACTACAAATCATCTGTGTAAAGTCACATGCATGCTAGTTCTACTATTCACCGATAGATGGCAGTTCTATGTGTTTATGTAATATTACTAAAAATATAGTAAAACCAATTTTCTAATGGTTTTGTCAATCTTCATTTTACTATAGAAATTGACAAACAATGTATGAAAAATGAAAACTGTCGAAAACCATTAGAAATATGGTCGCAATGTACATGGCTGTTTGTTTATGTTTTAAGATTGTATGTTTTGTTTCAGGTGGCCAACATAGTAACGATACCGACAAATAAAGATATTTCACTACAGTACACCGTATTTTCGATTTCCTTGTCCATTGTTATAAGTTTTATACTGATCCCCAAAACCATTGACTAGCTATTATAGTAATCCCCTATCTGTCTTCTACCTACTCTTCAAAATATTTAAATTACTTAGTTAATAAACTGAATATTTAATAGATTATATTTTACAGAATACACGCTTCAAGAATAAGTTAGTGAAAGACATTTTAGCGCTACCTTCTTTAAATAGCCACTAGAGGGCGATTCGAGACACTTTATTTTTATATATTTTTGATAATAATTGTAGACAATATTTTCTATCAAATGAATATAAAATTGTTAATAAGTAATGGTATTATTTGTATTCCAAAGTGATTTATTAGTTTGTCTGCAGTAAATAACAAATAAATAATCATTTATTTCGGATATTGAACATCCATAAGTCGTAGTACCATATCTAGTTAGTAACAACATTTGTTACTTTGGGAGTGAAATCGAGCTTTAAACTATTTTAATTAAGAAAAATAATCATTATCAGTAAATTTTTCGAATTCCTTTCGATATCAGCGCCAGAAGAAATGTTAATTACGAGTTATGGAATTGATAAACGGACCTTATTGGTCAGTTAAGTTAAACTTAGCTTATATACTGTCGCTTTTATATTCAGAAACCCGTTATCGAACCAATAGCATTAATGAATAGATAAAACAACTGACGAATTCACCTCAGAACTTCAGAATTCCAGGTTGAATAAACTAAAGGCGCATTTTTTCAAATAAATTTTATTATTTAATCAATCAACTAATTTATATTAATCGTAAGGGATAATTTCGTATATACGTGTATCTTATTGGATAGTGATTAGTGAATAAAGTTTAATTTTGAATAGCTATCTTAAAAATGCATCGCGGCGTATCTTCGCAGTGTGTTCCTTATAATAACTTAATATTGAAATAGACTTATATTTACTGTACCTGTATATCTAATAACTAAAACTTCAGCCGAATATTTACTTAAGCAGTAGGCAAATGTAAAATAGTATTAATCGCATTGAAATACCGCTTCAGCACATTAGTATCTGTGCTATTAGCTGGACATTTATCTACACCCACGCACGTCCCATCTGGGCCTCGGATAAACCCATTTGCGCAGACGCAGCCAGACTTGCAGAGTGTTGTGCAGATTGGTTGAGGGTCAGCACAGGTGGGTTCGCAGGCCGCGTTGCAAATGTCAAACACTTCGTTGGGGTTGAAGCATTCCTCTGTACAAAAGATGTCTTAATGAAGCAAAAGTTTGGTCGTAGCCAAAAGGAGATATTAAGATGGAGGATATTTGGTACATTATAGACTAAATAATCACTGATTAATAAGAAATAAAGAATATACAGGAATGAAGTTTCTGTATAAATCTAGTACTTTCTATCAGGGTAACAATCTTGTTGTTGGCATTATCTCTGCAAAACCCATTTTTGCAGAAGCAGCCCGTCCCACACGCAGCTCCAAGAACCTCAAACTCAGAAAGGCTATAATAACACAGGGTAAGGCTGATACTCACCAGCAGGGCAGTTATCCAGGGTAACACACTTGTTGTTAGCCTCGTCTCTGTAGAACCCATCCTTGCAGAAGCAACCCATCCCACACGCAGCACCGCAGACCTCAGGCTCTGGCACGCGGCAGGTGGCAGGGCAGACAGTGGCGCAGGGCACGAATTCTTCGTTCTCACCGCATTGACTGGGCCCTGAAACATTGGTTACAGGTGTTGAGTGTTAGAGTCTTGCGTAGTTTGGCGAATTTTTAGACAATCACAGACATTATGTTAAAAAGCATTCACACACATAAAAGATAAAAGACCCTATGAGATCTGAAGTTTTTGATTTAACTTTGATATTGTAATCTATGCACTCCTCTGGTACTTTCTTCATATTGTCTTAATCTTCATAATCTCTACTAAGAATCTGCTACTCTTTAATAAACAATGCATTATTGGAAAAAGACAATTGTCTATAACAGCTCATATTTCATATACTACTAGTTATTATTTTATTCAACAAAATGTACAGTTCCTCATTGAAAGTCACAAAATATTCAAATTAAATGCCAGTAACCCTGGTCTACTAACCTGGATATTTATATGTACTTATACAAGTACCATTTCTATCTTTCACGTAGTCAATCAGACAGAAGCAGCCTTCAGCGCAGTCGTCAGAGTAGTCAAGGTTGAGGCTGGAGCAGTTCGTGGAACACGCGGAGGAACAAAACGCTCAGATTCAAATCCAATAACCATCTCACCTGGACATTTATCGATGCTGATGCAAGTTTCGTTCTCCCTCACATAGCCAGTCAGACAGAAACAGCCTTCAGCGCAGTCGTCAGAACAGTCGGGATTGGGGCTGGTGCAGTTCGTTGGACAGGTGGAGCCGCATAGCAGGTACTCCTCATTAGTCGGACATTGTTCTGAGGACAAGAAGACTGGTTAGTGCTACCGTAACGACGCTTTGCCTCCAAAAATATGGATTAAGTCGCAGAGATAAAGTTAGCCTATAATGTAAATTCATTGAAAGATTTTTGCTTAGGAAAAAGCAATAGGTGTGTGGGACTGCTGCAGTTAGGAATAGCAATAGGTGCGTGGTACTGCTGCACTTAGGAATAGCAATAGGTGCGTGAGACTGCTGCAGTTAGGAATAGCAATAGGTGCGTGGTACTGCTGCAGTTAGGAATAGCAATAGGTGCGTGGTACTGCTGCAGTTAGGAATAGCAATAGGTGCGTGGAACTGCTGCAGTTAGGAATAGAAATAGGTAGGTGGGACTGCTGCAGTTAGGAATAGCAATAGGTGCGTGTGACTGCCGCAGTTATGAAACAACAATAGGTGCGTAGAACTGGTGCACTAAGATTAGGAAGTAGTACTAAATAAAAATATGTTCAATATTAAAATGTATTTTTTTTTAATTCGTCGAAAATTTTACGTCGAACATAAAAAAAAAGTATTCCCTGCTAGAAATAAAATCAAGTATCGTCAAATGAGAGTGTAGGCTCCTAGATATGAAATAAAACGACTTGGTACTAATATAGTGTATTATAAAAATGTGTCTTAAGTCTGGTCGCCTACGTTGACAAGATTATAATGTTGAACTTTCAAGTAAAGTATAACTATCGCCGCGCAGTGTGCGCTGGCGAATAACGTGCATGCGCAGGCGCCGCACGCCCCGTTGCGGTGTAGCCGCAACAGAGTGTTGAAACTATAAAAAAATCCTGTAACCTTCATAACATTACCTCTGTAAATTAATTAACTTTTATAAAAGCATGTAACAGAGGGTATTATCAATTAAGAGTAAAATATTAATTTTCCCCGCAAAAAGGTTTCTATCGTATTAAAAACAAACATAACTGAAATATGGAAATTATGGACACTGTGTTTAATTAAAATTTAATTACATACGCCTATAATTATTTTGCCAGAAATTATGTAATAGCCGACAGTCATACGATTTCATTTTTATTGCATGTGAGAAAATGTATTGTGTTTTATGTATGTGTATGTATATTGCCTCAATACAGTGTGCTATGATAAGTAAGTAGTATACCCGTTTTTACGAGTTTTTTATTCCGTTGTAAAACAAACGGGGCATTTTTTGTATTAAAGATAGAATCTAGATACTGTGTATCTAGATTCTATCTTTTTAATCTAGATACTGTGTATCTAGATTTGTGTCAAAGCTCAAGTATTTGAAAGTTGGAAAATCTTAAAAGTATCATGAATTTAGGTCGCCCTACCTGCGCGGGCGACGGGGGATGGTTCCAGGTCGCGTCATGTCACGACGCGACTTTGGATATAACGTCATCTGTGAAAAGCTACTTATAATTCCTACATTGATTGCTTAGAAAGTCAGTGCCCATCGGACGAGATCTACCGCTCGTGCGCGTTCTACCAGGAGTACTTCTGCTGGGAGTCGGCTGACCGGACGCATCGCGTGTACAAAACGCCGCAGAAGTTGGGGTCGTGCAGACCCGGGTGTTACTGCAAGTGAGTAGTTACTAGTAGGCTAGAGTAAGTAGGTAGTGAGGATGAAAATAATTTTGCAAGTAACTGCAAAACACCTACGTGAACTGCCGTTTGCGTGTTTTTTTATTGATAAATTACCTATTGGTGAAAACTTCGATATTGTGCTTACGCAATAGTTAAAAAAAATAAAAATAACATGTAAATCAGGTGCTCGGCTGCTCGTTTATTCAAAACTATAAGATTTAAGCGCCATCTATCAACGCATGGACAAAACTAGAATAGTGGTTCCTAACCTTCTCAGAACTTTACCCCTATGACCTGTTAGAGAAACTGATTTTGCCCCCAGTTAACCCCAACCCAAAAATTATTTCAAGCAAACAATACAAGCAAGTACCTACAAATATTTTTTTGCATAAAAAAATGCACATTTACGATACTAGTTTGTTACTAACGTTTAGATTTTAGTGTGAAGGTTGAGATTGTTTTAAATTCGCAATTTTTTTTTAATATTAGGTTAAACTAACATTACATTCTAGTTTGTAATGTTAGTTTTCCCTTTCAATAATAGATGGCGCTTTTCGAAATTGAATCGCGCTAGTGGTCACTTAGGACGGTCGCGGTATAATAGTCTCGAGTAATATAATTATGATCTAACTATATCCCTGATTTCATTGACTCTATAATTTTTGAGTCGAAGTCGTCGAAAGGCCTACTTAGGAATGGTTCCGTAGGGTTTTGGAGATAGATGAGATGGGATTTACTAATAGTGTCCCATAGTAAAAAATAAAACATTATAACTTCAACCATAAGTTCAACCCATGGAGCTTTTACAAGCTCCATAGTTCAACCGTCCGTCCGTTTAACCTTGATGTCCTTGTCCAGCCCGTTCGTGCCGAAGCACGAATGTCTACCACGGCCAATGTTTTTTAAGGGTTACCTAAAGGGCAAACTCGGGAGCATATTACTGAGACTTCGCTGTAAGTCCGTCTGCCTGTCTGTCTGTCACCAGGCTGTATCTCCTTAACCGTGAACCGCCAGTCGAAATTTTCACATATGATGTATTTTTGTTTTAAATGGGGGCTCCTATACAAAAATCTTGTTTTTTTTTCTGTTTTGTATGAAACCATTCGTGCGCGAGTCCGACTCGCACTTGGCCGGTTTTGTTATTACAGGCAAGGCTTCGTCCGCAACTACCCCGGCGGCTACTGCATCGTGCTGCGTCGCTGCCAGAACTACCGCGCGCGGGTCGTGCTCGAGCGACGCGCGGAGCACGCCCGCACGCAGTACTACAAGGTCACTAGGAACTTCGCGGTCGACGACCACAAATAGATAGTTATAGTTGATCGAAGTCCGTATAATATCTATTATAGACCAGTCTTAGATCAAAACAAAGGAGAGATAAAACTCAATAACACGCAATGGGTTCCCCATGCATACTTTTTTCACTGGCTTTTCGACAAGTATATAATAAGCCAGGAAATATTGTTTTTGCAATGGCATATCTACGATCAACCGTTGACGAAATACAGTCATCACGAAAGTGAGATCGTTGAAGAGCATTACAAACTGCCTGTACAAAAATTCATGACAAATGACGTCACTGATCACAACCGCAGTTGAAATTGTCGAGTATAGAGATTAATACAAAATTGTTCTTATCAACTTAACTACTGGGTTTGTGTATAAATTATTGTTATAAGAAATAAATGACACAAATAACATAAGCATTTAAACAGTAATTTTTCGTTTTTACCTATGCCAAAAAAAACATTGTTTTTTTTAGACTTTTTATTTTAGCAACTGATTCCCGTACCTACATTTTGCATTTTTGGGTCCAATTTATGTTTCGTTTCGGAAATAATACAACCTATGCTTGTGTAAAACAAATGCATATTATCGCGCATTTTTTTTTTACTGAGATAAAAATTCAGAACGTAGTTCAAATTTCAAAATACGAATCAGGCGCCAAGCTGATTATGGCTGAATATAAAATAGTAAATAATTCTTACCTTTAGCAAGATAAACACTTTGGCCCAAACTTATAAAACAAGCAAATGCAATTAAGTAATTCGAATTAAACATTTTGGAGTGATCTAACAATTCAAAAGACGACTGTTGAAGATCGGAATCGCTATGACAATGATCTGAAAATGACCTCTTTGCGAATCAATAGGCCGAAGAGGTCATAGTTGTTACGATAAAAAACCATCCAATAATATTCCAATTAACCCTTTACTGTAGTCGTTGGTCAAAGGGACATTGAATTTGAAAATTTAAAACATAAACAAAATTTCAACAATAATTCACTTTGTCAATGCAATTGCATTGAATTTTTGAAGCACCGTAAAATTCGCAGTGAGCGTCGTCGTAGCCACCGAAGCCTTTCAGTACCTTCCGATAAGGCGCTAAAGCGTCTGCTGAGCGTTTTCACATTACGCAAAACCGATATACGATAACAGACCCGAAACGCTCTTATGTCCTTTGGCATAAATGCGTTTTTTTTTTTTCAATATCCAATCTGATGTCCGATATCGCATCGATAATGACAGACACAGGTATAATATGTTTCATATTTAAACATAAACCATACTTTCTCATATGTTATTGATTGTACTGTAGGTTCTTGGTGGAAATTCATGTTTCACAGTAATAACACACAGGACTTCTTGCACTGTTTCCACTTTAATAAGTATTTTACATTAATTTTAATATATTACACGACCGGTTTCGACAAAGTCATCATCAGGTGCCTGGTGTCATCGATTCTCTCTCATGTCTAATGGACCGTTTCATTAACCTATCTACCAATAACTATTTGTTAAAATCGTCAAATTTGTATCGCAAAAAACTGGCAAATGATTTGAATGGCGTCATATTTAACAAATAGTTATTGGTAGATAGGTTATTGAAACCGGCCGTAAGTGAATTATCGGTACGATAAGCAATATCGCATCGAGTAATGTGAAAACGTTCTAAGGGTCTGTAATCAATTTTGCATAGGTCCACTGGACCCACAACTATAGATACGTAAGTTTTTTTCAGCACTATAGTTAAAGGTTAAATCGACGGCTAAAAAGTTTACAAGTCTATCCTTCAAGTGGTCACGAATCAGCGAATATTGGTAAAAACTCGATCTAGTGACAAACTCGAGGTTACATCTCGATAAAGCTAGGTAAACTTTGACTTAGTTCATAACGCCTCTGGAGTTGCGCACCTGCCTCCGGTAACCTGACTCTCGGCAAAACATAACACAAGCGTTGTTTCGCTGTTGTGTGTTGTGTGTCACGCCGGTTTTCTGTGAGGTCGTGGTATTTATCAAGTCAAGCTGACCAATTTGTGCCGAGGCATGGCTCTCCCACGTTAAGTACAATAATAAAATATATAATAAATATTAATTTAATTGATTTTGGACCCTAGAATATATATTTTTTTAAAAGCAATGAGGGTGTTTGATATTTTTTCTGCCGCTAGGAGGCAGACCAAACGCACACAAAAAAACGGCCAATAGTTCTTTTTGTATCACCAGGCGGCGCTTGGTAGCCCGACGGTCCTTGTCGTGTCAAAAGGCTGTCGTCAGATGTCACGAATTTAAAAACCCTCATGTAAAAAAATTAAGAAAGTTTCTATTACGTCGTAACTGTTTACTCGCTTTTATCGGCCCGTTTCAATATCCTGTCTACCAATAACTATTTGTTAGAAACGTCAAATTTGTATCGCAAAAAAACGGCAAATGATTGAATGACAACGCTTTTAACATAAAGTTATTGGTAGATTTGGTATTGAAACCGGCCATAAGTGATTGTGCAAATCCATAATGTGCACACGCACACATACTCAGCGCTCACGTAGTACGGACTTCGACAACGTCTGCAGTCGATGCGATCATTTCCATTGTGTTGGTCGAGTAGGCCATATTTTATTGTTCCGTACCCAAAGGGTAAGAACGGGACCCTATTACTGAGACTCCGCTGCATGTCCGTCTACCGTTTCGTACGAGGCCCCTCGTGCGCGAGTCCGACTCGCACTTGGCCGGTTTTCACTAATTTAATACTTTCTACGCAACAGACCTACGAAATACGTAGAGACCACAACAACGTAAACCGATTACCTTGATTAAGGCGCCTTTGTTTGCTGACCCTTTTCATAAGATTAATTGTATTGACCGGCGGGCTTAGCATGGTGATCCGAAGAAATAATTTTATAGAAGAAATATTCTATTAAAAACAGTTCGTTGCAAAACAGTTCTTAGTCGATGGTAACAAGGTCGTCAATAGAAGTCAACATTTCTAAATAGCCATATTTTTAAAATGGCTGCCGGGAAATCTTCTGTCAAAAATGATCATATTTTCAAGTAAATGACAGAACGTAAAGAAACTATTTGTCTTGGACCGCCATGATGTGGAGTAGTTGACATTGTTGTAAGACTATTTGACATTGAAATAAGAAAACGTTTCTACTTTAGCTGTCAAAAGAGGCCATTTTGTGAGCTCATGCTCGGGAAGAAAAGAAATGTAGTTTCTCATAACGACGATGCATCGACCTTGCTGCCTTGCAATAAGACCTATTTTGCTCCGAATATTAATGTTTCTTCAATCTGTAATTTTGTCGATTCTTTGGTGTTTCTAGGTTGCGCATGCTAGGCCTGCAGCTGAAGGTTGTTGTTCGACAGATCTGTAAAAATATTTCAGCCCAGCTTTTGCCCGCGGCTCCGCTCGCATAGATACAGTATCCCACGGGAACGCTGTTTTTTTTCGGGATAAAAATTAGCCTTTGTGTTAATCCAGAGTTTAAACTACCTACTACCATACCGAACTTCATCACAATCCGTTCAGTAGTTTTGCGTAAAAGAGTAACAAACATCCATCCATCCTCACAAACTTTCACATTTAAGTTATTTTGATTGTACTTTCCAAGTACATATAGATATAATAATCGAAATTTGTGTTTTCGTTCTTTTAAATATCAAACACCCCCATTTAAAACTTAACAATTGGTGCGTATAGATATATTTTTTTAAAAAGTTTTATGTCTATTTATTTAGTAATGTAGTAATAATAGGTCTTTACCTATGAAATTGCCGTTCTGCAGTACTGGCCATTTTAAATCAAAATAATTTTTCTTTGGCTAAGAATTCTAATTTCAAATTAATTTTATTTTAAAAACATGGAATTCTTTTTCCAAAAGTAGTGTATTGTTTATTGATTAGTGTTACATTTTCATCGCATTTCAATCTTTTTCGTCATCATGGATACATTAAAAATTCGAGTAATTATGGAATATGAGTACCGTCGTGGCAGCAACGCGGCACAAGCGGCACGCAACATCAACGACGTTTACGGAGTTAACACTACAAACCAACGCACCACCTGTTATTGGTTTGCTCGCTTATGTTCTGGAAATTTCGACCTGAAAAATGAACCTCGCGGTCGTCCGAAGACTTTGGTCGACAATGACGAATTAAAGGCGATTGTGGAAGCTAATGATACACAATCTACGGATGAATCAGCAGCAGCTTTTGACGTTAGCGTCAAAACAATATTGGTCCATTTGCGTCAAATTGGCAAGGTAAAAAAGCTTGACAAATGGGTATCCCACGAACTCAATGATCGCCGGCGCGAAGTACGCGTCGAGACATGCCTTGCACTGCTCAACAGACAACAAATGAAGGAATTATGAACCGCATTGGTACCTGTGATGAAAAATGGATTCTGTGATAACCGCAAGCGCTCAGCAAGTTGGTTGGATCCTGGTTCAGCACCTAAGCAATGCCCTAAACGAAAACTTACCCCTAGAAAAGTGATAGTCACTGTTTGGTGGTCTAGCGCTGGTGTGATTCATAACAGCTTCTTACCAAACGGGGTGAGCATTACTGCAGATGTGTACTGTGAAGAACTGAACACAATGATGGAGAAGCTGGCACATCTCAACCAGCATTGGTCAATCGCTCGTCTCCGCTGCTCCTGCACGACAACGCGCGACCTCATACTGCACAGCAGACGGTCTCCAAGTTGCAAGAACTGGGGTTGGAAGCTCTCCGTCCTCCGCCCTACTCACCAGACCTTGCGCCTACAGACTACTACATTTCCAGAATTTGGATAACTTCTTGGCGGGAAAAAAATTCAATACCCGAGAGGCAGTACAAAATGCCTTTGAAGAATTTGTTGCCTCCCGTCCAGCTGATTTCTTTAAGAAGGGCATCAATAAACTGCCACTGCGTTGGCAAAGAAGCATTGATTGCATGGGTGATTACTTGGATTAAAACAAATAAAAAATACATGAAAAAAAATTGTTTAAAGTTTTTCATACAAAACGGCAATTTCATAGGTAAAGACCTAATATAAAATGTATTATAAAAAATATATAACAACTGATGCTAATATGTGCTAATAGTTAAGCCCAGTTCATTAAGCTGCTGACTGTGTTGTGGCAGACAAGTTTGAAAAAAAAATCCGTATTAAGTCAAGTCGAAAAACGACAGATGTCGCTAGGTGTCGATGGGTGTCGTAGGGAGAGGTGTTAACAGAAGCTATCAGAGCTGTCATCGCACGTTTTATGTTTTTCTTTAGCTAGAAAATAGATAAAAAACTAGCCAAGTGCGTGTCAAACGACTAATAGAATAGGGTTCTGTTTTATAGTACAACTTCTCTAGCAATTACGGAATCACTTAATAACCGGGTACCAGTAACCGGTGTTTTCCTTGATATGAGAAAGGCCTTTGATTTTGTCCATCATGGACTCCTACTTTATAAATTAGACAAATATGGAATAAGGGGTGTTGCCAATTATTGGATCAGTAGCTATTTATCGGGTCGCTTTCAATGTGTGGAAGTAACAAAAATTTACGAAAATACTAAAGTTCCTAGTAGATCCGATTATAAGCTGAATGAATACGGAGTACCACAAGGTAGCTTACTAGGTCCTTATCTGTTTTAGCTGTACATAAACGATCTTCCTAATATAACTCAACACGAAACAATTTCGTTTCGTGTTAAATCGTATTGTATAATGAAAATATATCGTAAACGTATCATTTCGTGTTAATTTTGTTTTCCGACGACACGACTCTCGTCATTAAATGCGATGATTGAGAAACGTACGAACAAGAAATTAACTTAACACTTAAAAATATAATAAAGTGGCTAAATAATAATAATCTACACGTTAACACCGAAAAAACACAAATAATACAATTTCAACACTACAGTAGAGAGCAAATTAATTTAGACATAAAATATAACAACAAGAAAATTATTGAAGCAGATAGTGCAAAGTTTTTAGTATTATGATAGATAAGTACTGTTATTTGAAGGTCCACGTAGAATATGTTTGTGACAAACTTGACCGTTTCGTCTACGCGATAAAAACATTAAGGCGAACCGTTAGTACTGAAGCAGCTCTAACTGCGTACCACGGTTACGTTTCTTCTATTCTCTCATATGGTCTATTGCTGTGGGGCAACTCAGTAGAGATTGAAAAGGTGTTTTAAGTCCAAAAAAATGTATTAGAGCTATTTCTAGTGCCTCAACTATGGACAGTTGCAAACCGCTTTTTTCAAAAATACAATACACTACTAATAGTTAGCATGTTACATTAAAGAACTATGTATTTTTGTCAGTTAATATCCACAATATTTTGAACTCAAATCGAACGTAGAACGTAAGTCATAGATTTAAATATAAGCTTTACCGTCCAATATTTAACTTAGACATATATAAAAACAGTGTATTTATACAGGCCATGGACATATACAGTGGTGGATTTACACTAGGGGCAGTCAGGGTTAGTGCCCAGGGCGGCTAATTTTGTGGGGCGGCAAAATTTGGAAAGTAAAAAAAATATATTTATTTTAAGTAGTTTATTTAATATAAAAATATATTTATTATTTTTTTACAATTATCTAAATTGCACATTATAATAATTAATTAATTCTATTAATTAATCATTTTTTATTTCTTGTTTGAAACGAGTTAAAAGCTACTTACGTTTTACAGTGACTGCAAATAGTCTCAAAAGGTTGGCTATTCTATGCATAGAATATGTACGTGTACGTCTACTTTAGATTGGGAAGATTTAATCGACCAATTTACAAAGTCAGGTGTGTTTTCCTGACAAACAAATGTAATACAATCATAAGTCATCGTTAGTCCAAAATTCATGATTCTTACAAAGATATATGATTGGCTTCACTGGGCGCTCGATCAATGATTTGTCTATGGATTCTTGGAACAAAAACTAATATTTTTTTTATATTATTGAAGTATATAATATATTATAAAATTTATGCAATGAGCAAGCAATTAGTTATTCTATTAAAAAAATAAGATATAAAAACTATAATTTTAAGTAAAATTTCTGTGATAGGCGGCATTTTCTTCAGTGTCCAGGGCGGCACTAATTTTTCAAACCGGCCCTGGACATATATAATAAGTTACCAGATAATTTTAAACAAAGTTTATCTTTTAATACGTACAAAAAAAAGTTAACCATATGGCTTCTAGAAAATTGCTTTTACAACATAAATGACTACATGTTACATAATCAAAAATATTAGGTTATAAATATCTGATTTGTTTTAGTTTCAATTATGTGATGAAAAATTAATGTTTAAATGTAATTTTATTAAATTGTACTTGTGCTAATCGTTCTTTATAACTTTAAACTTGACATTCTCACACCATTGTTATGGTAGGATGTGTAAGAACTATTTATAATTATTGTAAACACCATCACTACCACATCTTGTGAATAAATGATTGATTGTGTGGCTATGGGGTAGATGGGAGAAAAAAATCATCCCCACTTTACGTGTAGAGGAGGTACCCCAAAAACAGATATTTCATGATTTTATTTTAGCACATTGTCGACATGGTGAATACACATATCCATGCAAAGTGTCATCTTTTTATCACTAATACCGTTTGAACGGTAAGCCGAAGACGGGAGATCGGACGGACATGACGAAACTAGAAGGGCTCCGAGACGTGAATTACGGAACCCTATAAAGTGGCATACACTTTTTTACACGTTATATAAGGCGTTTCAAAAATCAATACATTGGTTAAAAGCTATATAATAATAACAATAATTATCTTATTAAGATTGGTACTTAAATTTTTACCCGACTACGGCGATGCCAAAAGGAAGGGTAATGATTAATTAATGATTTTGGCAGTATAAGTATTAATATATGTATACTGTAGCACATAAAATCCGATTTAAAAGAAAAGGTGTCAATAGATTCGTAATAATAGCCCGGGTAACATAGGCTATACGAATATAATTTACGTAGTCGGGTTACAACTTTTGTAAAAAGATATAGTTTTTACGGGCAATAATAATATACATAAACAGACCATAAACTCCAGGAATTCTAATTGGTATTCTTTAGCTTAGCTACTATTCTTATCTGAAATCTACGTCAAGCCTAACGAGTTATCGTAACGATTTAACATAAAGTAGCGAATAATGGTAACGACTTGACAGATATACACGATCGAGAAAACTGCACAGTTCGGCTTAAACACCGTTAAATTGTTGCGATAAAACGATAGGTGTGTAGCTGCCATTATATTGGTGGTATATAAAACCTGGTAGGTATATAAGCAAATTCAGGCTGCACAATAATACAATCATATAAACGAAACAGGGCAAATGTACACCAAGACATGATAAATTGTGTGGATCATGAAAACAAATGACACAAGGAAGCGACGAAAAGAAATGAAAAATTAAAAGCGATTCAATTAAACCGTGCTCTGTTATGAAGCTATATTTTTGTTTTAACCGACTGCCAATAAGAAGGTTCTGTATTTTGTTTCGCAGCTACTTGCTGGTTTGTGTGTTGCTATGATATTTTGTAGGCGTTGTTGCTTCACGGCTACTGACCATGATATTAAATGACCCTCGGCAATTTTGCTTTTGTAAATCGCCCATTATAATTTATTTAGGGGTTATTTTGCCCCTTTGACAGAAAAAAATGTAAATGTTGTGACAGATTGACAAACGTCAACGTGTAACACAATTGTATATATCAAACGCGCGGTGTGTTGTTTTATTTATGTATTTCCAAGCATCATTTAAAAGATGCACACGTTCCTCCACATAAACTAATTTATGGGCTAAATATCATACTCCTCCGGTTGCTCAATTCTCGTAAAACTGGTATGCATAACCAAAATGCTACTAATTTCAAATAACGGTTTTTTTGTACATAACAGATAATATAATATGACACTAGCTTTTACCCGCGGCTTCGCCCGCGCATATAAAGTATCCCACGGGACTTTTTCGGGTCAAAAAGTAGCCTCTATTTATTTATTTAGCTAGCAACATACATTTCTTAGACACAATTATATAGAGTAATACAAGAATAACTTAAATACTTAGTCTGGTCATAAATACTGTTACAATTAAAAATAAACAAAATATTACATTTGAATTTGGAATCTGTCATTCTTATAAGATTGTCCACTGAATTTTCTCATTTTGGCGCCAATACATTGTACAATATTTTGCGATATTAAAATGGAGTGGGGTGATAAAGACAACCGAATCGCTGTGATTGCATTACACAATGTAGGTATGGAGCCAAATGCAATTTTTAAAACTCTCCATACGCTTGGTATTAGTAAAATGTTTGTGTACCGGGCTATTAATAGGTACAATGAGACCTCCTCTGTTTGTGACAGAAAAATATCTGGCCTTCCACGTAGTGTTCGTACGAAAAAGGTGGTCAAAGCAGTAAGGGAAAGCACCTAGAACCATGTCGCGTATTTTAAAAGATGACTTAGGACTTGCAGCCTATAAGAGACGTACTGGTCATTACTTAATTGATACCTAATTTAAAAAAGAATAGGGTGGTATAATCGAAACAACTACTGAGGTACGCTGAGGGAGGTCACAGAAAAAATTTGTTTACGGATGAGATTTTTTTTTACAATTGAGCAACATTTTAACAAACAAAATGACCGTATTTATGCTCAAACCTCTAAGAAAGCTTTCCAATTCGTCGACAAAGTGCAACGTGGGCACTATCCGACTTCAGTGATGGTTTGGTGGGGTATTACCTATTTAGGAGTTACTGAGCCATACTTTTGTGAAAAAGGTATCAAAATATTGACACAGGTGTATCAAGATACCATTATTGAGAAGGTATTGAAGCCCCTTAACAACACCATGTTCAATAACCAAGAATGGTCCTTCTAGCAAGACTAACTAAATAGTTGACGGATTGATAGGACTTCAAAAGTTTGATAGAGTAGATGAGTCGGGAACAAAAACCGGCGAAAAGTGCAGACTTTGAAAACTGCTTTTAGAGCTATTTCAAGGAGTTTAATGACAGTTTTTGCATCACTATCCCATACTGTGATGCAGTATGTCACTATAGTTTGGAAAAAAGCCCAATAGATTTGTTTGATAAATTTTTGGTCCGCCGAATTTCTTATATTTTTAAATACATAAATTAACTTTCTCAATCTCGAAGTAATTAAATTAACATGGCCTATTAAAGTGAGTTTGTCATCAAATATAACACCTATATATTTAGCTGTATTGGTGGCCAGCAGCGAAGGACATTGGCATAAGTCAACATTGCAGCAGTCATGTGCATACAAAGAAAACGAGGGATTTGGGATTGGTGTATTTCTTATAGAGAAAGGTATAAAGATAGCTTTCTTTGCGTTTAGAGTTAGAACATTACATTTTAACCAATAACACATAGCATCAAAACCCTCATATGCTATTCTATAAACATCTTCCAAGTTATGAGCTGAAAACAACAGTGCTGTGTCATCCGCATAAGAGATGATCTTGCCCTCCTTTAAAAGAAGATTGCGAACATCATTTATGCATATAAAGAATATAGTTGGTCCCAGTATACTGCCTTGCGGCACACCGTATCTTACAGGTACATCACCACTAATAATGTCGCTAATCTTAGTGGATTGAAATAGATTCGAGAGGTAATCATTAATCAGTTGTTTACCATGACGGGTAGACGGGTACCATGACTACCCAACCTGTCTAGTTTGTTAAGAAGCAGAGGCACCGAGACCGTATAAAAGGCCTTTGCTAAATCTATAAATACGCCAATTGTTTTTTTACCGGCATCAAGATTCTTAACTACATGTTCAACAAGCTCGTGGACTGCATCACAGGTTGATTTATGATCTCTAAAACAAAACTGGTTAATATAACTACTATTTACTGTGTTCCAAGAGTTTAGAAACCGAAGGCAGAATAGAAAGTCAAAGTCAAAGTCAATTTTTTTGTTCAAAATAGCTATTATTATACACTTTCTGAACGTCGGTCTACGTGATGCCTACCACCGGTTCGGGAATTAGCCCGGCGAGAAGAACCGGCGTAAGAAACTCGCGCGGGGCCATCTTTTAACAAAAAGGTGGAAAATTGTTCTTTTAAAAATATATTAAAGGCATATATAACAATGGTATGACTAAAACTACATAACAAGAGTACAATAATATATGTAATTTTGAAGTAGCCTTGCAGGGGACCACCTCATTCCCAAGGTGTGCTATCATTCATAAAATCATAAACTTTATAATAGGTTTTAGCTCACAAACGTTCTTTAACTACTTTTTTTTAATTTACTCATTGAAAAATTTTGAACGCTTTCTGGGATCTTATTGTATAGGCGTATACATTAGCCTTTAAACGAATTCTTTACTTTACTAAGTCTAGTCACTGGTACATCAAGCTTATGCTTATTTCGGGTATTTCTATTGTGGTTGTCACTTTTGTTTTTGAATA
Source organism: Phengaris alcon alcon (assembly GCA_037179445.1). Taxonomy (NCBI): domain Eukaryota; kingdom Metazoa; phylum Arthropoda; class Insecta; order Lepidoptera; family Lycaenidae; genus Phengaris; species Phengaris alcon. Next base: position 2,105,552 of record JAYRCH010000155.1, on the reverse strand, counting down.
GGTTTAATTTTTTTTAACATATATTACATTTGATAGAACATACTGAGAAGCTACAGTTAAGATTCCAGTTTCTTTAAACTTCTCTCTTAATGACGTGTTGGGGGCCAGCTTAGAGAACAGCTCGCTTCTGCAGCACAAATATAGTATTTATATCGGCAGCATTTCCCCACAGTAGAATGCCATAGGACATTATACTGTGGAAGTAACTAAAATATACAAGCCTTGCTGTGTTTTCGTCTGAAAATCGACTTATCTTACTTACTGCAAATGCTGCTGAACTGAGTCTCTCAGCCAACAAAGAATTTCTCAAAAGCAGTTGCAACTTCACCGTTTATTTTATCACCGTTTAGTTTATCATCTATATTCAATTTAAAACATGTGGTGCGGCTGGTGACTCTTCCAGTTTCATTTGCAATGATTTGCCAAGTTGTTTTATTCTTATTTTTCGAATTCTTAATTTTATTTCTAATGTGAAGAGATTTTGCTGCAGAGCAAACTTGCTTCAATGTTTTTGAATATAACCTTACATAATTTTTATATTCTTCACTTTGATTCATTGTTCTTTCATTATAAATTTCATACAATTTAAATCTACTTTTTAAAATACCTGCCGTTGCCCATTCACTGAATTTACTTTTCTGACTGTCTTAGAGGTGAAATAGTATCAAATTTATCTTTAATTAATTTAAACATTTTACCAAACGACATATCCGGGCTACTATGATACTCTAAATGTCCAAAATATTGGACATTTATACGTGAGTGAGAAGTTTAGAAGTGAAATTATAGATAATAAGCTATAATTTCACCTCTAAACTTCTCACTATGTTTGATATTTATTGATATACATGTATTTCTGTCCTTGTGTAATTGTTCGCAATTATTATCTATAGCGAAAATAGCCCGCTGTCCACAGTGATCAGAGCTTAGTATGTTAATGACTTCTTTATTTAATGGATCTATGTTGGTAATAATGTTATCAATACATGTAACAGAGCTGTCACTGATGCTTGTTGGTTTAAAGAATAAATGAGTTAAGTTATATGATTTTTACAATGAAGTAAATCAAACAGTGGTGGAATTACTTTCTAAAATATTTATATAAAAATCACCGCACAATAATATATGTTTGTTAGATACAAAGAGATTATATTATATAGATATAGATAGAGATTGGCTTGTAGTTTGTTACCTATTTTTTATCGACTGATTTAATCCAGAGCCTTAACTGTAGTAGCTTGATACCAAAGATAATCAAAATCTGTTCAGTAGTTTTTGCTTGGAAGAGTAACAAACCTCCATCCATCCATACGTCAATAAACACTGATTGGCAAACGCCAATGTCGGGGTAATCACCCGTTTTTCGGATAATTCGAGAGTAGACGGGGTAAATCACCGGGTAATTTTAATTACCGGATAATGACGGGTAGTCAATTCACTAGTATTTATTGATCTAATATTTCTCTTAAGCCGCTGGATAAAATAATCATACTGTAAGGGACTGTATTATTCCACAGGGTTTCAATCGCCGGCTCAGATTAGACTCGAAGATAGCAAGGTTACACCGATTTGGGCAGAGCCGGGGCGATAATAAACACTTGTATTGAGGAGAACGATTTTCACTTTTTTCGTCTCGCTTACCTGGCTCATTACATGGCAATGCCGTTTAGAAAGCCGCGCCCGTACGCCTCTTTCGGGCCGATTTGCCGTCTCGCTTTTGTCTCTCTATACGGCTATTTTCCATAATTTTCCCAATTTTCCTTTCCTTTTTTATGTACTCCATGTCTGTCAGCCAACGGGCGAAGTCTTCGGCTAACGGGCGGGCAGCGACTCGTCCCAGTCCAGCTTCTGACGCCACAAGCCTTGTAGGATGACTTTGGCGGTGATCGTGTAGCAGCTCAGCAGTCCCAGCGGGTCGTAGATGCTCATCACAGTGCTAAGGGCCTCTCTCTTCGTCGGTGCGCGCTGTAGCTCGCGGACCTCCTTGGAGACTCTGGATAGTGACGTGTTGAATTTTAGTTTGTCGCCTCGGGAGTCTCACAGCATGCCCAGGGTCTTCGGCTCGTCCTTGGTGACGTGCTGTGTCGCGTTCTCGGCCAGGCGGTCTCCAGGCAGTCCCTCTAGCACCCTCCGGTCGTTGCTCGTCCAGCCTCTTAAGTAGAAGCCACCTTTTCTATGTACTTGGTCCACTTGTTCCACGATCTGCATGGCCTTCTGGTGGTCTGGATAGCTGTCTACGTAGTCATCCATGTAGTGGGCTTCAGTGATAGCGCGATGGGCTTCGGGGTGCGATTCGGCGAATTCTTCTGCGTTCCGATTCCGGGCTGAGTATGCCAGGAAAGGTGAACACGATGCTCCGAAGATCATTGCCACTGTGAGATTGTGGTGGCAAGCCCCAAAGGGAGATCTCCGACCGAGCGAGGTGGTATGCTCGGTCAGGCCGAAGTCTACTTATATGAATTTCAGATGTCGTATATATAGTGCCGATCTTTGAAAACTTCGATAGCGCGATTCAGGATTGTGGCGCTTATTGTTCCGCCACATCACTCCCCCCCGAAGACCTGAGGTCGAATCTTGAGTCGTCTTGCTCGAGTCGCCAGTGCCAGAGAGTCCCAGTGAGTCGGAACTGTGCTGCTGCTGCACGGGCTCCAGTGAGTCGGAGTGGTGCCGTGCGGGCCGATGCTACGTGCTGACCAGGAGAGATGTGCTCTGCTTGGTGACCGGTCGTTGTAGTGAGAGTGCCGATGAAGCCGGTGAGGGTTCGACCAGGCCGCGGTGCGTTGAGGCTGGTGGTCAAGGTACCCGATGAGGCTGAGGCTGGCTGGCGTGGTGCGGAGGGGTGGGGGGGGGGGGGGGGTGATGGTGATTTTGATGATGTCCAGAAGGAGGCGTGTTCTGTCGAGGGTCACCAATGTGGGAATGTGGTGGCAAGCCCCAAAGGGAGATCTCCGACCGAGCGAGGTGGTATGCTCGGTCAGGCCAAAGCCTACTTGTATGAATTTCAGATGTAGTATATATAGTGCCGATCTTTGAAAACTTCGATAGCGCGATTCAGGATTGTGGCGCTTATTGTTCCGCCACACCACCATCTTGTATGCGGACGGCGGCTCGCCTTCGTCTTCTCTCCACAGGAACATCTGGGCCGGTTGGTCTTCTTTTCTGACCTTGACATAAAGGAACATCTCGTCTATATCGGCCTTCACAGCGACGGCTTCCTCTCTGAACCGGAGCAATATCTTCGGTAGTGAGGTCAGAAGGTCAGGCCCTTCTAACAAGTGATCGTTGAGGCTCACGCCGTTTGTTCTCGCCGCTGAGTCGAAAACCAGTCGCAACTTGCCCGGTTTGTTTGGGTTTTTAACCGGGAAGTGCGGCAGGTACCATGTGATGTCACTTCCGTCATCTGTCCCGTCGCATTTTTCTGCATATCCCTTACTTATGAGATTCTTCATCTGCCTATGATAGTGCGCCTCGTCTTGGGGGTTCTTCTTGAGCTTGTGTTCCAAGTTCTTAAGCCTCTTTAGCGCATTGTTGTAGCTAAGAGGTAGTTTGACGCCGTTCGTGCGCCACAGAAGTCCCACTTCGAATCTTCGGTTCGTTTGGCCGTTCTGCCAAAGAGGTCGATGGCTCGCTGCTCCTCGTTTCTCAGCCTCGAGAGCCTCATTTCGAAGTGTTTCTTCACCATTTCCTCCAGTCGTTCACCTCGGGTCTCGATCGTAGACACGTGCAGAATGTTCTCGTGTTCTTCCTGCTTTATGAGGCGTCTGGGGATGCTTCCATGGATTACCCAGCCGAGCTTCGTCTTTGAGGCTGCAGGCTGGTTTCTCTTGCCGATCCTCAGCTCCCTGGATACTATGAGCTGCCAGTTGTCCGTGCCGATGAGAAGTTGGGGTTTCTTGTCTTCATAGCATATCTCTTCGTTCTTGGGATCACGCAGGTGAGCAAGTCGGATCAGTGATTCCGGAACGGACTGAGTAAGTAGGTTCAATCCGTCGACGGTTCTCGCAGTGATGTCATATCTGGTACCGTCGTGACCCCGTACGCCAAGTTGTACGAGTCGGCTTTTTTCTTCCCTTCTCTCGGCATTGATCCCATGCATTCTCAGCATCTTCGGTGGGCTGTCTGCGCCGATAGCCTTCGCGACCTCTTCATCCAGTAGTGTCAATGTCGAGCCGTAGTCGAACAGCGCGAAGACATCCGCTTCGCCCCGTGGACCGCCAACTTGAATTTTTCTCAACTTGAGTTTCACCGCACGGTCGGAGGTGACCGACGCGGTGATCACGGCGTCCTCAGTCTGCGGAGCGCCGCCGGACCGGTCTTGGTGCAGCAGCGCATGATGAGGCAAGTTGCAGTCCTTGACGCCGCACGGCTTCGCTCTGTAGTTGTACCTTCTGTCCCTGCTTCGTATGCACCGGAAACACAGCCCTTCCTTTTTGACTGTACAGCGAAACAGAGCGTGATCATCGGCACATATCGGGCACTTCGTTGACTCTTCACGTATTCTCTTTGGCTGGCTGTGACTCGGCGAACCCCTGCCCTCTTCTGCTATCGCGAAGACTGGCCTTCTCGTTCTGGCTTCGATCTCGATAGGAGGTGGACGCGGTGTTTCCTTCTTCGGTGCCGTGCTGAACCCGTAGCGCAGCGCCCTGTCCGCTTCTCTCATTAAGAATTCAGAGAGAAGGACGACATCGGGCTCGTTCCTGAAGCACGACGTCTCTTCTGCGTAGTCGTACCACTTACTCTTCTCGTATGGGCTGAGCTTCTCCAGGATGCCTCTCGTGAGCAACGGGTTAAAGAGGTACTCGTGTCTCAGCTTCCTCAGGATGGCTACCATGTTCTGAAACTTCACAGCAAATTGGTTGAGTTCTGCCGCCGAACCTCTGAGCCTCGGTATCTTCTTCAGATCTTCCATCATGCGGTCGACCATGACTTCGGGTCGACCGAAGCATTGTTCTAAGGTCTTCATTATTTGTTCGGGGGGCGTCGCGACGCTCAGCAGTGGTGCCACGGCTTCCCTTGCTTCTGCCCGTAGGCAGCTTCTCAGGCGAGCTAAGTTCTCGATCGGCTTGAGCTTGTAGAACGCAGTGGTGTCTTCCATGGCTGCTTTGAATGGCAACCATTCGGTGGGAGCACCCGAGAATATGGACAACCCCAGCAGTTGTTCAGCAGTTCAGCAGTTTGTCCAATGTTTCGGCAAGATGGTCCACTCCATTAGCCCTAGATGTGGGCGGTGTGGGTGAGCGTGGGCGGCGTTGTTCCGGCCACTCGAACCTCGTCTTCCGTCTTCCTCCCTGTGGTGGCATGTCTTCTGGCTTCGGCGTCTCTCTTTCTTCCACTGATGTCGGCTATTGTCTAGCCTCTTCGGGTTCGGAACCCTGTTCGCTTAGCCAGGCTCGTAAAAGTTGCTCCACCTGTTTTGATGGCTCGTCGTCGTTGGGGCTGCTACCATCCTCTGCAGCGGCGACGTCAGCGGCAAGCTTCTTTTTTATAAGTTCTGCTTCGATCTGCAGTTCTTTCTTACGGAGAGCGGCGTGTTTCTCCTCCGCCTCATATTGCATACGCGCGACGACACTTGCTGGCGATCGACGCGATCTAATTGAAATAGCCTTTTTTCTGGCTAGAGCTTGTACTTCCGAGGCTGCAGGCGCTTTGCTGGTACCTGGTCTCAGTTTCAAAATAGTTTGAAGCAGATCCGCCTTTCCCTCGGTCGGCGGCGGCTGTCTCGTAGCGGCAGCGGACGGCGATCGAGGCGGATCCGGAAATCTACGTGGTTGCTGCTGGTTCTCCTCGGCCCCACTCTGACTTCTTGTCATAACCATCTTCAAATGTTAATCTTCAATGTTAATCTTCAAATGTTAATCTTTAATGTTAATCTTCAAATGTTAATCTTCAATGTTAATCTTCAAACGTTAAGTCTTCAAACTTCAAAATTCTCTTTCATGAATCTTCGGTAGGTTATTACGACGAAAAATCTGCGATCCTTGCTTCTGTTCGCAGCGGTGTATCCTTGTATCCTCGAGTCCGATCTTCTGAGTCCAATCTAATCCCCGGCGTTTATTCCCGTTGATAAATCTTGATAAAGTTTCCAATGTTCTGACTTGATAAAATTCTTCTATCTTCGGTGTTGAATAAATCTTCTAAGTCCAGTCTTCAGTAAAAATTTATATCTTGAATCTTCGGAAATTTTTCTATGTCCAAAACAGCTGTTCAAATTTTCTAAGTGCCGTCTTCGTTATTTTCAACCCGATATGGACTTCCGTCTCGCCAAAGGACCACGCACTACCGATCCGTCTTGCCGAAGGACCACGCACTACTGTAAGGGACTGTATTATTCCACGACTTATTGCACACTGATGCTATAGAAATCTATACATATATAGTCACTGAATGTTCACCATTATAGTTTATGTACTGTTTTAAATCACTTGTTTATCGTTCACATTTCAATTCACTGGTATAATTACGTTACGAGGCCGCTGTCCTTAACACATACAATAATCATAGACATGCCATTTTAATATTATCAACGTTGAACGTCAATAACTATTATTCTTTTGTTTATGGTTGCATTTTGCAGTGGATAATCCTCAGAGGATCAAACCAAAGGATAATCTGACCCTCGAAGGAAATGCTTAAAACCAACATTTGTGAGCAATAAAATATATAGTCTTCGCATCGGCAGCACTGCTATACATCCATCCTCACAAACTTTCACGTTTATAATAGTAGTAGGATTAATTTGGCCGAAATAATCTTTTTTTACGTTTAGTTAAATTGAATTCGAACAAAGCATAACAGGAACTCCTTTTTTAAAGGACTAAAAATACGTAAAGCGCTCCCAGGTCACCCATTTATTTAAACAGAGTGCATTCGAACTAAACCGCGCCAGTCACTCGCAAGCTGATGGATTCCGCTCCAGATCGCCGAGATTGTCGTGTGCCCCTGGCATTCCAGGACGTAAACTAGATATATAGATACTAGAGTTTCTAGATCCTACAGGAATAAAATCTGATTTAATTAATTATTGGTAATAAATGAACAAATACTTACTTGCTTACATATCAGTGGCGAAGTGTGAGATCTGTGGACATTTCCCGAACGCTTCGTCACTGTCTCACAGCTGCGAAAGCTGAAGACTGAAGTACACATTTACTTCAGTCTACAGAACAACGTTACTTTATTTTTATTGCGCTTAGCGCCATCTATTAAGTAATATTCATAAGAATAGCCTATATGTCGTCGAGTTGTGTACACGCTTCGCTATGACTGTTACTTAAATAACATTGGCTATAAATAGGGGAATAAGCATAGTATCGTATTTTCTTTTCTTTTCCTCAAAGTACATAATATGCCAGGAAATATTGTCCTTGAAATGGCATATCTACGATCAACCGTTGACGAAATACAGTCATCACAAAAGTGAGATTGTTGGAGAACATTAAAAACGCCATAAACAAAAAATGCATGACAAATGACGTCAGAACCGCAGTTGAAAATGTATGGAGATTAATAAAAAAAATATTTTAATTATTTATTATTTATTTAAGTAAACTTAACTAACTACTGGGTTTTGTGTATATTATTGTTATAATAATAAAAAAAATCACAAATAACTTTTACATTGTGTACACCGTACACACTGTTTCTCAACCTACTAATTAGTGTCAGATAGCTTATTTGCATTTTTTGTCTCCGTCGCTCGATATAAAGTTAGCAGTGAGAAAACTTCCGAATCCTACTTCCTAATAATATTATAAATGTGAAAGTTTGTGAGCATGGATGGATGTTTGTTACTCTTTCACGCAAAAACTACTCAACGGATTTCGATGAAATTTGGTATGGTAGTAGATTAAGCTCTGGATTAAAACATAGGATACTTTTAATCCCGAGTACAGTGTTCCCCTGGGATACTGTATTTACGCGGATAGAGCCGCGGGTAACAGCTAGTGAAGTATACGAAACTAATTAGAAGTTTGTGAAACAAGGCCTAAAATTCCTATTTTTTATAACGCTTTTATTAGTTTCACCTATATGTTTGCTTGCTTGCTTGTTTGTTTGTTTGTTTGTAACCTACTCCTTTGGGCTCGATTTTGTCCTACTTTGAACGATCAGATTTCATTCAAACTTTGCACACCTGTCAAAGACCGATGACAATGCAATAATTCGATTGAAATATCCGATTATCCTGATTAAATTCGCCAGGATTCATCAACTTCTTTCCGCATCCTTTGCATGAGAGTAAGAGAGATAGAACTAGTGCGCGAACTACGCATGCGTGCAGTTCCAGGCTTACTCTTTGGCAAATCGTACTAAAAAGCAAAAAATTAATTATAGTTTCAAAAATTAAAAAAAACACGCTTTTATAGTAAATCTAACTAAAAAATAAAAAATAAAATTTAATAAATTTGGATTAAGAATAGTGTAAATGAAAAATAAATGTTTATTATTGTAAAAAAGCGTGGAGTGCATAGTCTCAATAGTTATAAACATTTTATTGGCAGATATGAGAAGGATCTTCACTTTGATAATATTTTAAAATCACTTTAAACGAAATCTGACCGTTTGAAGTGGATCAAAATCAAATCCACTGGAGTCGGTTACATACAAACAAACAGGTGAAGACACTGCACCCCACGCTTTTTTACAATAATATACATTTATTTTTCATTTACACTATCCTTAATCCAAATTTATTAAATTTTATTTTTTATTTTTTAGTTAGATTTTCTATAAAAGCGTGTTTTTTAAGTTTTTTTTTAAACTATAATTTATTTCTAGTCAAATATATCGTACATTCTGCAGATCAAATCAATCCTACATATTTTTATGCTCTGTTCGTCATACAGGCTGGCATGCGGTCCGGTTCGCAGACATCATCTCGACAGTGCGGTGTCCGGTGACACTTGACAGAATCAATCTTATCCCAGCCAGATCTATATTTTCAAACTCTACGTTCATCAATTTGAGGGTATTTTATAGAAAATTTTATCTTATATGTATAAGATAAAATTTTCATTGCTTGGTATTCCGTATCTTTGCGCGTTTATAATTTTTAGAAAAAACCGGAGAAATGTTTGCACTCCGGGAGGTCGGGAGGCTAACCGTTATTACCGGAGTCTCCCGGGCGATCCGGGAGGGTTGGGAACCCTACCCGCAGGTAACAGCACACCAATAATAACTTTAAAAAAATATATGCTATACGCGAAACTACACGCCTTTTTACCCGACTAGCGAAGCCAACAGGAAGGGTTATGATTTCGGCAGTCTATGTATGTAATATGTATGTTTGTCACCCCGTAGCGCCTAAACTACTGATCTGATTTTAATAAATGAGGTGTCAATAGATTCGTAATAACAGCTCGGGTGACGTAGGCTACATCATTTGCGTAGTCGTGTTATAGTTTTTGACTTTTTGACTGACGATAAGATAGAAATTAGAATCGATCGAGGATAAATGTTTAGCAGTTTAGCATACTTCTGTCATTAGTTACATTACTTTATCGCGACAACCGCGACAACCCGTCGTTATAACGAGTTAAACAAATCACGAGGACGAATAAACCGCTGAACGTTCATTTCCCCGTCTTTACCTACAGGTCATATTATGTGACGAAAAACTTTAAAACATACCTAGTGGACCTGGGCCTTTAGTCGAGATGCGTTCGATAATTTCGACGGAGAAGTTCGAAAACAAAATGTATGGGATTTGACATAAGGCATCGCAAGCGACATGTCACTTAGCGATGACTTATGTCAAATCCCATACATTTTGTTTTCGAACTTCGCCGTCGAAATTATCGAATGCATCTTGACTAAAGGCCCTGGATAGACTGTGACATGCTACTACTGTCCTACTACTACGAGGGCGGCACTGAAAATTTTGGGAATCAAGGAAGTGACGCAACATTACTATTTAAAAATGTATTTATTGCTTTTCGAAGTATTCTCCGCGAAATTTGACACAATTTTCCATACGATGGAGCAATCATTGAAGCAACCATTCCATTCGGAAGTTGGGGTGTCCAAAATGGCCGTTTTGTAGGCGTCCACAGCTTCTTCAGGTGATGAAAATCTCTGACCACGCAATTTATTCTTTATTTTATGGAAAGTATAGAAATCATTAGGGCTTAGGTCGGGGCTGTATGGCGGATGGTCTAATAATTCTATGATTTCTTGCTCTAAAAACTCTTTTGTTCTGTGCGCGGTGTGAGAACACGCATTGTCGTGATGGAGGATGATGCGGCGGTTGCAGTTCTCTTTACGGAGTTCAGAAACGACCTGTAGCAAACAAATGTTAGCATACCATTCTGCATTAACCGTTCTTTGTCCCTCAAGACGAATAGTCGCAACATGGCCGGTTTCGGAGACAAACGTGGCCACCATTTTTTTTGCAACACTCCGTGAACGAACAATTTTTGTTGGCTTTAACTCATTTTCGAACACCCAAACTCGTGACTGGTTTTTTGTTTCGGGTTCGTACGCGTATATCCAGGATTCGTCACCTGATACGATGTTGTATACAGTATTTGAGGATCCTGCGTGGTATCTTTCGAGAGTTCTGACGCACCAAGTAACGCGAGCCGCTTTTTGCTCTTCACAGAGCAAATGAAGTATCCATCGGGAAAACAACTTTTTTACACCTAATTGTTCATGCAAGATTATTTGTATTTGACTCATGCCAATGTCTAAAGTTGCCTGAATTTCGCGGTATATCACATGTCGATCTTCCTCAATCAGCTTACGCACAGCATCAACGTTTTCTTGGGTGACTGCAGTTTTTGGACGACCTTGACGGGGATCATCACTGAGCTTGACACGTCCACGTTGAAATTCAGCAAACCAGCGATAAATTGTGGTTTTGGATGGGGCTTCATCACCAAATGCAGAAATCATCCGGTCAACACACTGTTTTTGTGTTAAACCACTTCGAAAGTCATAATAAATCATCGCTCTAGAATTTTCTCGAGTCAATTCCATTTTCTCAACGACTAAACAAGTTTGACAAGACCTTAAGACCGAGAATCTTTTTTTAAATAAATAAACGGTATTCGATTTTTAAAACCAAGGAGTTTTAAATTAAAAAGATTTTAATATGACAGGAACAGTGGAAATATTCCATTCCCGATACTTTTAGTGCAGCCCTCGTATTATAAATGTAATAGTTTGTGAGGATTAATGTTTGTTACTCTTACACGCAAAAACTACTGAACGGATTTCTATGAAATTTAGAATACTATTTTAGGATCGGAATTAACACATAGGCTATTTTTCATCCCGAAAAGTAAAGTGTTCGTGCTGGAAATTATATTTTTGATCGTGCACTATTTCACGCGGGCGGTGCATCAGCATAATAAATGAATACTAGACCACCCTGGCATCTCTAGCGAGTACTAAAAGAGCCTAAGTTATTCTAATGTCTGTTTCTGGACAATAAAGTCCCGCTTCCGTCGCCCACGTTTTATGACGTCACCATGCATGACATGCATCTCGCATTAGACGAATGGCTTGCTGACATCTCCATTTAATTCATATGCAACGTACAATGCCGTGCAGAGAAATAGGACCAGTGAAGTAAAATTAGACATAAATATTGACAAATATGAATAAAACAATTCTGTCCGCAATAATCGTGTGCGTTTATCCCGATTAAATTGTCCTTCATATAACTGAATTTTTATACATTATTATTGTAACTACACACGAAAGCAAGCAAAACGCTAAAATATAAAAAATACCTTCTTAATAAGTCAAAACGTTGGCACATTTATGGTATGGTAGTAGTTTAGGCTCTGAATTAAAACATAGGCTACTTCTTATTCCGGAAAAGTGCAGTATTCCCGCGGGATACTCGATAGTATGTTTACGCGGGCGGAGCCTCGGGAAAAAGCTAGTTTTTCGTAACCGAAAACAGAATCGACCTACTTAATGAACCAGTATGGTTCATTAAGTAGGTCGATTCTGCTAATTAAATATAACAATTATTATAATATTAACAATATTATACAGTTTCGATGTAGTTAGTATACGATGTAGTAAAAGTAAATTGAAAGTATATGGACCTGTTTTACAATCGCCTAATCAAAAGCTACTCGACATAGCTTATCCGGAAGTTTTATCGCTCCTTATTTTATACTGAGCTACAGAGACAAAAAATCCAAATGAGCTATTTGACGCTTATCAGTAGACTGTAAAACAGGCCCTGAGTTAAATGCGATAATCGGGATTCAGTTTCAATATAAATTTTGTAACAATATGTATTTTGTAAATATTTAGCTAAAGGACCAATAGCGGTGACGTATGCGGTCCCTTCGAGTCATGAATATTTTGGCGTGCCCGTTTTTCTTGCGTGCAGTGTACTCCGTCTATGTTATGTGCTCTAAAACGAAGGTTATGTTCTAAGTTTAATTAGAGTCGGTAGTAAAGACCACGGCCGGCAAGATGGTGTGTGTATTTGCGTGTCATCTCTTAAAACTATAAAACATTTAATAATCCGCTTTGTCCATGTAATATAGGATTATTTTACAATATCAGCTTTATGCTAGTTGAAAAAATGAGATTTTTTTTCTTAGAAATTCAACAAAGACATATTATTATGAACTAAGTATACAGAATGTCTTCAAAACAAAAATCCATACATCCATCCTCACAAACTTTCACATTAATTATTAGTAATAATATAAAGTTAATAATATAAGTAGGATATGATTTTGGTGAGAAAAATTTACAACGGACAATACCTGAGTACTTACTGAACCGTAATTTTCGTTTTTCAAGTAATAAGCAAAGTTTTTTAGTCCTTTTGCACTTTGCATTTTTTTGGTCCATATTTACGTTTCCTTTCGGAAAATATACGACTTTTGCTCATTTTACTACGAATACATAGTTGTGAATCGTTCCTGCTAAGCCCTCTGTACTCTCCAGTTGGTATGTAGTCTGCATGTATACATCTGAATGTATCTTGTATTACCTACTCGAATGTAATTTTTTCCTCGGAATTGGCGAAGTGTTCAATTCACGCTCGCTACAATTTTTCTACATACAAACTAAGTTATCGCGCTTACATATTGTATTACGGTACGGCGCGCGGCGTGTGCTACAAGGCATGGGCGAAGGCGACAAATTTGAAACCAGGAGCGAAATGGAATAAAACTCAAAAATAAATGAACTAGGTATTGGCTACCCAATACCTAGTTCATTTATTTTTTTGGCTTTTTTCTTACGTAGGTGAATTGAAACTAAAGAGATAAAATGTCACAACCTATTCTTGCACTCGAGCCATCCTTATTTAATCTATACCTACTAATATAATAAAGAGGAAAGGTTTGCTTGTTAGCATTGAACAGGCTCCGAAAAGCTGAACCGATTATGATGAAATTTGGCACAGATATAAAATAGACCACGGGGAAGGATATAGGACAAGGCAACTACTACTAGTAGTAGTAGTTCTACTACTAGGTATTTTCCTAGATTTTAATAAAAAATAAATGTTTTGTCAAAAATTTGTGGGAGAACTGACATACACAGGAAATTTACAAATGTTATTATTCACTGTCGTAAATACTAAATTAAGCTGGAACTACGCTCAGTAACTTGGAACGACGAAATATTTCAACTCTGGACTACTACAATCGAACACATGAAAGTCAAGTCTAATGACACTGTCATATATGACAGCTCGACACTCGACACTTCGATTTTCAACTCTATTGTAATAGCGCAGTGTTCTATTTTCAGTGCTCTGAATTTTCACGGAACCGCCGGATTCCGGATCATAGTACCAGCCTTAAAAGTAACCCGCTACCTCTCATGACTCATCCCACCCTCGTCTAGCAGCATGAGTACAGTTGGAGTAATACTTCGTTATTAGATCCTCTCGTCCTCATCTGAACAAACAGATATGACGCCGCCCCGCGAAATGAGCTGCCAACTGCCAGGTCTATCGTATTTCTACGTCTATGGTTATTTATTTTAGTATAAATTATGAAAGCAATAATATTACTTGACTAGTGAATTCCGACTGGTGCATTTTAAGCGCTATAACGCGTATAACTTATTAACAAAAGGTAGAAGTCGCCCTGTGGACGCCCACGAAATACGCCCACTACAGCTTAAATAATTTTTAAGTTTGAACTTTATAACATTTCTTGTAAATGTTTTCACAGATAGACAAACGCAAGGTGGTGTGTGTTGTTGTTAATTTTACGAATTTTATGTACATATTTCTAAGCATTTTTTTATATTAGATTTCACCACGCCTTCAACCACATGAACTTTAACTGTGCTAAATTTAACACTCATCCGTACGCACAAATCTCGTAAAACTGTTCTTAAAATTTTTGTTTCTCGTATATATAATCGTATATGATAACCATATTTACGCAACGGGTATGCAAATCCATGTTGCTGTCTTTGTCTGATACGTCGTAAAAGTCACTTCATAGACAAAGACAGCAACACGGATTGCGAATCCGTAGCGTAATTTTTTTTATTAATATTGTATACGAAGTGTATATTAATTTTTTTCTACTAAACTAAACTAAGGGTATCCCCTTAGTTTAGTTTAGTATAAAAAATTCGTAAAAAAATAATAATTCAAGACTATCGTCTTAATCCCGTTAAGTTTACAGTGAATAATCAGTGCAAATGTCCATATTGACCGATAACGCTTAAGCCGTGTTCACATAACCCAATCTCACTGCAAGCGAATGTTGAGAAAATGGTCTCTCAGCTTCATTCACGTGAAAATAAAAATCTATCTCTCCCAAGGGACCTGTTCATTGTGTTGCGATATAAACTGAAGCCTAGCCTTAAGCTGTGCGCCTATTTCATTCAAAGCAATCCAGTTTTTAAAGCAAAAGACACAAATCTATACTAATACTTATTATAAAGGGAAAGATTTGTTTCTGTGGTTGTGAGTTTGTTGGCTCCGAAAGTACTGGACCGATTTTGATGAAATTTGAAATGGATATAGAGTCGACCACGGGGAAGGATATAGTCTATTTTATCGAGTCAACATGTACGGTTCCACAGGGATTTTCTTTTGCGCGCACTATGTCGAGGGCAACGTCTAGCAGTTTGATAAACACATTGTTTCTTCAATTTATATGATTCAAGCAACCATAAAAAGAATGCTAACATTCTTTAATCGGTAACTGCAAATTCTTACTCTTATAAAGCCGTTTTAAAATGCTACAAAAACTTAACTTTTACAGCAACTCTTTATAAAAAGACATCAACTATTTTAGCCCCAGACAAAACATTCGAGGAATTCCCATCAAGTGAAGTTTGTATGTCTAAAAATAGCAGAAGTCACGTCGGTAGCATAGTGAGGGACCAAATAAAAAAGTGTAGACAGAATTCGGCGAAACACACAGTGAGGCAGATCCAAACTACGCCTCGCTGTATAATTTCAAAGTGTCACGTCTCACGTGTAACGAAACCATGCCTTACTTTGTATGGCAAGCTGTCGCAGTGTTTGGTTTTTAGGTTTCCGTAGTAACTACAAGTAACCCTTATAGTTTCGCTCTATCCAGTTTTCCTCCCTTGATAACTTCGGTAATTATGAATATAATTAAACAAAATTTTGTAAAGTTATAGATTGCATATAGACTTTAATAATTATAAAATCATAATATAAACATAATGGCATCTTATAATATTTATAATTTTGTGTTTTAGGGGTACTCATACGTGTGAAATGGGGATGAAAATGCTCTTGGCTAGGTTATAATAATAATAATATAATTTATTTGCAAAATATGGTACAATAAGCTGATACAGTTCGATAGCGTCTCGCATATTTTTGTCGAAATTTTCTCGACGTGCAAATGTTGTTGGACATTTGTTTCTTCGGTCAACATTACTTGGTCAAAAATTTTACATCATATTCATTACATACATTACAAAATTATAATACCCTTATATCTAATTTATCAATACATTATTAATTATAAGTCAATTTAACATGATATTATAAATAATACAATTTTTAATGAATTCATAAATTTTTTAAAATAGTTACTTAAAATTATAATTTAACACTGACATAATTTCATCCTTGAATATTAATTTAGTAATTGATTAAAATATATTCTCTATATATGTATTTAATATTTATAAGCCAATTTTTTTATTTTATTTTGTATATCTTCAAAGTATTCTTTGAGTTAAAACATTTTTCTATTAGCCAGAAGAATAATTCATTTTTTAATTTATTGTATATCAAAATATCTTTTATATTTTTTGGTAACATATTATATATTTTTATTGACATACAAAATGGATTTCTACAATATATTTCAAAATTTTGTTTCGGTACCCAGATTCAATTTCTATGTCTACTTGTTCCATGGTTATGTCTGTCTTGATTGATTGGGAAGAGATATTTGTGCTGTCTAACAAATAGACTGACCTCAAATATATAAAGACATGGGAGTGGAAGTATTTTAAAAATTTTAAATAGGGGTTTACAATGATCTAAGTAACCAGCTCCTACTATAGATCTTATGCATTTTTTTTAACAATAAATGCTTATGTGACATCAGAAGAATTTCCCCATAGTATTATATTAACCCATATCTCAGTATCGCTATATAAGTAAGTAGTGCGTAGCTACACGCGCACTACATATTGTATAAAAAACAGGCCGAAGATTTTGTTTAACAAAGCTCCGTCTTCACTTTCTTATTTGGTCTGAGAGCGTGGGTTATTGGAGATATCTGGCTCCACCGCGCCGCTTTGTCCGGAAGAATTTAATAAACCTTTACTATTGTTTGACGGTTCATGATGAGAAGGTGGATTTTATTGAGGCTTTAGTATTATGACTATTAGATTTCATTATTCACAGGAACTGGTATGTTCACGTCAACTGGTCAAGTGAGAGTCGGACTCGCACTTTGCCCGTACAAAACGGTTCCGTACAAAACGGCAAAGAAAACACGTTTGTTGTTACTCAAATATTTATTTTATTGTATGTGATGTGATGATAAAAAAGTATATTTTTCTAATAAGCGTCTCGCTATTTATACAGCTTTAGGCACTATTTTAATCTCATTTAATTGCTCTTCAATATTATAAAGAGTTTCGGCGTTAGAATATAACACAGCGGTCTCAGGAACAATCGGTGTATGGTAATTTGGTGCATTTCCACCTTCCGTCATGGGGTGTGGTATATGGCTTAAAGTGTATAATATATATAAATAAATAAATATTTATTAAATTCCATACATTACATACAATAAAAAAAAAAAAAAGGTTTAAAGAATTTATTCTCATAAAAAGATACAATATCCACTTACATGAGAACAAGACGCTAACAATACTTATTTATGATGGATAGTACAGTTCGAACTTAAAAACTAAGTACAAAAGTTTTTGCAATAAGAAAACAATATAAAGATAGCAGCACAAAATACTTATTTTAACATTCTTAGAATAGATTTAATAGTGTTCAATGACATGCTTAGATAACTGGTGCTTAAAACAATTAAATGAATTTATATTTTTAATGTGGTCGGGTAAACTATTATATAACTGTGCTCCCTCAAAAGTGATGCTTTTTTTGGCATAGTTAGTACGTATTTTGGGTAGAACTAATAAATTAGGGCGTCTTAGACTTCGGCTAGTCGTTTGGGATTTTACAGAAAAAGATAATTCACTTTGCATTTTACCTTCGATTATTTTTCTAATTAGTATACAGGTGTTATAAGTATATAGTTGTTTTATGTTCATAATTTTAGTATAACTGTAAATTTTGGTTGTTGGTGTAAAATAGGGGTATCGAAATATTATTTTTACAATTTTATTTTGGAGTCTCTGTAATTTATTTATTTTAGTTTTATTTGCACTACCCCAAACTTCAGTAAGATAAAGTAGGTGTGATTTAACGAGGGAGTTATAAATATTAAAGCGCAGTTTTGTTGGAATTCATTGGTTTATATTAATAAGTGAGCCTATCAAAGATGATAATTTATTAATCATGGTATCCATTTGATTATTCCAGGTAAGATGCCTATCTTATTATGCCAATATTTACAAATTTCGAAAAATATCTAACATACTAACTATAGTGCTTTGAAATTAATAATATTAATTAGTTAAATATTTTGATTTACTAAATTATTATAATTAAAATTATTAATTTTGTAACCATGTTATTAAAAATATTATAAGCAATTCTTCTGTTTCTTTCTTTTCTAAGGATTTGTTTACAACATACTCAATAGGAGTGTTGTTTATCACAACTGGCCTTTTTTGATGATTAGTCAAGATTTTTGTCTTATCTGGGTTCATTTCTAGCCCAATTTTTATGCTCACTTTATGTAAGTCGTCAATCATAAGTTGCAATTTATGGGAGCTACAGAGGGAGAACAGGATAATAATAATAATCATTATAATTATAATAATAAGCTTTATTTCGGACAACTTTAGTCCACATGTTTGTTACAATAATCTTAAAAACTAGTGATAATATACATTTTAAAATTATTTAAGTTTATCATGCACATAATATTATAATAGTGAGACATGTCTATTACATCATCCCATGTGACACAGCGCCACAGCGATTCACGTACAGGCATTCGAGTCTTCCAGCGAACATGTCCAGTATGCTATTGGTACTGCCTCTCACCCTATGCACCAGGGACGCGCGCCTTTTTCGCATTGTCGCGTAAGAGCAGTCCACACGCACCTCCGCAAACATCCCTGACGCACTGCAACGTCGAGGCAGCCCCAACAGCACTCTGAACGCGTTGTTAAATTGGACACGGAGGGCGCTATAAGATTTCTGGGTATAATTAGCCCACAGGCTACACGTGTAAAAAGAGGTGCAGTACGCCCTGGATAAGGTCACCTTGACGTTATGTGAACTACGCGCAAACCTGCGAGCGAGCATGTTCGCCCGCACCGACAGCGCCCTCCGTTCCCTCTCTATGTCACAATCATCCTTGAGGTCAGGTGTCAAGTAATGTCCTAAGTATTTAAATTTATAAACTCTTTCAAGTAAGCTGTTATTAATAGAAACAGATGGGATGTTAGGTAACACTTGCTCCCGACCCCAAAGATCATTATCTGACTCTTCTTTACATTGTAACTCAAGCCATCTCAAGTCCCCTCGACGCCGGGACTGGCTAAGCCGAGGAGGTTCCCAACCTCTCCTGGAGCCCCGTTAGACAGGAACTTGGAGGTTCGCAAAGCGACGCCTCCGCGCTCCTGTCCTACGCCTGCGGAACGGAGCAGAGGATGGATCGATCTCTCTGTCCCGCTCCGCAGCCTCTTTCTGCGAAATCATGGATTCGCAGAAAGAGACCGCCGACTGCCAGGCCTCATCGCTCTCGAGCATGCAGCGAGCCATGCTCGAGAGCAAGAGGTCCCACCCAATCACTGCCATGAGATCATGGCGCTGCACGGCCCATCGGTCGCACACCCATAGGGTGTGCTGGGCCGTGTCCTCCGCAGCGCCACATTCGTGGCAGGCTGGCGTAGGCGACCTTATACAAGTACGCACCGAAGCATCCATGCCCGGTGAGGAGCACCTGTGCAAGGCGGAAGGTGAAGGTTTTCCGCTTGCGGCGCATCCACGCCGCAAGGACCGGACGCAGTGCCGCAGCCGTATGTTGGCCGTACGGCGACTACTCCAGGACCTAACCCCACCCTCGTAGCAACCACTGTTGCCCCAGCCTCCACACTCGCAAGAGTTCCTCCCAGTTTGGAGACTCGCCGTTATGTGCCCTCCTCTCTGACGCGAAGAGGTGCACCTCGGCGAGTACCGACGCCTGGAGCTCCCAGGGTGGATCTCCGCGGGTCCGCGCTCCTCCTCCGCGCTGGAGGCCCGCTGAAGAGCAGGGCTTCGGTCTTGTTTAAACGTACCCGAAGCCCCAACCGCTCTATGCGGCTGACTACGAGGGATACTCCCACCTCGGCCAGCCGCGCAGCCTCCTGATATGTTCGTCCCCGGGATGTGACATAGATGTCATCCGCATAGCAGATGGCACTCATCCCGGGGAGAAGGCCGCTCCGCAGGACCCAGTCGTAGCCGACGTGCCAAAGAAGGGCCCAGAACCGAACCCTGGGGGACGCCACACTTGACTCTCCGCCTCTCTACGGACCCCGACCGGTCCTCATACATGACATCCCTATCGGAGAGATACGCGTTCAACAGCCCTCCGAGATACAAAGGCACGTCGAAGAAATTAAGTGCCTCTCGTATTACGCTGCACTCTAAATCTGATATAAATAAATAAATAAATAATCTGCAATAAATATCGGCAAACGCTAGTGAGCACGTTGCCGAAACAGCCAGCCATTTCCTCCACCCCCATTCCCTCGCAGGACGGGAGACTCCAGCGGCCGACGATGGCGGCCTCCTCCGCCAGTTCCCGGTTGAGCTTTGAAAGTGCCCAACGCGGGAAAACGCTACGCCCCCTGGACTGCGAATTTGTTGTGCTGGCACTGTAAATGTTTCTCAGGAAGTTTATATACTTTTCGTTTATGTTTTGTACTCTTATTGCTTCCCAGATGCTGTTGTGAGCTATAGAGTCAAATGCTTTTTGGTAATCTACGAAGGCTAAATATAGGGGTTTGCTAAACTCTGAGTACTTTTCTATCATCAGTTCGACTACTTGAATGTGATTTTCTGTGTTGTAACCACTTCTGAAGCCGGGTGGTTCGAGGGATTGTTGCCCGTCAATTTGTGGATGCATTATTTCCAGTAGACAGGAGGCGAATAATTTATAGAGGCATGGCATGAGGCTTATCGGTCTGTAATTCCAAATGTCAGCTGGGTCACCTTTTTTATAAAGCAAGATGATTTCCAATTGTGTCCATTGGTGTGGCACCGATTCCTCAGTGAGTATTTTATTCCATAGGATCGTGATGGTGATGGGTGTCAGTAGAAGAGTTTTCGCATATTTAATACATTCATTTGTAATCCTATCGGGTCCTGGGCTTTTTTCTGATTTTAATTTTTTTATTTGCTTCATGATTTCTGCTCCAGTAAACTCTTGAGTTTCAGAATAGTTTTTATATTAGTTTTCATCACTAGGTGGCGGTGATGAATCCGATTGACTGTAGAGTTTTTCATAGAAGTCCATTGCTCTTTTTCGATTTGTTTAAATCTTTTTATGCTTTTTTCGTGGATCTGGATTTATCCAGATGTCTTTGTATGGTGTTTATTATGTGTGTCTCATACATCGTTTTGTTTCTTTGTTTGACTTTGTAGAGTTCCTTCAGTTTATGTTTGTCAGATTTTGTAAGCTTAGCTTTATTTTGTAAAAGAGTTATTTTTTTCATAAGTTTCTGTGCCTTGTCTGATAAGATCTTATTGCCTTTAATTTTATTGGAGCTTTTTAAGCTTTCCTATATAGAGCGCACAATTTTTTTAAGGTATTCGTCGCTATTGCAGTTTACTTGTGTAGTCAAAAGTATAACAGAAGCGCAATTCTCTTAACTCGTGCCCTAGTTTTCATATTGTAACCTGCATCGTCGTTTTAAGCTAGGAATGTTATGGATATGAAGACGCAAAGATGGACGGACGGACGGACAGACAGGCAGACAGAAAGAAAATATAATGCACATATTTTACTACGCGGCAGCGCGGTGGGAGTAGTATATAGTAGTCAGGAAGTATCCCTTTTCATTAGGATTAGGTTAATTATCTACGTTAGTCCGCCAGTGTTCGGATAATAAGTGGCTTCCGCCCGCTAATCGCTACCTCTTATCGCTTCCTCCCATCGCTTGCACTACAACACATTAATTCATTGTAACAAAGTGGCGTGGTTAAATATTTTAATTAGATGTAATTCTGTACAGTTAACTCCTCGCCATTGTTATGATAATTATTAATTTGATTCATTATAATCATCATCATACCTTTAGAGTCAGCTTACACCGAAACGCGACGTGACGCGATGCGGTGCTGCATTTTTAAGATAGCAATTCAAAATTTTGCTTTATTCACTACACAAGAAGCTCAATGCGCGCTCGATAGAACTGAAAATTGGAGTTGTTTGAGACCTTTTTCCTCAGTCGTGGTCGTATTGAAAAATCCCATAAAAATATTATATGTTAATCTGCATTATATTTAGCCGAGGAATGTCTTTTATAAATTGAAATTTTTATTTAAATATTGATTAAAAAATATGCTAAGTCCATCCTTTTTTGACGTGATAACGTCTTATAATTCGATGGAGCCGGCTGCACGCACGAAAAAACATGACTCATCCGTTACCTCGCTAAACATGACTTATGCGGCGTTACCTCGCTCTGAGGCGTTCCATTTCTTATGACGTTGTCACGTTCAACTATCGTCAGTAAACCGACTTTACAGACAACCGATTTTTTTAGTTAAAACCTTTAAAAACTCTTTTATCTTCATCTATCAGTCACACGAGAGTAAAAAAAGACTCGGGAACGCCATTTCAGTTTTTGCAAATTTTGTCTCAAATGTTTATAGTGATTTTTTATCTGATCAATACTCTCCGGTCGGCGCGATACGCCCTTGTCGCCCACAAAATCAGAACAGGCCGTGACGCGCAAGGTCACTGCTGTTATACAGAGGTTTACACCGAGACGCTTCGTGTTGTCTCGGCGTCAACTGACGCTTAGCGGTGTCGATACAATATACTTCATTCACGTTAGAAATGCTTTGAGCACAGCCTTTTCGCGTTAAGAAGACAGTAAATGTCAATAAATCACGCGTACATTGGCTTCATGCAAATCGTGTCAAAATGGCTTAATGCAATTGGTTAATGTGAACACGGATTATGCGCCATTGGTCAATTTTGACAGTTGCAATGATGACTCACTGCAAGCTGAGCTGAGGGCTGGTCAGTTCAAAATTGATCTGTATTCAGTATTCTCTACACAAAAAGATATTTTTATTATTTTATTATCATTGAATCGCTATCTTAAAAAGGCAGCGTCGCGTCGCGTCAAATCGCGTCTCAGTGTGAACTGACGCTAACGCAAATACATACTTGAAGTGCTTAGAGCTATAGAATACCATGAAGTATCATGCATCTACAAGAATTTATAGAACTAAAAGTTAAAAACTTTTTATAAAACGCGTCTGGCTAAAATCTTGTCTAGACAAGATCGCAGCTAAGTTTGTACATAAGTAAGTGCGTAGAATTTCAATGAAGGCAAATATTATGAAGAAGCAATGAAAATTTTCAAGGAATATACATAGGTACAATCGAACAAGCTGCCGCTCGACCTGGGCCCCAATTCTCGTACGTCTAGCTATCACGGTTAAGGAGATAGAGCCTGGTGACAGACGGACAGACGGACAGACAGACAGACATCGAAGTCTCAGTATTAGGGTCCCGTTTTTATCCTTTGGGTACGGAACCCTAGACGTTTTTTGGAATTATTTAGTACAGGAATTCATAACCATAGCGCATGCTATTAAAGCTGAGCCAGACGGGCATCGTACATTTTTCTGATAAACCGTTTAATTAATATAAAGGGTGCTCGACGCTCGTGGTCTGTTTATTTTAATGAAATATTTCGTTTGAAATTTATTTGCCACATCAATCAAGTCCCCTCAAATGTATCATTGTACAGTCGGACAAATGGTATTTCTTATCTCGAAACTCATTTATCATGGTGTCCTGAAAAATTACTTAGCCGAACCATTTCAACGAAAAAATAATGAGCCCACATTATATTTATTTAGCTTGGCTAAATAAATATATTTTGTGGACGTTTCATCCCTTGGCAACCGGGGCCTTTAGTCAAGATGCATTCGATAATTTCGACGGCGAAGTTAGAAATCAAATTTGTATGAAAATTGACACAAGTCATCGCTAAGTGACATGCCGCTTGCGATGAATTATGTCAAATCCCATACATTTTGTTCTCAAACTTCGCCGTCGAAATTATCGAATGCATCTTGACTAAAGGCCCTGGTCAATCTGCTTTCTTGGTAGGTACAGTCGCGAAAAACGAGTAATTTACAGTGGCCTCCACAGTTTGGATATAAACGTGTCCTCAGTAGCTTACCATGAGAAAATAGTAAAATGGCCGATTTCAGAAGTGTGTGAAACTGCGAATCGTCAGTTTCCTTGACTACTTTTGACTACTATTGGAAGAACAATTATATTTTATATCTACAAAACTCCTCCTTAAGCAGCTGCTTTACCATTGTGAATCATGGACTACTTACTAAATAAAATCGTTAAAAAAAATACACTTCGGGTACCGAACCCTAAAGCAGCAACAAGGGTTCCGTACACAAAGTGTAGAAACGGGACCCCATTACAAAGACTCCGCAGTCCGTCCGTCCGCCCTCTGTCACCAGGCTGTATCGCATGGACCGTGATAGCTAGACATTTGAAAATTTCGCAGACGATATAACAAATACTAAAAACAAAATAAAACAAAAAATAAAGTGGGGCTCCCAAACAACCAACGTGATTTTTATTAGCCGTTTTGTGCGGAACCGTGCAGGAGTCCGACTCACACTTGGCCGGTTTATAATAATCCTGATTAAGCGCAATTGAAAATGGACGAAAACCTGCCAAGCTTAAACCGCGAAAAATGAATAATATAAAAGAACGTTTAGCATTTTGTAACTTAAAGTTGGAGGTATTCACATTTCAACGTTTTTATAGCCGTGCAAATATTCAGTGTAATAAAAAAGTGTGAACTTTTTACTAAAAAGAAACTTGGCACTCTTTCATAATTACAAAAAGTATGATCTGACTTCTGTGTTATACCGAGCTCTGACCTGCAGTAGTTAAACATTTGACGTCTTATTTTGACTTCCAGAAGTACATTCAAAAAGGCTGTTTTAATGAAAAGCCTAATAAATAATTATTTTGATCATAGCAAATATCTATAAGAGAAAAGACAAAGATATTTGATTGGGCTCGCTCACTCGCCCAGCGAGACCAATAGATTAGTCTATGAGAAAATATTACAAAAAAATAATAAAATTGACTTTTTAGTTTCTAATCTTGTTCTTCGACTTGGTTTTCATAGAACTAGCTCAAATACTGGTATTAGAAGAATAGTAAAATAAATCATTTGCGGCATAAAAACTACAAAAACAAATAAATTATCTTAATTTAAAAAAAAGAGGAAAAAAATCGTCAAAACTTAAGAGTCAAATCTCGAAAAATATAAATTTTGAAATATGGGTTTCATTGTAGAAAATATTGGAAATGATGCGAACTACAATCCCTTAAAGGATCAACATAGACTCACCTATAACCCTGTATATGCAAAAACTTTTCAAAGAAATGATTACGTTTATATATTAAATATACGTTTATTTATTATATATTAAATTAAATGTTTATGATTCATATTGATAAAGAAAAGAGAAATATTTCTCCGCTTGTTGCCGCAATGTGTGTGTTTACATTACATTGAAAACATGGCGCCTATATTAGAGCTCGTGGGCTACCGATATAAACTGGAATAATATAATCCATCTGTTCTCCCGCCTATCTGATCGCTCGTTAGGCCTGCCACATCTTAATTATTGTATGATGGACAGCTTCCGGCGTTATTATATGTTAAAAAGAGTTATAAATAACATCAAATATATCATATGTAATGTGTTTAAGTATACGCTTTAATTTAATAGGTATCTTATAAGCGACAGGCGTAGATAAATATTTTCAGATTCACTGGAACACTCTCAAGCCGAAGACTCAAGATTGGACCTCCGGTCTTCTGGGATGATGTGGCGGACCAATTGGCGCCACTACGGCGCTATCGAAGGTTTCATAGCTTGGCGCTATGCAATATACAACATCTGAGATACTTACAAGTGGGCTTCGGCCTGACCGAGCACACCACCTCGCTCGGTCTGAGAACTCCCTTCAGGGCTACTAATCCACATATCAATCCTGAAATCATGTTTCACTATTTGGTACTAATTACATCACTGTCTTATATAAAGTGTACACATTTTTTATTCTTATAAAATGTCTATGTTTACGTAGTAACGATTTAGTAATCTGTGCCTGTAAAGCCATAAAGGACGCCTGCAGGTGGGTTCTACAGTCCTACTCATACGCATCGCGAACCAAGAGAGGAAGGCCTAGCCTAGACAAGCCAAGGGCCAATGAAAGAATCGCAAGACGACGGATCTGCTAAAGTGCGGTCGCGGGTCACGTAGAATTTCTTACATTGTTTCATCGCTACTTGTCTCTTTCACTCGCGAACGAATATATTCCTATCGCGCTCCTATCGCGTACCTGTGTAAAGTACCGATGAGTCAATGTATGAAATTCTACGTACCCCGCGACCGCACTTTAGCAGATCCATCGTCTTGGGATTATTTTATTGGCCCTTGGCTTGTCTAGGCCTAACTCTCTTCGTTCGCGATGCGTATGAGTAGGACTTTAGAACCCACCTGCAGGCGTCCGTCGGCAGAGTCGCGGACGTTTATAACAGTTCCCAGGGCTCCGTCAACGGCGGTACAAACGGACGGAGTAAGGCTGAGTTTTAGTGAGTAGATGCTGCTTCCACTTACCATCTTAAAGCAGCCGGAAGCAGCGAGTCTCACATACCCGCGGTCAGAAACCCCGTCCACCGCGTGATGCGGAAGGGTATTTTCTCGGCGTAAAAATTGATAAACGACGTAAACAGTTAAGTTTAATACGACCTCGATCTCAATGACGTTCGGGAACCGTCGTTTTACATACATCGTCTGTCAGTTTCATAGATTATTTTTAAATGAAAACCGACTTCCAAAGTACAAATGGGACCACACGGGAAGCACCAGCTTTTAAATAAAAAGAGAATCATCATAATCGGCTCACCCAGTCGAAATTTCTGAGGTAACAAACTTAAAAAATACGGTCGTATTGAGAGCCTTCTACTTTTTTGAAGTCGGTTAAAAAGGTACGTCCACGATCTCAATGACTTTGGGGAATCGTCCTTTTTTCATACATCCTCTGTAATTTCCAAACGATGATTGCCGAGGGGCATGGACATGGGGAAACTGGTCTTTCCTGATGAGGTTTTTTTGTGTAATAATTATATAAGTTGATACAAGAATTTACCGCAACCTACATATTTGTGGTCCTGGTCCGGTATGTATGTATACATAGTCCAATAGCATTCCTCTCGTACAATAAACGCCACGCGAGAGATACGGACATTTTTTAAATGTTTAACGTTATTTTATCGAACGGTATTTCAAAAACCAGGCACTTGAATTATTTACATGCGGAATTCTTATGTTGCTTTAACTAATATGTTAAAACCTACGTTATAAGTATAAAACTTACGTTTTCATATTAAAAGGCATCTTATTTGAATCTACGCGATAGTGAAAAGGGGAAAGCTCTAGCCTTTTTGGCGTGTGTTTGGGTCTTTAGCTTTCTGAAGCTATTATAGATTTAGCTTTGTTACAACTTTAGCTTTCTAAAGCTATTACAGCTTTAGCTTTCTGACGCTATTATTGCTTAAGCTTTCTAAAGCTAGTCCTGCTTCAGCTTTCTGAAGCTATTACAGCTTTAGCTTTCTTACAACTTTAGCTTTCTGAAGCTATTATAGCTTTAGCTTTCTGGAACTATTATAGTTTTAGCCTCTGAAGCTTTTCTACAACAAATGCTAATATTTTCTGTATAACTTAGGCCTTACAGTTTAAAATCGGTCACAAATTTTATAGACCTATCTGTAAATAAATCTAATTAAATAATCAGCTTGATTCCCACAAGTAGGTAATAGATAACTGTGAACAATACTGATAGTGTGTAGTTAGAAATAATTAATGAAGTTTTTCAATTAGTAAGTTTATCACTCGATTTTAATTACTACGATAAGAGTGCGGCAGGGAAAAGTAGTTCAAGAAATACACGATTTGAGATAGTAATGTAAATGATTGTGCAATGTGCATACTGAAACAATAAAATGCTTACTACTTAGGGTCAGCTGACATCCAAACGAGACGGGACGCTGCCTTGCATTTTTAAGAAAGCGAATTACCATTAAACTTTATTCACTACACAAGAAGATATACGTTTACAAGCTACACCGAGCTGCGTAGCGCGGCGCCGCTCTTGCAATATAGTTAAAAAGTCCATTTGGTAAGGGAAATTCATTTATAAATCCCGGGTCATTTGGTTAATGATGATACTTGATTCTAGGTTGCGGGAAATAAACGCTAAAAAACCTAACCCTCAGTGCATCGAACTCCCAACCGCGAGTTACGTATCCTGTACTTGGATATGGGCCAGCTGGTACGGAGACTTGTTGTGGAAGGCCTGAAAAACTAAATACTGTTAATATAGGGTTGCCAACAATAAATTTAAAAATCTAGGATTTGAAGTTGGAAAAACCAGGACAATTCCGTTTAGTAACTACAATTTTTATAAAAAACTATAACTAAGTAAATTATATCGCCTATGTTACCCAGCGAGTTATTACGAATCTATTGAGATTTCATTCATTAAAATCAGATAAGTAGTTTTGGCGCTACGGCGGAACAAACATACACATAAATACATAGACTGCCAAAATCATTACCCTTCCTTTTGGCTTCGCCGTAGTCGGGTAAAAACAGGACGCAGTAAGAAAGATGCAACAGTTAAATAAATATGTTTTGAAAATTTGTTAAATGAAATACCTACATGTAATGCTAATAATCATGAGTTAGAAAGAAAAATTGTTAAAGTGGCGCGTATTATAAATTACATGACCTTATCAGAGCACTTTAAAGACCCAGGACGCTGCTTTAAAAATATCCAGGACACCCCAGGACACTGCAAAAAGTAGGACATGTCCTGGGAAAACAGGACGGTTAGCAACCCTAAGTTAATATTTTGGCAGAATGAACTTCTATCTAATTTTGTAGTGTTTTTTCTTATCAACGTTTTAAACTCTGTTCAGATAAAATTTAATCTTTTTGTAAACAAATAAACAATAGTACAGCTACGTCCTACACTATAACTACTTAAACTATATTACTATCTATTTAAATGTCGCCTGTTTACCGTACACTGTCAGGGAATCTAATTCATAAGCTGTTGACCGTTATCATAAGTTTGTCGTATTGTGTCATTATTATGATATCAAACTGACATGTCATTGACAATAATATTGTGCCTGCATGCCGTCATCTTAATACCAAAAAATGATGAGAACACTCTACTGCATATCAATGATATCCCCTCATAGAAATTTTTTCAGAGATTCAGAAAAACAATGACATTAATTTCGTCAAATTTAAATAATATTTTTGTTTACAAATACATTAAATTTGATTTAAACAAAGAAAATAATTTAACATGTAACAGACAAGAGTTACCTGTGCTTCGGCACAAATCGGCCGGCCCAACCGAACTTACTTGGGCTGAGACTATTTGATCCGGAATCCGACGCGCCCGGGAAAATTAGGAGCACTGAAATATAGAACTCTGCGCTACTACAATAGAGTTGAAAATCAAAGTGTTTGAGTGTCGAGCTGTCATATATGAGATTGACATTTGACTTGAAAATTATATGTTCGATTTTCAGCTCTATTTTATTTGCGCAGAGTTCTATTTTCAGAGTTCCAGTGCTCTAAATTTATATATAAGGTCTCCAAAAATCAATTACGGATACTTCAGGCACATGATCCGCTGCTTAAGTAAAGACGTTTAGGCAGAAAAATAATTTTCATACTCAAAGTAAGAAAATCATCACACGTATGTGTGCTCTCCGCAAAACGTATGTGTGCTCTCCGCAAAACGTATGTGTGCTCTCCGCAAAACGTATGTGTGCTCTCCGCAAAACGTATGTGTGCTCTCCGCAAAACGTATGTGTGCTCTCCGCAAAACGTATGTGTGCTCTCCGCAAAACGCAAACTCTATAAGTATGACAATTATTTTTCTGCTTAAACGTCTTTACATAAGCAGTAGATTATATGCCCGAAGTATCCGTAATTGATTTCACCAAACCTTATATACAATAGTGCCAGTCTTAATGCATGAAAATTATAATTATGTACTTCTGATCTTGAAGTGGTTGAAATGGTCTATGAAGTGACAAAAGAAAATAAGCTATCTGACACTTATCAGTAAGCCCTAAGTGTGTGCATATCCTTACATTGACGCTTTCAGGTGTGTCTTTTACAGATGGGTGCACAAAATGGCGCCGACCTGGTACAATGCTTGAAATGTTTCCGGTGTTTATCTATCCCGAATAGTAGTGAGGTGAAAATAGATAATGGTTTTTGAATGAGTGTTAATTTTGTATATTTAGGCCGTTTCCGAATGTTCATTGTGACGTTCGAAACTACTGAATAGATTGCGCTTAAATTCACGCCAATAATTCTTATAGTACCAGACTCCCAGCAAATCCTTTACTAATCCTACTTCGTGAAAGTTTGTTAGGATGGATGGAAGTATGGATAGATGGTTACTCCTTGAAATAAATACAACTGAATGGATTTTTATGAAATTTGGTATAGGTAGTAGTAGTTTAGGCTCTGGAATAAAACATAGGCTTTTATCCCGAAAAAGTACAGTGTTCCTGCGGAATACTATATTTACGCCGGCGGAGCTGCGGGCAGAAGCTTTATATACATACATAGACTACTAAAATCCCTTTCTTCCTTTTGGCTTTACCGTAGTCGGATAAAAAGTATTGAAGAAAAGGCCACATTTCATATATCTAGAAGTTTCTCGACAAAATATGGGATGAGCGTTTATAATCTTTCGTAGGTTGTAGAATGTAGGTATTACAAATTCTATTCATATGTAACGTAGAAGCCGGTACACATGTAAAAATCTAAACGATATATGATCGTGATGATGATAATGGAGCGCAAACAGCCGTGTTATCAGAGCTGGACAATATTGATGGTGATGGTGATGATGATGATGGAGTGCGAACAGCTGTGTTATCAGAACTGGACGAAAATGATGGTGATGATGATGATGGAGCGAGAACAGCCGTGTATCCAAACTGGACGATAATGATGGTGTTGATGATGATGGAGCGCGAACAGCCGTGTTATCAGAACTGGACAATATTGGTGGTGATAGTGATGATGATGATGGAGTGCGAACAGCTGTGTTATCAAAACTGGACGAAAATGATGGTGATGATGATGATGGAGCGAGAACAGCCGTGTATCCGAACTGTATGATAATGATGGTGTTGATGATGATGGAGCGCGAACAGCCGTGTTATCAGAACTGGACGATAATGATAGTGATAATGATGATGGAGCGCGAACAGCCGTGTTATCCGAACTGGACTATAATGACGATGATGATGATCATGGAGCGCGAACAGCCGTGTTATCCGAACTGGACGATAATGACGGTGATGATGATGATGAAGCGCGAACAGCCGTAATATCCGAACTGGACGATAATGACGGTGATGATGATGATGGAGCGCGAAGAGCCATGTCATCAGAACTGGACAATAATGATGGTGATGATGATGATGGAGCGCGAACAGCCGTAATATCCGAACTGGACGATAATGACGGTGATGATGATGATGGAGCGCGAACAGCCGTGTTATCCGAACTGGACGATAATGACGATGATGATGATCATGGAGCGCGAACAGCCGTAATATCCGAACTGGACGATAATGACGGTGATGATGATGATGGAGCGCGAACAGCCGTGTTATCCGAACTGGACGATAATGACGTTGATGATGATCATGGAGCACGAACAGCCGTAATATCCGAACTGGACGATAATGACGGTGATGATGATGATGGAGCGCGAACACCCGTGTTATCCGAACTGGACGATAATGACGATGATAATGACGATGATGATGATGATGGAGCGCGAACAGCCGTGTTATCCGAACTGGACGATAATGACGGTGATGATGATGATGGAGCGCGAACAGCCGTGTTATCCGAACTGGACGATAATGACGGTGATGATGATGATGGAGCGCGAACAGCCGTGTTATCCGAACTGGACGATAATGACGGTGATGATTATGATGGAGCGCGAACAGCCGTGTTATCCGAACTGGACGATAATGACGGTGATGATGATGATGGAGCGCGAACAGCCGTAATATCCGAACTGGACGATAATGACGGTGATGATGATGATGGAGCGCGAACAGCCGTGTTATCCGAACTGGACGATAATGACGATGATGATGATGATGGAGCGCGAACAGCCGTGTTATCCGAACTGGACGATAATGACGGTGATGATGATGATGGAGCGCGAACAGCCGTGTTATCCGAACTTGGAGCTAACAACTCCCAAGTTCCAGCCAAAATCTCACCGCCACCTGTCTAACTCCATCACAATTATCACAGGGTTGTCAGCAACTAGAAGTTTATTTTTCACTGTGATTTTATAAGTATAAATTATAGGTACGTCATGTAATTAAAAAGAAAAATGTACCTTATTTACTACCTACCTTTGTAAGAAATAGATGAAAAGGTTGTTTTAAGGGCTCCGGATTTAAGGGTAAAAACGGGACCCTATTATAAAGACTCCGCTGTCCGTCTGTCTGTCTATCCGTGTGTCGTGTTCGTTTGTCTGACACCAGGCTCCTGAATATATGTATCTCCTGAACCATAATTAATAGCTGTAAAAAATTTACCATAATTATAAAAATTTTCACAGATTAAGCATTTTTGTTGGCGCTATTACAACAAATACTAAAAACAGATTACATCAATATTCCTACGTCCTATATTATCTACATACATACTTATAAAATGTTTAGTAACAGTTTTAAATATTTTCTTGTGTCAACCCTACGTACTACGGGCACACGGCGACAGACCTAGACAGCTTTGCGCGTATTGGATTTTAGATGAACGAACATCCTAACACTGAACACACAAACACATTATGTACTAATCTAATAATTAATCTAAATTAAATTTTATTAACTTACTAGCGATCCGCCTCAGTTTCGCACGTTTTCGGAATCCGTGAGGCCGGGAAAAATTCAGAGCACTGAAAAATGAATTCTGCGCTAATATTATAGAGCTCAAAATCAAACACACAAGTGTCGAGCCAAATGTCAATGTCATATATGACAGCTCGGCACTCGACACTTTCTTTTTCGATTTTCTGCTCTATTGTTGTAGTTCTATTTCCAGTGCTGTGATTTTCCCGGGTCCGTCGGATTCCGGATCATATAGTCAAACCTTATGGTATAAGCCATAAGGTTTGACTATATGATCCGGGAACCGGCGTATAAGGCTTGTATAAGGCTTATACATATATCGCCTTACTAATAAAAATATTTAAACAGTGGATAAGCAATACAATGTTTTGTCCTTATCTGATACGTGGGAAAAGTAGCTTGACAGACAAGGGCAAAACATTGTATTGCTTATCCATTGTGTAAATATTTTTTTAGTAAGGGGATATTAACCTTCCTCTTGAATCATTCTATCAATGCTCAAAAGTGCATTAAAATCCGTTGAGTGTTTAAAAGATCTAAGTCATTAGATTCGTCTAAGGGTCAGTTCACACCGTCGATACGTGACGTTACGCGGCGCTGCATTTTATGAAAGCTATTCAAAATTGAACATTATCCACTAAACAAAAAGATAGGTACACGTTTCATATGACATCAGTTAACGCTGCACATGCGCTGTGCAACTTGACATTGCAAGTCTTACAATGAAACATGTATCCTCTATGAATAAAGTTCAATTTTGATCAAAATATCTTAAAAATGCAGCGCTATGACGCGTATCGTTTCGTTTCGGTGTGAATTGACCCTCAGTCGTGAGAGTGACACTGGTCATTGGGTGCATCAAAATTATTTGACGCGGGTCGTCGGGTTTTTTGTTTTTTTTTTTTTTATTAACGGTATAATTATTTGCTAGATGAGATTCAACATTAGAAAGTTTTTCATCTACCTACCAGATTCTCGATCTAGATTATCGCAATCTAGTTCTGCTGATAGAACGAGACATAACCATTACGAAGTTTGGGACTTCAGAGTTTATCTAATGGACCCTGAGATTTACTGCCGAATTACATCGTAAAACACCAGTAAAATATTGAAATATTATGGTCTGGGAGTGTCTTATTACCACCTATAACGACTGTAAACGTCTTTTTGAGGTTTTTATGGAATAAGAGCTTTATACGAGCAGAGGAATCGGCTGATAGTAAATGTCAGCCGCCCGTTGACACCCACAACTAGAGGAGTTATTTTCGTTGCCGGTATTTGAACGACCAAAACGCAAGGTTTATTTGACGCCGGTTTTCCTTGAGAACTAGCGTGGATCCGGGGTCACTTCCGGTCCTTATCAAGATAAGAACCTACTACTACTACTCGTTTGGCCTAACCACTAAGCTCAGAGGAGCTAAAGTTTATTTATTAATTTGGTTAAAAAGCCTTGTTAACTATTATGGTTAAACAGCTACATGTTGATTTTAGCACCACCATATTTAGGGTTCCGTACCCAAAGGTTAAAAACGGGAATACTAAGACTTCGCTGTTCGCTCGTCTGTCTGTCACCAGGCTGTATCTCATGAATTGTGAAAACTAGACAGTTGTAATTTTTACAGATGATGTATTTCTGTTGTCGCTACAACAACGAATACTAAAAACAATAAAATAAATATTAAAGTGGGTAACCATACTTTGGTACCCACTTTGGTACACACCCACACCTACCAAAGTAACCAAACCACATTTCATCAAGATCCGTTGAGTAGTTTTTTCGTGAAAGGATCACAAACATCCATCCATCCTCACAAACTTTCACAAGTAGTAGGATATCCACTATTATAATTAACATTGTACATACCGACAGTTACTAACATCTGATTTTACGCCAATGGTAGAAAAATAGGACTTACACGTGTGGCCGCTTCCTAATTCGAGATAAGTTGCAGCATAACGTACGCGTAATTCTGTACCGGAACTAGTCGACTGAGATCCCAGGCCCGCCAGACTACCCTTATGTTCTTTCTTATAGAATGTATATCATACATTCGCCCGCATGAAATTAGGTCTTAAGCTTTCATCCCCTATTTTATCCATCTAGGGGCTGAATTTTAGAAAACGCTGAAATACGTGATTCAATTTTTTTTTGTACCCAATTCATACGAAATATCATGCAAATATGTCCAAGGAATAAAAAGTTTCATATGATTTTTTATCACCTATTTCACCCTCTTGGGGATTGAATTTAGAAAAATCCTTCCTTAGTCTTAGGATGCCTACGTCGTATGAGAATACGTGTGCAAAATTTCAAATTCATTCATTCTTTCATTCATTTAAATTTCTAGCCTCGGGTTTGGCCTGTGTATTGATACATCAGTCAATCAGCTTTGCCTTTTATACATATAGAAGATACATTGTAGTATTAGTGTATACAATAAACGTATGCATACCCTTTTTTTTTAGGTAGCTTTAGCTTAGGGCGCTTTTAGGTAGAAGGCGCTAAAGTTGCGAAAAATCATTCTCACTTTATAATAATAATAATAATTCTGATAAAGTATCAGTCGTATTTTTTGGTTTTAGAATAACGTAAGGAACAAAACTTATTAAAGTCTTTTTTTTTCAAAACTTGAACAGTACGAACTATGAACAGAGATATAGATACAGGTTAGAAGTTAAATTTTTTTGATTTCTACGTGGATGATTTTCCATATTTTATTTTTATTAAAACTACAACATAAAATCAGTAATCAGTGTAAATTTCACTTTATAATATTTAATTGTCAGCATTCTACTACAACGTACATGAATAATTTCAAAGTCTGTAAGAAAAGTTAGTACTTTTTTTGTACCTTTGGCGCCCTCGATGTACCTCGATGTCGAATTGGCCCATCGCACAAACAAGCGGGTATAAATACGTTAATTGTACATACTAATACTACAGCATGATACACATTTTATCAGTAAGAATATAAGGGTAGTCTGGCGGGCCTGGGATCTCAGTCCATAATAAACTTACCGTTTGCCCGGCGCACACAATCAGGTTGTTTGATAAAATATATATATATAAAGCTGTATAATAGGCGATTCTCACGCATGCATCATTCTGCCGAGTGCTAACACGCACAGGGGCACATATTCCAAAATTGAGAACTACTGTTTAAATTTGTTATGTATTGACATTAGAAATGTCTTTTCGTTCGCTCCAGTGTAGACTCCGATTTCACGAACAAGTGCGATCCCCTTATAAAGCGGAGAGTTGTAAAGATATGATATTCAAAAAAGGCAAAAAAGACGCGTATTCACGAGAGCTGTGAATAGCTGCAGGTGCAAAATAAAATATTCGAGAAAGTCAAAAACGAAAAAATTTATGGCCCAAACAGTGACAAAAAAATTCATGGCGCTCGATATTTTGGAATAGAAGAATGACATGACAAAAAGAAAAACATTTGAGAAAAACTCCTCTGCATAATTGAGTCAGCTACAATTTGAGCCTACAACGAAGACGATCGGATTATGGATTTGCTCTGTAGCCTAACCTTTTTGAAAAAAGTAGATTCATTTCCAATGTGCTCGATAGTCGTGCGAGGCACGAAATCTGTGAATTATTCTAATCCCCTAACT
Source organism: Phengaris alcon alcon (assembly GCA_037179445.1). Lineage (NCBI taxonomy): Eukaryota > Metazoa > Arthropoda > Insecta > Lepidoptera > Lycaenidae > Phengaris > Phengaris alcon. The sequence goes on along the minus strand of JAYRCH010000155.1, from coordinate 2,069,072 downwards.
TCCCCTATAAGACAGGCTGCGCCTAGTTTGGGGGACAGAACAAGTAGTTGATGTTTGTAAACAACGTTGAAAATAAATGATTTTTTATTTTAAATTATAATATAATATATACTTCTACTTGCATATTATAATCTATACAAATAATTAAAATAGAAGTGCCTGTTAACAGCTTTTCAATAAATGCATACGAAAGTATTATATGCAGTACTTACAAAAAAACTCGTTTTTTTCTGTCGGTATGTCTGTCTGTCTGCTTGTTCCAGCCAATCTCAGAAACAGCTGGACTGATTGTCGGGGGAGTCACACTGGCAGATAGCTGATGTTATAAGGAGTAACTTAGGCTACTTTCTTTCTAGGGTCCCGTTTAAAATAACAGGGTTCCGTTTCCGTTCCGTTCTAATTATAAAATGGAACAAAAGTTACTTCAATACCTATAACACTCGTGCGAAACACACTGAAAACGCAGTTTAAGAAATCTCCCGCTGATGTTAAGGTATTGGACTAAACTGAATCTGTCCGTCGTAAAATATTTTAAAGACCATAAATGATGTTATAAAAGAGATACTTTAAACCTCCCCAGCGCATCTAAAATACATAAAAACACCCAAAATGAAAACTGTAACAGTAATGAAATTCAGCGGTTATTAAAGAAGCTATAAATCATGAGTAATATGTATATTGTAATAAGTAACAGCAATTTATAACGTGTCGTGTTTGCGCTGTCGGGTTGTTGATGCATAAAAAATGAAAATGAAACATGCCAAGCTCGAGTCGTACTGAGGCAAATGGTTCCGTATAAGTAGTTGAATAATATTCGATACACACGTGCGAGTAGATTGACTGAAATCTAAAATCAGACCATAACTATTGCTATGGTCTGATTTTAGATTTTAGTCCAGAATAAGCTTTTTTGGATTTCTTGGAAATTATTGAAATATGTCACTTTATCATTATATAAGTATTACATTTTAAATTTTAAGTAAAACTACTACAGGGTTATATATTTATTTGCCATTATCTTTTACCTTTCACTTTCCTGATACATAATATAATTAATTATAGATAATATAATTAATTATTAAAGATATATTCTTGCGCTTTATGTTGTTGTAGATTATATTAACCCTTTTGTTACTATGTAATACATTAATTATTGACTCAGAATCAGTTATTGTTATAATAATAGCTCCCCACACCGATTTCGGTGACGCTGGCCGGTTTCATTGAAACCAGGCCAGTTACGCAGGAGAAATTTTACAGTGCCCGAGTACACAAGAGCACTCTCTCTTCCTTTACTCTCGTAACCCAGTGGGACGGATAACCGACACGACTGGCGAGAGGTCAGGTGCAGGTCCGAATTTTTACATGCCCATCCGACGGATGGATAATCTTTCTTGTCAGACAATCAGGTGATCAGCCTGCATTGACCTAACCAAACTTGGAAACAACATTTTTAGTTGTTCCAATGTGGGAATCGAACCCACGGCCTCCGCCGAATCAAGAGCCAGGCTCTAACCACTAGACCACAAGAAACAAGACAAATGAGGGCAAAGCGCTCTCGCAACCTTCCTTGCGGGCCTGAAACAGAAAAATAAGCTATTAGAACAAATTATGAATGAGGGAATGAGAGAGTTAATGAAGAAGATGGATGAGGTGAAGGGATGCATGGAAGAGGGTAGAATGAGGATGGAAAAGTTGAGCTTGCTCCTGGAGGACAACACAACCGTCGCTAAACCAGCGAGCTATGCGAGCATTGTCTCGGGAGGAGTCGCTGAGCGAGTCCCCGAGACAAGGGCGCTGCATTCGGTTGTGGTGTCCTCCAGGGACACGCAGGACTCGGGAGAGGAACTGATGAAAAAGATAAGAGATACTGTAGATGCGAAGGATGGATGGGTCAAGGTTGAAAGGACTAGGAAAGTTAAAAACAGGAGGGTAGTCGTCGGCTGTGTGAGTGAGGAAGAAAGAAATAAGGTGAAGGAAAGATTGAGTAAGAATGAGGGATTAGTGGTGGAAGAGGTGAAAAACAAAAACCCCCTTCTGGCCTTCAGGGGTGTGATGAAGTACGACACCGCCGACTTCATCACCACGTTCTCTAACCAGAACGCAAACATCCTTGGGGGCCTGAAGGGGGAGGAGAGAAAGGTGGAAGTAGTGTACGTGATGAAAGCGAGGAACCCCCTACAGAACCACATCATAGCCAGAGTTAGCCCACAGGTGTGGAAGAAGTTTGTGAATGCGGGATACGCCCATATAGGTATGGGCAGAGTGAGAGTGGAGGACCATAGTCCGTTGGTGCAGTGCTTCCGCTGCCTCGGGTATGGGCACACGAAGAGGATGTGCAGGGAAGAGATGGATCGATGCAGTCACTGCGCAGGTCCTCACATGAGGACTGTTTGCGAAAAGTGGCTGCAGAGAGAAGTGCCTCAGTGCATAAATTTTACTAAGGCTAAGAGAGGTAGCGCGGAGCACAGTGCCCTTGACAGAGAGTGTGCAGAGAGAAAGAGGTGGGACGCTCTGGCTAGATCGGCGGTGTCGTATTGCTAAGGTTGTCCCCGGTGAGTACTTCCAGTACCGAATATTGCAGGCCAACCTTCAGCGGAGCCAAATCGCCACAAGGGAGTTATTACTCGAGGCCACCAAGCGTAAGGCTAGCGTAGCGTTGCTTCAAGAGCCCTACATAGGCGGGGCGCGGAGTATGAGGACACACAACGGAGTTAGGGTCTACCAGAGCGATGGGGAAGGGGGCGGTATTGTCAAGGCGTGTGTTGTGGTATTCGACGACACTCTGGACGTCAAGCTACACACACGCCTCAGCAACAACAACATAGTTGTGACCACCCTCCGAACCAAAGCCTGGGAGACGGTTGTAGTGTCCTTCTACTTCGAGCCCGATAAGCCTGTAGGGCCCTACCTGGACCATCTTATGCAGATAGGGAGAGAGTTGGGATCTGATAAGATGGTCCTGGGAGGCGACGCGAACGCTAAAAGCCCGTGGTGGGGTGGCGACGCGGAAGACCCGCGAGGAAGGGATGTGTCAGCTGTACTGGAAGCAATGGGTCTACATATACTCAACACTGGAGACACCCCAACTTTCGATACCTGCTGGACCGAGTGGGCGACTGGAGAGTTGAGGAGGGACTGACGAGCTCGGACCACAACGGCATATCATTTGGCATCAGACAACAGAAATCCACAGGCACAAACATAATACGTACCACACGCATGTTTAACACACAGAAGGCAAACTGGACTCAGTTTCGTGAGAAACTGACCCAGCTGATGTCGGACAGACAATTGACTGTACATGACATGGATACAATACACAGCACACAACAAATAGAAGAAGCAATAGACAGATACACGGAAGTCATAACGCAGACATGCAGAGACACCATGCCGACCAAAAAACACACGCAGAGATTCACCTTGTCGTGGTGGAATGATGAGCTCGTGCAGATGAAGGATGAAGGAGGTCGCCACGAGGAAACGCAGGATCCGTAACGCTGCGCCTGATCGCAGAGACCGCGTGGTTGGACTGTACCTGGAAGCGAAAGAGAAGTATGAGAAGGCAGTAAAAGATCCACAGACTGAGAGTTGGAAGGAGTTTTGCCGGAAACAGGATAGGGAGGGGGTCTGGGAGGGCATCTACAGGGTGTTGAGCAGAGTCAGAGGGAGGGAGGAGGATCTGCCCCTTACGAGGGACGGTGAAACCCTCGACGCCCGAAGCTCCGCAGAATGGCTGGCGGAGACCTTCTACCCCGAGGACCAGGAAAGTGGTGAAAGTGAGGAACATCGGCGGACGCGCCGGCGGGCGGAGTCCTTGGACACCGAACCGCCGGCGGGTCCGGACGACCCTCCTTTCATCATGGAGGAGTTGAAGAGAGCCGTAAAGTCCTTCAACCCCAAAAAGGCCCCCGGGGCGGATGGACTCACGTCGGACATCTGCCAGCACGCTGTAGAATGTGACCCGGAACGGTTCCTTGCTCTGCTGAATAGGTGCCTCACCGTCGCCTGCTTCCAAAAACAGTGGAAGCGGGCGACCGTGGTGGTGCTAAGGAAGCCGGGCAAGGAATCGTACCGGGTACCAAAAGCCTATCGTCCGATCGGCCTCTTGCCTGTTCTCGGCAAAATCTTCGAGAAGATGCTGGTCGCCCGACTTAGATTCTACCTGCTGCCCAAGATTAGCCCTAACCAGTATGGCTTTATGCCCCAAAGGAGCACCGAAGACGCCCTCTATGGGTTGGTGAACCACGTCAGAAAACAGAGGGAGGAGAAGAAAATTTCTGTCGTGTTGTCGCTGGACATAGAGGGGGCCTTCGACAGTGCTTGGTGGCCGGCCATAAAGGTTAGGTTAGCTGAGGTTGGGTATCCGGGGAACCTGAGGCGGGTGATCAGCAGCTACCTGAGTGAAAGAGGAGTGAATGTAAGGTATGCTGGTATGGAAGTGAACAGGGAGACCAACAAGGGGTGTGTGCAGGGATCTATCGGTGGACCGATCCTGTGGGACCTCTTGTTGGACCCCCTGCTATGGATGTTAGATGAAATGAATGTTTTTTGCCAGGCTTTCGCCGACGACATAGTGCTGGTTTTTGAGGGAGAGGCTGCTCTTGATATCGAGAGGAAGGCGAACGGCGTTTTAGAAAAAATCAGTAAGTGGGGGGAGCTGAACAAGCTAAAATTTGCCCCCCACAAAACATGCGCACTATTAGTCACGCGGAAACTTAAGCACGACGTGCCTCGACTCGCTATGGGGGGTGTCTACTTGAAATATTACGAGGAAATAAAAGTATTAGGCCTAACAATGGACACTGGCCTCACATTTAACGCACATGTCGGCAATGTTTGTAAGAAGGCGATAAATAGATACAAACAATTAGCCAAAGCGGCCAGAGTAGGTTGGGGGCTTAACCCCCAGATAGTTTAGACTATATATATGGCCGTGATAGAGCCGACTATTTTGTACGCATCAGCAGCGTGGGCACCCACCGTGGAAAAGATGGGGGTCCAGAAAAGGCTCAACTCCGTCCAACGGGGTTTTGCCCAGAAGATTTGCAGAGCATATCGGACCGTCTCCCTGAACTCTGCGATGCTGTTGGCTGGGATACTCCCTCTTGATCTCAGGATACTCGAAGCTTCGAGGCTCTATGAGATCAAGAAGGGAGTACCGCACCCGGCGTTGAAATACAGGGAGGTGGAGCGAATGGCTCTAGCGATCGAGGACCCACATCCGGCAGAGCAGGTAGAGCTGAGATTCGGGTTGGTAGACGAGGACTCGTATGCAGACGTGGTTAACAGCCACGTCCATAGGATCTATACAGACGGCAGCAAGATTGAGGGTCGAGTCGGAGCCGCACTCTCCGTATGGAAGGGTGAGGTCGAGACGAAGACCGTCAAGCTTGCGTTGCCGCCGTATTGTACCGTCTACCAAGCCGAGCTTCTAGCGCTCCAGAGAGCAGTAAGTATAGCCTGCAAGAGTGGAATGGCGAAGGTCGGTATCCTTAGCGATTCCAGATCGGCTCTCCAGGCAGTCACCCTTAGTTCCCCTCATCCCCTGGCAGTGCAAACAAGGGAGGCCCTCCGAAAAGCTGCATCGCAGAGGCGGGAGGTCTCCCTGTTTTGGATTAAGGCACACGCAGGGTTGAGAGGGAATGAGAGGGTTGACGAATTAGCCAAGGAGGCCGCGCTGCGATTGAAAAGGAAGCCTGACTACGATCTGTGTCCTGTTTCATTCGTCAAGCGTATCTTAAGAGAGGATACGGTTGAGTAATGGGACAGGAGATACGAAGTAGGAGGGACGGCCAGAACCACGAAGCTCTTTTTCCCAAGCGCTGCTGCTGCATACAAGATAGTAAACAAGATAGACATTACACATCACACCACACAGATTCTGACCGGACACGGCGGGTTCGCCTTCTACTTGAACAGATTCAAGTTGAAGGAGGACCCGTCGTGCTCATGTCAGCCAGGAGTTGAGGAGACGGTTCCTCACCTGTTACTCGAGTGCCCGATTTTTGCTAGCAGTAGATATGATACTGAGCAAAAATTGGGCATATCGATTACGGGTGAGAGCCTGTCTTCCATCCTGGGGGGGAAAAGAAGGGAAATATTCCTCTCATATTGTAAAGAAATTACTGTGTGCACAAACAGAAAAAAATGTGATCAATTGGTGTGATAGTAGTTTAGGCTCTAGATTAAGATTTATTGTGATATTAGGGTTAAGTTGAATGTGTGTGCCGTAGTTTTATTCTTGTAGTAATTTTATTATGACATCTTATTTTATTATTTTTAGTGAATTTTATAAATGTTTATTGTATAATTGTAGTTTTAAATGTTATTGGAATTATTTTGGATATATTTTTTTTTTTTTGGAATTAATATTATTATATGCTTATTACTACTAATTTGACATGTACCAAATCAAACGGTATGTTATAATGTTCGACGTAAGAAACCATGCTGTAAAAAAATTAAAATGTAGTAGTAATGTAATAGCAATGAATAAAAGAGAAGGATAATTGTAAAAATAGGAGATAAAAAAGAATAAAAGATATAAAACAAGCCCTGATACTGTTAGAGGGATGGGAAAAAAAAAAAAAAAAAAAAAACCACTAGACCACGGAGGCTGTTATTACCTGTATATACTTATTTTGATGAAATTTTAGTACGGATCCCAAAAATATATACAATAACACTAATCTTGTTAATGTGATACACAAATTAATTATGAATATCATCGGGGCCCTTCGCTGTGTGCCTTAGGGCAGGCCACAGGGCTCAGCCCTTAAATAATAACATGTTAACACGTTATAAAACACCGTGCCCTTTGGTCTAATGGTTCAAGGCTCGGGTCCGTGAGTTAAATTCTGGGGGGTGAAAAAACAAAAAATTTACAGGACTAGCCAAATACTCGAAAGATTTTTAAATTAAGAGCCTCTCAAAATATGTATCCCTAAATAAAATGCTTCGTAGGCTGGGACTATACGATCCGGAATCCGGAACGCTGGAGAAAATCCACAACACTGAAAATATAACCGTGGGCTAATACAATAGAGCTGAAAATCGAACACACATGACTGTGTCGAGTCAAATGTCAATGTCATATATGACAGCTCGACACTTCGATTTCAGCTCTATGGTATTAGCGCGCAATTCCCGGAGGGCCCGGGAAATTTCAGCGCTTTGAATTTTCCTGGGCCCGCCGGATTCCGGATCATATAGTCCCAGCCTTAAGCGTTTCAGAATATCCAGTAAGGCACGCTACGCCACTGTACATTGCACGATACATATAATAAATACTCGAATATCGATCGGTGCCGTAAATAATAAAGCAATTAGTCTATTAAAACTCACAGATGCGTGAACGCACAAATCAAAGTGAACAAAGGTAATAATAACAATTGTTCGAGCGCGGCGGCCATTACAATTAAATGTCATTGTCACGCGCACGATAAGATGGCGCCGGAAAATAAGCGGGAGTTTTTTACCTGCTTGTAATTATTATAATTATTGTCATAATGGGTTCAAAGTTTAATAGTCGTTGACAATGGCAATAATATTATGGATTTTTTTTTGAATATTATTATTATCGTAGGAGGACTTTGATAAGGACTGGCCTACCATAGCGAAGGAAAACGATTTATGGAGGAAAAGAGGGGGAGCAGTGCCCACTGCCCAGCAGTGGGAAACAATAGGCTAGTATAATAATAATAATTGTCGTGTAAAAAGAAATCTGTCAGTCTCGCGAAAACGACTCCTTTTTTTTCGACAGGGGTCGAAAGGTTTGTCCTATCACTCCTATAATCTGCACAGGGCCACAAATACAAACTATGTGATATAGTATATGTCTAGCACAGGGGTAGAAAACCTGCGGCTCGCAAGCCACATGCGGCTCTTTGAATGTGGAGATGCGGATTTAGTAAGGTAGCTTAGTAAGTACGCATATATTATTTACTTAAATTAAAAAAAAACACACAGATTTCATCCCTCACACGTCTAGCGAGCACATTGGAAATTAATCAACGGAATTCGAAAAAATATTGTCGTTGAGCGACGAGAAAGTTGGGATAAGGAAAAGGTTACAAAACTAAACTACAACGTTAAATAATAATAATTTAATCTTAGACTAGCTTTTGCCCGCGACTTCGTACGCGTAGATGTTGAGGTGATTCAGTTATAATTATGCTAAAAATAAATTAAATGGTAAATGGTTTAAGATTATTTTATTTTTAGATATTATCCTATTGAAGGACCTCTCTTTATATACAACATTAACTGTATCGCCGTGCGGAGCAAGGACTACCAGACTGCTAGCCGAACTTACTCTGGAACACGTAACATAGAACTGTCCGTGTGAGAAACAGTTCTCTGTTAGGTCTATCCCAGCCACTTTCAATGGCTGCCCCTGAGCTTTATAGATGGCGAAGCATACTTTTAGGGGAAGCTGCAGTCGTTTAAATACAAATGGATACTCTGACGGCATCAATGGTATTCTAGGTATGAACACATCTTCCCCTGGAGCACATCGAATGAATACAGTAGCCTCGAGAATGTTGCGATGGAGAACTTTTATCTGGAGTCTGCTGCCATTGCACAATTTTGGAGGCTTAATATTTCTTAATAAAATAAGCGGTGCTCCAGTTTTGTTATTAAGAAATATTAAGCCTGGGGTTTATAGTAAGTATTAAGGAACTCCACAGGATAGTTCACTGCATCATCAGTTTGTACTACTGAATTCACTGCCTGATATATTATTGTACTTCATCTGTTTTTCATTTTTGGGAGTCAAAATGGCACGCTCACAATATAACCTTTCTATGGGATTTGTCAAGATATTGGTGACATCAGGGTACACCGCGTTAGTGAGTTCTGTAAGTGATGTCACCACTGTTGCCAAAGCGGAATAGTAGTTTTAGCATAAATTGTAGGATAATCCTATTTTAAGCAACAATTCATACAACTGTTCAGCAGACTGTTCACCTCTCAAATGAATTCTTATGTTTATTGTAAAGCGAGCTTTTGTGTGTGACTCCACGTGAATGATGACTTCAAACACGACTTTACCTCATGCGCTCGTATGCCCCTGGGTACTACGGGTATCAAATTAAAAAGCTAGAAGAGGACATTCCAAAAATATACAACAAATATAGTAAAATGGTCAAGCATGCGTCTGACTCTGAATAAAATACACTCATACCCCTGTTTACCCGTATAGGGGTTGAATATCGAAAAATCGTGAAATACATGCTTATGTATTTTCTTTTAGGACTATATTTACAAAGTTCCAAGCTGAAATTCTCATTTAATATTTTTTCCCCATACAAAGTTTAATACACAATATTACCAATTAATAGATTGACTTTTAGGAAATATTTAATTAGAGTTTTAGTAGATCATGTCAAAGAGCAATATCACGAAATTTCAAACAGATCTGACCACAAACAAAAAAGTTACATACTAACGTTGATACCCCTTTTTACCAATTTAGGGGGTGAGTTTCGCAAAATACCTTGGACCTGAAACTTGACCTTGAAAATACCTTACTAAAATCGGATTAGTAGTGGACCTATACGTCACAAAAGGAAGCCACGGTCCAAATATTACGTTTCTAGCTTCAGTAGTTTTACCTCGGCGTTGATGAATCAGTCAGTCAGGAGTCAGGACATGCTATTACTTTATATAATAGATAGAAGAGTTCATGGGAAACCGAGCTTTGCTCGGAGCTCTAGTAGATTAAAAAATATCGAGCACCAAATACAAATATTGAGAAACAAATTTTTTTTTTTTCACAATTTCGGTCATAACTTTCTTAGTTTTTGAATTATTTTTGGATCTTACTATTCACGAGGAATATGCGTCTTTTGAGCCTTTTTTTAATATCATACCTCCAAAACTCTCCGAGAGATAAGAGGATCGCACTTTTGCGTGAAATCGGGGCCTATACTGGAGCGAACGAAAAGACATTTCTCGTTTGGAAATTTCTCGAAAAGACAAAAATCGTTCTGAATCGATTATCGAGAATAAGGCACCATTTATATCTCTGAGCTTTTCCCGCTGCTGCACTCGCTTTTCCCCGCAGCCACAGGCGGCGTTACGCCGGCCTACGGCCTCGCGCCTCAAGTACGCAAAACCCGGAATTCGAATGTAATAAAAAAATTCTAGCGCTGCCCTCGACTCGCACACTTAATATAAACAACACCCATATTATTTAGTACCGACGTTCTGTTGTAGGCTGTGTTAATTTTATTGTATTTTCCGAAGTGTACTATAATAGAGTCTTTTGGGGTTTGAAGTTTAACCTGTAAATAAGAATCTGATGTTTCCATGTAGGTTTTAATGAGCTTCCGGAGCAAGACAGTTTGGAGTGTTCACCAGCTCTGATGTATAAATCGATTAGTTTTTCATAAAAAAACTTTGTAGCCGTTAGCTTTTTATTATTTATTGTTGGCAAGAAACAAATTGTGGCTGTTCAAAAGCTTAGAAATTTTATACATTGTAATTTTTTACTCTTCCGACTCCGAAGGTTGGTGACCCCTGACTGATATGATTTTGATTTTAGAGTCTGATCCGATGTCGATTTTGATTTAGTTTCGATCCTGATGCCTACTCCCGAACAAAATCGAATCGAAATCGAGATCGCGTTGAGATCATGTCTTATCAGCGTCGTTAGTTGTATCCGGTTGCTGACGTCACGTCCACAGTGTCAACAAGTTACAGCTGAGTGCCGTAGTCTATGGCGAAGATTGATAAATATATGAAAAAAGTACATATTTTTCACTTTAAATAACATTTTGTGTATGTTTATTCAAGTGAATCAGCCTGAATCTCATGCAATGGTAGTCTTTTAAAGGTTATTTTTCTAAAATAAAACTGTGACAGTAAGTAATAGTTTCGAAATTCCTGTTTATAATATTTGACGTCCTGTCAAATGTCAAAGTCATATTTTGATTTATTTTGTCAACAAAACTGAAGTGTTATGCACAAAACACAACACTTCAGTTTAATTGTGTTTTTTTAGTTTAGTTTATGTTCAGGCTATAAATAGTATTGTAAAAAGGTTTGTTAATTTTGGTGAAAATATAAGTGGTATATTTAATGTAAATGATATAATAACAAATTCGTGTTTAGTGTTTACATTTAGAAAACCCGAGCATAGTAACAATGTCAATATACGACTTTTTATAACAATTTATTGACTTTGTTTATTCAAAGACAGATTGAGACAAACGAAGTCTTCATATGATACGTTAATATAGATCATATTATGTAGACTTCATTTGTCTCAGTCCCTGTCTTAATTAAAAATATAATACAGGAATTAGCGGCCAATTGTGTAAACAAATGCGTAAAGGGTTTTAAATAACTTTACATAGAACGCTGATATAATTTGAGTGAGTCGGTTTCTCCATATGAGTAGTTAAATCTGAAACTCATACGTCAAATAAATCATTTTTAACGCGATAATTGCATCGAAATTCCTCACAATCCATGTCCATTGCTAATGTTAATTTTAAATTTCTCGAACGCGTATTCTATTAGCTCCTTCAATAACATTAAATAATGCTGCAATACTACAATAAAATCTCGTAATTTAGTTCAAATAAGTTAGTTCAATACACTAAAACAAGCAAACTCGATACTGTAAATGAGACCTCTTTAGCTATCGTGTAATTTGACGTTTATTTTCGATCCTGCCATTCGATTCTCAGTCGATTGATTTTGTCGAGAGTACCAAAAGATACGATCTAACGAACTTCTCGATCCAGGTTAGTTACAAATTGAGCCACTGCACGATCGTGCGCTAGTGTAGGTGTCGGGAGTATCAAAAGCTATTGAGATCGAACTGATTCGATTCTCGATTGTGTCGGGAGTAAGGGGGCTGGTCTGGTCTCTAGTCACTGGACGCGAGAGGACAGAAAATGTTACGAAAATAAAAATAAAAACTATATATATTGTATATATATAATTTTGACTGCCTTTAATTAAACACCTTCAACCTGTGTACTCCAATGTGACCCGGTCACATGACATGACCAACGTGCAGCCCGGGGGCCGCATACGGCCTGGGCGCCTTTGCCATGCGGCCCCTGAGCTAATTTAGAGGTTGCCTCGACTCTAGCCCTTCCATATGTTACGAATGGTCCAAAGTTAAGCCCTTAAAGGGATGGAAGTTTGCCGATAACTCTATACAATATCGTCAGTAACTGTTTGCTCGCTGAAATACCGAAAGTAGTCCGAGAGCCGACATCATATTTTTTACTTTGTCTTCTTATTTTAAGCAATTGTTATGGCAAGAAGAGATATCTAGTTTTCGTGCAAAATCGCATTCATTTTAAGACAGGAAGACTTCAAAATTCAAGTGTATGCAGTTCCCATTGTTTGTTCGGGTAAACGTAATAATTATTAATTACTATTGTCGACTGGATTTTACAGTCCGATAATAACATGATTTTTTTCTTACATTTCGTAAGTATGTAGATATTCGTAAAATAAACGTATATTCTAAAGGTATATGCTACACCCACAAACATAGAATTTATAAAAATATTTCTTGTAAATAAAGGACGCTTAACTACTTACACCAGCTCCTATACTACAAATGTTTATCCAGCTCAAATAATACGTCCATATCTATGATTTCATACAATATTGAAGAGTTTACCTGAGAGCGTGAATAAAATATTACATACCGGTATATTGTAGGTTATAAATAATACATGAAGCGCAATTACTTCGATGTTCTGTCGTTTTGTGCTGTGGACCACCTCTGTAGCTCAGTGGTTAGCGCGTCGGCGCGTAAGCCCGAGGTCGCGGGTTCTAATCATGGATGTGTTTATGTAATATATATAATACCTATATAGTATAAAAGTATTAAATATATTTCCCTTCGCCCGATCCACAAGTTCTTCGAATAGGTAGGTACTTAAGCACGGGGCCATTAATATATCCTATTGTTACCCGGGCTATTTAATTACGAATCTATTGACACCTTATTTACTAAAATCGGATTAGCAATTTAGGCGCTACGGTGGAACAAACATACATACAGAGACTGCTAAAATCATTATCCTATACCTACCTTCCCTTGGCTTTGCCGACGCCGGGTAATAAAACTAGATCAAAATCGGTTGCTTCATTTGGGAGCTACGAAGCCACAAACACGCAGACACACAATGGGACCCATCCTAAGACTAATAATGTAAGTTATTGGAAAACTAAGCCTGTTTTCCAATAAGTCAGAACTTATACATAAATATATAACTACAAAAGTATAATATTTTATGGAGCAAAATATTAAAAGTTATTTTAACGTATCAACGACCAGTTAGTTGGCATCCTAGAATAACCCAAAAGTGTTTGTTGACTTTAATGTTGACGGTTAAGGTTTCTCGGATAAAGTTGAATTAATAAAATATTGTACAGGAGTCGAAAACCTGTCGCCCGTACAAACTGACAAACATTCTGTTATTTATGAGAACGTCAATATTATCATAACCCTCCCGCAACCTGCCTCGCCGAATTTATCACTGGAGAGCAAAAAAGAACCTTACACTAATATCGTAGAGTTCAAATTCATACTTGGGAGTTTAAAAAATATTTTCGAGAGGAAAAGTACAAAAATGTACCTTGCGCTCAAGGAATAAGAATGAATTTTACGTTTTTAAAAAATATAAATAACGTATGTAAATATTAAATATGTGAATGATAAGTTATCATATTGATCATAAAGCATATAGTTTCTGAAGTATGTCATTTTTAGGGTTCAGTACACAGTCGTGGGTAGATAGGTATTACTGGTAAGGGCATTCTAAGTACAGGGGGGCTAGCAGGAACATTTGACAGCGGCGTAAACGTAACGTTATCTGTCAAATGTTCCTGCTAAGCCCGGCTAGTAAAATAACTTTTCTACCTAGAACATAATAGGTAAAGACCTTGTTTGGATTTTAAAAGCAATCTTCTCACTTCTAATATACTTATTACAGAACTAGCTTTACAGAAATAACTTCGTTTTCGTAGAACTGAAAGGAACGGAACCCAATTTTTTAAGCGGAGCCTTACGCGGAACCTTAACGGAAGTTTTAAAATAAAAGTAGCCTATCTCACACCTAATATCCTCGGCTATCTGCCAGTGATAGTCCCGTGAAAATCGGTCCGGCCATTTCTGAGATTAGCCGGAACAAACAAACAGACAGACAATTTTTGCTTAAACTGTTTTTTTATTGGAAGTACCATAAATATTTTCATATGCATTTAATGAAACGCCGTGAATTTATATAAAAAGATAATTCAATTTTATTTATTTTTAAAGATTTGTTTTTTTTTCATACAAATGAAAAATGTAAATTGCATTCGTATGCTTTACAGCTTTTGCATAATATAAACAATTTTCAATGTGAAACATTCGAAAGTTAGAAAACACATTTCAAACTCACTAGTATTGTTGTTTGCGAACACATAAATCTTATTCTCACGAAATGGATTTCTGCAGACGCGTTACTTAACGTAGACAACCCAAAATGGCATATGTGTAAAGGTTGTCATTAAAATATTTTCATAGGTTATAAGGTAACCATGAAGCTTATAAAACGAAAGTAACCATATCAATTATAATTAAGTTGTGCGAATGTAAGAGATACCTAATTATGTTAAAAATACTGGCTCAGTGCGAGTCGGACTCGCGCACGATGGGTTCCGTACCAATATTATACGAGCCGCGACGCGAGAAAAAATATCATCCTCTCCCGGTACATTTATTTTTTTAAAGATTTTTTTTGTGATTTTATTTAAGCACTCTGTAGGCGTGGTAAATATCCACAATATATTCATGCAAAGGTTCATCTTCCTAGTACTGAATGTTTGGAAGGTAAGCTGACGACAGATGGACGGACGGGCGAACGGACATGAGGAAACTATAACAACGATACCGACACGTGAACTACGGATAATAATCAAAAGATAAAAACTGTAACCCGACAAACTATATACCCTATGTTACCAGGGGCAAAGATTAGTTACTTCGCAACCGGGGCATTTTTTTGAATTTATTGACACCTCATTCAAAATAAAACATAAAATCGGATCAATACTTAAGGTGCTACGGTGGAACTAACATACATATACATTATACATACATGAAATAGACTGTCAAAGTCCTAGTCCTAGTCCCTTCCTTTTGGCTTCACCGTAGTCGAGTAAAAAGGCTGTAAAAATTATTTACCTAATGGATTGCAATTCCAATGTCTCGCTAAAACTCGAGAACGGCTGGGCCGATTTGGCTAGTTTTGGTCTTGAAATAATTGTGAAAGTACAAGGTTTAATCGGTGAGGAATATTGGAGGTTTATAATTAAGACAAAACAACGTGTGTCGGGACAGCTAGTTAATAATAATTACTATCACTTTAAAGTTAATCTTTGAGCCGTTAAAAGTTGAACCTAATAGCGTGTAGGAAGATAACAGCGGTGAGTGGTGACAGATAAAGGTATGTCGTGATGACGTGTGTTTGGCGCCTACTCGCTTGACATTAAGGTTTTTTTAATGAACTTGGCTAAGGATAAGAGGAAGATAATTAAAATCCTTAGAAAACTTGAAATACGATTCGACTAAGTAGGCCTGTTCAAGTTATTTCAAGCGTATATCACATTAGAAGCACTTGTGCAAAAAAGGCCAACAACGCACTTGTAACTCCTTTGACATTGCAGGTGTCAGGTCTCCACATGGTGCGGTTGTCACTTACTATCCGGCGATCCATTTACTCGATTGGCGGTCCTTTGTCATAATAAATACAATTATTGTGGATCATTTTTTTTTCTAGAATAACTATATTTTAAAAAAAACTTACCTATGTTACCCGGGCTATTATTACGAATCTATTGACACCTCATTTATTAAAATCGGTTCAGTAGTTTAGGCGCTACGGTGGAACAAACATACATACCTACATAAACTGCCAAAATCATTTCTCATTTTGGATACGCCGTAGTCTACGTAGTAATAGTAGCCAACTACTATTAAAAAGGTAAAAGTTTATGAGGATGGATGGATGAATGTATGAATGTATGTTTGTTACTCTTTCACGCAAAAACTACTGAACTGATTTTGGCGAAACTTGGTATGGTAGTAGTTTGAGCTCTGGATTAACACACAGGCTACTTTTTATCCCGAAAAAGTACAGTGTTCCTGTGGGATGTGGGAAAAATACTCCCAATCCAGACAAGAACAGGAACTAAGTTTAGAGATGGGATATTAGAGGTTGATGTAATAATAAATAATTTCAAATAGAAGGAAGCCCTTACATAGTAATCCCACAGTCAATAACTAGTGAAGCTTTAAATTAATGGACATATCGACAAACAGACAACTTTCAATTACGCATCGACTTTGATATAAAATATCAAAGTAATAGATATATTCAGTTAAAAATTCATGTTTTAGTTTTCGTTTAGGTCGACAGGTTTGGCCGAACGTGACAGTGAATCAATCAATGAAAACCATTTAAATTTCGTGAAATATAGATCCAGGTAGTTAAGACAAACCATTTAAACCACCCCATGTTTTAAAAGAAGCAAATATCTCTGAAACTGACATATATCGGCCATACGAAGTGAGAGTTCAAATTACTTGTCCTCACTCCCTGGATCTACATTTTACGGATGGAGAAAAATAATTAAAAAATGGAAAACATAATACTTTGTAAAATTACACTACCCTCTATACGGAGTTACGAAGGTCATTGACCTCACACGGCTGATTGAATTGATATTATTTAGGCAAAGTCCTGTGTCCTGTTTTTGTGAGGTTAATGACCTCAGCGCCTTAGAAAGCGCAGTGTAATTTCATTAAGTATTTTTGTTTTGTCTTAACGTCTTTAAGCACTAGATCATTACTTTGTTAAAGTTAATGCAACTTGTGATGCATTTTTGATTATCAGCATTGAAAGACATCAGCTGTTAATTGGTATACTAATGTGGGAATATGGTGGCAAGCCCTTTGGGCTTATTGCAAGCCCGGTCAGGCCGAAGAAACACCGAACGTTAACGAATTTCATCAAAATAAGTTCAGTAGTTTTTGCGTGAAAGAGTAACTAACATCTATCCATCCTCACAAACTTTCACATTTATAATCTTTTACTTCCCTTATGGTGGTGATTTCTGTCAACCTTGGCTACACAAGAGTTTCAGCAGTACGGCCACAGATTAAAGAAAAAGGAAAAGACAAACAGCTACATACATGTTAGCTTTTAGTTAGCTTTCAATTTTATTGCACTTTTATTGCACACAAGCATACGGTATGTCCACGATTGTGTGGGAAAATTGTGGACCGTTAAAGGAGACGTCAAAATTTTCAAATTTAGATCGTTCTATGCAAGCTGTTTGGTTCTCTGCACGTAAATTTTATATAATATATACAGTATATCACTACATAGTATAAAACAAAGTCGCTTTTCTGTATGTTCTCTTTAAAACTACGCAACGGATTTTGATGCGGGTTTTTTTAATAGATAGAGTAATTTAAGAGGAAGGTTTTGTATGTATATATCATGCATAATATAGTAGAGAAACACTGATAATTTTTGAGGTTTCTAATGTCGTAAATAAACACATTTTTTGCGCTTACATAGCTAATGCTGGCTGAACCCTACGAGATAGATCATAATAATGTACTACAGTATTGTACACCATAAAAAGGTCTACAAGAACGTCCACGATGGTATATTATATATATCTCTTAGGGATAACCCACAATAACCATTTTTTATTCTTTACTTTTTACGCGAAATAATGGCTTATTTACGAAGCGATTTTAATCAATTCAGCATTCATGCTTATCCAATTAAGTATCTTAAATACATTGTGCATTTAACATAAAACAATATGGCCCTTTCCAGATGTAATTTAAATAAATATTTTCGAAGATATTATAGTTTTACAATGCAGGGACATAGTACAATGCGCGGCGCTACCTGCGCGGCCCCCAAAATTATTTGCTGAAAAAGTTTTTTCTGCAAGAACACTTTTCCACGCGGGCGAAGCCGCGGGCAAATGCTAGTATATGATGTTTTCTACTCTCTGGTAGGACTGCATGTAGTATCTACCCTCTCTCAATACATCTACGCTACAACCGTATCAAGTGCCTATCGCCTCACAGTGGTATCTAAACGGCCGCGCGCACGACATGGGGGCGCCTTAAATATTTATTACCACAACACTCGTAAAAAAGTTAAAATCTTAATTTCATAGCCGCAGTACTCCTACGTAACGTTACAAAGTAACTACTGACTAGCGAGAAGTATGTGGTAGAAAATTTTATGTTCCACCACACTTCTTACTTTTCATCCCATCAAAGTTCTATTTGAGCCTAAAACACGGAAAAATATTCACCAAATTCCGAACCTACGGCCCTTGCAGCATATGCCCAGGACTATTAACTACAATAATAGATTTGCTCTCCCTCACATTTTTTAACCGCCAAGGGAGCGGTAACTGTAAAACGAACACATGGTACTTAAACTTAACTGTTTGGTTATTTTTGTCTTGATTTGTTGTTGTATTTGAAAATCGTCCGGTTCTTTGTTATTGACTTAATTATCAGAGTCTCCCAGGTCCATGGAAATTGGTGGCGAAATTCGAGCAAACACTTGGAAAAGTGATTTTTAAATGCCTGCCTGTAACGAGCTTTTGAGTTTTACACGATATTTTTAAAATTTATTGCATTATGACACTTCATAAATAATGTACCTACCTTTATATTGGTAAAAGATTTTTTAACATCGGTTCAGTAGATCCAGAGATACAACCTACAAACTCACAAACTTATAAACCTTATCTCTTTATAATATTTTTAAACTAGCTTTAGCGCGCGGCTCCGCCCGCGTAAATCCAGTATCCCACGGGAACGCTGTACTATTTATATAAAGGAATAAAAAGTAGTCTATGTTTTAAACCAGAGCCTAAACTACTACCATACCAAATTTCATCGAAATCTGTTCTGTAGTTTTTGTGGGACTCTTTCCCACAAAAACTACAGAACAGATTTCAACAAACATCCATCCATCCATCCTCACAAACTTTCACATTTATAATAGTAGTAGGATTCCAAAAATCCGCAGTCACTTGCTGTTATTAGATATAACAGCAAATGACTTCAGATTTCAGGGCTTTTCGCTGCAAAGAGAGACGAATTTCCGACAAAGGCAATATACGCAATAATGCACATCATTTCAATAAAATTACGAACAACCCAAGCTATATATTCGCTATGTTGATTAGTTATTATTATTAGTAAAATAACCGCAACTCTTCATAGTCTTTATGTCCCTTTTAGGGACCTCTATAGTCCAATGAAAAGATCATGAGTGGCACTTGACAAAAGAATTAAACCCGATGCCAAATGGCCCTTCAAACCATCGTATGTTATTTTCTAACAGTCACTAATGATAATTATATTAGCCATCTCACAGCTGACATAGGAAGTGGAGCCCCGCGGAGCCCTGCGGAGAACTGTGGAGCCCTGGATCAGATTACTTGAATGTTTTCGATGAAAGCCCATAAAGTATCGTGTTTCGATTGTTCGAGGCGTGTGCCTAGATTAGTACGGTGCGCAGAATAAGTTAATTTGCCAGCTAGCCTAGCTTTCGTTCTTAAAGGCATTATTATTATAAGCGTAATTTTTTAAAACTATCTACTCAACGGATTTTATTGTGAATAGTTATTATAATGGAATGTAACGATTGCGGAACCGCGGGTAAATACTAGTAAATACTCATTACTCGTATAAGATTACACGTATTTTTCCGTTCACTGCATTGACATGAAAAGCTATTTGTGCAGTCTTCCTTAAAATATGTATAAATACACAGTTACACACGCTATCTTCTTTCCACTTTCACATGAACATGTGTACACATATGCAAATCGTTTTATATCGCAGGTAATGGAAGTATCTGTTGTTCAAAATCTATTTTGGGCATATGATTTACTGATTATGTAAAAACGTATAGGCAGAAATATAATTAAGTAGGTAATTAAAAATATCGTATGATATTTTTAATTACTTAAATAAAAGTACATTGCACTCTCTAAGGCGTCGAGGTTAAAGTCATTAACCTCCCAGAAACTGCTGATTAATAGGGGAAGCAAAGACTTTGCCAAAATAACATCAGTAAAATCAGATGTATGAGGTCAACGACCTTAACAGCGCCGTAAAGAGAGCACTTTAAATTTATTTAAAGAAAAAATCTCGATTTTTTTTCTGTCTAAACGTCTCTACATACGCAGTAGATCATATGCCCGTAATATCCGTAATTGATTTTGAACAACCTTATATATGACTGATTGATAACTGACTGATGGGCATTAAGCATTTTTATGAAAATTATGAGTTGATTGTTGATTTATTTTCTGACTACCAAAAGGAGGATATTTTTACTGTAAATACACGTATGTATTACTTATTTTGATTGGAATTCGTAATTGTTAATAATATTACCAATAAACATCACATAACGTTTGAAATAATTTTTTATATAAAGATTGATGCATTTACCA
Organism: Phengaris alcon alcon; assembly: GCA_037179445.1. Taxonomy (NCBI): domain Eukaryota; kingdom Metazoa; phylum Arthropoda; class Insecta; order Lepidoptera; family Lycaenidae; genus Phengaris; species Phengaris alcon. The sequence goes on along the minus strand of JAYRCH010000155.1, from coordinate 2,048,531 downwards.
AAAATATGATGCAATTAAAATATAGGTAAGCGCGAGTGCGATGGTTTCTTTTTATTTTGAATAAAAAAAATATTTTCAAAAAAACATCATCGGTCTTCGCAGACCGTACTTTAAAAATTTATATTTGAAAATCCTCAAAGGGTTTGTAGGTATCGGAAGTGAATGATTTATAAAGGGCTCCTTATTTGAATCAGAATAGTGTCGGATTCGAACCCGAACCACCTTTATCCCTAAGCTTCAGTTCACACAGAGACGTGACACGACGCGCACTTTTTAAGATAGTGATTCAAAATTGAACTTTATTTACTACACAAAAAAGACTGACTAATGTATATAAAATTATTTAAGTTTAATAATATTTGTATTTAAGGTGGTCGTTAAATGACCTAGATGTTAAAAAAGACCTTAAATAAATTAATATATATAAAAAAAGTATCGTATAATTGCCAGATACGAATTTTGAGCTGCATCGCGCTGCGCACCGCGACGCTGCTCTTGAAAAGAATTGTATCTTCTTGAGTAGTGAATAAAGTTAATTTTTGAATCGCATTCTTAAAAATGTGTGCTGCCTCGCGTCACGGTGTGAACTGACTCTAAGCCTCTGTACAGTTGTGTGGAAAGATTGTTTCTGTAGCTATTGTGTTACGTTAACCGACTTAGATGATGATGATGAAAGGTTATTTAGCTATAGTATCGCCACTTCGCTCACCCTGATTATACACAAATATCATTCGAAACATAATAATGAATGAAAAAGATAATTAACCTAGCCAAGAGGATGTCAGGAACATGTCTAAGGAGGGTTCCGTAACGATCAACGCGCAATAGGTTTTCTTTGAATTACTTTAAAAGTGTCCCATTTCGCTCAAAATAATTTTCCTTAAGAGTTTTTAGCATGATTTATCAGCATAGAATCTTACAAGAAATGCCAGGGGGGACCACTTTGGAGGCCGTTTACTCGAAAATGGTTTACTTTGTAAAAATGTTATGTATGAAACTTTACCTTTGTTTAAAAAGACCTATTCAACGATACCCGTAAGTAACTATGGGGCAGAATGAAAAAATATTTTTATACCCACTTCACATGTATGGAGAGCCACCCGTAAAATGTAAAATTATCATAATTTTATGATGCCAAAACTGAGATCTATACACAGTCTTTAACTATACCAAATTTCATCCATAAATATTCATAATTACAGAAGCTAGAAGCGCGGACAGACAGATAGATAGACAGACATACAGACAGACAGATGGACCGACTGAGCGAAACTATAAGAGTTCCTTGAGTATTACGGAACCCTAATTAGGGCCTTGATATCTTACGTACTGGCGATAAAAAGTAGATGAGTATTTACTAACTAAACATTAGAAATTTTTAATTTATTAATATTAATATAAATTTTTAATTAAAGGGTTCCGTAATACTCAAGGAACCCTTATAGTTTCACTCTGTCCGTCTGTCTATCTGTCTGTGTGTCTCTCCGCGCTTCTAGCTTCTGTAATTATAAATATAAGCGGTTGAAATTTGGTATAGTTAAAGACTGTATATAGATTTCAATTGGTTAGATTATTAAAAATAAAACACGTAATTTTGCATAAACAAACCGAATGTATCTATACTAAAATAGGTTATTTTATTGCATTGCCAAAAAGCAATTCTCTAATACGGGTCATCGGGACCATTCACGGGAAACTGTCCAAAAACTGGGCAAATGACGCTATTAGTTGATTAAACGCATGTCGACCGCGACAAGTATGGGGTAAACTCAGTGGCGGGTCAAGACCGAAATTTTTAAATGTTGACCCCCGCGAAGATAGGAACATAATGTACCTAATGTATTAAAAAATCCTTTTTTTACATTATATTAATCCCAATCTGAAAGACTACGAAACTTTCTAAATCAATGTATTCTGTAGTGTAATACTAATTCTATCGATACTAAATCCATACTTACAAAAACGCGAAATTGTGTGTGTATGGATGTTTGAAACTCATTCACGCTAAAACTACTGAACGAATTTTTGACGAAACTTGGTATGGTAGTAATTTAGACTTTGGATTAACATGTAGGCTACTTTTTTTCGCAGCAAAATGTACGCGACCTGCGGGATTTCTTATTGCGCGTACGAAGTCGCGGTCAACATGTAGTACCTATTACAATAATAAACTTATATGTTATGTATTATTCATACATAACTATGTATGTTATAGCTTAAGCGAACGAGCAAATATTTCCCATATTTTACCACCTAAATAAAACCTTACTTAACGATGTTAGTGGGGTGTGCGAGTTTTTGTCGCTGCTCGCCGTGAAGAAGATAACTATACAATTTGTATGGCATCGAAACAACGCCCCTAGTGGCAAACAATGGTAACTAATACGATGCCATACAAATTGTATTCAACTTCTTCACGGCGAGTAGCGACAAAAACTCCCACTCACCTCTGAGGCTGTGGGCGGTTGCCCACGTCACCCAAGCCTAGAGCTGCCTCTGGTTAAATTCACGTTCGTGGAATATAGGGGTGCCAATGACTGTTATGATTATCCTATTTATATTTATGGAGGATGATGGACCCATTTCGATACGGTCTAAGATTTTGTCAGGCAGATGGTTGATAGAGGCCACGTCTGAGCATAAGAAAGAAGTGCACCACGCTAGCCTCCTGCGTTTTGGAAATGTTGGGATTATTGAGTAATCTTTAACTACAAAGAGTGAGTCCTATTATGTTCGCACTCGGTAGCCACTAGTCACACTAGTGGCTAGTCACACTAGAAAATCATGATTCATGACTATCAATAAGCGTCAGTTTACAACGAAAAGAGACAATATGGAATGCGGCGCTGCATTCTTAAAATACCGATTCAAAATTGAACTTTATAAACTACCCAAAAAGATACACGTTTAGTTTCCAAACCTCGAATATCAAACTGCACTGCTCTGCATAGCGCACCGCCGCTCTTGCAATGAAAGTGTACGAGGGCGGCACTGAAAATTGCGGGAATCAAGAAAGTGACACAACATTACTTTTTAAAAATGTATTTATTGCTTTTCGAAGTATTCTCCGCGAAATTTGACACATTTTTCCATACGATGGAACCAATCATTGAAGCAACCATTCCATTCGGAAGTTGGGGTCTCCAAAATGGCCGTTTTGTAGGCGTCCACAGCTTCTTCAGGTGATGAAAATCTCTGACCACGCAATTTATTCTTTATTTTATGGAAAGTATAGAAATCATTAGGGCTTAGGTCGGGGCTGTATGGCGGATGGTCTAATAATTCTATGATTTCTTGCTCTAAAAACTCTTTTGTTCTGTGCGCGGTGTGAGAACACGCATTGTCGTGATGGAGGATGATGCGGCGGTTGTAGTTCTCTTTACGGAGTTCAGAAACGACCTGTGGCAAACAAATGTTAGCATACCATTCTGCATTAACCGTTCTTTGTCCCTCAAGAGGAATAGTCGCAACATGGCCGGTTTTAGAGACAAACGTAGCCACCATTTTTTTTGCAACACTCCGTGAACGAACAATTTTTGTTGGCTTTAACTCATTTTCGAACACCCAAACTCGTGACTGGTTTTTTGTTTCGGGTTCGTACGCGTATATCCAGGATTCGTCACCTGATACGATGTTGTATACAGCATTTGAGGATCCTGCGTGGAATCTTTCGAGAGTTCTGACGCACCAAGTAACGCGAGCCGCTTTTTGCTCTTCACAGAGCAAATGCGGTATCCATCGGGAAAACAACTTTTTTACACCTAATTGTTCATGCAAGATTATTTGTATTTAACTCATGCCAATGTCTAAAGTTGCCTGAATTTCGCGGTATGTCACATGTCGATCTTCCTCAATCAGCTTACGCACAGCATCAACGTTTTCTTGGGTGACTGCAGTTTTTGGACGACCTTGACGGGGATCATCACTAAGCTTGACACGTCCACGTTGAAATTCAGAAAACCAGCGATAAATTGTGGTTTTGGATGGGGCTTCATCACCAAATGCAGAAATCATCCGGTCAACACACTATTTTTGTGTTAAACCACTTCGAAAGTCATAATAAATCATCGCTCTTGAATTTTCTCGAGTCAATTCCATTTTCTCAACGACTAAACAAGTTTGACAATACCTTGTGACAAGACCGAGAATCTTTTTTTAAATAAATAAACGGTATTCGATTTTTAAAACCAAGGAGTTTTAAATTAAAAAGGTTTTAATATGACAGGAACAGTGGAAATATTCCGTTCCCGATACTTTTAGTGCAGCCCTCGTATCCTTGAGTACTGAATAATGACAACTTTGAATCACTATTCTAAAAATGCAGCGCCGCGTCAAGTATCGTCTCATTTCGATGTGAGCTGACCCTAACATCAAAAATATTCAATATTATCATAAAATTTGGATCTTATGTTAGAATAGCTTTGTAGTTTTTTAAATACTGAAATATTGAAAAAATTACAAGCCACAATAAAGGAATTTAGGGCTGAGACTATATGATCCGGAATCCGGAAGGCCGGGGAAAATTAACAGCATTGAAAATAGAACTCTGCGCTAATACAATAGAGCTGAAAAAAGAAAACACAAGTATCGAGTCAAATGTCAATGACAACTCGACACTCGACACTTCCATTTTCAACTCTATTGTATTAGCGCAGAGTTCTATATTCAGTGCTCTGAATTTTCTCGGGATAGTTGGATTCCGGATAATATAGTTCCAGCCTAAGAATATTATTATGCTCTGCCAAATCAAATAGAATTATCGCTAACACATCTCGTAAATGGGTGAATCTCCGAAACAGCTGACTTCCCTTGAGGATAATGACGGCAGGTTTTTTAGCTCTACACTGAATTTTATCGACGCTAGATTTTGTATTATCAATAATTATTACAACACTTGTATAAATTAGGCATTCTATGTAAAATATTGGCTACCAGACAATAAAATTTCGCGCAGTGCTCAAAATACCTGCCGTCATTATTCACAACGGAAGTCAGCTGTTTCGGAGATTCACCCATTTACGGGTGTGGTAGCGATAATTCTATTTGATTTGGCTGAGCAGAATAATATTCTTAGGCTAGAACTATATTATCCGGAATCCAACTATCCCGAGAAAATTCAGAGCACTGAATATAGAACTCTGCGCTAATACAATAGAGTTGAAAATAGTGGTATCGACCTGTCATATAACATTGACAATTATTGAACCGACACTTGTGTGTTCTTTTTTTCAGCTCTATTGTATTAGCGCAAAATTATATTTTCCGTGTTCTGAATTTTCTCGGGATAACTGGATTCCGGATCATGTAGTTCCAGTAGTAGTTTCAATGCACAAAATTGAGTGTACAAAACATTGTTAATACAATTAGCAACATTTCCCTTTAGTACGGCCCCACTAGAAGATTCAGCTCCTAATTTTATACAAAACTCACAAGTTCCTTTTCAAGCTGTACGAATTGGCAACAATGGTTAAGTGGGATTGTTGGCTGCATTTTGATGTGATTGAGATGTGCGTGGTATAAGTTTACAAACTAGCTTTTTCCCGAGGCTCTGCTCACTTTTATCCACAGTCCACACATAGTTCGCATGTGTTAATACGAAGACTACCTTTTATTCCGAGAAACATACAACCGTGGGATGAATATAGATATCCGTCTTGCGCAAATAAAGTTGAGGGGGATTCTAACTCCCCACACCGATTTCGGTGACGGTGGGCGGTTTCATTGAAACCAAGCCAGTTACGCAGGAGTAATTTTATAATACTCAAGTGTGTGCGCAGTACACAAGAGCACTCTCTGTTCTTTTACTATCGAAACCCAGTGGGACGGATAACCGACAAGACTGGCGAGAGATCAGGCGAAGGTCCGACTTTCTACATGCCCATCCGACGCATAGATCATCTTTCTTGTCAGAGAATCAGGTGATCAACCTGCATTGTCCTAAACAAACTTGGAAACAACATTTTTTTTGTTTCAATGCGGAATAGAACCCACGACCTCCAAGTCGAGAGCCAAGCTCTAACCCCTAGACCACGGAGGATGTTGTGTGTGAGGGAGATTACTAAAGGTAAGAATAACAAAGACTACAGAACCTAAAATTTCCTAGACGATGGACTAGGTACATAATACAGAGCGACTTTTCCGATAGTGGACCGAACCTCGTACTATCAGGGAATGTAACTTATAAGCAGTAGAGTATTATCATAATTTATATTTATTAATAGCTGGTGCCCGCAACTTTGTTTGCGTATAACTAATGTAAACGGAAGTACACTTTTTTTTTAAACGGAACCCTAAGATATAAAATTACTAATTAGGCCTAGTTACTCCTTATAAAACAATGGTCCAGCCGTTTCAGAGATTAGCCGGAACAAACATACACACAGATAGACGGACAGACAAAAAATTAAAAATATTTTTTTTTTACTGTAAATACCGTATATATAATATTAATATATTGTATACATAGACGAATATATTATAGACGAGGCATGTCGAGGCAAAAACTGTCCCAACTTAAATGGCCCAGTTTTTGAGGTTTTTGTGGCCATTTTGACCTTTGAGGTATGGTGAAATAAAGATGGCTGACATTTGAGGTATGATGAAATCATGATGGCGTAATTTTTTATTGTATGAAGATTTGTTCTATCAAATGTACGTCATAGGCAGCCCGTAGCCCATCCCGCACGTAGCCCATCCTTAGTTTTGAAATCTTTGATTGCATAGATAATGACGACATGCAGTCACTGTACAATTATCAGTGCAATGTCAGTTTCATATCATAATATATATTAAGTATTAACATAATATTACGAACAAGTTATGACAACAGTCAACCGGCTTATGAATTAGATTCCTTGAGAGTACCTACTACGTCTGAGCACTTTTGTATGGAACAGCAGATTTTTATACAAGTGGGAAAGTTGTTATATAGTGAACTAGCTTTTGCCGGTAGTATCCCACTGGAAGATTGTACTTTTTCGGGATAAAACGTAGCCTATGTTTTAATCCAGAGCCTTCTACTACCATACTAAATTTCATCGAAATCCTTTCTGTAGTTTTTGCGTGAAAGAGTAACAAACATCCATCCATCTATCAATCCATCCTCACAAACATTCAGAATTATAATAGTAGTAGGATTGTTATTTTCCTCGCTAGAGAGCTCCGATAAACCAGTGCGATCGCTGCTAATCATAAAGACGTGCTATAGGACGAAGCGCGGCCTTCGATGCAACCGCTATGTCACTGCATTTTAAATCTGTAATATCTTCGAAAATATTCATATAAATAACATGATGCAAAGGGCCATATTTATCTATATTAAATGCACAATGTATTTAAGGTACTTACTTAATTGGATAAGGATGAATGCTATATTGTATACATCGTTATAAAATGTATTCGTAAATAAGCCATTAACACCCGGTTTCTGAAAGGCTAATCAAATAGTCGATTAACTAACACGTTGGTGAGTTAACGGGATTGTTAAATCAATTTGCGTTTCTGAAACGCTGATTAGTGAAAGATTTACTAAACATTGATCATTTTGACATGACACATTTACGCCTTAAAAAGCTTTCCAGAAACCGAAAACAACGTTTGACATGCGGTTTGACCGTGGGCTTGACATTCGTTTTGTTAACTAACACGTTGATCAAATCAAACGACTGATCATGCTTTTTGCAACTCAATTTACACCTGACAAGAGATTTGACCGTTGATTAGTTAATTTTGCTGTTGATTAGCCTTTCAGAAACCGGTGGTGAGTATCGTAAAAAGTGAAGGATAAAAAATGGTAATATAATACGTCTATCACTTATCCCTAAGAGATAGACGTATTTTAATTATGTCAAAAGTCCTTTTTTGTAGACCTTTTTAAGGTGTACAATACTGTAGTACACCATTTTGATCTAACTCGTAGGGTTCAGCCAGCGTTTGCAATGTAAGCACAAAAAATGTGTTTATTTACGACATTATAAGCCTCTAAAATTATCAGTGTTTCTCTACTATATTATGCATGTTATATACATACAAACCTTCCTCTTGAATCACTATCTATTAAAAAAACCCGCATCAAAATCCGTTGCGTAGTTTTAAAGATCTAAGGATACATAGGGACAGACAGAAAAAGCTACTTGTTTTATACTATGTAGTGATGTTGCTTATATCTAAGAGTAAATTAATTCATAAAGGTTCGGGCACTGACTGAAAAATAATCCTGTATCTGACGAAGTAAAACAGATTGAATTTTCCCGTGCCCTGGGGTCATAAATTTCTGGATTTAATATCGGAGAGTTATGGAGTTTTATGAGCTGCGGTTTGAGAATTTCGGGCATTATTGACCTCTGGGTTCCAATATTTGGTTAGACATTTTGTAATGTAGGCAGTCAATGGTTTGTAATTACTACTAAAAACCGGTCAAGTGCGAGTCGAACTCGTGCACGAATAAAATAAATCTTTATTTGGGGCTCTGAAACCACAAACGTTTTTTTGCCGTATTGTGCCGGAACCGTTCGTGCGCGAGGTTATGCAAATTTGGAATCTGAATTCAAACAACATTATAAATGACCCTTTATTGTTACTAAGGGCATGTTTCACATCGCCTAGTAAGTATCGAGTTTCTAATTATCCGGAAGTTTTGTCGCTGCTTACTTTGTACTGAGCGACAGAGACAAAACTTCCGGATAAGCTATTTGTCACATATTAAGCTATTGTGAAACAGGTCCTTACTACAAGTATTATTGTCCTGTCAATATACTCGTGTCATTAATATTAATTAGGTTCAAGAAGGGATAGACTTGAGAAACAAAACTTTCGGGCCAAAGTAAATTAAAATTAGCCAATTTAGTCCACCAAACATTATAAATATTAGGACATTCACTAACGTAAGTGCATGTTTGCATATTTAGTGCTCGTTACAAACTATACACAGTGCAATGTGCATGTACAGTACACTAATTACAAACATGTACAAACGACTCGTCGTATACAGTATGCTGCCAAACAAAATTGCTCAAATTATGTATTCATGGTGCCAGTATCAGATATTAGATGCACTAGAATTTCGTCTGAATCGTCTCGTAGAGATGATAAACATTCAAATCGCCTGACAAAGTATTGTCACAGCGTAATAAAAGTTCCATAGACTGTGGTATTGTTAGTAGTAGTTTAAGCTGGTTAATGGACAAATAAAATTAGTGCCATAAAAAAATATTACGCGGTCCTTGTCGTGTCAAAGAGCTGTCAGATGTCACGAATTTATGAACCGAAAAAATGAAATGTTTAAATCTGCACCAGATTAAAATTAAAATCTTCACAGATTTCCATGATATTTAATAACAAGAAATAACAGGCATTATTGAGTACGTATTTAATACTTACAAGTTTGACATGTCTGTCTGTGTATGTATGTGTGTGTGTCTGTCCGTGGCATCGTAACTCCCAAACGGATAAACCGATTTTGATCTAGTTTTTGTTGTTGTTTGAAAGCTGACATGATCGAGAGTGTTATTAACTATGAATCATCATCATCATCATCGGCTCGCCCACGGCTCGACAATTCGAGAGTTATACTTGTATTTACTATGTAAAGCAGCACGTAAGCAGGAGAGAAATTCATAAACTCATTGCTCCCGAGGCATACAGAATGCTTACGCCATTAGTTACTCCTCTCGACAAGCCAAAGCTGTAACCAATATAATGATATATTATCTAATATATTTTATCCCTTAATCGTTATTATTAATTGTGGCGGAAAACTAATGATGGTTGGCTCCGAGCCAGCGGGTGATGAGGAAAATTCTATTTTCCAAATAATTGTTTTCTACGTTACACTGATTAGGGGATAAAAATAAAACCATATATATTATTATGTTACCCGAGAGCCATGCTTTGGCACGAATAGGCCGGCTCGAGCCGATAAATACCAGAAAACCGGCATAAAATAACGCTTTCGTTTTGTTTCACTGAGTGATTGAGCGTTTCAAAAGCCGGGAACACCATAAAAGTCATTTGTCATTACAATTATTTTTTGTACGGTAAGTGACATTTAAATTTGTCGCGTTATACCGTAGCGATATTGTTTCTTTGTTACCATTTAAATAAAAAAATTTGATTAATATATATTTAGATTAATAAATAATATTAATATATAATACGAATCTAAACAGCATAATATTTAACTGTTGCAACTGCACTGCTGTTGCTTTGTGTTTTATGTATGTAATGATACTTGTAAGTATGTTCTGTAAATAAAAAAATAAACAGCCACGCGAAAGAGTAAACTGTATCATTTGACTACTCTAGCGGTTTTTTTTATTATTCCCGCAGTGCTTCCCCTTTTAGTTATGACTTTTTTGTCATTACAATTCTCCTGTCTCCCGCTTTGCTTGGGGAGAAACTGGAACACTTCCTACTCCTCCTATATTCTTATGATTAATTTCTTTGCGGACCCCAATACAGATTTAGCATGTCCCTGGGGCACCCCTGAGATCATATCAAAGGGTTTTTATGGTTGGTTACCACTGTAGATCCTGGGTACACAGGTATTGCAGTGGTAAGTATGTGTGGTGGGTTCGCATCCCACTTCTGACACCATGTTGAGTGCTGGATGCCTAGTGCCTTGGTTCTTGCTTATCTTAATATCTTGGTTAGGATAGTAGTAGCAATAATGGTATAGCAAGACTTTTACTATATCTTCTTTGTTTACGTGTAATACGAAACATACATGTACATGTCTACACTAGCGTCATAGGCTATGGCTGATATAAACTGTCTTAGGCTTCAAAGTCACTGTGATTTGGACGTTTGACATAATATATTTTTATACATATAACAATATGCAACAGCTTACAGTACGTTCAGAGTTATTTTACCTCTGACATGACCTTTATTACAACGACATAATGATCACTCTCATAGATACTCAGATGTAAAATAACTCCAAACGCACTATTTACTTTACATGCCCTCGAAGACTGTTAATCTGTGTATTGGACAACATCAACAGCCTTCGTGATCTCGAACAGGATTTGATTCTCGCATTGGAACTATAAAAAATGTTGTTTCCAAGTTTGGTTAGGACAATGCAGACTGATCACCTGGTTGTCTGACAAGAAAGATGATCCATGTGTCGGATGGGGTTGTAAAACGTCTGGCCTGCGCCTGATTTCTCGCCAGTCGTGTTTCGAGGGTAAAGGAGGACAGAGTGATCTTGTGTACTGCGCACACACTTAGGACCTATAAAATTACACCTGCGTAACTGGCCTGGTTTTATCGAAACCGGCCACCATAACCGAAATAGGTGTGGGGAGTTATTACGAGTATTATTAGAAACATTCGTATTAATGCAACTAATGGTCTAGTTTAAACTAAATCTGCAATATTTTATTGGAAATTGTTTAATTAAGGCTCCGTTACAGTATATCAACTTTTTGTTCAGCCAATTTCGCCGGCTAATACGATGGCGTGCTGCCAGAGGCTTGCAGCGCCGATTGGCAATGTAAAAAAAAGTATTTCGCAACCGGTATGAAATTTAAATTTTGTTACGCAAATGAAATTCAGAATAATTCAGGAAAATCCAAATATACTATCATGGAACCTAATTCTTAAGCAGGTTGACCGTTGTCATAATTTGTCCGTAATAAGTTATTAATAACCTGGGTAACGGTAAGCTTTGCTCGGCGCTCTAGCAGATTAAAAAAAAGAATCACAAAAATATTTTACCGGGGCTCGAATCCACCACACTGCGAATTTCCGAACAACGCAAAAATTAACCAAACTGGCAATAGAACTGATGTTAGAGAGACGAAATTATTGAGATATTGTTGCACGACGTAAGAAAAAACATATATAACTTAAAAATGAGCAGTTTCCAGGGATAAAACCTAGCTAGACCTCTTTTCTCCCCCAAACTCCCTGCATACTAAATTTCATGTAAATACTTGTAGCCGTTACTGAGATTATAATATATATACAAGATTGTCTCGTTTAAAGTATAAGTTATGACATCAAACTGACCCTTCATTGACAATTGTATTGTGACTGCATATTGTCATTACAATACAAATTAATTTTGAGACAACTCTATGCTTATGAATTAGATTCCCCAATAGTTAATATTAAGCGTTAATTCTTAAAGGAAATAGCTAATCTTAACTCGTTTGTTGTCAATCTTAGTTTTATAATCTGATTAATTTTCAATACACTTTCTTACTTAAGGACGCTTTTAAGAAATGTGTTGTTTTACAGTTGTTTTGACAGTGACCAAATGAAAAAGGCCTTATTGCCACGCATTAAGATTCATACATAATTGGAAAACCACGTGAAAATTTTGAGAAGACTTTTTATACTTTTCCTAAATATTTTTTTAGTATTGTTGGATTTTTTTTATTAAATGAATTTTGAGGTGATTGCATTCGCTATATTTGGGTACAAATAAACAAAATAATCTACGAGCATAAACATTACCTCTTTTTGTAAATTTTCGGTGTAGAGTTTCGGGAAAATTGTTTTTTCCTGTAAGTACAAAATTTCATAATAAATTTATAATATTTTAACCGATTTTTAATTAAAGAAAAATTTGCGACAGTTGTTAGTTTTTCTTTAATATCATTCGGTTGCAAAATGTAATGTAGAAAAACAGCTTACTTATGTAAAATTTGTAAGCGCGCCCTTAATAGGCACTTTTTGTAGCAGTATATAATAATAAATTTGACGACCTCTGTGGCTCAGTGGTTAGCGCGTCGACGTTTAAGCCGGAGGTCGCAGATTCCAATTCCGCCGAAGGTAGAAAAAGATTTTCTGTGTTCCTGGTTCTTTGAAGTGTATTAAATATTTATAGTATAGTGAAAATAAAAATCTTAAAGTGTTTACTGTATAATGTAGAGTACCTGTGATACAAGTTCTTCGGATACTTAGTACAGGACCAGAGTGACGTGGTGTGAATGCGTCCAGAGATATTATTATTATTATTAATGGATATATCGCGCTTTTATTAACGCTTGCCTGGGACTATATGCACCGGAATCCGGAAAGCCGTAGAAAATTCGGAGTATTGAAAATAGTTCTTTGCGCTAGTAAAATAGAGTTGAAAATCGCACACACGAGTGTCGAGACAAACGTCAATGTCATATATGACAGCTCGACAGTCGAAACTTCCATTTTCAACTCTATTGTATTAGCGTAGAGTTCTATTTTCAATGCTCTGAATTTTCACCGGCGTTTCGGATTCCGGAGCATATAGTCCCAGCCTAAAACTCAAACGGACGTAATTTTCATCAATTATTTTCTATCAATGAATATATCCAATTATAGAACACCTACTTTCCTGATCTGACTATTCTGAATTACACAGCCATGGTGTCATAACGAACCAATTGCCATGCGATACGATCATGACGATCGTCATTTGGGAAAAACTTATTATAACCCTTGATTAGATTCAAAATAGTTTTTATGTGGGTCACACTAGCGACATCTGGCGGAGGGTGGCGTTTTTGCCGCCAAAATAAACAAAATGGCCGATCGAGGGTCTCGGGTGACAATGTTTACGAGAAAGATTTGATGATCGATAAAACTCATTTAACGGAATTCGTCGCAGTTATGATACCGAGACATACCTTTTTACCGGACTACGGCGAACCCAAAAGGTGATATACCTTACGATCTACACAAGAAGATGCAAGAGCGGCGCGGCATAGCGCTGCGCAGCGCTTTGCAGATCGAAATTAGAACTCTTGCATCTTGTGTAGTGAATAAAGTTCAATTTTTAATCGCTATCTTATAACCTAACCAAGAGCATGTCAGGACATGTCTAAGGAGGGTTCCGTAACTATCAACGTGCAATAGGTTTTCATTGAATTACTTCAAAAGTTATTGTCCGATTTCGCTCAAAATGATTTTCCTAAAGAGTTTTTAGCATTATCTATCAGCATGGAAACTTACAAGTTTCTATCTCCTTTAGTTTATAAATTCCAGGGGGGACCAGCTTTTAGACCACTTTGGAGGCCGATTACTCGAAAATTGTCGACTTTGCAAAAAAGTCATGCATGAAACCTTACTTTTATTTTAAAACACCTATTCAACGATACCCCACACGATGGAGTAGAATGACAAAATATTTTTCATCCCCACATCACATGTATGGAGTGCCACCCCTAAAATATAAAATTATTATTACTTTATGATGCCAAAACCGAGATCTATACACAATCTATAACTATACCAAATTTCATCTATTTATATTCATAATTACAGAAACTAGAAGCGCGGTCAGACAGACAGACATACAGACGGACAGACAGAGCGAAACTATAAGGGTTCCTTAAGTATTACGGAACCCTAAAAATGCTGCGCCGCTTGCGTTTTGGTGCGTAGTAACTTACCGTCACCATTTTAATCAAATACGGCTTGACTTAAACCATTTGATGAAGATGTAAAAGTCTCGAGGTATGCGATTTAAAGCAATACTATAAACTAAACACCATATTACCTCCCAGGTGAAACAAGTCCGCGGCAACGGAATATAAAATGGTTCCGTAGTCATTTGTTTTATATACTGTACTTGAAAGATGAGCCTCCGTGGTCCAGTGGTTTAGAGCTTATCTCTCGACTCCGGAGCTCGTGGGTTCGATCTCCGCGTTGAAACAATGAAAAATCTTGCTTTCAAGTCTGTTTAGGACGATGCAGGTTGATCACCTGATTGTCTGACTAGAAAGATGATCTATGAGTGGGATGGTGGCGTAGGACCGACTTTTTACGCCTGATCTCTCGCCAGTCGTGTCGGTCATCCGTCCCACTGGGTTACGAGAGCAAAGGAAGAGAGAGTGCTCTTGTGTATTGTGCACACACTTGTGCACACACTTGGCCGGTAGTGAAAACGGCCACCGTCACCGGTATGGGGAGCTATTACACCGTACTTCCTAATAAATGATTATTTAGGTGCTTTCAGGTACGAACATAACATCAATTCTATTAGATTATTTAAACAAAGATACCTAATAATATTTTGATATCCTACAATGCAATGTTTCACACCACAACCAACATAGTGAGATCCTTGCATACTTAATCCTAGTCAGTTATAAATTATTGTTAAAAGATCCAGTCGTAGTAATTACATACTGAACCCCAACCAACACGTGTTTTCTCTACAAATAAATATCTAGATCTAGACACCTAGTGTGGACACTTGGACAGGTATGTGAAGACTGGAGGAAGGGCGCAGACGAGTTTCTCCGGCGGCGCCACGAAAGCACTCAGATCTAATGGACTAGTGGCTTAGTTATTAAGTCGTCGGTTCTATTACCGAGATTAAACCGGCCAAGTGCGAGTCGGACTAGCGCGCGAAGGGCCGTACCACACGGCAGCGGCAAAAGAATCACGTTTGTTGTATGACCCCCACATAAATAATTATTTTTTTGTTCTTAGTATTTGTAATGTAATATTGCGGCAACAGAAGTAAATCGTCTGTAAAAATTTCAACTGTCTAGTTATCACAGTGATAATATCTTTGTTCCGGGGAATCTCTGAAACGGCCGGACCGATTTAGACAGAACTTTCCCTGGCAGATAGCTGATGTTATGAGAAGTAACTTAGGCTATTTTTTATCTTAGAGTTTCGTTAAAAATTGGGTTACGATTCCATTATAATCGATCAGCAGTCAGCACAAAAACAAAAAAGTTTCCCACGAATCCCTTTTTTAATTTATAGATATTAATAAGTTATTAATAAAAAATAGTAGAACATTAAAGTGACGTACAATATTGAGTATAAACATAGGGGAGTGATATTGTATATCGATTGATGACAAATTAAATATCCCCTAATAGCTGGGGTAGGATGAGGAATTAATACGTTTGGCTGTTTCGGTACTGTATCGTCTTTAAATTAGTTTGTGTCTATGGGTTTTGGGCTTGTATAATTTTGTACTTTCATTTTGAAACAAGTTTTCGGATACATTATAGGCCGTTAGATAAGAGTTGGCGTGTAAAACATGTATACATGCTACGTTGTGATCTGTCTTTGAATATATTATAATCATTTAATTGATATAAACACTGTTAATGGACCAAAATGATAAGTATGTAAGCTTGTGTTTGTATTGTTGATATGCCAAATAAATAAAATAAAAAAATAAAAAAAAAATCATTACGTGTCGTGGCACATAGTCTATCTTCTATCTATATATATAAACGGCAAAGCTGATTGACTGATGCATCAACGCACAGCCCAAACCCTTAAGGCTAGACATTTGAAATTTTGCACACGAATTTCTCATATGACGTAGGCTAAGGAAGGCTAGACTAAGGAAGGATTTTTCAAAATTCAACTCCCAAGGGGGTAAAATAGGTGATAAAAGTTTGTATGAAACTTTTTATTCCTTGGACACATTTGCATGATATTTCGCATGAATTTGTGTACCTACGGAAAAAATAATGAATTATGAATTTCAGCGTTTCCTAAAATTCAGACTAGGGGAAATAGGGGGAAATAGGGGATGAAAGTATAAAACCTTTTTTCACGCGGGCGAAGCCGCGGGCAATTAATGCTAGTATTTATATATACATGTTGTATGCGCCAACTCTCATCTGACGGCCTATATAATATTCATACTGCATAGGTACATAAAATAATCCCTAATATTACCTATTTATATCTCGAAATATTGCACAGTTCCCATTAAGTTCGATTTTAGCTCTTCAAGAACAAAATGTAATATTACAGCAAAATAAGTAAAGGAGCTCTTGCCAGCGACTCCTTTAGACAAAACTTTATCTACCAGTACACCGACAAGTGCGTATAACACGATTCACACCTGCTTCACGTTTAATTAAGATACAATTACTATGACAGTACAGTCTGAAACTTAGTAACCCATTTATTTTTACCTACAACATTACCTTACAGATCATGAATACCTACTTACTTATTTACGGACACGCCTTTTTTTTTGACCGAGCTACAAAATTTCTTAACATAGGTTACATAAATAAGTTCTGCAACGGAACTTACATCTACAGGCTAGGTCTTCTCTTTGACGGAGAACCAGCCTATGCTGCTGTTATCCACCAAGACTTTTGACTGAAAAATAGACTGTATACAAATACTAATCCAGAATTAAATCGTCATGATATCATAAACGGATTTTTGGAGTTTGTGAGAATACCATTTTTCTGTTTTAACATATCGGGACTGCGTCGAAACTGAAGGTATTATGGTACGATTTAATTAGCAGAATCGACCTACAAGATATAAACTGTCTTTTAAATATCATTCACACACGTTCATGGGTTTTGGCATGACAGAGTCCCAAACATTCGTATATCCAATCATCCTCAAAATATTTTTGCCTTTATATTAGGTACCTATTTTATTTTATTCTAAGGGCCTAGCACTTTTTAATTAAAGTAAGCGCGTTCAAACAAAAAGCAATATTAAACGTCACGCGATGACGAGTGACACAAACACACGTGTCCCAGCAGTGGGGTTGGAAGTTGGGACTGGGGGACGATTGGGACTTGGGGTACAATTGGGACATGAGGACCATCGACAGAACAATGCAGTCACCAACTGTTGACACTTCAAAATATTGGAGGCTAACGATATTCAAATATTGAGAAAACACATTTAGGGCGTTTGCAACAGCTGCTAGAGCTGAGAAGGCAAATTGTGATTAGAAATATTGAGGTCTAGGTAAAGAATAAGCTAATTGCTTAGAATAATTTATTTTTATTTTCAATCATTTAAATGTAAGTTACTATTTACCTCACATCTAGATATTGTATCTTTAATCTTATTCTTTATTTATGAACTTTTGTGTCAAAAGACACAGTAGTTGTACAGGACTGTATAATTCCACAGGGTTTCAACCGCCGGCTCAGATTAGACTCGAAGATAGCAAGGTTACACCGATTTGGGCAGAGCCGGGGCGATAATAAAACACTATTTTGAGGAGAACGATTTTCACTTTTTTCGCTTTGCTTACCTGGCTCATGGCAATGCCGTATAGAGAGCCCCGCCCGTACGCCTCTTTCGGGCCGATTTGCTATCTCACTTTTACCTCTCTATACGGCTATTTTCCATAATTTTCCCTATTTTTCATGAGCCAGGTGAAGCAAAACGCGTTGTGTGAAATTCTTTATTGTTAAGACCATATACATAAACCCTTATATACTGGAGACCTTATTCTATAAAAAAGATATTTACAATTTAAAGCTTACCATATAAGAAATGTTCTACATTTTTACCATTATTTTCTTAATAACTATTTAGCCTTTTATTATATATTCTTAATCGTTACGCTACACGTTAGGTATTATGTTTATTTGCATAAATCAAAAGAAGCTACGTTAAAATTAGCTTTAGTTAAAAATATATAAGCAAAATAACCTGCACTTGATAAAACACCATATAACACGATTTTTACACACTGATGCCATATAAATCTATACATATAGTCACTGAGTATTCACTATTATAGTTTTAAAAACAGTACATATACTGTTTTTAATTACACGTTTATCGTTCACATTTAAATTCACTCATGTTTTACGTTTCGAGGCCGCTGTCCTTAAAAGTAGTATTAACATTTTAAACTTTACATGGTATTTGAGTAACCCCCAAATTGTCAAGCAGTGAGCTAGCCGATGATGATTAATTATAGCTGGGAGCACTCTCGATCATTCCAGGTTTAAAACAATAAAAACAGCATCTGAATCGGATCTTTCATTTAGGAGCTACGATGCCACGGACAGTCAGACAGACACATCAAACTTACAACACCCCTCTTTTTGCGTCGGGGATTAAAAATGAAGTCTCTTCCTTTCCTGTTCGCTTAGATCTTTGAAACTACTCAACGGATTTTAATGCAGTTTCCAGCAATAGATGTAGTGATTCCGGGGGAAGGTTTATATTATGTATTCACCCGTGCCGGGTAAAGCCGGGGCGGGTCGCTACTCGCTAGTATTTATAATTTATATTTTTCATATGGAAGTAAAGGCTGAAAGGAAAGCTGCTCACTGCTGTCACTAACACAACCCCCCTTCAGGCAACCATCTAGAAACACCCACAACCAAGAGGAAGTCCTACCACTAAATAGCCACAAGCATTTGCCATCCTCCTACTATTATAAATGTGAAGGTTTGTGAGGATGAATGGATGGTTGTTACCCTTTCACACGAAAAACGACTGAACGGATTTTGACGAAATTTGATATGGTAGTAGTTCATTAAGAGATAAGCTACTTTTTGTTCCAAAACAGGACAGTGTTCCCGAGGGTTGACAGTGTTGTATTTACGCGGGCGGAGCCGCGGGCTAAAGCTAGAAAGCCATATAGCCATACATCAGGCTTGACATGTAAAACAATAGAGCTAATGGACCGAGCAGCTGATGGGAAGTAACTCGCGCTATTCCCAGCACATCCGGTTCACGCCACATTGGCTATTTCCGGATGCGTAAAAGTCCTGTGACTTTGTTCTCAAATCTCTAGATACATACATGTACCCTACTACTTGCATTCAAAGTCATGCGGTTTCCTTCGCTTTGAAAAATTTTGTGCACGTCAATCACGTGTGACAAAATTGTATGAAAATTCAAATACATGGTACAGTTCTTGCAAACTACGAGCGCGCGTAGCCTTTATTTGTAGTTGTAATTGTAAATATACTGTAAATATACATTTTCGTTACTGTGCGTATCTGACGGAGCGGTCACTAGCGAGGGAATTTGTACAGATATGGTCACTCACACAACTAAGGGCAACGCGCGCTCGTACTTTGCAAGATCTGTAATGTGTGTGATTCTGCTAGGTAATGTGTCACGTTACTTTGAATAATTTAATGTATTTTTAAGCTTTATTATAAAAGTATTAGTGCAGCTCGCCCCTCCTCCGTGGAAACTTTAACTGTGCCAAATTTCATACTCCTTCGAATAAATTTTCGTAAAAAGGTGTTGGTATAAAGTTATTGCTTCACGTACCTATTAATTTCTATTATAATGGAGATGTTTATGTTAATGATATATTTATTAATGATAACTAGTTAGAGACAAAATACCCGTGGACACTCTTTAAGGGCTTACGAGTTACGACGTATGTATTATGGCAATTAGGCTGGAGTTATTTTAATTAGTGTGCGTAGTACACAAGAGCACTCTCTCCTCCTCTACTCAAGAAACCCAGTGGGACGGATAACCGACACGACTGGCGAGGGATCAGGCGCAGATCCGACTTTTTACATGCCCATCCGAAGCATGAATCATCTTGTCAGGCAATCAGGTGATCAGCCCGCATTGTCCTAACCAAACTTGAATAGCAAAATTTTTTTGTTATTCAAGTTTAAGAGAACTTTTGTACGACCACAGACCACACCAACTAAATGATAAGGTACCAGTCCCTGCAAGATTTTGGACAGTGTAAAAAATGTGTAGGCATTAACTACACAACCCTTTCGTATTTACACTAATAATATAGGAAATTGTGACCATAGATTACACGTCTAATATATCAGGGTATATTCGACCCCAGGTGTCGTGGTTATAAATTTTGTACAATACTAATTAGGGGGTCGAATTCTTGAATTAGGGGTGGAAATGGCGCGTGCCATATGGTTAGTAATTTCACGGTGTTAAATTTATTTTTTTCATCTATAATAATCATCCTACTAATTTATAAATGTGAAAGTGTGTGAGGATGGATGGATGTTTGTTACTCTTTCGAGCAAAAGCCACAGAACGGATTTTGATGAAACATAATATGGTTAGTAGTTTAGGCTCTGGATTACTACGTAGGCTACTTTTTATCCCGGAAATGTACAGTATTCCCGCGGAATACTCTATAGTATATTTACGCGGGCGGAGCCGCGAACAAAAGCTAGGAGACTGAGCAATATGACTGCGCTTGAGTGGTCATTAACTATGCAAAAAATTAAAAAGCCAATTATATTCATTGATGCCTAGCAGATGTGAAGTATCAAAATAAAAAACTTTCATATTGCATCGTCATTTTGACGTAGTAACTACACCACAATTTTCAAGCTTATGTAGTATATACTTATAGTCTATTCGCGTTAAAAAGGCAGAAATACGTGAAATATGATGCATACATATACTTTAATTGGATGATCGGCTTTGGTCAATTTTGTTTTTTTTTTTTACATTTCACTGTCTTCTTAACGCGAATAGACTTATAGTATGTATTTTAATCAGCTTGTATGTCCAGCCTCGGTTTTTAGGGTTCCGTACTCAATGGGTAAAACGGGACCCTATTACTAAGACTCCGCTGTCCGTCCGTCTGTCACCACTTCACCAGGCTGTAATCTGTATCTCATTAGACAGTTTAAAATTTCACAGGTTATGTTTTCCCATTGATAACTGTGCATTTCTGAATTACAATATATAACAAATACTAAAAAAATCCGAATTACATAAATATTTAAGGGGGCTCCCATACAACAGACGAGATTTGGCGTTATTATAGATATGGTACCCTTCGTGCACGAGTCTGACCTTGGCCTTTTTTAAACCTAAATTACGGTTTACGAGTCTTGATTAACTTTCAAGAGGAGTATTTTAATCCGTCCCTAAGCGAAGTCAAATTTTGTTATAAAGCGAAAACTCCTTAAGTGCTCCCTGAGCTTTTATGTCAACTTAAGACGTCCTCAAACATTAAAGACCTTAAAAAGTTCGAAACATCTAAGTGGCGTGGAATAAAACTAAAGTGCCTGGTAGTAAAATCAATGTTATGTAAATCAACCTCCTTACTAATAAAAATATTTACACCACGGGTACGCCAATCAATTTTGCTGTCCTACCGCCGATTACTGGACCGATAATCAAAATTAAGAGCCGTCCTATTCGCAGGCTGTCGCGGTCTCTGCTAGCCGAAATGACAAGGACAGCATGTGACTTGAGCATCACTTAATTTGACTATCGTTCCAGTATTCGGCCGTTAGTCTGATACGTTGGAAAAGCGACTTAACAGATTAAGATTACAATAAGATTAGCGTATCCGAGGTGTAATTTTTTTATTAATAAGGGGAGTATGTCCAGTGGTTAAGAACTTGGCTCTTGAGGATGTCATGGCGACCAGCATTACTACAACAAAAATGTTGTTATCATCAGTCTTGATTTTTTGATTTTGCGGGGCTGATCACTTGATTGTCTGACAAGGAAGATGATCCATGCGTCGGATGGGCATGTTAAAAGTCGGTCCTGCGCCTGATCTCGTCGTTCGTGTCGATCATCCGTAATACTGGGTTAAGAAAGCTAAGAGAGAGTGCTCTAGTGTAGTGCGCACACACATGAACACTATAAACTCCTGCGTAGCTGGTCTGGTTTCAATGAAACCGGCCACCTAATATTATTATAATAGTATGCATCCGTAAAATATGATATACAGACCACATATATGTACTTACAGGAAAACGATTTGAAGGTCACCCATGACTTTTTTAAGACTATGTATATTTAGTCTGGTTGTAGATTTTAATAATCTACAACCAGACTAAATATACATAGTAGAATGTTTTACCGTTTCTATCGCGTGTAAGCATCTAACGACCACGGGAGTTGGGACGGACGGATGGCGAAAGTTTACAGGAACGTACGTAAATTTTGATCGCCAAAAAAATTTCCTCCAAATAATTTTGGTGATATTCCTGCAATTTTCCTGTACAATTTCTACGAAAAACGTCAAGTGACCTGTGCATTGGTTGTTTGTAGTTTCCTACCACCAGGTTTTTCCTGTCCTAGTAACAGGAGAGTCCTGATAGCACATGCATTGTGCATTTGTGCAGTCCTTTTAACCCATCGATACCCTGAAAGTTCTCGAAGCGCATTCGAACACTGTATAAACGTGCTCCCAAAGTCAAGTTGCGTTCAACAACCGAAAAGCCTGGCAAGTGGCAGCCCTGGCAGCCCTGGCACACTAGATGAGGGTGCGCATTGAGATTAGCGTTTAAAATGTTTTAGACTTGCGGAATAAAATTATTAATTAAAAGTAATAAAAATAGGGGTCAGCTCACACTGCGACGATACCCGACGCTACGCGGAGGTGCATTTTAACGATAGCTATTCAAAATTGAACTTTATGCACTACATAAAAAGTTGCACGTTTGATGTGACATCAGTCATGCACAGCACATGCGCTGCGCAGCGCGCTGCAACCTGACATTCGAACTCTAACAATTAAACGTGTATCTTCTTATGTAATTAATAAAGTTCAATTTTGAACAACTGTGTTAAAAATGCAGAGCCATGTCGCGTATCATTTCGTTTTGGTGTTTATTGACCCTAATTAGGATAGAAGGCAGCAGTGGTGTGGGGTTCCTATAACTCCATTCCTATCGGCTTCACTTACCACTTACCTTTTAAAGACTTTCATCCAAATCCCTACCTATTATACAGGCTAGGGCTTCCCTATATAGTGCCTACGCCACTGGAAGTTAGTATTATTCCGCGGTAGCACATCGTAACCCATAAATTGGCAATTTTTAAACTCCTAGAAAACTTTATTCAATATCCTAAGTGCAACAGCTATTTAATGACTTAATAATTAAACATGTAAGATAGGTACATGTGAATTAATAACTAGTTATGATAACAATATCAATTGTACCATAAAAGTAGGTAAGTACTAAAAAAATAATAACTACTCCAAAACTTAAAATGCTACAAAACAAAGAAATCTCACAGGTCGTCCCCACCAGGCAGAGTACCTAGAAGGCTCAAAGAGTTTCCTCGCTGGATTGCGATACTTATTCTCTGGGCCAGGTAGGTGCCGGCTCTGGGGTCTCGGGTGGCCTCGGCTCCGGGTGGTGGATGAGTTTTTTGGAGATTTCTCCGAAAAGTTTGTGCGCACCCAGACCCCATGTACCTAAGGTTTCAACCCCAAACGGTTCAAATATGAGATCCCCACTAAGGTTCTCATATTTGCGCCGCTTGAGGTTTTCCGCCTGATTGGCGGCCGCACCTGCAGAACTCGAGGTGCCCTGGACATGGGACGGAGCAAGTGTATCGACGCAAGTAGCGTCCCATACAAGAGCCCGTCCCACTCTCCAAGGGACCAGGGTCATACCGTCTGGTCTCTTGCCATCGTCGCGCGCCAAACCAGAGGGTTCCAGCACAGCTGGCACTCCGGCGGTGACAAGAGCCCGACGGATGAGATCGTTCAGGCAGTGATGTCGGGAGATGCGGCCGGCGCTTCGTTGACAGGACAGCCCGTGGTGTCCGAGGCTGTCCACATTTGCACCACAAACACAGCGATGGGGGACGACGTGGGGGGTGCCAAGACGCAGGGAAGTGGCTAACCGGAAAGCTGTTCGATCCAGCAATGTGCCCGTATTGGGTGACGGTAATGCTTGTAGCCAAAGGCCCGACTCCCACTTCTCCGCAGCTAAGAGGCGAGCCTGCTCCACAGGACTGGAGGACGTATTAAGATTATTCCGTACCAGTCTGCAGAGTGGCTCGTCCCAGAGCCTTTGGGAAAAAGTATTGTCAGGCAATTCGCTACAAGCACTAGTTACGCTCCAGGCGTCCTTGGGCTCGTCCAGAAAGGTAACTGTATTGGAGTAGGATGGGTGATGTAGTATTTTGGAGATAAGACTATGGTTCGCGTGGACTGAGGACAAGAAGGCCGGAAGCGATATGTCAGAGGGCTTTCGAACACCCAGGCCACCGAACCTAACTGGAAGCGTTGCCTGAGTCCATGCGCGGTCATCGAAATTTGTATTCAAAATAGTGGAGAACACACAACAACAAAGAAACAAACAAACAAACAAACACTTTTCTTTTTCAACATGTAAGTAAATAATATTCTCCTCCTCCTCCAAAGCATTATCTTCTGCAGAAAGAAAAATCTTGATTATAGGCAGTGTTTAATGAACTTGTCTGTATTATTTTGGAGCTGGCAATATTTTCAACTCCTATATATTAAAAACTATGTTTCAAATATAAGTATACAAACCGCTCCGCTTATAGCCATATCGCGGGTTCACCGCTGAGTGGTCTTTGTAACGGCTACGTGCCTTCTACGTGAAGTTCTTTCGTTGGTCGGCGAATTTGCGGGCGAGTACTTTGCGGCTTGACCACTAATTACAGCACGAGTGTGAACGAAGCTTTATGATTCAGCATCATCATCAGTATCGCCATCATCGTCCGTGTCATATTGTCATTACATGTTGTCATTTGTTAACGTTAATGCTTATCAAGTTTTGTAGGACATTTTGTGTTGAATTACAAAATCCCAAGGGAAGATTAAGAGCTGAATATAGAGAATAATATATAGAGTTGAATATTTATTCTTTACTAGCTTTTGACATCAGCTCCGCGCGCGTGGAGTCGTGTTTGGTGCTAACAATGTTTTTCCCACAGAAACAATACACTCTTCGGGATAAAAATTTGCCGACATGTTAATCCAGAGCCTAATCTACTACTATACCAAATTCAATAAAAATCCGTTCAGTAGTTTTCACGTGAAAGAGTAACAAACATGAAACATCCATCCATCGACACAAACATCCATCCACACAAACTTTCAGATTTATAATACTCTAGCTGTTGCCCGCGCTTCTGTACTTTTTCGGGATTAAGTAGTATCTTTAATCCAGAGCTTAAACTACTATCATACCAAATTTCATCGAAATCCATTCAGTAGCTTTTGCGTGAAAGAGAAACAAACATCCATCCATATTTATCCAAAAACTTCTTTTTGTACAAAATAGTTTTTCTTTATGTAATAATGTTGAAACGGAGAGGGCACTGATTTCCGTAAAGCAAGTTAAAACTTACATCAGAAATCAGAATTTTCAGGAAATGTATAATTTTTGGTAAATAAATATAGTTTTATTTTATTTTACCCATCCATTAATCCTCACAAACTTTCAAATAAACATAAAAAATAAATATTTATAATTTTAGTAGGATTAGGAAATATAAACTGTGTTAACGTTATTAGTAAGTTCGTATTTCACCAGAACATACGAATTTACAAAAATAAAGGACCGAAACCTCTAATAACAAGGGAAAAAAGAAAGAACTTTACTCGTAATATATTTTCTTTATTCAAATAAGAAACAAAACACATTATTTAAATCCTGAAATATAAGAATCTGTTAAGGGCGCGGGGAGGTTTGAACTTCGAACGACCCTTTTTTTTGCCCGTAAAGTTGATACACTACCTTTTCTCATAAAGTATACAGAATGGTCTTTATCAAGTTTTTCTTTGAGTTGTGCTTGAAAAGATATTTCGTTTTTCAGTGTTCATTTTCATAAAAGTTTTAAAATGATGCGAATATTTAAATTTCCTCTCATGAAACACATAGAGAACTTACTATTCTGGCGTACAAAAATATCCGTGCATTTTTGTTAAACTAGCTTTCGCCCGCGGCTCCACCTGCGTGAATACAGTATCCCACGGGAGCACTGTAATTTTTCGCGATAAAAAGTAGCCTATGAGTTAATCCGGAGGGTCAATTCTGCTAAATAAAACCTGCAATAATACAATTACAATCAAATCCCGAATTCCCGTTTCCACGCTAAAACTGTCAAACCGGTATTCTCGTCAACGTTAAAGCAGCGTCTAACGCCTCCTGATTGGTCCAAACGTCACAAAATCTATTTATGATAACAAGTCGCTGCACTTGTAATACAATCAAAGTAAAATGAAAGTCTCTTTAAATACGAGAATTGAGGTTCTAAGAGCTTAAACTACTGCCGTACCAAATTTAATCAAAATCCGTTCAGTAGTTTTTGCGTAAAAGAGTAACAAACAACACAATCTGAAAGTTTGTGAGGATGGATGTATGGATGGACCATACATCCATCCTCACAAACTTTCAGATTTATAATATTAGTAGGATAGAAAATCATAAGTCGCTTTAAAGCTAGATATTTTTAGACTGTCTAAATTTGTAAACTTGCGAATAGCGATGGTGAACGGTGACTACTTGACTCTAGGTATTAGGTACTCTGTTCAGATCCAATTTAACGTTTTTGTAAACAAAAGAATTTATCCACAGCCGAACATATAACCTCATTTTTGGAAGTCAGTTAAAATAATCAAATTCAACCAATTTAATGTGACATTCTACCAATTTCTTTATTGCGCGTTAAACATTTTGTTATGTAAGTAGAAGTAGCTTCCGACAGTTGGCGTTATATCAAAACTAGTGACGTGCCGCTTGTTGTGACTTGACGCGACCTTAAAATTTCACTCTTAATGCCGTTAAGAGATTTCACTCAAAAAAATGTTTCGTAATCTGAGTTCACAGTAATACAAATAAAATAGGTACCTATTTAAGCTTTTAATGTAACGTGACATTTTTGCTTGCCTTTTAGTTACCTGTTATCCTATGACATAGCTATAACTATTCCTGACCCCAGTCAACCCCTACATCCAAAACACTAAAAACTCATCACCAAAAGCATAAAATACATTCGATAACGAGCTAAATACTCACTAACGAGTTAAATCCCTCCATTTATCCGCGTCCAGCCAGCGGCCTGTTTCATCAGCTGACTGGTATCCGTGACAAACCGACAACCGATACTCGATTAATTTTAATAGGGCTGGCCACCTGGCGTATAGCTTATATGAAATATGTAGGAGGCACACTCGCTGACAGATCGCGGTGCACCACTTTTGAACCTTATTGCCAAATAATAAGGCCAAAAAGTGGCGCACTGTGTGTTGTGTGCTAGTTTTCGTCCCTACTCGCTTTGAAGAAGTTAAATGCAATTTGTATGGCATCGAAATAGTTACCATTGTTTGCCACTAGGGGCGTTGTTTCGATGACATACAAATAACTGTCGTCCTCCTCACGGGCATATTTTTTACCGCGGGATTGGGTGCGCCATTGGTGTGGAAAGTGCAAAATGGTCGGCGGTCGGTGAATGAAAACGTTAACACACAATAAACTGTTTGATTAACTCTATAGCATAATAATATTCTAATTCCGAACCATATTGGATTAAAAAAAAAACAATTTCGTGTAATCGTGTCTTTAACAAATAGGGTAAGTCTGGGACTATAATCTATATTGTCCAGAATCCGTAAAAGGCTTCGATTTTCAACTCAATTGTATTAGAGCAGAGTTCTATTTCCAGTGCTCTGAATAAAATTAACTAACATTTGTACGCATGATTCACTCGACTTCATAACGCGAATAGACTATAGGTGATTCGGAAGAGGTAGTGCGAGATAGTACGCATAGACGAATATATTATAGAAAAGCCACGTTGAGGCAAAAAGTGTCTCCAGTTAAATGGCCCCAATTTTGAGATTTTTGGGGCCATTTTGTAATTTGAAGTATGGTGGAAACCAGGATGGCGTAACTTTTTATTGTATGAAGATTTGTTCTGTCAAATGTACGTCACAGCCTTGTATGAAGATTTGTTCTGTCAAATGTACGTCACAGCCTATCTTGAGTTTTGAAATCTTTGGTAATAGGTATAAACTGTATCTACCATTTACTACCTACCAGTAAGCACCTAATACCGTAGGCAGGTAAATCATTCCCCCCGCCACATTTAATTGAAAGTAAACACTGTTTTAATTTAAAAATAAGCCGTCGAGTTTAATATCCTATTTGCATAACGTTTTCGCTCCCCCGGCTGTTAATTATTTAGCGAAACTGTATCAAGAGGCTTTGTAAATTATTGTACACGAAATAATGTTATTCTTCATTCAAATCATAATATTGTACAGATTCAGAATTTTTGCTTTAAAAATCGCAACAATAAGGTCCTTAAAATACAAAAAACCGGCCAAGAGCTAATGGGACTCGCGTACGAAGGGTTCCGGACAAAACCTCATGAAAAATCACTGTTGTATCATGTATCGGAGCCCTTTTCATATACCTAATTAATTTATTGTGTTTTATTGGCTGTGACGTACATTTGACAGAACAAATGTTCATACAATAAAAAGTTACGCCATCTTGGTTTACATCATACTTCAATGTCAAAATGGCCCCAAAAATCTCAAAATTGGGGCCATTTAACTAGAAACCCTTTTTGCCTCAACATGCCTCGTCTATAATATATACGTCTATGGTTTTAAGTATTTGTTTCTATAGCGGAAACAGAAATACAACATCACCTGTGGAATCACGGTCTAGCTATCACGGTTCATGAGATACAGCCTGGTGACAGACAGACAGATGGACGGACATCATCTTCTTAGTCATAGGGTCCTGTTTTTACCGTTTGGGCACGCCGCACGGAACCCGAAAAACAACGACCACTGCTGGGGCCTAAGGTATCAAAATTCGAAATACATACCTACCTATAACTTTTCAGTTCTTACTTACATATCTTTATACGGGGCTACCGGCTGGTTTCTCCTTACTGTAAAGAGGATTAGGCTATCCATCAAGCTAGTTTAATGCCTACACCTTGGTAGACTTCACGATTCACGTCACGAGCCTTCAAAGAATTACGCTGTTCTCAGAATCTCAAAATGCTACCTAGTTTACACACAACGCCATTTGAGCATTCGAACCATAGAACGTTCGAACATTGCAGGTACTTGAGAAAAACATAAGTCTCATTTTATTACAATTTACTGCACCTGCACATCTCAAGCGGTCTACCCAGTGGCCAATAAAACCTACTACCCAGTGGCCAAAAAAACCTACTACCCAGTGGCCAAAAAAACCTACTACCCAGTGGTCAAAAAAACCTACTATGCCACGCTTTATGGTACTTTTTATTATAAGTTATAATTCGACCTCAATTTATAGACACAAACACACACAAAAAATGAGTTCCTCAGAGCACACGTGGCTTAAACAAAAACGCGCCAACTCTTAATTTGTGCAATTGAATTGAACAAAAACAAAATGCGTGCCATGTGGTCATTCCGGCCGCGTAGCTCGAAAACTTCATTGTCTTGCCTCTCGCTCACACTCGCACCATTCCATTCAAACACGATTCGACCTTTCTCTTTCACCCGCGCTTCAGTCCGCGACGGGTGGCCGAGTAGGGTGGTAGTGTTGTGTGTTGCGTCGTTCTGTAGACGTAACTTTCGTAAAAAAAAACTCAAATATTTTTACTTTGCGAAAGTGTAACAGTGACCGGTGGAGTGTAAAAACGTGTTGTGAGATACAGTTATACGTGATAAGATTACGACTATTATGCATTTCGGAATGTTGCAATAACTCTGTGAATTCTGTAAAACTACGCATTTTGACGGTTAGTATACGTGCATTCCTTTGAATTGCGCTGGTTATAATACTGATAAAGTGTTTAACGGAGCGTATTAATGTTGTTCTTTGTGCCAATATTTTAATCTAGGATAAGCCCGCATGCCAAGTTCGATAACAACAATCAAATGTAAATTTTTTCACCTGTGTAAATTTCAGCAAACGCGTCAAACTGATAAACCATGATATTGTTGGCTTTATTATTTGGTGTATGTTAACATAGAGGTACTGCGATGTCAATTTGAGACAAGTAGATTTTGGACTTACAAGCTGCAGCAAAACTTTTGTGCTTATACTTAAATGAATATTCAAGATTGAGACTTTAATAAAATAACCTGATGCTACCAATAAACTTATTACAGTTAAGCCAATATGTAGGTACAGTACATAATTCAATATTTACTTTCCACATACCAGCTAAGTGAGAGTTTGAGTCACATTGGGAGGATCAATCATTTCTGCTTAGCACCTACGTTCTGCAAAGCACAAT
Source organism: Phengaris alcon alcon (assembly GCA_037179445.1). Classification (NCBI taxonomy): domain Eukaryota; kingdom Metazoa; phylum Arthropoda; class Insecta; order Lepidoptera; family Lycaenidae; genus Phengaris; species Phengaris alcon. Next base: position 2,017,844 of record JAYRCH010000155.1, on the reverse strand, counting down.
GAAAGTTTCCTAGAAGTGTAGCCTCGTTAGTATCATAAATCATAGTACATATTATGTTTATGAGGTGCTACATAATATAGCACCTAAACTAATATTAAGCTACATTGTACTAATAGAAATCTTCATTAGAAAAAAACAAAAGAATTTTGCACACAAACATTTTTTGACGACACAAACTTTTGGTGTGCACTATGCACATCCCTACGCGAGGTACTGAACTGTCAAATTTTTTGATTTATCTGTCACATAAATTTGACTTTTGTCAAGTCTATATTATCTTTTCGCGGGTAAAATTTTTGGAGGTTCGCCGACCTGTCGTCCCTTAATTTATTCGCAAAAAGATGTCGGAGTTCATTGTGTCATACCTACATTTTTATTTAGGTATTTGGGCGAGCGTTGCCTTAGCAACACTTCTGAAATTGTCAACGCTTGGCAAGAAAAAGAAAAAAAAAGAGCGGCTTGTCCCTTTCATCATTTGTATTTACCCGCGAAAAAGATACACTAGCCGCGCGTACGCCTCATCTTTTAACCCCCTACTCAAAAGAGGACTGTGTCCGTCCGTGGGATCGTAGCTCCTAAACATTTTTTTTCATCTTACCCTGTCGTGTACCCCACACGATCGTTGATGTCTTTTAAAATAAAGGGAAGGTTTCATACATGACTTTATTACAAAGTCGACCACTATCGAGTAATCGACCTCCAAAGTGTTTGTAAGTCCCCCCCCCCCCCCCCCCCCCCCCGGAATTTCTGAACAATAGGAGATAGAAACTTGTAAGTTTCCATGCTGATAGACCATGATAACAACTCCTTAGGAAACTTATTTTGAATGAAATCGGACGGTAACTTGTAAAGTAATGCAAAAAAAACTATTGCGCGTTGATAGTTACGGAACCCTCCTTAGTCAATATGTCCTGACATGCTATTGGTTAGGTTATTTTTGTTTGAAAGCTTACGTAATCGAGAGTATTCTTTGCTATAATTCGTCATCATCAGCTCACTCACTGCTCGACATTTCGGGGGTTACTTTTTATTTTGTTTATAATTCTAAAGATTACCTAAACATTCTCTTTATTAGCTAGACATCCGGCTGCTGATGATTAGTCGGTGATAGTAAACTGATGCAATCTAGTTACGCTGGACCTTGGCATACTAAACAATGCATTATTAACCATTTGTCACGAACGCTTGGCTAGATAATAGATAGGCATTGCAATTTCATTACTACAATCAGCAAGACACTGGGACGTAGGTTCTAGATTCTAGGCAGATATTGCCCGCGCAGTCGCAGAGTAAATGTTGAATGGGCATCTTTTTCATTTATCTTACTAGATGTTGCCCTCGACTTCTTTCGCGCAAAAGGAAATCTCGCGGGAACCATGCATTTTGCCGCGATAAAAAGTAGCATATGTCCTTCCCCGTGGTCTACTCTATATATGTGCTAAATTTCATTAAAATCGGTCTAGTAGTTTCGAAGCCTATTCGATGCAAACAAACATACAAACTAACCTTTCCACTTTATTGTGTTAGTATAGAAGTTTAGATAAAATAGACATCAAGAAATCTATTTAGTATGTGTCATATATGTATATACTCTCGTTTATATTTAAACGGCGCAATATACAATATTACACCGAGTGATATAGGTAATTAAAATACCCAGGTTACCTTGCTAGTTACTAGTTACTACCTAATATTACCTACTACCTACATATAGGTAATTATAGTTCACTAATTGCCTGAAATTCCTCACTTAATTAACACATTACATACCTATTATGTCGTGCGTAAATGTGCCGTATTTTTAACGTATCTCAACTCACTAAATACTGTCAAGAAGACGCGACGTTAATGCGCGAATAATAAAATATTAATTAATAATCATCAATCACCATTATTGATTTATGGCGGGAGGTAAATTTGTGACGTTGTTGTTTTTGTATATCTTCCGTAAGTTTGTGTTATTTCGGTTCATAATGTGTAAAGCTCTCTATTGTGCAATATAGTATAGCAAAAATGACCTAATGCTATACTATATAGCATGGCGTTCACATTACGCGATATTATCGCAAGCATTTATAGTATATAGCAAGCTCAGTATGGTTGTCGCTCGTTTCGCTTGCGGGACGGCCGGGGGTGAGGGAGGAGGAAGAGGGCGGCGCGCGATATAGCGCAGCATGAACTCGGCGTATCGCACTATTTTATAGCGTATAGTAAGCCAATAATATATAGTACAGTACAGTGTGAACGTGTACATAACAATGTATGGTGCGCGATATTGTTGCGCTATGAGCTATATACTATATGCTATTATATTATAGCGTAGTCTAAAAGCCGCTTAAGGCTGGGACTATATTATGATCCAAAATCCGTCGGGCCCAGGAAAATTCTGAGCATTGAAATTAGGACTCTGCGCTTATACTATAGAGCTGAAAATGGAAGTGTCGAGCTGTTATATTTAACATTGACATTTGACTCGACACTTGTGTGTTCGATTTTCATCTCTACTGTATGTATACGCGTAGAGTTCTAATTATACTGCTCTTAATTTTCACCGGTGTTCCGGATTCCGGAGCATATAGTCCCAGCCTTATATTGGTGGAGGCCGGACCGATTTTGAACGGACTTATAATAACTAGTCCCTTCAGACTTCAGAGTTATTCTACCGCGTAATTTCTATGAAAGTATTCCTTATTTCGTCGGCATAAAGTTCCTGTCAGAGGTAAATTAACTCTTAACGAACCACACTTTATGCAAATCGTATGAGTGTCATCGAACCTTTACACGAGACTCGGGGAGTCGATGTCCTGCAATCAGGCAATATTAATTACAATGCGGTACACCACAAGTTTATCTCGCCATTCTCATGTCTTAGAAACCCTGGCTACAGTCGCAGATAGATCTGGTTAACCACTTTTGAACCTTATTGCCTTAGTAATAAGATCGATATTGGGTACGCCTGATCTATCAGCGACTGCGTATCGAATTTCAAACATCATTCACTTTTGTTACAAACAAAATTGGAAATTGTGCTCGCGAAGATAGTGTGTCGATTTATTTAACACTAGCTGATGCCTGCAACTTCGTTTGCATAAAACGAATGGAAACGGAACCCTATTTTTTAAACGGATCGCCATTTTTTAAATGGAACCCTAAGATAAAGTAGCCTATGTTGCACCTTATGACAGCGAAAGCCCCTTGAAAATCGGTCCAGACATTTCAGAGATTAACCGGAACAAACAAACAGACAGACGGACTGACAAGAATTTTAAAAGATGATTTTTTATTGCCGGAAATAATGAATATGTATTAAGTGAAAAGCTGTTAGTTTAAAATTGCTGTTTCTTCAAGTCTTATTTCTGCCTTCTGTTCGCCAAAAACTAACATCATTAAATAATAATCCTCATAAGTAAGTAAGGGCTTACTTAGGGGCATCAGAGACAATGAAGATACTTTTTTTCTTTTCTTAATTTAGGTTCACAAAACTAGATGCAATCGCAGATAAATCACTTATGTACTAAAAGAATATTACTAGAGATTGTACCCCTCTAGGAAGTGAACACAACATGCACGCATATATCGGAGTTGTGTTACCTTACGACTAAGCAGTTAAAATTAAATATACATTAACAAATTTTACCAATAATGCTAATACTACAAATTTTTCTTATGAAGGATCTCTTTAAGAGTATTTTTAGAGGAGACGACAGAACCAGCGAATATATCAAAAGCTGTATTGATAGCATTGTATGAGGAGTAGATGCGGTACATAGGAGCGTGTTGTCCTACATTTGTCCTATGTGATGGAAGGGAAAAGGTTTACGATGGAGTGGACGGCTGCCAGCTCTAGGTAAACTAAACGATAATGATTCCAAAGTGTCAGGCGCATTTGTATGGAAACATCATGTCGAGCTATTTGCGGCGCATGCTTATAGTATTTTGTGTTAGATAAAGTATCGCTCACTAAACAGTTTGTATGAACTATCACAGACGGCTAAGATGAAGAGAATGTATAGTATACATTTTCATGTTACGTATAGTAATATGAAATATATCCAGGCATCTTAGGATAACATATTATAGTATCTTCGCCGTCTGTTACGCCCTTTAGACCTACTTACTACCTGGCACCTACACGATTATAAAGAAATCTATGTTATATACTATCTTTTGCCCGCGGCTTCGCCCGCGTGGAATAGTGTTCTTGGAGAAAAAAACTTCTTCAGCAAATAACTCTACTCACGGCAATAAACTTCTGCATACAATATTGAAAATGTTTGTAGGGTTTCGTACCCAATGGGTAAAAACGGGACCCTATCACCTCGACGCGACTGCGAGACCGCTTTCATCTTGATATGTATATATTAAAAGGAGGAGTATATTATATTTGATAAAATGAATATGGCGAGAAATTTAAGATACATAATTATAGTCTAAATAATCGTTAAAATTGCCATTCAAAATTCAAATTTTATTTGACATTCCAACAAAACTGATCAACTATCTCCATGGACAATTCTTAGTTACTGCAGTAGAAAATATTCGTTGATCCTCTCTCTTATAATATATGTTTAGCGTTTTCGATAGCGCGATGCAGAAGCGCGAACTCCCGGCCGGTCGCAACAGCAATGTCCCTGCATTTTATTTAATCTGTAATATCTTCGCAAATATTCATTTAAATTACATGCTATAAAGAGCCATATTGATCTATATTAAATGCACAATGTATTTAAGGTACTTAATTGGATAATGATTAATGATATATTGCTTAAAATCGCTTCGTAAATAAGCCTCGTAAAAAGTAAAGGATAAAAAATGGTAACTGTGGGTTATCCCTAAGAGATAGACATATACCATCGAGGTCATTTTTGTAGACCTTTTAAGGTGTACAATACTGTAGTACATCATTTTGATCTATCTCGTAGGGTTCACAGCCAGCGTTTGGAATGTAAGCACAAAAAAAATGTTTATTTACGACATTATAAACCTCTAAAATTACAAGCGTTTCTCTACTTATATTATGCATGTTATATACATATAAACCTTCCTCTTGAATCACTCTATCTATTAAAAAAAACCGCATCAAAATCCGTTGCGTAGTTTTAAAGATCTAAGTATACATAGGGACAGACAGAAAAAGCGACTTTGTTTTATACTATGTAGGGATAATCACCTTTAGCATAGCAAATAGTTCACAAATAGCTTTTATTTGAAAGAAAAGCAAGGACAATTGTTTTAAATAGAGTGTGTACTAGTAATTGAAAAGTTTGCCTTCAATGAAAAAATATCCTTTCAAATTCTAAATCTTGAATAGGGCTGTACCAACACTTCAATTAGGTAGTTCCGGATATATATTTCTAAGATTTTTAGGCCAAGGTCCCTAACTTATTATTCCTTAGGACATTATGTATAATTCATAATAATGAAGCTCTTTTCCCCCCCTTTTAAATCTAATCGCTTTTCTAAGAAGAGAATGTTCATTTGTATTATCAATACCACACAGTAGAAAATAATATATACTTACGTACAGAGACACAGCTTTCATAAAACGATTTTTATTATTTATATTTGAATATTTGAAAGTTTTGACGTCCCCTTCAATGGTCCACAATTTTTCCACGCAATCGTGGACACGCCGTATGCTTGTAGTAGTGCAATCAAATCGAAAGCTAACTATGGAGCTGTTTATCTTTTCCTCTTTCTTTAATCTGTGTCAATACTACACATGAATGCAACCATAGTCTTAAAATATTTGTTACTAGCTCCGCCCGCGTAAATACAGTATACCACGAGACTTTTTCGGTATAAAAAGCAGCCTGTGTTAATTCAGAGCTGAAACTACTAGTTACCACCATACCAAATTTCATTAAAATCCGCTCGGTTATTTTTGCATGAAAGATTAACAGACGTGCATCTATCCTCACAAAATTTTACATTTTAATAATAATAGTAGGATAGGATGGTCAAGCGGCGGTAATCGCTTACCATCAGGTGATCCGTCTGCTCTTTTCCTAGTCTATTACATAAAATAATCGGTTTTCGTTAAAATATTTACATAAAATGGATATATTTTTTACTTGAGTGTCCCCAGAGTGTCATATTGTTTCATTTTAAACAAAAATTACACCATCGTGGACATAATCATACTCCTGATGTTTCATAAAACTGTATCATTAACTTTCATACAAGTATATCATTTTAATTAAAATATCTACGCGTATAAATACTACGTAACTTTATACGAGTCTTGGCCTTAATCGAATGCGACAGACTCTCAACGTGGCGAAGTAACTCATCACCACGCCAACGCTCAAGACACTATTCTTTTTGTAACAATATCTTGTGTTTCCCTTTGAGAAATCTCATCGTTTTTCATCTAAGAGCGTTTCACACAACGCGATACGATATCTTCTAGATTATCGCGGCCGATAATAACGAAGACACGAAAAGGACAGGTGTATGTTTCAATATGAAAAAATAACTCTCTTTGTCACTATCGGCGCGATATCGGATCGGCCAATAGGAAAACTCACTTATGCCGACGACGTTTCCAGTCCGCTAACGAACTTCGTATCGCGTAATGCGACAACGCTCGAACAATCAAACCCTTACCTGCATAAAAACGTGACTTTCTTTTTAGTTTTTACCTACTTTATTTGATTTGTTTCCATTTGTATCAACCTACACAAGGCTGCCATCAAAACAAAAAACCCATTCTGGTATTGAAAACCGATACTCAGAATTAAAGTGTTAGGGTTGTCACATTTTAATGAAAAAGTCCAAAATGTTAAAATAAAAGAGTTTTGTATGTACAGTCCGTTCAGAGTTATATTAAATCTAACACGAACTTTATTCCGACGACATTAGGATCACTGTCATAAAGTAACTACGAATGCACTGTAGGTGTAAAAGGTTTATTTGCCAATTAGGCCAAAATGTAACAATATTCAATGAATGATACAGAAGGTGTAGAAGGAATGCTATCAATGGCAAGATGTACACGAAACGTCTAAAGAGGAAAGTGGATTGACCAAACAAGTGTAGGTCATAAGATAAAGCACGACATGCTACGGCTTATCTGATCAGACTTTTGACAGCTTTCACAAAATATGTAGTATCATCTGCTATTATTCTAAACTCTAAAGGTATGGTTAAATCATTGACAAAACTACCTGCTTTCTTTTTACAATAACTCGTATTAGTTGGAGAAAATCCTATTACTAATTGGAACGTAGGATTACATACAAACAAAAAAAAGTGTGGTTTCGTTTTCTTTTTTGTATATTACCTACTGAATAATACTACCGTTGTCATTGGGTTTAGTATGGGCTTTTGTATCATTCATTTTTATATAAAATTTGCTGACTAAATCTAGTATCAAATTGACAGTGTTATTTTGAATAATATTAGTCCCAACTTATTACGTTATTCAAAGCACATTTATCTAGCAACTAAAAAAAATTCGACATGCAATGAATGCAACCCTGAATTCTTAATTTTATTACAATAATCATATTCTCAGAAGTAACAGACCTTGAGGATTCTCAGAGAGTGGTGCTTAGCGGATTGTGACGTCATTGTCGTGGTATATGATTTTATCGTCAATTTACGACTTAGTTTAGTATATTTTAAATTATATTAAAGTCCTTGTTTCAATGAAATTGACCAGGAAACGAGCAGACGAATCGCCTGATCATAATCGATTACCGATTACAGCCCATGAACACTCGCAACACCAGAGGGGCTTCTATGCAGGCCTAGCATGTGCACCCTAGAAACATCGAAGACCGACAAAATGACAGATTTAAGAAACATAATATATTTACCTATTTATATATTTTATATCTATTTATAACCTCCTGTTAAAAAATCATGAATTTTCAAATACATCATTTCCAGTAAAACACTGATCATTGCAAAACGAGGCGGGCGTAGGTAAGTCGTAAATCTGTTTTATGCCTGCCGTTATCATCGCTACGTGTCTTTGTTTCTGTTAGTGTTACTCAGATAGTCGTAATTATTGCCGGTACTAGTAATGCGTAACAAAAGATAACTGTGTCGGTACCTTGACAGAAGATGATCACCATTCCCTTATTTTGAGCTGAAACAGCCCTAGGCTTTAACTATTAAATACATACCAATAAGTGCTCTCGAAAATGTTTTAGATATCACCAAACACTGTTTGGGAGGGACGTGGATTGCTGAAGATATTGATTATGATGATGATCATGCTGATGATGATAACATAGCTAGTTGGTTCTGTCCGTGAACAAGACAATAGTAGTTATACTGCCGTGGTCGTGCACTATAAATAACAATGAAATAGGATACGATTCAATAATATGAGGTTACTAATAACTCACTAGATACGCTGGGGATTACAAATTAATAGATGATACCTCGAATCCGATGTTAAGGAAAAATATCCAGTCAATGTAAGATATTATGCCGGTAGCGATCAATAGAAATGTATTTTACCTGTAGTGGGTATATCGAAGGCCTTATCAAAATGAAAAGCCATAGCTATAGCATAGCAATCATCAGTTTGATGTCATATAAAAGAGATAAGTCCCAGCAAAGATCCTTGAGGTACACAAAAAAATAACTAAGTATCTTTCGAAATAGTGTCATATATTACTGTTGCTAAACCTAAATTACAATATTTAGGTTTAGCGACAGACAAATTAATCATTTTACATAAATTTCACACTTGAATGCCATAATGATATCACACGAATAAACACGTTCCAGAGATCTTCGCATATTTTTAATTAACAAAACCTAACCTGTTGAGACATGATGTTTTTTCTGCCTTTTTTGTCTTCCGCCTGGACCGGTTTATGAACAGACTGACAAGAGGGGAGGCATAGAGACGAAAGATAAGAATTGTAGTGGAAAATTAGAATATTCGAAGATAGACTCTTTTAAAAAGTCAGGCCAGTCTCATCATCAAATTACCAAAATTAGGTACGACTGAAACGTGTTTTCAAAATAAATTATTATATTTTAATATAGAGTATTCAAAAGTGACATTGAATAACCTTGCGTTTTCACTTAATTTTATTTAATTCCTTAAATTAGTTTGAAGAGAATCTAAATTTGAAATAAAAAAATTTGATTAATTCAACCAAATGTATGCGCCCTTGTATTTATTTTACGGTAAAGGAGTTACATTTAATTTGGTATCATTGTAGTAACATCTTTTTGTTTTGTAAATATTAAATTTGCTCTGAACAGAGTGTACTGGATGGTAATGCTATTAAACTTCAAGTAAATAATACGTTTAATTCGTCGCATCGGCCAACGTCCACTAAAGATGGTTGGTTCTATTATAGAAATAAACTTAATCTGATACCGAATACGCGTGTGACCAGCGGGGTGCATGAGTGCCCAAAACGAGCCCATCTGTTCATCTTATTTTCTACTTTTTATGTAGACTATTTTATTACTAATAGTTTTTCAATTATAAAGAGGCATTTTAAATAAATTGCTTATTTTCAAAACTCAAGATCCTGTTGCCCATGTCGATGGAGTTATTGCCACACTCTCGGTTCTGCTTCTCGGTGCTTTAGTTTGAACCTCTCGATACATGACCATAGACATATCTTTAGTCTTAAAGTAGTTCAAAATATTTGCTTTCTTGGTTTTCCCCTCTCTCCTTTCTCTACTTTTTCTTCTATAGTAGAAAATTTGCTAGTTAATTTATTTAGAGCAGGATATCCAGTATCTAAACGCAATTTGTCTTACGGCCGTTTTCAATAACATATCTAAGATTAAAGAAAGATAGCTATCCCCGTTAAACAGTAAGCTGTTGTTCATCTTAAACTTGCGTTTCACATTCAAAGATAGGACCTATTTATTCTTGTCCAACGAAGGATAGCATCCTTCCTTGTTGCCTCGCCTATTCAAGCCCCTTGAAACGTATCATTTGTTGCTAACTACATAAAAATATGTCGTATTATTATTATTATTATTATTATTATTATTATGTTATGTCGATTATTATTATTAGTTATTGTTATGTGTGTTATTATAGTTATTGTTGTTGTTGTTATTATTGTTATTATGTTATTATTAGTTAAAAGCGTAAATATTGTACTTAAATATGACAATCAAAATTTGGTATGATTTTTTACTATAGTTATCGTGTTTTTTTATCAAATTCAATGGTGAAACAACAGTTGACGCTAGGGGTCGCGTGAAAAGGAATGTGAAATTTTAAACGAAATCAAACTTTGAAGCAAAGAGAATGTAACTATACTATGTAATAAGAGTTGGCACTCCGAATAAAAAAAGTGCTCGAAATTCAAAATTATACCATAGTTTTTTTACGTATTATCGTCAAAAGTGCACTAGATTGAAGCCTAAAATGAAAAAAAAAATACAAAAACTATACGTAGGTTATTATTATCAAAAATTTTATTTTAAGACTAATTATTGGGTTAGTAAAACAACAAAACAACTACAAATTTTATTGCATTTTTAAGAAAATAATATACAAAAGTAAGGCTACGTTCCCACGAACTATTTTTTGTGGTCGCGACAGAAAAACTGCACTTATAATGAAACTCTGCGTTTATGCAATGCAGCTGAAAGTCGTGTACAGCTGTCAAGTCTGACATTTGACACTCCGATTTTCAGCTTCAATGTACTAACGCATAGCTCTATTTACAGTGTAGTTTTTTCTGTCGCGACCACAAAAAACCGCTCGTGAAAACGTAGCCTAAATGTTAGTTGTCAAATTGATAATATCACGATAAGTTATAATATATAGTGTAATACGACTGTGGTCAATACCTAGTAGAAGTCAATATGTCCTGCGGCAATTAGTGGAACTAAATTTGGTAAACTGTTATTTACAATGCCTGAGGTTGTAAAAAGTGCTGCCCGAGAAATGGCACTCAAGTTAAAGGACTTTTGTGAAGCAGAACAGCAGAATCCAGGTATTCTAATACCCATAAAAATGCTGGCAATATTTTGTCACGCGATCACAGCGCCGCGTCTAGGGGAAAGGACTTTATATATTTACCAATTAGAAGTAACAACCAAATATGGTTGTATTAATACAAGTAACTCATTCACAGCACTTTTATTCAGCCTAAATGTGTACGAAAACTCATAATCATTTAATTTCAACACATAAATCACACGTGGTTTATATTTCTTTTGTATGATATTATTGGTATCACTGTCTCCATCGCAATCTATGATCATCATCACTACTACAGTATTCTATTATGTATGTATTTAGATAATAAGACTTATGCTCGAATTTTGTGTTTTTTAAATAACACAAAATAAGGAGTAAATACAAAAACAACAACGTCAATCATTGATATCCTCGACAAAACTAGGTTCTTCGTTTTGAATACTGAGAACGGCCGGTAATCAACAAATGGCTTGCATAATTTTATACAGTGTAAGTTATTGTACTTATCGACAATCGGAACATTATCTCAAAGTTACCTACTTTACGTACGTACCCACGTATTGTTACCGAATGAAATTTGTATGGGCTCTGTCATGATTTTGACTGATTTTCATACAATTCTTATTCGAACTTTTTAAATTCGTTGTCAAATGTTCCTCTCCTAGACCCACTGATTTTACACTGTATACGATTATATAAGATTTACTCAAAATTGAACAATTTAGTTTCTTCAACAGTTTTCGAGGATTTATGTTTACTTATCGATCAGCTATTATCAATTCGCATTATCAGTTATCCGAGGCCAGTCCCGAACAAAGGTAAAACAATAAATTATGTCGCATATAAAACCCCAAAAACAGTATTTGCCTTATAGATGAATGTTTAATGTATGAAGGGTACTATTCTCGGGGGAAACCTATATCCTTTATGTCTCTTTAGGTAAGCGAATATTTCCGTTGAAAGATAAATGAGGACCTATATTACCTAACAAAATTATTTTAAGGAAAAAATATTGCTGCATCTAATGTCCTTAGCAAATTTTAAAGGAAAATCTTAAAACGTTTTTTTAAATTTGCTTAATGAAATGAACTTTTATTTGGGTGTTTGAGGTGTTTCCAAGTAAATTCGTTTAGCTATTCACCACGCCAATGTGATGACAATTGGAATAGTTATTATTAGGAATACTTAAAAACGTATCTAACGTTTTATAAATCGATAAACGCCGGGTGCACTGAGTGCAGGCACGAAAAATTGTCACGTTCCGCCTGATTGTCACGTTCCGCCTGAGCCGAGCGTGCAAGCGAGAGCGCGGAACAAGTGATAGAGAGGCACGATCGGAGAGAGGTGTTCGGCTTGTGACGACGTTATCACGTAAAATTAACTTCCGTAAACCGAGTTAACAGACAATCATTTTTAAAACGAGTAATCATCTAATTTTCCAATTGATACAGGAAACCATATTTCGTATTGGCTATATGACGTACCTATTAATTTTCTAGCTGCTAGTCTCGGTTATGATCAAATATGGAAATCAAGTTTCCGAACATTATAGCCCTGTCGAGGGTAATTTATTGTCCATTGTGCCTCACCTGCCTCGAACATCCTACTACTATTATAAATGTGAAAGTTTGTGAGGATGTGTGTATGGATGGACTAACTTTTGCCCACAGCTCTGCCCGCGCATAGTGCATACACACATAGGTAAATACAGATATCACGGGAACTTGTTTTCCGGGACAAAAATGAGAGTTTGTATTATTCCAGATTCTTGTGACTCCTTCACACAAACTGCCATTTTGTGAATTCATTTTTCACTTCCATTGGACTGAATTTGATGAATTTTGATATGACAGTATGTAGTTAAGACTTAACACATAAGCTAAAATACACTAAAAGAGGGCCCCGTGCAAGTTTCTTACTTCTTTTCTTCTTCTCGCCGGGATAGTTCCCGAACCGGTGGTAGGCATCACGTAGGGACATTTCGTAAATGTTATTATTAACATATTATATGGAAATAAAACTTTTTGAATTTAGAGCTACTTTTTATCATGACAAAATTTACGGTTGCTGTGGGCTTACATTTGCGCTCACGTAGTCGCGGGCAACATCTAGTAAGCTATAAGACTGGAGAAATTCAGACATAAATTTTAATTTTACTGCCAAGTTTATATGGATGATCTAGTAGTTTCTCTATTGAATGGCATCGGATTATTGTTTTTGACCTCCATTGTGGATTGAAAATTAAAACCCATATATTTATATGGCTCGATAGATTGATGGTCAACAGTTAAATTTTTAATGCTTCCCTCTAAATTATCTTTCATCACAACTAATAAATTATATCTCCGTGTTGTAATTATTTACTTAATCACCTCAGATTTTCATAAGCTTTTAAATAATACAGAAAGTGAAAGAGCACTACTTAATAAAATATTAAAGAATAATAGCGCACAATATTCTCCCCTTTAGCACACCTTTTCGTTCATAAATTATTGTTCTCTTTATTTCCCGGATAAACATGCATTTGTATCATTTGTTATGGCATTGGTAGATCCTTCATGTGAGAAGACGTGTCAAAGTTTGTATGATGTTTTGTTCCTTAATCATTGATTGGATTTGCATGAAATTTGGCACCATAGCTTATAGCTTGTCAAAATTTAATGCATTGCAAGGCTTTATTTCCATGAGATAAATTGAGGCTAGTAAGACGCTGTATATAATACGGTATACTTTATTCACTGTTCCGATCCAATTTTATATTGTTGTAAACTGAAATATAGAAATTCGATTCGATTCGTGTTATTGTATTTATTTTATGCACGGAAAGTATCTCTTACTTTCCGTGCACAAAATATCTAATCTAATAATTGGATCTAAACAGAGAGAAACCTATATTGATGTTCGTTTGGTATGATTAAGTAACATTAATGATAATTACAATGATACAATTTCAAATACTTCATTAGCGGTAGCGTGTAATATGTTGTAATTAGTGTGATTATATTATTTATAATTATCAGTGTGGATTTCGTGAAAGCATTCGATACACTTTCACTCGACGTCACGTATTTCGGAGATAAGATTGAAAGAAAACATTAAATAGATAGACAATGGTTGTGAAAATAATTGGTTTGTATTAGATAACCGTGATTTGAGGAACAACTAGTGAAGACATTGGCAGTTGAATAGTTCAAGGATACCGTGAGTCATTAAATATTTATTTTGAGCATGTCATGTCAAATCGGCATGATTTTTGAATCAGGATATAACTCCAGATCATCATTACGTGACTATTTTGCTACTACTCGATCGTTTATTTAAGATACACAACGATTCTCGTTCATGTCAAGAAGTAGCTTAATAAAAATTGCTACATGCCATTTTTTATTTGCCATAATTTAATAATGAAAATTATTGCGTTTTTGATGTAATATCGAAATAGTTTTCTGTATCGAATGTTCAATTGCAACCATTGCTTCCCAAACAGTAGATAAAAAGTTGTTAATTTAGTAAATCGTTAATTTCTATTGCATTTGTATTTAAACAGTTTTTACGACCCACCACTTGCATTACGTCATAACTTTTTCTGTCTTTTTCTTTTGATTTTCCGATTCTATCCATGCGATATTTTCACAAAATAGATCACCGTGAACTTGTCTGCTATTAATGTCTTCTGTGTAACCCATAAGAGCGTCCATTAGTTTTTTGTTCGTTTGGGGTGTTATTTTGGTGCGGGGTTCGATTCTATTTCAGTTATCTAATGACTGACGAGGATCATTGGCGATCATTGAATTTACACTTTAAAATATTAGGTTGTTAGTTTAGTAATATTGGTAATCGATTGCTTGAGGTAGAAACTTTTGCTTATATGGCAAAATGATGGCACAAGTAACACAAATTGATCGTTCTGTAATATTATTTTGTAATAAACCTATTTATATAATCATGCATATTTATACGTGAAGCACGAGAATTGTGCGAACGGAGGAGTGTGATATTTGCCACAGTTAAAGTTTATGAGGAAAAAGGTGTGCAGAAAGCTAATATTCCAGTTCATATTTAAGACAGAAAAACGTGTGTTGGGACAGCTAGTAATTAATAAAAGTAACAACAACACAGTGCCTCAGATTATTAACACACACTACCGTGGTTTCATAGATACAATGTTGTTACACGTTGACGCGTCGTTGACGTTACATTTATTTGCTTTTTTTACTATCTAAGAGGCAATAGAATCCTTAAACGTTACCAACTTAAAAATTATATGAATTGTTATGGCCTAATTTCGATCTCTAGCTTTATTTATTCTGCAAAAGATGCTTATTATACAAGACGCAAAAAAGGGAGGTTATTGTTATTTCTGTCCGTGGCTCCCAAACGGATCAACCGATTTTGAACTATTTTTTTTTGTTTGACAGCTGACACGATCAGCTTAGCATATCAAGCGGACAAGTGTTCTTATCTATAATTCTTCATCATCAGCTCATTTTTCACTCAATTTTTTGTCTTTCTAGGATAAGAGGAACATACTTTTTGTATGACACTGGCTATCTTTAACCATAGACCATCTTGCCCTATCTGTGGGCCTAGCAGGAACATTTGACGGCGGTTGAAACGTAACGTTATCGAATGAGAATTGTACGAAAATCTGTTTAAATCATAACGTGTCGTTTACGCCGCTGTAAAAATATGTTCCTGCTAGGCCCCCTGATAATATTGATCATTTGTATTACGGAGTAGAGTTATACATAGTTCGTGTGAGTTCTTTAAACATTAGGACTTGGGCAACTCCAACTTCGAGCAAAAATGTGGACTGAGAGTTAATTGGAGTAGAAAACTTCTGTTTCCAATTTCTTCCAACACTGTTAACTTTTAAAAGGAAACTACTACAGCCTTGCTACTTCTATAGCAAATCTTTCCAGAAACTTCTATATGATTATCCAACTAGAATAAATCTAACTACTATTATAAATGTGAAAGTTTGTGAAGATGGATGTTTGTGACTCTTTCGCGCAAAAACTACTCAACGGATTTTGATGAAATTTGGTATGGTAGTAGTTTTGGCTCTGAATTAAAACATAGGCCACATTTTATCCCGAAAAGTATAGTGTCTGATGTTTCCATGGGATACTGTATTAACGCGGGCGGAGTCGCGGGCAAAACCTAGTATTTAATAAAGCGAGCGTTTGTAGATACATTTTCAACTCTATTGTATTTTCAATGCTCTGAATTTTCACTGGCGCTCCGGATTCCGGAGCATATAGTCCCAGCCTTAGTCACAGGATCTCACTGTCTGCCTGTATCACTTAAGAGTCTCTTAATTTAAGTAACGTTTGATTAATTATTGTGGTTATTTCGCATCCTCTAAACAACGAGGACGACAACTGGCGCTAGAATAGACTACCGTGATGAAAACGAAACATTGACCAGAACAGCGAAATGTAGAAACGGAATTGCGAAACCGTTAACCTGTATATTTTAACCGCCAGTTAAATTTTAACTGTAACGCTACAAACCGCTGCGCCGTCTATTTTTAACGGACTACACAAGAGAAAAGTCTTCGTCGATTAGCGTCTGTGTAATCATCTACATATTTATATTAACTACAAAGTTAAAATGAATATGTATTTAAATACTCTCTATGTATTTTGTAAGATCAAAATTATATTTACTGCTGTGCCTATTTCAGAAGATTTAACTAAACGCATACACATGCTAAGTACAAAGGGACCGCAACTCTTTGACGTTTATTATTATTACATTAATGTAGGTCTCATTCGCATTTGTTCGTCCGTTTATCTTTATTACAATAAGTAGCAGTAGCGACGAGTGCATTTATAACACGATTCTCAACGGCTTCACGTGTAATTAAGAGTACCTGGGTAACTATGCTAATGAGCTCTAGTAGACAAGAAAAAGAATCAAAAATATTTTACCGAGGTTCGAACCCACCACACTGAATTTCCGAACGACTCAAAAATTAACCAAACTGCCAATCGCACTGACATTATAGCGTCGAAATTATTGATAAGTATATTGTTGCAAGACGAAATAAAAAACATAATATATATAACATCAAAATGCACAGTTTCTCAGGGATAAAACCTAGCGAGGCCGATTTTCTTAGGATAGGTATTATAATAAGTTCTGAGGCACTTTTGAATGTCGGAGTAACACGGCCTCACAAAAACCCGGCATGATATAACGTTAGTAGACAAGAAAAAGAATCAAAAATATTTTACCGAGGTTCGAACCCACCACACTGAATTTCCGAACGACTCAAAAATTAACCAAACTGCCAATCGCACTGACATTATAGCGTCGAAATTATTGATAAGTATATTGTTGCAAGACGAAATAAAAAACATAATATATATAACATCAAAATGCACAGTTTCTCAGGGATAAAACCTAGCGAGGCCGATTTTCTTAGGATAGGTATTATAATAAGTTCTGAGGCACTTTTGAATGTCGGAGTAACACGGCCTCACAAAAACCCGGCATGATATAACGTTAGTGTAGTTTTGGGTTAGGTTAGAACTTTTTTATCGCGTTCAATACGACTAAATATTTTTATATCTTTATTCTTAAATGTTTATGCTTTGTAAAAGTATGCTTATATTATATCATTGTGCGTAAATAAATGTATGCTTAGCAACAAGAATGCTTAATGACTGTTATCCTTAAAGTGGATATGTCAATAATATTATGCTTAAACATTTATGCCAAGTTAATATTATACGTAACTATTATTCGGACAAATTAAATTATGCCAATTCAAATCATGGCATATGGTTTTATGCGAAAAAATAGGGTACCGGATCATGGGTCTCGGATGTGTATTTTAAATACTTATGTATGTGTAGTATAATAGAATAAAAATCTTAAATATATTTATAGTTGTGGCGGACAAATTAGTGCCACAATCCTGAATCGCGCTATCGAAGTTTTCTAAGATCGGCGTTATATATACAACACCTGAAATTACTACAAGCAGGCCTGACCGAGCATAGCACCTCGCTCGGTCGGAGATCTCCCTTTGGGGCATCCACATTCCCACATAGTATTAAAATATATTTCCGTTGTCTGGTACCAGCTGTGATACAGTTCTTCGGATACTTAGTACAGGACCAGATTGACGTGGTGTGGAAGCGTCCATGGATATTGATAATACCTAAGCCAAAGAAATAGGGGATTTTATGCGAAAAATTAGGGAACCTGTTTTAAAAGCTACTTCTTACTTCTTGGGCAACATTCACTTTGATAAAAATAGTTCGAAGCTTTGCTCCTCCCTAGTTGTCCTATTTCTGAACAGTTCCACCAGGAAGCCTAACTGTCAATCAAACGTAGATCTTTATCCTAGAACACTAAGTTTACAATCGAGTGTCTGGGTGTTCTTGGTGATTATTATAGGTGGATGATTAACTGCCTCTTATTATAACGACAACTGGTATTAGTAATGGACGATCAGAAACGAGAACGCTAAGGTCAATACCCGTTGAGAATACTTAGGAGCAGTTTTTTATGGAATAAGACCGGCAAACGAGCAGACAGATCGCCTGATTGTCAGCGATCACCGTAGCTCATAGAAACCTTACCCCTTAAGAGACATAATGTTAGTTACACAACGCAAGCTAACGTTATTCCACTCCTGTTTTTTGTGAAGTCGTGTTAATATTTATCTCTCTGGTCTAACAGCCGGAGCATGGCCCAACCGCTGTAATTATACCGGTTAAATTTTAGTTGACACCTGAGGGTCAATTTTGCTAAATAAAACCGGCAATAATACAATTACAATCAATTCCCGACACGCTAAAACTGTCAAACTGTAAACGTTAAAGCAGCGTCTAACGCCTCCTGATTGGTCCAAACGTCACACGATTTTTAGCATACCAGAAACTATTTTCCAGAATATCTTCAACAAAAATTTACTTTTGTGTAGCTTATTTTGTTTGTTTAAAAAAAAACCAAACTTGGCTTAGGTATATTACCTTAAATATGTCCATAAAATGATCTAACAATATCAAAAAAATATTAGATCACTGTCTGGATTTATTGCTCAAAACATTTCTAAAGAAATGTCAGTCCGCACTCGGCCGCTGTCAAACAACACATTGCAATGTCGTCCTTAATAGTTGTGATCTTTCCGCTTTTTACAGCTCAAGCTCGTTAGAACATAGAAGGGTTATTTATCGCAACAGTACTTGTACTAGTATTTATCGCGACTCGTAAATGTCATTATTATCTACATGCTGCGGTAGTCACGACTACGCATATGCATGCATTATGCATAGTTGCATATTCTGCAATTTATCGACACTCTTAACTTACTGCATAGTGCATGAGTCTCTCTCCAATATGCGGAGAATATCTGTAGCTGCGCGAGTCTATTTAAGGGCTTAGCACGACAATTGACATCGACGTATTCGTCACTTAATAGAATGAAATTTGTATAGGCGTTCCCCCCTTCGTACATAATATTGTCAACCCCCTGTTTGACAATATTACGTACCTACGTAAGGATACCTAGCAACTTCATAGCTAATTTAGATTTTTTTTACCTTGTTTGAGTTGTATAGCCTATTTCCATACTGCTTCACAAACATTGCTTTCGTGTAAAACGGTGGAATGACGATTCTTTACGTTTGTAATATAATATATTCTTTGACCCTGGTCCAGTAGGCTTGTCAATCGCTTTCCTATAACTTGTAGTGTTCATAAGATCTTCTTATTAGTTAATAAGCTCTTATTATCTTCCTTAGCCTCTTATTAATTTTGCAAAGCAGCAGTAACCACATGTTGTATGGAAAATCCCGGAAATAATATGGGCACAATACTTAAGTGTTAGCACACAAAACGAGACGTCGCAGCGTCGCAAGTATTCCTTCCTAAACCTTCTGATAATAATACCCAAAAGTTGCATAATTCAATAAGAAACGAAAGTACCTACCTAGATTTTGGAGTCACCACACATCGCAACGCGTAGTGAGTAATATTATCAGACGGTTTAGAAGGCAGGAATTGAATCCTGCAATAATACAGTTCTAATCCAGTCCCGATATGTTAAAACGGCAAAATGTCATAAATGTCAAACCCGATTTGATTGGTCCAGAAATCAGTTGATGATATCAAGACGATTCATTTATGATTCAATGAAAGTTAAATGAAAGTGTAAGTTAGTTACGAGAATTGAGGTTCAGTACTCAGTTTACAGAAGGGGATCAGTGCGGCTTTACGTCGTCGAAGATCATCTAAGAAAAACCCCTTGTCTAATTATTAGCATCGCAGCTCCTCGCGTCGCAGTTCTCCGCGTCACGCCGATTCGCAGTTTTGTGTGCAAACCTCAATATCCAAGGGACAAAAGGTTTGGATGAAAGTAATTTCCGGGCCATTGGACAATGTTCGACCGCATTGATATTTACCTATAGGTACTCGGTTACAGTGGTGTGGGTGAAAATCGGTGATTGGGGTTAAACGAGCTCCTAGAACGCCTGGAGTAGTATGGCTGGGACTATGTTGACCGGACTCCGTATGGCCAAGGAAAATTCAGAGCCTGGAAATAGAACTCTGCGCTAATACAATAGAGCTAAAAATCAAGTCAAATGGCAAATCTGACAACTTGACACTCATGTGTCTATTTTCAAAACCCTGAATTTTCCTCGGCCTTCCGTATTCCGGATATAGTCCCAGCCATGAACCACAAACGTCGAGCGGCAACTTGTTTGATAGTACCTAAATTAAAAATACAATACCGGGACATAGTTAAATAAAACCAAAAACAAACTATAAACCATCGCACTAAACTTTAACCGAACTTAATAGTTACTGCGTTTTTATAGTTAGCTGTTAACCCAATTATACTAACATAAAGTTCGACTTTGTTTATGTTAAAGTGCTCACAAGCTCATATGAAGATGTGATCGGCAAACGAGCAAACAGATCGTCTGATGGTAAGGAATTACCTCTGTAGATAATCGCATACTCAGAAAGGTGCGTTGTCGGTCTATTTAGCTAAAATTAGTGCAAAACAACGCAAACTCTTTTTTTTCTCCGGTTTCGTCTAAGGCCGTGGTATTGCTCCGGTCGAGCACGGTAAAAGCCTCTTTTTACTTAACTACTTTTCATTTAAGTTGATCCCACTTCTTAAATTAGGTACCAACTGCAAATCTTTATCAGAATGATCATATAGATTAAATACGTGAACCGAAAACTTCATAGGCACCGTTTTATAAGAAAATTATTTAACTACTGTGCCAAATTTCATACTCTCAAAAACTAATGAAATTAGGCACAGTTGAAGATTATGTAGAGAAAGGTACAGAAAGCTAATATTTTTTTAAACAATGCTTAGAAATACATAAAATTAATAAACACAACAGACGATACCTCAGATTAATCACTCAACCGCACCCTACCATGCGTTTTTATATCGTCAGAAAGTGTTGGATTGACACTCGAGACACAATTATTGTCAGTGCGACTTTCACATTCTACCTAGACATAATTGACATTTTTTTTACATCTAACAGGCTAAAGAAGCATTGTAAAGTTAAATTGAAATTATTATGAATTATGGTTTAATTTCGACAACTAGGAGACCACTTGTACATTGTATATAGACAGGATACGGACAATGCTATATCAGGTACAGTCGAAGACAGATCCGGTGTAACTCTTTTTCGACCTTATTACTCGGCTATAAGGTTCAAAAGCGGTACACGGGATAACGATAACACGGGACGTAATTAAATATAGTTTAATTACGTCATAGCCTGAGTGTGGTGCTAAACTGTACCATCACAGACGATAAAGATGTAACAGTTTGTATAGATATATCGATAAAAAAATATTCGATGGCAAACTGCAAAAAAGTCTACTACTGTGCTTATCGTTTACGGCCACTAATAGTGGAATCATCGGCAGCCGCATGTGGAACGATAAAATGTAGAATTATGATACTAATATAATATATAAAAATTGAGGATGCACTCATAAAGCTGTATGATAGATGTAGGGACTGTATGATAGAATTTTATGACTTTATGTGGGATAAGGAACAATATATTTTTTTCTCTTACTAATAGCTTCTCTACTCTCTATGCTATAGTTATTACTCTGAGGTGGACGCAAAAATGTCATGTTTTATATAAATGTATAATATATAAATGGAATGTTTGCATTGCAATGTATAATGTATAAATGGAGACTGGGATTATATTTTCCGGAATCCGTAAAAGGCTGGGGAAAATTCAGAGCATTCGCACGATAACAGTACCATGGAGAATTACAAAATTTAATAAAAATATTCTACTCTTTATCCCCCTTACTAATAAAAATATTTACACAACGGATAACTTAATCAACATTGCTGTCTTTGTCTGTCAAGTGACTTTTCCAACGCATCAGACAAAGACAGCAGCGTTGTTTAAGTTATCCGTTGTGTATTTCTTTTATTAGTAAGGGGGTATAAGTTTACTGACTACCTACAAGTACCTACGATTTCATAGAACATTTCAACAAACAGTTCTGAAAAGTAATAGACCCCAAAAATCCAAAAATCTAAAAATAGACTCTTAGAAAAGTCCAAAATATAAACCACTAAAATATCGATTAAATCGTGGGCATCACTAGCGGCCGTCTTATTTCCCTGTAAAGAGCGCTTGCCAAATCGCAGGCCGTTAAAATGGCTACCTCTAGTGATGTGCTGTAACATCTTATGGCGTCTTACAACCATCCCCAAGCCCCTCCCTACGTCATCGTCCCCTTAAGAAGATAATAACACTGTCAGACGCCTTTTAATTTTGTTCCGACTGGGAAAATGTCTATGGCGGGAGAAAGAAAGCCATATAATATTATTTTATTTTATGTTTAGTGCTAATGTTAAAATACGTACATTCCCTATGCAAGGTTGGACTTGTATACGTGTAAAAACTTTCAGGTTTAACTTTGTATGTAAAATTGCGACAAGAGCGAGAGAGACTGTATTTTTTTTCCCGTTTCCTGTCAGGTGAAACATACACTAGCTACTACTACTACAACAACATCATATACTAGCTTTTGCTTGCGGCTTCGCCAGCGTGGAAAGTGTTCTTGGAGAAAAAACTTCTTCGGCAAATAACTTGGGAGGCCGGTAGCGCCGCGCATTGTAATGTGTCCCTGCATTTTAAATCTGTAGTATCTTCGAAAATAATCATTTAAGTTACATGCTGTAAAGGGCGATATTGGTCTTTATTAATTGCACAATATATTTAAGGTACTTAATTGGATATGGATTAATGCTGTATAGCTTAAAATCGCTACGTAAATAAGTCATTATTTCTCGTAAAAAGTAAAGGATAAAAAATTGTTATTGTGGGTTGTCCCTAAGAGATAGACATATACCATCGCGGACTTTTTTTTAGACCTTTTTAAGGTGTACAATACTGTAGTACATTATTATGATCTATCTCGTAGGGTTCACAGCCAGCGTTTGCAATGTAAGCGCAAAAAAATGTGTTTATTTGCGACATTAAAAAACCTCTAAAATTATCAATGTTTCTCTACTACATTATGCATGTTATATACATATAAACCTTACTCTTGAATCACTCTATCTATTAAAAAAAACCCCAATCGAAATCCGTTGCGTAGTTTTAAAGATCTAAGTATACATAGGGACAGACAGAAAAGGCGACTTTGTTTTAAACTATGTAGTGATGATGATACTGATATTTATTCCTTAACAATGGTTACCATCTTATCCCAACCGACAACACTTGTTTCTTTGGCATCCAAGAGCTACGTTTACGAAATTTTCATTCAAAATATTATTCAGAAGCCTTATAGCGTCTCAGAACCGTTGTCTAATTAAACGCTCGGGTGAGCTGAAAAAATCCCTAGAATTTCGCACTGATTAACCTTTGCCCAACTTATCCAAGCAAAAACAACCCATATCCCGTTAAAAAAAAGGCTGAAAGTTCCCCAGCAGAGGAATGAACCAATGTACTTTGGGTCGACCAAAAAGAAACCGTATCCCACTGAAATAAGGTTGGAATTACCACAGCTGCAAACGTTTGCTCGACCGTGCATAATGCGGTCCACGAATCGCATATGGCGGATGTGCGGTTTTATGTATGTTTGATGTAAATTTGTTGCGGATTAAACGGATTTAATGATGGTCCCAATTAGCCAAAAACTAAGTGTTAGGCTGGGACTATATTGTCTATATTGTCCATAAGGCCGGGGAAAATTCAGAGCTCTGAACATAGAACTCTGCGCTAATACAATTGAGCTGAAAATCGAACACACGAGTGTCAAGTCAAATGTCAAATCTGTCACTCGACAATTTATTGTATTAGCGCAGAGTTCTATGTTCAGAGCTCTGAATTTTAACCGGCCTTTTACGGATTCCGGACAATGTAGTCCCAGACTTAATTAGGATATACTGAATTGAGCGTAGAAAGCATTACATCATCAGATTCTAAAGGACGATTAGGATATTTTTGCGCCCACCTCAGAGTAGGCTATTAGTAAGAGATGAAAAACATATCGTTCCCTATCCCACATGAAATACTTATCAAGAGTGTCATAAAGTCGTAATTCTAACGTCGTAAAAAAGGACACCAAAAGCCCACCAAAGGCACCAAAGGTGAAAAAAACGAAAAGACATTGGTTTGCTTTCTCTATCACTCATATAGGTCTTTGCCATTGATGTTTTGTGAGACAGAGCTGCTTACGGCTTCGATTTTAGTACTCCTTCCATGTATCTTCTTCCAAGGCGCGCACAATGATTCCATTTCTAAGTTCTAGTAAATTAGGCACGTCAGATTTTTTTTGCTTTTAAAACGGTTTTATTGTCTTTAAGTTAACTAATTTACTAGCAGTAAACTATCTTCTTCTTATCTTATATATTATAAAAATGGATTGCAGTTTCAATGTCGCTCGCTAAAACTCGAAAACGTTTGAAGTGTGGACCTATTTGACTGATATTGGTATTGAAATGATTGTGGTAGTTCAGGAAAGGTTTTAACGGTAAGAAGAAGAAATTTTTAGAAAAATTGCAACCAAACCAAGAACGACAAGTAAATTTTGCCTAACTGTTTCTACCTGTGAAACGTTTGATGTTCGTTCTGTCGGTAGCGTATTTTTTTATTCCACTTTATAGTCAAGACAGAACAATGTGTGTCGGGACAGCTAGTGCTTTAATAAAAAAAATACCGCTCTTATGGTGATCTAAGTAAGGCTAAGTTAGCCTCCAAGAAGTTTGGTGTTCTACACACTCAGCATTTCAGTCCAACCCAGCGCCGAAAACTCTAAGGCGCAGATCGGCCTCACATGGAATACTGTTATTTTTTCTTATACAGGAGCAAAATACCAGCTTCTCCCTCTGGATCGCATCCAACTAAGAGCAACTCGAATTATATTATCGATAGCCAACGTGTTTCAAATCGTCTCGACTCCTTGGGGCTACGTACAGATGTAGCCTCGCTCTGCGGAATAAAAAAATCACCCAGTATATCCGATAGATGACTATCGGATATACTGGTGATTTTTTTATTCCGTTTCAGTGCAGTTCAGAACATGAAATAGAGTAGGGACTATGGCATACTTAGCTTACTTTTTTCTTTTTTCTAACTTGGTGAAAATTTGTTGCGACTACTCTGGTGCTGCGTGTTGTATCTTGTAGTAGCTTTCCATCAGTTGATCCGTCTGGTCGTCTGCTCCCATTTCATTGTAACTTTATAACTTAAGGAGGATTGCATCACCAAATACATGAAGTACATAGATTCTCAACAACAATAACCTGTGTGCTGTGCTGGTTATTAGTTTGTACGTTGTGACCTAGTCGAAAAAGCTCAATTTGCTATGGTTAAAAACTGGTGTCCGGATTTAATGCACTCGTCTAACTGGGCTCTTAAAATGATATTTTTTTTTATTAAAACTACCTACTTAAAGCGAATGTTTGAAAATTCTAAAAAAGCAAATCACCTTTATATCGTTGTGGTTTTAAGGGATAGCTAAAGCATGACCTAAATTAAGGAAGCCTAATGAGTTTCCCAATTCGGTTTCTTGCTTAATGAACCTTCCTGACTGATCGATGGGCCCGCCGTTTTTTTTATTTTTTTGTTTTTTGGTCAGAAATTCCTCAAGTCAAAAGAACGATCTTTCATTTAAAATATACAAGAGATCACTAATATTTTTTTAATTTATTCAACAGAGCGTAATTAAAAAAATTGCCAGTTAACTTCAAAGACAATATAATTTTATATTTTTCCGTACCATAATGAATTTCTCCATTTCATAACGGTGTTCTCGAAATGAATCTAAGCAATTATTTTGCTTTTGCACATAAAAATAACAGTTAATATAATTCAGCTTAAAATATTCAGGTAAAAAATTGTCGAATGTCTCTTTGTGAGGACTCGTAGAGCGAGTTTTGTTTTTGTTCGTCAAAATGACACGACAGGTGATGCAAATTAAATAAAAATATTAATTTAGCTGGTGTACCACCAGGAACGAATCGGGGTCCACTTTTGTTTATGATTTTTAGGAACAATCGTTCTCAATCTACAAAACACAATTCGCAAAAAAGTTTCGCTTCGTTGGTTATGGTAACTAGCTCCGTAATTTACATTTAAAAGAGCTAGTATAAATGGAATATTTTGAAATATAATGTGAAATAAAATTGCGAATTCTTGATTTTAAATATTAACAAGAAGCGAGGGCAATGGACACAAAAACTAGCAGGTGTTGGTCCTTCGACCGCCGAACCTTGGAATCCCTGATAGGGCTGTGTTCAGTCTATTTATGAGTAGTCAATGAATAAATTATAGAAATAGACCTTGCAACCTTGATGAAGTACAATAATTATCGCATAAATTACAATCACGGTCACGATGGGCTGGTTTTGACTTCTTTCCTTAGTTTTTATGATAATTCTTTCCTTTTTTTTCATAAGTATGTATTTTATTCTGGTTATAAGTTATGCCTATTGTCCATTATTACTTGTTTCATCGTCTCCTTTGTTATTAAATATGTTTTTTATTTATAATTATTATAATATTATGTTTTCTTCTTGATTTCCGTTTATACATCTAAATACTTCGCATAATTCTTTCCTAGTTTTTATTACTTAGATCGTTGCCTTCCGTACTTCATTTTTGTTAACACTCCAAGGCTCCTCCGTTTCAAGTAGTATCAATCGATATATCATGAGCATGACACCCCTGTCCGTCCTTTTGTCACGAGCAGCTGTAAGTCCTTTGTCCAAAGTGGGTGCAAATTTAACTGTACCTTTTGCTCTTTTTGGTTCATCTTAATTGATTTGTGGCAGATGTTCGTTCCTTTTGTGTGGTCTTATTGTTTCTTAAGGTATTTGCTTCCTTAAATCCTATAAATGTGACCTACTTAAGCTTTCACTATTAAATATGTTTGTGTAGATTTTTTTGTAATTAAATTAAAATTTTCATACATGGATCGATGAACGGATAACACTAAATCTTTTCAAGGCCTACAATATTTTATTACAGCTATTACATAAGGCACCATCTAAAATTGAAGTTTAACGTTCCATAGTTGCGTAATGACCTTGAGATTCGTCTTTTTCTCGACTGCGTAACGCTAACGTGTTTTAAATTGTTTTTCTCAAGACAATTGCTTTAAAAGAGAGAAATATTATTAGACGTTTCTTACAACGTCTCCTCTAGCTACAGCAAATTAAATTGTTCTTTCTAAAAGAAATTAAATATTTGCAGTGATAATATTGTGAGTTATTTTTAGACCCAGTACCTGAGTAAGTAAATCTAGGTTATACCACACAGTGTTATTAAGACCAGTTTCTATTGTATTTTGATAAACACTGAGCAACGTATTCCTTTCTTCCGTATTTATTACTAGCTGTTGCCCGCGGCTCCGCCCGCGTAAATACAGTATGCCAAAGGAACACTGTACTTTTTCGGGATAAAAAGTAGCCTACTACTACTACCATACCAAATTTCATCGAAACCCGTTCAGTAGTTTTTGCGTGAAAGAGTAACAAACATCCATCCATACTTCCATCCATCCCTCCCTCCTCACAAGCTTTCACATTTATAATATTAGTAGGATTCGTTATTGTATTATTCATTGCACAACGTTTTCTTTCTTTTCCATATAGTCAGGTGCTATACTATCAATTGTGCCCCTCCCCCCTCATCCAAATATTATAACCCCCTGTATGTGACGCCCTATCCAATCTACCGCTAATAGAAATGGGGTGTCCATTAATTATTTTAACGAAATATCGTTTACACAAACAGGCTTTACGTGATCCCGAGCGTTTATGAATTAAATATTTTTCCTTATACGGCGTGTTCCCTTTTTGTCACCACATTTTATTATTTATCGTGACATGTATAATAATTATGTGGAATAATACTTGTCTTCTTTATAATGAAGACTGTAAAAATAGTCTTGTTTTTTGGAGTGCTTTATTTTTGTACCTACTATAATTAAAATCTAAATGTACCTCAAATTATTTGGCGAAATACTAAGTATGTATTACTTCAGTTTGTTTTCCCGTAGTTGCCCAGCTGAAGTTTTAGTAGAGCTATAAATATTATAAACGTGACTGCGTTTGTTTTTTGTTCCAACCTACGTAACCCATAAGGGAACCACGAGCCACATATGGGCGTAATTTTTTGCACTGCCCAGTATCCCAAATTGTAGACACTCCAAACGAAAAAACCAACACATTTTCTGTTTGTATGCGGACAAGGCTCACACTTCACAGTATTGTCTTTTAATTAATTAAAACAATTCATCGTATTGCTTTTTATCTCCTAATCATTCCATTATCGGACGCCACGAAGCAATAAACTGTGTAACGTATCCAACTAATTAGTCGGAACCGATTATCGTTTAGTTTCCGGCTGGAACCGTGGACCATGAACCTAACATGCTAATATATAAAGAACAATTTAGTGAAAGTCGGAGAAAGCTTATCTTGTGTTCATACCTATTTTGTTTTAATAATTGTTTGGATAATATTTCGCAAATTATCATCATCATCAATCAGCGTTTCAGTTTCTAGCAACAAATTCAGGAACTCGTCCTAGATTTAAGAAGTTCATTAAAAATACAAAAAAGAAAGGCAAGTTTACCAAGCTATTGATTTGACTTAAATTCGTTTTAGAAAACAATAATAAGAGTCAAAAATAAAAATCGTATCGTAGTTAATATTAAAATGCACACCCATTAAGCCTAAAATATTAATTTTTAATCTTAAATCTAATATAAACTATAAGACAATTTTGATGCATCCTGTATGTAATACTATTTTTTAAACCGATAGGCCAATATTAACAGAATCCACGGATTCTATTGTCCTCCGGGGGGCAATGCCGCCATTACATTTAACGGCCCCGAGACCACATGGGGCACTTTAGGCACTATGGTGTATGGGCAGTATAGGGGCAATGGGCAAACAAATTAAGCTCCTTATGTCAGTTCAATATATGATTCAATGCGATCGATTAATCGTATTGATATTGGATATTCGTCAAGCCGTCGAATGTTAAGCAACGTTGTTAGAGTTTTCTGGAATGGTTGACCAATTTTATTTATTTTGTATTAGTCAAGCTGTCCAATCGGGTCATGTTAAGTAATGTAAATCAATTTTGTAGGTACGATGGGTGACCTCCAATCGTTACCAATTACCACACATTTGTTGGTATCAAACTGAATAGTTACCACCAGTGGCGAAGGCTGGTTCTCCTTCATAGGTAAGCCCGAGCCTGTATAATAGGTAGAGATTTGGTCTTGGATGAGGGACTTCAAAAGGTATGTAGTAAGTGAAGCCGATAGGAATGGTGTTAAAGGAATCCCGTCACTGGTTACCACTGTCAAACAGTTACATCTACCAAACTAATAAATAAAATGTTCCCTTAACCGATAAAACCTTAGTTCATAAAGTTTTTTAACTGAACGTAGACTCTAGGTAACTAGCTTTTGCGTAAAGCTTTTGCTCCCCGGCTCCGCTCGCGTAAATCAAGTATCCCACGGGAACTCTGTACTTTTACGGGATAGAAAGTATGTGTTAATCCAGAGGTTAAACTACTACCATACCAAATTTCATCAAAATCCTTTCTTTTTGCGTTAAAGAGTAACAAACATCCATACATCCACCAATTTATAATAGTAACTCACAAACTTTGTCATTTATAACAGTAAGTACGATAACACTAACTATTCTCTTATTCAAATCCCAGTAAAAATAAACTACGGAAAAGCATTAGAATGCATTCCGTCTGAACCTGTTAGGTGCCAGTCGTGCCAGACTTGCCAGACTCGAGCCAGAGCGTGCCAGACCAATGCCAGAATCCAATGCCAGATGCCCATCTGTCATGTAGCGTTTTGCGTGCCTATCCTAATATTTTCATACTTCTCGTGACTATGAATGAACTTTCTATCTTTGAAATTTGTTAGAATAGTTACCTTCTTTGTGGCATCGCCGTAGTCGGGTAAAAATACAAATGCACGATTATAACTACTAATTAGGGGCCGTCGACATACCTACTGAGAGAGCCACGCTTCGGCACGAATGGGCCGGCTCAACCGGATAAATACCACGACCTCGCGTGAAACCGGCGTGAAATAACGCTTGCGTTGTGTTTCGTGTTGTGACTGAGTGAGGTTACCGGAGGCCCAAGGCGGGGATTGGGGATTTTAAGGACTGGGAACGCAAGTCGCAACACTAGAGGAGTTACAAGTGTAACTCCTCTGGTGTTGCGAATGTCTATGAGCGGCGGTAATCGCTTACCATCAGGTGATCCGTCTGCTCGTTTCCTGGTTCATTTCATAAAATAAAAAATACGTTCTCTTGAACCTGTATAAAAAATAAGGGTTCAAATTTTGAACCATTTCCCCTCCCCATGTCACGTTTTTTAGGATCCCTTTCCCCCTTATTTAACTCTAATCACCACGCAGTGCTTACTTGAAAGACTAATCTCTACTCAGTACTCACATAAAGAAAGTAGCCAGTAACTAACAGTTGTTTAAAGTTAGTACATTTAAATTTCAAGACGTAAGTCCCACGGACGTTTTAAGCCAGCTTTGAAGTTCCGTTTGACTGAGGAAGGAACGTTCATTGAGGACATGTTTCATTTTAATGAAATGCAATAAAAATACTTACCTACATAAATTAATTACTTACTTGTTAAAAATAGCATGTTAAGCATAAAACAGAAGTGAAACCTTAAAAATATGTCTTGTGGTAAGGATATTTGTTACTTCGCGCTACCGTTTCAAGTTTTTTCATTTCAAGACTTTCAAATCACAACGATTAACGCATTTTTATCTTAAAAAAGTAAATAATATAATGTACCTACCTACTTTGCAGAGATTAATTTTAAAATATAATATAATATTTGGTATCTAGATTTAGATATAAGGCCAAATATTTAAGTCTTCAGTTTTATTCATTAAAATTTCATGTTTCATTTTCAGGTAGTGTTGTGCAGTGGTGGTGTATCGATATCGATAGTGAATCATGCGGGAGCGGGGCGCGTGACGTCACAACATGGCGAACAGCCCCGCCACCTCCATCATCGAGGGAACTGTCAAGTTCCGCGATGGGAAAAAGGTAAAAAAGTATATTTCAAGTACCCGTAGTAAAGACATTTATGATACACACATATATTTATTACACACTTCTGTATCACAGATTTCCTTTATTATAGAATATAGCAATCTAACGGCCGAATACTGAAACGTTAATCAAAATTAAGAGCCCCACCTATTCACAGGCTGGCGCTGTCTCTGCTAACCGAAAAGACAAGGATAGTATGTGACTTGAGATGACTTGAGGGTCACTTAATTTTACTATCGTTCCAGTTTTTATTGTGTTTTAAAGGCGGGATAACTTAAGAGCTCTGCTTCATCCCCTAAAGGAGTGGATTTTCTAAAAGTAAATGCTAACATTTTTTAATTTTAAACAAGCATTTGCGTGCCAAATTTTATGGCAATCCGTTTACTGAGCTGTGTGTTGATTTATCTTCTGATGATGACTTTGTCGAAACCGGTCGTGTAATATATTAAAATTAATTTAAAATACTTATTAAAGTGGAAACAGTGCTAGAAGTCCTGTTTGTTATTACTGTGATCTATCTTCTATCTAGTAGGTGCGGAATGTGGTATCATGTACCTACCTACTAGTCTTATCTTGATTTATAAAATCGTTGACACTTAATTATATCACTTATGGTTATATTCTCAGAAATTCCAATTAATATTTACAACTATCTCCCCCTATGCATTCTAATCTTGATTCGTCGAAATATCAATCTAATTAATATGCTCACAAGGTACAATCTCGTATGTCACGGCCACAGTTATCACTGATAAGGTGTTATCAGATAGAGCACGCTACCGATGCAGGTTTCTGGAAACATCGAAGGTGAATAATCAATATTTTCATAGAACAACATATTGGAATGTCGCAACGCCAACGGTTCATCGCCGGCGTCAACTATGTTAGTTAGATTGATAACATGGCATCGCAGACAATCGAAGTAAAATTTCGCTTTGTATTTCGCCGAGTACCCCGGTTTTTGCATAAAAACAGGTTCATTTCGACTAAGCTACTTTTGCTTAGTCCAGTATAATAAACAGACAATAAATGCATAAGTTCAAAGAATAGATCGTTCGGAAAACCCTATTTTCATTACGCCATAGTTGTTTATCGTATTAATTTGGAACAAAATATCGAGAGACTTCTGTCGCGCTTTGATATTTTCTCGAGTCTCTCGCACTTATCGCGGTGAATTGTGATTTATGGGGGTAGTAATATAATTAAAGTACATACAATATATAATATAAAGTACATCCTATCCTGCTACTTTTATAAATGTGAAAGAATCTGAGGATGTATGGATGGATGGATGGATGTTTGACTCTTTCACCCGAAAACAAAAAAATTGGTATGGCAGAACCCCAATTCTCGTAATTGACTTTCACTTTCATTTTACTTATAAAGAATTATAAATGAATCGCCTTGATATCATAAACTGATTTTTGGAGATTGGACCAAACAAAACGGGTTTGAAGTTGGTTTGACGTTCATAAGAATACCATTTTGCAGTTTTAACATATCAGGACTGGGTCGTAATTGCAGGATTTAATTAGCAGAATAGACCTTCTGGTTTAACACATACGCTACTTTTTATCCGCAAAAAGTACAGTGTTCCCGTGAGATACTGTATTTACGCGGGCGGAGCCGCGGGCAAAAGCCAGTACAGTATAAACATTATAATATTTCCAATAACTGATCGCATGAGTTTTAATTGGAACTAATAATGATTCGTCAAGCGCGTTTCACTACAAAATAATAAATCTGGGTTACTGTTACATGAATGCTAATTACCTATTAGGGCATAATCGGTTACCACATGAATAATCAAGATTGCATTATCGATGTTAAAATCTAAATATTTGACAGACTTTAGTGATGGGACGTAATATTCGCTCTGTGCGTGACTGCAGCGCCCCGGCATGAATGAACTAAAGGGGGCTGTTAGAGAGCTTTACACTATGAATCTTTGATGTAAAAAAATTTATTATAAAAAAATATATATTACATAACTTTCTTTTGCTAAATATCAAATGTAAAAATTTTCAAGTAACTTAAAATCAAATATTTTCAACCACTGATTTAAAAAAAATTCGGTTATTTAAACCAAACTTACATATATCTAAACTTTTGCTATTCTCAATGTTATTGTTGATTGAAATTAAGGTTATGGTATTACTTACTTTTGCCGTCTTACTGCAGTTACCCACTTATTCCTTTGAATTATTTTCCATTGAACAGTTGGAAATTTATAAAATTTACACTTACTATTTCTGCTTGTATTTTTAAAATTCATAACACAACAACTTTTGTGGCTCATTTTAGCCGTATTTTTTAAAATTAAATTAATTTTTTTTTTCGTATATTTTGATTGCTCAGAAATATTAAACAGACCCCTTTAACGCCTAAATCATCCATTGCGAGCGCTGAGATCGATCTGGCTCTCCCTACCATGGCTTCGCACGGTGCCAGTACATATATGTCCCATCACTAAAATCCGCATCATCTTATTTTAACTACCATTTCTACAGACTCTCTTGGTAAGATAATAATATCGAAACAGCATTGTTCCAACATACCACAGGAAACCGTATATTTTTATTTATTTTGGATTTGAGCTATCCGTGAGCGAAGTTTCATTAATTTATCAATTCGCGCGTAAAAGTAACGAGCATATTGTAACATTTATCCACACAAACTAAATCCAAATTTAATTCAGCGGTTTGAAAGTTACTTCTCATTTTAATTCTCATAAACTTTTACATTGTTCATTTTGTAAGTCGGAATTATGAATTTCATAAATATCGATATTCATATCCCACCTCTACGCATGTCACAATCATTTGCGTAGTGACTGTCAAATGTGGCTTCTTGACAAGGGTTCCAGTGGGATTTCTAGCTGTAAAATTATGTAAATTTTGGTACATTTCATATTTTCTCAGGTTTTTTTCGCTTTGTCACCACAGATTAAAGAAAGAGGAACAGATGAACAGCTACATAGTTAGCTTTCGATTCCGATTGCACTACTACAAGCATACGGTGTCTTCACGGTTGTGTGGAAAAATTGTGGGCCTTCGAAGGGGACGTCATAATTTTCAAAATTGGGATCGATTTGAAGCTGTTTCTCTGTACGTAAGTACCTATATATAATAGGCACGCAACATCAACGACGTTTACGGAGCTAACACTACAAACCAACGCACCACCTGTTATTTGTTTGCTCGCTTCCGTTCTGGAAATTTCGACCTGAAAAATGAACCTCGCGGTTGTCCGAAGACTTTGGTCGACAATGACGAATTAAAGGCGATTGTGGAAGCTGATGATACACAATCTACGGCTGAATTAGCATTAGCTTTCCACGTTAGCGTCAAAAAAATATTGGTCCATTTGCGTCAAATTGGCATGGTAAAAAAGCTTGTCAAATGGGTGCTCCACGAACTCAATGATCGCCAGCGCGAAGTACGCGTCGAGACGTGCCTTGCACTGCTCAACAGACACACAAATTAAGGAATTTTGAACCGCATTGTTACCTGCGATGAAAAATGGATTCTGTTTGATAACCGCAAGCGCTCAGCAAGTTGGTTGGATCCTGGTTCAGCACCTAAACAATGCCCTAAACGAAAACTTACCCCTAGAAAAGTGATGGTCACTGTTTGGTGGTCTAACGCCGGTGTGATTCATCACAGCTTCTTACCAAACGGGGTGAGCATTACTGCAGATGTGTACTGTGAAGAACTATAACACAATGATGGAGAAGTTGGCAACCAGCATTGGTCAATCGCTCGTCTCCGCTGCTCCTGCACGACAACGCGCGACCTCATACTGCACAGCAGACGGTCTCCAAATTGCAAGAACTGGGGTTGGAAGCTCTCCGTCATCCGCCCTACTCACCAGACCTTGCGCCTACAGACTACTACTTTTTCCAGAATTTGGATAACTTCTTGGCGGTAAAAAAATTCAATACCCGAGAGGCAGTACAAAATGCCTTTGTAGAATTTGTTGCCTCCCGTGTAGCTGATTTCTTTAAGAAGGGCATCAATATACTGCCACTGCGTTGGCAAAGATGCATTGATTGCATGGGTGATTACTTCGATTAATACAAATAAATAATAAATGAAAAAAATTCGTTTAAAGTTTTTCATACAAAACGGCAATTTCATAGGTAAAGACCTAATATTTTCTACTCTGTGGTGTCACTTATCAAGACGTTATATTTATTTAGAATTTCATTATCGACTAATGCGACCTACGGCGGGTCTATGTGTATTGTGTACACACATTTTTTCTTTTTTCTCATGTTATACTCTTCACAATGCGAATGCTTCGGCACGAATGGACCGGCTACGACCATTAAGTATTTAAGGTTGTTGGGGCAAGTATCAATTTCTACTCGTACTTTATTACTTGCTATGTCAAGAGGAACACACTTTTTATATGTATAGCTATATTTATCCATAGAGAATGGATCATCTTGCCCCAACCAAAGAATGTAAATAATGTAATATATAATATTTACTAACATAAGGGGTCCCATACACGGTCCGGTTTTCCTTCAGTTCGGCCTGAGCGGACGCAAAATCGTGTATCGTCTATGTGCAATTTCGAGATCGCATCAGTCGGCCGTATGGACTGAAACGATTCGTAATGTTGCCAATTTTGTTTTTGCGAAACTACTATACTCGCGTCGTTTTCTACTAAAGACTACCGATATAAACCTAACTATAAACTTAGGAGTCCCTAAAAGTTTTTTTAGGGATTTTGTGTTTTTTCTAAACACAAAAAACCACTGTATTTTCAGTTTTAATATTAAAATGAAAATATGATAATGTTAGGGTTAACTTATAAAAATATAGTAGGAATTATTACGTATATAGAAATTAAATCGGTAGTTTTAAGCGACTTACGGATGCGTGCTACTATGTGCTATTGATAAGGTGCCATGATAGCACATAGCAGCAGGCCATTTTGAATATTATGATGCTAGACAGTACTAGCTATTTTCTATAAAACCACTACTAACAACTAAATAGGGAACTAAAGAGGGAATAAAATACTAAATTTAGTAGTAAAACTGTAAAACATCAGAATTAAAGTTGGAAACATTAATTCTGACCTGAACGGATGGACTGAACAGTAATAAAATAGGACTGAACGGTAATAAAATTCGAGTGTAAAATAAAAACGGCCCACTTGGCCGGTTGCCGAGTCGGCAAGAGGGGTTCCGTACAAAACGGAAAAAATCACGTTTGTTGTATGTGAGCCTCAAATTTTAATTTTATTCTGTTTTTAGTATTTGTTGTAATAACGGCAATAGAAATACCTAGTTACATCATTTGTGAAAATTTCAACTGTCGAGCTATATAAGAAGGTTACGGCGACAGACAGACGAACAGCAAATTTTCAGTAAAAGGGTCCCGATTTTACCCTTTGGGTACGGAACCCTAAAAATGGCACGTGGTCTAAAGAATGTTTATTAGAGTTCATTGAAGTATTTAAAGCTTTAGAGCCACTATGGTTGATAAAATCTAAAGACTATTACTATAAAAAAAAAGAGAAATTATTTCTATAACTTAGTAGTGGAACTATGTATGACACAATAATTCGGTTTCGTCGATAGCGTGACTACAGTTGCAGCAAAATACAATTAATAAATAAAAATATAATAGCCTAAACTAACCAAGAGCATGTCATGACATGTCTGAGGAGGGTTCCGTAACTATCAACGCGCAATAAGTTTTCTTTGCATAACTTTAAAAGTTATTGTCATAAAGGTATATCAGAAGCTAGGAGAGCGGCGGACAGACAGACAGACAGGCGGATGGGTAGAGCGAAACTATAGGGGTTCCTTAAGGTATACGGAACCCTAAAAACACGATCGAAGCTCGCGGCAATTTTCCGTGTATGTGCTCGAATCAGTTCAGGCCGAACCTTAGATTAAAACACCTAGAAACCGGGTACGTGCATGAAAAGTGAAGCAAATCTACCTGAGCCATATCGGCTCTGTTTGTTCGAACGACCCGTCAGTTGTCAAGGTCAAGCGCTAGTGCATACATCTCCGACTACTAAAAACATTATGACGGTTTGTGTCGTTATTAGGTGTCACAATGCATCGGATAAGAATTAAAAAAGCTTCGGACATAACATTTCATATGTAGTATGAAATATTATGTCCGAACAATTTGACTTGTATTAAGCCAAATTTTTAAAACATTTTAAAATAAAATCATATTATGTCACCACCATCAAAAACAAATATAATAATCCCAATTTTAAGAGCAACAATTATTGTCCCTTAAAACTGTACACACTCCACAACTTTAAAATTTTGTTTGTGTGCGTGTCGGTATGTAATGCTTACGCCTACATCTATCTGTTGCTTGCTTCACTTTGTACGATGCGTTTGTTTGAAGACCATCTAGGCGTTATTAATCTAAGGGCCGAACTGACGTCAGTTCGGTCGGATGCGATTTTTTCCGTGTATGTGCTCGAATCCGTTCAGGCCGAACTGACGTCAGTTCTAACTGAAACGATCGGCCTCTCGTCTGTGTGGGCCTCATGGGACCGTCATTCCATGATTTACAAGAATGACAGCTCGTGTGTGCTATGTGTGCGCGACTGGACGTATGCGGGGGTCGCGGCACGTGAAGTTTTTCAAGCCAGGACTTTCGTTCACGGGGCTGGCCGCTGGTCGTTTCCTGCTTTGACATAATTGACATCATAATTTCATAATAACATGATAGATTTGTCTTACGCGACGTTTAAAATTGTTTCGGTGTCAACCTTAGGCTTACGGCAACATGGCTGACATTCGCCGGTGCTCGAGCTGTCATTTGTAGAGAGTGCCGCCCCTGTGCGCTAACTGTCATTACCTAAACTATTAACAGCTTGGCATGGCGCTAAATAAAGTTTCATAAACTACGGAAGGAAATGACTCAGACCTTTGGGTTTGTTTCAAAGTCCGCATGACTAACAATTGGATTAATTGGTTAGTAAACCACTGATAACGAACAACATTTTTTTGAATCAGCTACTCTTGCATACATATTAATGACGTAGGTACTGTATTGTATACATTTCATTGAAAATAACCTAACCAGGAGCATGTCATGTTTATGGAGGGAGAACTATCAACTTATTTTACGTGCAACGTTTTTTGTTTTTTGATGCTTTTGTTATTTGTTTGTTATTTCCACATCAAAAGTTACTGTCCCGTTTCGTGCTAAATAATTTTCCTAAAATGTATTTCTAGCTAGGGAGCTGCTGGAAATTTAGGTTAACTGTGTTAACTTGAGAGAAATAGGGGCGAGCTCCGGTAGCTCTGATATTTTAATAGATGATTTCGAAATAGTAAAAAAAACTGACAAAAAATAACTATCGTTTCTGATATTATCTTATTAAATAGTTACATTTTATAAATTTGGTCGAGAAAAAGGGCTCTTATGCCAGAAAATTGCTTGGACATAAAACTGTAGGAAATTTTCTGTAGTTGATTTTTGTCATGCATGTTTTTATCGTTAAATCAGCCGCAAATGAGATTTTACGATAAGAACAAAAAACTGTTTTAAAGCGGCGCTATCGGCCAATTCACGAGGTGGCAAAGTTGTAATTCGGAAAGAACACTTCAAAAGCTAATAAACAAAACTATTCAGGTAAAGGTACCCAATTACATACTGGGATAACTGTGTAATTAAAGCTGGCAGAAGTCTGGATTCTATGAGTTTTACATTCGACAAAAATAGTACCAGTCCATCGCCGTCTTCAAAATTAATTATTTTTATAAAGTCTTTGTAAATATAAGAAAACATCTACAACTCTTATTTTAGATTATAGGGTCCAATGTACACAGTGAATTAAGTGATTACTTCATAACTTATAACTGAAGCACTTATGCTAAACTGAAGCAATTATGCTGATTTTAAATGTCCATCCGTAGACCCGAAGGTCTTCACTCATAACTAAACACGCGTTAATCCGCTACTTACTCAATGGCCTTAACCGTCGTTTATTTGCCTTAACTATTCACACTACTTAGTGAGTACCTACTTCATAAAATATGTTTGTTCTGAGTTAGTCGTATGTACAGTCAAGGAAATGCATGCAATTATACCGTCATCATAATTTGTCTGGAATTAAAAACAAGGTCAATTTTAGAAGTCTCAATTTGCTAAACATTTAATTTCCTCGACTGTACACACCTTGAGACGCGTAGCATGAAAAACTATATTTCCCCACGGTATATTTTGCCGGAATGAAAAGTATTTTCCAATATCTTCTCACCTTGACAGTAGGTACCTACTCGTAATAACTATAAAATTTCATTGAATAACATTATTCTTTGAGAATAGTACCTTAATTAATACGAACTAGCTTATGCCCGTTGATCCGCCCACGTAAATACAGAATAGCCACGGGAACAATACTTTTTCGGGATAAAGAATTCAGAGCCTAAACTACTACCATGCCAAATTTCATCCAAATAAATCATTTCAGTAGTTTTTATGTGAAAGAGTCGTGAACATCCATCTATCCACCCATCTTTTATATTTATAATAGTACATATTATGTATATATACTGTAGGACGTAGGATTATTCAAACAAAAATCTATAACTACACAATTGCATATTATATAGAGATAAGTAAATTGTGTACAAACATCTTACTCCGGCAAGCGAACGGATTTAGTATTCGGCGAATAGTATTAAATTCTATTTGTGCAGCGAATACAATAATGTCTGCAGAGACATGACTAAGGCTTGGACTATAAGATCCGGAATCATGCGGGCCCGGGAAAATTCAGAGCACTGAAAATATAACTCTGCGCTAATACAATAGAGCTTAAAATCGAAGTGTCGAGCTGTCAGAAGACATATGACATTGACATTTGACTTGACAATTGTGTGTTCGATTTTCAGCTCTATTGCTTTAGCGCAGAGTTCTATTTTTAGTGCTCTGAATTTTCCCCCGCCTTACGGATTCCGGACAATATAGTCCCGGCCTAAGCTGTTGCGACTTGAAAAAAAAAATGTTTGTAAGACTGAGAAAGTCGTAAAAAAATTAATACAGGATGCATTAAAAGGTGCTGTTAACAAATATCGTAGAAACAGTCGCCCGTACCTGACTAATAATAATAATGCCTGCCTGAATGAAACCAGGCCAGCTACGCAGGAGAAATTCTATAATGCCCAAGTATGTGCGTAATCTTTTACTCTCGTAATCCAGATGACCGACACGACTGGCGAGAGATCAGGTGCAGGTCCGACTTTTTACATGCCCATCCGACGCATGAATCATCTTTCATGTCAGACAATCAGGTGATCAGCCTGCGTTGTCCTCTTCAGACTTGAAAAGAACATTTTTTTCCAACGCGAGGATGGACCCCACCGACCTCCGGAGCCGATAGCCAGACTCTAAACCACTGGACATTGGAGGCGTTCAACTTGAAAGAGTTATAAAATGTTCATCGTGTAGTAATTGATTTTCGTTTAATTTTGTAAATAATACTTCCAAATAAGTCAAAAGGAGTACCAACTACAAATAAATAAGTGTGGTTATTTTCGAGAAATGTTTTTGTAACCAAGTCCTTACTCGTTACTCCATACTCGCTAATCGCTGTTATCCTGGCTAAGTCAATACACCCCAGCGTGTACTCGGCCTTAAATCGCATAGCTATATAAAAGGAACATCCAGTGGATGCGCCACCAAAACGCGAGCGAAACTTCAATGCGTTTGTTGAAGTCGATCGAATTATCTAGCGAAAGGTTTATATATTTTCTTTGAGAAACATTTTATAGTGTTCTGAACATTCGACTACCAATTTTAACGTTACTTTAAAGTCTATCAGGCCCTTGCTATCCTTAGCGAACGAGTAGCTAAGTCAATATAACGTTGTTCAAAATACGGATATTATGGGCATAATAATATATCTGCTGCATATGTAAAAACGTTTAGGCCGAAAAAGGCTCTCTAAGGCGTTGAGGTCATTAACCTCACAGAAACAGGTGATTCAAAAAGGGATGGATTCCTAAAAATAAACACCATAGTTGTTTGCGACTACCATTTTCCACAAATTGTTCCACACAACTTTTCCAAATATTTAAGTATTTTCCAGGCTTCCACGTTCGTGGACATTTTAATTAAAATCAGTTTTTACTGTCACAGACTCACAGAGGGCTCTGCAAACACTACCAGTGAAATCTTCTACAAAGTCGCTTAAATTAAAACACTCAAATATACTTTAGCTATTCTGATTTTTTCTTATAAAATAGATAGTTTTCCATAGATTCAAGCTTCGTTTAAAGTTGAATTGTGGCGGGAAACTAATGTTTAGTTTGATCGTCTTACAATTTGGTCGTATTATATTATTACTAGCTTTGTCACGTAAACAGAGTATGCCACGGGAACCGTATATTTTCCCGCGATAAAAAGTAGCCTATGTCCTTCGTGGTCTACTCTATATCTTTGCTTTTCATGATGATCGGTTAAGTAGTTTTTACGTAAAAGCATAAATACAGTATCTCACGGGAACCGTACGTTTTCCCGCTATAAAAAGTAGCCTTGGTCTACTTCTGTCCCAAATTTCATGATGATCTGTTTAGTAGTTTTTACGTGAAAACGTAACAACCAAACAAATAAACTCACATTCACATTTATAATTAGCATGGATGTACGACACATCACTGTAATTTTTTGTAACATGAAAACATTGTAACATGAGCAATTAAACTGCTAAACATTCAATTTCCTTAACCGTACTTTTAAACAAAACTGACAAATTATAATATTATGAATCCATTTGTTACACTAGACCGAATACTTAGAACATGTTGAATTACATTGTAATTAATTTAAATATCTGCTTGACCGAGTGGCTGGCAAGTGAGTTACCTCTAAAGTAATCATTAAAAAAGTACTAAGGTCACATAAGTAGTGAGAAGTAAACGGAAGACGCTAAAGGAAGAGATCGAACGCATTGTATTTGGCTACTCACCAAAACGGAAGGAGATAGTTCTTAATTAACAAAGATGTAGGAAAAAAGCCATTTACTGAAGTTTTTTTTTTTAATAGACCCGACAAATATGCAGATGGGTCGCCTGGTAGTAAGCCATTACTGCCGCAAATGGATGCAACATATGATAAGTTACATGTGCGTTGCTAGCCTTTTGGTATCTACACTAACCTAGCGAAATAGCAAATGTTATTTAACGCCGCTTTTCTTGGAGGCCGTAGGTAGTATTTTTTCGCTTGAACTGGCTCCTCGTGCCAAAACAGGGCTGCCCACGGTATTTATTTTAATGCTTTTGGTTTTTTACCAAAGATTTTAAATAAAAACTGTACTTACTGTAAAAATTTTGATGTTTTTGGGATACACATCTTTACGTGGGAGAGCCACGCTTCGGCATGAATGGGCCGGCTTGACCGGGTAAATACCACGGCGTCACTGAAAAACCGGCGTGAAATAACGCTTGCGTTGTATTTCGCCGAGTGAATGAGATTACCAGAGGACCAAGGGGTTTGGGGATTTTAAGGACTGGCAACGCAGGTCGCAGCACCAGAGGAGTTACACTTGTAACTCCTCTGGTGTTGCTAGTGTCCATGGGCGGCCGTAATCGTTTACTATCAGGTGATTCGTCTCTGCTCGTTTCCTGGTTCATTTGTTTGAGATATTTTATCTGGATTTGACGTGTCATGATGTATTTAGGTCAAGAAGGATGGATCGATTTTGATAAAACTGATAAAATTAAAATATATAATAATAAATAAAAAAAAAACAAAATCGTCAAGGATTTTCCACAGGTGTTGATAAGAAAAAAGGATTTGATACATTTGATATGCAGATGTTTATATTGTTCTATTAGTAACCTAATGCGTATATATGATATATACTTTTACGAAGCAGAAGCGTATTGAAGCATGTGATATAAAAATATTTAAAAACGTTACGAACGCAATAAAAATTCTAATCTAACCTTATAATCCAAAACTACACAAACGTTATTTCACGCCGGGTTTTTGTGAGGCAGTGTTACCACTTTAAAGACGTTTTGAACGTAACAAAAAAGTTCTAACGTAACCTAACCCAAAACTATTCAAATACTTTATGCCTAACGTGTTATGACAAGAAATAAGTATGCCAAAGTATTATGTTGACAAACAAAATTATGCCTATTATCCACATTTAATTATGCCAAAAAAATGCGAAAAAAGGGATCCCACTTTACATAATATATGTAACAAGTAGTAGTATGTAACAACTAAAAAACTAGTTAAAAATAAAATAAATTTATTTTTGCGACAACCCTAAAATATTTAACACTTCAAGTTCCTTTTGATAAAACACGCTCTTAAAACATCTTAAATCGACTTATAATTATCTCGTTTAACGATGAATGGCTTTCGCCAATTACAGATATACTTACTTACTTTCGTCGTATACTTTTAACTGTTCAATTTGATTGATGTTTAAACGAAGTAATAATAATCTATGAACGCTTGCACACCACGTCACTCTGGTCCCGTGCTAAGTTCTCGAAGAAATTTTGTTACGCGTACCAGACAACGGAAATAAATTTAATGCTTTTATACTATACATAATATATTTAAGATTATTTCTACTATATTATACATATATTTAATACATAATGGCCCAGGAACACAAAATACTTTTTGTTCCTTCGGCGGGATTTGACCTTGATTTGCTACGCCTCATTTAGATACCACTTCGACCACAGGGCCACAGAAGTCGAAGCGTATCAAGTGGGTCAAAAAGAGTTTAAATCCTGAAGAATTGAGGAAAATAGTTGCTATTACTTACAACCGAATACTCAAACTCTACTTAAGAAGCACTCAAGTCACAAGCTTTACTTGTTATATTGCCAAGAATATACAGAGACAGTTTGCGATGTAGAGGTTCCCTAACTTGAGAGTGTCAGAGTTACGCCGCGCCGCGCGCCGTTAGACAGGGGCTACCTTGTCCGGGATCTCTCCGACAGA
Source organism: Phengaris alcon alcon (assembly GCA_037179445.1). Lineage (NCBI taxonomy): Eukaryota > Metazoa > Arthropoda > Insecta > Lepidoptera > Lycaenidae > Phengaris > Phengaris alcon. The sequence continues at coordinate 1,973,341 of JAYRCH010000155.1, read as the reverse complement.
CGGACTGACAGACAGACAAAAAGTTTTACAAAGGGTAACAACGGGATCCTATTACTGAGACTTCGCTGTATGTCTGTCTGTCAGTCCCTCCACCTCTCACCAGGCTGTATCTCATGAACCATGATAGCAAGACAATTGTAATTTTCACAGAACATGCATTTCGGCTGACACTATAGCAAAAAATATTAAAAACCGAATAGAATAAATATTAAAGCGGGGCTCCCATTCAACCAACGTGGATTTTAAGCCATTTTGTACGGAACCCTTCGTGCCCGAGTCCGAATCGCGCTTGGTTTGTTTTTTTTCGACCAGAGAGATTCCGTATAATGTTGTCCAAGCTTTTCTTTAGCTTTGATTTTTACCTGCTGAGCCATCTTTATAGTTCTTTAGTTTTCTTCTTTTAATTCTTTACTAACATTAACTGTTACTAAGGTAATGTCAGGTAACTGGTAACTGGACTCTGGAGTACAAAAATGAGCCGCGGAATGTGAGATTGTGCAGCGCTGGGAATGCGGCAAATGGCAACTGCTACAAATGTCACAAGATCATAACCATACGAGCTAGGGATGACACATGCAAGAAGCTTTAAATGATTTTTTTCTTGCGTATTTCATACTAGATGTTGCCCTTGACTTTGTGCATGCAATAAGAAAACCCGCGGAATCCGCGCTGCCTGCCGCAATGAAAATAAAAATTAGCGTGTCCCTTCCCTGTGATTTATTCTGTCTGCCAAATTTCATCAAAATCGGTCCAGCCGTTTCGGAGCCTATTCAATGCGAACAAAGAAGCAAATATTTCCACTTTATTATGTTAGTGTAAATTTTGTTCCACGTCTGTCATTTCTGGCCGACATGAAAGAAAATTTAATGTTTTTGCGTTAAAAATACGCAAGATTCTGCATTATGTTGTGTCGTGACTTGTACAATAATTACTCTAGTAATTTATACTACCATGGCCTATCTTGTCGACAAATTGTGTGTATACGCAAAAAGCTTACAAATGGTACCTAATACCTCTAATGTTTTTTCCGTAATAGTATTGGACAAAATAAATCTTACCTTTTTGCGGAAAAGGGTACATTTATTACCTTATAAATTACGTGCAAAGTACTTTTATGGTGTCAAATCGAAGGTAGGCTTATATTTTATGTGATGTTGCGTATTTAAGTGTTTTGAAGATTTCAGTAAAAATACCGTACCCAATGATTAAGATTACGAAAAATGATGACAGATAGGTATTTTATATTATATTTATATAGGTATCTTTTTTTAAATAGTTTGCTCTCCGCATTGAGGTTTATATTTGATTAAATTGAAATAACTTAGTTTTGACAACCCTAATGAACGACAAAAAGACGCGGGAATTGAAAGGCCCGACAAGTGCATGTGAGGGAGACGGCTTTACAAGTACCTTACGTTAGACAAGGACAAGCTATCGGTCTCACGGCAGTGACATCATTGGCAAATATTAAGAAATATTCATTTACTCGTTTACCGTAGACTGTTTACGTTAAGATTAACGTTAACCGTTAGATCGTTGGGTCAAGTGATCTTTAATGGCTAAACCCTCGTTTAGAACCAGTCAACCCCATACTTGCTCAAAAGTCCACACATACTTGCCGAGATTTATTCAATTTGGACATATATCTATGAGAAAAGGAAAATATGAACAAAATCATTGTTAACAGTAATTAATACCTATGACGTCACAGTCTCACTTTTTTTTTTAATGAAATGGACCCTTCCTGAAACGAGCAGAAATATTGCCTGATGGGTAAACGATTACCGTGGACACTCGCAACACCAGAGGAGTTAATAGTAATAATAGCTCCCCACACTGATTTCAGTGACGGTGGCCGGTTTTAATTGAAAACAGGCCAGCTACGCAGGAGTTATTTTATAGTGCCCAAGTGTGTGCGCAGTACACAAGAGCACTCTCTCTTCCTTTACTCTCGTAACCCAGTGGGACGAATAACCGACACGACTGGTGAGATATCAGGCGCAGGTCCGACTTTTTACATGCCCATCCGACGCATGGATCATCTTTCTTGTCAGACAATCGGGTGATCAGCCTGCATTGTCCTAACCAAACTTGGAAACAAGATTTTTTGTTGTTCCAATGCGGGAATCGAACCCACGACCTCCGACCTCCGAGTCGAGAGCCAAGCTCTAAACCACTAGACCACGGAGGCTGTTCGGTGCCACCAGAGGAGTTACAAGTGTGACACTCTAGTGTAGCAGTTATACGCACTTGCCTTTGTGGTCCTCGAAATCCCCCCTTGGGCCTCCGGTAACCTTACCTTACTCACTCGGCGACACACAACGCAAGCGTTATTTCACGCCTGTTTACTGTAAGGCCGTGGTATTTATCCGGTCGAGGCGGCCCATTCCGGAGCAATGGCTCTCCCACGATTAAACTGACACTTTTTGTTGAGTTGACACCAAAGATTTGACGCGATTCTTGATAAGAATAAAATTTTAACTTATTTTTTTTTCTTTTCCAGTGGAAATCGCGATGGTGTGTCATGAGGAAGCTGTCTCCAGTAGCAGGTAAGTCATATTACAGCTTATCAGACGAATCACTCTCCTTTATTCATAAGTCTTGACATTCAGCCTTTTGATAGGTACAGGCCATGTTGCTAATGGCCCTCGGCAATCATCGTGTTTCTATGAAAATGACAGACGATGTATGAAAAACCTTGGAAGAAGTATATTGTACATGGGAGGAACACTGAAGTGGTCAAAATTCATTAGGTTTTTGTACTTTGTAATGTTGATACGACGTATCAATTACGACTTTATTGCAATGTAAATGAGTGACATTTTCAATTGATAGCAATACTATCAATATAACGGGCAATTGGCCCACCACACTTACCCACCACTGCAACTCCTGTGTAGCCAGGATCGACAGTGGTAACCAACCGCAAAAACCCTTTGATATGATCTCAGGGGTGCCCGGGGGACATGCTAAATCTGTCTTGGAACCCGCATCGAAATTAATCAGAAGATTGTAGGAGGAGTAGGAAGTATTTACAGCAAAAATTGTGATGACAAAAAGTCAGAATTAAAGGGGAAGCACCACGGGAATAACATGTTTTTTTTTTTATATGACTACAAGACGGAATGTAATTAAATGTTTTAATTTATAATATGACAGTTGATTACAATGCATTTATAATGACAAAAAAGTGTTGCATTGTTTCCAATAGTACTTATGACAAAAACGTTTGAAAGCTCGGAAGTTCTTCGCACAATACTATCAATAGTCACTTGTATACGGAAAGCTTTAACAAAAACAACGAACACCCAGAAAAATTTGACATGCGACTAAATATTAGACACCTCTCATTCCCACTTGCATATGTCTTAAGGAGAATAAGGAACGATGACGAGACGTCTCCTTCTCCTGCTAAAAGCCGGGTGTCTATTAAATTTAAAGTGAAAATCTGAGTGAAAAAACGACGATTCCCGAAAGCCATTGAGATCGTGGTCGTACTGTACGTTCTTTAAGTGACAATTATCACAAAATTTTAAATATGAATTACTAAATGTTGCCCACGATTTCGTGCGCGCAACAGAAAATCTCACGGGAACCGTACATTTTGCCGCGATAAAAAGTAGCCTATGCCCTTCCCCGTGGTCTATTCTACGACAACAAACAAATATTTCCTCTTTATAATATAAGATAGACATAGAGGTTTATTCGCTTACGTATTTGAAGCGCCAACCATCATCAGTCACCTTATGCCTAGACTTTACTGCATAAGGCTACAATTTAGCACCACCTATAACGTTCTGCAAATCGTACGAGTGTAAACGAACCCTTAGAAAGCAACACAGATTAAATTAATTAAAGGCTTAGATCTCGTTAGCGTAACGAGTGCTTAGATCTGGCAGACCCTCCAGTATGGCTGGCATACTGGAGGGGGAAACAAAAAACGTCTTGGTTGTAGAAATAAGTGGGTAATGTAGGAATTATTACACACATAATCCTACTACTATTATAAATGTGAAAGTTTGTGAGCATGGATGGATGGTTGGATGTTTGTTATTCTTTCACGCAGAAACTACTTAGGGTATTTTGATGAAATTTGGTATTATAGTAGTTGCTCTTGATTAACACATAGGCTACTTTTTATCCGGTTCAAGTAGTGTTTCCGTAGGATATTTACGCGGGCGGAGCCGCGGGCAACAGCTAGTATTAGATAGCATTTACTATTTTATTCTGTTTACTTTATTCGCGGATTCGAAAGTTCGAAACCGCCGAGTGAACAAAACGTTTTCAATATTCCTGAGTCATGGATGTGTATTAAATATGTTTATAATATGCCGTAACACAAGTCCTGCAATTTTTTCCAGGTTTTAGCATTATGTAACGCTCCCCTAACTATAACCTCTCTAAAAATCTCAGAACGATACCAAACTATGTCCGAACTCTAACGGGACAAATTCTGTAATCATTTAAGCCCGGAGGGCGAGATAAGGGCAGTAAATCTCTCCTTTACGTAACTGGATTACGCCGGTTAGAACTGAACTTTAGGAAGGTTTTATGAAGATTTTGAGCGTCGAAGTAATGTTGATGAAATTTTTTAATGTTAATTATTGTGTGACTGTGAAAGTGGCAGCCTTTTCAATCAATTCAGTCGCCGCGCACGTGTAGACAGTTGCGGCAGCTTAAAATGTATGAAATTTGTGAAGTGGTAGCCCGCAATAGCGCCATTTTGCGCCGAGTTAGGTTATAGGTTTTGACATTGGAAATGTCTTCGTTCGCTCCAGTGTAGGCTCCGATTTCACGAAAAAGTGCGATCCCCTTATATCTCAGAGAGTTGTGAATTTATAATATTCAAAAACAGACTCAAAAGACGCGTATTCACGAGAACTGCAAGGTGCAAAAAGAATTATTCGAGAAAGTCAAAATCGCTATTGCGAACTTTCTCGAATAATTCTCTTTGCCTGTTTTTTTGTCTGTTACGGCTTAACCGAATTCGGTTAAGCCGTAACAGACAAAAATTTAAGATTTTGGCGCTCGATATTTTGGAATCAAAGAATGATATGAACATTTTGAGGAAAAACTCCTCTGGATTAAATAGTCAGCTACAATTTGTGGCTCAAACAAAGACGATCGGGTTTAAGGGTTAGCCCTGTAGCGACAATTTTTTTTTCTAATTCCGTAGATTCATTTCCAATGTGCTTGATAGTCGTGTGAGGCACGAAATCTGTGAGGAAAACACCGTGAGGAAACCCGCACTTTGTTGGTCGCAGACGTATTGACCAGTCATTCCTCTGGACTAGGCTGACTGTGTTGTGAAAATGTGTGCCGGTGTGTCGGTCGGTCACTAAAAACTTGGGGGCATTTTGTATCTTCTACCAATGCTAGGAAAATCGTGGATCAATTGGCAGACAGTAATATTAATATATCTCACCTTGTGCATTTAATGAGAAATGATATCACTGCAGTATTTATAGACTCAGCTCCAACTGTTGGCTAGGGTAATATTCACCATCATCATAATTATCATCCACCAGCATACAGCTGCCTTATACCACAGGGGAGGCACTCTCTTCAAATGACACGGTGGTCAACCACCGGCGAATTTAAGCCATGTTGACGTAAGCCTAAGGTTGACACCGAAATAAGTTCAAACGTCGCGACATACAAATATTTCTTAATATTATGAAATATATTGTCAATTATGTCAAAGCACTAAAGGACCAGCGGCCAGCCCCGTGAACGAAAGTGGCCTGAAAAAACCCACACGCCCCGCACGCGCACGTCCAGCCACGCACGTCCAGCCGCGCACACAATATAGCCGCGAGGTGTCTGTCACTTGTGTAAGTCTGTGAATGACAATTCTTTAAGTTAGGTATAATAGTCTTTGCCTGTACCCCGTTCAGATCCAACTTTGATCTAAAATTATTTTGATCTTAAGTAAATAAAAAGATTAAATTCGACCGATTTAATTTTTTTAAATTATTTTTCTGTCTAAATGTCTTCACAAAATCAGTAGATCATATGCCCAAAATATCCGTAATTGATTTTATTAAACCTTATATATTGCACTGTAAATGAGAGACTAAGTTCGCAGCATTGTAGTGTATCTGTGCCTAATTTCACGATGATCGGTTAAGTAGTTTTTACGTGAAAGCGTAACAAACAGACTCACATTCACATTCATAACATTAGTAGACGAGATAGGAGCTATTACTTCAGCCACAGATTAATAAACAGTTACTACGTAACTTCAACTAAGCATCACTAAATAACATGTAAATCTGTTCTCCTCTTATCTGAGGTTCCCATGAGAACGAAATTAGTTCTACTTTACGTTTTTACGATAAGCTCAATGCTACAAATAACTCGGATATGGTCGATTTATTTGAGAACTAGCTTCTGCCCGCGGCTCCGCTCGCGTAAATAAAGTATCCCACGGGAACACAGACAACACCTTTTCGTGATAAAAAGTATCCTATGTTTTTCTTTTTTTTATCCATAGCTTTAACTACTACCATACTAAATTTCATCGCAATCCGTTCAGTAGTTTTTGCTTGAAAGAGTCCTCCGTCCATCCTCACAAACTTTCACTGGTTTTTTTGGTTTCTGGGGCTAAAATGCTGCGTACTAAAACAATTTTTTAATCACACTAATATTTAAATACAGTAACACATACAAACTTTCGCGTCTATAACGCGAAAGTTTGTATGTGTTACTGTATTTCACGCTGAAACGGCTGTACGGATTTAAATAAAAGCCACACAGATAATAATTGGTGCCAGTTACATGAACAGATAAGCTATTTTTATCCTGAAAAATGTATAGCTCTTGCGGGAATTGGGACACGCAGATTTCCTATTGCTGATTCGGGAGTGTAAATAACATGTAGTTAAGACCTAAATGCTTGTTAATAATTAATAATAAATATATCGTTATTAAACACACAAGGGACATAAACACAGCTAAAAAGAAAATAAACAAATCGAAAATCAGAATCAAATCCCCCACACCTTACTAATTATTATTAGTTACACGTGTATTAATAATTAATATTTCGTTTTGCAGAGCGATTTCAAAGGCCCGATGTGAAATTTGATGCGCTGCGTGGTTCGTTGACAGATCAAATTCATGTTCTAAATGTTGAATCAGTAGTTAATGCAAACTTAAGTAATAAAATTTTTGTGTCAAGTTCTACAGCTCAAGAATTTATGATTAAGACTCAGCTGCCGGTAAAAGTAACAAACAAAACACTGTCGCTGTGGCTGGGGTCGGGCGTCTCAAACTTAATAACTACAATTTTTATAATAAACTATAACCCGACTACTTAAATTATATAGCCTATGTTACGCGGGCTATTGAACACCTCATTTATTTAAATCGGACCTGTAGTTTAGGCGCTACTCGGGAACAAACATACATACATAGATTGCCAAAATCGTTCCCCTTCCTTTTGGCTTCGCCGTAGTCGGGTAAAAAGATATATTTTGTACGAACCCAAACACTTTTTAGGCCTTATTAATCAGCTGTGTAACATTACTTTTTGCTACGATCGATAGAAGCCTAGCCTGATAGACCGATGATATGATAAGATATGATAATATTATGTACAATCAATATTTTAAAATTTAGTAAAACGTCTGTAAATGGCGCCTGTCGACAAACACGTTTAGAAGGTCGCGTTTAGGATACAAATGCAAGCGTTGACCTTTGTAACTAGTCTTTTTATCACTTTATAATTTAGTACCTGGGTAACCGAGCTTTGCTCGGAGTTCTGATAAATTTAAAAAAATAAAAATAATCACTCAATATTTATCTGACCGGGATTGGAACCCACCACATTCCGAATTTTCGAAGAAAGCAAAAATTATGCACACGCATACCAAACTGCCAATCGGACTGACATAATCGAGTCGAAATTATTGATATATTGTTGCACGACGAAAGAAAAATCATATATTTTTTTTTAAATCAATGCGAGATGGTAATGCTCACAAATACAAATCACAGTAACACAATATGTTAATATTGTGTTACTGTGATTTGTATTTGCGTATTTGTATTTTATGTTATAATCCTTTTTGTTGTTCTTAATTTAAGCGATTTTAACTGTTTTTATCTTAACTTACATCTTCCATTAACAAAGGTTTAAAAGGACTTACCCCGTTAATGTCAGATCGCACCGCGATGTTTGTTACTCTTTCACGCAAAAACTACTGAACGAAATTCGATGAAATTTAGTACGGTAGTAGTTTGAGCTCTGGAATAACACATAGGCTGCTTTTTATCCCGAAAAAGTACAGTGTTCCCGTGGGATACCGTATTTACGCGGGTGGAGCAGCGGTAAAAAGCTAGTCATCAATAACTATAATATTATTGTGAAAGTTTGTAAGCATGAATGTATATATGGATGGATCTTTGTTACTCTTTCACGCAAAAACTACTGAACGGATTTTGACGTAATTTGTTATGGTAGTAGTTTAAGCTATAGAATAACACATAGCCAACTTTTTATCCCGATAAAGTACAGCATTCACGTGGGATACCGAAATTACGCGGGCTAGCTAGTCGTCAATAATTTACCTACTACACTCAACTCGATTAAGAATAGTTGAACCTTGGAGTGTCGCATGTTAATTATAGCTAATAACTTATTTACTGTCACGATTACTTTCGCTAACAACGAGATGACAATGTTAGGTTATGAAACGTTTAGTAAGTACGATGGTTAGTGTCTAGCCACAGATTGAAGGAAGACGAGCAGATAAGCTACATAGTAAGCTTTCAATTCGAATGCACTACTACAAGCATACGGCGTGTCCACGATTGTGTGGGAATGTTGTGGGCCGTTGAAAGTGACAAAATTTTCAAATTTGTATCGATCGTTCTCTAAACGCTGTTTCTCTGTATGTAAGTATACAGCTTTATATTAAGTGAAGTGCTCACTTAATTGTCAGCTTCATTTGCCGATAATGTGACAAAAATGGTATCCGTGTTACAAACATAATATAAGTAGCATAAGAATTCTGATTTCAAAATACTTGAACACTTCCTACGACTTCCTAAAACGTAGATAGTTAGTCTATAATGTATTTGGTATTTGTATTACCGTTTTCTGTCTACTGCGATGATCTCAAAACTAGGGATGAGCTTATAACATACATTTGACAGAAAAGAAAATTCTAGAAAAAGTTACGCCATCTTGATTTTTGATTGTGTCAATTATTGTGCGGTCTGATTAATGGAAAGCAAATGTTAAAATGTCAAGATGACGCATGTCAATTGTCAAACGTCGACTGCCCCAAACAACCCCAAAAGTTGGGTAGTTTAAGCGTGGACACTTTTTGGCTAGGTCTATGATCTAGTATTTTCTGTCCAATAGATAACTTTATGGACTGAATTTAAAAACATTTTTCTGCTATTTTATGTAGATATTTCGGTCCTCCTGATCACCTCACAACAACAGGATATTATGTTTTAGATGAATAATACATACGAATATTTGCTACACTCATACATATTAATATATTTATAATACTAGCTTTTGTCTTAGCTCCGTCTGTATGGACTTTACCTACAATCAAAACTAGCTATTGCCCGTCCGTGTAAATACAGTATCCCACGGGAACGATTTGCTTTTTCTTCCTTATGTGTTAATACAGAGCTTAAACTACAACCATACCCAATTCGAAAAATCGATGCCTACACAAAATGAACTCAAGACCACACCGGTACACCCGACCGTAGCGTGTGTGGCTAACTTAACGTTGCAATGTCAAGTTTAGATTTATAGCTATCTTCAGGCTATACTGAGAAATGACATCATACGCGAAGCATGCTAAATCTGTCGCTTCGGAGAAAGCTCAGTCATGCTAGCTGCTTGAGTCGCTATTAAGTATCCACTGTTAATATTTAGTGCTCTTATAATGTGTAGAGATCCAATTTAATATTTTTCTTTTTTTAACTAAATTATCAATTTAGACTTTAGAGTAAATGGATATGTCATTGTATTCATTTGTATTGCACAAGTTGTTAACCACAAGTGAAATTCGAATTGGTCATCATTGATGAAATTTGGCAAGGTTGTAAGTTTAGGCTCTGTATTAACAGACTGACTTTTGATCCCGAAAAAGTACAGTGTTCCCGTGGGACATTGTATATTTACGCGGACGAATGTTCGGGCAAAGTCTAGTAGCATAGATAAATGATTGGTCGCGGCGCTTGACTGGATACCGCTGGTGTGCTTGAAAAATGTGTCTAAAAATAGTATGCCGAAGTCGGCATGCCCGTGCCCGTCACATTGAAATCATCGTGTCAGTGTACGTACCGAATTCACGCACACCAGAAATTGTCTTACGCACTTGTCTTATAATTCACGAAAGTCACGAAATTGTCTTAGAATTCTTGGCCAAACAAAAATTATTTTGATTTGAAATGACCAGTACTGCAGAACGGCAATTTCATAGGTAATGACCTATATTATTATATTATAACTAACGTAAAGAATCGTCATTCCACCGATTTACACGAATGACAGCTGTCGGCTGTCTGTGCGTGGCTGGGCGAATGCGGAGGCGGGAGGGGAGGAACTTTTTCCCAGCCTGGACTGGACACGGGGCTGGCCGCTGGTCGTTTCGTGCTTTGACATAATTAACAATTTAATTTAATAATATTTAAGATAGATTTGTCTGATGCGTCAACATGGCTGACATTCGCCGGTGCTCATTTGTATTGTAGCTGTCATTTGTAGAGAGTGTCGCCCCTGCCCACACAATAATGAGTTACCGCATTCACGGAGCTGTTGTTGTTATATAGCGCGGTATCTTGTCGAGCGCCGAGACCAATCATTTATCTACGACTAGTAGTGTATATTGTCATTAGTTAACAAAAATATTAAATTGAATCTGTCCTCTGACATGAGGATACAATATAGATTGAAGTATGATGAAATCAAGATGGCTGACATTTGAGGAATGGTGAAAACCAAGATGGCGTAACTTTTTCTTGTATGAAGATTTGTTCTGTCAAACGTACCGTGCCTATCTTTCGTTTTGAAATCTTTGTTTTTCAGTAATATTTACAGTTATCTATTTTATCCAAAATTTTAGGTAGTTTATATTTGTATTCATAAAAGCTTCCATTATCTATTTATGGTTTAATATATTAACATAAATTGCTTTCGAAACTAAACAACGTTATGTAAACATTAAACATTAGGTTATAATTGCAATTAATTTCAAAAGTAGGTAAGGATGAGCCCCTAGTATCATTTTGCGTATATGTACACTTTATATAAACCATAGACGAATTATAAACTAGCTTTTGCCCGCGGCTCCGCTCGCGTAAGTATCCCGGGAACACTGTACTTTTTCGGGATAAAAAGTAGTCTGTTTTAGTATTTCATCAAATCTGTCCAGTAGTTTTTGCATGAAAGAGTAACAAACATTTATCCAGCCATGCGTCCATAATTTTCAAATGCTCACAAACTTTCACATTTATAATAGTAGTAAGATTCGTCTATGATATAAACTGACATTTTGATACAAAGAGAGAAGAAAACGAATGACAAAATCTGCCATTGGCTACTTCGTTTTGTCATGCTTGTGCAACCGTAGATGACAAGTCGCGATGACCCCAATAGGGCACTCGCGTTGGTGACATTTTAATGTGTATACAGTGCTTGTCCTTACGACAGTAATATAAATGTCCCTCGCGACAAATACCTACTACTAAAATGAAACTGTTAACATATTAAGTTTATTCATTACTGTTTGGCTTAACTTGATGTTATTGTAATTAGTGTGTAACTTGACAGTTAAACTAACTGTACTATTTGCCAAAAGGTTTAGGAACAGTCGTTATTGTTACACTGATTTTTGAAACTTTGTAAGAAGTTCTATTTTGTACAAAAAAAACTATTTAAAACATACCTGTAATGCAGGTACCTATTATTAGGGTTTCGTTATACTACAGGGAACCCTTATAGTTTCGCTCTGTCCGTTCGTACTCTGTCTGTCTGTCCGCCCTTCTAACTTCTGTAATTATGAATACAAATGGATGAAATTTGGTATAGTTATATATTGTGTATAGATCACGGCATCACGTAATAAAATAATAATAATTGTATAAATTAGGGGTGGCTCTCAATACTTGTGAAGTGGGGATGATTTTTTGTTTATTCTACCCCATCGCGTGGGGTATTGTCGAAAAGGTATTTTAAGTAGGGCGAGGTTTCATACAGGACGTTTGTACAAATTCAACCATTTTCGAGTAATCGGCCCCCAAAGTGGTTTGTAAGTTGGCCCCCCCTCAGAATTTCTAAACTATAAGAGGAACTTGTAACTTTCTATGTCGACAGGTCTCCTTTAAAACTCCTTAGGAAAATTTATTTTGATCGTAATCGGATAACAGCTTTTGGAGTAATTTGAAAAAAAAAAACCAATTGCGCGTTGATAGTTACGGAACCCACCTTAGACATGACACGATACCAAAAAATACAGTTTTACGTTATCCCAATTAGTATTATTAATTGATCTTTACATCAACACCGTCTACCTCTTTTTGAGACAAAGACGGCATAATATAGAAATGCCGATGTGTGTGAAGGAGACATCTGCTATAGTTTACCGACCTCAAATAAATGAATGCTCTGTTGATATTCTTAGAACATTATGTCTAGTATTGAATTTCATCCTGTTCGGTATTCGAACAGCTTAAGCGTTAGACAGTCAGATAGAAATAAGTTGCTGAGATTTGTATTGACTAATATAATTATTGCGTATGTAACAATGTGTTAGGGTCAGCTCACACAGAAACGAGACGATACGGGACGCGGCGCTGTATTTTAAAAACGAAATTGAACTTTATTCAGTACACAAGGAGATACACGTTTCATTGTAAGAGCGGCGCCGCGCTATCTAGAGCGGGGCTGTTTGACATTCGAAATCTTGCAATCAAACGTGTATCTTCCTGTGTACCTAATGCATGACGTTAAGTCATATAGACTTGTATATTATTGTCTATATGACGCGTATGTAGGTATCTATAAATAAATAAAAATTAAAAATTTGAACCCCCGAATTGTCAAGCAGTGAGCGAGGTGATGATGGTGAATTATAGCTAAGAACACTCTCGATCATGTCAGCTTTCAAACAAAATAAACTAGATCAGAATCGGTTCATCTGTTTGGGAGCTACGTTGCCACGAACAGACAGAGACACAGCCGTCTACAACAGCCGTCTGTTTTCGTCGGGCGTTCAAAATAGCTATAGAGGTGGCAAGGGCCTTGGAATTTCTTATCAAAAGTATTTGAGAACCTTCGAAGCAAACACATAATTAAAGTGACCACTGAGCAGTGAGCACCTGTTGGTAAGCATGCAAGCTAGTTATTACATACACATCAATCTCCAACGAAATCATAACAGTAGCAACTAGCAATTAAGGAAAGACCGGCCAAGTGCGATTCGGGCTCGCGCGAAGGGTTCCGTACCGAACGGAACGGTACCCGCTTGTTGTAGGTATAATGGGAGGCCCACGTAAATATTTATTTTGTTTTGTTTTTATTATTAGTATTATATATTTGTTATTATAGCCGCAACAGAAATACATCATCTGTGAAATTTTCAGCTGTCTAACTATCACAATTAATAGTGTGCCGTTTTTACCCTTTGGGCACGGAACACTAAAAAAGAAAACAAAAGTAGAAAGGGGAGTTGCATCCATCAAATTACTACTTAAGTACCTTTTTACTTTTAATCTCGTGAACGTATCAAAGAATTAGTTTCACTTCAAGAAAGAACATCAACCTATACTATCTTATTATGTATATATAAATAATACGTGTTATAGTCCAAAATTAAAACAAAATAGAGCAAACTACGAAATTATGACGTGACGTGACGTGATGATGACCCACAACCTGTCAAAGTCAGTGTGTCTGTTCAGAAAATAACTTTACGAGAAAGACCGTATTTTCTATTTATAGCACGTTTACCTCATTCTTATTGGACCCATATCTGAATTATTTTTCTTGTTTATTTGCATAGGGTTCGAATATTCCGTAAATAAATAAACTTTTTATCGGTCGATTGCTCCGATTTCTTCGCCAGGTGGACATTTTGGCTACTGTTCGAAACTTGAAATTAAATCGTCAAAATGGCGGCTTCACGACTGTCAAAGATCTCGTGTTGAATGTCAGGAGAAAGTGGTACAGTGCGGCGCCAGAATAATTACACCAATTTAAATTGTACAACGTGATATTTTATTTTATGTGGAAAGAATGAAAAACTTGATGTCTTTTGATGATTTCTTCAAAAAGATCACAAAATAAAACATGAATATTGTAAATACAAAAATCATAAGTACCTAGTTTTAAATAATTGTAGAAAAAGAAAACCTGTGTCATATAATATAACTGTGACATACCTTATTACATGTCCTATATAATGCTCATCCTTGACCCAAAACAGATTTTATTTTTAATCAGATTCGAACCCGGTGTTAATCTTAAAATTATCAATGGTCAGTTGGAGACTCACGCCTGTGAAACATGTCGAAACGTTGTCACTTATAGATGTCCAACACGAAGATTAGCGTCCGTGACATGGATAGATAAACACAAACATACACGATACATACACACACAAAGATAATTTACTACTACAACACTATAAGGTCCAAATTCTAGTTCACCGGACTGTGTCGCCGACTGTACATTATATAATAGTGGCCCATTGACTTAAATACTTTACTGTAGTTTCCAGTCCAGCGACATAGAGCTTGGTTCTCGACTCCGCAGGTCGTAGGATCGATTCCCGTGTTGGAAAATGTTGTTTCCAAGTCTGGTTAGGACAATGCAGGCCGATCACCTGATTGTCCGGCAAGATAGATGATCCATGCGTCGGATGGGCATGTAAAGCCGGTGCTGCGCCTGATCTCTCGCCAGTCGTGTCGTCCGTCCGTATAAAATAACTCCTGCTTAGCTGGTCTGGTTTTAATGAAACCGACCACCGTCAATCGGTGTAGGGAACTATTGTTATTTAATTTGAATTATGAAGATATAATGTTCTTACTTTCGAAGGCATTGCATATCAGGTACATTAATAAAAATTCAATAGACATAGTTGATACTTGGAATTACTAACTTCCTCTGGTACCAATAATACGTATCTAGTGTTTACGCAAACGCTAAATAGTCTAGGTAATTGAACTAACTAACGCACTGGGAATTAGGTATAATATAGAGATTTCCCCTGGGAGTTCTATGTTTATAGCAGCAATCTCTTATTTTAGTTGTTTTTATTTACAATCTATACAAATAAATAAAATTGATGTGTCTGTTTGTAATTTTGCATATGGGGCCGTCCATAAATTTCGCGAGATTTTTTTGAGGTTTTTTTTTTACTTAAATATTCTGACGAATTTAGAACCTCCTCCTGTTTCGTAATCAGTTTAAAGAACCCCATCATTTCCGCCAAAGTTATTACCAAATCGTGTCCCATCCCTATTACCGAGCACGTCACTAGCTATAAACGTGTTTATTGCCAACAGGTGTAAACTCCCTTCTTGGAACGTTAAATTTAACGTGCAGTTAATACAATGTTTTTGTCAAAACTAACGAGTAACGCATAAGCAATCCGCCTTTATGGGAGTTTGATGATTATCAAACCCAACACGACTCCCATAAAGGCTACCATATAATAATTATAATTAATAAAGACGGTAGCCTTAAGTACCGCTTAAAGTTATCCGTTTTGCAGGATATATTAGAGTGTTTGGATGAGTATAATAGCTCCCACACCGAGTTTGGTGGCGGTGCCTGCAGACTTCATGTAAACCAGCCCGGCTACGCAGGAGTTATTTTATAGTGGCCAAGTGTGTGCGCAGTACACAAAGGCATTCCCTTTCTTTGCTCTCGCGACCCAGTGGAACGGATGACTGACACGATTGGCGAGAGATCAGGCGCAGGACCGACTTTTTATATGCCCATTTTATATAGGTGATCAGCCTGCATTGTCTTAACCAGACAAACAACAAATCCCACGACCACTGAAGCTCTAAAACCTCTGGACCACCAGGCGTTAATTTGTTGGATGTTGGTTGGAGGCATTGGATGGGTAATAAGTATACGATAGCTGTGGCTTAAGCGTGGAACACACGCGTCAGTTTTGCAGGTAGGAAGCCGCTAATTTAAGTGTAACTACACTTAAAATAGCCGTGGACCCGACAGACGTTGCCGGGCTGATTTGTTTGATCTAAACCATCCAGGGCGCCACCCAAACGCATACAATAAAATTCATTCAATTCGGTCCAGCCGTTTAGGAGGAGTTCAGTGACATACACACGTAAAGTAGAATTACATATATACATATATACTTGTATATACGCATTAGGATAAGGCCTGCTATCGGAGATTTAAGGTTGAATAAATAAAGAAATCAATAGAAATATTGTCAGATGGGGCAAAATGATTTTTAAATCAAGCGCCGCGTTGCTTCTCGGTGTAAACTGACGCTAAAACTCCAAATAATTAATCCATAACTTCTATTCCTCATAGTTGAAAATGAACTCTGCCGCCATATAATTAAAGTCCATTATCCCTCCGCAACATTTGTCGCATTCTTATGAGTCTAATCGGCGTGTCATCTTGTCACTTGTCACCTTAACAAAGAACTATGATATCTCAATCATCGTTCAGAGCCCTTTAATACCACTTAGAAAGGTACGGTCATGGACACCTGCTGTGTGCTTTTGAACGTTATAGTCATAGAAATAAGGTCGAAATGTACCCCGGGTCTGTCGCCGACTGTACTAGGTGTCACGCTTGTGCATGGAATTCTGATCAAACGTTTTATCCTATTTGATACATCTTCACGTGAGCTATAAAATTAAAAATAGCTTGTGTTTTGTACATACGTGTTTTGTATAAATTGTGTATTTTAAAAACTTTTTACGGTAGCAATAGTTTTTCCTTTGAGGATAAAAAAGCCGGATAGGAACGAAGTTCCTTATTATAAAAATATTAATTTTAAGTTCTATTCGAGGTATAAAGAAAATAATAAAGACTATGTACATAAAAATCTTACGTTACGCACGTTTTTTTCCCGGCTAGGGTACCCCTCCGCATCGCCTCATAAGGAACTCCGTTCCTAAAGTTAGACACCCGCAACACCAGAGGAGTTGCAAGTGCCTTAAACTACAGGCTATTTTTAGCCTATTTCTAGAAAAGTCGTATATTTTCCGAAAGGAAACATAAATTTTTAATATGGACTGAAAAATGCACAGGTAGTTATGTTTTTTGAGTGTATGAATGTATGTATGTATCTAGAGTAGCATTTGAGCTTATGAGAAGTAAGAGCCTCCGAGACGATCAAATGGTTTGATTCAAACCAATTTGATCGTTCACAAAGCTACATCAAAGTTATTTCTACAATATACAAATATATACAAAAATTACCGTATATACAAAAATTACCGTTCAAATCTTTGACAATTTCTCTTAAATCATGTTCATTAACCTAGTAGGTAAGTTAATATAATCAATTTTGTATTAATCTCCATACATTTTCAACAGCGGTTGTGACCAGTGACGTCATTTGTCATGCATATTTTGTATAGGGCGTTTTTAATGTTCTCGAACGATCTGACTTTTGTGATGACTGTATTTCGTCAACGGTTGAACGTCAATAAAAAAAACTATGCATACTATTCTCTATTGCAATTTGCATAGCAATCGGACGACAAATCACATAAACTATAAGTATCAATTAGTTAAAAAAAAACATCGCAGTTGTTAAAGTTGGGGATTGTGGTTGAGTTTATAATCACAGCTGCTGTAACCACTTACCAACAGGTGCTTGTTATCTGATGAACAGCTGGCCATCTACGACGTCTCTGTCCAGCAGTATAGTGCTTGACCCTCGACTCAGGAGGTCGTGGGATCGATCGCCGCTTTGGAACAACAAAAAATGTTGTTCTCTAGTCTGGCTAGGACAATGGAGGCTGATCACCCGATTGTCTGACAAGAAAGATGATCTTGATCTCTCGCCAGACGTGCCGGTCGTCCGTCCCACTGGGTTACGAGAGTAAAGGAAGAGAGAGTGCTCTTGTGTATTACGCACACACTTGGGCACTATAACTTACTCCTGCGTGGCTGGCCTGGCCGTCACTGAAATATTATTACCGACGTCCTCAGCCTATTTAAGCACGTCGTTAGAGGCCTTTTTAAAGAGAAATGTCATTGCAATGATGAACTTATTAAAATATGTACAAAGTTATATTGATCGTCATAATTATATCAAACTAAATTGTTTAGTTTGTTGTGTATTGTATTTATTCACTACACAAATGACAGAACTCTTGCAATTAAATATGTACTTATTAAACATGTACTTATCTTCTTACGTAATAAATAAATTTCAATTTTGAAAACAATTATTGAAAAATTTGTATATATAATATATATATATACATTTTTAAGACAGATTATATTATTATATATTCTGAATATCTGTCTTAAAAATGTAGCGGCGCATTACGTCGCGGTGTGAACTGAACCTAAAATTCAAAATTGTGCCCAGTGCATATTATTGTGCCTAGTGCATAGTTATTTTTAAACAATTTTAAATATCTTACAAACAAGTTATTAGTAAGTTATGAATATCAATAAGTTGAACTACCTGTTGAGTTTTTTTGTTGATTTTTGCGCAGATGTACGCAGATTCTGCCACCTGTTCCCTCCTACTATTTTCTCGAAACTCGAATGTGAAATAAAATCGAATGTATAAAAAATTGCTTATAAGTACTTTTGCAAAGATTATTTGTGTTTTATTGGAAGTTGAAACAGTAAAGAAATTGTTCAACATACATATAAATGTAATTCTAGCACTGAAAGGACCTATAGGTAACAGAAAATAGCATGAAAAATCATCAATTTATGTATGTTGTAGGTTAACTTGTAGTATCAACTCCTGATTTATTTCCTTACTTTTATAATATGTAAGTATCGACAAATTTTAATTGTTTTTGCAGTGTGTATTATATCAATATTCTAATAATAATAATAATATCTATGGACACTTCACACCACGTCAATCTGGCCCCGTGCTAAGTATCCGAAGAACTTGTGTTACAGGTACCAGAAAACGGGAAGTATATTTAATTCTTTTATACTATCCTAACATTTAAGATTTTTATTATATTATACACATATTTAATATACATCCATGACCCAGGAACACAGACACAGAGGAAGACAGAACTTTTTTTGTTTCTTTGGCGGGATTCGAACCCGCAACCCCCGGCTTGAGCACCAACGTGCTGAACCACTGAGCCACAGATGTCGCCAAACTTGTTAACTTGACTAATTTACTTAATTAGTTGTGTTAATTATTGATTTTGCGAATCAAAATACGTACGATAGCTATTGTATACTGTTACAAATACCTGTTGTTTTTTAATATTAGTTACTTTAAAGTATATTTCTTAAATATTTATAGTTTATGAACTATTACGAAAAAAAAGCAAGTCCCTTTTTTACATCTTTAATTGTTTGTAACTTTTGACATCGTTTATGTGCGGGATTCATATTTTTGTATGTTCACATTTTTCAATGCGTCATAACAAATCCAACGAGCTAACGTACGTATTTTAAATACGCAGTACCAATAATTAACACGTTTCTAACATGTTAACTAAACTATATCTGCTGTACTGAGGTGCACATTAACCAGCATCTTCACTTTCTAGTTTCAATCGAGTTGCCGCAGTACGGCACTCGCCACACCTGTCCAATGGAAACAAAAACTGACACCTCATTATGAAGACTGACGACATGGGCGTCTGATCGACTGACGGTAGCTAATTGTCTACTGTCAAAACATTTTACATCTGCACACCACATTCCGAAGTTGGTACCACAAATTTAAGAAACTGGAAAAGCTAAACACTAAACAGCTTACAGTTAGCCTTCGATTTGATTGCTATTGCTACTACTCCAAGTATACGGTGTGTCCACGATTGTGTAGAAGAATTGTGGGCCGTTGAGAGGGACGTCAAAATAGCTCTGTGGGGCCCAGAGATTGACTGGGCTAATAAGCCCAGAGATCTATTTTCAGTGCCCTGAAGTTTCTCCGACCGTCCGGATTCCGGGTCATACAGTCCTACTTCCTAGCCTTAAATGTAACAAGCATTTTTATCGTTACGCGTGTAGCGGGAGTTACGATGCCTTATAAAAACCTTGGTAGTCAGTTTTCATAAGGATGTAACTATTTAACTTGATTTGTAGAGTAAAGGGACAAATTTATATAAAATAAGGACATCATGATATCATCAGAAGGTCGCAATATATAACAAAATATTAACATTAGTAATCAGATCGCGAATGTCCGAAACCCTAAAAAGGTGCTAAATATATGGTCGAGTTGTCCTTATCATAACATAACAAGGTACCTTAACATTTTACACAAACACGTAACGAAACAGCCCAGTTGGTACAGTCACTAATATATTAAATACATTGTAAAACATTATTTCTAAAAAAAAACCAGTTATTTTTTTCATTTTTCTGCTAAAAGGTGGCACCCATAGCAAAATAAAATAAGGCTTATGCCTTATTTTTTGATGATTTTTTTTCTCGCGTCTACCCCGTAGTGTGGTGTATCATTAGATGGAACTTTTAAAATCATTGAGAAGTTGCTAAGACGATTTTTTGATTTAGGTATCCGTTTGCGAGATATTCAACTTTGAATTCAAAAAATCATGGTGGTAGTCCATGTGATGAACTTTGAATGAAAACTATAACGGCTTAGATAACTTTATTACTTTAGGAGTTATAGATGCTTGTAAAATGCGCTTACTTGGAAAAATATTGGTATAATGGTACGGAACCCTCCGTGCGCGAGTGCGACTCGCACTTGGCCTGTTTTTCCCTCTAATTTAACAGAACCATGCCGAACACATTATTTAAAACCGAACCGAACAAAAAAACTAAACACCACTTAACTATATTTAACTTGTAAGGTTAAGATAAACAGTCGAGTCATTTGATTGCCGTCGTCGGTGTTTTAACTATCCCCCTAAACGTGTTATTTATGTCTCGGCGTGGACGGGACGCAAGTCGGTCGCTGTAGCATGAGACCGCAATTTTTAAATTTAGTGGCAGATGACTGGTGCCAGGCTTGAATGCTGCGTTTCCATGCTTGCCGAGGCTCGGCAAGCCTCCACAAGCACAAGCGTGGAAAGAACTTGGCGTGGCTTGCGTGAGCTTGTGGACCCTTGTACCCGATCCGGTCTAGTATCGGTTTCTGGACACAGATCAAAGAGCATTTGCGGCAAGCGTTTGCGACGCGCTCACACGGCGCGCGCTTAGCTACTAAATGCGCTATGATCTCGCGACGAACGCACGTCTAGTTCTGTCTCCAAAATGAGAAAATGAGTGGCTGGTCGAACGAAGAGAGTTCATCGTTTTTGGAATATTACCAGACAGAAACGTCTATCTAGAACCCCATAGACGTTAATCTTAGTTTGTATTTAAAATAAAAGTAGGTTAAACCAAACGTAATAGCCGATACAAGTTCGGTGTCCGTCATGCTTGGCAAACTGACGCATTCACAAGGTTGTAAACGACTTCCAAATGCCAGACGAGATTTGTGGACGATTGGGGCTTGTGGAGGCTTGCCGAGCCAGCGCAAGCATGGAAACGCAGCATAGATGACTCGTAATGACGTATTCGATACGTAATCGAGGCGAACAGTGTGCTGGGTGGTGGCTGTGCTTTTACAACACTCGCCGTGAAGAAGTTAACTAAAATTTGTATGGCATAGAATTAAAATCGCTTTAACAAATTAAAACGTCCCACCGCTGCTAGCGACCATCAGCAGCCGTGAGCGGCGGTGGTTGTCTCGAGCGAAACTGTGTTTTATAGTAATTAAGAAACAGTTTAAAATTATTTGACAGTTATGCCGTTGGCCGCTGCCGTTTCGGTGTCTACCGTCTGAGCGTATCGACCAGTTGCATTTGTTTGTAGCTCGTATGCACTAATCCTTCACTATCCAGTTAAAGGGGATATCCTTTAACTGAGTTGTTATTTATAACGGCTTACGTTAACTAATGGTTAACGGCGACACGTGGTTAAATTGACTAACACGCATGATACTATATGATCTGTTGGTAATCTGTTTTAAGCTGAACATAAAAACAAACGTATATTCACTTATAGCTGTTTAGCGATTAAACTCGCGTTAAATGAAAACCTATCCTACGGTAAGCGTACGTTTTGTTAGGGTCAAAAGGATCTGGCGCAGGTGGATATTTTTTTTTTGACCCGACTGCGCCAGAAGGGGTGTTGTGATTTTCGAGTGTATGTAATATATATGTATGAATGTGTGTTTATTTCTTTGGCACGCTGCAGAGCCTAAACGGTTTGTCGCATTTGGGCTTGAGAGGTAAATTATATGTATCATTAGATTTAGTCGTAAGAGTGAAAACCAAAAGCGAGTGTAATGATTTTGGCACACTGTGTATGTAATATGTTTGTATGTTTGTTCCACCGTCGCGCCTAAACTACTGATCCGATTTTAATGAATGGGGTGTCAATAGATTCGTAATAATTGCCTGGGTTGTACCATTAGGCTATATAATTTACGTAGTCGGGTTGTTTTAGTTTTTATAAAAATTATGGTTATTGTTTTTATATGGTTATTAGAATGATAATTACTGTCTCACACCATCTTTGCTAACATCTGATCTTCCTACTAATAGAATATTATTAGCAATTCAAAATTAGGTACCTACTCGTCTAAAATCAAATTGCCTTGCCAATTCAAAATAATTATCAATAATTATTATAATTTATCTCTGAAACTTTCCAATACATTATTCTAGTTAGAATATATTAGTCTAAACCTAAGCAGAGCACTAGCATACATAATGTATTTAAAACCTAATTTACATTACAATGAACGGATGAAATGTGCATTGGGTTCAAAGACTTTCAGGTAGCCAGTGTCCTACTCTAAATTTTAAAGACTATTGTGATGTAGTAGGCCAGGCATGACCAACCATTTCAAGATTGCGTGCCATTCTTTATTTTAGCAACACCCTAACGCTGTTTGTCCAACACCACCGTCACCGGGACGAGACCGACGAGAGAGAGAGACGAGAACGAGATTACTTCAGGCCGAGATTAAGTTGACGTGACGGCGATCGGTTGCCCACAGCGAGGGTCTCGTTGGTTCAGTTTGTTCTTACTGTGTGTTCTTACAGCCTCCCCCCTCCCCCCCTCCCCCCCCTCCCTAGAGATGACCCTAGAGAATGTTTTGTTTTAATTTTTATAAACCTATTGTTTTATAATCTGAGTATGAAACAATTCAAAACGTTCTTTATGGCATTAAAAGTTGGTTCTAACTTCTATATTATGTTCCATTCTTCAATTAAATCACATTTGTGGAGTAAACATATTATTATCTACTATTGTAATTAAACTATCTAAATTATATTTTCAATGTGAGCGCTAAAAATCTCCCAAAACAACAATATAAACATATAATGTCTGTAACTCTGTATGTAGGTAACATACAAATGTATACAATACCCTTGGGAATAAGGTGTCTTATCACAATATAAAATTCCACTCAAATTGTAATTGAATTAGTGGAAACGCTTCGCGTCGCCATAACCGTACTCGTATTTTAATAAAGATGTCTTTAGGGTTCCGTATCCAAAAGGGTAAAAACAGAAAAAAATAAGTAGCAAAGGGGATACAATACAAAAAACGTGATTCTTTGCCGTTTTGTACGGAACCATTCGTTCGCGAGACCGACTCGCAGTTGGCCGGTTTTATTTTTTAATGTTACGTTATGAGGTTTCGTGATGATGATTTGACACTATATTCTCTGCTGCATGTCTTACTACAGGTCGCCAGGTGGTCGAAATACGCCTATAATAATTAATAGAATTTTTAAGTTTGAACTTTATAAGGGTTCTTTTGTTTCTTAGATAGAAAAAAAATGTAAACTATCCTGTGTGACAGATTGACAAACGTTAACGTGATGATTTCCCTTTTGATTCAAAGCTGAAGTTTTGTCTTCATTTGTTATAATATTTAAATTTTCATTGTTAATTTTTAAAGGTGTAACAAATATTTTGACATGATAGCCAGACAAACAATGTTACTTTTCAGGCCAAAATTCCCAAGATTTTGTTGAATTTCGGATGCTAAATTACCACTTTTACTTCGCGTGATAACATTATCTTTAATGATGTAATATTAAAATAAAATAATCTCGGCTTAAGCAATTGTTTTATACTCTACCATAACTCTTAGTTAATGCCTAGCGCCTATTAAATGTTAATCCTAAGTTTACGAACTATTTAGTAATCTGCGCTTAAGTCCCAACTAATCCGGATTATGAATGTGAACGTTTGTATGTGTGTTACGGTCTTACACAGTGACTATATTCATTCATGGCCCCTTGCACGGTAATAGGTCAATAGAATAAAAGACATACTTAAGTAATTTAAGTGACAGAAATTTCAGAAATCGACAATCATTACTTGAGGATAATTGCACCATGAATTCCAAAATTGAATGTTATTAATTTTTATCTAGCGCGAAGAAATGCATTTTATAATGTTAGAAATAATCTACTCTTAGATTTTTTTTTAGCTCACCGATAGTGAATTTAAGATTTATTTAAGTACCATCAAAATATACTCATTGTGAATGCGAGGGGAGTGATAATGGGTTTGTCGTGTTAAATTAAGGCCTAGCGAAGTTTCTAGACTGCGAAATACCTTACTACCCACTTTAGGGGGTGTTAAAATATCGATTTACCCGGGTTTCGATGAGCCGTACTAAGTTATACAAAATCGTACGGAAAAGTTGTAGTGCGTAATTAGAAAACCTTAATGTCTTTGTTAAAATGGTGGAGAAAAATGGGAGAAAATGCGAAAATTTCATCGTACACCATCGAATTGCTGGGAAAAATGTAAGTGAATAACCTAATCAAGAGTAAGAGTACATGACTAAGGAGGGTTTCGTAACTATCATGGAGAATAGAAGTAAGGAGTACCATCTCCATACATGACAAGTGTCTGTAAAATAGCGTTAAATAGGGGGCGCTACAGACGTAAGGGTGTAAAGCGGCAAAATTTAAACGGATAAATTAAATCTTGGGATCTTCTTCGGTTTTATATATAAAAATATTTTCGACTATACGAGTAACTTGAATATTCATGATTTACTGAATTAACTACTAAAAACTAGTCATAGTCATCAAAAATTCAAACTTCATAACACACACCCTTGCCACTCTAGCGCCATTATGGCCAGTTTTGGAACTATTATTTAATTACTTTTGTTGGACACTTTTTAGCTTTTCTGCCTTAGAGAGAATTTTAGTTTTATAATTAGATTTCTTCCTTACTTCTATTCTCCATGGTAACTATGGACAACGCAATAGGTTTTTTCAAATTACACTACCTACCTTCCTATCCGCACGCATCTTGGCATGCGTTATATTTTGTTTTGTTTTTGGTTGGTTTGGGTTTTTGTTAGTAGGTACCTACTCATTGAGCAAAAAACAAAACAAAATACTATTATATAATACCTATTTCTATTTTTGTTTATTGTGTAATATCTGTTTTGTTTTGTTTTCTTGTGTTTTATATCGTAAATCTATGTATGTAATGTAATGTCTTATTTTGTTCAATAAATGTTTTTATTATTATAATTAAATTTCATCAAAAGTTACTGGCCGATTTCGCTCAAAATTTTTTGCCTAAAGAGCTTTTACCATGATCTGTCAGCATAGAAAATTACAAGTTTCTGTCTCATAGTAAGTTCCTTGTAGTAGATAGTCCTACGGAACTCTAAAAATGGTTAACGTAGGCCTTTTCATCCATTATTGGATGATTTATACAGTATTCTCCGAGAGAACTATCCACTCTTGAAATACTGTAGTGCCTGGGACAGTTGGTTTTTAAAGGTCGTATGGTTGCCCAAGTACATACGGCATTCTCACAGCATAGTCAGCCTAGCCCAGAGAAATGACTGGTCAATACGTCTGGGGCTAACCACGTGAGGATTTCCTCTCGATGTTTTCCTTCACCGTTGGAGCGTCCGTATAATATACTTGAGATCTGAAAAAGTCTCATTGGTGCACGCCACAATCTGGGAATCGTACCTGCACTCTCTCGAGTGCGAATCAAACGGTCTACCCATTAGGCCACGGAGTTCTTTCAAAAATGGTTAACATTTCAGCATATTACGCTATCGAGCTGTATTTATTACATCACCACCCAAACTCCTTGACACTCTTCTAAGAACCTGCCGTTTTCTTTTACTTGAAGAAGCAGATTTTATTGGATTTCTAAACTCACAAAAATTTGTTAAAATATAGTGTATCACTTAGTTGAAACTACAACTCAGTTGTGTACTTATATAAATTACCACTTTTACTTGACGTGATAACATTATCTTTAATGATGTAATATTAAAATAAAATAATCTCGGCTTAAGCAATTGTTTTATACTCTACCATAACTCTTAGTTAATGCCTAGCGCCTATTAAATGTTAATCCTAAGTTTACGAACTATTTAGTAATCTGCAAAAAATAAAATAAATCATAAATAATAAATAAGAATAGTAAATCTATTTAGTAATTTAGTAATCTGTAAATAGTGTTGAATAAAAAATATATTATTATATGTTACCGTCAAGGCTTCTCTATTCTGTACTCCTTTGGGATCTTTAGCTTATATTTTAACCTTTTGCGGTCTTAAATCTGACTTCCACTTTGTTTAGAAAATACCTTATATTTTGCCTTTGGTATTATGGATTATAATCTAACCAATCTTATCTATGTTGCCTTTGGGAAATATATACCCCGAGCCCTGTTTTAACGGCCGTTTAGCGGTCTTGTTACATGTTTAATCGACGTTTAATTAACGCGTCACTCGACGCCGTAAATCGACACTTATTGACTATTGTTCCGGGAACAATCGCCTTTCAAGCTCCAAGGTACCTAATGGTCAATTCACACTGAAACGAAGCGATACGCGACATGTCGTTGCTTTTTGTAAGATAATAATTCAAAATTGAACTTTATTGATCACACAAGAAGATACACGTTTCATTGTCAGAGTTCTGATGTCATGTTGCATCGCGCTGCACAGCGCTTGTGCGTTGTATGACTGATGTCATATGAAATGTTTATCTATTTTGTGTAGTGAATAAAGTTCAATTTTGAATACCTATCTTAAAAATACAACGCCGCGTCGCGAATCGTTTCGGTGCGACTTGACCGTTACTGTGCACACAACATAATTGTGAAAAATTAAGGTTTGCCATTCGAATATTGTATTAGTACAGAGTTATACTATCACTGCTCTGAATTTTTCCAGACCAGCCGCATTCCGGATCAAATAGTCCCAGGTTTAGGGTAGCACCTAACTTCGTATCGTCCGATCGGCATGACGCTGCAGGCTTGATCCAATCTGCAGTTCGTCCATATACACCACCGTCATGGCGATCCTGGCTATTTGCCAGCGGCATGAGCACCAGTATGTCACTACTGTCACAGAATACTTAGTATTCCCCGTGCATGCTTCGTACTGAATATTAAAAGTTGCGCTTGTGCGGTCTCTTTGGATTTAAATTCACATTCAATATTATTAGTGAGGACTTAATTTTCAATAACAATAGCTTATACCATAGAAAACAGGCTATTAGGGTCCCAATACACGGCCCGGTTTTCCTTCAGTTTGGCCTGAACGGCCAATCTGAAGGAAATCGTCTGTGTGCAATTTCGAGATCGCATCAGTCGGCCGTATGTACTGAAGCGATTCGTTCCAGTGTTGCCAACTCTGTTTTTGCGAAACTACTAAACGCACGTCGTTTTCTACTAAAAACTACTAAAAGAGTACCGATAACTATAAAAAAGCCACTAAACTTAGGAATCCCTAAAAGTTTTTTTAGGGATTTTGTGTTTACAAACATACATACATTATAGGAAATATTACGTATATAGAGATTAAATCGGTAGTTTTAAACGACTTACGGATGCGTGTTACTATGTGCTATTATGATAATATATAATATATAAGGAGAGAGAATATATAAGGAGTAATAATAGCACATAGTAGCAGGCCTATATTTGCATATTATGATTACTGTCTAGCTATTTTCTACAAAATCACTACTAACAACTAAGTTCCTACTAAGGAGGGAATAAAATACAAAATTTAGTGATAAAACTTTGTAAAACAACTAAGTTGGCAACATTAATTCTGACCTGTACGGATGGACTGAACGGCAATAAAATTGGAATGAACGGTAATAAAATTCGAGTGTAAAATAAAACCGGTCAAGTGCGAGTCAGCAAGATGAGTTCCGTACAAAACGGAAAAAATCACGTTTGTTGTATGTGAGCCTCAAATTTTTATTTTATTCTGTTGTTTAGGCGACAGACGGACGAACAGCAGTCTCAGTAGTAGGGTCCCGTTTTTACCCCTTAGGTACGGAACCCTAAAAAAGGGCACGTGGTCTAAAGAAATTTATTAAAGTTCATTGAAGTATTTAAAACTTTAGAGCCACTGTGGCTGATAAAATCTAAAGACTATTACTATAAAACAAAGAGAAATGATTTTTTTTATCATATTACTGGAAAAATGTACGACACAATAATTCAGTTTCGTCGATAGCGTGAAAAATATTTAATATCTGTCCCGTTTTCCGTGAATTGTTAATATCCCAGGTATTTTAAGAAATACAAATTATCGAGTGAGAGTTTTATCGTTGTTTTAAATTCACCTAAAGGGGTGAAATGGGGGTCCAAAGTTTGTATGGTGAAACATTAACAGGATAGTTATTATGACAGAAATCCGTTAAAAAAGTATGTTTCGAAAAACATACCCCACGGGGGTGCAACGGGCATACACGCAGACGATGTCGCGCGCTAAATCTAGTAACAGATTATAGACAGATCACAGAAGCAAATCAGTACAGTCTGATACTGAATACTGAAACACAATAGAGTTTTATCGGAAAATCTGCCCATAAAATATTTGCTCAGAGCCCCCAAGTTGTGTAATTGTGGTCGTAAATCTGAACTCGTAAATGTTTTACTCCCAAGCCAGAAACCTAATATTACAGTTCAGGTCCCCAAGCAGGAACGATTGAGAACTGCGCATTCGTAACGTTATCGGATGTCCATTGTATGGGCGCTGTCATAATTTTTATACAAATCTCTTTCGGTATAGTTACGAATACGTAGTTGTCAATTGTTCCTGCTTACCCCACAGTACTCGGTAGTCAGTAGGTATCTCATAACGAAATTACTCTTTTGCAGTTACTCTTCTTAAGTTTCGGTATTATTTGTTACATAATGTTTACCACGACTTCGCGCGCGCGAAAGGAATCCCAGCGAAACCGTACATTTTCCGCGAGAAAAGTACCTAGCCTATGTCCTTCCTTGTGGCCTGTGACAGATTTCATCAAAATCGGTCCTGTTGTTTGCAACAAACAAACAAATTGTTCCTATTTAATATCTTACTGTAGACAAACATAATAATTAATGTCGATTTTCGAGTGTGTCTATAAAACAATCATTTTATAAACGACAAACAAAATTTCATCAAAATCTGTTCAGTGGTATTTGCGTGAAAGAGTAACAAACATCCATCCATCCACCCTTACAAACTTTCACATAGTAGGATAAAGGACTTAAATAATATCTTTAAAAACTATTAACACTATCAAAACAAACAATTGCTAGATCATTATGACACAATCGCAACACCAGACTTCCGCAGCACAACAAATTGGTGTTTTTTCCGGCCTGGATGAGTTGCAGAAATAAACTTGGAAAGAGTTATTCGTTTGTTTACTATGTCCGGCGATACACATAATATATAGCCTATGTCCATTTTGATGTTTCTTCTGAATACAAAAGGAAAAAATATAATATAAGAATGTGTAAATCTTGTACGAGTATGTAGTCCATTCCTATCAAACCCAGGCTTATACGTTTAATTCTCCGAAGGTTTCCGCTTAAAATAAATCTTACAATGATTTTTTTTGATGCAGTCTCGATATGTTAAAACAGCAATATGGTATTCTCATAAACGTCAAAGCAACGTCAAACGCGTTTTGATTGGTCCAAACTTCAAAAATCTGTTTATGATATCAAGACGATTCATTTATAATTCAATAAAATTAAAATTGAACAGATTACATAAATGGACTTTACTTCGTGAAACTTAGACTAAATACATTTTCCTGAGTAAAAATGTTGCTTAGAGAACCATTAGGTAGTCATCAATGAAAATAATGAAGATTAATGACGTCAAATCATTGGTCAAGTCAAAATAATTAATGATAATATCAATACCCATCAGTTATCACTATTATCATTAGCTGGGAAATGATTGATAGCTTTTACTAAATAGTTTGCACCTTTTTGCTGTTTGGTACCTACAAAATATAGCACTGAACTGTTTGTAAAAATAATAATAGAAAAAAAAACAAATAATATATATTTTTTTTTCTGTTTTTGCTGTATGTTTTGTTTAATTTGCTGTTGCCGGCAACTTTCTCGGTATAAAACAAAAAAGATAGTGCATTCCGTTTAATTCAACTGTCCAACACATTTTTGACGTGATAACGTCTTATAATTTGATGGAGCCGGCTGCACGCACGAAGAAACATGACTTATACCGTTACCACCGTAATATGACGCATTTGCCGTTACCTCAGCTGGCCGCGTCTTAGGTATGTGAGCGGTGGGACGGAGAGGCGGAGGCGCTTGATGTTATTACTCAGTTCGGCGCCGGACTTCGCGGCGGCAACACGCGTTGACAGTTCTGGCTAGTTTAGACAAAACGCACAAGAGATTGCAATAGCAAGATGAGTCCGCCGATAAAAAGACAATCCAAGGAAATAATATTTAAAGTGCATACGGTTTTTAAAAAAACGGAAAGCCGATGTCAATAGTTTAGAATATAAACCTGATGCGTCTTTAATTTATTCTTTTCAATAATTGAATAATTATTGTTCACGATATCTCGAGATTGGTCGTCACTGTCTAATCTTATGTTAATTAGTTCCGCGCGCACTATTAACATGACGTTGTCACGTTGAACTATCGTCAGTAAACCGACTTTACAGACTTTACAGACTTAGGGAGATTAGCACGTACAATCAAACAAACAAAACTTTTGCGTAAAAGAGTCACAAACGTTCACATTAATAATAGTAGTAAGAAATACCAAAGTGCATTAGTAAAACAAGACCCCACGTGTAAATCGATACTAAACTAACAAGAAAAAAATGCTCCAAAAAGTTAAACGTTAACGGTACGCAAAGCCACAAGTTAACTCTAACTAGAGCAATTTCGCTTTGAAGTCGACGGCCAATTACAACACTGCATTTGTATAACATTTATATAACATTTCCGTTTCCTATTCGAAATTTGAACTTTTAATTTTTATAGGAGTTTATGGTTAGGGTTGTTGCGAAATTTTAATTTAAAGTTATATTGTGTACAATCGTACAAGTTGCCGCTCGACCAGGCATAAGATGAAAATCGCATAACAGCGCCGTAAGATAAGCAACACAATGATATTAAAATTAGGGATGGGCTACGTACGTCACATTCGACAAAAATCTTCATACAAGGAAAAGTTACGCCATCTTGATTTCAGAAGATTTTGTCAATTAAATGCGGACTGATTATACTGCTTAAAGTAAATGACAAAATATTATGTCGATTTTCTCAAAGTCGAGTGCCCCAATCAATCCCGAAAGTTTCAGTGTGGACACTTTTTCCCTCGACATATTGCTTACATAGACCTTAGATATATAATATAATACTAGATATTGCCGGCGACTTCGTGCGTAAAAGTAAGTCTCACGGGAACCTACATTGAACCGCGATAGAATATAGCCTATGTCCTTCCCCGTGGTCTCTCTACCAAATTTCATCCGGATATAATTAATCTTGCGAACAAAAAATAAGTTGTCGACTGCACATAAGCAACTGAATTTGGCAGCGAATTAATATGTTGGCGACTAAATTACTAAACTGGCGAAAGCGCTCAAGTGACAAAAAATACAAAAATCGGCAGATAAAAAGTGGCGAAATTTAATACAAATTGGCAGCGAAATTTATAAGTTGGTGACTTAATTTCCGAGTTGGTGACTACTTGCCACCTGCTTACTTGGTTTTACATGCCATGGATAATTTTTCTCGGCGGACAATCAGCCTGCACTGTCCTAATTATATATAAAATTTGAAAATTTTTTTGTTCCAACGTGGGTATCGCATCCACAAACTCCGGAGTCGAGAGCCAAGCTCTAAAGTCTAAACCATGGAGGCGTCAAATATAAGTCTGTCTGTACCTACTGAAATAAAAATATCTTCTTAATAAAGTCCATAATTTATATTTTATAGTGATTACCGACACTTAACTGTCTACATACTTCCTTTTTATGCAAAACATAATAATGAACCCTTAGTCATAAAAATGAGTCAGAACGCATTTTATTATAAAATCGCTCCCCTACCTTCGTGTTCGTGTTTACTGTTACTGTCAACAGCTCCACGCTGTCAAAACTTCCCGCCTTTTACAGCCGCAGATAAAATATCGTTAGAAATGCAGTGCATTTCGATTGACAATAACTGATATACACGCAAATAACATTATATAATATTAATACGTGAAGCAAACATTTTCAGTACAGTTTTACGAGAATTGTGCAGAAAGTTTTTATTCCAAGATGGCGCACAAACATCTCCTTCTACTAAGTTTTTAATGATGGTAAATGGCCATTAATGGCTGTCAAAATATCGAAGTGCACGCCCGAATTTTTTTAAACTACCTTCCGGTTGTCAATGAAACGGGAAAGTGATTGACGGGAAGGGTGCTGATAAGAATCGCTTGTCACTGGGAGTGCCTGTTTGAATTATTCAGTCCCTAAAACGTTTCGGTACGAATGTCCGTTCGTACCTAGTTCCGTTGCACCTCAAATATGTACCGAAGAATATTAAGTGCAAAATTTTTCAAAAATTTTAAATTAATATTTTATGCAGTCAAAACACTATAGAAGTGAAATGTATGTTAAAATCTATGTGACTCATAGGCGTATATGTTAAAGACGAGACATGTCGAATTTTCGGGGCAAAAACTGTCCCCACTCAAATGGCCTTTTGGGGTTGTTTGGGGCCATTTTGACATTTGAGTTATGGTGAAATCAAGATGGCGTAACTTTTTCTTGTATGGAGATTTGTTCTATCAAATGCAGGGTCATCATACATAACCCATCCTTAGTTTTGAAATCATTGATATGACGTTTATTCTATACTAGCTGACCCGGCGAGTTCGCCGGGTCAGCTAGAATACGAAGTACGAATATGGCGGTACGAAGTTTCGTACCGCCATATTTTTTTGGAGTCAATTTGCTATCATTTTTAAATATGTTTTTTCATACAAACCTCCTGTCAATAACGAACACACAAAAGAAAGATTTATCCATTTTTGTGCAGTCGTTTGGAAGTTATGCGCGTACAAACATTTCGGTAATTCATTTTTATTTATATAGATGTATATCTTGCACGTTAAGTTCTGGAGATGGATGTATGTTCAAACTGTCGCTTTATTGTTTCATCGTGTTTCAAATCACGATAATATGGTTTTCACCTCAAAAAACCTTTTTTCCACATCCGAACATAAAACGTCTTTTGAGTCATGCCGATGACCTATTTTTTTACCAACTCTACTATCATGCCATTGCAATACAGAGCAAGGGCAGTTTTGAATTTTTCTACTTTTTACCTGATTTTAACTTGAAATTCTTTCACAATTATCAGCATCCAAACACATACATTCACACAAAGATTCATAAATCAAAGACATTTATATTATATTATCTATTTCATGTTTCGTCCACATTTACCCATTTCTTCTTTCACCCACATTTACGTATTGCTTGTTTCACCCACATTCACCCATTGCTTGTTTCACCCATATTCACCCATTGCTTGTTTCACCCAGATTCACCCATTGGCCATTGTGCGACCCAGGGTTTCGGGACACTGCTGATTGATCCCGACTAATGGACGTTCTTTGACGGAGGAGATTAAATTGTGATGATATTACTAGCTTTTTCCCACATCTCCGCCCGCGTAAATACAGTATCCCACGGGAACACTGTACTTTTTCGGGATAAAAAGTAGCCTATGTGGCATTCCAGAGCTTAAATTACTAGCATACCAAATTTAATCAAAATTCGTTTAGTAGTTTTTGCGTGAAAGAGTCACAAACATCCATCCATCCTCACAAACTTTGACATTTATAATAGTAGTAAGATTTGCTGAATTATACGCGTATTGCCGTTGAATCGTGCGCACGCACACATACCTACCTACTCACGTATAGATACGTAGTTCAACCACGTCTGCAATCGTTGCGGTCACTTCCTATTTGTTGAAACATTTTGAGGCGTCCGGGTCCTAGTGCCAAGGAAAATGTTTAGAAGTTGGTAATGCAGGAACTATGCCGATATTGTACATCCGCAGACAGACAATTTGCTGGCTGCATTTTACTAGTCTTGCTAGAAAGCCACATTGGTCCCAACAGAATGTATGTACCTCTGTCTCAAGAAAAAGACAAAAGTTCACACTGAAACGAGACGTGACGTGACGCAGCACTGCAATAACTTCGCTCCTAGCATACCTTTATGAGTATTACTACATGCCTTAAATTCCCTCCAAATTGCGATCACCTTTTTTAAAATCGACCAAACACATTTTATAAAAATTATTCTCTCTGTTACAGGTAATAACTTCAGCGGCATTTTATCTTCAATATCTACAGTACAAAGGTATCTCGTCCTCAAAGTGACTTTGTGCGCGGGACACATCGGAAACGAACAGAAACACTTTATCTTGAAAAATGCAATTTCAGAAACGTATTTTCAGTGATAAGTATCGGCATAACATCTTAGGGCACTCAGTGTATTAAAATGATGTATTCTGTTCAGATCAGTTTAATCTCAATGTAGAAATCCGCCAAGTGCGAGTCGGACTCGCGCACGAAGAGTTCCGTACAAAACGGCAAAAAAAACAAGTTTATTCTATGGGAGCCCACCTTGAATATGCTATAACAACAAATACACCATCTATGAAAATTTCGACTGTCTAGCTATCACGGTTAAGGAGATACAGTCTGGTGACAGACGGACGGACAGCAAAGTCTCGGTCCCGCTTTTACCCTTTCGGCACGGAACCCTAAAAAGACGATAGTACACTATAATGGTCCCAATTTTTTAAAATGTCACTTATACACCGTGCAAGGAAATACAGCCTCCGCGGTCTAGTGGTTGGAGCTTGGCTCTAGACTCCCGGGTCGTGGGTTCGATTGCCGCACAAGAAAAATGATCCATGCGTCGGATGGGCATGTAAAAAGTCGGACCTGCGCCTGGTCTCTCGCCGGTCGTGTCGGTTATCCGTCCCACTTGGTTATGCGAGTAAAGGAAGGGAGAGTGCTCTTGTGTACTGCGCACACACTTGGGCACTGTAAAATTACTCCTGCATAACCGGCTTGGTTATCGCTGTGGGGAGTTATTTATATAAGGAAATACAATAGCTCATTTTTTTCAACTCTATTTAGTAAAGTTGCATCTTCTTGGTTTACGTTAGGTACTATTTAATTGTAGGTCGATTCTGCTAATTAAATCTTAAAATAATACCGTTTCGATCCAGTCTCGTTATTTTAAAACAGCAAAACGGTTTTCTCATCGTCAAACCAACGTTTAACGCGTTTTGATTGGTCTAAACTCCAAAAATCCGCTTATAATTAATTTATAATCACAATTTACTAATAACTGCCAGATAGCTTATTGGTAAGTTACGCGCCATAAGACTGTAAAATCCTACTAATTCTACTACTATTATAAATGTGAAAGTTTGTGAGGATGGATGGATGGATGTTTGTTACTCTTTCACGCAACAACTACTGAACGTATTTCAATGAAATTTGGCATGGTAGTAGTTTACGTCTGGATTAAAATTTAGGCTACTTTTTATCCCGGAAAAGTACAGTATTCCCGCGGGATACTCGATGGTATATATACGCGGGTGGAGCCGTGGGAAATAGCTAGTATTACAAATTTGTTTGAGATTTACATCTAAATTTTAAACTAAATTGTCTTTCAATATTACCTTGATTGTAAAGATATTTTTTTTTATTTGGCGCCATCTTTTAATTGCCAAAAGGTTAAATCTTCAATTCTTTTTCATTTTTAATATCAATATCTCTTTTAGCGAGGTCAAATAGGGGTTCCAACCCCTTGAATTAGATATTAATTTTCCAACCCTCTCAGTTTTGGGCCCAAATTAAAATTTGAAAATCTTGAATTCTGATCTTTCTTGTAATTTACCTTGATTATTAATTTTAAGATATTCATATAGCTTGTGATTTTTGTTTGTGTTTTATAATTAAATGTAATGGAATATAAATAATAGAAGTAGCAAATGAAGAAGTGAAAAACCATAACTCGACTACGTAAATCACATGGCCTATGTTACTCGGAGTATAAACGAATCTATTAACACCTCGTTCATTAAAATCGGATCAATGGTTTAGGCGCTACGGTGGGACAAACATAAACTTAGGCCTTTTCATCCGTTATTGGATGATTTACACAGTACTCTCCGAGCGAAGTAACCGTTGAAATACTATAGTGCACAGTTGCTTTTTAAATGTCGTATGGTTGCCCAAGCACCATACGACATTCTCACAACACAGTCAGCCTAGTCCAGAGGAATGACTGGTCAATACGTCTGGGGCTAACCACGTGAGGGTTTCCTCTCGATGTTTTCCTTCACCGTTGGAGCGTCCGTATAAAATACTTGAGATCCGAAAAAGTCTCATTGGTACACGCCACAATCTGGGAATCGTACCTGCACTCTCTCGAGTGCGAATCAAACGGTCTACCCACTAGGCCACGGAGCTCTTACAAATATACATACAATATTTATACACACATAATCTGCCAAAATCATTACTCTTATTTTTGGCTTCGCTGTAGTCGGGTAAATATGATTTGTAAATAATGCCTAAGAATTATGTCGTGCTATATGAACATCTGTCTGTTTGTAATTTTAAATTAACAGCTTTTCCCTTATTGCATATGAAAGTACTAGCCAAAAGCTGCAGCTCTAGCCGCGTAAATACAGTCGTCCTACGGGAACACTACTTTTTCGGGATAAAATGTAGTCTATGTTTTAATCCAGATCCTAAATTACTACCATGCTAAATTTCATCAAAATCCGTTCAGTAGTTTTTGCGTGAAAGTCTAACAAACATCCATCCATTCATACATACATCCTCACAAACTTTCACATTTATAATAGTAGTAGGATTATACCTAATAGTGTAGGATATACCAGTACCTACAATAAAAATCAATTTTGTAAATTTTTGTCTGTCTGTCTCTTTGTTCCGGCAAATCTTTGAAACGGCTGGACCGATTTTCACTGGATTTTACTGGCAGATAGCTGATGTTGTAAGGTATAACATAGGCTATTTTAGGGTTCCGTTTAAAAAATAGGGTTTTTGTTTGTTCTACGCAAACCAAGTGGCGGGTGCCATCTATTTGTAATAGGTATAGGAAGCAAATAATAGCGGTGGCTTTCCATCAGGCGTATATTTGCTTATTTTGATCATGGGTATTGGCTCATGGACACCCACGATCAATCAATTGTACCTTCCAATGGAAAGCGTTAGATCTGAGGTAAGACGCGTAATAATATCTATTGTAATACAGAACAACGATACTTTATTTTTATTACACTTAGCGCCATCTATTAAGTAAGATTAATTAGGGAAGCCGATATGATGTCGAGCTGTATACACGTATCTGCAGTTTCTGTTCCAGTATGCCTCTATACCTCATCTATTTCAAATGCTTATTTTGCAAAATTCAACATTCAGCAAAACCACCAGAATGTTATTGAAATCATTGAAATGAAAAACGTTTCTGACCGCTCGTGTGGACGGGCCCGGTCGGGGGTTCCCCCAGGTTCGTCGGGGACAGTCAGGACTTCCCCGCAGGTGTGTTCAAGTTTAATGTTCTGAACGTTTTATTTCGAAGTGGATACACTTTTGGTGTGGGATAAGTGATAAAATTACGGCGAGATAGCGAGAGTTACAGCTCAATAATAATAATTATCTATGGACGCTTCCACACCACGTAAATCTGAAGCCAAATTCTCGTAACTATTTGTGATCATAATCCTGTTTCGGTCCGCGCCCTGTATCAGGCTGTGAGTTGTGACTATATGATCCGGAATCCGGAAGGCCGGTGATAATTCAGAGCATTGAAAATAGAACTCTGCACTAATACAATACAGCTGAAAATCGAACACTTATGTTTCGAGCCAAATGTCAATGATGTGATGAAGTGTATGAGCGCTGAGTTCTATTTTCAGTGCTCTGAATTTTCCTGGGCTCGCCGGATTCCGGATCATATAGTGCCAGTACGTTATATGTATATTATATTATGAATATAAATTGTTATTAAATTTTTAGCAAGTGCCTGAGCAAGGCTGCTAAGTTTGTCCTGACAATTGTTACGGGGGAAATTAAAATAAAAAAAAGGAGATTTCCCGTGACAATATATATATTATAAAAAAGAAATAGGGGTCGTGGGCAGAAGGCCGTAAGTATCTGGTTTAGCCTCTAGTGTCTTTAGAGATTGGTGGGGCTTTTAAACCACACGGCACTTAGCTGGATCTGTCGACGGTAGGTATGACAACACGTGGCGCTTTCGGGTCCTGTGTTCGGGTCAGGAACTCGTCACGACGTGGTCGCCTAGGAGCGGACAGTCCGTGGCACAGGCTAGATAGTCATCAGATGGCGAAGGGTAAGTCAAGCAGTGCCGTACCGAGGATGTAGATAACGGTGCTTGTACCCGTACCGTAGTTCCCTGGAAACATTCATACCAGCGTGTGAAGAGTGTGGACCACAGCAGCCATGGTTCTAGCCCCTAACGATCCAACCATGGGCTGTGTATCCATCACAAAATAAGGGATAAGCGAAAAAAATATAAAAGATAAAATGATAAAATGATATAAAGGACAATTAATTTGATACAAACATCCTAATAATATCTAACAATGCAAGATCGGAAAAATGAAACAATGAAAAATTGAGCACGTGGCCAATCAAAAGGTTTGCCAACAAATTCTACAATGGTGCTAATTCACAGGAAAAAATAATGTGTTTTAATTACAAGCGTGATTTAGCAAACATTCACAACACAGATATTTCAAATTACTCACCCTTACACGGGGTTAAAATATTATATTATAAACGACTACATCTTGCGTTTACAGAAAATTTCATTCTAAAAAGGAAACGTCATTCGAAAAAGTGCTATATATACCCTCCTCCGTCGTCTTTTTTTAAACTTTTGACAACTATGAAACTAAAGCGTAAAGAGAAAAAATCCAGAAACCAAAACAAAGTATATTATATTAATAATCAATATATTATGTAATATAATAATACAAATGTACTGTATTTTCATTATTAATCAAAATTTAATAATTATTTTTATCATTAAAGATGGAAGTAAAATCGATCTATGAATCAAATACTAAAGGAAGGCTAACGCCATTTTAGTAAGGACGTGCGCCGATAGATGGCGCCTAAAGCCTCTAAATGACAAATAATTAAGCAAACAAATCATAGGTGACGGTGATTTTACGGAAAGGAAATGTAACTACGTTACACAATATTGTTGATGTAGAAGTCCCACTCGCTCACGCGCGATGGACGCGTATGTGAATGCGGTACCGCGAATAATCTCAGAATTTAGTCGCATCTGTTTTAAGTTCTGCAGTTTTCTGTTTTTAGGGTTCCCTACTCAAAGGGTAAAAACGGGACCCTGAGACTTAGCTGTCTGTCCGCCCGTCTATCACCAGGCTGTATCTCACGAACCGTGATAACTAGACAGTTGATATTGATGATGTATTTCTGTTGCCGCTATAACAGCAAATACTAAAAACAAATATATTTTTAAGGGAAGCTCCCTATATAATAAACGTGACTTTTGGTGTTCTTTACGGAACCCTTCGTGCGCGAGTCTGACTTGCACTTGACCGTTATTTCTGTATACAATGTGAACATGTTAATGATGATGATTCCGTGTGGAAGTGTTAACAATAATTATGTTATGTTAACAAGTTTTTTTGGAGTAACGCGCTCATTGTATGTAAATTTTAAGCGACACCTACGGGTTCAAGAACGGTTTTAAACAATACAGATCATTATGTAATTAGTTAATTCGACGATAAGAATATTAAATGACACGGTGATATACATTATGCATTATTAAAATTATTCTACAATATTATAAAATATTCCCAACATTCATTAGGTATTTGCCTACATGTTATAATTTAGTTCTTTTTAAATATTCAGAAATAATTAGATATTACTACTTGATAAAAGTAAAAACTAAGATTATATGTGTAGCTTTGTAATTATGAGTATTTCACAGTTACAAATAAAAATTAAAAATTTATTACAACATTAGTGTTAAAAACCTACATATGATTAGTTTACTTACATCAAATACAAAAGCATTTACTATGTTAAGTATGAACATAAACGCGCAAACTTCGGAGATATCAGAAATTTTGTGCACATAATTCGACGCCGCTGTAATCCTATGACTTGTACCACACATAGGGCAAGGGTTGGACCACAGGGGCCGTCAACTGTTCGAACATTAGTGGATTTTCGTGAGGTTTTCATCGCGTTGTTCCCGATTGTTGGTTTGTTCCTGTCTATTGTATACGTTAATGTGGCTTTAAAATGCTGTTAATGCATACAAAATGTACAATACAATGAATAGTTAAATACAATAGATGCACTTGTTCCAAACATTACTTCACCTTTTATCGAAATCGTTTTGTAATGGAATTTAATTTTACAATTTACACACTATTGTTACCAATAATTTCGGCTTAAAATCAGATATAACTGAAGGTATTGTACAGATATATTGATGCACTTGCAGATGTGATGTTTTAGCAAAAAAATAATATTTAAATAAACCGTGTCATATTAAATTGTTGACTAGATATTTTCGCGCCTTAGCACGCGCAAAAGGAAATCACGCGGAAACTGTACATTATCCCGCGATAAAGCCTATGTCCATCCCTGAGGCTTATTCTTATCCAGTAGTTTCGGAGCCTATAATTCAATTAAAAAAAAAACACATCTTTCCTCTTTATAATCTATTGTATAGATTCATCAGTAAACAAAGTATTGCTTATTTTTTCCACTCCTCAAGTGGCTTGTTAGTCGACGGTTGCTGAACCCTGGCTGTTTACGTGCATACTGAACAAATGACGTCATACTGTATCTACATAATCGTCATCCAACATCATCATCAGCCTGGTAGGCCTCCACCAATTTAGCGCAAACCATCCCGATGCAGCCCCACATCCTATAATTATAACATGAAATAACATAATATTGTATATTACAATATATCGATTCATTTCATGAGGCCATTATAAAAAAGTACTTCTACAAAACTGCGAAGAGTGTTGAGTCCGGTTTAATAAAAACTGTAACCTCAAGTTTACCTATTTTCTATTTTTTAAACTTACATTTAAATATAAAATATTTAAAACATACACAATAAAAGACAACGCGCGACATAGACATCTAGTGTGGTCGTGCTAAGCGTGATGCTAGCTGCTAGCTGCTAGATATAAAAGACTGATTTGATAGACCCTTTTAAAGCAGTTTACTTAGACCTTTTCTTCCGTTATTGGATGATTGATGCAGTACTCTCCAAACGAAGTAACTACTCTTGAAATTATGTAGTGCCTGGGACAGGCGGTTTCAACGGTAGTATGGTCGCTCAAGCACATACGGCATTCTCACAACACAGTCAGCCTAGTCCAGTGGAATGACTGGTCAATACGTCTGGGGCCAACCATGTGCGGGTTTCCTTACGGTGTTTTCCTTCGCCGTTAGAGCGTCCGTATTATGTACTTGATATCTGAAAAAGTCTCATCGGTACACGCCACAACCTGGGAATCGAACCTGCACTCTATCGAGTGCGAATCAAACAGTCTACCCACAGAGCTGTAAGAAGTTTAACGAGTAAAATAAATAAGATTTTTAACGAAACAAACCCACGCACTATATCACACGTAACAGTTGTAAGTAAATATTATATTATAGGATTACTTTAAAGCCATATCAAATATAGAAGTCTACACACCTTTAGTTTAAACATTTGTTTTAAAACTGT
This sequence comes from Phengaris alcon alcon, assembly GCA_037179445.1. Taxonomy (NCBI): domain Eukaryota; kingdom Metazoa; phylum Arthropoda; class Insecta; order Lepidoptera; family Lycaenidae; genus Phengaris; species Phengaris alcon. Next base: position 1,931,012 of record JAYRCH010000155.1, on the reverse strand, counting down.
TTGTTTTGGAATTATACTCAAATATATTGAACACAGAAAATACAGCTTTAAAATTACATTTATTTAAACAATTCCTTTTAGCTAGGTAAATTTTAATTAAATAAATTTGAAGTGTATGTTTGCAATTTTTAAATTAACGGCTTTTCACTTAATGCATATGAAAGTATATAATATTACTTACAATATAATAATAAAAATATGTCCTTCCCAAAGTTGATTATATTTCTGTACCAATTTTCATAGAAATCCTATTAGTGGTTTGGGCGTAACACGCAGACAGTGTCTTTCTCATTCGTAATAGTACAGTAGGATTACAAACGGTTAAACTGATTATTAAAAACTTGGCACTATCGTGTTGAGGAGAAGAAATCATTGCGTCATGCGAAGGAAGTCGAGTGGAACAGTTTTTGCCAACTGTTGCCAAGGTTATAAGGAATTTGGAGTACGATTACCTCTTCAAAGACTTTTAACGTGTAGATACGCCTTTATTGTCCTCGCCGACAATTTTGAAGACATAAGGGTCAATTAAAACGAAAGGATGCGCGACATGGCGCTGCATTTTCAAGATAGCTATTTAAAATTTTACTTTATTCATTACACAAGAAAATACACATTTCATTGTAAGTCAAATGTAAAGTGCAGTGCACTGTATGACTGATAATAAAGATAAGAATAAAGTTCAATTTCGAATAGCTATCTTAAAAAATATTTAAAAAGTGCCATGTCGTCGCGTATCGTCGTGGTGTGAACTGACCCTTAAAAGCGCTAGAGATCACTGGCGCGTAGTGTTTATACGGATCCAGTGCCAATGGCACGGGCTCCACTGGCGGAACCAGTGATGCTGGCGCCAGCTATTGTATCGATGTAAATCAGCCATAGCCCATAATGCTAACGGCGTGCCGCGTATCTGCAGAAACTAACAAAAAATTGACACAAAAAATTTGCTAGCGAGACAAACTACACATCGCGAGACATCTACACATAAAATATCGTGGGTGTTTATTCGGTAATTGTAATAGCGACGCATGATGATGTAAGTTGTGACCACTTCATCGGGTAACCCGTAAGGTGTTGTCAGGTGTAATAGCGACGCATGATGATGTAAGTTGTGACCACTTCATCGGGTAACCCGTAAGGTGTTGTCAGGTGTAATAGCGACGCATGATGATGTAAGTTGTGACCACTTCATCGGGTAACCCGTAAGGTGTTGTCAGGTGTAATAGCGACGCATGATGATGTAAGTTGTGACCACTTCATCGGGTAACCCGTAAGGTGTTGTCAGGTGTAATAGCCACGCATGATGATGTAAGTTGTGACCACTTCATCGGGTAACCCGTAAGGTGTTGTCAGGTGTAATAGCGACGCATGATGATGTAAGTTGTGACCACTTCATCGGGTAACCCGTAAGGTGTTGTCAGGTGTATGAAATAATATTCGCAGGAACATAATTGGTAATATATCCGGTGCGTTTAAGTTTATTATTTACTCTGAAATTGTGCATATTATGATAGTACCTACCAATATACAAAAACTTTTTTATTACTAACTTAGCCGAAAATCTTTAAACTTTTTTGGAATACCTTATAGTTTCATTCTGTCCGTCTGTCTGTCTGTAAAGTGTAAAGTCTGTAAAGTCTGTAAAGTAAGGTGTTGTCAGGTGTAATAGCGACGCATGATGATGTAAGTTGTGACCACTTCATCGGGTAACCCGTAAGGTGTTGTCAGGTGTAATAGCGACGCATGATGATGTAAGTTGTGACCACTTCATCGGGTAACCCGTAAGGTGTTGTCAGGTGTAATAGCGACGCATGATGATGTAAGTTGTGACCACTCCATCGGGTAACCCGTAAGGTGTTGTCAGGTGTAATAGCGACGCATGATGATGTAAGTTGTGACCACTTCATCGGGTAACCCGTAAGGTGTTGTCAGGTGTAATAGCGACGCATGATGATGTAAGTTGTGACCACTTCATCGGGTAACCCGTAAGGTGTTGTCAGGTGTATGAAATAAGATTCGCAGGAACATAATTGCTAATATATCCGGTGCGTTTAAGTTTATTATTTACTCTGAAATTGTGCATATTATGATAGTACCTACCAATATACAAAAACTTTTTTATTACTAACTTAGCCGAAAATCTTTAAACTTTTTTGGAATACCTTATAGTTTCATTCTGTCCGTCTGTCTGTCTGTCCGCACTTGTAGCTTCCGTAATTATGATGGAGGAAATTTGGTATAGTTAAAGAATGTGTAGAAATCGCGGTTCTGGCATCATAAAATATAATAATTTTTACATTACATTTTACATTTTGTGGGTGGGTGGGTGGCTCTCCGTACTTGTGAAGTGGGGATGAAAAATATATTTTCATTCTACCGCATCGTGTAGAGTATCCTTGAATAGGTATTTTACAATAAAGGCAAAGCTTGATATGAATTTAAGACACAATAAAAAAAAAACATTAACAATAAACATTTAAAATTCATGATTAAATATTTGATACATGAATTTCTTTACAAACTCGAGCATTTTCGGGTTATCGGCCTCCATAGTGTTTTATAAGTTGGTCCCCCCCTTGTTACCATTGATTAAGAACTATTTTTCAACGAACTGTTTTGGATAGAATATTTCTTATTTAAAATTATTTCTTCGGATCGCCATGCTAAGCCCACAGGACAGCACTCATCACCGCTAGGCCCTTCTGATAAAACTGTTTTGTTGTCGTCTCTCTTCGCTTACCTGAGTTTTACGAGAGCATCTACTGAATGTATTCGCAACTAGCTTTTGCCCGCGGCTCCGCCCGCGTACATACAGTATCTCGCGGGAACACTGTACTTTATCGGGATAAAAAGTAGCCTAATTTCAAATCGAAATCCGTTCGGTAGTTTTTGTTTGAAAGAGTAACAAACATCCATCCATTCATCCATCCTCACAAACTTTCACATGTTTTATAATAGTAAGTAGTATAATAGAATTCATGATCATCACCGACTCTCGACGGACTAACACTCCCTTTTCCCTCTTTTCGTTCATTTTCTCGTTTCTCGGATAGGCTAGATTCTATTGCACCACCCTTGCCAGCTGCAAGTTTAATGAAAACGAAAATAGTTTGGCTGTTTATTAGTTGTCGACATTAAACTATATTTCAATCTATTTTAATTGCAGTAGTTCATTCAAAGATACATTTATCGTACGTATTATCGTACGTATTAATACATTTGTTGTAGAAATAATACAGAAATAAATGAAATTGGCCTGATTGAAAACTAAATAGTTACCTAAACTATTAGGCAGTAATCTAAATATAATATATTTTTATGAGATCTATCCTACTACTGTTATAAATATCAAAGTTTGTGAGGATGGATGGATGTTTGTTACTCTTTCACGCAAAAACTACTGAACGTATTTTGATGGAATTTGGTAAGGTATTGAGTTTTGGATTAGCACATAGATTAATTATTATATTAATTATTAATCCCTAAAAAGTAGGCACAGTGTTCCCGTTGGATATTGTATTTACGCGGGCGAAGCCGCGGGCAAAGGCTAGTTTGAATATAAATTTTCATGAAAGTATACAACATCTAATAATTATTTCGCACAAATTGTAAAATCTATTCTCAAATAATTGAGAACAGTGACTAGTACTATTACTATACTAGTACTATTACTATACTAGTACTATTACTATACTAGTACTATTACTATACTAGTACTATTACTATACTGGTACTATTACGTTACGTTTGTAAGTATTATACACATTACATACAAACTTCATCCATAAATCTACTTACTCTATATCGACTAAATTTAACTCGATGCTCCATAACATTGTTCTGGTTCTTACAGTTCGATCGTAGATAGATAGTTCGGTTATGTCCGACGCCTCCGTGGTCCAGTGGTTTAGAGTTTGGCTCTCGACTCCGGAGGTTGTGGGTTCATTCCCCACAACAACAACAAATAATGTTGTTTTCAAGTCAGGTTAGGACGCAGGCTGATCATCTATAGTATCGATCATCCGTCTCACTGGTTTACGAGAGTAAAGGAAGAGAGAGAGAGAGAGCCCTTGTGTATTGCGCACACACTTGGGCAAAATAACATAACTCCTGCGTAGCTGGTCTGGTTTCAATGAAACCTGCCACCGTCACTGAAAGAGGTTTGGGGAGCTTTTATTATTAGATAGTTTTTTTTTTTAAGATTAAATGATTTTCCAAGGAATTGGTAATACAAAGATGTACTACCAATTCCTTGGAAATGCGGACACAATTTCTGCCTCTAGGGCGTGGAAATATTACAACAATCAAGATCATGCCAATTGAAAAAAAAAGGATAATATCTATTATCATATTACCTAACATTTCTATATCTTCCAACAATAACAAGCTAGGTTCGTTCGTGGATAGATATGTAGTCTGTAGATACTAGATAGGTAGTTGGAACTTGGATAGTTAGGTAAATGGGTAGTCGGGTATATTGTGAGTACATACAGCTGAAGTTGTTAAATTGATTCGCACAACGCATATCTATTGGAACCAATTGTAAAGATTCGAGTGAGCTCACACGAACGGTGGTATGTGAGAGCGAGAAATTCACCTACAGAATTTAATGAAAATATCAAGCTCACTTCAATAAATAAAGTGAGTTGTCAAAGATGAGCGCTACTCAAATGAGCACTTATGTACTTTTCAAGAGAAAAAAATCGATTGGATTGTTTTAAAGTAAAACTGAGGTCTTATGTTGCTACGATTTGTCAGACACACGATCGATAAAACTGCACACAAATCGTATTACACAGTTCAATCGTTACGATAAAACGTTAAGTGTGTAGCGGGCTAAAGTAGATCGTAAATCTCTAAACTAATCATTTGTAATTTCAACCAACCTTGTTTTCATTTTATGTCCTAAACGCTTCATAATTGTTTCATTACACACAAAAAAACATATAACATTATTTTGAAACAACCCTAAAAACCTACAAAAAAAAGAAAAAAAATTTAAAATACTTCTTAAAAACCGCCGAAAACACTATTCGCCATGTTGGTTGACAGATTATCTGTGCTGTGACATCATACTTGTCTGTGATATAATCCGTAGTAGTAAAATGGCGGTGTTACGTTCCGTTTGACGCTTTAACTTAAATAACTTTTTAAGATGTCATGAACTATTTATTTACAGAAAGGTTCCGTTTCACTACTACATATGGGTTTAGTGTGTTTGTGTCGTCACATCCTTGCCGGAAGTAACTTCGAGGTGTTTTCATCAGTGGAAATTAAAAAACAAAAATACATATTTTTAAATCAACTTTATTTATCAATATTAAGTTTTTAAATAATGATATCCCTACAAAATGTTTTCCTAAATTAAGTACTAAAGGGAATACTCCTTCAATGTATTAAATTAAATATGAGTCAAGTAGCATATTGTATGCAAACTAAAGCCTTGATAGTTTCGATTTATGTATTGTCAAACTAACTGATAAGATTCAGATGAGAGTTGAGACTCGTTAAATTCCAATTAGGTAAATAGCAATATGATCGGTGTAGTTGTTTGAAAATGAATCTGGAATTTAACAATCCTAGTGAACTTGTCATAATTCTTATTAATGTTATTAGTTTGGACATTCGTGAAACCAGTGGCGTGCACAGGATTATGACACTGGGTATGCGGCGAAGTACTAGGTCACAAAAACTTTTTCGTTTATAGATTTTTAGCATAGCTACAGCCAAGCGACGGATCTCTAAGTCGAAACCATGCCAACAGAGCAAGTCTTAGATGTACTACTTTTCATGTACATCTTCTAAGGCAACGCAGACAAAACAGCGATCGATCGTTGTGGCGGAAGAAATTCTAATAAGTAAAATAATAAGCATATTTTAAAATATTATAACTACTCACTCAGTGGCGTGCACAGGATTATGACACTGGGTATGCGGCGAAGTACTCGGTCACAAAAACTTTTTCGTTTATAGATTTTTAGCATAGCTACAGCCAAGCGACGGATCTCTTAAGTCAAAACCATGCCAACAGAGCAAGTCTTAGATGTACTACTATTCATGTACATCTTCTACGGCAACGCAGACAAAACAGAAGAAATTCTAATAAGTAAAATAATAAGCATATTTTAAAATATTATAACTACTCACCAGTCAGTCAGCTTCAATTTTCACATATTCAAGGTTCCGGTTACTTGAGATTACTATATCCCGATGTAAATTACTAAATAATATGCAAGGAAAACAATATAATTTAATCGTGTGTACACAACCACACATACGTTTCATAACTTTTAACCTGAAATTTTCGAGTTACATTATTTTTTTGCTGGTTTAATTGTTGTAACTCGGGAACACACCTACCTTTAGACAGAATTTGAATCTTTTCACTGAATGACAATTGTGAGAACTTGTTATTTTTAATTTTTAATAAACACACATTTTCAACACAAACCTCACAGACAAATAACATTTAAAAAAAATCAACAAACGCACTAGTAAAAGCAAATCACTACAATTATTATAGAAACTCAGTAAGAAACTGTTAAATGTACACACTTTCAAATATTAAAATGAAAATCTTTTAAGAAAACTATAAATAAACTGGAGCGATTAAATTGTAAACAATGCTTATCACATGAATAAAAAAAAAAAAACCTTACGAAACAAAAATGCATAATGTGCATACGTGATTTATTAGATTATTTTTATTAGATACGTGATTACTATTCTTTTTACTCGGATTATAGGCAAGGAATAATTTCCGACAAACCAGTTTGGCGGTTTTCGGAAGCGATCGGAGCCGAGGCCCGAGAGCCATCGCCTGCCGCGGGACTTGCCGGTATATAATCATGTCGATATTCATGGGTGTGTGCGTTTGCGAAGTATGAAAATTACACATACATGCGATGATTTGTCCTGCAGCACGCACCGGCATGAGATGAGTTGCTGTTTATAACATATTAGGCGTTTTTAAGTTAAGTATTATATTTTTTTAATTTATTTATTTACTATTAATTAATTATTAAAGTCATCTAAAACGTACGAACGTTTTATTAAAATATCTGTGAATGACAAGTAAAGCACTGCATTTCAGCCTATATGGAGCGCACGCCACTGCGTGAAACACAATAAGCCTATCTATAAATTGAAGTGGAATTTAACAATCCTAGTAAACTTGTCGTAATTCTTATTAATGTTATTAGTTTGGACATTTGCGAAACGAAATAAGTTCATCTATAAACTTAATTTAAGATAAGTTACGTCTTGGGTACATTTATTTACTGAAATTAAATTAGTTCTTAGCTCTCGTCGCATACTCTCGTTCAATATAACAGCCATAACCGTGCGAGTGGGATATTGCCATAGGTGCCACAGATATTGAGCGAATGGACGAATGAGTTGTAATTCATTAGTCCGGCCGAATGTTTAGTTCACTCTTTGATGAACTACAATTAAGTTTCTAGACTGTAAATAAATCTGTTTATAATAGAAATCTCTGTGGAAATATGTTCCTAGCTTGGATTTAAAAATCAAGTCCCGATTTCAGTGTTAGTACCTACGTATTATAATGGGTGGTTTTTTATTTATTGAGTGTTAGTTTTAGTGTTAGTTTAATAAATATTAATTGAAGTAATATGTATGTTAGTCTATAAGGTATTTATAATATGGGCCTATGCAGCCTGGAATAAAAGGAATTTTATTTTATTTTATTGAATTACAAAAATAGAATTAATTAAAGTACCTACCTGACTTACCTACCTACGGTGCGGTATACTATATTTTATTAATCTTGTTTAGGTACCCTGCTTTATCTAAACGGAATAAAAATCACGCACTATACAAAACTATAAGTACTACTTCCTACGTCGAAAAAATACCTTCTATATAGACGTTCTGTAAAATAGACAGCTTTCGATGTTTTAAATCCGCTGCGGGCTGGTCTCCAGCAGGTTTAAAATGGCCACATTAGGTAACGTACCCATACTACGTTAAAGTTTTACGTAGTATTGACAAGTATGATTTTTAATCATTTCGCAGGCAGAAACATATGAGAATAATTTGACTCATATTTGTTTTTATGAATACGGCGTTTATTGCATAAGACTGCATGCATGCAGTAAAGGAAGGACAAATGCAATGCAATTACTATTAAATTAAATATTATGAAGAAGAAAAGCTTATGTAAAAACATATTACTTTTTTTTTTAACAGGCAATTGGCCCACCACACTTACCCACCACTGCAACTCCTGTGTAGCCAGGATCGACAGTGGTAACCAACCGCAAAAACCCTTTGATATGATCTCAGGGGTGCCCGGGGGACATGCTAAATCTGTCTTGGAACCCGCATCGAAATTAATCAGAAGATTGTAGGAGGAGTAGGAAGTATTCCAGTTTCCCTCCCCAAGCAAAGCGGGAGACAGCAAAAATTGTGATGACAAAAAGTCAGAATTAAAGGGGAAGCACCACGGGAATAACATGTTTTTTCTTCTTTTTTTTTTATGACTACAAGACAGAATGTAATTAAATGTTTTAATTTATAATATGACAATTGAAGTGTTGCATTGTTTCCAATAGTACTTATGACAAAAACGTTTGAAAGCTCGGAAGTTCTTCGCACAGCCCACGAGATCTTCATAGTACACAACCCTAGAAACACAATGGACGCTGTTCAACATTTCGATTCTTTCGTCATACCAGAGATCACACTCCCAGAGTATGTGATGAGCATTTTGTTCATAAGGGCTACCTTCGGTCGAACGCTCGCATAGCGGAGACGAGACTAATGTAAATCCAAATAGTTTCGCTTTAAAGTTTCCGTGTCCTGTCAAAAATTGAGCGACGTAGTGGTCTATTTCTATCCATTGCTTCGAGAGTCGATCGCGTACCGAAGGGAAGAAATTATATAGGTGACGCCCTTTGATAGTGTTGTCCCACCGTTCCTGCCACTCATAAAAACATATTACTACTGTAACTCAATTTACAAAAACAACAATTGTTTTCTGTTTAATTACATTAATATCCATATTCAATCGTCTTCAATGAATACGTTCCCAGCATCAATCCACTGGGATTCATGAATGAGTAGTATCAGGAGTCTCTTCAGACTTAATCATATCCTCTTCATCGACGGCCTCGTCATCTAAACACTCCACGCTTTCTTCCATAACACACAAAACCTCATGCGGCCGCCTGGCGAGAATCCGCAGAGGTCGTATGCGAGACAAATTGTCCACTGCACCACCATGCAAATTTCACCACTGCGCGCCATATTAGAATATATTTTAAAAAAAGCGCAAAATTTCATTCGGCGAAATCGACAACCTAACAAAACTCCTGTGAATTTCGATAGTTGATGTTTCATAAGACGATTTACTAAATGAGACCATTTAATCTGCTACCAGCAGGTCTAAAATGGCCTATATATAGTAAAGAGTAGCGTCGTGTTACATTGCCTCGCTCTGAAGTCTGAGCTATCGGTTTGACTTGTCGCATGAAATGTTTTCATTATAATGTGTAGTAAAACTTTATTCAATATTTACCTAGTACAAGCTAACGGGTCCGGACTAACGTTTTGGACCTTATTAATAATTCTACTAGTTAATTGTAACTGAGAGCGTGTACAGTAACTCCAAGACTCTGCTGGACGGGAGACGGTAGACAGTAGAGAGCTCACTCAGACATTCCCGACTTATCGAGATTAAACACACAGACTGATAGTGGCGATGCCAAAAGGTATTATTACTTTACGACAGTTTTACAATAATCAAAATATTAATATATGTATTAGGGTAACGGCACCAGTAGTCAGCCTTTTAGTGGTTATCAAAAATATTATCGCTTGTATTTTTTCACTAATAAATAAATAAATAGTATTAAGTAATATAATGTGTTAAGTAAATCAGTCATGTATAGTTTCTTATAAAATCAACATTGTTTAAATTCCCCTTTCAAAAAGAAAATAAAAGCTATTAGGTATCACCCACATGTTGAAAAAGGTCGATTGATGTTAATATTTAATGCATCAAACAATGATTTCAAAACTAGGATAGCACACAGAAAAATATATTTAGTTACCTACGTTATTCTTTCACGCGAAAACTACTGAATGGATTTGGATGAAATTTGATATGGTAGTTGTTTAGGATCTGGATTTAAACCTAGGCTACTTTTGTCCCGAAAAAGTACATTACTCCCGTGGGATACTATATTTACGCGGGCGGAGGCGCGGGAAAAAGCTAGTCTAACCTAATTTTATCTTTGGTCGCCGTTGTTTTGTTCCGCCGCCTCATTGTTCCTTAGTAAAATGCCCTTTGTCCTTGGGTATGGTAGTAGTTTAGACTCTGCATTAACCTGTAAAAAGTCATTCAACAAGGGCTTTTGAATTATTATGGTAAACGCTCATCTAGCCTTTTGAAAGCTGAAACCGATACTAAATTAAATCATAATGAAATTGTAAACTCCCAAAATCCCAGTTAAACTAGTGAACTATAAAGTTGAACGCTAACTGTGTTTTTCACTGTAACATCGATCCGACGTCCCTGGGTAGTTGTAGTGATGTAACATACTTTTATCGATAGTCGATACCACAATTTTATCGATATCACAATTATAATAGATATCACCACAATATTGCTTCAAATTGGGTGGTTGTTACATGGCAGAAAAATTATGAAAATGTTTTAAATGCTTCAAGTAGTAATGTTGTTGGATTTAAAGCAACTAAAAAGTAGTGCCTATTCCTCGTCTGCTCCTCATCCTGAAAAATAAACAAGGTTTAAAAATTTAACTTCACTTCTGTAAACTTCTAAAGATTTAGCAATAGACATCTTGACGTCCTCTATGGCTCAGTCGTTAGCGAATTGACGCCAAGCCGGAGGAACACAGAAAACAAAAGTTTTCTATGTTCGTGGGTTATGGATGTGTGTTAAATATTATATTATATTGTGTACTTAGTATAAAAGCATTAAATATATTTCCGCTCTCTGGCACCTGTAACACAAGTTATTCAAGCACGTACCACGGGACCAGATTACGTGGTATGAAAGCGTCCATAGATTTGGAAAAAAAAAACCGGCAGGAGAAATTCCGTATTAAGTAGTCCCACATAATCCGGAATCTCTCCGGTCGGAAAAAACATCTCTGTTGTATTAGCGCAGAGTTCTATTTTCGCGCTGTTTTTTCCGGTCGGAGATATTCCGGATGTTGTAGTCCAGAACTTAGTTACTTAGATAGTCATTAAGTATTCAGAATACACTGGCAAAGCTTCACGTAATATAGAGAGTAGAGACACCAGTGAGTAATACCCTAGACACTTGTAGTGATGTGCTATTTATATCGATGCTCCAATCCAACCGAGTGCCACTTGATCATTGTGCATTTAATTGTGAAAATAGGTACTTGATTCGCGGATGGCAACTGTGGAAATCAGAAATAGAACGAATGGTAACAAACAAAGGAATATATGAATGAAATTTTTAATAGTACCTAAAGAAGTGCACTTAAACATTTTTGTTGGTTAGTTTCTCCTACTACTGTTATATGTATAAATAAGGTTTGGTAAAATCAATTACGGATATTTTGGGCATATGATCTACTGCTTATTATAAAGACGTTTAGACAAAAACATATTGGCATACTCAAACGTAAAAAAATAATCTCATGTATTGGTGGCTTTCCGTTCAACGCAAACTCGCCCATATAAAGGCAGATATTTTTTTTTTTCGAGTAAGACAATAATTTTTCTGCCTAAACGTCTTTATAATAAGCAGTAAATCATATGCCCAAAATATTCGTAATTGATTTTACCAAACCTTATATAAATGTGTAAGTTTGCGAGGATCCATTCATCCATTTACACTTTCAAGCAAAAATTACTGGACGGATTTCGATTAAATTCCGCATGATAGTAGTTTAAGGTCTGGATTAACATATAGGTTACTTTTTATCCCGAAAAATTAAAGTGTTCCCGCGGGGGGATGCTGTATTTACGCAGGCGGAGCTGCCTGCAAAATCTTGTGTATGATAATCAAATTTTAGCATAAAAATTGCAATGCACGTTCTAAAGTTATAACATTTTATCGATAGTTAATAAAATAACCATAAAATGATTCCACTCACTAGAAGCTAAAACTTTACGTTATTTGGCAAGGACAATAAAAACTAGTTTGCATCCCGGCTTTCTATTCCTCGATTACTGCTAGAGTAAGTACGGTGAAGCTTCTTACACAAATAGGATGTACGAACACTAACATAGATACGTGAAATCTTTTAAAGAGATGTAACATTTTGTCATAATATAATATGCTACATGTAGTTAAAGTTCAAAATGGAACATGCATTTGTTTTAAATAAGCGCAATTCTAATATTTTCCGAAAAGCAACACAAAAAATTTATAGAGAAAAGTGCTTAAGACCGCACGTAAAGACAGAAGTGAAAACTTAATTGGCAATATTGTAATTAATTTATGTGTAAATGAAGTACATAATATTAGAACCGCTGACCCGATCGAGCCCTTCACCTCAGAGCGTGACGGATCAGCCTCACTTACAGCCTACGAAAAAATGTGTAGTTTTCACTTCAAAAATGTTTACACAAACGTGAAACGATCATGGTGATGATCAGTTACAAATGCTTGAAGATATTAAAGTAATGTCGAAAAGTCCAAACACATATATTTAAAGACTGAGGAGTTCATTTTGATACTTTTAGATCCAGGGTATACCTTCACCAAAAATCTTAGCAGTATTTACTTAAATTATTAAAAAAAAAAAAAAAAGAAATCACTATGGGTGTCCCTATTAATTTTGAGGAGTTCCCTCGATTACTCGTCGATCTAATCATAACATTTGGTAACAATGGGACTAACTTAGAAGTAAACTCTTTACAATGAAAAAAAAATTGAAAATCGGACTACAAACGCCGGAGTAATCGCGTAAGGATGGAACTATATGATCCGGAATCCACCGGGCCCGGGACGATTCCGAGCGCTGAAAATAGAACTCTGCCCTAGTACAATAGAGTTGAAAATCGAACACATAAGTGTCGATTCAAATGTCAATGTCATATAATATGACAGCTCGACACTCGACACTTCCAAGTCTATTTTACTAGCTAGTTCCATTTTAAATGCTCTGAATTATCTCCGGCCATCCGGATATCGGATCATATGGTCCCAGCCTTGCGCGATTACTCCGCCGTTTGTAGACCGATTTTCAAAATTATTTTTTCATAGAGATTTCGTTTTTTTTTCGAAATAATTTAAGCAAATACTACCAGACTGCAAGGTTAATAATCAAATAATAGTAGAAAAGTCGATTAATCAATTTACTTGTGTGAACGACTTTAATAACTTAATTATAACATAACTTACCCAATTATTTACATTTAGTTATCAGCAGAAGCGGAAACTTGTTATTGTAAACCAGTATATATATTCTCTCCTAGCCGATTGCCGGCTACAGCGACTGCTTCAACTCCAGTGTTGGTTGCGTTCGTGCGCTCTGGAATGGCTGAAGTAGCCGATCTTATTAACGAAGACCCGTGCACACAGCGGGCACGTAAGCACATCATTAACATACTTGTAGCTGATTGCCGCAGGTGGTCGGGCTTTCAGCTCATCTCGTTTTAGGTCCAGCTCAGTGCACCGACGAGATTCAAAATTTTCCGTTGCCTTTTTCACAAAAGATCTCCATACCCGGCGGTCAGCAGCCTTTTTCTCCCACTGGAAAGGGTCAATGTCGCATGCGGTTCTTCATGTGACGCTTAAGCACATCTTTATATCTAAGGAGTTGTCCGCCATGCTTTCGCTTGCCCTCCTCCAATTCTGAGTAAAAGATGCGCTTAGCCACTCGACCCTCTGTCATCCTTGAGACGTGGCCGCTCCAGCGAGGTTGTCGTCGCATTAAATAGCTTTCAATTCCACCCACTTTGGCTCTCCGTAAAACTTCGGTGTTCCTTACGCGGTCGGACCAGCTGATCTTTAAGATTTTACGGAGGCATTTTAGATGGAACCGATCTAAAGTGCGGATGTGACGACAGTATACGGTCCACGTTTCTGAGGAGTAAAGAATATTAGGCAGCACAACAGCCATATATATGGAGATCTTTGTGGCCAGCTTCAGGTCATGTGAGCAGAAAACCTTGGTATCCAGCTTACAGATTGCCGCAGCAGCGGCACCGAATCTGCTGTTGATCTCAGCGTCAAGGTCACACGCCGACGTTACCGTGCTCCCCAGATACTGGAACTTGTGGACCTGCTTCAGTACGTCGTCACCAAGTTTGACTGTCAGTGTCTCTTGACCATGAATATCCAAAGACATTACTTCCGTCTTCTTGACACTGATATTTAGGCCAAACCTAGAGCAGGACTCGTGAAAGCTAGTCACAAGTTGTTGAAGGTCATCTGGGGATTCCGCAAGGAAGCACAAGTCGTCAGCATACATGATCTCAGTTATGAGGGCGTACGAGACTTTTGTGTGCGCTTTGAATCTGGCCAGGTTGAAGATATTGCCATCAGTGCGGAAGCGAATGCGAATTCCTTTTGAATCTTTTTGCATAAGTAAGACTTCACGGACAGCAACGGCGAAGTAGAGGGCAAAGAGTGTGGGTGCCAGGACGCACCCCTGCTTCACACCACAGGTAACGGGAAAGAAGCTTGACTCATCGCCAGCCACAGCGACGCAGCACTCCATGTCATCATGCAGAAGTCTCAGGAGTCGAATGAACTTCTCCGTGCATCCTAGTTTCCGTAACACCATTCACAGGGCTTCGCGAGGAACACTATCGAAGGCCTTTTCAAGGTCAATGAAGCAGATGTACAGGGTCTGATTCTGTTCTCTACTTTTCTCTTGCAGTTGACGCAATGAAAAGATAGCCTCGCAAGTTCCCCGATCAGGCCGGAAGCCAAACTGTGTTTCAGGCAATATATCTTCAGAGATATTTGTAAGGCGGTTCAGAAGTATTCTAGCGAAGAGTTTTCCAGGTACGGTTAGAAGCGAAATACCTCGGTAAGAGTTGCAGTCAGCCCGGTCACCCTTGTTTTTGTAGAGGGTCCTGATACGAGATACTTTGAAAGTAGCCGGGACGCGTTCTTCCTCCCACATATGAACAAAAAGTGACCATATCTTAGAGTGCAACTCCTCGCCGCCGTACTTTACGAACTCTCCCGACATAAAGTCAACGCCAACCGCGCGTTTATTGGGCTGTTGTTTGATGGCAAGAACTACTTCATCACGAGATAGAGGCTCGTCCAACTCTGTGACTTCCGGGAGCTGAGGCATTGAGCTTATGTGTGGTAGCTGTTCGATCTACGTTGAGCAGAGAGTTAAAATGATCTGCTCACCTCTTTAAGACATCCTCCCTGCTTTTTAGAAGGCACTCACCATTTACTGACTTGAGTGGTACCTTTGCATAGCAAGTTGTCCCAATAAGCTTCCTTACCTCACCATAAAACTCCCCTAGCTGGATTGTGTCTGCAAGCCACTGCATATGACGAGCTTTCTCATGCCACCACCAATTTTTTGTGTCCCGAGATATTCTTCTGAGCTCTGCATCACTTTTCCTAATCTCTGCGATACTTGAACCTTGCTGTTTTCCTCTATGTCCTCGTAAAAGGCGTCGGTGTTTGTGCAATGCTTCCATAAGAATGCTGTCATTCTCATCAAACCAGTCCTCGTTTTTATGGACTGCTAGCCTAAGGGTAATTTTTGCATTGTCTAGAATGTGAGATGACAGAGACGTCCAAAGAGCATCGACATCACGACCCTCCTCGTTCAATGACGATAGCCCACCAGTCAAGGCTTCGGTGTACATCTTCTTCGACTCTAAAGTTTTCAGCTTTTCTAAGTTATAACACACCGGCTTTGTTCTCTCAGAACGACGAGGGTGGTGGAGGCAGAGACAGAGTTTGGTGGTAACAAGCCGATGATCTGTCCAACAGTGCGCACCATGCATTACGCGGGTGACATGGACCTGGGAAACGTCCCTTTGCCTTACGATGGCATAGTCTATAAGATGCCAGTGCTTGGATCTTGGGTGCATCCACGTTGTCTTGTGCTTGGCAGACAGTCTAAGCATTGTGTTAGTGATCGCAAGATCGAATTGCGCACATAAGCTAAGCAGCAGCTGACCATTGCTGTTCATATTGCCGACACCGTGTCTGCCGATTACTTTAGGCCAAGCATCAAAATCTCGTCCAACTCTGGCGTTAAAATCCCCCAGTAAAAGAATTTATTCTCTGGGATTTATGCCATCGAGGCATTGCGTCAATTCCTCGTAAAATTTATTCTTAATGTCATCAGACTTGTCTAGCGTCGGGGCATAGACACTGATGACATTTAGGTAGTAGACCAGTATAATCATTAATCAATTAAACGAATGTTATCTTAGTGTCAGTACACTGCGAGACGCGACGCGGCGATTTTAATCACACTTTAATAGCGATACAAAATCGAAAAATATTTATCTCTCTATTTTTATATTTATGTGATTTCATTCTATTCGTCGACGGCCTGAGATCCCAGCCCCGCCAGACTCCTCTTATATTCTTACTGATAAAATGTATATCATATTGTAGTATCAGTGTGTACAAATGTACAATGTACGTGTGTGTGTACCCGCTAGTTTTTGCAGTGGGCCAATTTTTAGGTACAAGGCGTAACCGGTACCCGTTTTAGTACCTACTTGGAAAACTTTGTACAAAAATACCGAAACAATAAATTGTAAACATGTAAAATGTTGGTACAATTGTACGGAACTTTACGTACACAAGTCCGACTCGCACTTGGCCGCTTCTTTTTTTAAATGGTGGACGATAAATGGTTATTGTTGCAATCAACTTTTATTTTGCAAGTTTTTATTCTGATTTAACAGTTATTTAGAAACCCTTTTTAAGATGTCTATGAATATAAAAAGAATCCTTACCTATTTATGTATGTGTCTTTCGTTTCTATGAAATAAAAGTATTATCGATTTTTATGAATAACTAGTTGTCCCGGCACACGTTGTTTTGTCTTAAATATGAACAGGAATGAATAAATAACTAGACCTACAATGCAACCTACGTCCTAGTCCTACACCTAAACCTACATCTACTCCTACTTTTGTAATATTTCTCACCGTTTAAACCTTCCCTGTACTTCCACAATTATTTCAAGACCAAAATGAGTCAAATCGGTCCAGCTTTTCTCTAGTTTTAGCGAGACATTGGAATTGCAATCCATTTTTATGTCCCTCGGGAACGGGATAAAAAGTATCCTATGTCCGTCTGTCTCCTGGTTCTAAGCTATCTCTCCACCAATTTTTAGCCAAATCAGTTCAGCCATTCTTGAGTTATAAATAGTGTAACTAATACGACTTTCTTTTATATACATCCCTTTATATATATCCCGAGTACACCTCATTAAGGGAGACGTGAAACATGGATCAAACGCCTTATGCCTGTAATCATTATTACCACAATTACCTCAAAGTTATGCAGACAGTAGACAGAAGTGTATGTGTGCATGAGTCATACATGCAAAACACCTGTCACGCGTCGGGTCACTCACCTATGGTCACATACCACGCCAGTTTAGATGTGAACTCGAGACATTCTATATCCTTTTTTGGCTAGAAATAGAAGTAATTGGTAATAACTAGGTCCTAAGTAGTTAAATTAATCTAAAATAATGTCTTAACTAATATAAAAAAACTGCTAATATAATATATTATGTGAGTAAATTTGTATTAAAACTGTCACACCCGTCCAAGCAATTTGATCAAATTGACTATGGCGAAACATCTTTGTTTTAGACTGTCCCCCGCACAAATTATTTGATATTCTTTAAACTTTAAAGCTTAAAGAATATCAAACTGGGGCTGGGTATATATTGCCCAGAATCTCCCTGGCCAGAGAGATTCAGAGCGCTGAAAGCCCATTCTAGGGCGAATACAATACAGTTGAAAATGAAACACATGGCAAAACAGGGCAGCTGTTCAAAAGCTCGACGGTCGTATATTATATCTTAACTTATTTATTAATATTATAAGCACGAAAGTTTGTGTGTATGGTTGTGTGGATGTTGGTGCGGCAATGAGTGGAAGCCGCAAAGGGAGATCTCCGACCGAGCGAGGTGGTATGCTCGGTCAGGCCGAAGCCGACTTGTATGCATTTCAGATGTTGTATATATACCGCCGACCTTAGAAAACTTCGATAGCGCGATTCAGGATTGTGGTGCTAATTGGTTCGCCAAATTGGTAACTCTTTACTCTAAACTCTAACACACATAGGCTAATCTTTTTCGCAGCGGGATTTCTTTCTACGCATACGAAGTCGCGGCCAACAGTCTAGTAACATTTTCGCATAGCATTAAGAATACCAATGGCATGTATTATAGCACAAGTGACCTTTTACCGCTAGTTGGGGAATATATTCATCTTTGTTTTACAATGCTAATGTCGCCGGTTCGACTCCCTGGAACAATGTTTAGTGATTATTTCACTACGACCGCCCGCGTCATGTCAATTACAGAAACCATTTCATTTGCCGCAGCATATCCCACTTTATGTGTACAGAATATGGGTGTTTTTTGTTTATTGAAATATATTCGCACTTCGCAAACACAGAAGTAATAAATTTATGTCGCTTTTCTGAAAACAATTTTAATTCGCAAGACTTGTTGTGTGGAAGAAATTCTTGAGTAATGGTAGTTTCAGCCACAGAGTAACGTTGTTAATGATACTGGAATTTGAAACCTAAAAGTTCTGAGCTTATTAATTACTTGCAGCTTACTACAGGCTCTCAAATACTACATTCTTATTTATTAATAATAATAATATCTATGGACGCTTTCAGACCACGTCAATCCGGTCCCGTGGTAAGTTCTTGAAGAACTTGTGTTACGAGTACCAGACAACGGAAATATATTTCATACTTTTAATACTATGCTTATAATTAAGATTTTTATTATATAATACACATATTTAATACACATCCATGACCTAGGAAAACAGAAAACTTTTTGTTCCCTAGCGGGATTCGAATCCGCAACCTCTGGCTTGAGCGTAATGTGGTGGCAAGCTCCCAAGAAAGATCTCCTACCAAACGAGATGGTATGCTCGGTCAGGCCGAAGCCCACTTGTAGTCATTTGCTGTTGTATATATAGCGCCGAACTACATAAACTTCAATAGCGCGATTCAGGATTGTGGCGCTAATTGGTCTGCTACAAGCGCCAACGCCCTAACCTCTGAGCCACAGAGGTCGTTATATTTCTTGTAGGCAATTTATTCTGAATTTGCTTTCGTTGCAATTTGCTAGTAGTACTTAACTTCAATGGCATCATAATATTCAGTTAAAACGCTAGAGTTAAGCTAAGAACTCACGGAGCGATTTTTTGTTGCGCCCGCCACGATTAATATAATTATATTAATAGAATAATAGATTATATTAATAGAATGCAAATATATATGTTAAAAATTAAAGGTGTCGCTGCACCGGCGGGCGACTAGAAGAATCGTGCGGGCCGCGATCACCCGCAGCCTCGGCGATTTGCGCCCGCGCGCTCTGCGATTTAAATTAATTGCAATCGCCCGTCTTGCAATTATCGACCGCTACGTTTGCGGGCGCAACCACGGCGACTTGTAATCGCGCAATTGACGGGTCCCGTGAGTTTTGAAATAAAATCGCAGGTCCACGATCGCGGCGGGCGCGACTGAAAATCGCTCCGTGAGTTCTTAGCCTTATACATATTTAGAACTTCAGGATGTTAGCACTTAGTTGGTATAAAAAATAGGTATAACCCTATGTAAAAGCAATTACAGAAAAGGGCACATGATTAACTGCGTATGTAAAGTTTAGACAGAAAAAAAAAGTTGAATAAAAATATATCAACTAATGAATCGAATCTTCGCCACTGAGGCCATTGCCCTCACACTATCAGCTGATTAATGTCACAGCTGAATTTAAAACAATTAATATTTGTAATAACTAAATTTTTTATAAAAAACTGTAACCTAGTACGTAAATTATGTAGCCAAGTTACTAAGTTACGTAATTATTTTACCCGCGCCATTATTACGAATCTATTGACACCTCACTCATTAAATTCGGACAAGCAGTTCAGGCGCTACGGTAGAACAAACATACACATATACATACATAGATGGCCAAAATCATTACCCTTCGCCGTAGTCGGGTATAAAAGGGGTTAGAGATCAGTTGTGAGGTGAATCAGCTGACAGTGTGAGGTTAATGGCTTCAGTAGCGAAGATTTGTTTCATTACAAAATATTAATTAGTCTTATTCCAAAAAAATTCTCGCTATGCGTCTTTACATAACCAGCATTTGGCCATATTCTCTGTAGTCATATCAAGTGCAGTGGCTACAAGTCAGTACTCCCGACTCCGTATTGTATGTAAATGGCCGCAGGTCAGGGTCACGGGTTCGATTCCGGATTCCGACGTGGGTCATGGACTTGAGCTTATACGTTATTGATTGTATTATATATTATACTAACTAGTTCAACACATTAGAACTTAGTGATAATAAGATTGACACAAGTATGCTAAATCTGTTCAGACTTCAGATCGATCATCCAATGTATATTTATAATTATAGTAATAATATCCATACATACACACTTTCGCGTTTATTACATCAGTAAGGATATGAAAGTTTGTGAGTTTCGGCTCTGGATTAACGCATATACTTTTTATCGCGGCAAAATGTATGGTTCTGGCGAGGTTTCTTTTTGTGGGTACAAAGTTGCGAGAAAAATACAGTATTCCCGTGGGGCACTGTAATTACGCGGCTGGGAGGCCGCGGGCAGAAGCTAGTTTTTAAGTTATAAACGACAAAATACGTGCATATTCACTTTTGAAATTAGACATCACGTTCTCGAACACGAGACGCGTATAATTACACATATAACTAATTAAATGTTTTCTTTGTTGCAGGTAACTTGAGTCCAGATTACGCAATAGTAAATACAATTTGTAACACCACGTCAAGCTGGCACCGAGGTATAATGCCCGTCACACACGTTCAAGTAGTTTGAACTGACGTCCAACTTTTAGTTATAGGTTAGAAATCCAACACTTATTTTACATCATTTCATAAAGCTTTAATTCGTCCAAAACACAAATTTCGAGTTAACAACAAGACAACTTTTTGGAATAATTTGAACGTCTGTGGCGGTTATAACAGTTCATTAGCATCAGTTTACATCGAGACGCGACACGGCGCTTCATTATAAATAAAAAATGCAGTGTCGCCTCGTGTCCCGTCTCGTTGTGAACTGACGCTTAAGTTTACTAGACAAAGTAAATAGGCTTCACTCATGTCACAGACAATACACGATCTGACGTCAGACGCCATTTTTCCGCGGGATTCGATCCCGCACCCGGCTAAGAGCTAATTTCCGCTGTAGGATCTCTGGGCGTGATGGTCAAGTCCCCTCTGACATCATATGACTCATATTAAAAGGGTTCAAAAATCGATTTTATACTAGATGTTTTGCGTGACTTTACGTATTTCGGCAAAGAAAATGAAATTGCAGGATATGCGTGAAAATACATACAAACAGAAGCCCAATTCTCGTAACTATTATATTTGTGATCATAATCCAATGTGCTCAGTGCGAGTTTATGTCACTTAAGTTAATTACAATATGTACGGCATCGAAACAACGCCCCTAGTGGCAAACGATGGTACTAGTTCGATGCCATACAAACTGTAGTTAACTTCTTCACGGCGAGTAGCGACAAAAACTCGCACTCAGCACAGTTTCGGTCTGCACGCTGTCTCACACGCTCACAATGAATTTTCCCCAGCCTTCCGGAATCCGGAAAATTCAGAGCAAGCAAAAAAACTAGGTCAAATTCGGTTCATCCGTTTCGGGAGCTACGATGCCACGGACACACAGACAGACGGATAGACAGACACGTCAAACTTATACCACCCTTCTTTTTGCATCTGGGGTTAAAACTAGAACTCTGTGCTAATACAATAGAGCTGAAAATCGAACACACAATTATAGTGCAGGATCCGGTATAAGAAATATATACCCTCATCTGTTATGTATTATTGATAAGAAATAAATGATAGATAATATTCACATTGACACATTGCAAACCGCTCATGGCCGCTACGGTCGCTAGAGGCCATCAGCGGCCGTGAGCGGCGGCGGTTGTCCCAAGCGAAACTGTGTTTTATAGTAATGAAGATAAAGTTTAAAATGAAGTATATGACAGTTATGCTGCTCGCCGCTCCGCTGACATTTCGGTGTGAATCGGCCCTTGGGGCGCAATTGAACTAGGCAACCTATTTGCAATGTGTCAATGTGAATATTATCTATCATTTATTTCTTATCAATAATAAATAACAGATGAGGGTATATATTTCTTATTCCGGATTTTAGACCATTAGTGTCGAGTCAAATGTCAATGTCATAGACAACCTGACACTCGACACTTCCAGTTTGAACTCTATTGTATTAGCGGAGAGTTCTTTTTTCAGTGCTTTGAATTTTTCCGGACCCGCCGAATATCGGATCATATAGTCGGTGGTCCCAGCCTAAGATTATTAATTGGGCTTTAGAACATTACGCCTTTCCACAAGGCCGGCAAACCGGACTATAATCGCTAACCCTCAGTTAGCGATTATAGTCCAGTTTGCCGGCCTTTCGTTCCTTTCGTTTAGTCCATAAAATAGAAACAAAATATCAGTCTGTTAAATCTCAAAAAGCTTAATTTAGTCAAGTTTAATTTTTATCCTGTTAAGTTAACAAAGTGCTCGCCTCTATCTAGTCCAGGGGCCCGCGCTAAATTAATCCCGCCGGCTTGCGACTGACAGCAGCGAGCTCCTCGTCTATCAATGTCAAGCAGAATAAGAAGACGATGATTTTAAAGTGTCCTTAAACTAGAAACTTGATTTTTTCCCTTATTTCTACATGACGCCCTTGTTAGTGAAAGTTCCGGTTAGCTAAAATTACTTTTAACAGAAACAATTTTTTATTTTCGATGCAATTTTATAATGTCTAAGATTATTTGAATACAGAATAAAAAAACAAAAATAGTTCGCGCGCGAAAGAGTATTAAAATGTCAATATGCAGTCGGAAAAAAAACATTTGACAAACGATTTGATTAATATTCTAAAATTGAATTGCGAAGAAACTACGCATATTAGAATTTAGAAACAACATAACATGTAGTTATGCTAATCTTAGAGTTAATATCCTACCGCTATTATAAATGAGAAAGTTTGTGAGGATGGATGGCTGTTTGTTACCCTTTCACGCAAATACTTAGGCTACACTTGATTCCGAAAAAGTACAGTGTTCCTGTGGGATACTTTATTTACGCAAGTGGAGCCGCCGTCAAAAGCTAGTTAGATATGGTTATTGGTTGGAGTATGTATGTACTGTATGTTTTTTTTTTTTCCAAAATAAAAAGAAAAAGTTAAAATCTATAACCCTAATACTTAAATTATATAGCCTATGTTACCCGGCCCATTATTACAAATCTATTGACACCTCATTCATAAAAATCGAGTATAATATAAACGTAGGAGAGCAATGCTTCGGCACGAATGGGCCGGCTTGACCGGATAAAACCCCCGACCTAACATAAAATAACGCGCGTTGTATTTCGCCGAGTGAGTGAGAATACCGGAGGCCCAAGGGGTATTGGGGATTTTAAGGTGCTGGAACGCAAGCGCGATTGTCCGTGGGCGGTGGTAATCGCTTGCCATAAGCCGATCCGCCTGCTCGTTTCCCAGCCCATTTCATTTTAAAAAATCGCATACTTTCATAGACTGCCCATTACCCTTCCTCCATAAATTATTACCCTTTCTTTTGGCTGCGCCGTAGTCCGGTAAACACGACGTAATTGAACAGTCAATTAAATCTAGACTCGAATTAAATCGCAAATTCAAAAAAAAAATACCGGTTGTCTGTAAAGTCGGTTTACTGACGATAGTTGAACGTGACAACGTCAACAACAACAACAACAACAATAATAATAATAATGAGGTAAAGGCAATGCGAGGTAACGCTGGTACTTGGTTACGGTACTTGGTAACGGGTGACAGGTAACGCATGAGTCATGTTTTTTCGTGCGTGCAGCCGGCTCCATCGATTTATAAGACGTTATCACGACAAAAATAATCTACATTAGCATTGGAACATCAGTACGTATTTTCCCGCGAATTTGTTATCACATCTCAACATGTCGATATAGTCACGCTAACGAGACGGCACGTCACGTGACATCGTTATGCCGTATCAGGTAAATCGGTAAACATCGACTGTCGTCTTCGTTTGTGAGTTCGAAGGTATTGAAGGAATATACGCCCAAATCACTAGAGAAAGTTACACATTGATCAGAAAGGTTCGGGAATACTTGTTTCAAAATAAAAAGTTGCAATTAATAACCAGATATAAATGAGCAATGACTAAGCGTCAGTTCACACCGAAACGTGAACTATTTTAAAAAGCAGCGCCGCGTCGCGTGTCGCCTTGCGGTGTAAGCTGACCCTAAGGCCTGTCTAAACCTACCTCAGAACATAGAAATAATAAAGTGATCTTTATACCTAAGCCTAAGACTAACGACCGAAAATTGGAACGAACACGAAACGGACGGAACGACTACTTAAGTGACACTCAAGTCACTGCTGCCCTTGTCGTGTCGGCTAGCAGAGATTTAGAGATTAAGAGCCCTCCTATTCACAGCCTGTGAATAGGAGGGCTCTTAATTTTGATTAGCATTTCAGTATTCGGCCGTAAAAGCCTGTTTCACGATCTACTGATAAGTGTCAGATTGCTAATTTGCACGTTTTGTCTCTGTCGCTCGTTGCAAGCAGCGACAGAACTTCAGAAGAAGCTATCCGACACTTATTAGAAGACTGTGACAGGCCGTAACCTTTTTGTAGAAACCAATCGGAGCAGTAAGTTCTAGAAAAAACTTTGTTTACGAAACGTACCGGCATCCATGAAAATCGATTACACACCTCCGGCCGCTACTGCACGCAGATTGAAAATTTAATCTCGTGAGAGTACCTACACATTTTTTTATGACAATAGCGGCTAGCGCCCTGCAGGCTGCACACGTAGAGTTATTGGCTGATATACAGCTTGAACTACTAATCAGATTGTGCTGAAAAGCAGGCAATTATAATAACGTAGCTTAGACAGTAGGCATTTACTAAAAAATATAAAAGGCAGACACCGACTGCTCTACACAGCTTAAACTACTGGATAGATTGCGCTGTGCTTTAAGATTAATTTCAAGACCTAAAAAGAAATATTGGGAACTTGCATATTTAAGTTGTTTTTCCAACTAAACCTCTAAACCTGTGACAGACAAATCTCTCCTTTCAAAACAGCTCACTAAAAGCGGGGCATATTAAGACTGATAATTGAAGACGTAATGTATATCTCTCTGCCGGCGATAAATCCCGGATAAGACGGGATCCCCGGTATAATTCCCGGGACGCGGGAATCCCGAAGTTCGTGATTCATTAGACGATTACTTTGATATTTTAAGAATAGAATACTTAAAAGCAGCTATCTATATTCAAGCCTAGTAAAGTCGATCCTCTAGAAAAGAGGTAAGTAATTTATCTTTAAGTTTAAAATCAAGTCTTAAGACTTTAAAGATAAACGAAAACGACGAAAACGTTTAAATAAATTAAGGGAAAGTTTAAAATCGATCGCATATAGACGTACACATATTATAGACGAGACGAGACATAATCGTCTGAAATCAAGATGGCGTAACTTTTTCTTGTATACAGTTTTGCTGTCAAATGTCATAGCTCATCCATAGTTTTGAAATCATTGATCGGAGCTCATTTTAGGCGGCAAACAACCTCTGCTGTCACCGTTAAATGCTGTGATAAATCTTATATTGTACTGTAGGTAACTAGGTACACTGTATAATCCTACTAATAATATTATAAATGTGAAAGTTTGGGAGCATGGATGGATGGATGGATGCTTGTTAATCTTTCACGCAAAAACTG
Source organism: Phengaris alcon alcon (assembly GCA_037179445.1). NCBI lineage: Eukaryota > Metazoa > Arthropoda > Insecta > Lepidoptera > Lycaenidae > Phengaris > Phengaris alcon. The sequence goes on along the minus strand of JAYRCH010000155.1, from coordinate 1,905,014 downwards.
CTGAACGGATTTTGATTAAGTTTAATATGGTAGTAGTTTATGCTCTGGATTAAAACATAGGCTACTTTTTATCCCGGAAAAGTACGGTGATCCCGCGGGAAACTCAGTAGTATATTTTCGCGGGCGGAGCCGCGGGAAACAGCTAGTGAATATAGGAATTAATACGTGAAGCAAAAACTTTCAGAACATTTTCACGATAATTGTGCGCACGGAGGAGTACGATATTTGGCACAGTTAAATTTTATGTGGAGGAAGGTGTGCAGAAGGCTAATACTTTTTAATAATGCTAAGAATAACATTTAATAATGCTAAGAATAACATAAAATTAATAAAAATAATTACAACAGCACCACTACCGCGCGTTTGACAGCCACAATTTTGTTACACGTTGACGTGTGTCAATCTGTCACAACATTTAATTTTTTTTTATTTCTTCTACCTAAGAGGCAAAAGATCCCTTATATATTTCAAACTTAAAATTGTATGAATATATAAAAAGTCTCTACCAATTTCCTTTAAAAAGGTTTTTATGCCTTTAGTTTTTCCCGAACCTTTTCGAAGAGGCACTTAATCGGCCATTTTGTTTACCACGGTAAATTCTTTTTCGGTAATTTATCGCTGCTCAGGTGTGACCCAAAAAATTGAGTATACGTTGTTTTAGTTCGGACATTTTTCCCAATTCATGTATAAACGGATATTCCCCTATAAACGGGGATCCCGGTTCGAGAAAATTGAGTGAAATTGTACATTGTTATGTTTCGCTGACTCTGCGTCGAGTTTTCTCCTTACTTTCCTTTAAAGGGATTTGGGGATCGATTGATAATTTTTTTGTGTGCGTTTGAAAAATATTGTTATTGTATATTTGATAGTTAATAAAATCAGGTATTACTTTGCGGAAATCCATAGCATACAATTTAATTAATATTATATCTAGCAATATCCCGCGAAAAAATACCCACAACCTGCAAGCAAATGTGTGAGTGCACGTGTAAGCATGCTTTGCAACTTGCCCACACTTGTGCACGTTAACGAATATTTAATGGTTAATATTCTACCAATATTACACATTAAGAACAGAAATAACACAAATTTATCCACAACGTCTCACATGGAATTCCCCGGCAAAACTCCTGTCAAAAACTTAAGTGGTCAAAATAATAATCTAGTAATCAGTGACAACTGGCAGCTGTAAGGCTGTGGCTTGGGCTATATTATCAGGAATACGGCGGGCCCGTGAAGTTTAAAGCTCTGAAAATAGAACTCTGCGCTAATACAATAGAGTTGAAAATCGTTAGTCGAATGTCGAGCTGTCGTATCATTTGACTCGACACATGTGTGTTCGATTTTCAGCTCTACTGTATTAGCGTAGAGTTCTATTTTCAGTGCTCTGATTTCCCCGGGCCCGCCGGATTCCGGATCATATAGTCCCAACCTAAGTCGTTAGTGCATGTCAGAGTCTACTATATCGATAATCGCCCACAACTCTACCAAAATCATTTGTTACGACGCGCGTTACAGTTTTTAGGTTTCCGTAGTGCTCAAGGAACCCTTATAGCTTCCATCTGTCATTGAACAGCTAATCAGTTGTGTGAATATTCTTATAAGTAAAGGGGTAAACAGCCTATCTACTCAATTATAGTCTGTAGTCTGGTATTTCATATTTTATAGGCCAAATATCAGATTCTAATATAAAAAAGTAAAGACAGAGTTCTACGAACCACACAGTGAGGCCGGCCCAAACTACGCCTCACCGAGTAATTACACGTTGTCACGCACACACATGTAACGAATCTACGCCTTACCTTGTAAGACGAGTACTGCGTATTTACACGCGCACTACATATATAAATAACTACAATTTTTATCAAAAACTAAACCCGACTACGTAAATTATATAGCCTATTTACTCGAGCTATTATGACGAATCTATTGACGCCTCATCCATTAAAATCTAACCTGTACTTTAGGCGCTACGGTGGAACAAACATACATAGACTGCCAAAATCATTCTCTTCTTTTTGGCTTCGCTGTAGCCGGATAAAAACCGGCCTCAGTCTTTGTTTGACTAAATTTTACCATTTTGTCAATAAAGACAGCACTTTACTTTTTTATTTTAGTTGGTCTGAGGATCGAATAAACTAATTGTATTAAATTAATAATACTAATAATTCTGGTTATTACTTGGTTCTATTAGATACTTACGTTCTCTGACCTAAAGTGAGTTTTGTAGTCTGTCACATGCTTCGATAAAATCGGAACAGTGCAGTAATTAGGTTCAGCACTTTTCAGTAACATTAACTGTTTCTGAATCTAAACGCAGGCAAAAACTAATTCTTTAACACTGCATGCAGGGTTCAATTTTGTTTAAACTGGTTCCTAATGTGATAGCCTCGTAAATGCCCAGTAGCTGATTGAAAAGCATTTTTACGAGACATCAATTCCTTGTTATGTCATGTTTTATTTCTTGTGTTATTTTATTAGCTGTGTCAGCGATAATTGCAAGCGACGCGTTTTATTTAATACAACAATACATGTTATTGTAAAAAATAATGGCAGATTTTATTCTAAAGCGCGCACAAAAAGGAATCCCGCGGCAACCGTATATTTTGCTGCGATAAAAATTAGCATATTATCTGTTTATCCGGAGTCTTAAAGCTATTACAATACCAAATTTCACAAAAATCCTTTCCGTAGTTTTTGCGTGAATTAGTGACAAACATGTAGCGTGTATAATATTAGTAAGGATAAGGAAGTAAGGAAGTTAATTTTTATCGATAAATAATAATCGAGACTAGGATCCGCACGTTGTCGGACGATTAAAACACGAAACTAATTAGGAGAGTCTGCCCCGGCGCGGTGCCTCACTAGCCGGAACGTTAAATATCACGTCTAGGTGACCTAGGGATGGGACGCTAAACGCTATTATTTTAACGTATGTAAGTGTTACGGTTAGTGTTGGGACTCTTAACGTCTGCTCGTTTCCTGATTCATTACATTAATTATAAAAACCCGACTGCGTAAATTACGTAGCCTATGTTACCCGGGCTATTATTACGAATCTCTTCACATTTGACACCTCGTTTATTACAATCGGATCAGCAGTTTGTTGCATAATATAACAGTATTATAAAGTAGAACTATCAATGTCATATTGACAGATGTCACAAGCACAGCCTATCAACTAGATAGTTGTTTATTTCAGTTACCCAAAAGGCTATATATAGTGTAGACGTATCTGTGTTAAGCATCTCTCTCATATGTACCAATAAAGGAGAATATAACTATTGTTGCTGTATTATTATTATCACTATTCAAGCTTAAGAAGGATCTGTAAAAAATCAAGACGTCGTAGTTCTCAACATGCTGTCAGAAGTGCACTAAGAAAAAAGAAACGAAAATTATGAACGCACTAGAGGGTACATCGGCAACTACGGAAGCTTCGAAATAATCTGGGTGCGGTAACTTGACAGTGGCTGGAAACGGAGTGTAGATGATTGAAATTTCTACAGAAATATTCGAGATATTCTTATTGGCGTCGGGGATGGAGAAAACTGAAGACGAAAGAAAAATTGCAATCGTGCTGCATTCCATGGGAGAAAAGGAACTAAATATCTACAATTCCTTCAATTTGGACCTAAGCACTGCTACATTCCAAGAGGTCAAGGCAAAAATCGTCGAGTATTTTAAAACCCAAAAAAATTTGACCGTGGCGCGGCACAAATTCTTTACGTTGAAGCAACGTGTGAACGAATCCTTGGAAAATTTTCTAATGGAATTATAAAACGCAAGTCATGCCTGTGAGTTTGGTTCGCTACGTGATTCCCCTGTAAAGGACATTCTCATTGCTAATATGGCCACAAACTTCTCGCAATTTTGTCAAAAGCTCCTACAGGAGCAAGATCTATCCCTAGAAAGAGCCAAACTTCTGTGTAGAACACTCACGATGGCGCAGAATAGTGAAGAATCAATTAATGCAGCAGATGGAAGAGAAGAAGCCACAATATACAAGCTACACAAAAGTCGTCGGGCCAGTTCTCCCCATCTGGTATGGGGGAATAAAAGAAGAAAGTCAAGATCCATATCACGCCAAGGTCACCCAAGGTCAGCTACACCTGGATCCAAAACAACGTGTGTAAAGTGCAACACATCGCGTGGTCGCCGCAACTGTCCAGCATGGAAATAGATGCAGGTCATGTTTTAAATATGACAAAATAGTTTAAAGTAAAACAGGACTGTTGTTTCTAGGGTAGGTAGCATAAATCTCGAGGATGAATCAAGCCCAAAAAGTGCTGAGGCTAAGAGATTTACAATTGGGGCATTGTTCAACATTAAAAACATAAAGTCACAAAATACCAGTACAAATTTGAATAACAGAGACAATTCCTGGCAATATTCTCTTAAAATAAACAATAAAAATGTAGATTGCCTAATTGACACTGGAGCAGACATAAATGTGATGTCTTACCAAGTCTTTAAAGAATTGAATCTTAAGTTTGACAAACAGAGTAAAGAAATATGTAAAAAATATAATATCTTTGCATATGGTGGACATAAAATCCTGATTATGTCAGTGTCAAACATATGCTGCTTATTTGAAAACAAAACAAAACCGGAAAACATTACTTTTGTTGTAACAAAATTAAATTGTCCAACTATGATTGGTTTACCCACTTGTATAAAGCTAACTTTAATAACAAAAAACTTTTCTATAAGAAATGAAAATGTCAAAAATGTTGAGCAAAATGTATATAATATGTATCAAAAAACTTGTGACGAAATTGTGACCAGCTATGATAATGTATTTCAGGGTCTGGGCTGTCTCCCATATGAACACAGCATCGTGATAAAGAACGATGTGCATTATCTATTCCGTGCATTGATCCTCCTAGAAAGGTACCATTCGCTCTGGTTGAACCCTTAAAGAAAGAGCTTCAACTCATGGTAAAAATGGGAGTCATACGGAAGGTGAACAAACCTACTCTCCGGATGAGTAAGTTTAGTTATAGCCATGAAAAAGAATGGAGGATTGATAATTTGCTTAGATCCTAGAAATTTAAATAAAAATTTATTGAGATGTCATTATCCTATTAAAATCATAGATGAAGTTCAGGTCTAAATTGTCAAAGCCTCATATTTTTCACATTTAGATGCGTTTTCTGGATTTTATAATATAAAATTAACTAAGGAAAGTAGTGATCTATGTACATTTCAAACTCCTTTTGGCAGATATAAATTTTTGAAGTTACCTTTTGGAATAAACACGGCTACAGAAATTTTCTATTATAAAACCATGATATATATATTAGGAGACATTGAAGGTATAAATAATAATTTGGTGTGATGACATTTTAATATACGGTGAAATACGGTGTGTAGGCGCTACGGTGGAACAAACATACATACATAGACTGCGAAAAAAATTACCCTTCCAAACAAAAACATTTGGCTGTGCCGTAGTCGGGTAAAAAAGCAAACAATATAGAAATATTGCTAAGGTCTGTAGGTACGTTTACTAATAAATATTTCAGAAAGTAATTTCTAGTTAAATTTCATTATTTCAATCTGAGGGCGGTGCTTGTGTTCTTTGTGCAAAGGTGAAATATGGCCGCGAGCGAGAAAGCCGCGCGGTGGGTATTTAGCTCAAAATACACCGAAACGGCAGGTGTCGTACTCTCGATTTCAATCTTTATCTTTTTTGCCATAATACATAAACTTGAAAGAGTCGCCCGGGCTGGAGCAGCAGCACAGATTAAAGAGGAACAGTAAACAGCTGCACAGTAAGCTTTCGATTTGATTGCACTACTACAAGCTTACGTTCAATGTATGCGTATTGCGTGTGCACAAATCTTAGTAGATTTTTCCAGTTTTTTCCAAAACTGAAAAAATCCGGTCTGCTCTGGGAGTCGGCGGAGTGCTCGCGGCGCCGCATGCTGTTGTACGCCGCAATACGCTCACAGGGATCAACAGGGGTCAATAGGGGTGACGATTATTTGTAATTTCAATATATTTTTCATTTTTATGAAAAACTTTTTTAAATGTACAAATTAGTATATATTAACCCCCTTAGTAATAAAAAGATTTACACAATGGATAAACTAAACAACGTTGTTGTCTTCGCAAATTGCATCAGACAAAGACAGCAACGTTGTTTAAGTTGTCCGTTGTGTAAATCTTTTTATTAGTAAGGGGGCATGATTTTAAATGAGTAGGACGATGTTGTAAAACAAATTTTCACCAAGTATGAAACAAGAAAAATGTAAACTAAGTACCTATGTAATGTTACTCAATTTCATGTATCCATTATGTACCCTGTTGCTCTAGAAACGGAATAAAAAATCACCGAGTATAAAAGCATGGAATATATAATATTACTAGCGTAAAGAATCGTCATACCACAGATTTACACGAATGACAGCTCGCGGCTGTGTCGCGTGGCTGGGCGAATGCGGAGGCGGCCGGGGCGTGAGTTTTTTCCAGCCAGGACTTTCGTTACCCGGCTGGCCGCTAGTCGTTTCATGATTTTACATAATTGATAATATAATTTAATAATATTTATGATAGATTTGTCTGACGCGACGTTTTATTGATATAATTTGACCATGTCTCGTGAGTTTCGACAGCGTCTTGGTTTGCTGCCCATCAGGCTCCGTCGGGATGAGCATGTTCTTATATTTATATTTAATATCCTATTTGGCCCTCGCTCTCCCCCATATCTGATGGAGTGTTTTCACTATCGGAGCACTGACCAAATCCGTGCACTACGCTCTGGATATAGTAGGAAACTTCATGTGCCATTTACAAAGTCTGGTTACTTTAGTGGTTCTTTCATTGTGAAGGCTGCGCTCTTGTGGAATGACCTACCACGTGGCATTCGAGAGTCAAAGTCACTCGCTATCTTCAAATCCAAACTGCATAACTATCTTCTGAACAAAGTCGCTCGCAAAATTAACTATAAGTACCTATTTATTATTTGAACAATTGTATATTATTTTGAAAGTTATTCTTGACTTTTCGTATTACCCTGCTTATTTAGTTATTTTACCTCTCATGTGCTGCCGGGTTGCCTGGAAGAGATCGCTTATAGCGATAAGGCCGCCCTGGCCCACATTTAGATTATAAGTTTAGTTTTAGTCTACTGATTGTATTCTTTAATGTGAGCAATAAAGAGTTTATCTATCTATCTATCTATTTCGGTGTCAACCTTAGGCTTGGGGCAACATGGCCGACATTCGCCGGCGCTAGAGCTGTCATTTGTGGAGAGTGTCGCCCCTGTGGTATAAGTCAGTTTGAATTGGCTGAGTTCTGATACAAGAAACTTTAATGTCTTTCTTAAATACAGCGGTCTTTTTCATTTCATAAAGCTTTTTCAGTTTTATCTCGGCCTTAAACAGACAAAAATTCAGCGCAATATTATATTATGTAGATAAAACATAACATAACATACAAATATACAAAAAGAAACCATTTATATATTAAGGAAAGCTAAAGAACATCACCTACCATCAGGTAACCTTCCCATTATGTTTTTAATACTTAGTTAACGATAATGTGTCAATGTTTATGTGTGTCAGTATGTCTGTCACGTAGCCGCGCAACGACCAACACATTGTTTAAACATGGTTTAATTAACTGGCAGTTAAACATGCACACAATACTTTACACGTTTGAGTTATCACCATCATCCCTCTCAGCTCGGATCCCTCCTCAATGCGAGTTAGAAGTGGTACCACTACACTAGCTTATTGCGGGTTAGTTTGTGTATTCGCAGGAAAATATATCTATTCTGTAAGAATTATTCATTTTGTCATCAAAGTATGGTTACCTAATTCAGACTGCAAACTATCTTTTTATCATAACAAACATCCACAAAAACTTTCGCATATAATCGACTATAGCAAGGCCTTAATAATGTATAAAACATACTACGTAAGGCTTGGACTATATGATCCGGAATCCGGCGGGCCCGGGTAAATCCAGAGCACTGAAAATAGAACTCTGTATTAATACAATGAAGTTGAAAATCGAACACACGAATGCCAAGCCAAATGTCAATGTCAAATCTGACAGCTCGACACTCGTGTGTTCGATTTTCAACTCTATTGTTTTAGCCCCAGAGGTCTGTTTTCAGTGCTCTGAATTTAATCCGGCGTTCCGGATTCCGGATCATATATTCCCAGCCTAAACCCCCTGCAACCCTACTAACAACCCTACCCTTGGTAATATTTTTACAGAGACGCGTCAAATTCCCGAAGATAAACTATAAACTACCTTTAAAGGGTGTCCCTTATCTTCGTCCTGAGAGACCCTGAATCGAGGGTCTGATAATGTTACGTTTAAATGTTAGGTACGGAGCCCAAGGCGTTCGCTTTACATGGCTTCACAGGCCTGAGATACAAACATAATTACTAGTAGGTCCTAGTATTACTGTGCGTAATTTACAGAATATATTGTATGCTTTTCATAATCCCTACGGGGATAAATTCTCGTTGATCCTCGTATGTTGCCTAGATGTCACCCGCTACTTTTTACGCGCAAAAGGAAATCCCACGGGAACCGTACATTTTGTCGCTATAAAAAGTAGCATATGTCATTCCCCGTAGTCTAATCTATATCTATGTCAAATTTAATCAAAATCGATTCGATAGTTTCGGAGCATACAAACAATCCTTTCCTCTTTACAATATTAGTATATATCTATATACTATATAATAGAGATAATATTATATAGTCAATCAAAATAAAAGTTTAATTTATTATTATAACAAACACATAGATTTCATCGCTCAAGGATAATTAATAGCTCGTATTATCACGGACACGGCTTATGGAAGGTTCCGTACATACCCAAAGCGAATTTTTATTTCTTCAAAAGTTATTGTTCGATTTCGCTTGATAAATTTTTCCTCAAGAGTGTTCCACATGAGCCATTTCCATGCCATTACAACATACCATGGAAATATACAAGTTTCTACCTCTTGAGTCTTATAGTTCTGAAATTCCAGGGGGACCAACTTGAAAACCACTTAGGAGGCCGTTTACTCGAAAACTGTTTACTTTATAAAAATATCGTATATGAAACGTTATCTTTATATGAAAAGATCTATTCAAAGATACCCCACACGATGGGTTAGAACGTGAAAAAAAAATCATCGTCACTTCACAGTTCACATGTATGGGGACGGGGGAGCCACCCCTGAAATATAAAATTATTATTACCTATTTTTTCATAATGCCAAAAACAAAATCTATTTGCAATCTATAACGGTACCAAAAATCATCTATCTTATTATAATCATAGGTCATAACTAGCTTTTGCCCGCGTAAATACAGTATCCCACGGAAACACTGTACTTTTTCGGGATAAAAATTAGCCTATGTGTTAATCCAGAGCTCAAACTAGTACCATACCAAATTTCACTAAATTCCATTCAGTAGTTGCGTGAAAGAGTAATAAACATCCATCCATCCGTCCTCACAAATTTCACATTTATAATATTAATGAGTAGGATTAAGTTAGAAAGGCGGACAGACGGACGAACGGACTGAGCAAAACTAGTGTTCCTCATAGTTGCTACGGAACTCTAATAAGTAAGTTAGTGTTAAGCTCAACAAAGTGCACGGTGGTTTTGTGGTAATTACTAATAACTATAGTTAGTAGATTTCTTTGTCTTCTGTCAGGCCAGTGGTTTGTATGTTAATGTCCAAATGTCAGTTTGTATTCTCACAAGTATTTTTATTTTCCTTAAACATTCGCGTAAACGTTTGCTCGTTAGATCCTTAACTGTCGAGTTACGGACGTCGGACACATAAACATACACTCACAGATAACATCTGATGGGGAGTAATGGGTGCCGTGGTATTCATACTAATTGGTTGAGTATCGATAAGTAATCGACCGCCGACCGCCGTCTTTTAGAAATCGATGAAAAACATAACGTAATACCTACAGCACAGAGCAGACAATACATAATACTAGATGTTGCCCGCGGATTCGTACGCGCAAAAAAGGTAATCATGCGGGAACCGTACATTTTGCCACTATAAAAAGTCCTTAGCATAAGTCCTTTCCCATGGTCTAATCTGTGGCAAATCTCATCGAAATCGGTCCAGTCGTTTCGAAGCCTATTCAATGCAAACAAACAAACTTTTTTCTCTATAAAACATTAGTATAGATACGTACAGAGAAACAGCTTTCATCTAACGATCCAAATCGATACAAATTTGAAAATTTTGCCGTCCCCTTCAACGGTCCACAACTTTTCCACACAATCTAATAATATAAAAATAGTAGTAAAAATAATAATAAAAAAATAGTAGTGCAATGAAATCGAAAGCTAACTATGTAGCTGTTGATCTGTTCCTCCCAAGGACTCCCAAGCCCTATTGTTTTATAATCTGACTCGCAAGCTCTACATATGCTTACAAAGAAATGCAAGGAACTTAATAGTCATCAATAAAATGATTACATTTGTCGCAAATAAGCGTCAGTTCACACCGAGACGCGATGCGACGCGGCGCTGCATTTTCATTCTCTACACAAGTAGATACACGTTTCATGTGACATCAGTCATACACTGCACATGCGCTGAGCAGCGCGGTGCAACCTGACATTCGAACTCTTACAATGAAATTCGTATCGACTGCTTGTCCTCCATTACCTACCAACGGGTAGTATTGGCGTCGAATACCACTGAATTTGAATCGGCGTTTGACGTGTTGAGTCTCGTCTCCGTGTGAGCTGACCCTAAACGGAAAAAAGTATTACAGATGTCAAATCTTAATAATGTATGCTATTACGATTTACGATGCTATTTTAAAACAATCATCGTCGATAACCCCACTGAAGTAGGGGTAATACATACATCCACGGCTAATATTGCGATTTGCGGCTATCTACGGCGTTTTGCATCGGTGTGCCCCCAGTTTTACTGATATTTGAGGAAATTCAGATAACGGTGACCGGTGGCGCTCGTACGGGGTCGGGCAGATTGGCAAAAACCTCACGTCTATCTTCGTGGCCAGGGTTGCCACAGTTACAAAATATATTGATTTAGATATAAAAAATAATAGTTTAAACTATAAAGCTTAAAGTGACAAAGTAAAAGTGTGCAAAATTATTATAAATATTAGAAAGAGAATAACTTCAACAAGGTTACTGGGGGGGTTAGACAAAGTACAATAATATAGCGAGATAGCGATGACATCTGTCAATCCATACCTTTTAATATTTTCTAACTTCGATATCGTTTCGGAGTTGTATGTATATAACGTTTTCAAGGAGCTGTAGTACCATGCGGTTTTACTCCACGATACAAAAATTAAAGGCTTACAAAAATAATACTTAAAGGTGTTGACAACCCTTAGATAAAGCCACAACCCGACTCAGCCGAATTGCTGCTAATGCGACTTGACAAATATCTAGATTGCTTTTAGCACCTATTTCATTCTGTTTAAACTGAAATCTTAAGCGAACAATTTTCTTAACTTCTCGGAAACTACTTGTAGGGATTTTACAGCAAGTTTAACTAACCATTTAACTGTATTTAAATAGGGTTTAAAGCATTTTCCTAAATTTTAGTTGTCCACAAAATTACAATCAACTACACCACTGATAAATCCTGTCAATATACAACTCTATATTTATTTTGTAACCTTTCAATTAAAAATACAATAGCAATAGAATTTAAACCTTATGTTGCACACCTAGAGAACGTTTCACAAAATCCGAAACAAACAATGTTCTATCCAGGATATTATTTAAGGGATCTTGTGTATAGTGATTTGAACTTTGCACTCTGGTAATTAAATCTAAAGTCGCCTACGGGGCGGCACAAAGGACGTATGACACTACGTCAAAATCGAGTGTTCCATTTTCGAATTCGTCGTTCTAATTGGCGCGTGACTCGTCCATGTTGATCTAATCAGTGAGTGTAATTTGTGTTTTCGCCATTTTGATTTTGCGCTTTGTTTAATTCGAATTGATAGTTTTAATTAAGGAGCTTTCTCTCACAAATTGATACTTGATATTTTTATAGACTTTCCATACTTAGAATACTTCTGTAAGCTTTATACGATTTATAATATCATTTTCCGCTAACGGATATCGCACCGATAAATTACGAAGGTATGAGAGAGACAGGGATAAGTTTCAATATCTTTATAAAGATAGTGACATTGGCGCGATATCCGATATCGAACTGGATATTAAAAAAACGCATTTATATAAAATAAAAATAATTACATAAAAGATCGATGCGATAAGATGTGACAACGCTCTAAAGTTTTTCACCAATTGGGACCTTTTGGGTGTCGGTTAAAAAGGATATGATTAATGAGTCCGGTTATGTAAAAGAAATATTCATCTCAAAATCTCACTACAACTATTCAATAATTCGAAGTCACATTTTACAAATTGTTCATGCTTTTGTCGTTCACATAACAATATTCGCGAAATGTCTGGCCGTATGTTGTATAATCAGCCTCATCTGCCAGTGTAAATCGGATCGGATATCGCACAGATTATAGAGCAGGACGTTGGTAGGACGCCATTACGGGTCTCCGGTATTCATTATGCGCGGGGCTCCGGTATCAAAAGAGTTTTCTACCCAAAGACTATCAATTATAATATTGGAAACTTTTACATAAACATACATTATCCGGGAATATTTAAATTGTTTTATCACTGTTAATTTTGTTTTTGCGCTGTCTGCGCCATAACCAGTTGTAATTAAACAAGTTCAATTACTAATTAATTTAATAGAAAGTTAACACAAACGTATTACACTAGCCTTTGCGCGCGACTTCGTCCCCGTGGAGTCCCACTGCCCGGGCCCCCGTGGAGTATGTACTTGGAAAATCCTTTTTTAACTGATTTAACGTCATAATAACTATCTGCGTGTGAGAGTTCAACATGGCAAAAAATACTTGTGCTAAAAAAATAATTATGTTAAAAATTATGAAAGGGATTTCTATAAAAGTTATCCTATTTAAGACCCACTGCGGGGCTAATGCTTGCCCAATATCTATCTGCAATACAAATTCTGAAAATAGTTCAGGATTTTCTGTTCCTTTTTTTTCATTTATATTTCAATTGGAGTTACTTGACTGAAATGAATTTCCTCTTCCAGATTGCGTCCACATTCAACTCTACAAGGACTTAAAGGAGAGACAGAAGAACGGGCAGACGAAGGCGTCTCTCTCCCTCCAGCAGTACCTGGGCTTCGAGTCCGGGTTCACCTTGGACAAGGAGTCCAATACGTTGGCTATACTGTGTGAGGACGTGGTCCCAGTGCTGGCGTTTGACACCCGGGAGATACTGATACAGTGGAGGGTTAAGGTAAGAATATCTATGATTGTCATGTCAGCCAATTCGTCAAAATGGCTTACTGCACTTGGTCAATTTTGACAACTGAACTTATGACTGACTGCAAACTTGAGGCGAATAATAGTATAAATTATTTATTCCTCGTATATAGGAGTAGTTTCGATTCGTTTGCTTGTATGGTTGTTTGCATTGAATAGGTTCCGAACATGTGGACCGATTTTGATGGGCACTAATATAGAGACAACGGGAAAGGATATAGGCTACCGTTCATCGCGGGAAAATGTCCGCACATACGTCGTACGTCCTTTCCCGGTTCCATTCCATGTCTTCCGCGGTACGGAATCACTGGCAACAGCTAGTTTACTATAATATGAAAAAACATAGAAATGAAACCTATCCTACCACTTTCTACCCGATGTTCCGGGTCTTATTCCCTAACCCCTCACACTCAATATCACAAACACCCCCCAGGTGCAGCACAACCTCGGCAGCAGTCGGGAGTTCGCAGCAGTCGTCATCTCCGCGCCCTCTGCAGCGGGCATCAGGGCCGGGCCGGTGCGGCTGCATGCCTGCGGACCACGACTGGCGCTGACGGTGGCCAGGCCGCCGGAGATCGTGGCTCTGTGGGATGTGAAGTTGCTGAGGTAAGCTGTTGATTTCTCAGAGGGAGGGCTCCCTTTTGATACTCCATTAGACCTAGTAACTTCAACTTGAAATTTCGACTCCCTCTTAGGCCGGGACTATATGATCCGGAATCCGGAAGGCCGGGGAGAATTCAGAACATTGAAAATAGAACTCTACGCTAATAGAATAGAGCTAAAAATCGAACACACACAGTTCTATTTTCAGTGCTCTGAATTTTTCTCGCCGCTCTATTTTTTGTGATGTAACAAATGTGAAGTTTGCAGATTTTTACTCGTAATTATGTTACTTGCCACATTTCATAGTTCTAGGTAAACGGGAAGTAGCCTAAGTATGAATTTTGACTCCCTTGAGAGATGCATTTTTGTGGCAAAAACAGTCGTATATCATTTTTAAGTTTAGGAAAAAGCTTTGAGTGAAATTGATACTAAACAATAACACGGCTATTTATGTTGATATGATTCGTTAATGAGAAAACCTTTTACCTACAATTTAATTAACGAGAGGTCGCCCTGCGGTCGAAATTCGACCATAATTCGTGTTTCAATTTTAAAGTTTCAACTTTTTAGGTTTCTTCTGCCTCTTAGATACTCAATAAAAATATGTAAATGTTGTTTATGGATTGTGAAAGAAACATTTACACTCATTAACAATTATGTCGAACCGACTGTAATATATACAAACATAATGAAGAATAATTCAATGTATTACTAAGCGTTATTTTTTTTAATATTAGCTTACGACAGGCCTTCCTCCGCTTAAACTTTAAATGTGCCAAATTTCACACTGATCCGTATGCACAATTCTCGTAAAACCGTACTTGAAATGTTTGCTCCACGTATTAATATAATGATTTAGCAATATCTTGGGATATAGCTAGATTTATTTGACGACCTCTGTGGCTGTGGTTGCGCTAACCACTGAGCCACAGAGGAGAGGAGGAGTTGGGGCTCAAGCCGGAGGTGTTCCTCCGGAACGTGTTCCTGGGTCATGAATGTGTATTAATAGTATAATATTATACTAAAAATATTTAATATAATATGCATATTTTAAAAGTATTAAATATACTTCCCGTTATGTGATCCCCGTAACACAAGTTCTTCGGACACTTAGCACGGGGCCAGATTGACGTGATGTGAAGCGTCCATACTCTATAGATATTACTAGCTGGTGCCCGCAACTTCGTTAGCATAGAACTAACGGAAACTAAACCCAATTTTTAACTGAACCCTAAAATAAAAGTAGCCTATGTTAGACCTTATAACATCAGATATCTGCCAGTGAAAGTCCCGTGAAAATCGGTCTAGCCGTTTCAGAGACCAGCCGGGACAAACAGACAGACAGACAAAATTAAATTTATATTTTATTGTAAGTACCGAATATACTTTCATATGCATTAAGTTAAAAGCTGTTCATTTTAAGTTACAAACAGACACTTTAATTTCATTTATCTGTATAGATTATTTTATTATTATTATTGTCTTATACTCAAAACGAGACAATCTTAATCTCGGCAACAGCTGCAAGTATTTACATGAAATTTAGTATGCAGGTAGTTTTGGGGGAGTAAAATTGGTCGAGCTAGGTTTTACCACTAGGAAACCGCGCATTTTCAAGTTATATATGTTTTTTCTTGCGTCGTGCAACAATATATCAATAATTTCGACTCTAAGAATGTCAGTCCGATTGACAGTTTGGTTAATTTTGCGTTTTCGGAAATTCTGAATGTGGTCGGTTCGAACCCCGGTAAAATATTTGTGTGATTCTTTTTTTTCATCTACTAGAGCTCCGAGCTTTGCTCGGTTACGCAGGTACTATTATTTATTCGGCGTTTGCAGTATTCAAAACTTTCTACTGAAGTCAATCCGGCAAAGAAACATTATGGTAATGGCGGGCCAGCCTTCTGTCCCTAATCTTGAGTGAATATTTTATCGGCAGGCGATTTGTCAGTGTTTAATTGCAGATGATCTTGACTGTGTCTGCAGATACTGCAGACTATGGGTTTATTTGGTACTTATTTCCCTTATTGCGAAATTTACCAGCCTCCGTGGTCCAGTGGCTTAGAGCTTGGCTCCCCTTTCGGAGGTCGTGGGTTCGATTCCCGCGTTGAAACAACAAAAAATGTTGTGTCCCAGTTTGGTTAGGACAATGCACACTGATCGCCTGATTGTCTGACAAGAAAGATGATCCATCCGTCGGATGGGCATGTAAAAAGTCGGTCCTGCACCTGATCTCTCGCCAGTCGTGTCGGTCATCCGTTACACTGGGTTACGAGAGTAAAGGAAGTGAGATATTTTATATGTAGTAAAGGAAGAGAGATAGATTAATGTCCAATTGTGTACTGCGCACACACTTGGACACTATAAAATAACTCCTGCGTAGCTGGCCTGGCTTCAATGTAACGGCCACCGTCACCGAAATCGGTGTGGGAAGCTATTATTATCATTATTGCGAAAGATTATTACCATCTTTAAAACATTCCAAGCCCCTTTAAATATATTAAAATTTTAATAATCCACACAGAACTCATATAAAGTGCAAACATCGCCATCATCAAACAACTTCCCTCAGGCGACCTCCTTCAAAACTTCTGTTCAAAACTCCTCGATACTCGTTATCTTTTGTTTAGCTTATGCCGTCTCACGTGAAACGTGAATATATATCGTGTTATTACTTCTGTATGATATTGGCATTTGGAACGTAATTTAGATATCGTACTAATAAAGTTGTAATATCCTTCGTATGTTAATGATCACATATTTTGATATGTTTTGCACTTAGAGCATTAAACCAACGCTTTTTGCTGGAAATTGTGCGTCCTCAGACCAAATAAAAAAAGTAAAGTAAGTAAAGTAAGGTTTACTTCTCACCAATAAATACATAGAAACACACGACACCAAGTATTCGAAATAAAGACAGAGCTTAGTCAAAATAAATGCTGCGGTCTGAGGTCGGTTCTTATGTATGTTAAAACACACACCATGTCAGCTCGCCTTACAAGGTAAGGCGTAATTTCATGTGTGTGCGTGACACTGTCATTACACGGCGGCGGCGCGGCGGCGTAGTCTAGACCGGCCTTACTGTGTGGTTCGCAAAACTGTATTTTTATTTGGTGTGAGTGCTAGCCCCTCATAATAAAGTTTAGTTTTGCATAGTTATCTTAAAACATGCAGCGCAGCGTAGCATCGCGTATAGGCAGTGTGAACTGACCCTAACTTGGCTAAGTTTGTGTTTATAAAAACTTCTTACGCGAGTACCTGCGTAAAGGAGTTCTAGCAATAAGGCGATTGTTTGAGCAGTGTCACGCGGGCAGGCGCGCCGGCAAACACGGCATGACTTATGGAGACACAGTCAACAAGGGCGTAGGGCTAGAATGTTCTTCAAGGGTGTGAGAAGGACATACAATCCAATGAGCTTATGACTTAAGGTCAGAGGAAGATCAGAACCAGAATTTGCAGCAAAGGTGTTGGGCCAAATAAATCACTTATATCTATGGACGCTTCACACCACGTCAATCTGGCGCCGTGCTAAGTATCCAAAGAACTTGTGTTACAGGTACCAGAAAACGGGAAGTTTATTTAATACTTTTATAGTATACATATATTTTAGATTTTTACTATATTATACACATCCATGACACATGAACACAAAAAAACTTTTTGTTTCTTTGCGGGATTCGAACCCGCGGCCCCCGTCTTGAGCACCAACGCGCTGAACCATTGAGCCACAGAGGTCGTCTACTAGTAAATATAACTTGTGGTCGCCCATGGTCGAAATTCTTCCATAATTCATATTTTTTTAGTTTATCCTTTACAACTTGGATAAGTTATAAAGGAACTTACTATACTTTCCTTGCTTTGGCGTCTTGGATACGAAATAAAAATGTAATGTTGTCTATTGAATGTGAAAGACATATTGACAAACGTCGAATTTGTATCAACCGCGTAGTAGTGTGAGCTATTAATCTGGAGTGTGTGTGTGATGCTACTTTTATTAATTTAATAGATTTTTAAGCATTCTTATAAAAAATAACTGTACAGTTCACTCCTCCTCCATATAAACTTTAACTGTGCCAAATTTCATACTCCTCCATTAGCATAATTATTTTTCTTAAAAAGGTGTACACAGTTTTTGTACATTACAAAGTAATAAACTAGAAAAGTTTATTAAGCAAACACTTTGTACAGTTGTTACGTGAGAACATTTGCCTCAAATAATTTATACTTAGGGTTTAAACTCTCCGAAGATCAACTCAAGAGACATTTAAAGAAGTTGACATAATATCTTCTCTTCCAAGTGAGAAATAATTGTTACATAAATATTAATAATTAATGTTCATCCATTCATTACATACAAATGAGAAGCCCTTAAAACCATCTGTCACGCGACAAAACCACACATAGACAAAACTCTGTCATTAGTTTATAATTGCTGTCATATGTCATATGTCTATGGTTCAGATGACGAATGCCCGAAACTGTTCAAATGTTAATTTGGGCAATTAACTACAAATGATCGATCGGTTCACTCGTTCGTCGTGAATCCGAACTTGTCAGATTATGCGGGACAAAATGTAGTGGACATAAAAATCGCATTAAAAATAAATTATCATCGTGTATATTTTATAACGTGAAACCAATATCTTTGTACCCTTTTACAAAAACTTTGCTATCGGAGAAGTATGAAGTTTGACACAGTTAATGCTAATATGAATGAGGAGTGAACAGCGCTTATATTTTTTTTAATGCTTTAAATTAATAAAAACAACGTTACACACACTACCTAAGATTAATAAACCCACACTACCTCAGATTAATTAATAAACCCACATTGCCATGCGCTTGTATTATAACAGTAGACAGGTGTTCTTTGACACAATTTTGTCACACGTTGACGTTTGTTAATCTGTCTTTCACATTCAATAGACAACATTTCTATTGCGTGTCTAACGGCCGAATACTGAAACGATAGACTAATTAAGTGATGCTCGAGTCACATGCTGTCCTTGTCATCTCGGATAGCAGAGAGAGCGACAGCCTGTGAATGGGAGGGCTCATATTTTTGATTAGCGTTTTAATATTCGGCCGTAAGAGGCCTTGGGAAAAAACCCTAATAAAGTTCAAATATAAAATTAATTTTTATTTTAATTATAATCGAATTTCGACAACTAGATGGCCAGTGTAAGTTACATGTAAACACAATTTTTGCGTCACTTGGTGTCATGGCAAATACAGCAAGCGACGCGTCGCTGTGCCAAAATATGTCGACGCAGATGATTTGTGCAAACATTTATCGTGTTTTAAATCTTCCAAACATCCCGTGACAGTTCGTTATTTTAACATCAACGATTATTGCATCTTTACCGGGAAATCAAACAGTTTTCCACTGCTACGTAGCCAATTTCCTATTGTAAAAGTGATAGTTATGTTTCCTTTTACAATATTAATTGTAAATATATAATAACGGTTATACATAAAGCTGGAGTATAAAATATAGATCAAAGGTGAAGTTCGAATGCAAAACTCGTTAGGACTGTTTGTGAGCCCTAGGCAAAATAACTACAAGGTACAAGCTTATCACTTTCTTAACTATTAAATGTGTGTTAACTCCAAACCCTAATATTATAAACGCGAAAGTTTGTGAGTATGGATGTATGGACGTGTGGAAGTTTGTTACTCTTTCACGCAATAACTACTCAACAGATTTTGATGAAATTATTGGTACGGTAGTAGTCAAGGGTGTGGATTAACACAGCATCATTTTATCTGAATAACCTAACCAAGAGCATGTCAGGACATATTGTAGGTATATTACAGGACAGAACTTTGTAAAACAAGTTAGGTATGAAACCTTGCCTTTATTATAGACAGACAGAGCGAAACTATAAGGGTTCCTTGAATATTGTAATATTCAAGGAACCCTTAACCCTAAAAACGACGCGGGCCGAGCCGCGAGCAAAAGCTAGTCTTATTTGTTTTTCTACCGCTGTCTCCTCTCATTTGCCCCACAGCCCGCGGAGTAATCTCCCTGGAAATGTTATAGGCACGCTCGTCTCCTAATAATGAAATTATCTGCTATACACAGGGCACACAGATGAGTTTACTTTTCTAGCTAAAGGAAGCCGCCTCGGTCCCTCAGGATAAGAGTAGAAAATGATAGATAGAATATACTTACGTACAGAGAAACAGCTTTCATAGAACGATCCAAATTTGAAAATGGTTGGTTTCATTGAAACCAGACCAGCTACGCACGAGTTATTTATAGAGCCCAAGTGCGTACACACAAGAGCACTCTCTCTTCCTTTAGTCTCGTTACCCAGTGAGATTGACCGACACGGCGGGATCGACTGTTTACATGCCCATCCGACGCATGGATCGTCTTTCTTGTCAGACAATCAGGTGATCAGCGTGCATCGTCCTAACTCCTAACCAGACATGATAACAATAATTTTTCCATGTCCAACGTGGGGATCGAACCCACGGCCCCCGGAGTCGAGAGCCAAGCCCTTGACCACTGGACCACGGAGGTACCCTTACGTGTAGGATGGCTTGATAGTGGATTGTGCAAAATGTAGACACGAGCTTTAACATGTACACGTGACTTTGCTAAGAAACGTTGTATACAACACATCGCTTTTTCTAACAAATGGTTTTGTAGTTTGTTTTTTGCACGTCGTATTCATTTCTTTACAAAATTTGAATGTATACCTGATATAATGAAAACATATATGGATGCTTCACACCACGTCAATCTGATGCTAAGTATCCGAAGAACTTGTGTACACGTACCAGACAACAGGAAGTATACTTAATACTTTATACTTTACATATATTCAAGATTTTTATTATATTATACACATATTTTATACACACATATTTTATACACATCCATGACCCAGGAGCACAGAAAAACTTTTTTGTTCCTTCGGCGGGATTCGAACCCGCGACCCCCGGCTTGAGCACCAACGCGCTGAGCCACTGAGCCACAGAGTTTGTGACATTTAAAATAATAACATCACTAGTTATTACCTATTAGTTTCTGTTTCGCTGAAGTAAGAAGCGGGCGGATGTCCACCGCGGTCATAGGAAAGCCCGTATTGTCTAAGACAATAATGCACCATTATTGTTTGTTACATTGATTAATGTGCGCTGACAAGCCCACAGTTCGCAGGTTAAGGGTCGGTTACATTCATACGGCATGCAGGAATTTGTTTAAAATGGATGTGTAGTTTTGACAGAAAAAATCTTCGTACAAGAAAAAGTTACGCCATCTTGATTTTAGAAGATTTTGTCCGGACTGATTATACTGCGGGAAGTAAATTTCAAAATGCCAAGACGACAAATGTCAAAACTCGAATGCCCCAAACAACCCCAAAAGTAAGGGCGGTTTAACTGGAGACTCTTTGCCTCGACATGCCTCGTCTAAAATATATTATAGGTCTATGAAACAAAACAATTATTAAAGATGCCAATGATGATGATGAATTCAATCTCCATGACATTCTACAACTAATTCGACTCCGAATTGCACAAAGCTGAGGTGTGCAAGTTAGTTGTGAAGTAAATTAAAGATGCGAGCTATGGTTAGGATATGATTTATGTAGCTACTTCATTTGAAAGCTCCTCGTCCCGGGGAGCATAGCCCCTAACTCCCGGGAAGTACAGCTCCCGACTCCCAGGGAGCATAGCCCCCGACTCCCGAATGGGGAGTTCAGAGCCGAATGCAGAGTCGAAAAGCACCCACTTAGGAGACCAGGAATTTATGAACAATTCTAATATTACGAGAATTACAAAGAGCTTCTAAAACTAGATGGGTTGTTAGAAATTTACTTTCAAATATAGATTGTACACACTGTGAACAAATGCAAGTGTACGCAGCTCTTTAATAAATATAGAAATGCCTATTTTTCTACTTGATGCCTATTTTTCTACCGGCCCGACCTGTGACATGACGTGTCATGTCGGAGTCATCGCCGTGCCGATGCCGGGCCGGTAAGTGAAAAGACACGCCGTATAATATACTAGCATTAGCCCGCGGCTCCGCCTGAGTAAATACAGTATCCCACGGGAACACTGTACTGTTTCAGGATAAAATGTTGGCCCTTGTTTTAATCTAGAGCCTAAACCACTACCATACCAAATTTCATCCAAATCCGTTCATTACTTTTTGAGTGAACTAGTCACAAACGTCCATCCACCTACCCATTTATGGTAGTAGCATTCATATATTTTTGCCCCGGCTAAGGGGACGCCCAAGGAATAACTACCATTGAATGATTGATTGAACTGAAATTTTGCTCACCGAAATCAGCTCACTCTGAAAGCCCCTTGGAACAAAGATAATTCATTGAGTGTGTTACTGACGTTCTTTCCACTAATGCGTCTCGTAATTCGTGACAGTCACAAGTAGGTACATACATATATATGTATATTCGTTAATCGTTTAGTTGCTAATAAATACTTATTAATTTATTTAGGTGTATATGACATATCTTGCATACGTACTCTACGTCATTGTTCGAACGAGGTGCCTTTAACAAGTCCGGCGCCCTTCGACACGAACCGGCCAGTCCAGAGCACGGACTAACAAACAAAAACTGGCGCTCATTGCAGATGTATATTATGTAATACATTAAGATGTTTCTAGCACTCTGCAGTGATAAAAGATAGCTTAAATACCTTAGCTGTCTGATTTCTACCTTTAGGGCTTGTTTCAAAATCTTCGAATAAGTGTCGGATAGCTTATTCGGAAGTTTTGTCGCTGCTTTCTTTATACCCAGCGACAGAGACAAAACATCCAAATTAGCTATCTGACACTTATCAGTACATTGTGCAACGGAGTGCCCGTACTTGAATATTAATTATTTCCGAATTTACGGAACTAATTTGGAAGAACATAGCTGTAAAGGAAGCAATTACTGCGTTTTGAACAAAGGAATCAATATGTGTAAGGAATAATTCTAGTGCTAATTATATTTGGATGTTTCTTACACCATAGCATAGGAAAAGCAAAGAATAAAATTAAGCTAGTCATATACGTAAGCTTGAGCTGATACCGTATGAACCTGCACAATTTTGCAACATACACGCTCCGGTTTACCTGCACAGGTTAACCTATCTGTCATGTATACAGTTACGTGTATGGCCAGCATTAGAGCCCGAGGCTCTAAGCATTATTTTCAGAAACATTTTGAAATGTGGGTATTAAAAAAACTAAATATGTCGTCGATACGTGATTAAAATAATTAAAAACAAAATTGAATAAAGAACACTAACTACAACGGCCAGCACCATCCGATAGAAGGCAATGGCATCTATTGAATGTCCTTCAGCCTTCTTAAAGGGATGACAGACGTGCGAGTAAGTGCGCGTACTTATGGTTCGAGCTTACTCGCCCGTGTTTCACCGTCATAAGTATCTACGCGTAGGTACTTAAAAATCGCCGCGCAAGCCGAAGCAAAACAATGCATTGTTTTATTACACTTTTGTGATGATAGCCATACTGCATACAGTCTGTCGTCCAATCGACTTGATTAGTTCCATATGTCGATATGGACGGTCTATAAACAGTTATAGTCTAAAGACCGTCAAGCCAATCCACGCCTATACATGGCATTCATGAGTAAGTACGAACTGAATGCGTGAACACAAAAATGTTACGTCCAGAAATACCTATTCACATGAAAAGTGACCACCATTATACCAAATTAGGTAATAAAGTGCAGCTAACTGGGCCATCCCGAGCCATCTTCCCGTAAATTGTCATCAGAAATCGTTATTCAGCGGAGGAGGGCAATATTCGGCAGACGTGAGGAGAGAACCAATTTGGCGGGAAATCGTGTGTTGGTTTTGACGCGTTCGGATTTTGAATTGTGGCGAAATTGACAATTGTAGGTTTTTTATATGACCTTTACGGTCAGTTTACGCCGCCACGATACGCGGCGCTGCATTTTTAAATTTGAAATGATAATTGAACTTTATATACTACACAATACACGTTTCTTCATATGACATCAGTCATACACTGCACATGCGCTGTGCAGCACGGTGCAACATGACATTCGAACTCTTACAAAGAAACGTGTGTCATCTTGTGTAATGAATAAAATTCAATTTTGGATAGCGATTTAAAAATGCGGCGCCATGTCGCGTATCGTTTCGTTTCGGTGTGAATTGACCCTAATATCTTCCGGGTGTATATCATTCAGAACAATTTTCATAACGCTATATCATTTTAAATTACGTCCGCCATATTGGAAATTATGTCGGGCTTGGGGCTTTTTTAAATTGTTCTAATGAAAGTTCTAGTTCATTCGTAATGATATTGTTAAAACGACCCATTTAACATTTTAATAAGGGCAAAGTTTATCTGCTTCACATACCTACTACTACTATGTGGCCAGTGCGAGAGTTCACAGTACCTATAAATTGTTCTGTTTGCCCGACTCATACCTGTTATCATGTGCTAATAGAAATTCTTTCCACATATTTCACGAGGGATAAGCCCTAAAGTCACATCAGCAGTCAACTAATCCTGGATTATGGAGTTAGGCTGTGTTCACATGGAACCAACGGCTTATGAACGTTAGGCTGCTTTCACATGAGATGAACACGTCATCATTGAAAAATTGGGCTGCGTTCACATTAGTCACATACTAAGGATTTCGTTAAGACTTAGCTACTTATTAAGCAAGGAGAATCGCTTTTGCCAAAACCTTGCTTTGAATGGACCGGCGTGACTGGAGTGATACCAGAGCCTCAGAAGAACGGCGTGTAATAACGATTGCATTGCGATTCGCCGCGTAAGGGTCGGCTTACACCCTTATTTAGATAGCGATTCGAAATTTAACTCTATTCACTACATAAAAAGAAACACGTTTCATTGCAAGAATTGCTAGCCGCAGCTCACAATTTGAACTCTCGCAATGAAACGTGGTTAGATACATATTTTTATATTGTAAATAAAGTTAATTTTTGAATCGCTATCTTAAAAAGTGCGAGCCGCGTCGCGTCTCGACGTGAACTGACACTAAGGATACCGGGAGTCCAAAGCGATGTGGGAATTGAACAGACTGCCTGTCGCCTGTCGGAAACGCACCTGCAGCCTTGTATAGCGGGCTATCCAGGTCATCACAGTGATAAGATCCTTTTGCGTCGGGGGTTAAAAAGTATGGAACAGAAGACGGTACAAATATTGATGAAAATCAAACATGGAGCCACAAATATTGAATTTTGGTAGCATATTATAATTTTCCCGCCAACACACATGAATAAAACATGACCGATTGTGTTCAGAAATGAAAAATCCGTTGAAAACGTTTGATCAAGCGAGCTGCGCGGCGTATCGAGAAATTCTGTATTTTTGAAAGCTTTAATTCATTTTTTGTGTAGAACGAATTTTATTATATTGTTTAAAATTACATTTCAGTAAATTGTATTCCTTCATTTTGCTATTCTGTGGTATAAAATTGGAATATATACAATTTGATTTGAATAGCCAAAATTGCGATAGGAAATATTCAATTTAAAAAAAAACCACGATGTCTGTAATGTACTATCAGGGAATCTAATTCATAAACAGATAAAGTGCTCTCCTAATTTATTTGTATTATAATGACGGCATGCTGCCAGAAACACATTACATGTGAAATGAAATGATTTCTTTTGTTTTCAAATTAAACTTAACAACCTTTTTTCGGAAAGTCAACAGAAAAAGCTACCACCGGTTCAACCCTAACCCGCCGAGAAGAACCGGCGTAAGAAACTCGCACGGGGCCATCAATTAGCAAAAAGATGGAAAATTGTTCTTTTGGAAGAAATATACTTTACATTGTTAATTTAAATCTGTTAAATATATAATAACAAAAAGAAAAAAGTCTCAAGGACATAGAGTCAGCCTTGCAGGGGAGCATCTTATTCCCGAGGTGTGCAATCGTTAACAAAATCATTTACATCTATCTTATGCTAATTTCTAGTGTTTATACAATGATTATCACTGTTCTTCTTGAAATTGATTTAGTTTTTTCTAATGTATAATAAATTATCCAAAATATACTGAGAAGCTACGATCAGTATCATCTATTTCCTTAAACTTTTCTTTCAGAGATTCAAAAGGGGACATTTTATAAATAACACGAATAGCTCGCTTCTGCAGCACAAATATTGAATTTAGTCTGTCGTCGTTGTAACTGTCGGCAGCATTTCCCCATAAAAGTATGCCATAAGACATTCTACTACCAGGCGCGCCGTTTCTTCATCTGAAATTTCTCTAATTTTTCTGACTGCATATGCTGCAGAAGTGAGTCTATTTGCTAGGTTAGCAACATGAGGACCCCAATGTAATTTACAATCTAGCGTAATACCTAGGAATACAGTGGAGTCTACCAAGTTCTTTTTCTAATCATTGAGTAGTAAATTGGTTTGTACTCGCCTAACATTTGGCAAGCTAAACTTTTTTTTTTTTACATTTTTTACATTTTGTTTTATTTGTATTTCAAAGTAAATTATCAACACAACATGTGACAGTGGCATGTCATTTTGATGTCATAATATTATAATATCATAATATTATAATACGTACAAAATATTATGACACCGGTCAACCTGCTTGTGAACTAGATTTCCTGATAAGTACTAACTCGTTTCGACAATGACAGGGACAAGGACAAATGACTTCATATGAATAATTTCAGTTAGCAAATTATTAAATCCCTGACACACAATACATAATAGTACAAGTCCTCTGACGAAAACAGAGGGGTGTTGTAAGTTTGACTAGTCTGACTTTTGTTAGTAATCAATAGACTCAGTTTTTATATTGTAAAAATATATTATATGTTAGGTCCTTACATGTGAAATTGGCGTTTTGTCGTACTGGCCACTTTGATCTCAAATATCTCTTCTTTGGTTAGAAATTCCAATTTCAAATTTATACCGCTATTTACCTACTCATGCATTTATGTTTAAGAAAATCGTGATTCATTTGTTTTTTCATCTTTTGGTTTTTTCTTTGCGTCAATCTGTTTACAAAATTGAAAACTTGAAATATCGTATTATTTTCGTGTACGAGTTCCCCCGTGGCACCAGTGCAGCAGATGTGTATGGCGGTGGTGTCGCAAAAGAAATCACAGTGCGTTTTTGGTTCCAACGTTTTTGTTCTGGAAATTTCGACCTGCAGACCGAGCCCCGTGGACGGCCGGAGACCAAAGTTGATGATGAAGAATTAAAGGCTATTGTGGAAGCGGACCCGGAAGCGGGACAATTCCGTAGGTGTTATTATTGACATAAATGGAAATAAAACTCTTTGAATTTGAATGTATGTGTTGTCCGTCGCATGGTAGCTCCCAAACGGATGTACTTACCGATTTTTTTTATGTGTAACTTCTTTCATCTCGCTTTCTTGCAATTTGTGGGAGTGATTTCGTGAAATGGGACGGAAGTGTGTAACAGGAAGTCGTGGAAACGCACGCGCGATATTTGAATTGACGAATAAGCGCGCGGTGGTGGAGTTGGCCGTCAGATTCGAATAAAATATTTCAGTATTTAGCTTTCTTAAATTTTGACGTTGATTTCTGTCACTGGTACAATTTTTTTTTTTAATATATGGCGTCGGCTTAAAACCATTTGCCAGTGTCATGTTAAAAAGGCGGGAAATAGAATTTTCGTTTCAATTTTCAACACCGTATTCCTAAATCGTCAAGTCTAAAGTCTATTCAAAGTCCAAATAGATAGTCAGTGCAGTCCATGAGTCATGTCAGTCGATTCAGTAAAGTGGTAGAAGCTTTACTGAAAGTTCCTAGGGAGTTTTGGAGGGAAACTCAAAATAGTTTTTGGAAGTTGTACCACTTGCCCACACTTGTGCACGTTAACGAATATTTAATGGTTAATATTCTACCAATATTACACATTAAGAACCGAAATGGAGTTTTGCCTGGGAGTTCAATGTGTGACGTTGTGGATTTTGTATAATTTCATAAATTTGTGTTATTTCGGTTGGCACTGGCAAATGGTTATAAGCTGATGCCATATATGAATAAATAAAAAAAAGAACCGAAAGAAATGCAAAATCCACAACGTCACCCATTGAATTCCCCGGAAAAACTAATGGAAAAGATTCCGTATGTCATGTTTTTGTTCATCAAGGTAAAGGTTTTGACCAATAACATTTTTTTTTAACTATAACCCGACTACTTAAATTATATAGCCTATGTTATCCGGACCATTATTGCCCCGTGCGAGTTTCTTACGCCGGTTCTTCTCGGCGGGTTAGGGTTGCACCGGTGGTAGCTTTTTCTGTTGACTTTCCGAAAAATGCTTTGAAGTTTCATTTGGATATATAAAAATATTTTAATTTCATTTCAGAATCTATTGACCCCTAAGTTATTAAAATTGGGTCAGTAGTAAAGGCGCTACGGTGGAACAAACATACATACATAGACTCCCAAAATCCTTCCTTTTGGCTGCGTCGTAGTCGGTTAAAAAGTACTAGGCTACCATGACACACATGCATAATATGTATACGACTGACCCATCCTTCCACAAAGTCTGTTAGAACTGGAGTGTTTGCATGATTTGCATCACACTGAAGGTGGTTTAGGACTTTCAGGCGTGCTACGTGCTATATATGCATACAAGTAACTAAGATAAATCGAAATTAATTTCGTTTAAAGACGTTTTTGTATGACATACTAGATGTTGCCCGCGAATTCGTGCGCGTAAAAGGAAATCTCGCGGGAACCGTACTTTTTTTTTATAAAAAGTAACTTATGTCCTTCCCCGTGGACAACTCTATATCTTTCGAAGCCTATTCAATGCAAACATACAAATCTTTTCTCTTTTTATTGTTAGTATAGATCAGGGGTCTCCAAACTACGTCCCGAGCGCCACATCCGGCCCGCGGACAGATTTTGTCCGGCCCGCGGAGAGCTAGCATACTTGAAAATGCCTTTTAGAGAACATATTTTTTACAGCAAATTAAATTTAGTTTGCTGAAGTATTCTAATTTTATGTTGAATAATTATTAATATGACATCTACATTGATATGGTCATGGGCTAACTACTTAACATTGTTGTAGGCTTATTGTTATTGTTTTTGTGATAAGTTGGATAAAGAAACACAGAATTGTAATGAGTAAAGACATGTACAATATGCAGAAAATTTAACTTCAAAAAGTAACTTTAACTTTAACTTTTTAACTTAATAACTAACAAATTATTGAAATGAATCCAACTAACATTTTATACATTTTAAATAAAAACATAACTTATAACAAGCATAATGACGTATGAAATACTAATGAGATTTATGTAATTGAGATTTTCCACTGACAATAGTTTGTAGTTGTGGACTAATTTTACTTGTACCAATTATTAAAAGAGATTTAAGTTGCTCATCAGTTAATTTAGATCTGTAAACATTTTTTGTGTACTTCATTTTGGAGAAGGTCTTCTCACACAAATAAGTAGTACCAAAAACAGAAAACAGCCCACGAGCAAATTTATGCAAATTATCAAATTGTGTCAGTGGAAGGCCCTTATAAAATTCCAACAAAGATGAGTTTTGATATTTGTTCTTAATTATATCACTGCACTGTAGATCAATCATTTCCATTTGAAGTTCCGGGGCCAGGGTTTCAATGTCAGTATCAAAAGGATTCTGAAAAATCTTAATTTGATTCGCAATGGCATCAAAGTCCGAGAAACGAGTATTAAAATTTATTTTCAAAGCACTCAAAGTTTCGATTGCAAAATCGATAGAAAACTGAGTGTCAGTGGTATGGCTGAATATTTCACATGTTTTAAAATGTGACATTTACATTCACTTCGTAGTTGTGATTGAAACAGTATCAATTTCTTCCGGAATGATTTGATATTAGTGTATAAAGCAGGAAGATGCTGGTTTTCTCCTTGCAATCTCAAATTCAGTTCGTTCACATGTTTTGTCAAATCAACATAGAATGCTAACTTCCACAGCCATACGTCGTTTTGTAATTCAGTAAGAGGGCGATGCTTTTCATTAAAAAAAAATTCGATCACTGCTCGAAGTTCAAAAAAGCGCTGAAGGACTTTTCCACAACTAAGCCAACGTACGGCAGTATGATAAGGTAAGTCATTTTCTCCAATCTCTTCAATAAATTGTCGGAATTGTCGGTGATTCAGCCCAAAAGATCTGATAAAATTAACAGTTGATATGACTGGTTTCAGAACTTCAGACATATCCAAACATTTTCCGCACAAAGACTGTTGATGAATAATACAATGTAAGACTAATGGTTTTGAGCCACCGTCATTTTCTACAGCCTTTGACACGAGCGACCACTCCTTTATCTTTCCCACTCATGTTTTTGCCTCCACTAGTTGTAATACATTTCAAGTTTTTCCATCGAAGGTTCTTTTGATTAATGGCCATTTCAACTCCTTTAAAAATATCTGTACCAGTAGTTGTGCCATGAATACTATACATATCAAGAAGTTCTTCATGCACTTCATAGCTTTTATCTACTCCTCGAATATAAATCAACACCTGAGCAGTATCTGACACATCCGTTGACTCATCCAAGGCCAAAGAAAACCACTCAACATGTCCATTTTTGTCGAACAGTTGAGAGGATATATTTTTAGCGATGTTTTCTACCCTTCGAGCCACAGTGTTTGCTGACATACTGACAGTTTTTAATAAATTTACCTTTTCAGGGCACATTTCTTCGGCTACTGCAATTATGCATTCTTTGATCATTTCTCCATCGGTGAATGGTTTTCCACGTTTTGCAATTTCAAGAGCCACACGAAAGCTGGCACGAGTTGCAGCCTCTTGTTCAGTTTTGAGTTTTGTAAATATGTTATATTCCTTGAGAACGGCTATGCTTTCATTGCAAATCAAACATAGCGCCTTGTTACTGGACTCAATTACGAAATACTGAATGTTCCACTGATCTTTGAATTTTCTGCATTCACTATCAATTTTTCGCTTCTTTTCCACACTACTAAATCACACACAAAAGCAACAATTCAAATCAAAACACTGTTACAAAGATGTCTTAAACTTAAACACGCATAAACACGTTTTAAGGAGATACGCACTATTTTATTTCACAACAGTGTCATAGGAACTGACTTGTGGTTGCGCCACTAGCCTTCTTATCTATCCAATTACTGCCATCTAGAAGTGAGTGGAAGACACCAAAACTTTCTCGAACCAACGAGATTATTCTGTACGTGCTATTAGCGCCATCTGTTGGCGATAGAAGGTACTACCTATTTCCGCTTGTGTCCACCAGATGTCGTGTCACGTTTCTCCTCATGGCTCGTACTCTACGACTAATCTAGAAATTACAGATAATGACAGGAAAATTAATAATATGCAGTGTTGCCGTTTTGCGGACTTGAGTCCGATTTGCAGCCTTTTTTAAACGTTGCATACTTTTTCGGACTTATTTTTTCATCAGTGGACTATTTCACTTTTTACCACCGGCAACAATGATAATATGGTTTTGGTCCTCGGAACTTACTGGAGTAATCAGTATGGCCCTAAGGCTGGAAAGTTTCGAGACCCCTGGTATAGATTAAAGATAGGATTATGTTGATTGTCATTACTCATTCATCAACGACGAAGGCATTTTTCGGCAATATAGCAGTGTGCACACACTGCTATATTGGTAACATAATTGTATCCTTCCTCCATCATTTGCATTCCGATTATCGACTTTAGCGCACGCGAAATTGAGTCAACTTTTCCGCAAAACCATGAACGTATAGGAAAACAATCATGTTTTGCGGAAAACTTATCTCTATTTCGCGTGAGCTAGAGTTCATAATCGGAATGCAAATGGTGGGCGACTAAGTCAATTTATTGCCAGTGCGCGCATGCACCAAGGTAGCAGACCGCAGTTTTTAGTAGTATGAAAGTATAACTAGGAAATTTTTGAGTCAACGCTCTGTAAATCGTTCGCCTGTAGTATAGGTGGAATTGTTCTACCTCGTTAAATATAGCCCATGTGTGCGGTCTGCGGTTTAATCCAGCTTCTATCGTACGTCAGGCTCGTGCAGACAGTTATAAGGCATGTGGGTTAAATTTTGCCTGAGGCTTTGTGTATGAGGCGGTTTTATAATTAATATCCTAGAAATTTACTTATCTAAGTCAAAATAAATGATTTAAATTGAAATAAGAAACAACGAAAATTGTTTTGTTTTTAAGTAAGTTATTTTTATTCATTAGCCATAGCCCATATTGCTAACGGTACAGTCGTGTAAAACCCACATAATATCGTTTGTACATTATATATTATATATAAAACTATTCACAATCGCAATTATTAGGTACTTATCATCAACTTCTGGTTCATAATTCCCTAAACTGTAATAAAATTAAAACTTGTGTCAATCAAATCTTAAACTCGGATTGAAATTAAATAGCACTTAACTCGAAAGCGTGTTTAATTAATTACTTACTGTACTTTGAAGTTGATTGTCAACATGCGGGTGTATCGTCTATTATTATTATGAAGTAGTCATTAGTTATAACAGTTTAATAAGAAGTTATTAAATGTACAATTAGCGCCCTGCGCTCGTACAGTTCGGTGCGCGGCGGGATCTGTGCGGTTCGGTCTAATATGTCAAAATATGTCATAGCGCGCGGTTCGAACTGTGGAAAATGCGCTGTCACCGACATGCCAGATCGGACCGTCGGGCCGCGCATTTATATGTTCGTTTCGGCGCACGGGTTGGAACGGTGCGCTATTTCCCGCGGTCCGAACTATACATGTGCAGGGCGCTATTGTTTGTTATGATGTTGTTGTTGAAAGGTTTGGAATCTCTGCTCTCACCAACAGCTCTGTAAGGGATAGTTGTTGAGAAATTATAGAGAATGTTGGAAAAGATTTATTTGACGCGGGATTATATGCGGGGTAATTTAAATAATTTCCAATATTCCTGATATTTTTTTTGCAAGAGCCACATTTAATTCCTACCTATTTGGTGACACAGAATTCTAAATTACACACCTATGTGGGCACATTAACACCTAGCTTAAAAAACTTCCCTACGATAGTTTTTACTTTTTGATCACCATCAGTTTCTAATAAAAACCTCTTCTTCCAGAAAATTCGGCGTCGTAGACTCGCGGTTCTGCGTGGAGGGGGGCTCGCGGTGCGGGCGGGGGGCGGGGCTGTTCGTGTTCGCCGCGGACGGGGGGAGGGAGCTCACAGACCTGTTGACTGCCCACTCACACGAGGCCCAGTCGAGGCTGAGCATCGCTTCGAGGAGCGGATCCGGTAAGGCTGGTTGTTATTGGGTTCTATCATGCGAGTTTGCGAAGATTAAGACATGACCAGACTATCCAATACAGACTCAATGCTAATTGAAAACAGAAGGGCCTTTACAAATGTGATATATAGTTAGAAAATCAGAAAAAGAACTCTATGGATAAACCGGAATCAATAATCATTACTACCATCATCACTGAGGGTTTACAAAATAGCTATAAGCATGCTATATGCTTTCTATTATGATATTGCTTAATATGCATTATGTATACTTATTACTTTATGTATTTAGAAAACCAACTGTCCTTATGCCTCTGAGATTCTCAATAACTCTTTCAGTTCTAGAGAAACGGTTCTCTGACTCGAGTTCCTGCATGGAAGACTTCAACCAGTCCATGCGCTCGTCATCCCCCTGGGCGCCCAACAGCCAGACCATGCACTGCATGTCTGACCTGGACAGCAGTATGGACAGCGAAGACAGGCGGCGACCGACCTCGCTGCCAAGGTGCTCCAGCTGTATTGGCAAGATTAGCCATTTGACGAGGTAAGAATGATGGAGCATGCTCAAAATAGGTAAACAAAATTAAAATGGATTTGAGTATGTCTTTGTCTAAGTTGTGGAGAAATTGTAGTGACTAGGATATGTGTAAATAAAGATTTGCAGATGTGATATTATTAAGGTCAGATATAATGAACAATAATCAATTATGGCACACCAAATGTGCAGAATTGTCTAGGCAAACATAAATTCTATAAACATTGTTAATAAAAATTTCAGATCGTCAACTATGAACACACCAGGATCGCTCATGTCACCAGTCTGGACCATGGAGAACATTCTCGAGAAACGGTCAGACTCAGACAGAGCATCAATATACTCGAGATCCAGCGGTAGTGCCTCTGAGTATTCCGTACCCAGAGGCTGCCTTCTGGACAAGAGCTTCGACTCCAAACGTTCCAGTCCAGTAGCTTGCTGCACGCCCACCGTGCCAGTGAAGACTGGAAACACTTGTCAGTGCTGGCAACAACCCAAGCCGTGTTGTTGCCGTAAAAAATTCAACGGACCTTACGAGAATTACGACGTGCCAAAGATGCCAATGCCGTTAATACAAGTGAGTCTTTCGTACTATACTTCATATTATTGTTACATTATTTCTAAAAGTAGATACAAAGAAAATCAATATAATCAAAGTAAATAACGTGACAAATAAGACACGTTTATTTCGATAGGTATGGAGTTGCATACATTATTTTTTGAAGTGAAACTAGGTACGGCGCGTTGAGAGTTAAATTTCAAGATCGCGTCACAACACGAGCGACATGATTTTGGATTTTAAATTATGAATGACTAGCTTTTGCCCCCGGCTCCGCCTGCGTAAATACAGTTTTTGCGAGAAAGAGTTACAAACATCTATCCATCCATCCTCACGAACTTTTACATTTATAATACTTTTCACTTTTTTAACGTCAATTTTAATTTTAATAAATTATAAAACAAGCCTCTTATATGTAACATCTTTATTTTCAGGAGCATCCTGGAGATGCCTCCGCAGCTAGCCTGTACGACACACCAAAGAAACTAAAATGCCTCATAGGAAGACCTTGTGGTTGCGCCGAACCCACACCCGACGACAACCAGACGCAGGAGAACAACAACACGTGTGATACTAGCGATAACAATAATTTCGACCCACAATCCAACTACGTCAACGTTACCCCAACCAAACCAATAGACCTTAGTAACTACACCAACATAGACAGAGCTACGTTAGAAGAATTCGAGAGCTCCCTAAAAATCCTTCGGAGCGCTGGATTCAGTCAAGAAGAATTGGACGCGTTAGAAGACATACCAGAACACGACGATGATATGTCCACAGCCACCATAAATACTGTCCATCCGTCAACAGAATGCTGTACAGATCATCTCAACTATATGCACATGGAACCACTAGAAAACAGCTACTCGAGTAACAGTAAAAACTATTCTGATAACATCAGTAGGATCAGCCACGTCTCAGATCCTACCCAACACTCGGACACAGATAATACTATCAGCACTAGAAGATCTAGCTCGGCTGATTTCACCAAAAGACACGATGATGACTTCAGCTACAACCCCCGTGTATGTATGACTCCAACTGTCATAAGACGGACATCAAAAACAGAATGCATAAACGAAGGTATTCCTGTAACAGGTAAAGCAAAATTCAAGGTACCAGAACCAAAGGCTGAGAATATATTAGTCGCGAGGTTTAAGGATGTGGTAAAGATAAGAAGGTCATCCAGTGTACCCAGTAAGACTGACAAAAACAGAGACTCGTCCAGTTCGAATGATTCAGGAGTGTCCACTGGATCCTTGAAGCATCATAAAGGAGACTTTAACGAGTTCGAAATGCCAATGATGAACGCGAAGTCCTACAAAAAGCATCTAAAGAACAAAACAATGAGAAACTCCCTGACACCAGTGCATGGCCCGTTCGTGAAATCGACCTCATCGGATCCGATGAAAAACCTGACATTCCAATTCGAAGAGGTCGCAACGATGACCAAATCCAACTCTTGCGACGTTGACACTTTGACGAGAAGAAAAAAGACTAATAATGGTAAGCGTCTTTGTTTTTGAACGATCTTACAAACTAATAAATAATAAATATATAAATAATAAATACATACAACTAATCTGTTTTTAAGGATTTTGTCGCTGGCGGACGCCGAAACTATGCTGTAAAGTAGCCAATAGCCAACACGTTGGAATAAGCCAAAATGAAAATAAACCGCGATAAAATCCCTAAAAGTAGTATAATTTGCTGTAATATTTGTATAAACATGAGAAATCAATACTATATTTAAAAGATTTGTAGGAGCCTAAATAGGCTCAAAATTAATGGCAAAGAGTAGAGCTCATGCTCCATTGGTCTACACCTGTTTTATATTATAGACGAGGCATGCCGAGGCAAAAAGTGTCTACGCTTAAACTGTCCTACTTTTGGGGTTCTTCAAAATCTTAAATTATGGTTAGCTTGCCGCAGTTTAATCAGTGGCGTAACCTTTTCTTGTATGAAGATTTTTCTGTCAAATGTACGTCATAGCCCATACATATAGTGCATGATCTGGTATAAGAAATATATCCTCATCCGTTATTTATTAGTAGTAAGAAATAAATGATAGATAATTTTGACATTGATATATTGTAAATAGGTTGCCCAGTTAAATTGTGCCCTCAGGGCTGATTCACCATAATCTAAGCTACGCTTGTGACCATGATACACAATATTAAAACACGTAAGCTGTGGGAATGGGTAACAAGCATAGTTTTTTTAATTGGCTTTTCGAAAAGTACACAATAAGTCTTTGCAATGGCATATCTACGATCAACCGTTGACGAAATACAGTCATCACAAAAGTGAGATCATAAAAATAAAATAAACCAAGGTTTTGTTTTCTGAACGCTAAACAAGGAAAAAAAATGAACCGGTTCGGAACCCTAATCTTTTTAACAAAAAATGTCACAAATACTAAGGATTTAACAGTAATTTTCGTTTTTCAATCATAGCAAAAAAATGTTTTCCTTTTTAGTCCTGTAATTTTTATATTTAGCAACTGATTACTTTACTTTTTGTATTTTTCGGTCCATAATTATGTGTCCTTTCGGAAAATATTATAAGAAATTATGCTGATTTAAAAAATATGGATGTTTCCATATTGTATTCGTTATTCTATCTGAATCTCATTTACCTCGAATCATCTTCTCAATAGTAGGAGGGGTGGTGATGAAATGGAAGCCTAGTAACCATGCCTTGCTTTTTTGATTTATGTATACAAGTAACGTTTAAAACTCCTACTTTAAGGCTCTAAAACTTGTAGGGCTTGTGTGATTTATAGTACAAAGTTGTGTTTTACATTCCAGGTGACTGCGAGTCGGTCCGACAGAGCAGTTCCGCGTCCGACACGTCGGACTACATGGAGTCGCTGTCGGTGTCGTCGTTCAGCTCGGACGACCGCCACGCCGCGCGCCCGCGGTCCGGCCGCGAGTACGCCGGGCGCGCCGCGCTCGCGTCCGTCTGCGATACTTAGACCGATATTCATAGGATTATTCGTCTCCGATTCTTAGTCGGACTTGTAGGACCGACAAATGGAGCGATTCAGACGATAAAGAAACTTTTAAGTATCGATCTGTGATCTTTAGACAGCTTGTGCCGATTTAACAGACTTACTGAAAATGTTTTTTTTTTATTATTTTCAAATGAAACTCAACAAGGAAAGTCAACAGAAAAGACTACCACCGGCGCGGCGTAGGAAACTCGCACGGGGCCATCTTGTAGCAAATAGATGGGAAACTGTTCTTTTAAAAGAAATATATTAGATATATTTTTACATTATAAACTTAATCTATGTTAGATATAACAAAAGTACACAAGTATATAGAGGGGAGATAATCTTATTCCTAAAATGTGTAAATCGTTTACAAAATAATTTACTTTATAATAAGCTTTACTGCACTCGTACGGCTGCTTTTCCACTTACCGGCTCGGCTCCGGCACGGCCCCGGCTCGATCCCGGCACGGCTCCGACACATCACCGGCACGGTCCCGGCACGGCTCCGACACAGCTCCGGCACGGTCACTCTCACGTGACACAATGTCGCCGGCAGCGACGGCAGTCAAAGCTGCTTATGCCGGGGCTGTGCCGGTAAATGGAAAACAGCGTATGTGCGATTAGATCAGGGTTTCTCAATCTTATTTTAATGGCGCCACTCTGGGTTTATAAATAATACCATCACCTTGTGACATTTTTAGTGCAAAAAATGACGAAGCGCCTATTAATATTTTTGATAAAAGAAATACATGTTTTGGTTGGTTTGACCCCCTCCTCCCTGATATCTCTTTACGCCCCCTCTGGTGTGGAACTCCTGGATGAGATGATCATTTAGGTACATTTTTCTAACCGCTAGTCGTATTTCATCTCGAAAGATTGATAAAAAGTGATTGATAAATAACTGACGCAACTTTTATTTATCGGATCTATTTTTGTATTGGCGCTAATATTTACAATCAAATTCTGCGGTAAAACAAGAGTTATGTTAATTTAATATGTGCTTATATCATGTTATAGGAAGCACTGTAGGATATTGTTGTTTTTGACGTAAAAAATACTTGGCTTTTGAAATAAAAGCACTGTAGCCGGTCTTCAGTTTATGTTTAAAAGTTTGTTTTTCAAGAAACTGTTAAAGAGTTATAAGAGTGTGTGTTTTTATCGTTTAAAGTCTATTTACACTTGACTAAATAAAGATCGCTGAATTTTAGATTCTTAGACTAAGTACTTATGTTGAAAATTGAAATGTTAGTTTTGTGTGGTCATAAATCAGCCTAACCTTTATATACCGTTTAATTACAAACGGTGATTTTGATACCTAAAGTGGTGGGGATGACATTCCGTGTGTTGTCATAATCAACAATGACCAGAAAATGGCGGCGCTTCTCGCTTTTTTAATTTATAATAATCATACTTAACTATTGCCGGTTTTTTTGGGTAGTCAAGTGTTACAAGACCTATGAATATAATTAAAATAGTTTTAATGTAAAACCGATTACGTCCAAAATTATTTAATCTTCGCCATCTAAATCATTTGTTCCTATGTATAATGTATATAGAGTGTATAGACCGACGCAAGGCGACCGAGAGTAGCGTGCCAAACAGATAATGGCATAATCAAGTGAAACAATTATAAATTGTTTTTGTGCGGGTCAGTGTCAGTTATATAAGTTTTCCATGAATTCTATTTCAAAATATATGTGTCTCTGTCACCCGCCATTTGCATTCCGATAATGAACTTTAGCGCACGCGAAATAGAGTTAAGTTTTCCGCAAAACATGATTGTTTTCCTATACGGTCATGGTTTTGCGGAAAAGTTGACTCAATTTCGAGTGCGCTAAAGTCGATAATCGGAATGCAAACGGTGGAGGAAGGAAACAATTTTGTTACCAGTGCGCATTCTAAATTTATAATGACACTATGGTTGCGTTCTATGGGATATTTTTTTTGGCGCATGCGCAGTAAGACGTGCGCGCGCATGTTTGATAAAGGCGCCGAAATTTTTTACATTTCAAATATTAGGCGTAGAAGTTTTGCGCACGTATACTGCGCATGCGCCAGAAAAAAATCCCAAAGAACGCAGCCATTAGTTTAAATTACTTGGTTTTTAATTTTTTTTACTAATTATTTACCTGTCAGAACTCCAAGATGTCATCATCTGTCAAAGAGTAGGTGCAAGAATGGCAATACTTAAGTTATTATGAAAGTTATAGACATTGTGCTCTGTACCTACTGTTCGTTGTACATCTGACATTATTAGCTAGGACCAACGCTATGAAGCGCCATACTCACGGTCTAGTCTCCAAATCCAAGGCCGCGGCCTTGAAGTAGACTAGTAGGCAAAAATTTTAAACCTAATATCTTTAGCTAGGACCATAAACGTATATATTATAGACAAGGCATGTCAAAATTCAAATAACAATTTAAGTCAAATTGCCCCACTTTTGGGGCCATTTTGACATTTGAGGTATGGTGAAATCAAGATGGCGTAGCTTTTTCTTATATGAAGATTTGTTCTGTCGAATGTACGTCGTAGCCCATCCTTAGTTTGGAAATCTTTGGTTAGGACTTATAAAACTGATACTTATTCACTACCGACTTAGACTTAATGTGTACTTAACTTAAGTGTGCCTTTATGTACAATCATTTAGGTGTGTTACATTTATTTGTTACCTTTTATTTTACGTGTGAGAACTTGTAACCGATTTAGAGTTTTGTATGAAAATGTGTATATAGCACTATATTATGTTCTGTATAAAATAAATTACAGGAATTGTCAATATTGTTTTATTTTATTATACTTATTACTAGCTTAGATACCTATAAGAGATATTTTTATTTAATCTATTATTATTATTATTAATCATGCACGCAGTACAATAGATAACTATATTTTGGTATATTAGTTACTATTTAGTTTATAACTTTTAACATTCATCATACACAAATATATTTTAATATTATATATATGAGCTCCGTGGCCTAGTAGGCCTAGGACCGTTTGATTCGCACTCGAGAGAGTGCAGGTTCGATTCCCAGGTTGTGGCGTGTACCAATGAGATTTTTTCAGATCTCAAGTACATTATACCGTGAGGAACCCGCACATGGTCGGCCCCAGACGTATTGACCAGTCATTCCTCTGGACTAGATTGTGTTGTGAGAATGCCGTGTGCGAATACACGCGTAAACCATACGTATGGAACAGTGAATAGAACAAAAACAGCGTTATTATGAAAATTTTACAATACTAAGAAAAGAAAGTTTTTTTGTTTTTAATAAGGTGTATTACTCCTCTTGCCCTAATAACTGATTCAAGTCGGTTTCGCATCGACCTGATCAGTGTTTTTAAAAGATCTTCGGGAGTATTGTCCCATTCTTGTGACAATGCAACTCTGAGCTCCGCAACCGCAACTGAATAGGCATATTCGTTAGATGTATTACTACCCTGTCTCATATTGCGGATCTTACTATTAGTATGTTCTATAATTACATTCAACATGTTTTGGGTCACTAACAGATTGGAAGCAATCAAGTTCTTGCTGGGCATGTCTTGCATGAGGTTTTACTCCAGGTGTGCCAGAAAAAATATTTTCTGCTCTCGTACGGACGCGGGCATTCGAAGGATCGCGGTACCATATTTTATTATTTATTTGTCTTTGCCTTTATAAATCGATCTATGAGCAAAGTTGCTCAAAGGCTGGGACATCTCATCATCACTGTCATCACTGTCAACTGTTGGTATATTATGGATTTCTGCTTCTTCGTCGGTATCATCTGAATCACGTACGATACTCACGTGATCGGATTCGGCTCCACTTTCATCAAAAACTACATCATCCTCGTCGTTTTTAAAATCTTGTTCTAAAATTTTGCTTATCTGGCTATTAGTTAATCGTCTGGCCATATTGAACTGCAACAATATTATTTATATAAATAACTAACCACAGAAAGCCAAATAAATAATGGAAAACAAATATAATTACTTACCACTTAAAGTTACGCCGCGTGCCTGGTCGGGTCTCTCAGACCCGAGCGCACACAAAACGCGCGTTACTCGAACGCGTGCGCGTTGCGGACTGAGTTATATTTTGAGTATCGTGGCCCATACCGCATGCGTGGCATATTTTTCGGCATATAACCATGTGTAGACTGCAAAATATATTGTTAAGTATTACAATTTTACAATCAAGTACCTACAATATATTTAAGTAACTATCACTTAAAATAAAAAATAAATGACGCGCGTATATTGCTGCGAACACTCACTTGCTAGCACTTGTCTGCAACACAAGTCTGTCACTCACGAGCAAGTGTCACTCCACGTTGTCTTCACGGCTCACGCTGATGCCGAGATGGGGCAAAAAAATCGATAAAAGATGCTGAGGCATACATTCGTTCTATATTTGTAATTTTGCGATGTCATCTTCAACTTCTTTCTTGTAATTCTTGACACCAAAACATTATCTTTCAATCGATATTTCTTATTTCGTGATTAATTATACCTAGAATGAATTTAGGCCATAAAAGGCGCAATATGTTTCAGTTTTTCTTAAAACCAAATTGTAACAAGTCTGGTTCGTAACCACACGGTTGTTTTCATTTATCCAAAAAACGTAATCAAGCGGGGTTATTACGACAGGTAATTCATATCCTTACG
Source organism: Phengaris alcon alcon (assembly GCA_037179445.1). Lineage (NCBI taxonomy): Eukaryota > Metazoa > Arthropoda > Insecta > Lepidoptera > Lycaenidae > Phengaris > Phengaris alcon. The sequence continues at coordinate 1,863,040 of JAYRCH010000155.1, read as the reverse complement.
CAAGTCCATCTTCAGGAGGGGTTGGCCGAAGGTAGTTAAGAGTTGAGTTTTTGACATTTCGGACATCGCTTCTCAAAATTTGCAATGGAGTGACATGTTGTAGCATAGCTAGATTTTTTTTAACGTATCGTTATAACTAATAACGATGCGTATAGCGTCATCTATTGGCAGTTGTCGATATTAATAATAGCTAATTTGTGCTAGACAACGCCATCTATTGGCAAATGCTTCTAACTAGAGCTTCATCTCTAATATTTCTTTATTGTGGCATTTGTATTACGCATTACCGCTAATTGTCGGTTAAAAAAAAACAACAAATGTCAGTAGGGGTATAAAAGGGTTGTCGCGACAGGACAACGCCCTTTTTCCCTGCCGAATTTTGGTTGTTCAACTTCTTCTAGATACAAGTTTATAATAATTATAATATTTTAACCCCGTGTTCACGGTGAGTAATTTGAAATATCTGTGTTGTGAATGTTTGCTAAATCACGCTTGTAATTAAAACACATTATTTTTTCCTGTGAATTAGCACCATTGTAGAATTTGTTGGCAAACCTTTTGATTGGCCACGTGCTCAATTTGTAGTTTCATTTTTCCGATCTTGCATTGTTAAATATTATAAGGATGTTTGTATCAAATTAATTGTCCTTAATATCATTTTATCTTTTATCTTTTTTTTTGCTTATCCCTTATTTTGTGATGGACACACAGCCCATGGTTGGATCGTTAGGGGCTAGAACCATGGCTGCTGTGGTCCACACTCTTCACACGCTGGTATGAATGTTTCCAGGGAACTACGGTACGGGTACAAGCACCGCTATCTACATCCTATAGACGGATGACTATCTGGCCTGTGCCACGGACTGTCCGCTCCTAGGCGTTCACGTCGTGACGAGTTCCTGACCCGAACACAGGACCCGAAAGCGCCACGTGTTGTCATACCTTACCGTCGACAGATCCAGCTAAGTGCCGTGTGGTTTAAAAGCCCCACCAATCTCTAAAGACACTAGAGGCTAAACCAGATACATACGGCCTTCTGCCCACGACCTCTTAATTTGAATAAATTTGTCACGTTGGTAACACATCTTTTATTTAATATTACCCGTAACAATTGGCGCCCATAAACGTGGTTTAGTCTGGTTTGGCATCTGGTGTCTTTTCCCGGGTTTGTGTGTCCAGTATTTGGTGTTTGTCTTGTGCCTCTTTAATAACATATAACTTTAAATGCGTATTCTAAATTATTTTGCTATTAACTTATCACTTTAACTTTAACTTAACTTTATTTTAATATTAACTTACTATGAGCGTTGGATATACTTACTGTAGTAACTAGTAACTTATTGTAGTAGTGTAAAGTTTAAAAATTGTTAATAAACTTTATACCCTTTTTTTTCATCTTGTTGTATATGGTCTGTACCATATTATAGTCTCTAGAACTTGTTTTTGTAGTTAGTTAACTTATATAGCACTGATTACAAATTATATTTCTTTTGTGTATTTTTTAGAGAATACATCTGATTATTTTTGTATTTTCTCAACACAGATATACTCACCGTTAGGGTTGTGAATATTTTTTCTTGAATTTACTTGGTAATTTAACTTTTAAAATTGAATTTAACTTCTGATAAATTCATTGTCTTGTTTTGGAAAGACGTGATATCTTTTTAAACTTTAGAATTTACTTAGTTACTTAACTTCTTAATAAATTTTACTTTTGACAACTTACTTAACTTACTTAAGAATCTTTATTTTTTTTTTAATTTATTTCAATATGCCGGAGAAAATTAAATTTTTTTCTCTTCAAAAATCGGAATTGGAGTATGAAGTTTTAGTTAGAAATGAAACACCAGCTTCCACCGTTGTGGAGTTAAGAAAGCAAATAGTTAAATTAGCTGAGCTTTACCCGTCTGAGGATATTTTAGACTCTTGTCTTTCTATAAAAGATGATTTGTCGGGGATTGAGGAAACCCTAACAAAAATAAAATTACAATTAGATTCTCACTCCGATGGTAACTCATTGCTTAGAGCTGAAAATAATTTAAACCACATTGAGTATAGGATTAATAGAATTTCTACTAATAATATAGAACAATTTTCCGTACAATATAATAGTTGCTTACAAAGATTTCAAAATTATTTGGGTTTATTACATCAATTAAAGGGGTCTAGTAGTTGTTCCGTGATGCCAGCTCCTGCTGTAGCACCACCTATGCCTCCTTTAAATATTACAGTTCAATGTGAAAAAAATAATCTAGCTGATTTACAAAAATTTAAATTTGATGGCAAGTCTTGTGTCCGCGCGTTTATATCTAGAGTGAATGAGTACTGTACACAGCATAACATTAGCGATTCAAAGATTCTCTCTCACGCTTTTGATCTTTTTACTGGTGATGCCTTACATTGGTATAGAAGTATTTATCAAAATGTTAACAGTTGGTCAGAACTTCTAAATCTTTTGTATTGTGACTTTGACAAACCTAGTTTTGATTATCGGTTTATGTCGGAAATCCGTAGTAGAACTCAGGGCGAAAAAGAAACCATTACAATTTATATTGCTATAATGGAAGGTATGTTCAACCGTCTTGTTAAACCTGTCCCAGAGAGTGAGAAGTTGGAAATATTATTACACAACATTAAACCTTGCTATGCAAACATTTTAGCTTCTTCTCCTACGGTCAACTCTATTGAACAACTAAAGTCTCTTTGTAAGAACTATGAGGATGTACAATCTCGAATAACTTTATATCATGAACCGCCTAGGATAACGTCGGATACCTTGGCACCGGACCTAGCTTATACTAGTAATAGTAATAAAACAGAGAACAAACAAACTTTTAATAAAACTTTTAGTAGACCATTTCGAAATAATAATTTTTCTAATAATCCACCCAATAATAATTTTGCTTTTAAACATTCACATAATCATGTTAATAGTTTGCAATCGAATATCCCGAAATTTTGTTTACGTTGTAAGGTTAACTCGCACAGCTATTATGAGTGCACAGCTGATAAGTCGAAGATTTTTTGTTTTGGCTGTGGCAATCCTGGCGTGCGCCGGCCCGATTGTACTCGTTGTCTTAATAGACATCATTCAAAAAAACTAGTTTTGTCGGATCGTGTTATACCTAACCATACCGACCTTGATGTTCGGAAACAATGGGTTAAAACTGTAGGCACATTTTTTAAATATTACACCATTAATACGGTCCGATGTATTAACAACAATTTAGATTCTCGACCTTATGTCAACATACATATAGACGCTTTTAGCATGCGCGGTCTTTTAGACTCGGGTTCTTGCATTTCTTTGTTAGGTAATAATTCTCATTTAAACATTATTGAGCTAGGCTATCCTATCAGTAATGATGATAATAGTATTTCAACTTTCGCCGCGGGCGGTCATTGCTTAAAGTCTATAGGTTATATAAATTTACCAATTCGTTTTGAAGATCAATTTCATATTTTAAAATTATACGTAGTTCCTCAGGTTACTTCTAACCTCATTTTAGGTATTGACTTCTGGCGTATTTTTAAACTTTGTCCTAAATATTTAAATTCTATTAATTCTAGTACGGCTACCGAACAAATCACTTCTCATCAGGTGACCCAGCCGGCCATTAACGGTTATGAAAATTTGAGTCCGTCTGAGCGCTCGGTAGCTGACGATATAATAAAACAATTTCGTTCTATTTCTTTTGAAGAAAAAGGTTTAGGTTTAACTTCTCTTATCACGCATAAAATTGATACAGGCGATGCGTTACCTATCCGTCAACGTTATTATAGGATGTCGCCTGAAAAACAACGTATCTTAGTTGAACAGGTTGACGAAATGTTGGCTATGGACGTCATCGAACCGTGCCAATCTGCTTGGAGCTCTCCTGTATTAGTGGTGCCTAAGAAAAATACTGGCGAATTTAGATTTTGTTTAGATAGTCGTAAGTTAAACTCTGTCACTAAAAAAGACGCTTATAGTTTACCGTACATTTCGGAGATTTTAGACAGCTTACGCGACGCTCGTTACCTAAGTACTATTGACCTTTCTAACAGCTTTTGGCAGACTGCTATTAATGAGTCTGATCGCGATAAGACTGCTTTTTATGTTCCGGGTCGTGGAATGTTTCGTTTTAAACGCATGGCTTTCGGATTGACGAATGCACCTGCTACGCAGCAGCGTTTAGTAGATGCCTTATTTGGTAACTTCGGTCATAAAACATTTTGTTATTTAGACGATATAGTTATTATTAGTGAGGATTATAATGAACACGTAGCTACTCTTTTGAGGATTCTTCAAGTCCTCAGGGAAGCTAATTTAACTGTAAAATTTGAAAAGTGTAAATTTTTTCGGCCTCAACTTAAATATTTAGGTTATGTAATCGACGCTAACGGTCTTCGTACTGATCCTGATAAGGTCGCCGCGATCATAAATTTTCCTACGCCTACTTGTAGGAAAAGTGTAAAACGTTTTCTTGGCACTGCCACTTGGTACAGAAGGTTTGTGCCTAATTTTAGTACTCTGGCAGGGCCCCTAAATAAACTGACGTCTACACGTAAGAATGCCCCTCCTTTCGAGTGGACTCCTGAGGCGGACTCGGCGTTCAACAAACTTAAGGAGAGCTTGGTCTCCGCGCCAGTACTGCGCTGTCCCGATTACAATGAACCCTTTGAGGTTCATACGGACGCCAGTAGCTATGGTATTGGGGCCATGCTCACCCAGAAGTTCGAAGGTAAAGAACGCCCTGTCGCGTACATGAGTCGCTCCTTAACTAAACAGGAGAAAGTTTATGGGTTTACTGAGCGTGAGACGTTAGCAGTTTTAGTAGCTTTAGAACACTGGCGTTGTTACTTAGAGAACGGTAAAAAGTTTACAGTTTATACTGATCACAGTGCTCTTAAATGGTTCTTGTCTTTGTCCAACCCCACTGGTAGGCTAGCTCGCTGGTGTGTCAGACTTTCCGAATTTAACTTTGAAATTAAACATAGGAAAGGCTGTGATAACGTTATACCGGACGCTTTGTCTCGAGCAGTTAACGTCAACGCAATTTCTGCTTGGACAAACTATACCGGCGCTGATACCTGGTATCTTAATATTTTTAACGGTTGCAATAACACGCCACCTCCTTTCCAAATTTTACAATTAAAGATAATAGATTATTTAGGCTTTCTAAAAATAAACATAACATAACTTCTGAATTTTCTTGGAAAGAGGTAGTTCCTAACGATTTTCGCGAGGAAATTATTCGTGCTAACCATGATGAGCCCACTGCTGGTCACATGGGAATTTTTAAAACTTATAGGCGGCTCGCACTTAACTACTTTTGGCCTAATATGTATCGCGATGTCGTCTCTTACATTTCAAAATGTTCTAGATGTCTTCAGTATAAATCTCAAAATCATAAAGTTTTAGGTGAAATGGGTCGCCCTAAAGACTACTCACGACCATTTCAAGTCATCTCTGTCGACATAATGGGACCATTACCTACTACTAGAAAACGTAATAATTTTATTTTAGTTGTAACTTGTTGCTTTTCAAAATTTTGCCTTATCTTTCCTATGAAACGTGCTACTTCCGATATCATAATTAAAATTTTGGAAGATAGTGTTTTCTTGGTGCATGGTGTACCACAAACTATTATAATGGATAATGGCCCTCAGTTCATTAGTAACGAAACTAATAGGGTTTTTAAAAAATATAATATACCTAAAGTTTATTTAACACCGCGTTATACCCCTCAGGTAAATACGGTCGAACGCTACAATAGGACTATTATCACTTGTATTTCGACCTACGTGGAAGAAGATCATAGGTTATGGGATGTACATATACCCGAAATACAATTCGCCATCAACAACTCGGTGAATGAGGCAACCGGTTTTACACCATCTTTCTTGGTATATGGTAGGGAACTAGTGTCTTGCGGTACTCACTAACTAGATACCGACAGTATAAAAGACCTCGTGTTTTCGCCTCGTGACGCCTACGCCGAAAATTTGGGGTGTATGTCATCTTTGTTTGACAGCGTTCAGATGCGTCTTTGGCAAGCTCATGTTAAGAGCACTGCTCAATATAATTTGAGACGAAAGCCTGCTGAGTTTAACGTTGGTGATGTCGTTTTTAAGAGAACTTATTTTCTCAGCGATAAGGAGAAACATTTTAGCAAAAAGTTAGCTCCTAAATTTGTAAAATGTAAAATTGTAGGTAAACGTTCTCCCTTAGTTTACGTTCTGCAAGACATGCAAGGCAAAGATCTTGGTGCCTGGCATTTAAAAGACCTTAAGCTATCAATTTTATCAAAGTAGTTGGTTAACTATTGTAGGAAGGCTAGTAGTTTCGCGCTTTATTCAGACGCTGTTCGTTATCTTGTTGTACAACGTTATAGCTGTGTACATTATTATCTTCGACTTGTGTTGTTTTTTTTTCTCTTTACGGGAAACAATACTCGCATGTTAGGGCGTCTCGGATCATATTATTTGGTTCGGGATGCAATAATGAAAGTGGATGTATGTATGGGATGTATGAATATAGTATGAAACGTAGTATGAAAGGTTGTCGGTTGTTTGCGCGTAGACACAAGACTAGCATTTACCTTCCATCGTCGTAGTTTTTTTTTATTTTTTTTTTCTTAAATTTTTATTTTTTTTTAACAAGCTACAATTTTTTTTTCTCTTATTTTGTAGCTGTTTCAGGATTTTTCCTGAGAACAGTCAAAATCCTTCGGTAACAGGGGGGGATATGTAGCATAGCTACATTTTTTTTAACGTATCGTTATAACTAATAACGATGCGTATAGCGTCATCTATTGGCAGTTGTCGATATTAATAATAGCTAATTTGTGCTAGACAACGCCATCTATTGGCAAATGCTTCTAACTAGAGCTTCATCTCTAATATTTCTTTATTGTGGCATTTGTATTACGCATTACCGCTAATTGTCGGTTAAAAAAAAACAACAAATGTCAGTAGGGGTATAAAAGGGTTGTCGCGACAGGACAACGCCCTTTGTCGGGGTGGCAGCCCCCTTGCCACCCCGTCGCCTCCTTGACGCACCTTCCCCCCCGACAAATTAAGTCGGGGCCCGGAAGACTTTCCCCTACGACTTCCCCCCTTTCCCCAGGTCGTTCGCGTCCGCGGTCCGGTAAACGCGGCGCGTGAGGGAGTGGAACCACACACGTTTCCCGGCCCCCGGGTCGGGACCCCCACGCGCCGCTTGGAGCCGACCGCAGGTTTCGGTTGGGCCTGGATTGGCACACGTCATTCCCTCGGAATTTGTGGTGCCCCCCCACGGGTTTCCCCCGCGTTCTGTCGCGGGGGGTCTTCCCAAAAACTTGACTCTTTGCGCCCAGTACTCGTACTGGGCGCGTCATCCCAATTAGAGGGGCTATGCCCCTGACGTTGGTAATCCGCCAAGGCCCTTTTCAGGGGCCCGGCGTCGAGTGAGAAGAGTCTCCTTCTCTCAAAAACAACGCCCTTTTTCCCTGCCGAATTTTGGTTGTTCAACTTCTTCTAGATACAAGTTTATAATAATTATAATATTTTAACCCCGTGTTCACGGTGAGTAATTTGAAATATCTGTGTTGTGAATGTTTGCTAAATCACGCTTGTAATTAAAACACATTATTTTTTCCTGTGAATTAGCACCATTGTAGAATTTGTTGGCAAACCTTTTGATTGGCCACGTGCTCAATTTGTAGTTTCATTTTTCCGATCTTGCATTGTTAAATATTATAAGGATGTTTGTATCAAATTAATTGTCCTTAATATCATTTTATCTTTTATCTTTTTTTTTGCTTATCCCTTATTTTGTGATGGACACACAGCCCATGGTTGGATCGTTAGGGGCTAGAACCATGGCTGCTGTGGTCCACACTCTTCACACGCTGGTATGAATGTTTCCAGGGAACTACGGTACGGGTACAAGCACCGCTATCTACATCCTATAGACGGATGACTATCTGGCCTGTGCCACGGACTGTCCGCTCCTAGGCGACCACGTCGTGACGAGTTCCTGACCCGAACACAGGACCCGAAAGCGCCACGTGTTGTCATACCTTACCGTCGACAGATCCAGCTAAGTGCCGTGTGGTTTAAAAGCCCCACCAATCTCTAAAGACACTAGAGGCTAAACCAGATACATACGGCCTTCTGCCCACGACCTCTTAATTTGAATAAATTTGTCACGTTGGTAACACATCTTTTATTTAATATTACCCGTAACAATGTTAAGTATACCAGTAGCTTTATTAAGAGTACCAACTTCGTTGCATGTAGTACAAAACAGGTAAAAAAAGTAATTGAAATAAATTTCAGTGTCCGTACCTAAATGCTTCCTAATAAGTAATAAGTAATACTCAGGCCTCTTGATGATTTTCGTGTGCAAGTTAAACTGAAGGTAAAAAACATTAGAATGCATTTTTGAATTTTTTTTCCGAAAAATATTTAAATTTCGAATAAGTGGACGCGAGCGGTTTCTTTCTAAACAAGTGAGAAGAGCCTGGTTCTCGTATATCTCAAGATGCATAATGCCCATGAAGGAGATTTAACCGTAACTCCCGTACATTTGCCGCGATGTGGTCTACTCTATATGTGTGTCAAGATTCATCAAATTCGGTCCAGTAGTTTCGGAGCCTATTCAATGCAAACAAACAAAAAACTCTTTATTAAATTAAGTATAGATTTTTTATCATGGAAATATGAATTTTGTTGAATCAGAACGTATGAAGTCCAAAATCTAGAGACGATCTTAGTTGATGATAAAAAGTTATCCTCAGAATAAACAACTAACATTTCTATTATATTTCTATTATATTTCTATTATAAGATCGTCGCTAGATTTTGGACTTCATACAATCTGATTTAGTTCTCGAGCTATAAGCTGAGCAGCTGACTTATAACTACATAGTAATTATATCTTGAGATTATAAATTATCTTCCTAATCGACTATTTTAGGTCTATATTAAATATGGTCAACCGACACACCTAAAGCTGAAGATTTGGAGTTTTATGAACAACAATGTGATTCATATAACTATCTCAATGATTAACGGCGTAACAAATAATACTGTAACGTGATAAAAATTAAGATTCATGTGACAAGTCCAAATGAAATACTCATGTTAATGAGCCCATGTCATTATCAAATTATATTTTTCATTAAAATAAGAAATATTAGGAGCGTTTAATATTATTATAATACACAACTGATGATGGTCGTGACCGGTTTGAAAACAAATAATTTGTTGATTATTATGGATGAAATATTACAAGAGATTCAATGTCAAGTGGTCCATCTGCCTTTTTGTTTGCAATTTGGCTTAATATTTATGAATAATCCAATATTAGAACGTACAAACGTCTGAATTCACAAAACCGTCATAAAGGTTAGTGGGCCCCTAAATCACAAGTGTCTACTTGGCAGACTAATAAGAAGAGCTTGTGACTTAAGAGCCTCTTAATTTTAGGGTCTGTTTCACAATCTACTGATAAGCGTCAGATAGCTTATTTGCACGTTTAGTCTCTGCCACTCAGTATTAAGTAAGCTGCGACAAAACTCCCGAATAAGCTATTCGACACTTATTAAGCGATTGTGAAACAGGCTTTAAGAAGCGTCGGGGTACCTACTCGGCCGCTATAATATTTTCAGATGTACCTACCTAATAAGTAATTAAGTCACATGCTTGTGAAAATTAAAACGTAATTCTGCGAAATGATATCTCTGGTACAAAGGGTATTTACCTACCTGAAACGATTGTCGTCATAGATAATAAAAGATAATATAGTGAGTTAAATAAACATGTTTTTGATATATTTATTATATTGGTATTCAATTTATAAATACCGGGTCGCAACAATCCCGCCTTTTTTAAACAGCAATACCTACTATCTAATAGTACCTACTAATAGTCGGATCTTAAATGTTCGTAAGCGGTAAAGCGATACCAAAATATGTAGTATTAATAAAAGATAGGTGCAGCACGGGCTTAAACTCACGTTAGTGGCAGTTACAGCCTTGTCGCACACTCAGGTGCGCAACGTTAGCTCTAGTAAGTTAACAAACGTTGGTATTGGTCGGACAGACTCATATGTTACAATAAAATACGCCTAAAATAACGCACTTGCAATGGGTATATAGCCAAAATAGTAATAATAGGCAAATATATAGACTCCAAAATAGTAATAATAGGTCTATGAAACCTACCTATGAAATTGCCGTTCTGCAGTACTGGCCATTTCAAATCAAATTAATTTTTGTTTGGCTAAGAATTCTAATTTCAAATTAATTTTATTTTAAAAACGTGGAATTCTTTTTCCAAAAGTAGTCATTTATTTATTGATTAGTGTTACATTTTCATCGCATTTCAATCATTTATGGATACGTTAAAAATTCGAGTAATTATGGAATATGAGTACCGTCGTGGCAGCAACGCGGCACAAGCGGCACGCAACATCAACGACGTTTACGGAGCTAACACTACAAACCAACGCGCACCACCTGTTATTGGTTTGCTCGCTTCCGTTCTGGAAATTTCGACCTGAAAAATGAACCTCGCGGTCGTCCGAAGACTTTGTTTGAAAGCAGCAGCTTTCGACGTTAGCGTCAAAACAATATTGGTCCATTTGCGTCAAATTGGCAAGGTAAAAAAGCTTGACAAATGGGTGCCTCACGAACTCAATGATCGCCAGCGCGAAGTACGCGTCGAGACGTGCCTGGCACTGCTCAACAGACACACAAATGAAGGAATTTTGAACCGCATTGTTACCTGCGATGAAAAATGGATTCTGTTTGATAACCGCAAGCGCGGTTCAGCACCTAAACAATGCCCTAAACGAAAACTTACCCGTAGAAAAGTGATGGTCACTGTTTGGTGGTCTAGCGCCGGTGTGATTCATCACAGCATCTTACCAAACGGGGTGAGCATTAGTGCAGATGTGTACTGTGAAGAACTGAACACAATGATGGAGAAGCTGGCACATCTCCAACCAGCATTGGTCAATCGCTCGTCTCCGCTGCTCCTGCACGACAACGCGCGACCTCATACTGCACAGCAGATGGTCTCCAAGTTGCCAGAACTGGGAGCTCTCCGTCATCCGCCCTACTCACCAGACCTTGCGCCTACAGACTACTACTTTTTCCAGAATTTAGATAACTTCTTGGCGGGAAAAAAATTCAATACCCGAGAGGCAGTACAAAATGCCTTTGAAGAATTTGTTGCCTCCCGTCCAGCTGATTTCTTTAAGAAGGGCATCAATAAACTGCCACTGCGTTGGCAAAGATGCATTGATTGCACCCATGCAATCAATGCATCTTTGCCAACACCCATGATTACTTCGATTTATATAATTAAAAAGTACATGAAAAAAATTAGTTTAAATTTCTTCATACAAAACGGCAATTTCATAGGTAAAGACCTAATAAAAAAATGCCATTTTACAGATACAATAATGTACGTAGGCGCCGTCGTTATATTTGTTGTCCCATTGGCTGTTTTCCACCTCGGTCGATGACATAATTTGTCAGATTGATAAAAAAAATCGTCTTAGTAACCTCTGAATGTTTGGGTGATTTTTTTTTATTTCGGTATCCGTTTGCGAGATATTTAATTTTAAAGTTTAAGGCGCATTTTATTGTTAAAATAGGGCATCCCCTCCCCTTTAAAAGCTAAACAGCTGGCCCGAAAAATCTGAATAAATTCATGAGATCAACCTTTCTAAAAAATCTGTAAAATGCGCTTACTTGAAAAACTTCGTACAAAAATAACGAAATAATAAGTAAAAATGTAAAATATTGGTATAATAGTACGGAACCCTACGTGCACGAGTCTGACTCGCACTTGGCCGGTTTTTATTTGTTTATCAAGTCGAATACTAAAAAAAATTTTAGAAGTTTGTTTTAGTCCGTGATTTTGTGGGTAAGATGTTATTAAGTATTCTTGGTCATGACATCTATACCCGGAATATTTCGGGATTGCCCTTTTGGTGACATCAAAATGTATGATTTAAAGTGAACTCATTGAACCCTTTCATTCCTGTCGACTCTGGGTAAATTTTTGACTATCACCTTTAAGGCGGCTGCGTTGAACACAGCGCCGCGGCGAGCGGCGGCGAGCGGCGGCGAGCGGCGGCGAGCGGCGGCGAACAGCGGCATTGTTAGATTTTACTCGTCATTCGCCTTCCCCACCATACATCAGCACACACACAATATGCTAAGACTTGTCACATGAGAAGTCGGAAGGCGAGTATACACAATACACATGCAGTATTTTTTTTATAATAATATCATATGAATTTATTCAGATTTTTCGGGCCAGCTGTTTAACTTTTAGAGGGTAGGGGGCGCCCTATTTTAACAATAAAATACGCTTCAAACTTTTAAGTTGAATATCTCGCAAACGGATACCTAAATCAAAAAATAGTCTTAGCAACCTCTCAATGTTTTATAAAAATACCTATCTTATGATGCCCCACAGTCCACACTATGGGCGGACGCGAGAAAAAAAATCATCCCCACTTTACGTGTAGAGGAGGTACCCTAAAAAAAAATTTGTGTGATTTATTTTAGCACTTTGTCGACGTGGTCAATACACATATCCATGCAGATATTCATCTTTCTAGCTCTAACCGTTTGGACGGTAAGCCGAAGACGGACGGACGGACATGACGAAAACATAAGAGTTCAAGACGTGACCTACAGACACACAAAATACGGAATTCCGATAATTCGGAAGGGGTCCTATTTTTTCCCTTTTCGGATTAGCGAGGCCCTGTTGTAGATAATATTTTCATCTTTTGTCGGAGCTAGTCACAAACACATAAAAGCCACTACATAAACAAACTCGTAGTCGGTCCACGCCACACATAGAGGAAGATGGACGCTAAAATGTTATCTATAGTGGTCTTGGGCAGCATCATCCAACATGGTAGGTGATAACATTAATTGCTTGTTGTAACCGATTTTTACCTGAGATATAACTTATAAGTATATTAAAGGTAAAAATCGGTCGGTATAATAATTGAAATACTATTTTATACAACATGAATTAGCACTTGGAAGTCAAAATGGTAGCGAACTATGGGCTAATACAATAAAATTTAAAATCGAACACATGGAAACACACGGCAGCCAATTAAAAGCTCGACAGTCGTGTGTTCGATTTTCAACTATACATACTATATTTTCAACGTGACTCGTGTGTCCCAGCCTAAGGTACAAATAAAGTATCAAGTACTACCGAGTTGCCGCTCGATCGGGCATAAGATCAAAATCGCTTAACAGCGCCGATAAATCGTGCGGACGCACGCATACGTGTAAATACGGATTTAATTCACGTCTGCTGACGATGGGTCACTGGAACACTTCCTTTGTGTTTAAATATTTCTAGTGCAAGGAAAATATTTATAAACTGGTCAAGCAGGAACTTTGCCGATATTGTATAATTAATGGTACAATAGAACTAGACTCTCTTGCTGATACAAAAAATACCCTATTTTCTTTTCCACCTACGTCCGTCTCCTCTCCTCAGACGGTTAAAAGGTCGCTCAGTATAGGTACCTACATAACATTTTCTTTTAACTATCTATCCAGCTGCCGCAAGCCCTTTCGGCGGCCTCTGCGGCGAGAATGAGTGGTCCAACGGCTGCGGGTCCACCTGCGAGGTCACGTGTGACGACCCGTACACCCTCTGTATCCAGATCTGTGCCGGGACCCCTGCCGATGTATCGACGGCCACGTCCGACAGAATGGCAAATGCATCCCGCTGGAGGACTGACTGAAAAGTAAGTTAGATTCCCTTTACTTTAATAGCGCTGACATTCGCTTATACTCTGAAAGCTAATTATTTAATTCCAACGTTTAATTCGCATTATGACTCCACTCTTCGTGTATTTTGTCTCACTCGCACGTGCACGATCTAACAGGCGCGCAAACGCATCAACTTCACTTCAGAGTTCAGACTGATTTTAAAGCCATACTGCAATGCCATTTTTACGGCCACATGATTTCCAGCTTATGTAATGACGTTGAGGGAATAATAATAGAACGCGATTTACAATACAAAATAAAATTACAATGCACTCTTTACGACATTGACCAGCTGATGACGAAATATTAGTAGGTCATTAAGCTAACAGCTGAAGAAAAAATAATTTCGACAATATCAATGCAATCTACTGAATCAGCTGTGTGAGGTGCAATGGCCTTTTCAGCGTCGTTTTTCAAACTTAACTCCTTTACTTAGGCAGTAAAATATTCAAAGTTTCTGATACGTGATATTTCTGTTAAGTAAGACAATACCTACAAAACTTACCTTGCGAGCTATGTACGGCAGCGGCCAGAGAGACTGTAAAACCGAAGAATTAACAATAATTATAATTAATAAAAGAGCACAATCCTTCGACACCCATTGTATCTTCCCACAATATGTGGGTGTCCCACAGGTATGCAATGTAATCTTATATAGGTGTTCAACAAAACTACTTTTATTTAAGACCGTGCCGCAGGTAACTTCTTCATAATAAAATCCCCAATATCTTTTGTCGTGAATCCACGAGACGTATCCTGCAGGCTGTAACAGTTGGTTAATGTTTCACAGAGGAATGTCCTCGGAACGCCGTGTGAGACTTCTGCGGTCAGTACTGCGAGCCCAGCAGGGGCGTGCGCTCCATATAGGCAGAAATGCAGTGCTTTACTTGTCATTCACAGATATTTTAATAAAACGTTCGTACTGTTAGGGGTCCCTTCGGATTAGGCTTTTTAAAAAAAGGTTTCTTTCCACAACCACTTTTATTAAAGGAAAATACAATAATATATGAAAGGACCCTTGGGCAGAACCGTCACGACCGAGGACTGAAGACCAACTGAGCCTCACAGCTAGAGTCTAGACCAGACTAAACACGGCATGTGCTGATTCGACGTTACGTCAGCAACAACCCTAACAGGGACGGGTCATAACACCTCCCCCCTAAGATGTAACTTCGGGGAACATCGAAGTTACAGTTGAAATTCTAAAATCTACTTCGAATATTATTAATGTTTTCAATTTCTATATTATCTTCAACATTCTGTTCAGGTTCTTTCATTTCTATTATGTTACACTGAATATTTTTAGATACTTTGGAATTAGAGTCAACTTTTGCTAGATTCAATTTTAAGGTTCTGCTGCCGGGTTTCACACAGTTATAAAATCTAAATATGGAATAAAGAAATATTACTATCACTATAAGTATGACTAATACGGAGTAATGTGTCCCGTATTCAACTATATGAGGATTTTCTAGAATATTTTCTGAGTCCTCAGGATTTTTAAGTAAAATTTGTTGATTAAATTTAATATTATCTAAATCAAAATTTTGTAGTTTGATAGGGGTCACATTCCTCGCGCTTAAATTTAATTTCTTAAAATTACAACAGCTGTCATTAATAAGATTAAAATCGGGTATTCCAATTTCTATGGTAGCGTTGACAAAATCGTGTTGAGTTATGAGAGTATTGCTTTTATGATAACCGATACAATTACTAGGAAGTGACATAATGCCAGTGCCTAAAATCTTAATTTCGGATGCTTCGCTATTTCTACAATCTATAGAGACCTTACCGGGTACTGACTGTACAAAAATCCATTTATTATTTTTAAGCGGTTTCCAAATATCTAACTCTCCAAAAATTAATTTAGTTTCACAATTTTCCGGGACTTTATCAATTACTTTACTCATAAACTCTGTTTCACATGTGGACTTAGTTTCTGTTACATAAATTATTGAAATTTCACAAATATAGTTTTCGTTTAACATGTTTTTGCAACTATTTACATCTTCCAAGATACAATACTGCGATTTGTCTTTGGTCATTGCTATGTATTTTAAATTAGGTATTATTAAACTGAAAGAGTTGGGGTTGCTAGAGTCATGTGGTGTCGGTAATCCAATATTATGAAATAACATAAATTCCTTAATTAACACTAACGGAATTTGGAGAACAAAAAATATCTTATTATCTACATAATAACTATCAATTTTAGAAATACTTAACATAGAACTCATTGAGGCTATGTCGAGGCTCACAGGATACTTCATATTATTAGGTAAATGTTGATGATTATCGGCAAGTTCTCTGAATAACTGCTGTGTCGTGATTAAAGAAGGGTGTAAGATATTTTGGTTACTGAATAAAATAGAATTAGTTATGTCTTCCAATTGGAAGGATAATGTTAAAATTGAAGTTTCTAAATTATTAATAACCTGGTTAATACTGATCTGAGACCAGAGCTCATCCGTGATGATAGATATATTACGTACTTTAACAGAGAGGTTGTCGATAGCATCATTCAAATTTAATTCGTTAATTTTAATTTTATTTATAGTATCGTTATACATCGACACGGTAGATGTGGTAAGTAAAATATTATTTTTGACAAGAGAAACTAATTTATTTTGATTATTAAACAATACTTTTATAGCCTCGTCGTATTTAAGACCATCATTCTCATCTAAATTGCCAAATACATGTTTTATTATTGAGCCTATTCCACTCACCCAAGCACGCTTTGATTTTCTGGTAACTAAATGGGATACAGAACTAAATTCCTTATACATATCATTATATCTAACAGCTAGCGGCTCGAGGAGATGGTGACAATCGATATTACTAAATGTCGTTTTCTTACAAAGACCCTTAACTAATTTTATAGCATAGTCTATATTTTCAATATGTGTACTTATGTGAGATATGTCCATTGGCATCAAGATATTTTATTTCCCGTTAATAACGCTGAGCTTGCCAAGATAGTCAAAATAGATCCCTGGGCTTGATTTAAATTGTTGAACGTAATGATTTTACTGACTTTCAGCATGTTGATGAGTTCTGCAAGAATAGAACAGTATCTTGCTATTATAAATTATAATAACTAATATTATATACTTAGTGTGCACTAGTATGAAGAGTAATAAAAAGGTAAGGTAAAAGTAATTTGTAAATAATGTATAGGTAAGTATAATAAAGTAAAATTTAAATGTAAAGTATGTATAAAAGCAAGCATTTTACGAACTCGGCACATGAGCAGGTTTGACCTGGTCATAGTGGTGTACGACATGACGTCGATTAATTAATATTGTCAATGTATTATTACCATTGATCTTAATTATTTTATAGGGGCCTTTCCACACTGGGGACAAGGCTTTCCGCAGTCTTAAATGATTCTTTACGTAAACGTAATCGCCTGCATGATAGCTGACTGGTCGTGTCCGTGTATCATAATATGTTTTGGAATTTCCTTTAGATTTATTGATGAATTCTACGGCTTTTTGCCGGGAGTACTTGAGACGATTCTGCAACATGCGGACATATTCAGGGTATGTAGCCCCTGGGGATTCGTTATAAATAGAATTTGGTATAAATGGTTTATTACCGAACATTAATTCATATGGTGTAAAATGTGTAGTAGAGTGGACGGATGTATTATAAGCTAGCGTGGCAGTGTATATATATCGAGGCCAATTTGTTTGTTCCTCATTAATGTATGATTTTAAATATTCCTTAAGGGTGGAATGACTTCGTTCAAGAGCCCCTTGCGTCTGTGGATGGTATGGCGAAGCCCAAAGATTTTTAATTTTTAAGAATTTGCATGTCTCTTTAAACAGTCCAGATGTAAAATTTGTCCCTTGATCTGTGAGGATCATTTTGGGTATACCAAAAATTGAGATGTAATGAAGGAGACATTCACATGTTTCCTCCGCGGTTGTGGTCCTAATAGGATATGCTGAAGAGAATTTCGTTAGGTCATCTTGAACTGTTAATATATATTTCAATTTACCGGGACCAGATTCTGGAAGTGGCCCGACAATATCAAGAGCTACACGTTGACAAGGTTCTGTTGAAGTACTAGTTATTTTCATGGGAGCACGATTTATTTGTCGGAGTGCTTTATTTTCTTGGCAGGATTTACATTGTTTAACATATGTTTCTATGTCGCTACGCATCCCTTTCCAATAGTAAATTTCTTTTATCCTGTTATACATACGAGCAGAACCTAAATGGCCAGCAATCGGGACATCATGATTATCGTGTAATATTTTCTTTATTTCAGTCGGGACAGGGAAAATAATTTTATTATGATATATTTTAATTTTAATCTGCGTATTATGAAAAAGGTAAGTTAAAATATTAAATATTTTAATAAATGAATGTTTTTCAAAAGGATTTTTCATATCTGATATACCTATTTCGTTGCTATTTCCGAAAATTAATAATTCATTACGAATCTTCTTTAAGGTTTCAAATATTTCTGGATAGGATGCTTCATCAAAATGATGAATTTTGTAAAATAACAAATAACATATTTTATTATTACGTTCTATTTTATGGAAACCAAAAAGCTCTCTTTCAGAATTTAATATTGTTTGATTTGTTTCAGAATCATTCAGCATTTCTTCAAGATAAAGGTTGGATTCATCAAGGTCAATAGATGTTGGTACAAGGATTACTTTAGCCGGACATTTTAATAAACTTTCTTTATATTCTTCGATTACAGTATTAAATGTTTTACTTTTATCTGACATGGACTTTAAGAAGGTAGGATAATCATCTACAGGAGCATCTGGATTCGCGCTAGTGGAAGGAGTTGGCTCGGATGGTACTTCAAAATCTGGTTCAACGATAGGCTGATCGTTAGGCTCATTAGCCACGGCATCTTCGAGGCCGGGTGGATCAAATGGATCAGGAGGAGTATTCAAAAGTTCTGATGGAGATTCAGTATTTTCTACAGGGATTGGATCGGGCAAGAGATCCAAGAGGTCTCTCTCGGGATCAAAGGATGGCGGTGTCACTAACAAATCTAAAAGATCTCTATCTGGTGAGTACGGTTGTTCCTCCTGGGACTCTGGTGCTGAAGGAGATGGGTTTTCAGCTTGGATTGGGTTCACGGGGTACCGGGAAAGAGCGTCGGCATTTGTATTTATTTTACCTTTTTTGTATTGAATATCATAATCGAATTCTTCGAGTTTTAGTCTCCAGCGAATTAACCTAGAGCCCGGATCTTTACAGCTGAACAGCCAATTCAGCGGTTTATGGTCTGTAATTATTGTAAAACGGCGACCAAACAGGTAAGGCCGGAAAACTTTTGTTCCGAAAACTATCGCGAGACATTCCTTTTCAGTTACTGAATAATTGGTTTCGGCTTTATTTAAAGTTCTAGAGGAATAAGCAATGGGACGATCTTGACCAATAGGACCTTGGGACAAAATTGCAGAAATGGCGTAATTGGATGCATCACAAGTTAACAGGAAAGGTTTGTTAAAATCAGGATAAGCTAATACCGGAGCACTTATAAGATTTTCTTTAAGAGATTCAAAAGCAAGTTGCTGTTCCTCTTTCCAGACGAACGGAACATCCTTTTTCAACAAACTGGTAAGTGATTTTGCTATTTTAGAGAAATTAGGAATAAATCTTCTATAATAGGAAACAAGGCCTAGGAAGGATTTAATGTCCTTAGGGGACTTGGGTATAGGAAACTTAGCTACAGCCTCTGTTTTTTCTGGGTTTGGCCTTACGCCGTCTTCGCCTATTATGTGCCCTAAATAAACTACCTCTTTACGAAGGAACTGACATTTTTCCGGTTGTAATTTAAGATTAAACTTTCGAAGTCTATCAAATACGGCTTTAAGGTTATCTATGTGTGTGTCGAGATCAAAGGAATAGATTACAATATCGTCCAAATAAACAAAACATCGACTTCCCTGTAGTCCTGACAGGCAAGTATTCATTAGTTTTTGAAATGTACTAGGTTCTGAGGCCAAATGGCATGCGATTAAATTGAAAGTGACCTTGAGGGACTAAAAATGCAGTTTTGGGTGCATCGTCAGCTGAAATACGAATTTGGTGGAATCCAGAAGCAAGATCTAGTGTTGTAAAATAATTACTTTTACCTAACTGGTCTAGAATTTCAGAAATTTGAGGTATCGAATAAGTTTCGCCTACACTTATGTCATTAAGCTTTCTATAATCTATCACTATTCGCCATTTGCGTTGTCCGCTTGAGTCAATTTTTTTGGGAACTACCCATATGGGTGAGCTCCAAGGAGAGGATGAAGGCTCTATTATGTTATGTTCAAGCATTTGATTTATTTGTTTTTCGACTTCCTGCTTGTGACATTCGGGAAACCTATATGACTTGGTATGTATTGGAATTTCGTTATTTGTTCTGATGGTTTGTTCGATTGCAGACGTATGTGTGAGCTGATCACTAGGCATGTGAAAGATATCCGGATATTGACTACAAAGATCAACAAGAGCATTGAGTTCTTCTTTATTTAAATGATCTGTCCGAAGTTCTTTTATTACTGCTTCGGATCTTTCTGAGGTAAATAAACTACACGTATTTACCGGATGTAGAGGAAAATTTAAAGGTTCAACATGGAGTTTTAGATCTCCTTTAATATGTGCATAATTTTCAGAGGTGTTGGCAATAGTTAAATTAACGCGATTATTATTTTTGATTTTAACGATGCAATTAGATATAAGTAAATCTTCCGAAAGATGTTGATCAACTATAACACCCTCTTTTAAATTAGTTTTCTGTATTGAGCATTGAATTACAGCTTCGCTTCGAGGTGAAACAATAAAGAACGGTTCGGTGAAAAGTAATTTAATTTCGGATTTTCCTATTTTTAATATATCATTCGTGTAATCTATTTTGCAGCCGAACTTTGTTAAGAAATCTGTGCCTATAATACCATCGTAAGGTAAGCTAATCTCTTTTATTACATGAAATTTAAATACTAACGGATTTTTGTCATTTAATTTTAGCCTAAGTTGTAAGTGACCCTCTGTAGAAGTCGGTTCGTCGCCTGGATCTATGCCTTTAAGTTTTACAGGTTCTTTAATTAATTTTTGACTATTTAGTATACAGGTTTCTTTTATTAAGCAGATCGACGAGCCCGAGTCGACTAACAAGGATAAAGGGATATCTGAAACTGAAGATTCTACTAATATGTGAGGTAAGCGTCGCTTAGTTGTATCAATATTAATTTCGTAAATTTCTTTTTTTTCAGGTTCAACTACGAGGGAGTCTTCGGTTTGGGGCTGGTTACCCTGCTGCGTGACTCTGAAGAATGCATCTCCGTTTTGGGACTGATTACCCTGTTGTATGATGCTGAGAGATTTATTAGCGTTTCCATTTTGGGGCTGATTACCCTGTCGTATAACGCGAGACGATTTATTAGCGTTTCCATTTTGGGGCTGGTTACCCTGTCGTATAACGCGAGACGATTTATTAGCGTTTCCATTTTGGGGCTGGTTACCCTGTCGTATAACGCGAGACGATTTTTTAGCGTTTCCATTTTGGGGCTGGTTACCCTGTCGTATAACGCAAGACGATTTTTTAGCGTTTCCATTTTGGGGCTGGTTACCCTGTCGTATAACGCGAGAGAAAGTTTTCGTGTCGATTTCAGATTTAATTAGTCCCGCACGACACGAGAGCGAGACGGAATTTAGTTTAAATTATTATTATCCGATTGGAATGAGTCATCGACGTGTTGATCATCATGTTCATTCATAACCAAATGCATTCGATTCGGATGTTGCCGGAATTTATTATTAAATCGGCTGTTATTGTATTCCCTTTTCGCGCAATCTTTAATATCATGGCCCGTAGTTTTACAATATCGACAAAACACCGATTGGGTTCTGTCTGAATAATTATTATTATTGTTGTTATTAAGGTTACTATTTGGAGAATTAAATCTCGGCTGATAAGAAGGCTAATTACGTGACGTGTTTGGTTGTCCGTATGATCGTGGGAAAAACGGTCTGGGTCTCAAGTTACTTTGATTATTATTTAACTTCGATTCTCCCAACTGAGGTCGTTTGTAAAGACTTTGTTGTATGCGCTCCTCAGAGATCGCAATATTAATAGCGTCATTTAAATTTCGCGGATTTCTGCAACGCACAATATTTGAGATACGGGGATGTAAGCCAATAAGAAAATGATGAAGTGCTAAATCCTCCATGGCCGCTGAACGACCAGGGATTTCCTTTAGTGTGCAATTGGACAGGGTTACCTCAGTCAGAAGCTGTAAAAGATAGGTTTCTACGCGTAAAGAATATTGTGTTACGTTTTCATTAAGACCCTGTTTACTTTCTTGCAAGTCCATAAGTATGTGAGCATAATGCTTACGTTCACAAAATTGGTTTCGCAGGAATTCTTTTAATTGGTCCCACTTTTTGAATTCTTTGATAGCGCGAGCAATTTCGGCTTTACCTTGCAACTGGCTAAAGATATAACGAAATAGGATTGGCTTTTGTACCTCAGTGGCCAAGTCATACGCGTTATTACAATTTATAATAAATGAATTTACACACTCCCGGGAACCATCAAATGGTTTGATAAATTTAAATAGTGTATTTAGATCCAGTTCGACCATCATGGCACTCGTACCCGAAGCGGTTCCCTTTCGGGTCGTTGCTTTGGGAGAAACAGGAGGGTTTTTAGCTGTGTCAGATGGACCAGCTTCCGATTCGGACATAGGAATGTTAAGATTTAATAGTTCACTTTTCGACATATTGAAAAATAGTATTAATGAGAATGATAACAAATTAAATTACAAATATGGATTATCTTAGTGGAGTACCGAACCCTAAATCTAGGTAACCTTAGAAGGCTACTAAATGTAAACAGTGACCAAAGACTCACAGTGATATCAACGCGTGGGCGGCGAAGATAGCTGCACGGCGACTCGATGCATGCCCGCGCCCGGCCGGATAGTATGACTCGTTCACACGGTTATAACTTTTAGGATTTTAACACTATGCACTTGGGATTTTCACTTTTCACTTTGACTTTTGCTCTTAATGACTTTATGGATATTGGAAATGAGTTGGTTTCCTCACTGCACTTTCACTAAAGATTTTTTTTTTTGAGGAATTTTTAGATTTTCACTTTCTTACGATAACTTTCCAGGATTAAACGACACTGGGGATATCCTATCCCACCGCTGCCACCAAATATTTTAGGGGTCCCTTCGGATTAGGCTTTTTAAAAAAAGGTTTCTTTCCACAACCACTTTTATTAAAGGAAAATACAATAATATATGAAAGGACCCTTGGGCAGAACCGTCACGACCGAGGACTGAAGACCAACTGAGCCTCACAGCTAGAGTCTAGACCAGACTAAACACGGGATGTGCTGATTCGACGTTACGTCAGCAACAACCCTAACAGGGACGGGTCATAACAGTACGTTTTAGATGACTTTAATAATTAATTAATAGTAAATAAATTAATTTAAAAAATATAATAACTTAAAAACGCCTAATATTTTATAAATAGCAACTAATGCCGATAAGTTCTGCAGGACAAATCATCGCATGTATGTGTAATTTTCATACTTCGCAAACGCACACACCCATGAATATCGACATGATAAAATATCGAAAGTCATGCGGCGGGAGATGGCCGAACCGAGAGCCGAGCCGAGAGCTTCGGTTCGGCTATCCGATCGCTTCCGAAAACCGCCGAACTGGCTTGTCGGAAATTATTCGATGCCTATAATCCGAGTAAAAACAATACTACGCGAATCTAATGAATCATGTATGCACACATTACGCTTTTTTTTAGTAAGGTTTTATTTGTTTAAATAGAAGAAACGTTTTGTGTTTCGCGGGGGCCATATTGCATAATATTTCATGTGATAAGCATTGTTTACAATTTAATCGCTCCAGTTTATTTATAGTTTTCTTAAAAGATTTTTCATTTTAACATTTGAAAGTGTGTACATTTAACAGTTTATTACTGAGTTTCTATAATAATGTGATTTGCTTTTACTAGTGAGTTAGTTGAATTTTTTAAAATGTTATTTGACTATGAGGTTTGTGTTGAAAATGTGTGTTTATTAAAAATTAAAAATAACAAGTTCTCACAATTGTCATTCAGTGAAAATATTCAAATTCTGTGTAAAGGTAGGTGTGTACCCAAGTTACAACAATTAAACCAAAAAAATAATGTAACTCGAAAATTTCATGTTAAAAGTTATGAAACGTATAACTGGCTGTGTGCCTGTGTACACATGATTAAATTATATTGTTTTCCTTGCATATTATTTAGTAATTTACATCGGGATATAGTAATCTCAAGTAACCGGAACCTTGAATATGTGAACATTGAAGCTGACTGACTGGTAAGTAGTTATAATATTTTAAAATATGCTTATTATTTTACTTATTCGAATTTCTTCCGCCGCGACGATCGATCGCTGTTTTGTCTGCGTTGCCGTAGAAGTTGTACATGAATAGTAGTACATATAAGACTTGCTCTGTTGGCATGGTTTCGACTAAGAGATCCGTCGCTTGGCTGTAGCTATGCTAAAAATCTATAAACGAAAAAGTTTTTGTGACCGAGTACTTCGCCGCATACCCTGTGTCATAATCCTGTGCACGCCACTGGAGCCCAGCTGTGACGAGCCGGAGCCGATTTGTCCAGGCATCTGCACGCAGCCCAGCTGTATCTGCACGGAGGGTCATGTGAAGAACGATGAAGGGAACTGCATCAAGAAGGAGGAGTGTCCCAACTGCCAGTAAGTTACTCATTAAAACGATTTTTATGTAATAAACATGCAAACGATCAGACTTATAGCCTGATGGTAATTATCGCCGAAAACAACACGAAGGAACACCTTTGGGTCTTCAGTGAACCACAAAGCACGCTTTATTTCATTCCGGTTTTCTGTAAGGCTATAGTATCCCTCCGGTCTGTAGGTTCTGACCTTAGCGTTTCTTTGACATGCTCTGGTTTTTATCGACAAGATAGTTAAAATTCTTTTGTTTACTTACACTTTTTTATTTACTTTTCAGACTAACGACAAGCAGCCCTTAACAATAACTAATGAAATGTTGTAAAATTAAATAAATTACTGCAAATACATACAGTAACTACGTACATTTTATTTAGTTTAACTAAACAGTTAGATTAGATTAATATTAGATTAGATTAGTTAGAATAGATTAATAGTAATTATATAATAGATTAAGATTAATAGTAATTTATAATGATACTAAAGGGTGTCCCAATAAGAGTGCCCGATTTAATTTTAAGAAAAAACACATTTTTTGAGCGAGATGTGATATTTTTATTGTGTTATAAAGTACACATGTTCCGTTAAGTATGGAATAGAATATCCTACATATGGCCATATATGTATGGCAGACTCTTGCTCTTTTCATGTAATTTTCTATCTCACCGATGACGCGTTGGATCTCGGCCTTTAGCTCGGGAATTGTTCGTGGTTTATTCGCATAGACCTGAGATTTAACAAAATCCCAAAGGAAAAAGTCGCAAGGCGTTAAATCGCAAGATCTCGGTGGCCAGTTGACATCGGAATTTCGGGAGATTATTCGGTCCGGAAATTTATCCTCCAATAAATGAATTGTTTCATGGGCGGTGTGGCAGGTCGCGCCATCCTGTTGGAACCACATGTCGTCCAGGTCCAGTCCTTCCAATTGGGGCCACAAGAACTCTGTTATCGTGGTGCGGTAACGCAAACCGTTGACAGTTGCAGCATTTCCAGCCTCATTTTCGAAGAAGTAAGGCCCAATCACGCCGCCTGCGAAGAATCCGCACCAAACAGTGGCTCGCTGGGGATGCATTTGTTTCTCCTGGATGACGTGCAAATTTTGTAAGCCCCAAATTCGACAATTTTGTTTGTTAACGAACTCGTTCAAATGAAAGTGCGCCTCATCGGTGAAGATGTTTTTTTTTTGAAAATCGGCATCCAGTTCATTTTGCTCCCACACCCATTCAACGAATTGTCGGCGCTGTGCATGGTCTGCTGGTTAAATCTCCTGGGTCAGCTGAATCTTGTGGATGAAGGTGAAGGTCCTTCGTTAGAATTCGCTGCGTGGTATTCCTCGAAAGTTGGAGTTGTTGTGAACGAAGCCGAATTGATGTTCCCAGGTTTTCGGCGACACTCACTCACTGCGGTTTACAGCAGCGATGTTTTCGAGAGACCGACCGCCGACGCACAGGAGACTTGCTTTTCATAATAGACCCAGTTTCCTCAAATTTATTGATCACTCTTCGAATTGTTGACACATTTGGTGCACTTTCACGACCGAAAATTACGCGAAGTTTCCGAGCGGTTTCAGCGTAGCTTTCCCCATTTTTGTAATGGGTTTTCACAATGATATAACGCTCTTTTGTGTAACGCTCCATATTTAATAATCGGAAGTCATAGATGACAGCTGTCAAGTTTCAGAGCTGCCACTTGCTCAGAAAAAAATGGCGCCAAATTTAAATCGGGCACTCTTATTGGGACACCCGTTAGTATCATTTTAAATTAAATTAACGCAAAACGGAAGGTAGAAAATGCTATATGCATGTAGATTGTAGAATGAAATAAAATATTACCCAGTCACTCACACCAACGTTACTCTATCTGAAAATTCTATTATTATAACAATATAATACAAACAAAAAACTTTTTAAAGTCTTTGAGTTATTTAAAAACACGTTCGAAGTTGTTCAGGTCGAAAATTTTAAAATTTCACAAAAATCATAATAACTCATAAACAAGGTAAAGAAAATCGTAGAAAATATTTGGGGTGACTGTGTGTGTGGATATACAGTGGAGGAGTGATATACAAAAAACTAGTCTTGACCACGCCATTTGGGACATTCTGTATACTATCTAAGTTAGTCGCAACTCATAAAAGCCACAACATAAAAAACTCGTGGTCAGTCGACGCCACACATAGAGGAAGATGGACGCTAAAATAATATCTATATTGGTCTTGGCCATCTTCATCCAACTAGGTGAGTGATAACATTCATTATCCGATAGGACCGATTTATAATTGAGAATTAAATATCAAAATAATTATTAAATAGAACTTTAAACGCGACTTCCACAGCTTTGTAACACGGAGATAGGACATGAGGCGCTTGTAGTGAGGAATCGACGTCATGTCAAACTTGATCTGAATTATAGATAATATTATAGAAATATGTTAAAAGTTAAGTTTTCAGAGATGTATTTGGGTTTGGTTGGATAATGTTCTTAGATAGGTTTTAATGACAACTCACTCATTAAATTATTTTATCCTATTTCAATTGCGTTTTAACCGTCGTGGGTTCATCAAAAGTTTTTATTTTGCTTTTGTTAGTTACTAGGAGTCTTGGTGTCAAACTAAGGCCCGTATTAATAAAGCGTTCTTATCTCTAAGACAATTCTGAAGAAAGTACTTAAGGTGTTGTTTTAATTAATAGACCGTACTTAAGTACAGCTGTAGGTACGGCGTATCAAGTGAGTGCGAACCTCTCGGGCGCCCCAAGCGATAAACGACATATGACGTCAGACCCTTCAATCTTCAAAATTCGTATATTAGTATATTCGGAATCTACGTAAAATTTGCTTTAATAAGTATTTAATATAATCTAAAAAAATGAGAAAGTGGAATTATTCTAATAAGAATATCGCACAAGTTTGTAAAATCACACCTTTGTTGTCGAAAAAAGCATTTAAAAAACAATTTAAAACGCTAGACACATTATAAAGAGACTGATTATATTAAAAACAAGTTATTTTATTATTATAAATTAGACACAATATCTTCTGTTTAAGAAAATTGCAAAAAAATATAGTTTAAAGCGAATGCGTTATTTCAAAAATAATCATTGTAAGAGACAGAAGTTCAAAAGCCTTCTTGGACCTGATTATCCACATAAAATGTATTTTTTGTAGTCTCATATTAAACCTTACCTAATATAGAGTTTCTTGTTAAAAAATCATGTATATTAAGTGGCCCGATTATTATAAATCTTAAACTACAAAAAAAAAACGGTAAAAATGCCACTATTACATAACAGGCTGATAACTGTTTAACGGTTTGATGTTTTTACATATGAGCTGTTTTGTCAAAAACTACACAAAACATAGAACCAAAATAAATAAATACACATTTCTTAGGCTTTTCTAGAGTTATTAAAAATTGTTTGAAAAACTGATAAAATTTTATAGTTATGTAATAATTTACGAACAAAAACTCTTTGGACTTGGTCTTTCGTCAAATTTATTTTAATGTTTTTGTAAGACATAAAAATTAACTTAATTGAGTATTTTACATAAAAATATTAGTACGTTAGATTATAGATTTTAAATTAAAAGTATATATTTTATTTATTTATAGTTATATCTATCATCTAGATTTTTATGTTTTAGTATGTTTTTTGTACGAAAATAAAAAATTGGGTTGTATGTAGAAAATAAAACCGACTTTTAGGCGACTCCGCAGTTGTATGTTCATTAATAATATAAATTTTCACAGCCATTTTGCTATGAAAATGCCGGGCGTCCCGACGCCGTACAACGGACGGCAAACATCGTATTATTATTTTTTATTTTCTGATTTATTTATAACACCAACTAGTTCTTTTATTATAGTAAAACAATCGTTAATAATATTTTCTATTATTAGAAGTTAAATATTACCAGAAATATTTATAGTTTATTATAATACAAAACTGTTTTTGTAACGGTTATTATTTGAGTTGGTATATACTATATGGACGCAACTAAATTATAAAATACAAGTTCATAATAGCAAAACTATGACGAAAATTGATATTACCTTTATATTAGATAAAATTAGCTACTTATCAAAAACATTCTTAACAAAATTGCACTTCACAACACACTGTAATCCAGTCGCTAAGTATACTAAACTATGAAAGCAATTTGACACCACTTAAGTTGTCTTCAAGTGGCTATATCTTTTTATATTTGTTAGAATTATAAATGTGTGTATCATAGATTTGTCATCCTTTTCATTAGCTTCAATATTAAATACATTAAAAAGAGACCACCATATATT
Source organism: Phengaris alcon alcon (assembly GCA_037179445.1). Lineage (NCBI taxonomy): Eukaryota > Metazoa > Arthropoda > Insecta > Lepidoptera > Lycaenidae > Phengaris > Phengaris alcon. The sequence goes on along the minus strand of JAYRCH010000155.1, from coordinate 1,834,197 downwards.
TTTTGTACGTAATTTAATTGGTTTTTGGTACTATTAACCAACTGACGACAACCGAGAGGCGCGAGAGAGAGATTGCTGTAAAATTGTTACTTGAGACGCGGTTTCTTTCAGAACTTGCGTTTCTATTTTCAACACCGTATTTCTATATCGTTAAGTCTAAAGTCTAGTCAAAGTACAAATATATAGTCAGTACAGTCCATGAGTCATGTCAGTCGATTCAGTAAAGTGGTAGAAGCTTTACTGATAGTTCCTAGGGAGTTTTGGCGGGAAACAGAAAATAGCACGTTTTTAGAAGTTGTACCACTTGCCCACACTTGTGCACGTTAACGAATATTTAATGGTTAATATTCTACCAATATTACACATTAAGAACCGAAATAGCACAATTTTATGAGGAAATACGAATTCCACAACGTCACACTATGATCATAAGACCATCTTGAGAAGTTAATCGTTACTTGAAACCGTCTCAGCCAAGTAAGGTCTTGAGAACGGTTTATTAATACGGGCCTAAGCGTCAGTTCACAACCAGACGCGACGCGGCATGCACTTTTTGCGTCGCTTGACATGGCGCTGCATATTATTACAGGATCTGCAAGCATCGACGCGTCGCGTCTATATGTTAACTGACCCTAAAACTAATCTAACAGACACTTTAAAACATACGCGAACTCCAAATGCTTTTTTTTAATATTTTATACTAACTTTACCGCGCCTTCGTTCGTTTAATATAAATAGTTTATTTTTAACTTATCTACCCAGCTGTCGCCAGCCCTTTTGGCCCCTGCGGCGAGAACGAGTGGACCAACGGCTGCGGGTCCCCCTGCGAGGAGACCTGCGAGGACCCCCACATCAACTGCATCCAGGTCTGCAGCGGGAATCCCTGCCGCTGCATCGCTGGACACGTCCGACACAACGGACGGTGCATTCCGCTGGAGAACTGCCCGAAAAGTAAGTGAAATATGGTGACTCCAGTGTTACGGACGACGGTAATACCATTGGAGGATAGGTAAACAATTCACTAGATTCAATTTTGACGACCTCTGTGGCTCAGCGGTTGCGAGCGTCAGTGCTCAAACCGGAGGTCGCGGGTTCGAATCCCGCCAAAGGAACAAAAAAGTTTCCTATGTTCCAGGGATGTGTAATAAATATGGACGTGTATACCTATATCCAGGAGCGTAGCGTTAAGTTTCTTATTCCATTGACGGCTGGCTTGCTTCAAACCGTATAATGCCTTGTTCAATCGACAAACTTTATTTTCTATTTCGTAACAAGGTGGAAGTGAAATAAAATCTCTTCTTTTAATTCCCCTTGTATAAACGCTGTGACAGCATCCACCTGATGAATTTTAAGTTTACAACTAGGTGGCGCTGTACAAATCACATACAAATTCCTAGTAAACGCCAAACGCGCTCACGATCGAATACCTTAAAGAAAAACTCACACTTAGCACTCAGTACATTTTTAACCTGAATGCTGTCAAAGGCGCCAGTGACTTCATTTGGAACTTGTATAGTGACTGTGCCGCTGCTTTGTACTTGAAGACTGTTATTATCAGCAACCCTAGTTCGTTTTCGAGTCAGTGGCGATTCATAGTCATATGCGTCGACGTTCCGGAATAAATATACCAGATGGTGCTATTATTACTTGATAAGGCTGAAAAAGCTGCGGCAAAATTATTCTTTTGATCGTTGTTGTCCACTTTCTTGTTTTTGAACCAACAGCTCTTACTAACGTCGCCATATTTGTTACAGTTGTAACAACGGGGCCCTTTAGGTTTGTTTGAGTGGCTAGTGTGATAGTGTGAGTGGATTGAGATCTAAACTTGTTTGATTTCGAATAAAAAGCGATAGTTGTATCTGATTTTATCTCTTGTAATAAATTTGTTTTATCAGATCGGCACTAATTTTTATTCCCGATCTCTCCAGAACCATTATCATCGGCTTATATTCCTCCGGTAAGCCAGCCAGCATAAGCGTCCCTAGCCACTCATCATCTACGCCAAATCATATTCCTCTTAATTTATGAGCGGCTGATATTATTTTAGAATAGAATAGAATACGTTTATTTTATCATTACACAACACACGTCAAAATGAAATACAGAATAAGCTTAAATTAGGTACATTTTTATACATACTATGTATGTTGTGTGATGCCAAAAATTTACCCTAGCTCAGCTATACGCAGCATGCAAGCCTGCTGCACTGGTATTCTGCAAGGACCTTTCACTAAGACCAAGACTTCACCACATAAAAACAAACAACAATTACACACACAAGACATAATGATAAGGAATTATGGCGCAGTCGAGTAATGGCTCTGCGCCTTACCTATGGAATAAGCATAGGAAAAAAAAGGAACAAAAAAAAACAAAAGGTCTATGGGTATTTTGACAAAGTGACATTTTATTTATATAATCATCTATATTTGCACTTGTCATAAGATTGGTATTGATTAGATCTTTTAACAGCCCTACTTTTCGGAGCAGTTCGGAGTCCTCGAATGATTTACTTAAATTCTCCCATTTCATTTTCGCAGTTTTCGCGTTCTGGACATGTACGTAGAAATGCGGGTCAATAGATAATATGATCTTAGAATTAGCTTTTATATCCTTCTTCTCATCTACGGAGCCCTTAAAGATACATTCCCACAGTTCTTCATGCATGAGGTAGGCCTGCATGGCAAATTTCCATGTCAAGAAATTCTCTCTTCCCATTAATTTGGGAATAGAAAACGAATTCGAAGCCATTCTTATTTACTTTAAGCTGAAAAACTAAGCTGAAAAAAAATCTGAAAATAAAATAATATACACGCGAAACGTACTGATGACAACCAACAATATGTTTTTTCTACTTTTTCTTCTTTTGGCATAGCCTCCCCTGTAATAGGAAATATATAAATGTATAAATGTTTTTTCTAAATTCTAATTTTCAAATTGTTTTCGTTCACACTTCAACACCTTATTTTTTTTTGACATGCTTTGGTTTTTATTGACAAGATAGTTAAAACTCTTTTGTTTACTTACACTTTTTTATTTTCTTTTCAGATTAACGACAAGCAGCTCTTAACAATAACCAATTAAATGTTTTAAAATAAAATAAATTATTTTAAATATATTGTATATTTTATTTTGTTTAACTAAACAGTTAGTAAACAACTTATACTTAGTCTGGCCATATATACTGTTACAATTAAAAATAAACAAAATATTACATTTGAATTTGGAATCTGTCATTTTTATATGATTGTTCATTGTGTTTTCTCATTGCGCCAATACATTGTACAATATTTTGCGATATTAAAATTGAATAGGGTAATAAAGATAACCGAATCGCTGTGATTGCATTACACAAAGTAGGTATTAAAGGTAGGCAAGGGTCATAAAGCTCGGTCTACGCAGTCTTGGTTGGAAACGAACGTTTGGGAACGAACGTGGTTGGAAACGAACGTTTCGGACTTCATCAGAGCTGAAGACTGGCCATCGTCAAGTCCCGATCTTAATCCGCTGGATTATGATTTATGATCAGTTTTAGAGAGTACGGCTTGCTCTAAACGCCATGTTAATTTGGAATCCCTAAAACAATCCGTACGATTGGCAGTTATGTATTAAACTAACACACTGTAAAAGTAATAAATGTTATTTGCAATAGAATTTTTTCTTTCTTTGTTTCAGTATTTATGGCAAGACTAGTTATAATGAATTAAATTAACGCAAAACTTATACTAGAAAATCCAACATGTAGATTTTTTTTTATCATAAGCAGGGCTTGTTTTTTGCTTTTTTCTTTTGTCTTTTTATTTTCTTTCTTTTTTTGTTTTTGGCTTTTACATTTTCATTTCTTATATTTTTATATATTACATTTCTATTTTTTTCTTTTTACATTATACAATGTTACATTTTTTTTTTCCAACGCAAAATACAATGTCAATGATAATCAATTTAAAACAACGGCACAACAATCAACTAACCCTAATATCACAAGCTTACCCTAATATCACAGATCACAATCTCTTTTATTTACTATTTCTACCACATATTTACAAAAGGAGAGGAACACCTTCCTCCTCTTTCCCCCCAGGATGGAAGGCAGGTTCTCACCCGTCATCGCTATGCCCAATTTTTGCTCAATATCGTATCTATTGTTTGCGAAAATTGGACACTCGAGTAACAGGTAATGAACCGCCTCCTCAACTCCGGGCTGACACAGACACGATGGGTCCTCCTTCAACTTGAATCTGTTCAAGTAGAAGGCGAATCCACCGTGTCCAGTCAGTGCTTGTGTGGTGTGGTGTGTGATGTCTATTTTCTTAACTATTTTGTATACAGCAGCAGCGCTTGGAAAAAAGAGCTTCGTGACTCCGGCCGTCCCTCCCACTTCATGTCTCCTGTCCCATTCCTCAATCGTATCCTCTCTTAAGATACGCTTGACGAATGAAACAGGACACAGATCGTAGTCAGGTTTCCTTTTCAATCCCAGCGCGGCCCCCTTGGCTAATTCGTCAATCCTCTCATTCCCTCTCAACCCTGCGTGCGCCTTGATCCAAAACAGGGAGACCTCCCGCCTCTGCAATGCAGCTTTTCGGAGGGCCGCCCTTGTTTGCACTGCCAGGGGATGAGGGGAACTAAGGGTGACTGCCTGGAGAGCCGATCTGGAATCGCTAAGGATACCGACCTTCGCCATTCCACTCTTGGCTATACTTACTGCTCTTTGGAGCGCTAGAAGCTCGGCTTGGTAGACGGTACAATACGGCGGCCGTGCTAGCTTGACGGCCTTCGTCTCGGCCTCACCCTTCCATACGGAGAGTGCGGCTCCGACTCGACCCTCAATCTTGCTACCGTCCGTATAGATCCTATGGACGTGGTTGTTAACCACGTCTGCATACGAGTCCTCGTCTACCAACCCGAACCTCAGCTCTGCCTGCTCTGCCGGATGTGGGTCCACAATCGCAAGAGCCATTCTCTCTACCTCCCTGTATTTCAACACCGGGTGTGATACCCCCTTCTTGATCTCATAAAGCCTCGAAGCTTCGAGGATTCTGAGATCAAGAGGGAGTATCCCAGCCAACAGCATCGCAGAGTTCAAGGAGACGGTCCGATATGATCTGCAGATCTTTTGGCAGAACCCCGCTGGACGGTGTTGAGCCTTTTTTGGACCCCCATCTTTTCCACGGTGGGTGCCCACGTTGCTGATGCATACAAAATAGTGAGTTCAATTACTGCTGTGTATATTATCTTAACTACTTGAGGGTTAAGCCCCCAGCCTGCTCTGGCTGTTCTTGCTACGAGTTTATATCGGGCGATTGCCTTCTGGCAAACGTTCCCAACATGGGTGTTAAAAGTTAGGCCGCTGTCGATTGTCAGACCAAGAATTTTTATACTGTCATAATATTTTATATCCACACTCCCCATTTTGAGTCGCGGCACATCAAATTTCAATTTTCTCGTGGAGAGAAGCGCACAGGTTTTATGTGGTGCGAAATTTAACTTGTTGGCCTTACCGTGGGGTAAGGGGTAAGTTGTCTTTTATTTTATCTAGGACCCCATTTGCTTTTCGCTCTATTTCAATAGCCGTATCACCTGCAAAAACACACACTATGTCGTCGGCAAACGCTTGTATAAAATAGAACTCTGGGCTAATACAATAGAGTTGAAAATTATTTTAATACAAAAGAGTTGAAATATAGTCCCAGCCTTATAAATTAAAAGCTAGGGAGCCCATAATGCTAAATATATACTTGCTCGAGCGTCGCGGAGACCTAGTAGGTTTATTCAATTAGGTGACAGGAAGAAAAAAATATTATTTAGTGGTGCGATGAGCGTGGAGAGCCTTATTAAACTTAGACAAAAGAAAATGATATGAAAAAAAGTAGCTTTTGTAGGTACTTATCATCAGATTTTAGATAACACGGACTAGACCTTTAAGCTGAGTCCGGGCTGAGTCCAATATATTTTTGGACATAATAACATTATACCTACAAATGTATTATTTATCGTTTACATATATGATAAACAAAATATTTGTACAAAATAATACTATCAGACCGCAAATACGTACAATATCTATAACTTCTCGGTATAAACACGAACTGTGCGAGGAAAATCCATTCGAGAAGGTCAGTACCATTAACATTATCAGCCACGTCTCAGTCGTCAACACAAGCTGATATTTACTATAGAAATAGGTAGAAATAATATTTATTTGGTATAAATACACACAAGTACACTATTCTTCTTCTATCTTCATTAATTAACCGACTTCCAAAAAAAGGAGGCGGTTATTATTCAGGGATTTGTTCCACTGCCGGTTGCGGGCGAGACAGGTAAATGGGTTTTGAACTCCAAAGTGAATCCTGTTCAGAGTTTCGTTGGATTATCATGCAAGTGAGTGAATGGAATTACCCCCTGGAATGAAGGCAACCTCTGTGTGCAAATAAACACAGTATGTAGATAATGGGGATTTGCATGGATCGATTTCCGTCATACGACGAAACGATATCGACCTGCACGGTCAATTTTCGTCATGTGACACCCAAAATAAAATAAAACACTTTCCTTAAGTTAGCTTTTTTTTGCTAACTTTTACCGGCATCAATTTTTTCTTTTTGCTTCTAGTTGGACTGTGTAGAATTAGAAGCTTGGCTCTATTGTGTCACCTCTGTGTTGTAATACCTCTTTTATTTACTCTTACCCGTAACAAACCCGTAAATGTAGCTTTGCTACAACTGGAGTAAAATTAGGCTCTACTGGAGTAGAATTAGAAGCTTGGGTCTACTGGAGTAGAATTAGAAGCTTGGCTCTGCTGGAGTAGAATTAGAAGCTTGGCTCTGCTGGAGATCGGAAAACTATTGCTCACTGCAAGCCTTATGGCCTTGTGGTTATCCTTTGGTCTTGTCTTGGCAACGTTTTACATTAAAATATTTTTGATGGAATAACTACCTAGTTATTTACTAACTTTTATCTCGGATTTACACAGAGGCTAAGCACAGAGGTCCGCTGCGTTGGAAATTGTAATCGCCGTCTATTGAACGGTCTTCAGTATAAAATTTTATGTTATTTATTTTTAGCTTCAAAATGAATAACAATATAATTAACACATTGTTAGGAGTGAAGATATACCCCACAAGGAGACTATATAGATTAAGTTTACAATTGATCTTTGAACTAATCAATTCAAAAACTAAATAAAAAACTAAATAAAAACACTACTACTACTACACTTGAAAAATATTACTTATTTGTATTATTTAACAAGCTAAACAACAGCTACAATTTTGTGAGGACAACCCATTAAGTACATTTTGCACTGCATTTCATTCAGTTTAAGTGATATTCAACGGCGTAGATAAGGTTGGGGTTCTCCCGCTTATCTCTAGTACGGTGGGGTAGTTCCTGTTTTTAACCGACTTCTAAAAAAATGAGGTACTCAGTTTGACCTCGGGTATGTTTGTATGTCCGACTTTCAAATTTCTCAGATTAACTGCGCTGAATGTGTGACAAAGATAATACTAGACGCGGCTACTACAAGTTGTATAGTTACTGTCTTCGGGTGTGTCCTCGCTTAATGCGCCATACTCACGATCCATCCAGCAATTCCAGCACCGGTACTAATGACCGTAATACGGAACTTAATTGGAATCAAACTTCACTTTACTTAGTTCCTCAGATTATTTTATTATGTTGAACAAAACACTTTATAAATATTATATGATACTAATTACAAGAAATAAAATATGAGATACCCAGTCACATAGCAAAAGGCGGGACTTAGAACGAAAAATCTGACAAATTGTCTGGTAAATTTGAAGAGAGATCATCGAGGACAATCTGCCTCAGGGATGCACGCGCCCTCGTGCCTGACGTGGTCGGGTATACACTCGCACATAACATTACACTCGAGGGTGCAGACCGGAGAGGATTCCTCGCAAGTTGCATCGCAAGACGAGCCACAAGTGGTAAAGACCGCGTTCACGCCGCAGTCCTCCTCTGAAACTAAGGAATATACATGGTGATTTTTTTACCGTCTGAGGAAAAAGTAAAAATAAACAAAAGAGTATGAAATAAATCTTATTTTTAAATAATTCCCCTTTTAATTTCGGTAATATTTTAACTATTTCTCTACACAATTTTCATAATTTTCAAGTCGGTGCCAGCTAGGATGGCCAGGTGCGCGGGATGTTCCCGATTCAGGGGTCTGAGGACGCGTCCCGATTTGCACCTGATCGGGACGCTAATGTCTCAATAAATCAGAATACTTAATCAAAATAGGAAATGCGTATTACGGGCGTGGCATCGTAGCTCCTTAACGAAAGGTCCGATTAAGATGCGGTTTATTTGTCTGAATGCTGGCATGATCGAGAGTGTTCTTACTTCTTAGCTATAATTCATTATCATAAGCTACTTCTACGGGGGCTACTTAATTGCTTTAATATTGTTTTTAAGATAGCGATTCAAAATTTGAACTTTATTTACTACACAAGGAGATAGGTACACGTTTAATTGCAACTCGCAAGAGTTCGAATGTCTAACCAGACCGCTCTGCATAGCACGGTGCCACTCTTGCAATGAAACGTGTATCTTATGTACTGAATAAAGTTCAATTTTGAATCACTATTTTAAAAGTACAACGCCGCGTCATGTATCGTCCTGTTTCGGTGTAATCCGACCCTAAGACGTTAAGTGAGACCTAAGCATTGACTAGTCAAAACTCAAACCTAGGAGCGCCGGACCTTTGAGATTTGGCTTTAACATATTCATTCAGCAACAATAACCGATGCACTAGGTATAATTTGCGATCTTTCTAATGCAATGTGCAGGCTTGGGGTGTCCAATCAAAGATGTTGTGCTCGCGAATAACGTTTATTAACTCCTTATTTAATTCACTTACATTACAATATATAGGGAGGTGATGCACACACTACACCTCCCCCGTATTTTTGAAAAAAAATAATTGGATATATATTTTTTTTTCCTTAATATAATAAACTTAATAATAAAACCTCCTTAATTACTTTTTTTTCTTATTTTTTTTTTAATTCTTACTAATACCATCTTATTCTAAGTACTACTTTATACTAAGTAATAATAAATACAAATCTGTGCTATTTTTATTTTATTTGTAAAACATGATTTTAATTACTTTCGTGATGGGTCATGGGATGTTGACGATATATGTCTCAATTTAAACATTCGATTTTTTTTTACATGGTAATACCTAATTGTTTTTAATAATTTAATTTGTATTATTATATATTTAATTTTAATATTTCCAAACAAAAAAAAAAATCCTTACTTACCTCCTCAATATTATTATTTAATTTATTATATTCTCACATAAAAAAAAAATACAATTACATTTACAATACATTTTGTCCCCATCCCCAGGCTTTTGATTGTGTAGAGCATGCAACGTTGAAACTAGACCACTATAGCGTAAGGGGCACATCACTTACACTGTTAAAATCTTATTTAAGTAACAGGGCACAAAGGGTTAAAGTGAATGGCAAGATGTCATCTGGAGGCAAAATAGATCTGGGAGTGCCGCAAGAATCAATTTTAGGGCCTTTCCTCTTCCTGATCTATATAAACGATTTGCCTTTCCTTGTTTAAGATATAGTAGGGATAGTGTTATTTGCTGACGATACTTCATTTATATTTAAAGTGAAGCGACAGCAGTCGGGCTATGACGGGGTAAATAATGCTCTCTCTGAAATAGTAAATTGGTTTAGTACTAATAATCTGCTTCTTAATGCATCTAAAACAAAATGTTTAAAGTTTAGCTTACCAAATGTGAGGCATGCACAAACTAGTACTATTGAATAATGTTATTCTTGACCTAGTGGACTCATCTGTATTTCTAGGTATAACATTGGATTCTAAGTTACAGTGGGGTCCACACTCCACATATTGCTAACCTATCGAATAGTCTCAGTTCCGCAGCATTTGCAGTCAGAAAAATTTGACAAATTTCTGACGAAGTATCGGCAAGGTTCGTTTATTTTAGTTATTTCCATAGCAGAATGGTCTGTGGAATCCTTTTATGGGGTAATGCCACCGACATTAATTATATCTTTGTGCTGCAGAAGCTAGCGATTAGAGCTATTTATAAGATGTCCCCATATGCCTCCCTAAGAGAAAAAATTAAAGAAATAGGGATACTGAATGTACACTCTCAATACATTTTTGATAATGTTGTGTATGTAAAAAAATATAGTAATGAATTTGATAAAAAATGTGACCAACACAACATAAATACTAGGAATAAGTACAAACTGGCTGTACCAGTGACTAGACTCAAAAAAATAAACAATTGTTTTAAAGGTCAGTGTATACGTTTCTTTAATAAACTCCCAGAAAAATGTAATAAATAAGTTTAAAAAGTAGTTAAAAGACATTTGTGTGCCAAAGGTAAATTATAAGGTTCAATTGAGGACAGAACACCCTGGGAATAAGATGACCCTATGAGGCAATTTCAGTTTACTAATTAAACAATGTACTTCTGTACTGTAGTATATTGTAGATATTGTAATTTAATATTTATTTAGTTTTGTTTTTATATTTTTTTGTTTTTGTTGTATACATATATTTTTTTTAAAGAACAATTTTGGCTATCCTTTTTACTAAAAGGCACCCGCGCGAGTTTCTTACGCCGGTTCTTCTCGCCGGGTTAGGGTTCCGAACCGGTGGTAATTGTCATCCTTTTTTTTCTTTGTTTAACGTTCAGAAAACAAAACCTTGTTTTTTATTCTGAATAAAAAGATTTTTATTTTTTATTTATATCGACGAAAGAAAACATAATTGCTGTAACCCACAAAATAGGTACGTTTTTTTACATTATTTTGATCAGATATTTTTTTGTGCATCTCATCTCATCTCATCTCTCAGGTTTGGGTCTCATAATATTTCTCGGACGAAAAAAAATCACTTACGCCGACAGAGTCGCCGTAAGTATTTAAAAAAAATGTACAATTTTTGCTGTACGCCTAAAAACATGTTTTTTCAACAACATTCTTGTGGTAACTAAAAATTTATTCGTAAAATCTAACCCCTAAAGTGGATACGATCTAGCGAGACAAGTTCTTTTACATATGGCTCTTAATTCTGAAAAATAATTTTCTTTCCTTTTACGTCGTTACATCAACACTTATTTAGTAATTAACTACTTCTATATAAAAGTTTTTATCTGCTTGTGTAATTGACGACGGTGCCGTGGTTGGAACGCCTTTCGTCTCAGCATTTAGTACTAGAGGGAAAGAGTCTTGATATAGGAATGATTGGAAATATATTGTATTTTATATTATTCTCCCACATACCAGTGTAACGTAGATACATTGCCTCTCCGTAAAATCAATCATTTCAGCGCTCCTAGAGTCATCTATGTTCTATTAGCTTAATTATTCTTATTCGATTTAGACTTAAGCGCCATTGATTGAAGCACGCCTTTACTAAAACGGCGTTTGCCTTACTCTTATGATTAGATTCTTATATCGATTTTCTTTCGTTTTAAAGCTTACAAATAGAACATTGTAATTTCTGATTGATCGGATGATCTTAAAAAACTAATTAAAATACAGAAAAATTGCAATATTAAATAACATAATATATTGGTAAATAACATAATATCTTTTTATTTTGATATATGGACTTTTGCCCTTTACGTTTTGTCAAATAATAAAAAAAAGAAGAAGAAAAATTTAAAAGGCACTTCACAAAATGACGTTTCAATTTAAATTTAAATTCGGGATATTTATCAACATGTAAAAGTGTATGTTACTTTATTTCTTTTCCCGTTTTTACGGTGAGTTTTAATATCTGTGTTGTGAAGTTTTATTTGGTAAATCATGCTTGTAACATACGAGTATCACTATGTTATTATTTTGCATGTAAATCATCAGGTTGTAAAATTTGTTGTCAAAGTTGATTAGCCGAACCCGTATTTCATCCTTCTGACTTTGCATTGATATTTGAGGTTGTATGCATTATGTTTTGCAAATACTGTTTTATTCTGCTTAATCTCTTTTAAATTAAATTAAATTAAATAGCGTTTATTTCAGGCTGCATAGGCCCATATTATAAATACCTTATAGACTAACATACATAATATATAATAAACTAACACTAACATTAAACATTAAACACGTATTGTCTGCGACGTGGGGCGCGAAGTGTTCGGGAGTCGTCCTCTAAATCTTCTGTAGACGTCTCCAAGCGGCCAGAACTCCTCCTGCTCGAAGGTCGGTAAGTGATGGGTTGGAACTCTCACCACAAAAGAACTAAAGTTAACTTTATGACGAGATTCCAAACGCTCGACCCTCAAGTCGAAGTTGGTTCTTCTCCTGATGTAGTCTACGACCTGCTCGACCGTCGTAGACCAATGCAACCTGGACACGTACAGCGGTGTCGCGGGAGTCTCACACCGCAACAGCTGCTCGGATCCTCCGGGTGCGGTGCCGCGATGGTTGCGGACGACGGGTTTCTTCTTCTTCCTCTCGACTTTGATGAACCCGTCATCATCGCACGTTCGGTCTTTTGTAGAAAGAGGACGCTCTTTTGAAGAGGCCTCCTTCTTCCCTTTGTTTTTCGGACGCGGGGGAGGTGGCGGGAGGACGCAAGCTACGATACTTGCGTATCTTGGTACCGGCTTCTTCGCGGGCGGGGAGCGGGCAGCAGGGGCGGCAGCGACGATGTTCATTGACCCGTCGGATAATGCTGACGGGCTAAACGTGAGCGCCTGCGCGCCTCGACGATGTTTGCTGCATCAGGTGACCTACATATTTAATTAACACTTTTTAACTGTGATAATTCACTACGTAAATCACTTATGGTAGACTCTGATGCCTGCAATCTACCTCGAACTTCGGTCAGTTCTTCCTTCAGCAACTTGATGTCCTTCAGTAGGCTGATGACGTCGACGTGGTTCAGTGTCACCGGTGGCAGCTTATGCAGTTTTTTCGCTACAAAAGCTGGCACTTCATCCGGATCCGTCAGCTTTAGCAGGGAGATGATGTCCTTCACGCTTCTTTCGGTTCCATCTCTCCGTCGCGATGGCATGTTCGCGTTCTTGCCGAGCGTCTCGTACAGCAAATGCTTGCCTTTGCAAATCTCCTCGCTGGTGAAGGAAGACTTGCAGATCTGCATTATGCTGACATCGTCCATGGTGTCGATGGCATGCTGGATAAACGCCAGCAACTCATTGGCCACGAGCGCCATGATCACGTGCAGCGGCAATCAGCCGCGCGATTAACTTACCCCATGGTTTGGATCGTTAGAGGTTAGAACCATGGTAGCTGTGGTCCACACTTTTCACACGCTGGTATGGAATATTTCCATTACTGTACGAGTTCAACGCACCGCTAACTATTTTCAGCAACTCTTGTATCCTATGCTTTGGACGGAGGACGGTCTGGCCTCCGTCACGGACTGCCCGCTCCTAGACGACCTACGTCATGGCGAATTCCTGACCCGAAAGCGCCACCGGAAGTTGGGTCCGCCACGTGTTGTCACACCTCACCGTTTACAGTTCTAAGTGCCGTGTGGAAATAGAGCCCCTCAGATCTCCAAAGACACTAGAGGCGCAGGCTTTACGGCCTTCTGCCAACACCCCCTTTTTTAGATAATATATTTTGTTACGTTGGTAATTTTGTTTTTCAAAATTATATATAAATTAAATATACCCGTAACACCAGGAGCAAAACGCGGAAAACATCGGTCAAACATAAAGTAAACTAAGTTTAGCTTATTAGTATTTCACTTTCCTAACATTTCCTATTTGTTCAGACTGAAAAAAATAACCAGTATTATTAAAATTTATTTATTATTATTATTTGCTTTTGCCTGCAGTATTGCTCGTTACCAAAAAATATGCCTTACTCCAAAGTCCAATATAAACGTGCTCTCAACGTTCATTTCCTGAGACCGTTAATTTTGAAATGCTAGTAATTTATAAAAAACCGGCCAAGTACGAGTTGGACTCGCGCTCGTAGGGTTCCACACCATTATACAAATATTCTACATCTTTACTCATTATTTCGTTATTTTTCTACGAAGTTTTCCAATTAAGCGCAATTTGCAAGAATATATAATGCATAATAGCTCCCACACCGGTTTCACTGACACCAGGCTAGCTGGCAGGAGTTATTTTATAGTGCCCAAGTTTGTGCGCAGTACAAGAGAGCTCTCTCTCTACTTTTACTCTCGAAACCTAGAGGGACGGATAACCGATACGACTGATGAGAGATCACTGAACAGGCGCAGGACCGACTTTTAACATGCCCATCCCACGCATGGATCATCTTTCTTGCCAGATAATCAGGTGATCAGCCTGCATTGTCCTAACCAAACGTGGAAACAAAATTTTTGTTGTTCCAACGCGGGAATCGAACCCACGACTGTCGAGAGACAAGCTCTAAGCCTCTGGACCATGGAGGCTGTTATATCTATAATTCCTGAACTAGCAAAATTATATATACATAAGCATATAACCGCTGAAAACCATAAAACTATAAAGTTTTCTTTCAAAGTTTATTAGATGGACCCATCATGACTTTTTCAGATTTTTCGAGCCAAGCCTTTAGCTTTTAGAGCCGACCAGCCGCTTAGCTATTTTAATAAATAGAGAGGTTAAAAATGCTCTTTAAAATTGAATATCTCTCAAACGGATACCTAAATCAAAATACCGTCTTAGCAACCTCTCAATGTTTTAAAAAGACCTATCTAATGATACCCCATGCTATGGGGTAGACGCAAGAAAAAAAATCATCCCCACTTTACGTGTAAAATATTTTCTGTACCGTAAAAATGTTGTTTATGATTTTATGTTTTTAGCACTTTGTTACTGTGATGAAGCACATATCCATTAAAAGTTTTATCTTTCTAGCACTTTCTTTGGACGGTAAGCCGAGACGGACGGACGGACATGACCAAACCATAAGGGCTCCGAGACGTGACTACGGAACTTTAATATCGCTAATTCCATGAACCTGGGCCACTAAGTACGTTTTCACTCAAAACTGGCTAGCTAGTAGGTACTTTTGTAATCCAAAAAGTATGTTATATTAAAGAGTAAGCTCAGATTTAAAAGATACTCGATACGCTTACCATGTCCGACCACAAAGCACAGCAGAAAACCAAAAATAACGAATCTGGCGACCATCTTGACGGGAAAGTGCGATGAAAATTAGCTTTTGTTGTAACTAAAACTACCACTTTTATGGTTGTGTACATTAATAGAATGCGTATAATTGAATACAATAAAAGGAAAAATATTATATTCGAAAACGGATCAAGCACGAATCGGGCCTCACGCAGGTGGTTCTGTGTCTACGAAATACGAATGGATAACACACTTCGGGCCTGTTCCACAATCTTCTTATAAGTGTCGGATAGCTTATTCGGAAGACAATGTATATCGAGCGACAGAGGCAAAATATGCAAATAAGCTATTCCGAAAGGGAGGTGGTTATTGTAGATAGCGTTACTTGCTTTTTATTTTGCTACCAATATTTATATTAATTCAGTTAACGTGTTCCTTCGTTTCTAAGGCTGGCTATACAGTCATGTCGCATACGATCAGCGCGGCCGGCTTAAATCATGTTAGCTAATGCTAAAGTGCCATACTCACCGTCCAGCCTGCAAATCCAGCGCCGGTACTAAAGGTCGTCACTGGTGTCAAAAGTGTCGATCATTTATCACTTTTACCTACTAGTCTTCGGCCTAGGATTTGCAGGCTAGACCGTGAGAATGGAGCTTTAGTTATTTTTTTTGGCAAAATTGCCTAGCGACCTAGCTGAATTGCTATTGACGTGGGCGATTTTCGCCATGCGTCGGAAATTAGATAATATTATTAATATAATTTAGACATATTCAATATTATATTTTAATTTATTTTTCATCAACATCAGTTCTACTGTGACATCGGCACGTACAGCTATGACAAATCAATATAAATGAACTGGATAAAGGTATGCTGCCAAAGCTGCCAAATAATATATTTGTGTGAAATTGTATGAGATATAACGCACAACGCGGCAGCGGAACTACGCGACGCGGAAGGGAAGTGTCGCGTCGCGTCGCTCCGCTGCCGCTTAGTGCGGTCTTACCTTAAGTTTGAGCTTAAGCTTAGCTGTCCCGACTCCCGACACACGTTCCAGATGAACGTGCTTTGCGTGATGTTAGCTGCTCTATGAACTGAAATAACTACATTTTCACAAGCAACTACAACCTACAACTACTTCCACGTCTACACCTACACCTACACCAACATCTACAAGTTACAACCTACACCTACAATCTCTATAAATTTTGTAAACATACACACACGGTACAACACAACTAACCGTGTTGTTAAATGCTATATTTTACCCGACACCCGACGGCGAAGCCAAAAGGAAGGGTAATGATTTTGGCAGTCTATTTCTATTAGTATTATGTACTAGCCAGTAAGTTCTTGTAGTGTATTAACTATTGAATTGTAATGTCATATATTAACATTTGTTAGTAATTTTTATTTTCTTGATAATTTTATAATAATAGGTAATCATTTGGAATTCATGACTAATTAACTAAAATTTTGTGTAAAAATGTTAATTTGAAATTACAAACAGACACTTCAATTTTATTTATTTGTATTTTGTATACTTATATAACATAAAACTTCTCAAAATAGCAATGAGAAACAAAAACACGCTATTATACTCGCAATTAGCGTGCAAAAATAAGATACAAGTAGAAAATGCACCATAAGTACCTATTGAGTGCTTGTAATATATATTATAAAATACTAGCTGATGCTCCGTGCCCGCTACATCGCGGATGCCCCGTGCCCGCATAGAAATAACGGAAACAGAACCTGAAGATAAAAGTAGCTTGAGTTACTCCTTATATTAACATCAGCTATCTCCCAGTGAAAGTCGGATAAAAATCGGTCCGGCCGTTTCAGAGAATAAGCGAAATAGACAGACAGACAGGCGGAGAATATATTATAAGATAAACCAAGCGAAGCGCAAGGGCCCTACGAGACCACCTTTTCTCGAAGCGTTTCGTCCATTTTTTGAACACTCATAACTTGGGTTTGAATTATACCAGATAAATGTAATTTTCAGAATATCAGGAGTTCCCAGTAGCGGAATTATTAAACATGTAAAGCTTTGATTGATTACATATACTTTAGAGTTTAGATTTTATTGATATCTCAAAACCCCTGATTTCGTCACTGACTCACTGATGATCAACAAAATTATATGGTACTTCCGGATGACCTAGAAAGCTGAAATTGTGTACGTAAGCTTGTACCTAATTAGTACACAACCAACATAATATGGTTGGAACAAAATTGGTATAACAAAATTGGAAAATTTGATGCTAGAGGTCTGAAGATTGTTGTAGAGATCCATATTATAAGTAATAACAATAAAATGTAATAAAATAACCATCCAACCCCTTAATAACAACAAAAAACACAGTAGTATTTTTAATCTTTATCGACATATTTTAATGTAGGTATTTCATCTTAAATAGTAGTGTACAAACGTCCCTTTAATAATTTGAATGTTACATTTAAGTAAATTGTTGAAATTCCTTTATTAGAATGTCGGATGGACTCTCGCTTAATTCCTACGCTGCATAGCAGTTGCTTCCATCTTCGCTGGAACAGCTTCTTGAACGCAAAGGAATTATTAGCAAACGTCCAACCTATAGAATGGTGGCATACTGATTGCTTACTTACGGGACAATCTATTGTAAGCCGTTTTATAGGGTCGTAACTCGTAAGCGCTGCTCAAAGTTGTACCTTGTACGACAATATACGTCTGTTTTAATGTTGCTGTTTGACTTCATCACCCCGCGCACCCCCCAAATAAACATCCTTAATATTTTATAATTATTAGCTATTGTAACGGGAGGCCGGCCGTTACAATGGCTAATAATTTAAATAATATTGATGATGTGTATTTAAGCAGTACTTAATGCTACCGACAGATGTTTGAAGCGTTTCGACCTTGCATCACGCTATTGGTGTGTTGTAAATATAATACTAAAAAGAATTTGTAACAATTTTTTTCACCGTACCTGGGAGACCCAGCTTGGCTCGTAGTTATAGTAGTACGAAAAACGTAGCACTATCAAAAAGTTATCAGATCTTATGTAAAACCAAGTTTGTGACTCTACACGCCCCAACTCTACAAGATTAGTCTTGATGATTCACAAACTCACTATAAGATTAATTTAATTTTAACTAATAACACTAAGGAAAAGGACCTGTTTAACAATTTACTGATAAGTATCAGATAGCTTATTTGCATGTTTTGTCTCTTTCGCTCCATATAAAGTAAGCAGCGATAAAACTTCCGAATAAGCTATCCGACACTTATTCGAAGACTGCGAAACAGGCTCTTGGAGTAAAAGTCTTCTAAAGTTATGGAGGACGTTGGAGTTCTCCCGCTCAGGCTAGTATGGTGGGCCAGTTCTCAGTTTGACCTGTATGTTTGTATACAGTATGTATGTTTGTCCGACTTTCTAATTTCTCAGATTAACTGCGCGAACGTGTGACAAAGACAGTACTAGACGCGGCTACTACAAGTTTACTATAGCAATTGTCTTCGGGTGTGTCCTCGCTTAATGCGCCATACTCATGATCATCCAGCAAATCCAGCACCGGTACTAATGACCGTAATTAGGAGGGAACATCGAGGGCTAGAGAAATGAAAAATAAGTATTTGTAAAATCTATTGCTGTCCCGCAGTGCCCGAGCAAGCTAGCTGTGTGAGAGTGCGATAGAGACAACTGTAACTTAAACTGAAAATACCTATTAAAAGTACAAAAATCAACGATACGTAGTCCCCTGATTCCCTCTCCGAAATTTAATTAATTTTTTTATATAATTTAGTCAAAAAAAAATTCTAGATGTTTGAATACAGCAGAAAATCTGGCCATTTTTTAAGTTTTTGAACGTCTATATCTCTTTTAATAATTCATTTATGAAAAAAAGAAAATCATAAGGGCATGCTAAAAGTATCCATAAATATTCAGGAAAAAAAATTGTTACCCAAACGGCATCCAGGGAGGAATATGCTTTTCCTCTTAATGTCAATAGTTTCAATCATTTGTAATTTTTCCCTACGACTTACGAGTCCGCGGACTTGGATTTGCAGGCTGGACGTGGACGATGAGTATGGCGCTTAATTGGAATCAAACTTCACTTATAATATTATATTTATTGTTGTATTATGTTGAACAAAACACTTTATAAATAATACAGGATACTAATTACAAGAAATAAAATACCATAGTCACATAGCAAAAGTGCTGGACTAACGGCCGAATACTGAAACGCTTAGGTATCACAATAATTAAGAGCCCTCCTATTCCCGCTGTCTCTGCTAGCCGAAATGACAAGGAAATCATGTTACTTGAGCGTAACTTAATTTAACTTTCGATTTAGTATTCGGCCCTTAGAATCTGACAAATTGTCTGTGACAAATGTGTTAATAAGAGAGATCATCGTGGACAATCTGCCTCAGGGATGCATACGCCCTTGCACCTGAGGTGGCCGGGGTAACATTCGCACTTGGTATTACACTCGTGGGTGCAGTGCGGATCGGGATCCTCGCGAGATGCATCGCAAGGCGAGTCACAAGAGCCAATAAGCATCTCGTTCACGCCGCAGTCCTTCTCTGAAACTGAAGAATATACTTGATGATTTGTTAATCGTCTGAGGAAAAAGTAAAAATGTACAAATAAGTATGAAATAAATCTTATTTTCTAAATAAAACCACTTTTAAATTCGGCTATAAGTAACAATTTCTCTACTCAATCTTCATAATTTTGAAGTCGGTACCAGCCCGAAAAAATCCTGATAAAACAATATCTTATAGAACTCACGTTCAAGTTGGCTGGTACGGTAATATTATGAAGATGACGTAGAGTATATAATAGTTCAAATTTTTGAATAATTTAAAAGAGTAAATCATTTAGAAAATAAGTTTTATTTCATACTTTTTTGTGCATTTTTACTTTGGAAGTCGGTTTTCATTTTTAACCGACTTCCAAAAAAGGGGGCGGTTATACGTTCGGTTGTAAGTTTTTTTTTGTTTAAAAATAATATTTTTTCTCTTTTTAGTTAAATATATTATTATTGATATAAATACAAACAAGCCTCCGCTATTTTCATTCTCTCGGGAAAACAAACTCAAGCGCTATTTTATTTTATGCCAGTTTTATGCGGGGCCGTAGTATTTCCCCAAATAAGCATTACCGATCTGTGGACCTACTAAACAATCACCAGTGACGATATTGATTAGATACTTTATTATTAAATAATTATAATTATCTATTGTAACAGTCGACGGAAAAATGTAGCAGTAAGCATTAAATAAATATATTATAGTGATGATGATAATCACGAATATAATTTTAGCAATAGCAAAATATCAAAGACTTTGATATCACTGCACAAAACTGTGATGAGTAGTGAGTACCTATGTCATTATAATGATATGTTGGTGATTCTTGTGAAAATGATGATGATTACTGTAAGTGGTATGATGGCATATGCTTGCAGTTCTTCAAACAACGCTGGAATCTCCAAACATATATCTATAAGGACTCAGGAGTTATGTTCAGTACTTTTAGATCCAGGGTATACCTTGGTACAAAAGTTTACTTTTTGGTAGCATATGCTTGGAATACTTCAGAAAATAACTTCAGAAAAATCCATATAAATTTCGAAGAGTTTCCTCGGGATATCATGGATCCACTCATCAGGTCTCCACTTTGGTGACTAAGAGACAAATTTCGAATTATAACCTTTAAAACAACAAAACAATTTTGCAAATAGGTTCACAAACGGCCAAGTAATGACTGATGTTCACAGATATCCGTGTCGATGTAAAATACTATGAGATGTACCACCTATTATATCATCATAATGTGACTTCCAAAAGAAGGAGGCGGTTATATGTTCGGCTGTATTTTTTTTTATGTTCAACGATAACTCTGCCGGCTGTTGACCGATTTTCAAAATTCTTTTTTTGATGTAAAAGGTATAACTCGAAGTCGGACCCGTTTTCACAAAAGTGGTGACCAGATGATGGAATCTACGAGGAATTGAGGGAACTCCTTAAAACTTGTATAGACACATATAGTGATTTCAACTTTTTCTGAAGTAACTCAAGCATATGCTACCAAAATGTAATATTTTGTACCAACGTACACCCTGGATCCAAAAGTACTGAACAGAACTCCTGACTCCTTATAAATACATGTTTGGGGATTTCGGCGTTTTTTAAATAACTGCAAGCATAAGCCACTATGTCAATTAAAATAATCATCATCACCACCATTATCACACCGTACATCATCACACACACACAATATCATGATGATATAATACGTACTTCTCATAGTATTTTACACCGACACGCATATCTTTGAACATTACTCTGCTGTTTATTAACCGATTTTCAAAATTCTTTCTTTGATGTATTGGGTTTAATCCGAAATTGGTCTCGTTGTCACTAAAGTGGTGACCTGATGATGGTATCCTTGAGGAATCGAGGGAACAACTCGAAATTTATATGGACACATATAGTGATTTTGACTTTTTCTGAAGAAACCCAAGTATATGCTGCCAAAAAGTAAGATTCTGCACCAAGGTACTTATACCCTGAATTCAAAAGCACTGAAGAGGACTCCTTAGTCTTTAAAGAAAAGCGTTTGGAAATTTCGACAATGTTTAAAGAACTGCAAGCATATGCCATTATGGAACTTACAGTAATCATCATCATCATCTTACATACTGTGTAAGCTAGGAACTTACACATACGACTTTGAGCTGAGGGAAGTAGGTATATAGGTTAATGTGAGGGCTGGAGAAATCTGGGACTGACCTTATTGTTGAGCTGGTGGTTCTGTATCTGGGCGGAGGTTTCTTCTCACTACACTACACAGCTGTTGAGCGGATTATCGATAGATTTATCGCAGTTCGCCGGCGAATTTGGTATTATATTAACGAGCACAAATAAATATGCGCACACGCGTTCGCGTTCACTAGGTTTCGGGATGAGCTGAAAATGCATCCGGCGCGGAAGGGGATCTAAATGCAAGTGTTCGTCACTCTCTGACAGCGTCCCTGAGTCGGTCGGCCATACTTCACGTAGTGATGTCCTTTGTGTTTATTCTAAACGTCGCGCTAGTGTTGGCGCGAACATCCTGGGGGGCCCGCACAGGCGTCGAGCTGAGGGGCATCCTGAGCAGAATCCAGTGGGAGCCGGGCAATCTTGCCGACAGGCCTCCGCAGCTGGCCTTGAGTCGTGTCCAAGTCCACAACTCTGATGACTCCATCCTTCCCAGGTAGCAGACGTGAGATTCTTCCCATCTTCCATTGTAGAGGAGGCAAATTGTCCTCCTTGAGCAGAACCAGTTCTCCAATTTTGGGTGGAGAGGAAGAGGAAAGCCATTTGGAGCGGATTTAAAGGGTATGGAGGTAGGACTTGGTCCAAAGGTTCCAAAAGCGCTGAGAGAGTGATTGAATGAGCTGAAAGCGTTTGAGCGGAGATATTACTCTTTCATCTAGAGTCAGCTCGGGGAGAGCTGTGAGCGGACGGCCAATGAGAAAGTGGCCAGCAGTAAGGGGCTGATAGTCCGTGGGATCGGACGAAAGTGGACTGATGGGCCGAGAGTTTAACACAGCTTCGATTCTAGTGAGCAGAGTTAAGAATTCCTCGAAAGTGAGGTGCTGCTCACCGATAACACGGTATAGAAGTTGCTTTGTGGATTTAACATTAATCTCATGGATACCTCCCATCCATGGGGCTTTAGGCGGATTGAGTAACCAAGTTATATTTTGAGTTGAGAGTTTATGAGAAATGGCGTCGTTATTGTCATTGAGAAATTGTTGTACCTCTAGTAGATGATTCCTAGCTCCTACATAATTTGTGCCACAATCCGAACGTATCAATACCGGAAGTCCGCGACGTGAGCAGAACCTTTGTAATGTTGCAATAAACGCTTCGGCAGTGAGCGATGAGACTGGTTCTAAGTGAACCGCCTTTGTAGTGAGGCAAACAAATATGCAAAAATATCCCTTAATTAACTTAGCATTACGTAATTGACTTGATTTGAGCAGAAACGGTCCGGCGAAATCTGTTGATACGTGACTAAATACGGGCTGAGGTATGACTCTATCAGCTGGCAGGTCAGCCATGATAGGTACTTCGGGCTGAGCGCGGCAACGGAAACATCTTATGCATTTAAACGTTCTGTGCCTTATAATGCGGCGGGCAGATAATATCCAAAATTGCTGACGTAAAATAGCATGTAGCGTGTCCGTGCCAGGGTGGCAGTGTATGCGATGATAGTGATCTATTATGAGGTCTACGAGCGGACTAGAACTAGGCAAAATGAATGGGTGTTGAGCATCGTATGTGAGTTCCGAACGAGTGAGTCTACCTCCTACTCTGAGGAGACCGTCCTGCGTAAAAGGCGACAGACGTTGTAGTCGTACTGTGCAGATTCTATCGGTTTGCAGGCGGTGAATATCTTCTGCGAATGCATTTTGCTGTACAGATCGGATCCAGAAAAGTAATGCTTGTCTACGTTCACTTACAGTTAGAGGGCCTAGTTGTCGCGAGTTTGAATTTAGTTTACAGTTTCGAATGAATCGCCTCATGTAGGCAGTGACACCAGTTAGTTTTTCTAAAGAGCTGAAGCGAGTGAGCAGATCACTATCGACACCGGGTATCGAGAAATTGCATGGTACGTATTTTGGTTTGAGCCCTGGCAAGTCTTGTCGAGTATGAGCTGAAGGCATCTTGGGCCAGGTATCCTCTGGCAATTTGAGCCATGGAGGAGACCACCATAAATCATGAGCGGAGAGAGCTTGAGCTGATAATCCTCTGCTTGCACAGTCAGCAGGATTTAATTGGGAAGGTACATGACGCCACTTAAGTGTGAGTGAATTTGAGTTAATTTTTGTTACTCTATTTGATTCAAATGTTTGTAAACGATGGGGCGGAGTTTTTATCCATGCAAGCACTATGGTACTATCTGACCAACAAATGTGATGTGTAATTGTGAGATGAGCAGACAATTGTTGGGAGACACGCAACATGAGCTGAGATAATAGAGTTGCAGCAGACAACTCTAATTTGGGGATTGTGAGTTTATTTTTAATCGGTGCGACTTTAGATTTAGCAATCATGAGGTGAACGTTAACAAATCCGTTGTGAGCTGATTCTTGTAAATATATCACTGCAGCAAAACCGCTTTCCGAAGCATCTGCGAAGCCGTGAAGTGAGTATGTTGATTTGAATTTGTGTGGAGCGATATGTCTGGGAAAATGTATATCTGAGATGTGTGGAAGATCATGATAGATGCGCTGCCAATCCTCTGTAATATTATTTGGAGTGGGATCGTCCCAGTCCAATTTAGTTAACCATAACCTTTGAAGAAGTATTTTTGCGCGGAATATGACGGGTGTAACCCAACCGTTTGGGTCATAGAGAGAAGCTACTGTGCTAAGAATTGAACGTTTTGTAATGTGGGTAACTGGTGGTAATGAGATGTGATATGTAAATTCATCAGACCGGGGAATCCATCTAATACCCAAAACCTTAATTGATGGAGACTCTGTGCTGATGTCAAAGTCTTTAGGCATTTCGCATTGATCGTCTGGAAATCTTTGCAAGAGCTGAGGTGTGTTTGAAGTCCATTTACTAAGTTTAAATCCACCGAGTGATAACAAATCAATGAGCTGAGTTTGGAGTGCTGATGCTTCTTCTATGGTGTCATGGCCGCAAAGTACATCATCCACGAAAACAAATTTACGCAAAATTTCGGCAGCCTGAGGATAGCGATGACCTTCATCTTCAGCTAATTGTAATAATGTGCGGATAGCATGATATGGACTTGAGCGCAATCCGTATGTAACAGTGTTGAGTGCATATGTGAGCAGAGGTCGATCTGGAGACGATCGCCAGAGTATGAGCTGATAGTGTCTTTGGTCTGGTCTTAAGAGAATATTTCTAAACATCATTTTTATGTCAGTGCTGAATACTATACGATGTGCGCGGAATGATATAATAATATCTACAATGTCTCGTTGAAGTGCTGGACAGGGTGCAGGCAATCGTTTAAACTGACTCCATTGGATGACTTACAACTGCCATCAAATACTGTGCGGAGTTTGTCAGTACGTGATTTGAACACGCCATGATGAGGAATATAATAATGAGGTTTATGAGTAAATGTAGACGGATGACACGGTGTCATGTGTCCTAAGTTTATGTATTCGTTCATGAATTCTATATATTTTTGTCGCAGTGTGTGATCGGATTGCAACCGTTTTCCTAAATTGAGAAATCTATGTAGAGCAATAGCATGAGTACTACCTAATACGGGTGCATCTGATAAGAAGGGAAGAGTCACCATGTAACGGCCTGAATCGTCACGAATGGTGGTTGAGCTGAATATGTGTTCACATTGCTCGTGTAGCGGGTTTGAATGAACGAGGCTGGGGTTCTTCCGACTCCCAGAATCTTTCCAGGCTTTTGCAAATATCATGAGTAGAATGAGCAGAATGTGTAGAGTGAGCCGACTGAGTATAATGAGTATGAGTAACATGAGCAGAGCCAACTTGAGCTACAGGTGAATCGCATGAGTGCTCAACGAGTCCTATGAGTGCAAAATCAAAAATCGTGCCGAAGGCTATGGGCTTCCCCGGGCCCAAAGCAATCTTAGTACCATCCAAAACGTGACCCAAAACGTCTGAGCCTAAAATGAGATCAATGGGCGCAGGAGTATGATAAGCTTGATCCGCCAATGGAATGAGCTGATGAGCTGAGTCTTGTACAACATCTGGTATTTTTTGCAAAGGTAAATAACCTGTAACGTCTTTGAGAATATGAGCGGTAGTAGTAATAGATGGCGTGTCACGGTGTGTGGGCCTAAATGTTATTGTGACCCAACCTTTAGAATTTTGTATGTGCTGATCACCTACACCTGTAATTTTTAATGAACATTGTTTTGGTTGCAAATTAAGATTTCTAGTCATGCGCTGAGTTATGAGCGTTATCATGCTACCACAGTCCAATAAAGCCCGAGCTTTGTGATATTCTCCCCATTTATCAGATATATTTAAAACGACTGTGGGAAGTAACACTGGAGTTTTTAATGGGTTTTCTATGTGATGAGTTGAATTTACTTGGGCTGATTCTACAGAATATTGGGCTGAACTAGATTTAGATATTTTATGAGCTGAATGTGATGCAGGTGTACTATGAGCTGAATGACATTTCAAATTATTGGGTTGATCTTCTAATTCTATGTGCTCCGTGATTGTAGGTAGTCATTGTTTTTTGTTTTGAGATTGATGAGTTGTAGACGGTGCATGATCAGACGATTGGTTGGGGTCTGATGATGATGATTGATGTGCACGCGTATGTTGTGTGTAGGCCGTGTAGGTATGTGGCTTGTCTTGAGCACGCCGGCGGGGCTGTGCACGTAAATGAGGAGGAAGCAAATGCGCTGACGACACCGGAGAATTTGGAGTTCCGTGACGATGAAGCGAGGTGTGGTGATTTGCACTTCCACACTCTTTGCATGAGTTTGTCGAACGACATTCATTTTCAAAATGCGGACCTAGACATTTACGACATCTGTCGTTGGCTTCTATGAAATCCCAACGACCTTGAGTGGGCTGATGATTATATTTTGGACACGCGATAAGTTTGTGTTCTGTATTCCTACAATAGGGGCAGTAGAATCGCTTGTGTTTATCTGTATTCCGGGCTGAGTACTCGCGCCGCTCTGTTCGGGGGGAGGGGGGCCAGTAGCGTTGAGGGTAATGAGGAACTGGGCTGACGTGATAGCTACCCAAAGTGTGAGCCGATGGCGAGCGCTGAGTATTACGAGGATACGCGGGACTAATTGGTCTAAAGCGTGGACTGCGCGGAGAGTTTGCGGGGGGTGTGTGTTGACGAGAGGGCCCAGTTTGTGGTGAGTAGGTAACACCGCGCGTTGCATTAGAATATTCGGTTTCGATACAGCGCGCGTGCTCCTCTAAAAAAGAAATCAAATCACCTAAGGTGGGCAGAGCGTCCGAGATGCCGTATCTTCTTTCGAACAGGGTGCGGAGCTCGCCTCGTAATTTTCTAACTACAATAGACACAAATACGTAATTACTATCCATAAGTAAACGCAGATTATTTAATGCGCTTTGTGCGGAAATGAGCGGAGTTAAAAACGTCGCGCGTATGCTTGATCGAATATGAATATTAGGTAGGCCGAGTATTATATCAACAAACCCATCTATCAGAACACGGCGGTTTTCATACCTACGTGTGAGTATATCGAGCGCGACGCTGTAATTATCATTTGTGATTTTTAAATGCGCAATCATGCTGAGCGCCTCCCCCGATAGGCAAGACAAAAGATAGTGCAGCTTAACTGCATCTGTAAGTGACGTCATGTCGTCTGTAAGACTCCTAAAAATCGTAATAAACGATGGCCAGTCCTCAACGCGTGAGCTGAATTTTGGCAGTTCAATTTTGGGCAGAGCGGCAGAAGTGAGCTGACTTGACTCTGAAGTGGAACTTATATTTTCCGCTGCAGTTAAAATATCATAATATTCGGATAGCGCGTTCTCGTAACCGGCTGTATAAAACTTTTCAATTTCTTCTGTAACACTGCCGTCGTCTAAAATTTCGCAGTATAAATTTTCTAATTTTTGTTTCAAATTTTGTAGGTCTTTAAAACGCGCATTAAACTCCGTTTTGTTAGACTTTGAGTCACCTTTGTGTAATGCCAATGCGATCTCTCTGAGCCGACTAATAGATTTTATAGTTTGCCTAAATATGGCCGCTTGCGATTTTGTAGGCATGTTTAAAAATATATGCGTGTAACTAAGTTAAATATTTAAAAGTAATGAGCGGAAAATACGCGCGCAATTAATTAAAACGCAGAAAATAGATTTTAATAATGTGCCGACAATGTATACAATTTTATCATAAAATGTGTACGAGTTAATTAACAAATGAGCTGACCGATCGCCTGATGCTAATATAGTATTAGTGTATGTTTGATGAGCGGAGATTAATGCGTTAGAAGTCGTCTGTAATATTATATTAATGTCCTGAAGTTTGAATATAAACAAATCTTAGCGGGCGCGTTAGAAACAAAATAACGTAATGAAAACAATGCAAGTAGGTATGAGCAGTTTCAATCTCAATAGTGTGCCGACTTATTCAAAACAGCTGTAACGTAACACCTATAATATATTTGTATAAACACAGAACGTCGATAAGAATTCTTATTTAAAACAGCTGTAACGTAACACCTAATAATATTTTTGTATAGACACAGAACGTAGATAAGATATGAATTCAATGTGAAGGTCACTATTTATTCTATGAAGAATACCTAATTGAGAATGAATGTAACAGCTGTTGTTCGCACGGGCGCCGTGTAGGTACACAAATCAAGTTTTCTGTATCGAAGCGAGCCGACGATGTTAGTATGGGCACTTGAGATGTTATGCAACCCGTAACTATTAAAATAATGCTAAGTTAATTAATATTGTGTTTTAAAAATTGAGAATATGAAGATATAAACGTTATATATAGATAAAATACTTAGTAATGCAACGACGATTCACAATTCTGTTATGAGCCGAACGTAATTCACAATACGCACTAGTTATTACTTATTTTATATGCGAATCAAACATTAAAATATTTTGTATGTAATTAAGAGCTGAGAAAATTATATGAGATATTATTGGCACAAATTATGTATTAGGTACGTTAGGGAAGTTCTGGAATGTTCGAGTTCTTTGTTCGACAATAAGCCGACAACCTACCCACTATTTTTTTTTATTTTTTTTTTTGGGTTTTTCCTATGAATTTATGGGCCGAAATATGCACAAAATAATTTAAATAATTAACATATAGGTTAATATCAAAGTACAGAATAGGGGTTTAATGTTAAATGTGCCGAATTGATAATGGGAATGGACTGTAACTTGGTTTTAAAATGGCGGGGCGGCCTGGCCAGAATTAATTGGACAAAATATAAATAATCGAGCTGATTTTATGTGCAGAATTGGGCGGAGTGGAACTGTAGGTGCTGGTTCTAATGAGGCCCAACGCCAGTAATAGGGAGAAGGGCTTCACGAAGGCTCGAAGGACCAAGAAATGTGTAAGCTAGGACCTTACACATACGACTTTGAGCTGAGGGAAGTAGGTATATAGGTTAATGTGAGGGCTGGAGAAATCTGGGACTGACCTTATTGTTGAGCTGGTGGTTCTGTATCTGGGCGGAGGTTTCTTCTCACTACACTACACAGCTGTTAAGCGGATTATCGATAGATTTATCGCGGTTCGCCGGCGAATTTGGTATTATATTAACGAGCACAAATAAATATGCGCACACGCGTTCGCGTTCACTAGGTTTCGGGATGAGCTGAAAATGCATCCGGCGCGGAAGGGTATCTAAATGCAAGTGTTCGTCACTCTCTGACAGCGCCCCTGAGTCGGTCGGCCATACTTCACGTAGTGATGTCCTTTGTGTTTATTCTAAACGTCGCGCTAGTGTTGGCGCGAACACAAGGCTATCAGGAGTTTTGGTTGCAACGCAACATTGAAATACAGTATCCTACATTGTGGAACATTGCTGAAAAATACCTTATCGCTTTTCCATCATCATACCTAGTTAAAAAAAGCTTCAGTGTGGTAACAAACATTTTGACGAAACAAAGAAACCGTTTGAAAATCAACGAACGTGGAGGTTTAAGGCTGCAACTCACCAATATTGAACCGGATGTAGCTAGATTGGTAGATAGTCACCAGGTTCATCCATCACACTGAATGTTTTATTTTCTCTTTACGAATTAATACTTTTTTAAATATCATTTCCAACCTACTTAAGATTCTTTAAGTACTTAATTTGTAATAATCATTATAAATTAAACTTGATAGTTACTGAATTGTATGTCTTTTTATTTTGTTAAATTTTGATGAGAAAATGAAGTCAACTTTACTCACTTAACCAAGTGCAAAGTTTTCCAGTTGGTACCTTAGTACCTAGATATTTTGTACAAATAGGAAAAAACCAAAGATACAAAACCTTTTTTATAATAGTCTGCTAACTTAAAGCATTGCTAATTACTCTGTCTTCTTCTATTGACCTAAGTCAGAATGAAAAATAACACTATGTAGTAGCTGTTTTAAGTTAGCGGACCATTATGAATAAGGGGGTTGATCTTAAAAGTATGTAATTTGGCCATGGGGGTCTGAGATAACAGTTCATTTTGGAAAAGGGGTCACTTGTCCAAAATAGTTTGGGGATCCCTGGTATAGATTATATAATATATTGGTAATCACTTCTAAATATTAATATTTTTGTACTTAGTCTGAGTCTATGCTGTATACTTAGTCTGGCCATAAATACTATTACAAGATAAAAATAAACAAAATATTACATTTAAATTTGGAATCTGTCATTTTATATAATTTTTTGACGTGATAACGTCTTATAAATCGACGGAGCCGGCTGCACGCACGAAAAAACATGACTCATGCGTTACCCGTTACCCGTTATCGTTACCAAGTACCGTTACCAAGTACCAAATACCAGCGTTACCTCGCACTGCCTTTACCTCATTATTATTATTATTATTATTATTATTATTGTTGTTGTTGTTGTTGTTGTTGTTGTTGTTGACGTTGTCACGTTCAACTATCGTCAGTAAACCGACTTTACAGACAACCGGTATTTTTTTATTTATATATGGCGTCGGAAATAGAAGTTTCGTTTCAATTTTTAACACCGTATTCCTATATCGTCAAGTCTAAAGTCTAGTCAAAGTGAAAATAAATAGTCAGTACAGTCCATGAGTCATGTCAGTCGATTCTTTAAAGTGGTAGAAGCTTAACTGAAAGTTCCTAGGTAGTTTTGGCGGGAAACACAAAGTAGCACGTTTTTAGAAGTTGTACCACTTGCCCAAACTTGTGCACGTTAACGAATATTTAATGGTTAATATTCTACCAATATTACACATTAAGAACCGAAATAACACAAATTTATGATGAAATACGAAATCCACAACGTCCCCCATTGAACTCCCCGGCAAAACTACCAATTTTATATGATTGTTCATTGTGTTTTCTCATTTTGGAGCCAATACATTGTACAATATTTTGCGATATTAAAATGGAGTGGGGTGATAAAGAGAACCGAATCGCAGTGATTGCATTACACAAAGTAGGTATGGAGCCGAATTTAATTTTTAAAACTCTCCATACGCTTGGTATTAGTAAAATTTTTGTGTACCGGGCTATTAATAGGTACAATGAGACCTCCTGTGCTTGTGACAGAAAAAGATCTGGCCTTCCACGTAGTGTTCGTACGAAAAAGGTGTTCAAAGCAGTAAGGGAAAGAATTCGAAGAAATCCTGTCCGAAAGCAAAAGATTTTATCTCGGGAGATGAGGATAGACCTAGAACCTTGTCGCGTATTTTAAAAGATGACTTAGGACGTGCAGCCTATAAGAGACGTACTGGTCATTTCTTAACTGATAATTTAATAAATAATAGGGTGGTAAAATGGAAACAACTACTGAAGCGGTACGCAAAGGGAGGTCACAGAAAAATTTTGTTTACGGATGAGAATTTTTTACAATTGAGCAACATTTTAACAAACAAAATGACCATATTTATGCTCAAAGCTCTAAGGAATCTTCGTAATTAGTCGACAGAGTGCAACGTGGGCACTATCCGACTTCAGTGATGGTTTGGTGGGGGTATTAGCTATGAAGGAGTGACTGAATCATACTTTTGTGGAAAAGGTATCAAAACATCGGCACAAGTGTATCAAGATACAATTCTTGAGAAGGTAGTAAAGCCCCTTAACAACACCATGTTCAATAACCAAAAATGGTCCATCCAGCAAGACTCGGCGCCGGGTCATAAAGCTCGGTCTACGCAGTCTTGGTTGGTAACGAACGTTTCGGACTTCATCAGAGCTGAAGACTGGCCGCGTCTAGTCCCGATCTTAATCCGCTTGATTATGATATATAGTCAGTTTTAGAGAGTACGGCTTGCTCTAAACGCCATGATAATTTGGAGTCCCTAAAACAATCCGTACGATTGGCAGTGAAGAATTTTCCCATGGAAAGAGTGCGTGCGTCTATTGATAACTGGCCTCAACGTTTAAAGGACTGTATTGCAGCCAATGGAGACCACTTCGAATAAGCTTTTTATATTTTCAATTGTTCTATATTTATGTATTAAACTAATACACTGTAAAAGTAAAAAATGATATTTGCAATTGAATTTTTTATTTATTTGTTTCAGTATTTATGGCAAGAATCTTTGCCACTATCTCATGACTCGTGTTAAGTTGTAACCGGTATATTATCTTGTAATAATTATCAGTAGAAATCTTTTATTGGCTTCATGTTAACTATGCTCTTTTTACCCGACTACGGCGAAGCCAAAAGGAAGGGTAATGATTTTGGCAGTCTATGTATGTATGTATGTATGTTTGTTCCCTCGTAGCGTCGAAACTACTGGTCCGATTTTAATAAATGAAGTGTCAATAGATTCGTAATGATGCCGCGGGTAACATAGGCTATATATTTTTTTTTTTCAAAATTATGTATTTCGAAAATAAAACCTCAGATTATAACCTCATATTATATTATTGCAAATCTTTTTAAAAATAAATTTAATATCAAGTCTTGTTTAGGCCAGTCATTAGAATCGATCGATGCTGGACCATCGCGAACAGAGGCCACCTTGTCACGCATATTAAGGCAAGGACTATTGAGTCCATAATAAAATCAATGAAAAAAGGTAAGTCGCCTGGGCACGATGGTCTCCGCGTTGAGCACCTAAAGCACGCTGGTTTTCATCTACCTAGGGTGTTGGCATTGTTATTTAATTTATGTTTGGTTCATTCTTACCTGCCCGATGAGATGCTGAAAACAATTGTAGTGCCAATAGTCAAAAATAGAACGGGGGACATATCAGATGGAACTAATGGCCTATAAGGCCAATATCCCTTGCGACTGTTATAGCCAAAGTATTTGACAGTGTGCTTAATTCTCAGTTGGACGCTTTTCTTAAATTACATTACGGACAACACGGCTTTAGGCGTGGACTGTCCACAGAGAGCGCCATCCTCAGCTTGAAGCACACTGTCAGATACTACACTGACAGGCGTACTCCTGTGTATGCCTGTTTCCTGGATTTATCGAAGGCATTTGACCTGGTTGCTTATAATATTCTATGGGATAAGCTAGAAAAGATGGGCTTGTCAAGAGTATTATTGGAGGTCTTTAAATACTGGTACGGCAGTCAAGTTAATTTTGTTAGATGGGCGGATGAGTTTTCTGAGCCTTACAAAATGGGGTGTGGGGTGAGACAGGGGGGGTTAACCTCGCCAAACCTCTTCAACCTGTACGTAAATGAGCTGATCGAGGAGCTCAGCAGCATACATATTGGTTGTCACATTGGCCACGTATGTGTGAATAATGTAAGTTACGCAGATGACATGGTGCTGCTGGCCCCCTCGGTAAGCGCGCTCAGAAAACTTTTAAAAATCTGCGAATCTTATGCAGGTATCCATGGGCTTGTGTATAATGTCGCAAAGAGTGAATACATGGTGTTTAAAGCTGGTAATAAGTGTCCAAATATCATACCTCCAATAAATCTATATGATAAGCCTTTAAAAAGGGTTAAGCAATTTAAATATCTGGGTCATTATGTGACTGAAGATTTAAAAGATGATGTTGACATGGAGAGGGAACGCAGGGCGATTTCGGTAAGAGCGAATATGTTGGCACGCAGGTTTGCTCGATGCTCCATTGCATTTAAAGTGACGCTTTTTAAAGCATATTGCACATCATTTTACTCGAGCAGTCTGTGGGTCATGTACACGCAAAAATCGTACAGCACCTTGCGGGTCCAGTATAATAATGCCTTCAGAGCACTGTTAAAGTTGCCCCGTTTTTGCAGCGCCTCATCTATGTTCGCTCACGCTGACGTAGTTAGCTTTAGCGCCATCTTACGCAAAATAGCCGCGTCATTGCTACATCGCATAAGAGGCAGCAGTGACGGTCTTCTGAAGGAGATAGCCGATGGCGGGAGCTGTCCGTTTGTTGGCAACTTAGTTAATATTACGAAGTCTTTAGTTAAGTATGAGTACTAACACAACAAGATATAAGACTATACTAACATTTTATTTTTATTTTATTTTTATTTTTAATTTTAATGGATCTATAAGTTGTCCGAAAATAATCATTTTTTTTATTTTTTTTATTATTATTTTTTTATTATAACACCTAAAAAAATTTAATCGAGATAATTATCATATGTTTGGCATCAAAAGAAAGGTCTTGGCAAGCACACTACAAATATTTACATAATTTGTATATATATTGTATATTATATCATATTGTTTAAGTCAAAATATACGTTTAAAATACAATTCGTACATTTGTCCAATTTTCTAACATTACGTATAGTAAGACTATAAATATATAATTTATATATTGTGTTCCTTCATAACATTATATTTTATTTTATAAATATAATTTTTTACAGGCAATACATAACAAATTAAAAAAATTAAATAACACCTATATTGTCAAGCAGTGAACGAGCTGATGATGATGAATTATAGCTAAGACCACTCTTAATTATGTCAGCTTTCAAACGCTTACCATGTCCGACCACAAAGCACAGCAGAAAACCAAAAATAACGAATCTGGCGACCATCTTGACGGGAAAGTGCGATGAAAATTAGCTTTTGTTGTAACTAAAACTACCACTTTTATGGTTGTGTACATTAATAGAATGCGTATAATTGAATACAATAAAAGGAAAAATATTATATTCGAAAACGGGTCAAGCACGAATCGGGCCTCACACAGGTCGTTCTGTGTCTACGAAATACGAATGGAATAACACACTTCGGGCCTGTTCCACAATCTTCTTATAAGTGTCGGATAGCTTATTCGAAAGACAAAACTCCATATAATGTATATCGAGCGACAGAGACAAAACATGCAAATAAGCTATTCCGAAAAGGAGGCGGTTATTGTAGATAGCGTTACTTGTTTTTTTATTTTGCTACCAATATTTATATTAATTCAGTTAACGTGTTCCTTCGTTTCTAAGGCTGGCTTTACAGTCATGTCGCATACGATCAGCGCGGCCGGCTTAAATCATGTTAGCTAATGCTAAAGTGCAATACTCACCGTCCAGCCTGCAAATCCAGCGCCGGTACTAAAGGTCGTCACTGGTGTCAAAAGTGTCGATCATTTATCACTTTTACCTACTAGTCTTCGGCCTAGGATTTGCAGGCTGGACCGTGAGAATGGCGCTTTAGTTATTTTTTTGGCAAAATTGCCTAGCGACCTAGCCGAATTGTTATTGACATGGGCGATTTTCGCCGTGCGTCGGAAATTAGATAATATTATTAATATAATTTAGACATATTCAATATTATATTTTAATTTATTTTTCATCAACATCAGTTCTACTGTGACATCGGCACGTACAGCTATGACAAATCAATATAAATGAACTGGATAAAGGTATGCCGCGTAGTTACGCACTAGGCGTAACTACGCGGCAGCGGCCAAATAATATATTTGTGTGAAATTGTATGAGATATAACGCACAACGCGGCAGCGGAACTACGCGACGCGGAAGGGAAGTGTCGCGTCGCGTCGCTCCGCTGCCGCTTAGTGCGGTCTTACCTTAAGTTTGAGCTTAAGCTTAGCTGTCCCGACTCCCGACACACGTTCCAGATGAACGTGCTTTGCGTGATGTTAGCTGCTCTATGAACTGAAATAACTACATTTTCACAAGCAACTACAACCTACAACTACTTCCACGTCTACACCTACACCTACACCAACATCTACAAGTTACAACCTACACCTACAATCTCTATAAATTTTGTAAACATACACACACGGTACAACACAACTAACCGTGTTGTTAAATGCTATATTTTACCCGACACCCGACGGCGAAGCCAAAAGGAAGGGTAATGATTTTGGCAGTCTATTTCTATTAGTATTATGTACTAGCCAGTAAGTTCTTGTAGTGTATTAACTATTGAATTGTAATGTCATATATTAACATTTGTTACTAATTTTTATTTTCTTGATAATTTTATAATAATAGGTAATCATTTGGAATTCATGACTAATTAACTAAAATTTTGTGTCAAAATGTTAATTTGAAATTACAAACAGACACTTCAATTTTATTTATTTGTATTTTGTATACTTATATAACATAAAACTTCTCAAAATAGCAATGAGAAACAAAAACATGCTATTATACACGCAAATTAGCATGCAAAAATAAGATACAAGTAGAAAATGCACCATAAGTACCTATTGAGTGCTTGTAATATGTATTATAAAATACTAGCTGATTCCCCGTGCCCGCTACATCGCGGATGCCCCGTGCCCGCATAGAAATAACGGAAACAGAACCTGAAGATAAAAGTAGCTTGAGTTACTCCTTATATTAACATCAGCTATCTACCAGTGAAAGTCGGATAAAAATCGGTCCAGCCGTTTCAGAGAATAAGCGAAATAGACAGACAGACAGGCGGAGAATATATTATAAGATAAACCAAGCGAAGCGCAAGGGCACTACGAGACCACCTTTTCTCGAAGCGTTTCGTCAATTTTTTGAACACTCATAACTTGGGTTTGAATTATACCAGATAAATGTAATTTTCATAATATCAGGAGTTCCCAGTAGCGGAATTATTAAACATGTAAAGCTTTGATTGATTACATATACTTTAGAGTTTAGATTTTATTGATATCTCAAAACCCCTGATTTCGTCACTGACTCACTGATGATCAACAAAATTATATGGTACTTCCGGATGACCTAGAAAGCTGAAATTGTGTACGTAAGCTTGTACCTAATTAGTACACAACCAACATAATATTATGGTTGGAACAAAATTGGTATAACAAAATTGTAAAATTTAATGCTAGAGGTCTGAAGATTGTTGTAGAGATCTATATTATAAATAATAACAATAAAATGTAATAAAATAACCATCCAACCCCTTAGTAACAACAAAAAACACAGTAGTATTTCGATCGACATATTTTAATGTAGGTATTTCATCTTAAATAGTAGTGTACAAACGTCCCTTTACTAATTTGAATGTTACCTTTAAGTAAATTGTTGAAATTACTTTATTAGAATGTCGGATGCACGCCATCAGAGCTTTTTCTGGGTGTTTGAATACAGCGGAAAATGTGGACATTTTTTTAAGTTTTTGAACGTCCATATATCTCTTTTAATAATTCATTTATGAAAAGAAGAAAATCATAGGGACATGCTAAAAGTATCCATAAATATTCAGGAAAAAAAAATTGTTACCCAAACGGCATTATCCAGGGAGGAAACGTTTGTATGCTTTTCCATACATTGCGTAGACTTCTATTTCCTCTTAATGTCAATAGTTTCAAACATTTGTAATTTTTCCCTACGACTTACGAGTCCGCGGACTTGGATTTGCAGGCTGGACGTGGACGATGAGTATGGCGATTAATTAGAATCAAACTTCACTTATAATATTATACATTTTATTGTTGTGTTATGTTGAACAAAACACTTTATAAATAATACAGGATACTAATTACAAGAAATAAAATACCAGATACCCAGTCACATAGCAAAAGTGCTAGACTAACGGCCGATTACTGAAACGCTTAGGTATCAAAATAATTAAGAGCCCTCCTATTCCTCCTATTATAGGCTGTCGCTGTCTCTGCTATCCGAAATGAGAAGGACAGCATGTTACTTGAGCGTAACTTAATTTAACTTTTGATTTAGTATTCGGCCATTAGAATGAGGAATCTGGCAAATTGTCTGTGACAAATGTGTTAATAAGAGAGATCATCGTGGACAATCTGCCTCAGGGATGCATACGCCCTTGTGCCTGAGGTGGCCGGGGTAACATTCGCACTTGGTATTACACTCGCGGGTGCAGAGCGGATTGGGATCCTCGCAAGTTGCATCGCAAAACGAGCCACAAGAGATAAGGATTTCGTTCACGCCGCAGTCCTTTCCTGAAACTGAATAATATACTTGATGATTTCTTAACCGTATGAGGAAAAAGTAAAAATGCACAAATAAGTAAAAAAATCCTGATAAAACAATATTTTATAGAACTCACGTTCAAGTTGGCTGGTACAGTAATATTATGAAGATGGCGTAGAGAAATAGTTAAAAATTTTGACGAATTTAAAAGGGGAATTATTTAGAAAATAAGTTTTATTTCATACTTTTTTGTGCATTTTTACTTTGGAAGCCGGTTTTCATTTTTAGCCAACTTCCAAAAAAAGGGGGCGGTTATACGTTCGGTTGTAAGTTTTTTTTTGTTTAAAAATAATATTTTTTCTCTTTTTAGTTAAGTATATTATTATTGATATAAATACAAACAAGCCTCCACTATTTTCATTGTCTCGGGAAAACAAACTCAAGCGCTATTTAATTTTATTGCAGTTTTCTGCGGGGCCGTGGTATTTCCCCAAATAAGCATTACCGATCTGTGGACCTACTAAACAATCACCAGTGATGATATTGATTTGATACTTTATTATTAAATAATTATTATTATCTATTGTAACTGTCGACGGAAAAATGTAGCAGTAAGCATTAAATAAATATATTATAGTGATGATGATAATCACGAATATAATTTTAGCTATAGCAAAATTTCAGACTTTGATATCGCTGCACAAAACTGTGATGAGTAGTGAGTACCTATGTCATTATAATAATATGTTGGGTTTTCTTGTGAAGATGGTGGTGATGATGATGATGATTACTGTAAGTGTATACCCCAAGATAGTTACAGACGGCTGCGTTTTGACATCGACTGTTCCGAACAGTAGGTGCGACGACGGCTCTACCTTGACCATTTTTGTAACTATGCATTTCTGGATTTCTATTTGAATTATTTTCTTGTTTCGGCCTTTTTAGACCCCTTTTTTTACGTAGTCGGGTTATAGTTTTTTAAACTTATTTTTTTATTTAATATTTTTCCGTTTCCCTATCTAACTATTTTTTTTTACAAATCATCCACAAGCGGTCAAATTGTTTTTACGTAAATATTTTATAGGTAATCAAGTAACTGAAAAACTGTAGTTAAAATGAACTAACCATAGCATACACAGTAAATGACGACTTGATATGAACTCGAAGAACGATTTTAAAATGTAACTATTTATAATTTATATTCCATAGACATTATTCAACATTCAATCATTTCACCAACGCAATTATATCAAGACTGCGTAGACCGAGCTTTATGACCCGGCGCCTAGTCTTGCTGGATGGACCAGCTTTGCATGCATTGCATGGATGGCAGGCTTTACTACCTTCTCAAGAATTGTATCTTGATACACTTGTGCCGATGTTTTGATACCTTTTTCACAAAAGTATGAAACAGTCACTCCTTCATAGCTAATACCCCCACCAAACCATCACTGAAGTCGGATAGTGCCCACGTTGCACTCTGTCGACTAATTAGGAAGATTCCTTAGAGCTTTGAGCATAAATACGGTCATTTTGTTTGTTAAAATGTTGCTCAATTGTAAAAAAATTCTCATCCGTAAACAAAATTTTTCTGTGACCTCCCTTTGCGTACCGCTTCAGTAGTTGTTTCCATTTTACCACCCTATTATTTATTAAATTATCAGTTAAGAAATGACCAGTACGTCTCTTATAGGCTGCATGTCCTAAGTCATCTTTTAAAATACGCGACATGGTTCTAGGTGCTATCCTCATCTCCCGAGAAAAAATCTTTTGCTTTCGGACAGGATTTCTTCGAATTCTTTCCCTTACTGCTTTGAACACCTTTTTCGTACGAACACTACGTGGAAGGCCAGATCTTTTTCTGTCACAAACAGAGGAGGTCTCATTGTACCTATTAATAGCCCGGTACACAAACATTTTACTAATACCAAGCGTATGGAGAGTTTTAAAAATTAAATTCGGCTCCATACCTACTTTGTGTAATGCAGTCACAGCGATTCGGTTCTCTTTATCACCCCACTCCATTTTAATATCGCAAAATATTGTACAATGTATTGG
This sequence comes from Phengaris alcon alcon, assembly GCA_037179445.1. Classification (NCBI taxonomy): domain Eukaryota; kingdom Metazoa; phylum Arthropoda; class Insecta; order Lepidoptera; family Lycaenidae; genus Phengaris; species Phengaris alcon. The sequence goes on along the minus strand of JAYRCH010000155.1, from coordinate 1,794,059 downwards.
CTCCAAAATGAGAAAACACAATGAACAATCATATAAAATTGGTAGTTTTGCCGGTTAGTTCAATGGGGGACGTTGTGGATTTCGTATTTCATCATAAATTTGTGTTATTTCGGTTCTTAATGTGTAATATTGGTAGAATATTAACCATTAAATATTCGTTAACGTGCACAAGTGTGGGCAAGTGGTACAACTTCTAAAAACGTGCTATTTTGTGTTCCGCCAAAACTCCTAGGAACTTTTAGTACAGCTTCTACCACTTTACTGAATCGACTGACATGACTCATGGACTGTACTTCCGACGCCATATGTCAATAAAAAAAATACCGGTTGTCTGTAGGTCGGTTTACTGACGATAGTTGAACGTGACAACGTCAACAACAACAACAACAATAATAATAATAATAATGAGGTAAAGGCAATGCGAGGTAACGCTGGTACTTGGTAACGGGTAACGGGTAACGCATGAGTCATGTTTTTTCGTGCGTGCAGCCGGCTCCATCGATTTATAAGACGTTATCACGTCAAAAAATTATATAAAATGACAGATTCCAAATTTAAATGTAATATTTTGTTTATTTTTATCTTGTAACAGTATTTATGGCCAGACTAAGTATACAGCATAGACTCAGACTAAGTACAAAAATATTAATATTTAGAAGTGATTACCAATATATTATATAATCTATACCAGGGTCCAAACTATTTTGGACAAGTGACCCCTTTTCCAAAATGAACTGTTATCTCAGACCCCCATGGCCAAATTACATACTTTTAAGATCAACCCCCTTATTCATAATGGTCCGCTAACTTAAAACAGCTACTACAGAGTGTTATTTTTCATTCTGACTTAGGTCAATAGAAGAAGACAGAGTAATTAGCAATGCTTTAAGTTAGCAGACTATTATAAAAAAGGGGGCCTATCTTTAGTTTTTTCCTATTTGTACAAAATATCTAGGTACTAAGGTACCAACTGGAAAACTTTGCACTTGGTTAAGTGAGTAAAGTTGACTTCATTTTCTCATCAAAATTTAACAAAATAAAAAGACATACAATTCAGTAACTATCAAGTTTAATTTATAATGATTATTACAAATTAAGTACTTAAAGAATCTTAAGTAGGTTGGAAATGATATTTAAAAAAGTATTAATTCGTAAAGAGAAAATAAAACATTCAGTGTGATGGATGAACCTGGTGACTATCTACCAATCTAGCTACATCCGGTTCAATATTGGTGAGTTGCAGCCTTAAACCTCCACGTTCGTTGATTTTCAAACGGTTTCTTTGTTTCGTCAAAATGTTTGTTACCACACTGAAGCTTTTTTTAACTAGGTATGATGATGGAAAAGCGATAAGGTATTTTTCAGCAATGTTCCACAATGTAGGATACTGTATTTCAATGTTGCGTTGCAACCAAAACTCCTGATAGCCTTGGTTGAACTTCTGCTTAAGCTCTTCGTCTGTGCTGATGGTAATCAACTCTTCTTGCATTATCACATTGGCTTCTTCTATGGCTGTGGTATTGTACGGATTTATTATCCATTGAGGAATTTGTAAATTTAAAAGATCCTGAAACCTCTCCGTAAAATCCTTGTGTAATGCGTCCAAGTGAGTGACATATAATAAAATGTCATCATCTTGAAGCATTTCTGGTAATTTTGACAAATACGGAAACTGCGAATATTCTTTTCTGCCTAAATTTTGTTTATAAAGGATTAGTTTACCCACGAAGGCCTATATTATTGATTTCGTTTTAATCAAGTTAATATCGTCACCCTGCAGCTGCAAATTAACTTTGTTGAACATTCCAAAGATATCAGTCAAGTAATAAATATCTGTTTTACAATTGTTCAGATTTTCTTTCAAATTCGGATCATTTTCTTGTAAAAACTCCAACACATTCAAAAATGGCTGAAAATCTTTCTAAGCAAGAGCCTCTTGATAACCAGCAAACTTCAGTGTGCAGAAGTAATCGAGTAGAGACTTCGTCGTTTTCCTCACATAGCTGAGCAAATAACCGAGAGTTCAAAGAATTGCTTCGAATCATGTCGATAGCATTTATTACATATTGTAAAGACTTATGCAATCTAGGACTCAGCTTTTTTGCTACTAAACGCTGCCTGTGAATCATGCAGTGAATGACCAGTACATCAGGCAGTTGTCGCTTTAAGTGAACTATAAAACCACGATGACGACCAACCATAGACGGTGCACCATCAGTCGTAACAGAAACAATGTTCTTCCATTGAATAGCTTTGTCAGTAAAAAAATGTTCCACGGCCTGAAAAATCGATTCTCCTCTGATATTAGTCTCTAAATATGTAGCAAAAAGCAGTTCTTGGCACATATTTTCATCTTTAATATATCGAACATATCCTAACAACTTCATTGCCGGGTAATGTAGGCTCGTCCAACTGGAGAGAGAATTTGTTGGTCTGTAAGAACTTGCATAAAATGTTTTTCACATCGCGTCCCATCTCGTCTATGCGTCTCTGAACGGTGTTATTGCTCAAAGGTATTCTCTTTAAAATATCATGTGCGGGCTTGTGCAACATATTGTTAAGGAGCTCCGCAATGGCAGGTAAGATAAGCTGCTCTCCAATTGTGTGTGGTTTCCCCGACTTCGCTATTAGTAAAGATATATTATAGGACGCTTGTAAACCATCATTGTCTTTAATAGATGATGACGCAAACATCGATCTTATGGATGGCCTTTTGTCTAGTTTTTCTTTAAGTGCTTGGATAAATGACAAGGGCTTACTTTTTTTGTCAGCATGTACTCTTGATAAGTGGTCATCCATTTTTGAAGGCTTCATGGCATCGTTACTGAATACTTTTTCACATATGAGACACATCGGCAAGTGTTGATTTGATGGAGATGCGATAAATCCGAACTTTAAGTAGTCCAAACTGTATTGTCTGCATTTTTTTTTCGTGTCCGCCATCATAGAACTCTCAGTAATCCTGCAAATAAAAAAAATAAGAAACTACCTAAATAAAAAACAATAATAAACTGTTAAATTTGCACACTATCTTATTTTTATCACACCCAGGTAATGGATGTTTGTTAGGTATTACTGACTTACTCATTGATAAACTTATCCAAGCTTATCAATGAGTAAGTCAGTAATACCTATATTAGGTAAGTAACTATAGTAGGTAATTAGGTATAGAAAATTTGTATTAGGTAAGTAGGTGCCTATCAGCATAAGAACGAAAACCAAAGCAAACTGAACACTTCAAAGTTTAGGTACCTACCTACTTAACAACTTAAGTGTAAGTAATTTTTACAAATACTTTTATACCTACCTATTTAAAATATGTTGTGTTTACCATAGGGCAAAAAAAAATTACAATTAAATACTAAAACAAATTAAAGTAGTAAGTTTTTACAATTAAAACAACTGAGGCAACTGCAAACTGTTGCAAACAATCTACAGATAGCTCAACTGATCACTATCACACAGTGGGGCAATGCTGATGCGCTGTGCCGGATAAAAACTGTTTGGTACTTACACTGTAAATTTTTCATAAACTGCAGATATTGTATGGTTACGCTATTAACCCGCGTAGGGAGCTCAGCATTTTGTAAATTCTTTTTCAGTCACTTTACTTCACTTAATTTAGCTATGTAATAACTTTGTAATCTCTTGAAATAAATGAGTACTTATATGAATTATTATCGTTCAAGCTCCAACGAATTTCAAAACGCAAATGAACTTTCAACCTGAGTGCAAGCTCACTAAATAGTAAAATATCAGGAACACGTTTGGACTTGTTGATCGTTCGTGTTAAATTGCGTAAGCGCCAAATAGAGAGCAAGTCAAAACGCGCCTGAAAGACGTACGCTCGAACTCATTATCTTGCACAAACTTGTCCACGCTGACTTGCCGAGTTTTTCATCTTGTACGAACTTGAGACTTTACATTATTACAGCAATGCTATTTCCTACAAAAATATTATTTATTCTTAGTACACGTAACACAACATAAACAATACAGAACCTACCTATCTTGAAAGTTTTAAATAAGAACTTGTGTTAATTTAATAGGGGTCGATTTTTAGACCTCGTCGACCCCCAAAATCAGTTTTCGTTTATGTCGACCCCTAGTAAACCGATATCGAACCCAAGGGGTGGTCGATATCGACCGATTTGGGAATGCCTGATCTATAATATCTATAATCTTTCTAATATTATAAAGTACTGAACCGATTTTGAAAATACTTTTACCCATAGAAGGCTACGTAATTTGTGAGTGACATAAGCTAAGCTAATATATTAACCCGAAAAATAAAAAATAAACTTTTTCGTGGTAGCTGGATTTCCAAGGTAAGTCGGTTAAAAACGGCGAACGAAAACGTTTCTTACGAACGCTGCCTTACCGATGGGAGATACATATTATATGATTAAGGCCTAGAGAAAAGTTGTAGAGCTTGACAATGCCTACAAAAGTCAGCGACAGCATATGTCTACTTTTATATTATATAAGTCTAAAAAGTAGTTTTTATATTCAATTATTTTTAAACAAAAAATTAAATCGACTTCCAAAATAAAAATGAAGAAAGAAAAAAGTATGAAATAATTTTTCCCTTTTTAGTGATATTTGTTAAATTATTAGTAATACATTTTAAGAACGTTTAAAATAAACGATCGAATGTATAATTGAATACGCGCCAAGCTTCCATTAGGTATTGTATGTAAGATGATGATGATGATTACTGTAAGTTCCATAATGGCATATGCTTGCAGTTCTTTAAACATTGTCGAAATTTCCAAACGCTTTTCTTTAAAGACTAAGGAGTCCTCTTCAGTGCTTTTGAATTCAGGGTATAAGTACCTTGGTGCAGAATCTTACTTTTTGGCAGCATATACTTGGGTTTCTTCAGAAAAAGTCAAAATCACTATATGTGTCCATATAAATTTCGAGTTGTTCCCTCGATTCCTCAAGGATACCATCATCAGGTCACCACTTTAGTGACAACGAGACCAATTTCGGATTAAACCAAATACATCAAAGAAAGAATTTTGAAAATCGGTTAATAAACAGCAGAGTAATGTTCAAAGATATGCGTGTCGGTGTAAAATACTATGAGAAGTACGTATTATATCATCATGATATTGTGTGTGTGTGATGATGTATGGTGTGATAATGGTGGTGATGATGATTATTTTAATTGACATAGTGGCTTATGCTTGCAGTTATTTAAAAAACGCCGAAATCCCCAAACATGTATTTATAAGGAGTCAGGAGTTCTGTTCAGTACTTTTGGATCCAGGGTGTACGCTGGTACAAAATATTACATTTTGGTAGCATATGCTTGAGTTACTTCAGAAAAAGTTGAAATCACTATATGTGTCTATACAAGTTTTAAGGAGTTCCCTCAATTCCTCGTAGATTCCATCATCTGGTCACCACTTTTGTGAAAACGGGTCCGACTTCGAGTTATACCTTTTACATCAAAAAAAGATGTTTGAAAATCGGTCAACAGCCGGCAGAGTTATCGTTGAACATAAAAAAAAAAATACAGCCGAACATATAACCGCCTCCTTCTTTTGGAAGTCACATTATGATGATATAATAGGTGGTACATCTCATAGTATTTTACATCGACACGGATATCTGTGAACATCAGTCATTACTTGGCCGTTTGTGAACCTATTTGCAAAATTGTTTTGTTGTTTTAAAGGTTATAATTCGAAATTTGTCTCTTAGTCACCAAAGTGGAGACCTGATGAGTGGATCCATGATATCCCGAGGAAACTCTTCGAAATTTATATGGATTTTTCTGAAGTTATTTTCTGAAGTATTCCAAGCATATGCTACCAAAAAGTAAACTTTTGTACCAAGGTATACCCTGGATCTAAAAGTACTGAACATAACTCCTGAGTCCTTATAGATATATGTTTGGAGATTCCAGCGTTGTTTGAAGAACTGCAAGCATATGCCATCATACCACTTACAGTAATCATCATCATTTTCACAAGAATCACCAACATATCATTATAATGACATAGGTACTCACTACTCATCACAGTTTTGTGCAGTGATATCAAAGTCTTTGATATTTTGCTATTGCTAAAATTATATTCGTGATTATCATCATCACTATAATATATTTATTTAATGCTTACTGCTACATTTTTCCGTCGACTGTTACAATAGATAATTATAATTATTTAATAATAAAGTATCTAATCAATATCGTCACTGGTGATTGTTTAGTAGGTCCACAGATCGGTAATGCTTATTTGGGGAAATACTACGGCCCCGCATAAAACTGGCATAAAATAAAATAGCGCTTGAGTTTGTTTTCCCGAGAGAATGAAAATAGCGGAGGCTTGTTTGTATTTATATCAATAATAATATATTTAACTAAAAAGAGAAAAAATATTATTTTTAAACAAAAAAAAACTTACAACCGAACGTATAACCGCCCCCTTTTTTGGAAGTCGGTTAAAAATGAAAACCGACTTCCAAAGTAAAAATGCACAAAAAAGTATGAAATAAAACTTATTTTCTAAATGATTTACCCTTTTAAATTATTCAAAAATTTGAACTATTATATACTCTACGTCATCTTCATAATATTACCGTACCAGCCAACTTGAACGTGAGTTCTATAAGATATTGTTTTATCAGGATTTTTTCGGGCTGGTACCGACTTCAAAATTATGAAGATTGAGTAGAGAAATTGTTACTTATAGCCGAATTTAAAAGTGGTTTTATTTAGAAAATAAGATTTATTTCATACTTATTTGTACATTTTTACTTTTTCCTCAGACGATTAACAAATCATCAAGTATATTCTTCAGTTTCAGAGAAGGACTGCGGCGTGAACGAGATGCTTATTGGCTCTTGTGACTCGCCTTGCGATGCAACTCGCGAGGATCCCGATCCGCTCTGCACCCACGAGTGTAATACCAAGTGCGAATGTTACCCCGGCCACCTCAGGTGCAAGGGCGTATGCATCCCTGAGGCAGATTGTCCACGATGATCTCTCTTATTAGCACATTTGTCACAGACAATTTGTCAGATTCCTCATTCTAAGGGCCGAATACTAAATCGAAAGTTAAATTAAGTTACGCTCAAGTAACATGCTGTCCTTGTCATTTCGGCTAGCAGAGACAGCGGGAATAGGAGGGCTCTTAATTATTGTGATACCTAAGCGTTTCAGTATTCGGCCGTTAGTCCAGCACTTTTGTTATGTGACTATGGTATTTTATTTCTTGTAATTAGTATCCTGTATTATTTATAAAGTGTTTTGTTCAACATAATACAACAATAAATATAATATTATAAGTGAAGTTTGATTCCAATTAAGCGCCATACTCATCGTCCACGTCCAGCCTGCAAATGCAAGTCGTAGGGAAAAATTACAAATGTTTGAAACTATTGACATTAAGAGGAAACAGAAGTCTAAGCCATTGCGTAGACTTCTGTTTCCTCTTAATGTATACATTTATGGAAAAGTATATTCCTCCCTGGATGCCGTTTGGGTAACAATTTTTTTTCCTGAATATTTATGGATACTTTTAGCATGCCCTTATGATTTTCTTTTTTTCATAAATGAATTATTAAAAGAGATATAGACGTTCAAAAACTTAAAAAATGGCCAGATTTTCTGCTGTATTCAAACATCTAGAAAATTTTTTTGACTAAATTATATAAAAAAATTAATTAAGTTTCGGAGAGGGAATCAGGGGACTACGTATCGTTGATTTTTGTACTTTTAATAGGTATTTTCAGTTTAAGTTACAGTTGTCTCTATCGCACTCTCACACAGCTAGCTTGCTCGGGCACTGCGGGACAGCAATAGATTTTACAAATACTTATTTTTCATTTCTCTAGCCCTTGATGTTCCCTCCTAATTACGGTCATTAGTACCGGTGCTGGATTTGCTGGATGATCATGAGTATGGCGCATTAAGCGAGGACACACCCGAAGACAATTGCTATAGTAAACTTGTAGTAGCCGCGTCTAGTACTGTCTTTGTCACACATTCGCGCAGTTAATCTGAGAAATTAGAAAGTCGGACAAACATACATACTGTATACAAACATACAGGTCAAACTGAGAACTGGCCCACCATACTAGCCCCTGAGCGGGAGAACTCCAACGTCCTCCATAACTTTAGAAGACTTTTACTCCAAGAGCCTGTTTCGCAGTCTTCGAATAAGTGTCGGATAGCTTATTCGGAAGTTTTATCGCTGCTTACTTTATATGGAGCGAAAGAGACAAAACATGCAAATAAGCTATCTGATACTTATCAGTAAATTGTTAAACAGGTCCTTTTCCTTAGTGTTATTAGTTAAAATTAAATTAATCTTATAGTGAGTTTGTGAATCATCAAGACTAATCTTGTAGAGTTGGGGCGTGTAGAGTCAGAAACTTGGTTTTACATAAGATCTGATAACTTTTTGATAGTGCTACGTTTTTCGTACTACTATAACTACGAGCCAAGCTGGGTCTCCCAGGTACGGTGAAAAAAATTGTTACAAATTCTTTTTAGTATTATATTTACAACACACCAATAGCGTGATGCAAGGTCGAAACGCTTCAAACATCTGTCGGTAGCATTAAGTACTGCTTAAATACACATCATCAATATTATTTAAATTATTAGCCATTGTAACGGCCGGCCTCCCGTTACAATAGCTAATAATTATAAAATATTAAGGATGTTTATTTGGGGGGTGCGCGGGGTGATGAAGTCAAACAGCAACTTTAAAACAGACGTATATTGTCGTACAAGGTACAACTTTGAGCAGCGCTTACGAGTTACGACCCTATAAAACGGCTTACAATAGATTGTCCCGTAAGTAAGCAATCAGTATGCCACCATTCTATAGGTTGGACGTTTGCTAATAATTCCTTTGCGTTCAAGAAGCTGTTCCAGCGAAGATGGAAGCAACTGCTATGCAGCGTAGGAATTAAGCGAGAGTCCATCCGACATTCTAATAAAGGAATTTCAACAATTTACTTAAATGTAACATTCAAATTATTAAAGGGACGTTTGTACACTACTATTTAAGATGAAATACCTACATTAAAATATGTCGATAAAGATTAAAAATACTACTGTGTTTTTTGTTGTTATTAAGGGGTTGGATGGTTATTTTATTACATTTTATTGTTATTACTTATAATATGGATCTCTACAACAATCTTCAGACCTCTAGCATCAAATTTTCCAATTTTGTTATACCAATTTTGTTCCAACCATATTATGTTGGTTGTGTACTAATTAGGTACAAGCTTACGTACACAATTTCAGCTTTCTAGGTCATCCGGAAGTACCATATAATTTTGTTGATCATCAGTGAGTCAGTGACGAAATCAGGGGTTTTGAGATATCAATAAAATCTAAACTCTAAAGTATATGTAATCAATCAAAGCTTTACATGTTTAATAATTCCGCTACTGGGAACTCCTGATATTCTGAAAATTACATTTATCTGGTATAATTCAAACCCAAGTTATGAGTGTTCAAAAAATGGACGAAACGCTTCGAGAAAAGGTGGTCTCGTAGGGCCCTTGCGCTTCGCTTGGTTTATCTTATAATATATTCTCCGCCTGTCTGTCTGTCTATTTCGCTTATTCTCTGAAACGGCCGGACCGATTTTTATCCGACTTTCACTGGGAGATAGCTGATGTTAATATAAGGAGTAACTCAAGCTACTTTTATCTTCAGGTTCTGTTTCCGTTATTTCTATGCGGGCACGGGGCATCCGCGATGTAGCGGGCACGGAGCATCAGCTAGTATTTTATAATATATATTACAAGCACTCAATAGGTACTTATGGTGCATTTTCTACTTGTATCTTATTTTTGCACGCTAATTGCGAGTATAATAGCGTGTTTTTGTTTCTCATTGCTATTTTGAGAAGTTTTATGTTATATAAGTATACAAAATACAAATAAATAAAATTGAAGTGTCTGTTTGTAATTTCAAATTAACATTTTTACACAAAATTTTAGTTAATTAGTCATGAATTCCAAATGATTACCTATTATTATAAAATTATCAAGAAAATAAAAATTAGTAACAAATGTTAATATATGACATTACAATTCAATAGTTAATACACTACAAGAACTTACTGGCTAGTACATAATACTAATAGAAATAGACTGCCAAAATCATTACCCTTCCTTTTGGCTTCGCCGTCGGGTGTCGGGTAAAATATAGCATTTAACAACACGGTTAGTTGTGTTGTACCGTGTGTGTATGTTTACAAAATTTATAGAGATTGTAGGTGTAGGTTGTAACTTGTAGATGTTGGTGTAGGTGTAGGTGTAGACGTGGAAGTAGTTGTAGGTTGTAGTTGCTTGTGAAAATGTAGTTATTTCAGTTCATAGAGCAGCTAACATCACGCAAAGCACGTTCATCTGGAACGTGTGTCGGGAGTCGGGACAGCTAAGCTTAAGCTCAAACTTAAGGTAAGACCGCACTAAGCGGCAGCGGAGCGACGCGACGCGACACTTCCCTTCCGCGTCGCGTAGTTCCGCTGCCGCGTTGTGCGTTATATCTCATACAATTTCACACAAATATATTATTTGGCCGCTGCCGCGTAGTTACGCCTAGTGCGTAACTACGCGGCATACCTTTATCCAGTTCATTTATATTGATTTGTCATAGCTGTACGTGCCGATGTCACAGTAGAACTGATGTTGATGAAAAATAAATTAAAATATAATATTGAATATGTCTAAATTATATTAATAATATTATCTAATTTCCGACGCACGGCGAAAATCGCCCATGTCAATAACAATTCGGCTAGGTCGCTAGGCAATTTTGCCAAAAAAATAACTAAAGCGCCATTCTCACGGTCCAGCCTGCAAATCCTAGGCCGAAGACTAGTAGGTAAAAGTGATAAATGATCGACACTTTTGACACCAGTGACGACCTTTAGTACCGGCGCTGGATTTGCAGGCTGGACGGTGAGTATTGCACTTTAGCATTAGCTAACATGATTTAAGCCGGCCGCGCTGATCGTATGCGACATGACTGTAAAGCCAGCCTTAGAAACGAAGGAACACGTTAACTGAATTAATATAAATATTGGTAGCAAAATAAAAAAACAAGTAACGCTATCTACAATAACCGCCTCCTTTTCGGAATAGCTTATTTGCATGTTTTGTCTCTGTCGCTCGATATACATTATATGGAGTTTTGTCTTTCGAATAAGCTATCCGACACTTATAAGAAGATTGTGGAACAGGCCCGAAGTGTGTTATTCCATTCGTATTTCGTAGACACAGAACGACCTGTGTGAGGCCCGATTCGTGCTTGACCCGTTTTCGAATATAATATTTTTCCTTTTATTGTATTCAATTATACGCATTCTATTAATGTACACAACCATAAAAGTGGTAGTTTTAGTTACAACAAAAGCTAATTTTCATCGCACTTTCCCGTCAAGATGGTCGCCAGATTCGTTATTTTTGGTTTTCTGCTGTGCTTTGTGGTCGGACATGGTAAGCGTATCGAGTATCTTTTAAATCTGAGCTTACTCTTTAATATAACATACTTTTTGGATTACAAAAGTACCTACTAGCTAGCCAGTTGTGAGTGAAAACGTACTTAGTGGCCCGGGTTCGTGGAATTGGCGTTATTAGGGTTCCGTAGTTCACGTCTCGGATCCCTTATGGTTTGGTCGTGTTCTTCCGTACGTCTCGGCTTACCGTCCAAACAATGTGGTAGAAAGATAAAACTTTGCATGGATATGTGTTTTTTATCACGTCAACAAAACGCTAAAAATATAAAATCATGAAAAACATTTTTTTGGGGGTATTGAAGATTTACGTAAAGGAGGGATGATTTTTTTTCTCGCATCAGTGTGGTATCATTAGTTAGGTCTTTGAAAAACATTGAGAGGTTGCTAAGACGATTTTTTGCTTTAGGTATCTGTTTGAGAGATATTCAGCTTTAAAGATTACTTTTAAATCGACTATTTGTTAAAATAGGGCGTCCGATTTTTCGAACCAGCCATTTAGGTGGCTCGATAAATCTGAAAAATTCATGATCGTCCATCTAATGAACTTTGAAGGAAAAGTATAACAGCTTATATTTAAGTAACTTTGACTGTTCAGAAATTATTTATTTATTTATTTCATTCGGGAAACCAACAGCTTATAATTAAGATACAGCAGAAAAAATAAGTTTAAAAAACTATAACCCGACTACGTAAAAAAAGGGGTCTAAAAAGGCCGAAACATGAAAATAATTCAAATAGAAATCCAGAAATGCATAGTTACATAAATGGTCAAGGTAGAGCCGTGGTCGCACACACTAATGGCGTCATCTAAGCGTCAGTTCACACTGAGATGCGTGACGTCTAGGTATAAACTGAAGCTGCGTATATCGTCATGTACACATGCATACCCCAAGACAGTTACAGACGGCTGCGTTTCGACATCGACTGTTCCGAACAGTAGGTGTGACCACGGCTCTACCTTGACCATTTTTGTAACTATGCATTTCTGGATTTCTATTTGAATTATTTTCTTGTTTCGGCCTTTTTAGACCCCTTTTTTTACGTAGTCGGGTTATAGTTTTTTAAACTTATTTTTTTATTTAATATTTTACCGTTTCCCAATCTATTTTTTTTACAAATTATTCACAGGCGGGCAAATTTTTTTACATAAATATTTATAGGTAATAAAGTAACTGAAAAACTGAAATTAAAATGAACTAACCATAGCAAACACTGTAAATGACGACTTGATTCGAACTCGAAGAACGATTTTAACATGTTTCTATTTATAATTTATATTCAATAAACGCAATAGAGATCGTTCAACATTCATTCATCTCACCAATTCCATTACATCACTAATTCAATTTTAATCGTAATATGACTTTATACAATAATTGTAGTGGAATATCTCATAAACTTCTAAACACAACGATACCGCGATTCAGAAAAATTTAAGACTCGTATAGTGACATCTATCGAACGAGTGAGTAATAAAAGTGCTAGTAATTGATTTCATCTTCATTTTCTTATTAAAATCGGATGAACCAATTAACCGATTTTGATCTAGTTTTTTTTTGTTTGAAAGCTGATATACTTAAGAGTGGTCTTAGCTATAATTCATCATCATCAGCTCGTTCACTGCTTAATAATATAGGTGTTATTTAATTTTTTTAATTTGTTATGTATTGCCTGTAAAAAATTATATTTATAAAATAAAATATACTTAATGTTATGAAGGAACATAATATATAAATTATATATTTATAGTCGTATTATACGTAATGTTAGAAAATTGGACAAATATTGTACGAATTGTAATTTAAACGTATATTTTGACTTAAACAATATGATATAATATAATATATATACAAATTATGTAAATATTTGAAGTGTGCTTGCCAAGACCTTTCTTTTGATACCAAACATGTGATAATTATCTCGATTTAATTTTTTTTGGTGTTAGAATCTGAGGTTTAATTTTCGAAATACATAATTTTGAAAAAAATTATATAGCTTATGTTACCCGCGGCATCATTACGAATCCATTGACACCTCATTTATTTAAATCCGACCAGTAGTTTAGACGCTACGAGGGAACAAACATACATACATACATACATAGACTACCAAAATCATTACCCTTCCTTTTGGCTTCGCCGTAGTCGGGTAAAAAGACGAAATCACTACATGTGTCCATATAAATTTCGAAGAGTTCCCTCGAAATATCAGGGATCCACTCATCAGGTCTCCACTTTGGTGACTAAGAGACTAATTTCGAATTATAACCTTTAAAACAACAAAACAATTTTGCAAATAGGATCACAAACGGCAAAGTAATTACTAATGTTCAAAGATATCCGTGTCGATTTTAAATACTATGAGAGGTGCCTATTATATTAGGTCTTTACCTATGAAATTGCCGTTTTGTATGAAAAAATTTTAACGAATTTTTTTCATGTATTTTTTATTTGTATTAATCGAAGTAATCACCCATGCAATCAATGCATCTTTGCCAACGCAGTGGCAGTTTATTGATGCCCTTCTTAAAGAAATCAGCTTGACGGGAGGCAACAAATTCTTCAAAGGCATTTTGTACTGCCTCTCGGGTATTGAATTTTTTTCCCGCCAAGAAGTTATCCAAATTCTGGAAAAAGTAGTAGTCTGTAGGCGCAAGGTCTGGTGAGTAGGGCGGATGACGGAGAGCTTCCAACCCCAGTTCTTGCACGTTGTCGTGCAGGAGCAGCGAAGACGATCGATTGACCAATGCTGGTTGGAGATGTGCCAGCTTCTCCATCATTGTGTTCAGTTCTTCACAGTACACATCTGCACTAATGCTCACCCCGTTTGGTAAGTAGCTGTGATGAATCACACCGGCGCTAGACCACCAAACAGTGACCATCACTTTTCTAGGGGTAAGTTTTCGTTTAGGGCATTGTTTAGGTGCTGAACCAGGATCCAACCAACTTGCTGAGCGCTTGCGGTTATCAAATAGAATCCATTTTTAATCGCAGGTAACAATGCGGTTCAAAATTCCTTCATTTGTGTGTCTGTTGAGCAGTGCAAGGCACGTCTCGACGCGTACTTCGCGCTGGCGGTCATTGAGTTCGTTTCGTTCGAGCACCCATTTTTCAAGCTTTTTTACCTTGCCAATTTGACGCAAATGGACCAATATTGTTTTGACGCTAACGTCGAAAGCTGCTGCTAATTCAGCCGTAGATTGTGTATCATCAGCTTCCACAATCGCCTTTAATTCGTCATTGTCGACCAAAGTCTTCGGACGACCGCGAGGTTCACTTTTCAGGTCGAAATTTCCAGAACGGAAGCGAACAAATCAATAACAGGTGGTGCGTTGGTTTGTAGTGTTAGGCTCCGTAAACGTCGTTGATGTTGCGTGCCGCTTGTGCCGCGTTGTTGCCACGACGGTACTCATATTCCATAATTACTCGAATTTTTAACGTATCCATGATGACGAAAAAGATTGAAATACGATGAAAATATAACACTAATCAATAAACAAATGACTACTTTTGGAAAAATAATTCCACGTTTTTAAAATAAAATTAATTTGAAATTAGAATTCTTAGCCAAACAAAAATTATTTTGATTTGAAATGGCCAGTACTGCAGAACGGCAATTTCATAGGTAAAGACCTATTACCATGATAATGTGACTTCCAAAAAAAGGAGGCGGTTATACGTTCAGTTGTATTTTTTTTTTTGTATGTTCAACGATAACTCCGCCGTCTGTTGACCGATTTTCAAAATTCTTTTTTTGATGTAAAAGGATCTCTCTCGAAGGAACTCGAAGTTGGACCCGTTTTCACAAAAGTGGTGACCTGATGATGGAATCCACGAGGAATTGAGGCAACTCCTTAAAACTTGTATAGACACATATAGTGATTTCAACGTTTTCTGAAGTGGATCCAAAAGTACTGAACAGAACTCCTTATAAATAAGGAGTCAGGAGTAGGAGTAACTCCTGACTCCTTATTTATAAGGAGTCAGGAGACTGGGGATTTCGGCGTTGTTTAAAGAACTGCAAGCATAAGCCACTATGTCAATTAAAATAATCATCATCACCACCATTATCACACCATACATCCATCACACACACACATGATGATATAATAGGTACTTCTCATAGTATTTTACACCGACACGCATATCTTTGAACATTACTCTACCGTTTATTAACTGATTTTCAAAATTCTGTCTTTGTTGTATTGGGTTTAATCCGAAATTGGGCTCGTTGTCACTACAGTGGTGACCTGATGATGGTATCCATGAGGAATCGAGGGAACAACTCGAAATTTATTTTTTAATTTATTTATTTAATAATTTATGTAGGTACACATAGTAAAACATTGACATTGACAACTTGAAAACAGAAAAATATTTAATTTAATTATATTATTATAAATATTTAATTTATATGGACACATATAGTGATTTTGACTTTTTCTGAAGTAACCCAAGTAGGTATATGGTACCAACAAGTAAGATTCTGCACCAAGGTATATTCTAAACCTGAATTCAAAAGCACTGAAGAGGACTCCTTAGTATTTAAAGAAAAGCGTTTGGAAATTTCGACAATGCTTAAAGAACTGCAAGCATATGCCATTATGGAACTTACAGTAATCATCATCATCATCTTACATACATACCTAATGGAAGCTTGGCGCGTATTCAATTATACATTCGATCGTTTATTTTAAACGTTCTTAAAATGTATTACTAATAATTTAACAAATATCACTAAAAAGGGCAAAATTATTTCATACTTTTTTGTGCATTTTTACTTTGGAATTGGTTTAATTTTTTGTTTAAAATAATTGAATATAAAAACTACTTTTTAGACTTATATAATATAAAAGTAGACATATGCTGTCGCTGACTTTTGTAGGCATTGTCAAGCTCTACAACTTTTCTCTAGGCCTTAATCATATATCTCCCATCGGTAAGGCAGCGTTCGTAAGAAACGTTTTCGTTCGACCGTTTTTTACCGATTTACCTTGGAAATCCAGCTACCACGAAGAAGTTTATTTTTTATTTTTCGGGTTAATATATTAGCTTAGCTTATGTCAGTCACACATTACGTAGCCTTCTATGGGTAAAAGTATTTCAAAAAATCGGTTCAGTACTTTATAATATTAGAAAGATTATGGAGAGTATAGATTATATAATATATTGGTAATCACTTCTAAATATTAATATTTTTGTACTTAGTCTGAGTCTATGCTGTATACTTAGTCTGGCCATAAATACTGTTACAATTAAAATTACCTATACAAAATATTACATTTGAATTTGGAATCTGTCATTTTTTTTAATTTATACAATAATTATAAATAACCATTTGCCAGTGTCAAGTTAAAAAGGCGGGAAATAGAACTTTCGTTTCAATTTTTAACACCGTATTCCTATATCGTCAAGTCTAAAGTCTAGTCAAAATCCAAATAAATAGTCAGTACAGTCCATGAGTCATGTCAGTCGATTCTTTAAAGTGGTAGAAGCTTTACTGAAAGTTCCTAGGTAGTTTTGGCGGGAAACACAAAGTAGCACGTTTTTAGAAGTTGCCTTGCCCACACTTGTGCACGTTAACGAATATTTAATGGTTAATATTCTACCAATATTACACATTAAGAACCGAAATAACACAAATTTATGATGTAATACAAAATCCACAACGTCACCCATTGAACACCCCGGCAAAACTCCCAATTTTATATGATTGTTCATTGTGTTTTATCATTTTGGGGCCAATACATTGTATAATATTTTGCTATATAAAAATGGAGTGGGGTGATAAAGAGAACCGAATCGCAGTGATTGCATTACACAAAGTAGGTATGGAGCCAAATGCAATTTTTAACTCTCCATACGCTTGGTATTAGTAAAATGTTTGTGTACCGGGCTATTAATAGGTACAATGAGACCTCCTCTGTTTGTGACAGAAAAAGATCTGGCCGTCCACGTAGTGTTCGTACGCAAAAGGTGGTCAAAGCAGTGAGGGGAAGAATTCGAAGAAATCCTGTCCGAAATCAAAAGATTTTATCTTCATCAAGATAGCACCTAGAACCATGTCGCGTATTTTAAAAGATGACTCAGAACGTGCAGCCTATAAGAGACGTACTGGTCATTTCTTAACTGATAATTTAAAAAATAATAGGGTGGTAAAATGGAAACTACTACTGAAGCGGTACGCAAAGGGAGGTCACAGAAAATTTTTGTTTACACATGAGAAATTTTTTCAATTGAGCAACATTTTAACAAACAAAATGACCGTATTTATGTTCAAAGCTCTAAGGAATCTTCCCAATCAGTCGACAGAGTGCAACGTGGGCACTATCCGACTTCAGTGATGGTTTGGTGGGGTATTAGCTATGAAGAAGTGACTGATTGTATCTTAATTATAAGCTGTTGGTTTCCCGAATGAAATAAATAATTCCTGAACAGTCAAAGTTATTTAAATATAAGCAGTTATAGTTTTCCTTCAAAGTTCATTAGATGGACCATCATGAATTTTTCAGATTTTTCAAGCCACCCCTTTAGCTTTTAGAACCCCTTCTTTAAAATCTAAACGGCTGGTTCGAAAAATCGGACGCCCTATTTTAACAAATAGTCGATTTAAAAGTGCTCTTTAAAGCTGAATATCTTTCAATCAGATACCTAAAGCAAAAATCTTCTTAGCAATCTCTCAATGTCTTTCAAAGACCTAACTTGAGATGCGAGAACAAAAATCATCCCTACTTTACGTGCTTATATCTTCCGTATCCCAAAAAAATGTTTTTCATGGTTTTATATTTTTAGCGTTTTGTTGTCGTAATAAAACACACATATCCATGCAAAGTTTTATCATTCTAGCACATTGTTTGAACGGTAAGCCGAAGACGGACGGACGGACATGACCAAACCATAAGGGCTCCGAGACGTGAACTACGGAACCCTAAAAACGCCAATTCCACGAACCCGAGCCACTAAGTACGTTTTCACTGACAACTGGCTAGCTAGTAGGTACTTTTGTAATCTAAAAATTATGTTATATTAAAGAGTAAATTCAGATTTATAAGATACTCGATACGCTTACCATGTCCGACCACAAAGCACAGCAGAAAACCAAAAATAACGCATCTGGCGACCATCTTATCGGGAAAGTGCGATGAAAACTAGTTTTTGTTGCAACTAAAATTACCACTTTTGTGCTTAGTACTTTAATAGAATGCGTATAATTGAATACAATAAAAGCAAAAATATTATACATATTCGAAAACGGGTCAAGTACGAATCGGGCCACGGGCTAGTGGTGTCAAAGGCCTTTTAACCGACTTTCAAAAATATTACATAGACAAAATAGCCAAGCCCTACTTGTTTTTATTTTGTTATCAATATTTATATTAATCCAATTAACTTGTCCCTTTGTTTCTAAGGTTGGTTTTACAGACTACATGTCGCATACGATTAGCGCGGCCGGCAACTGGCAAACATAAATCATGTTAGCTAAGGCTGACCCCACATTAGGCGTGCGCGTATCTCGGGCGTCTGAGCGACTCACACTAGTCCCAAAGTAAAATAAATGGGACATTAAGAATTTTCGGATCGAAGGATCTACAGAGATAAAAAAATATTATTTTTTTTGTATGGACGAAATCATAATTTTGTCATTTTATTCCAAGATTCAAACGTATTCAACATAAATCATAGCACAGCTTATAGAGGGACTCTTGTCGTACATTTTTGTCATAGACACTCAACTGCGATTTTTGCGCCTTTTAGAGCTACAGGCACTTTATTATTTTTGGTCAGCGGATGAGGCTGTTTTTTTTGTAGCATCTGATGCAATTACAAGGTAACTTTTATAGATGTCGTTTTTTTCAAATATGCCGTATCTACAGAGATAAAAAAAAATATTTTTTTTGTATGGACGAAATCATAATTTTGTCATTTTATTCCAAGATTCAAACGTATTCAACATAAATCATAGCACAGCTTATAGAGGGACTCTTGTCGTACATTTTTGTCATAGACACTCAACTGCGATTTTTGCGCCTTTTAGAGCTACAGGCACTTTATTTTTTTTGGTCAGCGGATGAGGCTGTTTTTTTTTGTAGCATCTGATGCAATTACAAGTTGACTTTTATAGATGTCGTTTTTTTCAAATATGCCGTATCTACAGAGATAAAAAATAATTATAATTTTTTTGTATGGACGAAATCATAATTTTGTCATTTTATTCCAAGATTCAAACGTATTCAAAATAAATCATAGCACAGCTTATAGAGGGACTCTTATCGTACATTTTTGTCATAGACACTCAACTGCGATTTTTGCGCCTTTTAGAGCTACAGGTACTTTATTTTTTTTGGTCAGCGGATGAGGCTGTTTTTTTTTTTGTAGCATCTGATGCAATTACAAGTTAACTTTTATAGATGTTGTTTTTTTCAAATATGCCTTATCTACAGAGAAAAAAAATATGAATTATTTTTTGTATGGACGAAATCATAATTTTGTCATTTTCAGCTGTCTACAAAAAAAAATCAGCCTGATCCGTTGACCTTCGATCCGAAAATTCTTAATGTCCCATTTATTTTACTTTGGGACCAGTGTGCGACGCTCACGCAGACCGCACGCCGCGTGCGCGCTGCTTGAGCGTCGCGATTTGCTGGCGGGTGGCGTGTGTGCAGCGCGCACGTGGCGCGCAGCACCTTACGTTTAACCCCCTTCAGGCAAGTCGGTCACAATTTTATACAATTACTCACCAATTCTTTGAGTCAAAGCATTTTCATATAGTGGTTATATACATGAATTTATTTTATCAAACTGTTTCATCATAATAAATACGATTTCAAGTTCACTTCACAGGCGATGTGTGAAAGAGTACACACGTTATAAGAGCGAGCCAGTTATATGGTTTGCACAGACGATATATAGGTATAATTTTGAATTTCGAACGCCTCGAATATTTACGATCGCCAGGTGCGACACCCTGGTAGCGGGCGGCGGAACCAGTGGGTGAAGGGCGTCGCGTGCGCGCTGCACACACGCCACACGCCGGCAAATCGCGTCGCTCACGAAGCGCGCACGCGGCGTGCGCGTTGCATGAGCGTCGCTCACACGCCCGAGAAACGCGCACGCCAAATGTGTGGGAGGCCTAATGCTTAAGTGCCATACTCACCGTCCAGCCCGCAAGTCCAGCGCTAATTCTGAAGGCCGTCACTAGTATCAAAAGTGTCAATCATTTATCATTTTTACCTACAAGTCGGAAGTCCTCGGCCTTGAATAATGGATTTGCAGGCTGGACCGTAAGTATTGCGCTTAAGTCATTTTTGTTGGCAAAATTGCCTACATCCTACCCGAAGCATCCTACCCGAATTGTCATTTACATGATCGATTTTCGCCGTGCGTCGGAAATTAGATAATAATATTATTAATATAGTTTAGACATATTCAATATTTAATATTTATATTATTATTTACAATATACAATATTTATTTTAATTTATTTTTCGCCATCATCAGTTCCGCGATGGTAGAACGAATGCCACAAAATACTGTGACATCGACACGTACAGCTATGACAAATCAATATAAATGAACTGGATAAAGGTGGGATCGCACTAGGCGTAACTACGAGGTGCCAGCGAAACTACGCGACGCGGCGCTCCATTGCGGTATAATTAGGCTAAGGACTCACGGACCGATTTTCAGTCGCGCCCGCCGCGATTGCGGGCTCGCAGCTTCTGTGCAAATAATGTAAATATATATATAAAAAATTAAATCACAACTTACGCCGTGATTTACGACCGCGGCCTGCGCGATTGTTTGCGGGTGTCGCTGCACCGGTGGGCGACTAGTAGAATCGCACGGGCGGGCGATCACCCGCAGCCTCGGTGATTTGCGTCCGCGCGCTCTGCGATCGGTTGGTGGGCGAAATTCTTATGTTGATTTGCCCGTTTTGCAGTCGCACGTCATGACATTTTCGCCCGCCGCGATTGCGATCATGACCCGCAAACGACTTGGCGACTAGCGACTGTCTAATCGCGTAAATAACCGGTCTGGTGAGTTTTGAAATAAAATAGTTTTTGTTAAAATAAAATTAGGGGTCAAACGAGTAAACAGATCACCTAATGGAAAGCGATTACCGTCGCCCATGGACACCCGCAACATCAGAGGAGTTGCAAGTGCGTCGCCGGCCTTTTAGGAGGGAATACGCTCCCTTATAGAAGGTTTGCAGGTCATAATGGTCCGGAAATACCGTTGGCGACAGTTCATTCTAGAGTTTTACTGTGCGCGGCAGAAAGCTTCGTGTAAAGCGCACGGTGGAGGACTGCCACTCATCAAGGTGATAAGGATGATAAATATTTTGTCGCTTGGAAGGGTGGCGAAAAGCTGCAGCAGGCATAAGTCCGAACAATTCCTCGGAGCACTCCCCGTAATATAACCGATACAGAGCAATGCTACATCTCTTCGTAGCTCTAAGGAGTCAAGCCTGTTTGAAACACTATAACAGTCGACAATTCGAGTGGCCCTTCGTTGGAAGCGATCCAGAGGGAGAAGCTGGTACTTTGGCGCCCCTGCCCTGAGCTGAGAACAGTATTCCATGTGAGGCCGAAACTGCCCCTTATAGAGTTGTATGCGTTGGACCGGACTAAATTACTGCCTCGACCTGTTTAGAACACCAAGTTCCTTGAAAGCTAACTTGGGCCTTGGCCTTACGCTCCAGATTATGTCGGAACTGGACCTCGCTCGATATGTTAACACCAAGTATTCCAATGTTGGAGGAGACAGTTATGGAGGTCCTTTCAAAACGAGGACAAAAAACCATCGGTAACTTTTTAGCGGTGAACGCGCAAACTTGTGTCTTAGAGGGGTTGAATACTAAGTTAAGTCTACTTCATTCAGAGACATTCTCCAACAAAATCTCAATTTCAGAAACAATTTCGTTTCGACTCTTAATGAGGTTTTCCCGAGAAATGTTCGGTTCGCCGGTACATAAGGCATCACCCGTACTGTCATCTGCATAGCAATGAATGCCATAAGTTTGTATATTATTTGAACAGGGTAGGCGATAACACACATCCTTGTGGGATACCAGCATCAGCAGACAGAGAATCAGAGCATTCATCGTCGACTATGAACCTTATGCTTCTGTCTGCTAGGAAACTCATTACTCACTTGCATAATTTCTCGTGGAGCCCATAGGAAGGTAGCTTCGAAAGAAGCGCCTTATGCCAAAGCCGATCAAATGCTTACGCTATATCAAAACTTACAGCCAATGCCTCACCCTTAGACTCGATTGCCTGTGCCCAACGATGAGTCAGGTACGCCAATAGATCACCAGCCGACCTACCACCACTATCTTTACAAAACCCGTACAGTTTGTCACTTAGGAACTGCTGAACGTCTAAGTATCGAAGGAGCTGGCTATTAACAATGGACTCCATTATATTCTAGAAGAGAGAGGTTATAGCGATTGGTCTGTAGTTGGAAGGATTGGAGCAATCACCTGTTTTAGGGGTCGGGTGCACCAAAGCTGTCATCCAATATGCCGGGGCTATGCCATAAGAGTAGGAGAGCCGAAAAAGATGCGTCAAGACCGTTGCCAACTCTGGAGCACACATTTTCAGCACAATAGTAGAGATTCCATCAGGCCCACTCGACTTTTGGGTATCAAGGGAACGGAGAGCAACTCGCACTGAGCGTTGATGAAACCGAATACCCATCATAACGCTCTTGGATCGCGGTATAGTCGGTGGTTCCTGTCAGCTGTCATCCAGGGTCGAGTTGGACGCAAAGAGCTTGCCAATAAGATCGGCTTTCTCTTTTGCGTTTTTGGGCCAACGAGCCATTTCCTATGTGCAGGGATGGAAGGAATGGCTTACTGAAAATCCCTTCGATAGCTTTGGCGATAGACCAGAATGCACGGGTTTCCGATCCCGGGAGACGGTCGAGTCTCTCGCCATTTCTACTGATGTGCTATTTCTTCGCTCAGGCAATTTCTCTTTTGAAGGACCTAGAGGCAAGGTTGTAGGTACTAATTTTTTTCCGTAATAGGTACACTTTTCTGTACACTGTTTCTGTGGACCTACCAGGAACATTTGACAGCGGCGTAGTAACACAACGTTATCAAATGAGAATTCTTGAAATATGTTCATGTTGTAAATATTATTGCGGGCCCTTGAAATTTGAATCCAATACCTGCAAATTATGAAATTATATTACATTTAACTTACTCGCAATATTACCAAGGGTGAACTAAATGTAAAATTAGATTATTAAGTATGTGGTAAAACTGTACAATAGTAGTAAAAATAAAGTACATAAAAAATAGTATGTACCTATTTTAAACTATAATGAAAATTTAATGTCTGTTCTTTTATAAATATAATATCAAGTATAACAAATACTAGGCATGCAACAATATGACTTTGTATTAAACATATTGCGTGCTTTATTGAACATTCGAATCTTATATTATTAATAGAGAAGCTTTACAATCTTAAATCTTAGCATGCACATTAAAATCACTACATAATATATTTCATTTATTGAAACAAATGTAATCTTAAGTCTCTTTTCATTAAATCGAGAAGTTAAGGTAAAATTTTATACAAATACTCACCGATATTCTTTGAGTTAAAGCATGTTTATATAGTGGTTAAATACATGAATTATTTTTAACAAAATCATTGTTTCATCGTAATAAATATTAACTTCGAGTTCACTTCACTGAAATTTACAGTTTTTTTACAAATAACAGAACATAAGATATTAACAAATTTTGTAATAGTTGAAAATAATTTTTCAGACATAAAGAATTTTGAAGTTTGAAATTTAAAATTAATCAAAAAATATTCTCAGCCAGGTGTACCTATTTATTATACAGTGTAGGGGTCAAATACTCCCGTAATAAAATTTTATCCGGGGTGTTACAAGTTTAGCTAATCTAACATTTTTAGTACTATGCGAGTTCTGTATTTTTAGTTTAAATTGATCACTATGAAATTGTTCGAGAATCACAAAGTATTCGACTTTTTTGTGAACCGGTAAAACTTTACATATATTGAATAATGTTTCGTAGTTATTTTTACATTCTTTCTTTGTTTTTGGATAAACCAGGTGTTTCATAAAGCTAATTTGTAATTTCTTGATAGAATCCAGATAAGTTTTAAATGTGCGGCCTTACGAACTTATCCCGTAGCTGAGCAACGAGTCATCAAGCGCGAAGTAAATGACGCGTAACGTCTTTTTATTTAGCGATATATTCAATGTGTAACAAACTGAGTCAACATGAAACCTCCAGGTTCATACAGCTAGCAGCTAGCCATAGTCCTAGGTATTTAAATTTGTTGACAAACTAATTTTGTCACAAAAACAATTAATATTTTTATCATGCATGCATTCGTGTGTCCCGTAATACTGATTTCCGACTTATTTATATTTTTTGCTATGATCTTGTATCGAGAATTAATATGCATTATTTTAGTTTTATTTAAAATTCGGGCGATAGAAATTCAGAAATTCTATTGTAAATGTGTGTGTTTGTGGGCGATAATCTCAACCGCGGCGGCTGCGTCACCGCGCAAAACCGCGGTCTCGTGAGTTTAGAAATAAAACCGCAGTTCGACGACCGCGTCGGGCACGGGACAACACCGCTCCGTGAGTTCTCAGTCTAAAACATAAACGTTCGCCATCTCTGGCCTAAAACCAAACATAGGTACAAATAAGGCGCCAGGCTGCGAGGGCCGGCTTGCTGCGAGGGCCGCCTTAGCCGCCACTCGCAGCTTGGCACCCCGGGCCGTGGCCCTATTGGCCCTATAGTATATACGCCACTGCCCCTATATAATATTTTCTTATCAATTGCAATATTAGATACCTATTCTAAGAAAATAATTAATAAATATTGCTATACTATGGTCATAGCGTATCATTCTTCTAGTGTGCCCAGGGCCTCTAATAGGTTAAAGAAGGCCCTGGATTTCCGTAGCCCGCACGCGGACCATCCGTACCCGTGAGACAAATCGCGTGGCAGAAAAAGGCACATATGGAATAATTTAGCAAGGACAGGCTTCCCTAGCGATGCATATGCCCAGGTAGCGGACATAGCCCTGTAGACACTCGCACTTGGCGCCCACGCACTGCATCGTGCAGATTGGATCAGGGTTTTCGCAGGTCGGCTCGCAACTGGATCCGCATGTGTTGTAATACTCGTTCACGCCGCAGTCTGTGCCTGAAACTGATAAGGTTTTCCAGTCAGCTCAGTGTGCTGAGTGCCAGTTTTTGTCGATACTCGCCCTGAAGAAGTTAACTACAATTTGTATGGCATCGAAACAGCGCCCCTAGTGGCAAACAATGGTAACTAATTCGATGCCATTCAAATTGTAGTTAACTTCTTCACGGCGAGTAGTGACAGAAACTAGCACTCAGCACACTGATCAAATTTTTAATCTAAACGTAACGAAACAAGTGCGAGTCGGACTCGCGCACGCAGGGTTCCGTACATGATAATATTTTACATGTTTACTTATTATTTCGTAATTTTTGTACGAAGTTTTCCAAGTAAGCGCATTTTACAATACAAATCTCTATTACTCCTAAATTAACAAAGTTACATGAGCCGTTATAGTTTCTTTTTTAGTTTATAAATAGTTGTAGTACTTAGGAGTTTATAGTTTTCGTTAAAAGCTTTTGCCCGCGGCTGCGCCCGTGCAAACTCGGTATCCCACGGGAAAACTGTACTTTTTCGGGATAAAAAGTAGCCTTTGTGTTAATCCAGGGCTTAAAATACTACCATACCAAATTTCATCAAAATCCGTTCAATAGTTTTTGCGTAAAATAGTAAAAAACATTCATCCTCACAAACTTTCTCATTTATAATAGCAGTAGAATAGAAGCAAGTGGCAAATGGGCCGACGGATTTTAAGCAATCGCTGCCGCCCATCATGGAACAGCAGAGGACTTACAAGTGCGTTTCCGGTGCGCACGCTTGTTTTCTGTGAGGTTCTGAGGTACGGTATCTCTCCGGTCAAGCCTAAGTTTGTGCCGAAGCTTTGCCCCCAAAATAATATAATAGGGATGTTGCCTTGTGTGGAATGTAACATTTTAACACATTAAATTTTTAAATTGTTGTTCAGAGATACATAAATTAGAAAAAAAAACAGTATTTAGGTTGACGCGATAAAACTTTCTTATTGTAAATTTCGAATTGTTTGTATCTTCGTTATTCTTTTAAGATATTCTAGATTGTTTATGAACATGTCGTCTGACATCGAATAGACGAAAAAGAATATTTTTAGACAACACGCCTGTTATTGGGCCATTTTGCCGCGACCTTGACTTGCTCCGGCAGACCGGCGCGCATGGGCACAGTGAGTAGTACCTTACCGCCAGTCAATTGAATAAATTATTTAAATCTTTACAATATAAAGTCGCTTCCGCTGACTTTTCGCTTCGAACTTAGATCTTTCAAATTAATCAACGGATTGTGTTTCTCTACTATATTATGCATGTTATATACATAATATAAACCTTCCTATTGAATCACTTTATCTATTAAAAAACCCGCATCGAAATCCGTTGCGTAGTTTTAAAGATCTAAGCATATATAGGGACAGACAGAATAAGCGACTTGTTTTATACTATGTAGTGATGTGAACGTGTGAGAGGATGGATGGATGTTTGTTACCCTTTTGAGGCAAAAACTACCGAACAGATTTCGATGAAATTTGTTAGTAGTAGTTTAGGCTCTGGACTAACACATAAATTATTGTAAAAATCTCAATAAAGTGAAAAAGGGTATAAAAAGTTGTGTGATATTATTTTTATTTATAAATAATACGCATATCCCTACCGTATTCTCGTGGGACACTGTATTTACGCGGGCGGAGCCGCAGGCAAAAACTAGTCAATAATAAAGCTCACCATATCCCATCACGAGGCACACGAGGAGGCCAAAAACAAGGAATCTAAAGTCCATCTTGTAGGGGAAGTGCATTGAAAATTATGCGTTTGTTGTTGACGATGTTTTAATGGCGAATGTATTTCCTGATAACTTTTATAGGTATAATTAACAACAGAATAGAATTGCAGCTGTATAAATATTTGAAAACTGGTCAAGTGCGAATCGGACCATAGTCCACACGCAGGTGGTTCGGTATAATGTCTTTTATTTTACAATACCTAGAAACGCTTAAAAGTTATAAAGGTTTTCACCAGCTATTGTATCTAACCCGTAGGCTTAGATTAAAAAAAAAAACAGATTTATAATTATTTCTATTATCAATATACACAGTGATTCTAGATGTACAGGCAGAATCTAGTTTAGTCGGTATGGGCTAAATACATATTCTTCAAATTTAAACTTATTTGATGAAAAGTACCTAACAGATTACAGAACTATCGTAAGAACAGTCCAATCTTGACTCTTGAGCCTCCTGAAACTAGATGTTTGCTGACGCCGCTGGAGTGGTCCCTGCTAGTGAATGGGCTGGTAAAAGAACTGAACGATAGAAGGTGCCCAAGAACTGGTGAGAGTAGAAAGGGCTCACAACAAACAGATACAACAACTGATGAGCGAGATGGCCAAATTAAGGGAGACAATGGACGCCAGTCTGAAAGAAACCCAAGATGTGCGGAAGTGGCTGGAATTTGAGACGCAGGAGCCACACCGCCAAATCAAAGAGACTAGCAGACTGGCGCCCGTTATAGATACCAACATAAAATCCCTGGCTAAATCCATAACGGCGGAATTAAGCAACAAAACAGAACCCGCCGTTCAAGACACATAGGCAATAGAACAACAAATAAAGCCACATATAACACTACTAAGATCAGAGCTGGAAAACCTCCAAAAACAATTACAAAAAATGGAGGATAAAACCATCAAAATCTACAAAGAGAATAATACAGAGATAAAGGAGCTGTATAAAATAACAACTAAAAACACTCCACAAAATCAAGACGAGCTACTAACATCAATAGCAAATATGGCCACCAAACTGGAAGAGGTCAAAACAAAAATGCAGCAGCAGTCTTCGGCGATTCCAACTCCCAGCGTCATCGACATACGGGAACACCTGGAGCCGATCTCCGAAAGGCTAAAGGTGGTATCATCGGAAATAAAATCACTAAGAACCGAAAAGGCAGAGATACCACCCCAACCAACTATGAGCCTAGGAACGGAGATGGCGCTGGTAGAGATAATGAAAAACCAGTCGAAGCCAACCTACGCTCAAGCTGCAAAGAAACCTCCTCCACCACCAACAAGGAGAGAACAACATAGCATTATAGTATCCTCAAAGGACGCATCGGACACAAGCGAAAAGACCCTCAAAATAATACGGACGGTATTAGACCCAAAGAAGACTGGGGCCAGGGTAGATAACTTGAGGAAGGTGAAAAACCAGAGGATACTATTAAGCTGCGGCAACAAAGAGGACCTCCAGCTAATATCTTCGAGGATCCAAATGTGCGATAAGCTAAAACAGGAGAGAGCGAGACAGAACAATCCTCTCCTCATCATCAAAAACGTGTTGTCTTACCACACGGACCTCGAACTCGAGGAGCACTTGCGAGCTCAAAACAAGCAGGTGTTCCACGGGGTCGAGACGAAAGAGCAGATGGTAAGAGTAAAATACAGGAAGAGGGCACGTAACACCCAAGAGTGCCACGTAGTATTGGAGGTGTCACCGCAACTCCACAAAAATTTCCTAGAAGTGGGTAAAGTCTACATAGACATCCAACGAAGACCAGTGGAGGATCAGTCCCCCCTCATACAGTGTGCCAAATGTCTTGGATATGGGCACACTATGAAGATCTGTGAGGAGGAAAAACCCCGGTGCAGCTACTGCGGGGAACAAACCCACAACTGGAGCGAGTGCGGCGACAGGAAACAAAATAAGCCACCCACGTGCTACAACTGTAAAGTTGTCTCTAAACCATCGGCGCCTCTGGACACGGCACACATAGCTTTCAGCAATGAGTGCTCGGAGAGGCACAAATGGGACAACATAGCAAAGATCTCATACCTGTGCTAAGGATGACAACACGCAAAACAAGACAAAGTCTCCCACGGATACACCACATCACATGAAGATAGTCCAGGCGAACCTGCAAAGATCTAAGACGGCCACACTCGAATTAATGAGAATGGCCGCAGAACAAAAGATCTCAATAGCCCTACTACAAGAACAATACGTAGGAAGTGCAGGGATCATGAAAGACCATCAGGGTACTCACATCATCCAATGTACCCTGAACAGGGAGGGGCCCAACAAAGCCGCTGTAGTGATATTCGGCGACAACATAGAGGTGTCGCACGATCCACTCTTGGTCACTGGAGACCGAAGCAGCGGTGAAAATCCGAGTGGCCAACCTCGAGCTTGGACTAATATCAGTGTACTTCGAGGGAGACAAAAACATTAACAACAACATACGGAAAGTGAGGAACACAATAGGGAAGATAAACACTAATAACATCATAGTGGCAGGTGACGTGAATGCATGGAGTCACTGGTGGGGTAGCACATCAGAAGACCAAAGAGGACAAGCCTACTCCACCTTCCTCGACGAGATGGACTTTCACATCCTTAACACCGGAGATACACCTACCTTCGAGACAGACAGGAACGGCAGGATGTACACTAGCATAGTGGACGTCACGGCGTGCAGCCTGCCGTTGCTGACAAAGGTAGAGGACTGGAAGGTGATCAGGGACGCCACAACATCGGACCACAACGCCATAACTTTCCGGGTGAGGCTAGAAGGGAAACCTCAACAGACCCCAAGGCCAACCACTCGGAAGTTCAACACCAAAAAGACGGACTGGACGGCGTTCCGATCCCTATTTACATCATCTCTGGTAAACAACAACATAAACAAGGATGTGATAAATAAGAAAGTAACATCAACATCATTACTGGAAGAAGTCATAAATACCTATATAACCAACATCCAGGAAGCATGTGAACAAACAATTCCGAAGATAGGTATTTACCGAGGAAAACCAGTGCCGCAATGGTGGAACAAGTCACTAGACCTCCTCCAAAAGGAAGTTCTGAGGAGGAAGAGACGAAATCGCAATGCGGCACCCATAAGATTGCATCACTTCACGGAAGAATATAGAGCCGCAAAAAAGAAAATAGCCGAATATAAAAAGAAAATGGAGGAAGCACAAACCAACAGTTGGAAGGAGTTCTGTGCGAAACAACAAAGGGAAAGTATGTGGGACGGAATATACAGGATCATCAGGAAGACAGCGAGAAACCAGGAGAGCGTACTACTACGCGATACGGAGGGCAACACACTCTGCCCACAAAGATCTGCGGACCTCCTGGCAAAAACCTTCTACCCTGATGACACTGAGGACAACGACTCCCACTACCACCAACAACTAAGGTCACACTACCCAGAAGAAGACCTCAACGAGAATGACCCACCATTCACCAGGCCGGAGCTAGAGACCATCCTATCGTCTCTAAACCCCAACAAAGCTCCTGGCCCAGATGGACTCATATCCGACATCTGCAGTGAGGCCATAATGTGCACCCCGGAGGTGTTCCTGGCACTGGCAAACAAATGCCTAAGACTGGGACATTTTCCGGACCCATGGAAAAAAGCGCACGTGGTCATTCTCAAAAAACCTGGGAAAGAAGACTATACCCAACCAAAGTCGTACAGGCCCATTGGATTCCTATCAATACTGGGAAAAATTGTTGAAAAACTGATGATCAGTAGAGTCCAGTGGCACATACTCCCAACGCTCAATAAGAACCAATACGGCTTTATACCACAGAGAAGCACTGAGGACGCGCTGTATAATCTAGTGGACCGAATCAAGGAGGAAGTCGAAAGTAAAAAGAAGATTGTACTCCTAGTCTCACTAGACGTAGAAGGCGCATTCGACAATGCGTGGTGGCCAGCGTTGAGACACCAACTCATCAAGAAGGGTTGTCCCTCCAACATATATAGGATGATCGGCTCCTACCTACAAGGAAGGAGTATAGAAGTTAACTACGCCGGCAAGAAGAGCACAAAAGGTACCAATAAAGGTTGTGTCCAGGGATCCATTGGTGGACCAACCTTCTGGAATATCATATTGGACCCACTGCTTGACAAACTCTCAAACAATCAAGTAGAGTGCGAACCCTTCACCGACGACATAACATTAATTTTCTCCGAAAGCAGCGTACAAGCCATAGAAGAAAAGGTAAACCACGCACTCCGGACCGTTTTAAGATGGGGAGACCAGAACAAGCTGAAATTCGCAGCACACAAAACAAACGCGATGCTGCTAACAAGGAAGCTGAAACTGGACCTCCCGGACATCTACATGTCCGGAGTAAAAATAAACCTCGTGGAAGAAATGAAACTTCTTGGCATTACCATCAATCGCACACTCACCTTCTCTTCACACATAGCATCAGTGTGTAAGAAAGCCGCTAACATCTACAAGCAGGTAGCACACTCGGCTAAGGTGACATGGGGGCTAAACGGAGAAATTATAAGGACTATCTATATCTCAGTCATAGAGCCAATCATCTTATACGCGGCGAGTGTCTGGGCCCCGGCCACAGAACTCAATAAGACACAATCCCTACTCAACTCCATCCAGAGGAGCTTTGCAATCAAGATCTGCAAAGCATACAGGACAGCATCCCTAACATCCACCCTAACACTGTCAGGCCTGCTGCCGCTAGACATCAGAATCCAAGAAGCGGCAGCCCTATACAAAACCAAAAAGGGCCTATCAAGCGACTATATACCACCAGGTAAGAACCTAGAAACACCATGTGACGTTCTTACCCTACCCCACCCCTCCGACTTCAAAACCATCACCTTCGAGAAGCTGGAGAACATGGAGCCCCAAACCATAGAACAACATGGAATAAAGGGCCCCCAAGTCTACACAGACAGAAGTAAAATTGAGGGCAAAACAGGGGCCGCCGTGACATGGTGGGAGGACGGAAGTGAAGTCAAAAACATCAAATTGTCGCTTGATCCAACATGCACAGTGTTCCAATCGGAGATGCTCGCACTGCATAAAGCGGTCGAAATGGTCGTCCAGAGCAATCACAGGGAAGTTAACATCCTCAGCGATTCAAGATCCTCCCTGGAATTGATCAGGAACCCACGGCCGAAGATGCAACTGGCGGCGGACATCCAACTCAACGTCAGATAGAAGAGCAAGGCAGAACACTTAGACTTTTCTGGTTACGCGCACACGTGGGTACACCCGGGAACGAAAGAGCTGATGAGCTGGCAAAACAAGCCGCTCTCGCTCCCAACTACGACCCGGGCTATAACCACACCCCACTGTCATACATCAAGACAAACCTCAGAAGGGAGTCTATCCGAAGATGGCAAGACAGGTATATAGCGGCGCAAACCGGAGAAACCACTAAGAAGTTCCTACCCGACATTGCTAAAGCATACCGTTTCACAAGAGATACCTTATTATCTCCCACTCACGTTCAGGCCATTACCGGACACGGAGCATTTGCCCAATATTTGCACCGGTTCAAATTGGTGATCAGTCCGAGATGTGAGTGTGCCGAAGAAAAAGATGAAACGGTATGGCACATCATCTATGAATGTCCGCGCTTCCTGAAACAAAGACACGATGTTGAACACCACCTCAACATAAACCTACAGGAAGCAGAAACATCTAAATACCTGGAGGAGAAGAGAACAAGAGAATTGTTCCTTACTTACATAGAGACCATCTTCCAAATCGCGCGACAAAGACACAAGGATCGCGGAGAAGAAACACAAATCCCACCAACTTCATCAACAGAACCCACCATACTCACCGCTCAACAAAAACCGGATACCCCTCACTTCAACATACCCAAGTGGCTAAGTGAGGGAGAACGAGGAACTCCGAGCCTAAGAACGAGGAAAGTGGTTCTGTTCATGAACAACAACTATGAGAGACTGGGGTTGAGCTTCTGCTCAAGTGTTGAATCAAAAAGAGTAGCCATATCACCTGGGCTGGCTCTACTGCTAAAAGGAAGTATAACCAGAGCGAGCATGAAGCGGAAAAGATACGAAGAATTGGGTGAAGCGAAGATCGATGGGCTAAATGGTCGGATAGTACGCGCAAAAAACAAGACTGTGCTGCTGTTCGACGGGGGGCCCGGAGTGACACAATTCGCCCAAGCATGCTCGTTCCTAACGGAGATAGCAGAATCCAACACCACCACCATCGGACCAAGGATCATCAGCGTAGACACAATGGCTGTGGACTTCGATAGGGGAGAAGTGGCGGACTACCTCGGATGCGTCAAAGCATCCGAGAGGCACGAAGTGATAGTGTACGAGGGAAGAACACAAGACCTAAGCTTCCTCGTACCGAACTCTCCGCTGTTGCATATTGACAAAAGTAAGTGTCAATGTCATTTTTGACATTGACAGATGTCATGAAGTAAAGCCTATTTAGTTTGTTTATTTCAGTTGGCCAAAAGGCTATAAATAGTGTAGACGTAGGTATATTGCTATGTTAGGCATATACCTTATATTAAATGTAATACGTAATCAGTGTTAAGCACCAATAAAGGAGAATATAATAATTGTTGCTGTATTATTATCATCACCACTCAGACACACATCAGGACTTACAATCAAGAGGTCGAAGCCCGCTACATCCACCACAAAGAGTTCTACCACCGACGAGCCGCCAACACACACCGGAAGAGCCAAAAGCTGATGACCCCGTGGCAGACAAAAATCTCAACCCAAACTCCAAGACAAACATCCTCAACAGAAAAAAGTGAAAAATAAGTCTAATCACTAAATGGAAATCTCCACCAAAACAGGAAGAGGCCAACACATCACCACAACCAGGGCCGTCAACCGAGCCTCCAAGATCCAGCGCGGATATCTGGGCAGAAAAACAAAAGGGATGAAGGCAATTAAGGGAAGCTGAGAAAAGGGAAGGTGCAACACGATCTAAGCACCTTCAAACAACCAGCAGCAAGATTGACCAGCAACTACACCGGCTGGTCACACGCGAAAACCTCTCTCTCAGATAGGGTCCTCAAGAAGACCTGGACCTTGAAGAGGGAGAAGAACCCCCAAAGCCTGAAGTCTTCAAAAGCCCAGATACACAAGCAGACGCGCTCAACAGATTCTTAAGAGCTCCAAAACCAGCAAAACAAAAAGCCACCGCCAAACCAACGCAAGCCCAACTTGGTCTGGTCAAACCTCCCTCCCTCAGAAAAGCTGAACGACTAGAAGACCATATGATCAACGCATACCTTGAGTACATAGCCATAATTGAAGCCAACAAAATTGTGAAAACCAAGGAATGCGAAGACATAATGAAGTCGTTCAGATTAAAGAAAGAAGCTCTCCTCGAAATCCAGCTAGAGGAAGCCAACGCATCGGTCTACAATAACACCACATCGACCGTTCTGAGAGGAGCAGAAATGACACACCACATGGTGGCTTACAA
Organism: Phengaris alcon alcon; assembly: GCA_037179445.1. Taxonomy (NCBI): domain Eukaryota; kingdom Metazoa; phylum Arthropoda; class Insecta; order Lepidoptera; family Lycaenidae; genus Phengaris; species Phengaris alcon. The sequence continues at coordinate 1,759,128 of JAYRCH010000155.1, read as the reverse complement.
CGCCACATCGGGAATTGTCTTTCTGGATGAGGACAGGACCAAAAGAAGCGGAAATCCCGTCTTCGACACCCCACCAAAAGACCCCATCGTCGTAATCACAAAAGGGACTGAAATATGGTTGGAGGACAAGATACTAGAAACATCCAAAATCTTGTCCGAAGCAGATCCCATCGACTACTGGGAAATCCCGGAAATAAGCTGGGTAAATGGCGTTCTGGGATGTGGGAAGACGACGTGGATCATCAACAACTTTAACGAAGCAGAAGATGTAGTTGTAACAACAACGATAGAGGCGAAGAAAGACCTAATAGAGAGGATCACAAAGAGAGCAGGTCAAGAAGCAAAGAAGAGAATACGCACCATGGCGTCGATTCTTGCAAATGGACGGAAGGGATTCGAAAGCCTAAAATGCACCAGGCTCCTCGCGGACGAGGCATTAATGAATCACTTCGGTTCCATTGTAATGATCATGCGTATTGTCGGGGCCAAAGACCTGCTCCTCATAGGGGATATAAACCAGCTGCCCTACATAGATCGAGAAAATCTATTCACCCTCTATTATCACCGCCCAAATCACCTCACAGATGTAACTTCCGGGCATCTATGTGTACAGAGTAGTTCTTGCTACTCTGTACACATAGATGCCCGGAAGACGTCGCCTACGCGCTAAAACACATCCACAAGGGCATCTACTCCTCAAGTACCATCATAAAATCCCTGTCGATAAAACCCAGGACAGGGGCGGAGATCCCTAAAAACCAGCCCAACACTCTACTTCTAACCTACACCCAAGTAGAGAAGAAAACCCTCACAAACTTAGGGTACGGGAAGGGCGAAGGTTCTAAAATCCTCACGATACACGAGGCACAGGGATTGTGTTACGAAAGAGTTTACATCGTTAAACAACAGAAGAGGAGAATACAACTGCACGACAGCGCCTCACACGCGGTGGTCGCCCTGACGCGTCACACGAAGGAATGCATCTACTTGACAGATGACAGCGACGACGCGCTGGGCGCCTTAATGAGAGAACCACTCAAAGTGCCCCCAAATACCATCATGGAATATAATATGAAAATGGCAATCAAAAACAGGGACGAAACTACCACCAACAAAATAGTCTCGGCCATTATTCCATAAGGGCACAAATGGACAACACCACGGACCAAACAACATCATCACAACAACTAAACCGGCGGTAACCAGGAAGAGTGCCACCTAGACCATCATGGATTTCAACATCCAAGGCAACCACAACAGAGACCAAATGTCTCGGCCTTAAGCCATGATGGTCCAAAGAAGAAGATGACACCACCCCGGAAGTTCAAGCCTGATGGCATCCAATTCAAGAAGATGACCACAAACACAAAGGCGAAAATACAACCCGGACCTACAACATCAAATACCAAACCGGCGGTAACCAAAAGAGTGCCACCTAAACCATCATGGACCACAAAATCTAAAGGCAACCAAAACAGAGACAAAAAAAAAAACGATAGAAGGTTCTACGCTCATGGATACGCTGACTATCTAGAGATACTAGTGGTGGGCAAATGCGCATCAGATGTCACCAAAAAGAGGAAGTTGGTGGGACTAAAACCGCCAACACTCGTCGAACAAACTACCACGTTTGCAAGCGAGGTCAAATATCTAGGAATGATCCTAGACCTTATCTAGTTAGACTTACTTGGAAAAAGCACATCGTACACATTATGAAAAAGGATAGATGTGCTTTGGTCCTGCTGGAGACTTGTCAGCTCTAAATGGGGCCTTCGGGCGAAGGCTATGCTATTGTTATACAATATACACAGCTATATAATAGTGAGGCCGATGGCCACATATGGCTGCGTAGTGTAGTATGTCACACTACGCAGTCAAAAATCTGTATAGGTCAACTGCGTCAAAACATTAAATAGTGTACAGAGGCTAGCCAGTCTGATAATCACAGGTGCGCTCTCGTCGGCACTCACCACTTCACTTGTAGCCCTGATTAACCTAACCCTACTTCCTCTGCTTGTTTATATGGAGGCTAAGAAGGCGGTTCTCAGGGCCAGGACGGCAAATAGTACAAAAGGGGCTTTCATCCTACTTGGACAGCTGCAACAGTCTCTTCTTGAGACACCTGTCATGGGCATGCCATCTTACGCCATAATTAAGGTGCACAGCTTCTAGAAACTATACTACGTTTTCGTACCTTATAGGGAGGATTGGTCTCAATTGATGTTCACCCCAATGACATAATTTGGTTCACGGACGGATCCAGAAAAGACTGGGCGGGTGCTGGATTCTACGGGGACATGCCACCCACAGGCAAATATGCTTGCTTTGGGAGATATTGCAATCGTGTTTTAGGCTGAGATCTACGCTGTTATTGGTTGGTGATTGTTCACCAGAGAGCCTACGCAGCCAGTTGTAAGAATGGCTTCGACGTCAGTTCTTGAAAATGTGGACGTTTATAAAACGAAAATAGAAAAAAAAATACAGTGAGTACGGCTCTCTGGAATCAAAGCATAGTTACTGCTGGAACTATTTTGGAATTGTATAACACCGTTGGTATTTTTCATCAGTACAAAAAATTGTATGTAACCCAATAAATAAAAATATTTTATAGCTATAAACTACGTTTTTTTACTATCAAGTACAAACTTCAAAAACCCTTTGGAGGTCACCGGCGACTCCAAATAGTCGGCGATCCGCCGCCGACCTACCACCCACCGGCGCTCATAATATAATATCTACTTAAAACGGAACCCTAAGAAAATGTACCCACTGTTTATCCTTGTGTAAACATTCATTGAAAAAAAGGTCGATACAATGTCGATGACTCACTAGAAGTAAATATAATAACTATCTATTATGTTTAATGTACCTACGTACATTAAACATATTTTCAGGACAATATTGTGTTGTTGGGTTGGTTCGAACTTTTTGGATGTTGTTCTCCAAAAAATGTTTGTCTCTCCCACTCTCACTCGTTTTGTCACATAAACTTTAACTGTGGTAATGTCACATAGACTTTAACTGTGCTAAACTCATACTCATACTCCTCCGTTCGCACAATTCTCGTAAAACTGTACAGAGGCTGGGCAGCCGAATGTGTACAGACTACGTAAATAGCCAAATATCAATGACAATGTTTAAATCAGTGCTATTGCTTTAACATTGTCATTTAATAAATTTCTTCCTGTATTGAAGGAGATGGAAATGTAATGTTTCGTGAATCATCGGTTTCGCACAACTATTACCAGTAGATAATCGATGCCCCGACAGTTTTAGATGCCGAAACGCTATAATTACACTTCATGTAAATGTTATGCAAAGAAATAACACGGCACTGTAAATATTATGTATGTAAATAACAAAAAACAATCTGTCAGAATTCCTTTAAATACAAGTGACGTTAGGTATTGTTCTTGTGATTCCTCCATAAATTTGAGTTATTTCTGTTCTTAATGTATAATATTGGTAGAATATTAACCATTGAATATTCGTTAACTTGCATAAGTGTGGGAAAGTGCTACATATTCAAAAAGCTTGCTATTTCGTGTTCCTCCTAGGAACTTTCAGTAAAGCTTCTATCACTTTACTGAATCGACTGACTTGACTCTTACTTACGTCTTCTCACAACGGGTCCTTGAAGAGGGCCTTGGGCGGGGAACCAAATCCAGGGGCAAATGCCCCTCTAGATGGGGTGGGGATGACGCGCCCAGTACGAGTACTGGGCGCGTTTTGTCAGTTTTTAGGGAAGACCCCCCGCGGCAGAACGCGGGGGAAACCCGTGGGCGAGCTAAAGGGAGGAACTCTCTTTGCCAACCAGGCACGACTTTGACCGGCGGTCGACTCCAAACGGCGCGTGGGGGCCCGACCCGGAGGCCGAGTAACGTGTATGGGGCCACTCCCGCACCACCGCGTTTGTCGGACCGCGGATTCAACCGACCAGGGGAAAGGGTGGGAGATAAACTTCCGGGCCCCGACTTTTGCGTCGGGGGGGAAAGTACGCCACGGTGACGACGGGGTGGCATTAGGGCTGCCACTCGTCAGGCACCGGGCGAGTCGAGACGAGTTACACCGGCATCTGGTTTGCCGGTGTAAGGAAGGGTGGGGGGATACGATCCCGCGGTGGGTGGGGCGCAAACTGCGCCTGGGCGCATCATAGCGCTTTAGGTGAGGCGCATCAATGCGCCAGATCTTCTCCTCTTCGGGGGTGGCGGGGCGAGCTGCGTGGCTCCACTGGGTCCTCTGGTAGGACGGCATCCCTGGGCAGGCGGTGGCGGTAGGGCGGCGGGCGTGCCACGGCGCCAGGTCGGTTAGTTCGACCAGGCGCGAGACATCCTCGCGCGCGAAAAGTCTGGAGGAGAGCTGGGCCACAAAAGCCTCAACGCTCTCCGCCCTCAGGTCTCTCGCGATGGTGTCGTTCCTCACGTACCATGGGGCACCTGCGATTCGGCGCAACACTCAGTTCTGGGCTCTCTGCAGCGACACTCTCTGGGGTGCAGAGAGCAGGTGGTGCCACGCTGGTGCCGCGTACGTAAGGAGGGATCTAACATAAGTTTTAAAGAGGGCTAACCGCATGTTGAGAGGGATCTGTGGGGACGCGTAGGCTGGTCTCAGCTGGGCTATGGCTGCTCCGGTCTTGGCCACCGCAGACTGGCACTGGGCGCGCCAGATATTCGCGCCGGCGAGATATTTCGCCGTTCTTCCCCATGGAATCTCGGCGTCTCCAATCTTCAGAGGAGCCGGAAAACTTGTTCTCGCGGTGACGGCGAGCGCCTGGGACTTGCCTGCGTTAACAGATAGTCTCCATTTGCTCAGCCAGTCAGGGAGAAGGTCCAGCGTCCTCTGAAGCTTGATGGCGGCATGGTCGGGGGTCAGTGAGCTGGCGATGAAGGCTGTATCGTCGACATACAGGGCCGCGGTGGTGCCAGGATCCTTGGGCACATCACTGGCGAAGAAGCTGTACAGCCCCGGAGAGAGCACGCTTCCTTGAGGGACTCCCGCTGCTATAGGGTACTCACCGGAGAAGATTCCATCAACGCGGACCTTGAAGGTCCGGCCGGAGAGGAAGGAGGCCACGAGCCTTATCAAAGAGAGGGAAACGTCGGCACGGATGAGCTTGTAGAGCAGACCTTCGTGCCAAACGCTGTCGAACGCCTTTTTCATATCTAGGAAGACCGCGACTGAGAAGTTCTTTTTGTTGACCGCAACGGAAAGGTGGTGAATCACGTGAACCAGCTGGAGGGTGGTTAGGGGAGTAGGAAAACCTTTACCTCCTCGGAGACCATTCGGGCGTGATCCGTTGCGGTCGTCGTGATCGGCTGAGCGGGGAGGTGGCCCAGACTCGCGGCGGGCCGCCATCGGAGGGCATTTGGGTGGGGGGTGTCAGTACACCCCTGCAAGTATGACGAGGACGGCCCGGGGCGAGCGGTATCCGTCCCGCTCAAGCTGGGCTCGGTGGGTGTCAGATACGCACGCTCGGACGTGCGTGAGCTGGACCTCGATGAGGTGGAGCTGCGCGACGATCCAGAGGCGGTGCGAGGGCGGCTGTGCGGCCGCGGATCGCGATCGGTCATGGTGACGGCACACTTATAGTGTTCACCGTATATACACAGTCGGGGACATGTTCACAATATCACTATAATATAACATGTAGAAACGGACAGGTAAAAAAATAACGGAAATAGTACTTACAACACGATGGAACTAAACACAAACACGTATTTAGTGTCAAAAGTAGTCACTGAAGTTTACGTACTTTACATGGAACACACACTTAGAGGGCTGGCTCCCCGTGACCCAACGTTGGAACGAATTCCAACCTGAGGCCAAAGGCAGGGCAACTCCTCAGCAAGGCGGCATCCACACTTTATTCTTACGAATAAGGTGTGTATTGACGGACGCTATTTGGAGTTTGTAGGCACTGCACTATAGGCGGGGTCGGCACGTAGGCGGGAACACTGTCAGAGAGACAGAGAGAGCGCGCACTAGTGGAGACAGGACGATCCTAACTTGACTCATTAACTGCACTGACTATTTATTTGAACTTAGACTAGACTTTGGACTGGAGGATTCAGAAATACGGTGTTAAAAAACTTAAACGAAAGTTCTATTTAGGCAAATGGTTTTAAGCCGTAAAGCCATTTCAATTTTTAAAAAAATACAAGTGACAACTGACAATTGACATTGACTCTTAAAAACAAGCAACCAAAATCTTGTTTGTTCTGCTCGACTTAACTCTGCAATTGGCTATCTGACGGATATCGGATGGACCGACATGGCTTAAATATTTCGGTTTCGAAAAGTTCCGTTGTAGTATTTACACGGTCCAAAATTATGCCTGATGTCAACATCCATTATAATGAACAAGTTTTCCCGGTTAAGGATAGGGTTAAATTTTTAAGAGTCTATCTGGATTCTAGGATGACTGGCGCCTACCAAATTAGTCATATTTCGCAAAAATGCGAGAAAAATATTAATGTCCTACGGTCAGTCAGTGGTGTATGGTAAGGTTCTCACCCATATACCCAAAAAATATTATATAATGCTCTTATCCGCAGTCATATTGATTATGGATCCTTTTTATTGGAACCATGTAAAAAGGTTCCATTAAAAGATCTGGACAAAATTCAATCGAAGTCTTTAAGGGTTCATAGTAGGAGCAATGAAATCTTCTACAATCAATTATATTGGAAAAAGGAAATAATAATAATAATTATTATTATTATTATTATTATTATTATTATTATTATTAATTTTTATTAATTAATTTATTTAATTAATTATTATTTATTATTTTATTATTTATTTATTATATTATTTCAATTAATTTAAAAATTATGTTTTTTTTTATTTTCATTAGGTACCTAAACTAATCGCGTTATCGCAATTTGTTATGAATGACTGGAGTTTATCGCGGGACCCATCAAGGGGTTTGATGAATTTAAATAGAACACCTGTAGGAATTGCGTCATTATTGTCTTCGGCAGCTGCACGTGTATTTGAACAGCAAGGAGTTTTGCTTACCACCTTTTTTGACCGCGTAACAGGGCCAGACGGAGTAGGAGGTGGTGGACAAAGAAAATCCTTATTGGACTCGTCTTCGTCCAGCACGACTTCTGGTTTTGGACTCGGCGCTCGACTCTCAGACATTATGTACTTTTCTTAAATTTAATGTACCTACTTAACTTAATCTAGAAATTATATAGCAATGCGTCTTAATCTAGATATTTTATATCAATGTTACATCGATGTACTAGGAAAAAAGTGGAGAAGAGGGGAGTCTCTTCTTCTTCTATGTCCTTCTATTAATTATTATATTTATTCCTTTTTATTGGAACCATGTAAAAAGGTTCCATTAAAAGATCTGGACAAAATTCAATCGAAGTCTTTAAGGGTCATAGTAGGAACAATGAAATCTTCTACAATCAATTCCCTGCAGGTTGAGTGTGTCGACCCACCACTTAATATCAGACGGCAGTACCTTTCGGATAGGTTTCTATTTAAGGCATTTCAGAATTCCTCCCTATAGGCAAATTACACACTTTATCCCAATTAATTTCAACATCCAATTATTGGCGACATAAAAATCTTCCCTGTCTCTTGATCAGCTACCGTAAGTTAACTTCCTTGTCCAATTGTTCAGTGCAGACTCAACCCTCTTTTTTCTACCTCATATGAGGCACTGACATTCTCCCCGAACATTATCCTTAACTTCCTTATTGATAAAGGTTCCTCTCTGGCGAATACTCATTTTCAGCAAATTATTATCAGCGCTATAAAGATTGGCTGCTTATTTTTACGGGTGCATCTAAACTTTCCGTGGATGGCTGTGTTGGAGCGGTGGTCTGGATTCCGAGGGTTAATGTGATTTTGAATTTCAAATTGCCTCCTACTTCCTCTGTATTTACAGGCGAGGCACTCGCCATCTTTGAGGCCATTTATTGAGTCTCATGGCCTTAACAATTCACTTATTCTTTCGGACTCCAGAAGCGTTTTAGAGGGTATTTCAGCTAACCAGTTCCGCTCTAAGTCTAGATTCCCATTAATTTTGGAAATTAGACGGCTTCTCCTTAGGTGCCATGTCCAGAATATCCATGTTGTGTTAGCATGGATACCTAGTCACAGCTGAATTACTGGCAATGAGTGTGTAGATGCCTACGCTAAAGACGCCATAACATCAGGTGGACTCAGTCAGTACAAACTGTATTGTCAGGACTTAATTCCCATAGCCAAAAAACACTTAACTATCAGGTGGAACACCGAGTGGGCCAGCTCAAGTAATATTAAAGGCAAACATTACTTTGACATTCAGGGTAGTGTACCAGTTAGACCATGGTTTTTTAAATATTTACAGTGTAGCAAACCAGTAGCTCAACAGTCTGCCGAGTTAGACTTGGTCACTGTTGCTCACCCACTTTCCTTGCAAGGATCAAGGGAAGGGTCAAGGATAATTCTCTTTGTGAGTGTGGCCTAGACGAGGGTACCTTAGATCACATTTTTTTCTATTGTCCAAGAAACCAGCCCTCCCTTTACGACTCTCTTCCTACCTCGATTCCTCGCCCTATTAATTTTAAATCATTAGTATGTTTTATAAATACTCCTTTTATTGAAATTTTATATACATGTATTCATTCTAACAATATAAAATTGTGACGTTTTTATTACTAACACTTGTATGTTTGTGTTTGTTTTAGATGATTCAACAGCTTTGTAAAATATTAGGTAATTATACCCTTGTTGTTTCACCGGACCTGCAATGGTTAGAGCAAAGTCTTCATAAAACCACTCTGACATTGGCAACTCACTGAGGCCGCCATACTCAAAAGAAGAAGAAGAAGAAGAAGAAGAAGAAATCTTGTTTCCAGTTTCGCATAAAAATTAAATTTTTCTGTATTTTGGAATTAATCTTTTAGTCCGTAACAAATAGTGCACATAATTTATGCTGTTTGTTTTAAAATATGAGTGAAAAGTTAAAAGAACTAAGAGAGCGTTCTCAAAAGCGTAAAAAGCTCCTGGCGCAAACGGTAAGTTTAGTGTTTGTAGACAACATAACCTCAACACATATCATAAAATATATAAAAAAAGAAAAAGTAAATTAAAAATAAGACCGGAAAACTCTTTACTTCGACAATACTTTACTTCGACTTGTGTTGACAATATCAATCATATTTTACAATGTTTTATTATTATTACCCGAATCTACTGGTTTTTTTTCTATACTACTTATGCTGAGTACTTATTAATAAAACTCTTAAAACCCCATATACGTTCATGGATAGACTATTCACTACATCAATGTTTCTTAACCTATGGTCCGCGGACCCTCCACAAGTATATGTATGAGGTCCAGTCTCGTTTATGGAAAAATCCAAATAAACAATTGCACCAAGTCTCGTAATCGCAACGCTTAACTAGCACAGAGAACATGCGCCAGCAGGCGGTGTCCGAGACTGACTGAAGAATGAGTAAAGTAAATGGGCCGATAATTTTTGAAGTTTCTTTTTATTAAAACGGGTCCTTGAAATTGTGCTTGATTTTCTAGGGGTCCGTGTACTGAAAAAAGTTAAGAAACGCTGCACTACATCATTAAAACGATTTCCGTGTTTGTTTGTGTGTGTGTATTTATAACATTTCTTATTTTGAAGCTAGGAGTATCTAGTGTGAGTGAGCTAAGACATGCTTTAGGAGCCACTCTCGATGTCCTGCCTAAGAAACAAGCAGTGTCCGAGTACATTGAGGACAACGAAAAACCTTCTTCGAAGGAGCCCGACAGCTTGGTCTACACTGACTCATCTACATTCTTAAAGGTAAAATAAATAGTTAAATGGAGAAATAAATAATGAAAACTCTGTCTTCCTTATATTTGGTCCCCATTGTTGAAGTGGTTATGTTAATGCAATGTTTTCTTTTTGAGTGTATTGATCACGAAACTATTTCAATGGTAGGTATAGGTATTCAATAATTTTCAATAACAAAGTCTCGATTACTGGACTTTTTTGTTTCTTTCTTTTCAGATTTTACACAGTAGGGTTTTTTTTACTTTTTAATTAATTAATTATAGTTAGTGGAAATAATATTAAGCATATTAAAACAACTGATTAGCAACATAATAAAAACTATAAAAAGAAATAAATTAAAAGCAACAATTAAAAAATGGACAAGTGTTGGTAAAAAATTAAACAAATTTTATAAATATATTAACTATTTGCTTATAGTCAAGAGACTGATTGCATATTAAATCATATTTTTTATAAATATGTTTATTGAATATTTCTCATCTCCAGGGCACTCAGTCGTCGAATCCGCACAATGACTATTGCCAGCACTTTGTGGACACAGGCCAGAGGCCGCAGAACTTCATCCGGGATGTAGGGCTCGCGGACCGGTTCGAAGAGTACCCTAAATTGAGGGAGCTCATCAAACTGAAGGATGAGCTGATATCATGCACTGCCACGCCTCCCATGTACTTGAAGTGTGATTTGAAGGTATGATTTTGAAGTTATTTTTCTTTTCTGTCGTTAAAAAAAATTGTGAGTGAAATGTTTATGAGGCGCGCGCACATAGAAACGGATGGGATGTAGCCAGTGCCGGATTAGTCTATAAGCAAATAAACCGGGGCACCCAGAGACACCTGAGAAAAAAAAATGTGCTCACGAAATTTCAAAATTAGCACGCTTTTGTTGGCAACTGAAGCGACACGACGACTGACGAGATACTTTTTTGCTTAATCTGTGTTGCCAACTTAGTACTCAATTAATTAATTATAGTTCACCTAACACTGGGATGGCGAACCTATGACACGCGACACGATATAGGCAAACCTAAAAATATTCCACACTTGGCAACATCCCTATTTTGGGCACGTCACTGATCACAAAATTCTATTACTACATACTTATGTACTAATAAAAAAGTGTGAGGTAGGTATAATATCATATACGACAAAACTAACTAATATATTCTGTTAATTGTCATCTATTTGCAACAACAGAAAAAAAAATTATTTTACATGTTCCTTTTTTATAGTAAATGAAGTTTAGAGTTGATAGTAAGTAAAAAATAAAATAAAGGTATGCCTCGAAGTCTAGTAATTGATACCTACTATATTTTTAGTTTTCTTAAGTGCACAGACTTTCAGATAGGATTATCTTAATTTTTAATTTCTATAATAAGCAAAAGTTTTCTCGCTTGCTTCGACCACCTCGGTGACCTACCTAAACCGAAATTTTTCATTTAAAGTGCAGTCTCTTAGAGTTAAAAATTTGAACAGATTTAATCTGTAAAATAGGAAAAAATTAAGTATTATAATATTTAGTACTGATGTTCTGTTTTAGCCGGTTGATTGTATTTTGCGAAATTTACCGTCTTTCAGGGTTTACAGTTTGAACAGACCTTAACCTGTAAAATGTTTGATGTAAAGACATATTGTAATAATTACTACTCTCTTTCAGTTTTAGGATATTGATTTTAGTATATTTTTCCGAGTGTAGTGTAAGTTTCAATAGGTTTGGGACAGGTAAAATAGAAAAAAATTTAGAACATAAATTAATTAATATCGGCGATCGGTTTTAGCTATTAATTTTAATGTATTTTTCCGAAGTCTTTCAGATAGGTTTTAAAGTATAATTGGATTTTATCTTAAATAAAAATAAGTTTTTGATATTTTAATCCACAACTACTTAATGGGCGGCAAATTTAAATGACCCGGGGCGCCGAATCCTTAAATACGCCTCTAAATCACAAAGACACAAAAAAAATTATTTGATGGCTCTCTGTAACCTCATTAAACATTTCTTTAGAAAAATGGCATGTTAATACGTAAAGATTCACCATCCCTGACCTAAGGTCTAAGGATAAGAGGGCCCACAAGGAAAGATTGCTTAGGGCACCAAGTTACCTTAATCCGGCACTGGATGTAGCTGTTAAGTGCATCTATGGATACGATCATTTCACACCAATCTGGTCTTATGGGCAGGTATAGAAAACCTTGAATTTGTAAATTATTATTATAAAAATAGACACCTAATTCAATAGGATTGAAAAATTCTCCAAAATTAAGAAAGTTATACTTTATGGTTGTAGGGGGTTGCGGGGTGTCTGTCATTGTCCCCACGGTGACCAGCCAGATCCGGGAATGCTCTATTTGTTGTTGTTTTTATTTGTTTTTATATTTGTCGATTCGGCTGCTGCTTCTTTCCCCTTTTTGATGGAGTTCCTTTAGTCAGCGGTGAATGTGTGTGTTGTTCCACCCACTGCTCTGCCGAAACTGTTTGAGGGTGTAGAAGGTGTATTGGGGGGGAGATGGGACTCTTTTTCTCTTGCCTGTTTCCGTTATGTCGTTTAATATTATTAGTTTTCCGTTTTTTATAAAAAACGCAGTTTTTCCAGCCTTTTTTCCGGCTTCTGTTAGTTTGGGCAATAGCTTTTTCCTTGCTTCTAGCTCTTCTTTTGGTAGGTCATCAGCCAAATAAATGCCTTATACATACATACGCATACCCCACAAACAACAATAACAGGATCTGAACAAATCACCTAATAAAAACAAGAACATACCACAGGAGGAAAATGGACAAGTATTTCAAATGACAATTTCTGATTGAAATGAAAAGAGAAAAATGGAAGGGTCTAGGGGAGGCATTTTTAAGTGAATTTGCTATATTGTAACATTGTACGAAATAAAGGCTTATAAAAAAAATACTTTATGCTTATTAGTAGACAAAGTATTTTACTATATTTAACAGACTTTGAAAAGATAAAGAGATTGCCAATTTGTCGTGATCTTTTCAGACATTCGACCTCAAGACAATGGGTAGCAAGTTCGACGTGGTACTGGTGGAGCCGCCGCTGGGCGCGGGCTGGAGGTGGAAGGATGTACTGGCTCTGGAGCTGCATCACCTGGCACAGCCGCGCTCCTTCGTGTTCCTTTGGTGCGGGAGCTCAGAAGGTAGGTTTGGCCATGTTAGTTTGACATCCACGTCTGGGCAGTAAGTTAGAACGTGGTGGTGGAGAGTAGCTGGGCTGAAGTGAGTGGTGTGGCTGTGCTGGCTCTGGAGCTGCATCACCTGGCGCAGCCGCGCTCCTTAGTGTTCCAGTGGTGCGGGAGCTAGCTCGGTAGGTAGGTCAGGCTATGTTGGTGACTCTGGGCAGCAAGTTCCACGTGACTAGACGAGTAACGGCTGGGCGCGGGCTGGAGGTGCAAGGTAGTGCTGGCTCTGACGCTTTATCGCAGCCGCATTGATTTGTGTTCCTGTGGAGTGTGGTGCGGAAGCTCGGAAGGTAAGAATACAAGCTTACTTTTTGTAATGATTTGCATTTTTTTACTTTGGTCACTTTCACTCTAAGCCTAAGCGCGCACTGGCGGCAACCGAAATGTCCGCAAGCGGCCGCTGGCCTCTTGCGGCCAAGTGCGAGCACTCATGATACTATACATATATTTCGGTGGCCGCCGCGGCCTGGCCCCCGGTGCGTGCTTGGGCTAAGGGTGCGATTTGAAATTCATTAAAATTTAAAAATATAAATTCCAGGTTTAGACATGGGCAGGGAATGCCTGAAAAAATGGGGTTTCCGTAGATGTGAGGACATTTGTTGGATCAAAACGAATATCAAGAACCCCGGCCATTCAAAGAACCTCGAGCACAATGCGGTATTCCAGCGGACTAAAGAGCACTGTCTTATGGGCATCAAGGGTACGGTGCGGAGGTCGGTGGATGGTGACTTCATACATGCTAATGTGGATATAGATCTCATTATATCAGAGGACCCAGAGTTTGGTAGCACCGAGAAACCTATAGAGATATTTCACATCATGGAGCATTTCTGTTTAGGACGGAGAAGGTAAACAATTGAAATTTTCACAGAATATATATTTCTGTTGCCACTATAACAAAAAAGTCTAAAATAAATATTCAAGGCTCTCCCATACAACAAACATGTTTTTTTGCCGTTCAGTACGGACCCTGCGTCCGACTCGCACTTGGCGTTTATTATTATTTTTTTCTATTAAAATCCTAGTAGCATATTTTTACTAGTGTGGATACTTAGCTAATATTGAGCTGTTTTAGTTGCCTCTCTGGATATTTTTTTATGTTGCACGCTTATTGCACAATGCAATAGTTGAAATACCACCAACACCTACTACTAAGTCCATGGGTGGTGGTCACGTTTCATTTGACGAGCAGTTTGCTCGTTTTCAAAATTCTTCGTGCGCGCAAAAGGCAATCCCGCATAAACCGTACATTTTGCCGCAATGATAACCCTATGTCCTTCACCCGTGGTCTAATCATATCTGTGCCAAATTTCATCAAAATCAGTCCAGTAGTTTCGGATCAAATGCAAACAAACAAACAAATCTTTCCTCTTTTATAATATTAGTATAGATAACATTCCCATTAAATATTTCAGAGTTCACCTATTCGGCAAGGACTCGACCATCCGTCCGGGCTGGGTGACTATCGGCCACGAGCTCACCAACTCCAACTTCAACGCGGAGCTCTACGCGTCCTACTTCACCGAGGGCCGCGACACCACCGGCTGCACGGAGCGGATCGAGGCCCTACGCCCTAAGAGCCCCCCCGCCACGAGCAAAGCACGCCCTCGCGGCAGAGGCGGGTTTAGCCGGCGGCCCCGCGGACGCGCTCCACTCTAGTTTTATCTTTATGAATAAAATTTTGACTATGACATGTGGCATAGGTAACTTCTGTAATATCAATTAGATACCCAATAGAATTTCGGAACGCCATCGTGGTGCGTAATGGTGAAATGAGTAGGTAAACAAACAATATTTTTATACCGACAGTGAGCTGTATTCTAAACCAACAAGTTGAAGGCAAGAGCTAGTCTATATGAAGTGGGTTTATGAAAAAAATGAAACTTATATACATCAATATATTTTATTTTACATAGGTTGTCTTTAAACCAACTCGACTATTCTGAACTTCATCAAAATATAAAAAAGACAAAACAAAATTATGTTATATGAGATCTTTTACTTACTAAGATAAGAAAAATTTACATATTTTAATTATTGTGGAACTAAGAAACTCCTTACGATTCATAAAAAAATGTTTATTATATTTTTTGATTAGGACTTCATTTGCACATCGTCAAGGAATCGCAGAACTTGGATGCAGAAACAATTCAGAACTTAGAACATAAAACTAATCACAACGAGGCATAGACAACGTAGAGGCGAAGACGGCACCGAACTTTCTACATTTTAATTTTAAAAAGAAAGTACTTTTGCGACCAACATTCAAAGGATAAACCGCGCGTCTTAAGCATGCAAGTGAAAATTTTTGATTCATTTTATATACATTCAGTAATTAAGCCTTTTAAAATAAGTCAACAAACAAAGTCCCACCAAACTCGTATCTGCTTCCAATTGACATATCTCGCCGCTGACCCTATCGAAACACTTTGTCAAATCTTAAATTACATAATTCATTTTGTAATCTTTATACAAGGCATATTCTTACATCTGACGCCGCGGTCGCTACATCTCGCTCGTGTGGCGTAAAAAACTTTTTTTTTTTTTGTAAAAATGTCTCCAAATATTGTTAAAAGAGAGTTTACCTAAAGATTCGCGCGTTAGGCGTAAAACACGAGAAGTATCGACCGCGGCGCGTTGCGACACCCTTTAAGTATAATCGTCATAAGATCACATTTTTTATAAGGCAAACAACAATCTTTAAAGCTAAACCTTTGATGGAAGTGGAAAATGGGGATGGAGTTCGAGAACCGATAGCGAAAATCTCTGGAATGAGGACGTTAATACTAATCGCAAATGAATCCCCTAAGTTGTTTCCGAGTTGTGCATCTGGGTGGTTGGCAAATAATCGCTATTTTGTACTTGAAAATATTCAACACGTCTAAACCTCGGACGTCAAATAGATTCTGATTTCGCTTACATAAATAATACATATTGACCAAATTATAAAAAATAAAAATAAAACACGTAATTCACTATATTTACATTCCAATGAAAAAAAAAGAAACACAATTACATGACAATTTAATTACAGACTAATCAAATGAGACATTTCGAAATTCGCGACAGTTAAAAAACAATGAATTGGAAGTGTTCGCGTCACTGGAGCTAGGAGTCCTTTGCCCAAAATCCTAACGTAACCTAATCAAACCCGTGGGCACAAACTTTAAGCAAAGTATGTGCAACTTTCTAATTGTCTCGGGTTCCGACACTGTTGTTTCATCATTTCAATATGGCGGCGACAATTTCCAAGCGCAACTCTGTGACGTTCCTAACCTACCGCCTAGCCTAGCTTAGTGTTTAACTTACCCTCCGTAATCGGTAGAGCGTCATTTATGTTCACCCGCCCTAATCTATGAACATCAATTTGAAAAGAAACCTAATAAGTATTAGAGATAATATTTAAATGTTAGTTAAAATTTATAATATATACACAATTCCCACCAATTTTCCGCCTATCTAATACATATATATATATATATATATATATATATATATATATATATATATATATATATATATATATATATATATATATATTATTTTTTTGTATTTTTTTATATTTTTTACGAATTTTGATTGCATCAATATACTTTTTCGTTAAAAGCATCGTTGTCCTATCATTATAAGACGTTAAAAACAAAATATTTAACATATCGAATTCAAACAATTCTGTGTACAAAAGATATAGACTAAATAGTGAATAACAGTTAATACAAAAATATTAACTTAAATTATGGGCGATGTTCATTTAACATACTCAATAAACCTTACAAACCTAAAACGTCACAGAATTAGCAAGAAATGACGTCACATTACACTGGCAGGCCCACTTTTTTACAGACAACTGTTGTTGCAATTGATTTTTAATAAAAATATATATTATCCGTTTTCTATGTTTTAATTGAAATACATTCAATCGAAGACGATTTTATGATCATCATGTGTTTATCGACCAGCGAATAAGCTCTTATAGAAACTAGTTTTTGTAATCGCTTCAAAATTTGTATCAATTTGAATGTAATAAAACTAATATTTCAAATGTAAGAATTTATGTAGATTTGCAT
The DNA here is from genome assembly GCA_037179445.1 of Phengaris alcon alcon. Lineage (NCBI taxonomy): Eukaryota > Metazoa > Arthropoda > Insecta > Lepidoptera > Lycaenidae > Phengaris > Phengaris alcon. Next base: position 1,742,079 of record JAYRCH010000155.1, on the reverse strand, counting down.
TTTACAATCAATAAAGATGCTTGTAAAATGACAACTTAACTACTGACAACATTTAAAATATTGTTGCACTTTTTTATTATTGTAAAATGCCAATAAACTTCATTACATGTCACAATTTGTTTATTTCAAGAGCAATTTGATACACATTTTCTTCAATGTTCTTAAAAAAAATAAAAAATTACTAATATAACGTTTACTGAAGACTAAAACATAATATTATTTATACAACAGAATAACTTTTGTCAAATAAGTTGTTTTGTTAGGTAATAAAGGCTTCACTTTTCAATTCAATATGAGTGAAAAAGAATACCTAAAAAAATACAAAAATTGTCTACGCTTTGGTACTCAGTAAACATTTTTTCTAAGCAAGACGAGAATGTTTGGAGATCTTTTGAATAATAAAATACCGTCCATTTTGGACTACGTCGAATTCATTTTTGTGCATTGCATTACAAAATATTTTTATTGTTATAATAATAGAAAATTAGAAAAAAATTTATGCTTTAATCTACTACTTTTAAAATTAATATTTTAAAAAATAGTAGATAAAAAACTTTTTAAAGAAATTTAATAATATACTGGATGTTTTTTTCAGAAAAAACACCCCGTAGATATTTTGATTTAAACCTATAAAAGTGTTTGTATAACAGAGTAATGCAAAGCACAAAAGCTACTAGGTGGGATTATTTGCCTCTCCTGACGGCAATTATTTCTCTAAATTTATTGATTTTATATAGTATAGTAAAGCCTTAAATTATTTTTCACTAGATTTTAGCAAAACTGCATTTTTAAGTGTGTAGTAAGTTTTATAATAGAATGTTTACTTTTAAACATCTATTTCATTTGAAATTTTACTGGTTGGTAACTCTTTTGTCTATAGCCGAGCTACATGAGAAAAGTCTTACTCTATGGTCATGGGTCACTTTTTAAATTATTATTGATTTATTATTGATTGATCAGTTTAGTAATGTAATTGTCGCTTTACTCTACTGAAATCTTGATAAAAAGTAAACTTAACCAAATCAGCATGTTTCTAAATGTATGTTTTGTACTCTCAAATTCCAAGAATCTAACTAAAATGTTGTAAAAATCTTGCATTAGAAGAATATTTAGTACATTCTTTAAAAATATATTAGTATACTTAATACATACAGGTGATAACAAAATATTTTAAAGCATTACTCAAGAAAGGGATAGATGGATCAACAGATTTTATACCAACTCCAGCACAAGACTTTATGCACATACCAACTTATTGATTATTTCAAAACGTTTATCTTCTATTTATGTTTCTAGTTTTATATCGAACAAAGGGTGGGATTTTTATGTGATATACAATTTCCTCTTAAATTATGGAATATTGTCAATGTTATCCAGACACACCTATTAAAATAATTACCTAACGACATTTCAGTCGAAGACACTGGCCCTTTTTATCAACAATATATATTATATATATATAGAATCTTTTTTAACTCGACTTCGCGATAAAGGTGATCATAAAAATTCCGTCAGGTAAATTAAAAAAGTCAGTTTAAAATCGATTCTCCGTAAACAAGACATGCCTCTCGAAGAGACATTTAGCACATATAAAAAATTACCGAAAATAAAATCATTTTGCTCGTTCAGTCATAAGATTTACTTTAAATTACATAAGACAATATCTTGTGACCACAGACACGTACAGTAACATTTCAAAGTTTGTAAATTTTCTTTCCCATGGTAGAACACTTTCCAAAATAATTTTGAGATACTCAATAAACATTGTTTATTAACCAGTAGATAGATACAGGCAAAAAAAAAAAATCGATAAACCCATTTTAATAAGTTTTTAAGGCATAACTATTGGCTGTTTTTTTGTTTTTCCAGTGTGTAACAATTTCAACAAGTGTTCCACCTTGAGACGACGCTCCAGCGTTCTGGTACTGTAGTGTTGACTCAGTCCGCTCACTATCACAATAGTCCGGGCAATGGCACAACCCATTTATAACCTACATTACACACACAACACTAATCGTTTAGCAACGTCACTAAGACTCCGGGGGAAGAATGTTCGCGAGTAAAGCGGGGGTTTATGTATGGAAGTGTGCTCACTGATCCCACGTGCCACCCTCACAAGTACGTGGATTCACCTGAAAATGGAAAAACCCAGTATAAGCCTCGACAACTTATGCCACTGGCCGCATTCGACCGCCCGAAAAAGAAAATTTGACAGCTGTCAAATTGAAGACTTTTTTACATTTGACACCTGTCATATTAAAAATTAATAGTCTATTGGTTATGGATTTTGATCGAATGCGCCCGATATGAAGTATTGGTATTTTTAATAAAGACTGTTTTATAACCAATAATTCATATTTTTACATTAAACTTCTAAACGCTTAATAAGCAACAAATGTGAGCGTTTAAAAATTCGTGTGGCATGTGTGATGTGTGAATCAGTGCAGTAATGCCCGGTTTCTAAAGATTTTACGTAAACTCTTGATAATCTAAGTTTAACTGGTGCTGAAAATACAAATCCATAAAGATCCATCTAGGGGTCACTAGATGAATCCTTTTCAAATTTGTTTGAATTATTAAATAATTAAAAATTAAGTAGTAATATTTCAATATAATTCGTCAATGTAACTGGTTTTATGATATAAGTTACTTTGGGAGTGAAGTGGATCGCTTTAAACTATTTTAACTTAGAAAATGTATCTTTTTCTGTAAAGTTTTCATTCATGTGTCAGCGCCATCTTTCAATTTATCAGTAGATGTCAATAACGAGTTATGGAATCGATAAATGGACAACATTGATCAGCTAAGTTGAACATAGCGTATTGTACACTTTTTTGTTCGGAAACAATGAACAGAAAATTACCGACAAATTCACCTCAGATACCGGGCATAAGTAAAGTGAATGAAGATGAAAAGGTTAAAAACAGTAAATCATTGTGAATAGTGCAATATTTATAGTATAATTATATAAAAAAATAATTGTACTCCAATACATAGGCAACAAAAATATTTTTAAGTCAAAATCACATGGGCTAAGGTAATCATTTTGTGTCGCCAAAATAAAAAATTGCACTAACAATGTTACCAAAAACACATGACACATTCCACGAGGATAGAGGTATGTGAAAACAAATATGTACAAAACGATAATATTTACACATCAACAAAAAACCTCTAGAGCTTTTCTGTTTTATTTTTAACTAATGGATATAAATAAGCGTAAAAATGTTATGTACACAAACAAAATGCGCCAAACAACGTTAGCTGGACCTAAATTGAAAAAAAAACCGCGATAACATAATTTAAAGCTGCCAGCGAGCGAGGGCTACCTATAATAATTCCTAGCATGCCATTGAGTAGAGAAAATCTGTTAAATACCTTTATGAGAATCAAATTATCAAAGAACAGAGATTACTGCCATTTTTAAAACTATTTAAAAATTTATATAGGACAATTAAACGCCAGGAATTATTTGTTTTAAACGTAACTGTAGCGCTATTAGTTTTACCGGATTATTGTTAGTTTGTTGTTATTTTTATTATAATTCAGATTTTGTCAATCGAGTCAAAAGCCTTCTAATAGAAGGCTTTAGATTTTTGAGACACAAAATCTAAAAAATGTGTGCAGCAAACCCCAAGATATAGGTCAATAAATAGATCAGAAAGTTATAAGAAAGTATGCAAAGGCAATAAATAATGATATTATACTAAGATATGCTATGTAGTGTATACAATTTAAATTGAAAAATATATAGCAGATAGGCCGATTAATGTATGCAAAGACAAGTGTAACACATGCATGGACGTAACGCACGCGTGGAATGATGAAAAGCATGCATACAATATGCAAAAAGAGTGTTTTCACACTATCCGATCCGATATCGGATAGGATAATGTGAAAACTCCTACAGATATGAATGTTGTTCGTGCATAGAGAGTTTTAAGACGTGGTTAGACAAATGTAGAACATGCATAGACAAGCAGGCGTAGAGTATGGTCGTATGCGCTATATTTACGTGTTGTTTGTGTCTGGCGACAAAGGACGGTAGCAGCCCACGCGTTCGCAGCCAGCGCCTGCGGACACCAGCGAGGTCAACAACCCAGATACGAAACACAACAACCCAGATAGGCGACACCCTAATATTGTTACTATTGTATAGGAAACGTCCTAATGTTGGCTCTATTTTATAGGAATAAAGTCTCTACAATTTTACAGGACACACCCTAAGTCGCTAGTATTATATAGAAAAGTAACATAATATTGTCACCATTATTAGAAAACATCTTACATGGTCAGGATTTCATAGGTGATCTTTCCTAGTAGATATTTCAAGTTCTGCGATACGAAAGAGTAGATTTAGTGCCAATTTCACCAACGCCCGTTAAAGTTAATTAAATATCATGTTATCTCTCTGATAGAAGGCGTGATATTTAGACAAACGATTAGCCCTAACAGACGTTGGTGAAATCTTAACTAAGTCTATATTTATGTAAAATTATGACCTGTTACATTTTTAGCGGCATAAGAAAAAATTGCGAATGTAGTATAAAATGTATTAGTGTAATCATTGACGACACACGATGTAAGCGAAATCAAGACACACACGATGTAAGTAATTTATAATTATTTATGTAAGCACCATTTTCGATATATTTAAGCGTGGTTAGAAAATTCTACATGCGTTTTAATTTAATTTTGACGTGATAACGTGTTATAAGTCGATGAACGTCGGCTGCACGTTAAATTGTCACGTTCCGCTCGAGCCGAGCGTGCGAGCGCGTCGTGCGTCCCGGAACAACCGACCGAGAGGCACGATCGGCCTAAGAGTTCGGCTTGTGATGACGTTGTCACGTCAAATTATTGTCCGTAAACCGACTTAACAGACAACCTTTTTTTCTCAATTTGTCTCAATATGTGTTTTTTTTTTCAATCCCGTTTTAATCTTCAGTTAACTTCGAACTTTCTTCGCCTATTATGTTATTTTACATTGACGAGAATCGAGATTTAATGTTACTGAATATAAAAGCTATCAGCAATCTCCATCCAAACTTAAACACCCTCACCATATGAAGCTGTTTCAATATTATTCAATAATGTTTCTAACGTTGCTCAATTCGGACACATGCATAAAAAGCTTTTATCCTATTACTACCAACATGTATGAAGATTTCGATATCGGTAAACTATTTCGATCCCCGATAGTAAATATAACAACTATCGCCGCCTGCATTCATTTGGACTTGTATAATGTTCAGTAATAAGGTCGAAACGTGGCGGGTTTATCGGCGACTGTACCGTAGAAATACGGACCTAAAATTACTAATATTGACCGCGTAATCTACTGACACAAGTTGTTGGACGAATGAAATTGTCAATTCATACAAGCAATCATATTAGCCGTCAAAATTTGTATTTATATATTATGCTATTTAAACAAATAATTTAACCTTATATACAAACAAAACAGTTTGTAATGGGCAAACATGTATTCCACATAATTAAAATATTTAAAGCCCGTTCACGTATATACTATGAAGTAGCCAAAATGAATACATAACTGTGGACTTTGAGACTGTATGTCTATACTGGGTGATTTTTATTCCGTTTCGAGATAAACAGGTCATAATATTTCGTAACAAAAATAGAATATATTATATTCATAATCATTTCTGTCAAAGCTCAAGTGTTTGAAAGTTGTAAAATGCGCGCCGCCGCCTCACGCGCCGCGTGCCGCATACTCTCCAATAACGCGAAACAGGATGACAGTTATTTGTAATTTCAATATCTTTATCAGTTTTTCCTAAAATACTTTTACAATGTACCGATAAATTAGTCAATATGTGGGAAGAGTGGATGCCCCAAAGGGAGATCTCCGACCGAGCGCGGTGGTATGCTCGGTCAGGCCGAAGCCCACTTTATATGAATTTCAGATATCGTATATATAGTGCCGATCTTAGAAAATTTCGATAGCGCGATTCAGGATTGTGGCGCTAAATGGTCCGTCACAAATATAATGATTTTAAATTAGTAGTGCGATGTTTGCAAAACAAATTTTAACCACGTTAGAAAAAAGTAAACTAAGTAAACCATAGTACCTACTTCATTCCATGCATCTATTATATACCCTATTTCTATAGAAACGTAATAAAAATCACCCAGTATATGCTCTACATACAATCTCTAACTAACCAACGCATTCTATTCGAGCATCAAATACCAACCAAACGACATCGTACACCTAGTATAGCTCGAATATAGACAGTTAACAGGACAATGTATGCAGTAGGCATTTGTCACAGTCCCCGTCTTATTTTAACCAATCCTCGCTGCGTTATCGAACGTGTCAGATAATATGTTACTTAAATAATATTTATAATAGGCGTATCGTATAGGAGATCATAGTAACGGCCGTCGGTACGAAACACATATCAGAATTTCCACCACCGTCCGACATAACAAGATTTATAGCTTGGCAAAAGTCCTGGTCGAGGTGACAGATGGAGCGTAAAACTTTTTCAATTGTATCAGCTTTTATGCTTATTAGATTCGAAATATATTATAATAGAATGTATATTTTAATATAATAAATACGTAGTAGCACAAATTTCAAGCAAATCCATAATGGCTTCATGATGATACAGTTGAAAAAGTTTTTATTTCCATCTGTCAACGCCACGAGCACTTTTTTGCCAAGCTCTACCTCGCTGTTGAAAATCAAAATAAAGACGTATCATTTTATACATTGACGCCCTCCTGTATACGCAATGCAGTCCTGCTCGCACAGTAGTATTGTCCGCCAGCGTTGTAACTGAAAACCATGCATTTCGCCTTCGTAAAAATCCGCTTTTGTAGGCTATAATATATCATTTACTATTTATAGTAAATGTATGATTTATTATATGTTTAGCATCCATTTTGAAGGACCGGTTTCACACTGCATCCGATCCGAATTAGTTAATCGGAACTCTAAAGACTGGCCAAACCCCTCCTGCTGATCAGTACCCCAAGTGTGAGTTTCTTAACTATTACTATCGACTTTGCGTCTTAATTTTATCCATAATATTATGTACGTTTCATCTAGGAGCGCTGTTGGAATACCCTATTACTATGTATGTGAAACAAAACACAAAGGCGATACTAATATTTAAAAATGACACTCAGGCTGGGACTGTCCGGAATCCGGTAGGACGGAGAAAATTCAGAGCATTGAAAATAGAATTCAGTGTCGTGTCGAGCAGTCACACATTGACATTTGACTCGACATTTGTGTGTTCGATTATCAGCTCTATTGTATTAGCGCAGGGTTTTATTTTCAAAGCTCCCAATTTGCTTCGGCCGTCCGGATTCCGGATCATATAGTCCCAGCCTTAGGGTACGTGCGAAAGTCTGACGCGGGCGATTCACCGACGGCCGCCACAACAATCACTTCTTCTTCCTATATCGCGTGAACTCTCTCCACGAGGCGCGCACGAGCGAGAGCCGGCCGTCTCTGTCGCACGCGTAGTCGTCCCTGTCGCACGTACCGGAGTCCCACGTGGCGTCGGGCTCCGTGTCGGGCTCGGAGCAGGAGTCGGTGGAGGAGGGAGGGTCGGGCGAGCCAGCCGCGCGCCCACCGAACGTGGACGATGCCGGCTGCTTCTGTACTATTAGCTCAACCTGGAACATTCAAATTAATGGTTTGAATTCGTACATATTATGTGTATGTGACCAAAACGCTTAACGCGCTTAAAGTTCGATTAGATTTAGCGGCCAATCGTAGCTGCACGCGATTCAGTCACTTCGGTGAGGGTGCGATTGGATACACAGAATTCAATCATAGGGTCAATTCACACCGAAACGAAACGGTACGCGACATGGCGCCATAGCTATTCAAATCATATCATAATTATTTATTGCAAGAAGGTCGTACTTATAAAGGTACGAATACAATTAATTACATATAGATTCTAACATTCTGCCATTACAATGGCATGCAAAATATAATAGATGGTTATACATTTTATAATTATTTTTAAAATATTATATTGTTATTTATTGTTATTTATTGTTATTGTCAAATTATTATTAATAAACAATTATTATTTAAATATGTGTATAATATAATAAAAATCTTAAATATATGTATAGTATAAAAGTATTTAATATATTTCCCGTTGTCTGGTACCTGTAAACCTGTAAACACAAGTTCTTTGGATACTAAGCACGGGGCCAGACTGATGTGGCGTGAAGTGTCTATATATATTATTAATTATAAATTTATTGGCATTTTATGTCAAAGCAATAATTATGATTTGTTTTTTGATGTAGTATATTCTTTCAATGTATAAAACATTTCTTGGACAACTATATTGATATATTAATTTGTGTTTTAAAATTATTTAGATTTAAATGTTTGAAATTATCTGGTAATTTACATAGATATTATTAGCATTAAAGTATACATTTCTTTTGTAGAGATCATAATGATACTGTGGTATATACAGTTTATGTTTGTACCTAGATGTGGCACTTCTATCAACAATATTAGCATTATTTAAAAAATAGATTCGAATGCTGCTTTACAAAAATATAACTTTATTCATTGCACAAGAAGATACACGTTTCATTGTAAGAGTTCGAATGCCATTCATCGCATCGCGCTGCACAGTACAGTGTCTAAATGATGTCATCTGATGTCATTTTTGTGAAGTGAATAAAGTTAATTTTTCAATAATTATCTTAAAAATGCAGCGCCACATATCGTTGCAGTGTCAACGGGCCCTTAAGCGTTTATTGGTTAATCCAATCCGAAACAAAAACCTTTGTTTTTCCTTGAAGCTTGATCAGAATCTTGATTTGTAACAAGGCCGTTTAAATATTTTAATGTTTTTGATAGCGCTTACTTTAAAATCTGGCGTGAATATTTTATGCTGCTTGTCTTTGTGTGCGTCGTCTAGCTGCCATTTGCTGAGCGTCAGCTTAAACGTCTCCAGATTGGGACCTGTAATGACACGTAAAATATAATAACTATTTTGTACGAATTTATCAGTCTCGACAATCTGTACTGATGGAACCATCATTGTCATAAGAATTTACAAACAATATCCATCATTATAAAACATGTAACTTTTGTTTAAGACGGCTCCTGTGGCTCCGTGGTTAGCGCGTCGGCGCTCAAGCTGCAGGTCGCGGATTCGAATCCCGCCGAGGAAACCAAATGTTGCAACGTTCCTCATGTGTCAATTGGACATGGATATGTATTGGATATGTTTTTTTATCATATTATAAACATATTTAATACACATCCATGTCCAATTAACAGGGAAGTATTTTTAAACATTTATTTAAGATTTTGATCATATTATAATCTTAAATAAATGTTTAAAAATACTTCCCGTTGTCTAGTCCTCGTAACACAAGTTCTTCGGATACTTATCACGTTATATCATATTATTATAGCTACTAGTAAATATACGAGCACACGAGCCAACGTGCGTATACGACATACGTGTGCGTAGAACATGACGTATACGCCACGGCCCACGAACGCTCGTGCTCACCGTGCGTGCGAGCACTTACTGTCTACGGGCGCGGGCACGGGCTGCGCGCCGACCGCCGCACTGACGAAGAACGTGTTGAACCAGAAGTGGAACAGCCGCTCCTTGCGCTTCATCATCTTGGGCTTGCAAAACACATCGACGCGCACGTCGCCCGCCAGCGGCGTGCACGCGGACGCGCAAACGCGGGCGCTGCCACCCTCCTCGCGCCGCGCCTCCACGCAGCCGAGCGACCACTGAAATCATAAGTTGTTTATGTACTTGTTGTTTGCGATTAATATTGCTGCTCAATTGCTTACCAATAAAAATGAGTAGTAAGTACGTAATTGTTAATAACGTAACAATTTAATATTATTTTAAGAAATCATACTAAATACACAGTATCTCTGTAGAATTAGCAGTTCAAAAGATATTATGCCATCCTCCTACTTATTATAAATGTGAAAGTTTGTGAGGTCGGATGGATGGATGTTTGTTACTCTTTCACGCAAAAACTACTGAACGGCTTTTGATGAAATTTGGTATGGGAGTAGTTTAGGCTCTGGATTAAAACATAGGCTACTTTTTATCCCGAAAAAGTACAGTTTTCCCGTGAGATACAATATTTACGCGGACAAGGCCGCGGGAAAAATGCTAGTATTACATAACGTAGAGTAATGCTCAGAGTGCTCTGTCACATTCTCTATCATGGTCATTTTATTACTCATTACAACAAATATCGCTGCTGATCGATTGACGGCATGCCAGTCTCAGGCTTGTTTATGACGATATGGCCCGTATGCTAGTACTAGGTATGTCAGCGCCCAGCGGGCTAACCCACCTTGTGCGCCGGCAGCGCCTGCGTGACGGTGACCTCGAGCGTGCACTGACCACCGTTCAGCATGGGCGGTGGGGTCATGATCAGCTCGCGGATATGGATCCTGGTGGGCGTGTACCGCAGGCTCGTCCGCACCAGCGCCGCGTAATACTCCACGTACCGCCGCTGCGAGGGTATCGTTACACCTGGAAGGAGGATGTAGTCAGATTAGTCACAAACTCCCAAAGTATGAAAGGTGAATTTCACATTAGTCTAATTAAATACACGTATGTAAGAGCATGCATATCTCATGCAATAAATACGAGAGTATCGTCACACCTGGAAGAGGGTGTGGGGTGGTGGCATGCTCCAAAGGGGAACCTCCGACACGGTCAGGCCGAAGCCCACTTACAAGCATTTCAGATGTTGTATATATAACACAGAACTGTGAAAACTTCGATAGCACGATTCAGGATCGTGGCGCTAATTGGTCCGCCACAAGGGTATATCACTAGTCTAGTTAGTCTCAATTCAGTCAAATAATAAAGGTTTGTTTATTCTGCAACTGATGGCGCAAATACACTAGTCTGGCATAGGGGACACATGTTATTTGTGAACATTACAAGGATATTGTTACTCCTGTAATATATTTAGTATTTATTGTGTATATGCTATCGTCACAGTATACATAAGGTACACGCATTAGTCCATAGACACACAAAAAAATGTGTGATTGTCACTTAAAACTGGATATGTGGGAAAAAGTAAATAATAAATATATTCCTAATTATTATTATACTGGTTTTTCATTAATTTCACATAAATGAATTATTCAAAATCAAATTATGGGTATGAACAAAAATGTAAATTAGTAATTAGTATTATCAATGTAAAATTAATTTTCAGTTTATAATTATTCTTGACCTCCACCAACTAGGAACACTTTCTTAAATCTTAATTAAAAAGTTATTAATTCGATGACTTCGCTTTAATTATGTTAAATGCAAATAAAATATGCGATATAAATGGCAACACATTAAGTTTTCAGTGTGACCATAAAATGCTAATATTGAATAATTAATTACAATTTCATTTGCGATAGTATAACCAGCACCTATAGCTAAGGGCACAATTAGATTTACCCGAACGGAATTTTTAAAGAGCCATACTCATAAGACAATGAAATAGTTAATACCTACTTATGAATATTTTCAGTTAGGTTACCTACATTTGCAAAACTGCAATAAAATCAATTAACGCTTAAAAACGATAGCTAATTAGAATATGGACTATTTAACATTTAACATTAATATTTAATTATTGTTCAATATTTCAAAAAAATAATATAACAATTCAAACAAAAATGTTCTTCAAAAACTTCCAAGAGTTTATGCGGACAACAGTCGCGTCGCGCGTCGTTAGCTAGTTACCCACGTTATTTACAGGTATTTTCAAAAGGTGTTTTTTTAATTGCCGCCTATATTTACATCTGCCCCGATACAACTCCTGCAAGACTTCCGGCAACTCTTCTACATACATGGGTATTAAGTTACTCAGCATTCTGCTTCCATAATAATTATTACAGTCAGGCTTAACATTTTTTTTTGTTTTACAATTAGTTTTGTCTCAAATTGCTAGATCTTTTTTTTTTTATTAATTAAATAGGATCATTTATCACATTTAACACAGCTAATTTTATTAAATTAAATATGTTCATTATATTACAATACACAAAAATGCCTTCTTCATTTGTTTTATATTTATTTGTAACATATTTAGGTACAATAATTTTTAACTTGCGTAACATTAACGCATGTATATTACGTAAATTACTTCTAAACGATCATCCATAACTACTCAGCCCATAATTAACAACAGACTGAGCCAAAGATAAATAGATTACTCTTAAGGTTTTGTAAGGTAATTTATGTTTGAGGATATACATTTTGTTAAGTACCGATCTTAATTTAGAGTATTTTAGAACATACCTCGTCTATGTGTGGCTTCCAATTCAGTATGTTGTCAATTATGAGACCTAGGTATTCATGTCGATTTACTTTTTCCAGACATTGACAATTTTTAACTGCATTTGTATGAAAAGAATCGTGGACGATGAGCTAGGATGGAGGGGGTGGTCAAGAGCACATTGCGTGAATAATGAATATGTATGAATTTAGTCTTTTGTGAATTGATCACCCCAGCCCAACATCATGAGAATATTTACAAATGAGATTATAATTTGCCTGCATAATATTTTGGGCTTCGAGATCTGATTTATGAGCGTTAAAAACACGTATCGTCGGCAAATTGATAAATATCTCCTTGTGTTATTAAATTGCACAATTCATTTACATATAATATAAGGTACTCATCAGGTCCGATGCATAGGCTACAAGGCTTCGTTTATCTGTGTTCTAATAAGGTAAATATAGATTAGGCGGTCGCAAACAGGAAGCTGAGGTTTTCTAGCCCATTGTATTATCGTTTTGACGCATACATGGATTATTACCCATTGGCATAATATGAATATTAACATTAAGATTTTAGGTAATTCGGTGGCATGGCATGGAAAATATTTATCTGGGGATTATAGACCCAAATAGGCCAGAAAACAATACCTTCTTGGCAAAAGAAAAAGCAAATGTGACAATGACTACCCCACTAGTATTATAAATGTGAAAGTTTGTGATGATGGATAGATGGACGTTTGTTACTTTGTGACGCAAAAACTATTGAACGGATTTTAATGAAATTTTGTATGGTTGTAAGGGTTTGTTGCTCCCATCATTTCTAATATTTTCTACAATGAAACCCATATTTCAAAATTAATATTTTACGAGATTTTGGACTTTTAAGTTTTTAAACAATTTGACGATATTTTGATCTAGCCTGCAGCACCTTGCCGATTGGACGATAGGCAGTATAGTGTATGGATACTGTAAGAATCGTTTTGTACCATGTAATTTAAGTTACTCACCTACCCCAAGGGCGGATTCCAATATTTCTGTGAAACGGAATAGTGTAGTAAGTTATTAATTACCTTTTTGATCGTAGGTCCGTTTCGTCCCGTAGAACTGGAGAGCCTCGTCCGCCGTCGCCTTCTGACCGCTGTACAGCAGGTAGCAGCACACCATCGTGCCTGGAACGCGAAGAAGAATATTATTAATATCTGGGCTCCAAACACTACGTCAAATTGGTCTTTTGGTAACCGTAGGGGCTTCTATTAGGCATTTACAAAACCTGGTAGGAAGTTCTAGACAATACATCGATATTTAACATATCGAGACTGGATCGTAACTGTGTTTTTGCAAGATTTAATTAGCAGAATCGACCTTCCGATTCAGAGCAAGGCAAAAGTTTCAAAAAAATCCTTTAATAGTCAGTTGCCTTTACATTTTTTCGGGTCTTTCTCCTTTTGTAATTCCATCAACAAAAGAGTCCAAATTATACAGCTTTAAAATTATGTTATTACTACACAAATCTTGTCCCTCGATGGTCCCCCGCTTTTTACCGATAGGGTCGAACCACAAAAAAGGCGGTTGCCGAGGGGTTTTCGTGAATTTACGAGCTCCGATCGCACGGCGCGTCGCGTGAAAGTATCCGAATCAGTAATACAACCAATTACATTGTGCGAAGGAATTTCGCAACTACGCCCCGGGTATTGGTGCGCTTGTCGCGTGCGAGCCACTTCTGCAGCATCAGCCATTGTCGGACCGAGAAACGTATGGGAAAACTATTATTTCTGTTCGACGGTAATTTCCTTTGATAAATATCTGGCAGCGGGAATGCCTTTGTGCTGGAGGCGGGGTCTGCACGTGTCTGACCTTCTATTTTTATTGTTATAATTTAATTTCGTCTGACGCGCTCCGCAGTAATTGACAGGCGACATTGGCGTTATCGGAAAGAATATCGACTCGAACTTTAGCATTCATTATTCGGTTTAGTTCATGGTTACCTTGGGAGTGCATACTTACTAATCCTACTAATATTGTAAATGTGAAAGTTTGTAAGGATGGATGGATGTTTGTTACTATTCCACGCAATAACTATGCGACGGATTCCGATGAAATTTGGTACGGTAGTAGTTTAGACTCTGGATTAACACATAGGCTACTTTATCACAGCAAAATGTACGGTTCGCGCGAGATTTCTTTTTACGGGTACGGAGTCGCGGGCGACATCTAGTACATAAATACATCAAATCCGCCAATTATATTAGCTAAGGTTAGCAGTCTGTTAGTCCTCATCATATGTAAAATTATCTTTCTTTGTGCTTACATTACAATACCACATTGTATGGCTGCACATTTTATGCTGTTACCAGGGGCGTGCGCTACATATAGGCAGAAATGCAGTGCTTTACTTGTCATTCACAGATATTTTAATAAAACGTTCGTATGTTTTAGATGACTTTAATTAATAGTAAATAAATTAATTTAAAAAATATAATAACTTAAAAACGCCTAATATTTTATAAATAGCAACTAATGCCGTTAAGTTCTGCAGGAAAAATCATCGCATGTGTGTGTAATTTTCATACTTCGTAAACGCACACACCCATGAATATCGACATGATTAAATAGCGAAAGTCATGCGGCGGGAGATGGCCGAACCGAGAGCCGAGCCGAGAGCTTCGGTTCGGCTATCCGATCGCTTCCGAAAACCGCCGAACTGGCTTGTCGGAAATTATTCCTTGCCTATAATCCGAGTAAAAACAATACGACGCGAATCTAATGAATCATGTATGTACATTTGTATTTAATATTTAGTAAGGTTTTATTTGTTTAAATAGAAGAAACGTTTTGTGTTTCGCGGGGGCCATATTGCATATTTCATGTGATAAGCATTGTTTACAATTTAATCGCTCCTGTTTAATTATAGTTTTCTTAAAAGATTTTTCATTTTAACATTTGAAAGTGTGTACATTTAACAGTTTATTACTGAGTTTCTATAATAATTGTAGTGATTTGCTTTTACTAGTGAGTTAGTCGATTTTTTTTAAATGTTATTTGTCTGTGAGGTTTGTGTTGAAAATGTGTGTTTACTAAAAATTAAAAATAACAAGTTCTCACAATTGTCATTCAGTGAAAAGATTCAAATTCTGTCTAAAGGTAGGTGTGTACCCGAGTTACAACAATTAAACCAGCAAAAAAATAATGTAACTCGAAAATTTCATGTTAAAAGTTATGAAACGTATAACTGGCTGTGTGGTTGTGTACACACGATTAAATTATATTGTTTTCCTTGCATATTATATAGTAAGTTACATCGGGATATAGTAATCTCAAGTAACCGGAACCTTGAATATGTGAAAATTGAAGCTGACTGACTGGTGAGTAGTTATAATATTTTAAAATATGCTTATTATTTTACTTATTAGAATTTCTTCCGCCGCGACGATCGATCGCTGTTTTGTCTGTGTTGCCGTAGAAGATGTACATGAATAGTAGTACATTTAAGACTTGCTCTGTTGGCATGGTTTCGACTTAGAGATCCGTCGCTTGGCTGTAGCTATGCTAAAAATCTATTAACGAAAAAGTTTTTGTGACCGAGTACTTCGCCGCATACCCAGTGCCATAATCATGTGCACGCCACTGGCTGTTACCATCACCGAGCCATCTGCAATACAGAGAGACTCACCGGTGCGGCCCTTGCCCGCCTTGCAGTGGACGACAGCTATATTCCGGGCGTCTTGACTTAGCCAGTTGTGGACGCTCTCGCAGAAGGGCTGGATCTGCTCCATCTTGGGCGGCGCGTGGTCCTCGAACGCGAACCTCTCCACCTGCAAAAGCAAAGCAGGTGGTTAGAAAGAGATAGATGCATTGACCAAACACACAGGAGAGAAAAAGAACACCGACTAAGGGACTTAAAAATTAAGATCTCCGATATTTCGTCTCGCAGAAAATATCTCTACGCTCGCCGGATACCACAGAGTTATAGTAAGGCAGAATATCGGCACAGAATGGAAATATAATATACTTACGTACATAGAAACAGCTTTCATAGAACGATCAAAATCGATCCGAATCCGAATTGAAAATTTTTATGTCCCCTTCAACGTCCCACAATTTTTCTACAAAATCGTAGACACACCGTATGCTTGTAGTAGTGCAATCGAATCGACAGTCAACTATGTAGCTGTCTATCTGTTCCTCATTCTATAATCTGTGATATCGGGCCGTTAAACGTATAAATACCATAAAAGGTCGTCATTATTGTTTGGACTACAGGATCTCTAGATCAGTGGTTTGCTGACAAATAGACGTTTGACTTATCTTATAGTCGGTGTGATGGATGACGCGCTACTTTTCAGCCCCTGGCTTAGAATAATGTGAGGAACAAATTACAGAATATAATATATTATCATTATGTCTTCACGAGTCCCCAAAGCGGACTAAAGTGCGGTCGCTGAGCACGTAGAATTTCATACATTGAATCATCGCTACTTGTCTCTTTTACTCGCGCACGAATATTCAATATATTAGGTCCTTACATATGAAAATGGCGTTTTGCCGTACTTGCCACTTTGATCTCAAGTATATCTTCTTTGGCTAGGAATTCCAATTTCAAATGTATACCGCTATTTACTCATGCATTTGTGTTTCGAAAACCGTAATACTTTGTTATTTTCCTCTTTTGGTTTTTTCTTTGCGTCACTCTGTTTACAAAATGGAAAACCGGAAATATCGTATTATTTTCGAGTACGAGTTCCCCCGTGGCACCAGTGCTGCAGAAACGGCTCGAAGAATTAATGATGTGTATGGCGGCGGTGTCGCAAAGTGCGTTTTTGGTTTCAACGTTTTCGTTCTGGAAATTTCTACCTGCAGAACAAGCCGCGTGGACGGCCGGAGCCCAAAGTTCATAATGAAGAATTGAAAGCTATTGTGGAAGCGGATCCATTGCAAACCACGTCCGAGTTAGTTGCAGGCTGCGGTGTTAGTGATAAAACTATTTTAATCCACTTGAAGCAAATTGGGAAGATGAAAAAGCTTAAAAGGTGCAGCAAACTGACGAACGCGCGTCGACTGCTGCGTTACATTACTCGACCGGCACAATTATGAAGGGATTTTAAATCGAATCATTACCTGTGATGAAAAGTGGATCCTGTACGATAATCGCAACTCGAAACGCTCATCGCAATGGCTGAACCCTGGCGAACCAGCCAAAGCCTGCACCAAGCGAAAATTTACTCAAAGAAAGTTACTTGTGAGCGTGGACTAGTACGGTGTCGTTCACTACAGCTGTCTTAAATCTGGCCAGACGATTACGGCAGATGTCTATTGCCAGAAACTGCAAACCATGATTGAAAAGCTAGCTGCTAAACAACCGAGGTGGGTCATTCGCTCTAGGCCACTGCTGCTTCAGGACAACGCTAGACCACACAATGCACAACATACGGCTACCAAATTAGAGAAGCTTCAGTTGGAATGTCTAAGATATCCACGGTATTCCCCGGATCGCCTTGCTCCAACAGATTACCATTTTTTTTCGAAATTTGGATAACTTATTGGAAGGGAAAAAATTCAACTCCGATGGGGCAGTCCAAAGCGCCTTCAAAGATTTTATTGATTCCTGTCCTAATAGTTTTTTTAGTAAAGGAACCAATGAACAACCTATGAGATGGCAAAAGTGCATAGATAGCAATGGTATATACTTTGATTAAATAAATAAATTATGTTTAAAAGAAATCGACTTTATGTTCCTCCTTCACAAAACGCCAAATTCATATGTAATGACCTAACATATTGCGGAATTGAATAAACGGAACGGAATAAACGGAATTGCAGTCTAAATAAATTCTCCTAGTAGATTTCAGCTATAGTTCCAAACCCACCATATGGTAAAGCACCGAAGTCGGTCACTCAGTAATTACGAGTAAGATAACTAATGAATTTATCGTTGTAAAAAAAACATGGCGTACGATTTATTCACAAGTGGCTGAAAGTGGGTCAGCATGGGCCTTTAATTACGAGATTTATTTTCCGGATGCCGGAGCCGAGCTCGTGTTCATAATACGGCTGCTTTCATACATTTGACGCACACCATGTCAAATGGAAGGGTCAGTTCACATCGCGACCGCCGATTAGTCGACGCGACGCTGTAATTTTAAGATAGCTATTCGAATTTGAACTTTAAAAACAGAATAAAATAAATATTTAAGTGGTACAATAAATGTGTTTTTCTTGCCTTTTTGTACGGGACCGATATAACCGGTATGCGCGAGCCCGACTCGCACTTGGCCGGTATTGTACCTTTGCTTAGAATCGCCCCCAATTTCAGTTGTTTGTTGCACAAGTTAGGCGAACTCAATTATTATTTAAATGCTAATAAAACTATTTTAAGCTATTGTAATTAAAATAATTATTTTAATTAATATTTCTCGTAATCATTTTGAACTAGATAAAAGGAAAATTTTATTAATACATCGCAAATACATGGTTGATGGCTCAGTATGCTAAACTCTAGAATTTAGAAATAAAATACATTCCGACTAAAATTGTAGTTTATGACTTTGTAAAATAAATATTTAGTTTTCGGTCCGGGCGCTAAAATGTTTTAAAATATTCGATCTAGGAAAACTAGCCAAATAGAATTTATTTTATTCAAGAGATTAATTAACGTTAAAATTCCACAATCCACAAATTTATTCTGATTTGCAGTCAGAATTTAAAATAATGTACATGATAACATAAATGATTATCTTTGGCAGGCTACAAATTGTGTATAAACCACGAGGCTATAAAAGTATTTCGATAGCTTCATTTCAGTTAAATTAATGATTGCTATTGCCGTAATTCGGCAACAGTATTTTGATGAAAAGGTATTAGGTTTACCCCACCCCCCCAGTAGTACCCCAGAAATTACGTTTGGAAGCCATATTTTTTTTGGAATTCATCTACGATTTTGGCGAATTGTGTAGATTGTTTAGACAGGTCAGGGTGATACCGAATGATGATAATATTTAAAGCCTCATCCTTAAGTACAAGTTACAACTTACAACAAATGATTTGTACAAAATATTTCCTACGTTTCACATTTCACATCTTTTACGCACTCCACGAGCACGACTCATATTTTTTGTCACAATCGTGGTCACGTCAGCGTTCCGCCCACGAGGTACTTTTGAGCGTGGCCGTCACGGCACGCCCATGACGAAGAACGCGGGTTCGAGTCCCGCCCCGCCCCGTGTGCATAATATGTAGATAAGTTACAATCCCGATTCGATATTGACTTTACCTATTTGTGCATAGGAACATTGGCTAATAGTTGAAAGTTGGCTACGCATCAATAGAAACTTTATTCACAAACATATATTATTTACTTGTTGAAATTGACTGGTCCAAATAGTTTTGCCAAAGTGGCATAAATATGTAAACAACAAAAAGGATCATATTCAACAAAAATAATATGTCGTTGACATTGAAAAACACAATGCCTCATTGTATTTCATTATTGCTCGCTAAATAAGTAACTAAATAACATTTAAATTGGTAACATTATAGTGTGAAGCTTGGCTCTCGACTAGCGAGGTCGTAGGTTCGATTCCCGCATTGGAACAACAAAAAATTTTGTTTCCAAGTATGGTTAGGACAATGCAGGCCGATCACCTGATTGCCTGACAAGAAAGATGATCCATGCGTCGGATGGGAATTGGGCTTGTAAAAAGTCGGACCTGTGCCTGATCTCTTGCCAGTCGTGTCGGTTATCCGTCCCGCTGGGTTGCGAGAGTAAAGGAGGTGAGAGTGCTCTTGTGTATTGCGCACACACTTGGGCACTATAATATTACTCATGCGTAACTGGCCCGGTTTCAATGAAACCAGCCACCGTCACCGAAATCGGTGTGGGGAGCTATTATTATAGTGTTCTGCTGTCGATTTTTTTCACATTAAATTGGCTATCACTGAACAGAGTATACAGTAACCCCCTTACTAATAAAATTATTAATACAGTGTGTTACTATTAAAGCTATACACCGTTTTGTCCTCGACTGTCAAGCGACTTTTCCCACGTGTCAGTAGTGGGTTAGCATTGAAAATTTGATGTAGTTATCCTATCTCGTGTTAATTAATTACCAAGGCAATATAGAATCACCGCAAACCACATCCACTGATTATGTGGAAGCTTCCGCTCCGCTTCCACAATAGCTTTCAATTCTTCATCATAAACTTTGGGCTCCGGCCGTCCACGGGGCTTGTTCTGCAGGTCGAAATTTCCAGAACGAAAACGTTGGAACCAAAAACGCACTGTGTTTTCTTTTGCGACACCGCCGCAATACACATCATTAATCCTTCGATATAGAGCCGTTTCTGCAGCACTGGTGCCACGGTGGAACTCGTACTCGAAAATAATACGATATTTCCAGTTTTCCATTTTGTAAACAGAGTGACGCAAAGAGAAAACCAAAAGAGGAAAAAACAAATGAATGACGGTTTTCGAAACACCGATGCATGAGTAAATAGCGGTATACATTTGAACTAACAGAGGGTTAGTATTGAAAATTTGATGTAGTTATACTATCTCGTGTTAATTAATTACCAAGGTAATACAAAATCACCGCAAACCACATCCACGGATTATGTGGAAGCGCGTTCAGTGATCACGCGATCACGGTTCCCACACATATTAATATGTCGACAGGATGTGTGGTTTTCACAACTTTTTACCGACCACGACCGAACACGGGATGAAATACATGGGCTTCGATCATCATCGAATTACAATGGCACGACAATGCCATTATGGCAACGACACTATCGTTTCTCAAGTGTCGTGAAAACGCTCTACGAGTCTATGTAAATAAAAGTCGCCGAAACTATGACGTCACGTGATCCTCAAGTTGTATGAAAAATATGGGTCGCGAGAAATTAGTTGCCGGTATCTCCGAAATTCGTGCTATTAAGTTCGTACTTACTATAACGAATAGTTTTTGTAAGTAAACTGATGATGTAGGTTTTTTTTTTTACTTTTACCATTAATATTGAAACATTTTTGTGATTATTAGATATTTTACAAAACTTCACATAAAATGTTATACTTTTTTGACATTTATCAAGTAATATTGCCTCAATATTTCTGAATATATAAATTAAACTAAATATTTTACATGTAGTCAACTACCCCATTGTACCAACGACCCTCTTATTGTTAACCCAGTGTTTAACCAGTAAACTATAATAGAGATTAGAGACATGAAGTGTAAAATCTCGCACTCTACTGTAAAGTCGTTCGAATGGTGGTTTATATTAATAATCCAAACTAGTTACTTCAAAATTATTCAAACACAATACAACTCTACATATTAAAATGTAAATTATTAAATATACCTAACACATTTTATCATGGACAAGTTTTAAAATATTACAACAGCATATATTTCACGCGCATAAATTGATTTTATATATTAGGTCCTTATTTTTTTTAGGTCATTTTACATATGAAATTAGCGTTTTTTCGTACTGGCCACTTTGATATTGATTAGATTTGAATTCTTTGGTTAGGAATTCCAATTTCAAATTTATACCACTATTTACTCATGCATTTGTGTTTCGAAAACCGTAATTCATTTGTTTTCCCTCTTTTGGTTTTTTCTTTGCGTCAACTCTGTTTACAAAATGGAAAACTGGAAATATCGTATTATTTTCGAGTACGAGATTCCCCGTGGCACCAGTGCTGCAGAAACGGCTCGAAGGATTAATGATGTGTATGGCGGCGGTGTCGCAAAAGAAAACACGGTGTGTTTTTGGTTCCAACGTTTTCGTTCTGGAAATTTCGACCTGCAGAACAAGCCCCGTGGAGGGCCGGAGACCAAAGTTGATAATGAAGAATTGAAGGCTATTGTGGAAGCGGGTCCATCGCAAACCATGTCCGAGTTAGCTGCAGGCTGCGGTGTTAGTGACAAAACTGTTTTAATCCACTTGAAACAAATTGGGAAGGTGAAAAAGCTTGAAAGGGTACCTCATGAATTGAGTGCAGCAAACCAACAAACGCGCGTCGACTGCTGCGTTACATTACTCAACCGGCACAATAATGAAGGGACTTTAAATCGAATAATTACCTGTGATAAAAAGTGGATCCTGTACGATAATCGGAAATGCTCATCGCAATGGTTGAACCCTGGTGAACCAGCCAAAGCCTGTCCCAAGCGAAAATTGACTCAAAAAAAGTTACTTGTGAGCGTTGTGCGTTTGGTGGACTAGTGCCGGTGTCGTTCACTACAGCTTTCTTAAATCTAACCATTCGATTACGGCAGATGTCTATTGCCAGCAACTGCAAATCATGATGGAAAAGCTAGCTGCTAAACAACCGAGGTTGGCCGATCGCTCTAGGCCACTGCTGCTTCAGGACAACGCTAGACCACACACTGCACAACAGACGGCTACCAAATTAGAGGAGCTTCAATTGGAATGTCTAAGACATCCACCGTACTCCCCGGACCTTGCTCCAACAGATTACCATTTTTTTCGAAATTTGGATAACTTCTTGCAAGGGAAAAAATTCAACTCCGATGGGGAAGTCCAAAGCGCCTTCAAAGATTTTATTGATTCCTGTCCGAATGGTTATTTTAGTAAAGGAATCAATGAACTACCTATGAGATGGCAAAAGTGCATAGATAGCAATGGTATATACTTTGATTAAATAAATAAATTATGTTTAAAAGAAATCGACTTTATGTTCCTCCTTCACAAAACGCCAAATTCATATGTAATGACCTAATATTATTTAAATCTTTTATTTTAAACGAGCAATTCTTGTGCTATAGGTACAATCTGAATCTCAGAAACGGTTTCAACAATTTCCATTATATGAAATTTTAGTACGCACACTACGTTTCGGGTAGTGAAAAATCGATCTAGCTAGGTCCAATCCCAGAGAAACTGTGAATTTTTGAGTTTGAATATATTTCCTCTTTCGTTGCGTAATTAGATACTATGACTTATTTTCGGTTCGATTAGGTTCGAGTCCCGGCCAGACTAATATTTTTGTGATCCGTTTTTCCTCGATTTGAATAAAGTTACATTTTGAATCGCTATCTTAAAAATGCAGCGCAGCGCCGCATCGCGTTCGGTGTGAAGGGCCTGTTTCACAATCGCTAAGAGTTGAATAGCTTAATCGAAAGTTTTGTCGCTGTTAAATTACAATACTGAGCTAAAGAGACAAAATATAACTCCCCACACCGATTTCGGTGACAGTGGCCGGTTTCATTGAAACCAGGCCAGTTACGCAGGAGTAGTTTAATAGTTCCCAAGTGTGTGCGCAGTACACAAGAGCAAAGCTCTCTTCCTTTACTCTCGCAACCCAGTGGGACGGATAACTGACACGGCTGGCGAGAGATCAGGCGCAGGTCCGACTTTTTACATGCCCAATTCTCATCCGACGCATGGATCATCTTTCTTGTCAGACAATCAGGTGATCGGCCTGCATTGTCCTAACCAAACTTGGAAACAACATTTTTTGTTGTTCCAATGCGGGAATCGAACCCACGACCTCCGAGTCTAACTGCGAGGCTGTTAGAGAAAAAAAATATGAAAATAAGGTATCTGGCGGTTTTAAGTAGATTGTGAAACAGACACTTGAACTGAAAGCGCACAAGCTCGGGTGTAACCACTGGCATGGCGACGCGCGACGTGGCAGGGCCGTAAGCCGTTTGGCACCTTCGTGGGGCTTCGCGCTTTGATTTAACGAAGCTTTACAAATGATCGCCCTCGGGCGACGGGAGCGTTCGCGCTACAACATTGCTAGCCGATTGAATATAATCATCGTTACCACCCACTAACATGAAACATCTCCAGTCTGTAATACTCTGTTCAGATTCAAAATTTAATCTAAACATAAACAAATATATTAAAATCGACTAAATTAATGTGTCATTGTATTTCCTTATTGCACTGTAAGTAACTCACATTTATATTATATAGCATTATATAGCATATGCTTTTGTTTTTTGTTACCCGACTACTAGGTGAAGGGTTAATGATTTTGGCAATCTATTTAGGTATATTTGTTCCACCGTAGCGCCTAAACTACTGGTCCGATTCCAATAAATGAGGTGTCAATAGATTCGTAATAATAGACCGGGTAACATAGGCTATATAATTTATGTAGCTGGGATATAGTAGTATTTTATAAAATTCTAAATGGGATCTAACATTCTGAACGGGGTATACCTACAGTCCATCCAGAGTTGTTTTACCTCTCTCTCTATAGGAATGACCTTTATGACGTAGGCATAAAGGTCCTGTCAGAGGTAAAATAACTCTGAACGGAGTGTAGTCTAGGCCACGGATCCGTGACAACCCGTGATAAGGCGAACAATACCAGCGGGCTTAGCATGGCGATCCGAAGAAATAATTTTAAAGAATAATTAATATTCTATCCAAACAGTTCGTTGCAAAATTGTTCTTAATCCATATGAACAAGGTCGTCAATACAAATCAACATTTCTAAATAGTCATATTTTTAAAATGGCTGCCGGGAAATCTTCTGTCAGAAAAATTATCAAATTTTCAAGTAAATGACTGAACGTAAAGAAACTATTTGTCATGGACCGCCATGATGTGGAGTAGTTGACATTATTGTAAGACTATTTGACATTGAAATAAGAAAAAGTTTCTACTTTAGCTGTCAAAAGAGGCCATTTTGTGAGCTCATGCTCAGGAAAAAAAATGAAATGTAGTTTCTCATAACGACGATGCATCGACCTTGCTGCTTCACAATAAGACCTACTTTGCTCCGAATGGTATTAATGTGTCTTCAATCTGTCAATTTGTCGATTCTACGGTGTTACTAGGGTGCGCATGCTAGGCCTGCTCTGATACTGGACGGTGGATTCTAGTGTTATATTTTAGACCAAATCCAAAAGGATTAGACTGTCTGTCGTGGCGAGTGCCACGTCGCCACGTCGATTCGAACAAGACACTAATGTCGTTCTCGGGTCGCCCTATTGATCATTTATTCATATTATATTTATTTAAAACGACCTAAATAAAAACAACAAGAACAAATTTCCGAAATATCGACAATTATGTACGGACTACGGACTATAAACGCAAAGTAAAAGATTACGAAATAAAAAATATCGAACCCTGATGTAGCGTCAATACCGAGAAAACCGTACAAAATTCGCGGAATGTAAGCGCGCGTTCGTATTGGACAAGTACAAACAAATACAAATTTTAATTTCGGTTTGCTTATTCTTAAAATATGCTCCAATGCAAATAGGAATTGATTGTTGTTTAAAAATCAAACTTTATCGATTCTAGTTTAAGATACCGAGAAAACCATACAATATACGCAGAATGCTCGGATGTGTTTACAATGGACACTTTGATATATTATAAAAATCCTACATTTGTTTTTGTAACCTACGTTGCGTTATTGCACCCGAAATTAATATTTTTGCACAGCTGGGCATTGTTTCGTCGATTTTTACCGTTGCATTTTACGTGCAAGACGATAGCGTAACAATAAATCTTTACCATTTTTGTTTGTTTTTTTTTGCACAATACAATACAGACAACACAAGTAGCTTTTCAAGTCTGCCTCGTAAACCTTTTGCAGAAACAGGTCCGAAATTCCAGTAATAATTTATTGTTTTTAAAACAGTTATAAAAAAACGAATAAACGTGAACGCGTCTTGACAATTACGCATAACGACGACCGAGAGTCGAGCTGCTGGCAAAAACGAGTGCACGGTAGAATGTTTACAATTAATTTGAAATCACGACAACTGCCCAGGCAACTTGACCTTCGTTTAGCATGAACTTGTCTTCACCGACGGATCACCTTACGTAGGTCAGATGAAGACAACCGTCCAAGCGGCTAGAGCTCCACTTGGAAGGAGCTATTTGTGATAGAGGGATCAATATAAGCTGGTAGGAACTAATCCATGAATCCCGCGGTGTATGCTATAACACAATTTATACAAGCCAATTCAATGTTGCATCATCATAGTTCCAAAGCGAACGTTTGTTCCTCGAATTTTGTACGCACGATTTCGTCATTTAGATAAAATTAAAAGGAATTTACCGAGTTTTTGGACTGATTGTGACTTATGGAGTTTCGTGTGCGGGGAGATCGATGGAGCATGAACTGCACGATATTTTGACCCTTTAAGACCAATAAATATTTCCGTTAAAAATAGCCTATCAATAAAGATCTTGGACTGCATTTGAATAACAATATTTAGTCTTGTAGTCATAAAAAATATTATTCCCGAATCCCGTGGTGCTTGCCCTTTTATTTCCGACTTTTTTGACATTACAATAATTATGCTTGGGGAGGGAAACTGGAACACTTCCTACTCCTACAATCTTCTCGTTTTCGTTGCGGGTCCCAAGACAGATCCCTCGAGCACCCCTGAGAATAATTAGATCATATTCAAAGGGGTGTTTATGGTTGATTATCACTGTCGATCCTAGCTACACAAGAGTTACAGTGGTGGGTGTGTGGTGGCCAATTGCCCGTTAAAAAAATTGAATTTCAATTCAGAAAAAAAGCCCTTGGTTATTGTGGACGTTTAATACTTGAACCAACAAGTCAATAATTAACAATCACCTTTTTTAATCGATGTGTTGTAAATTGCAACAGAAAACAGTAACAGTAAACAGCGAGTTATTTGCCTACTCTCGTTGACGTTGGCGCCTGGGCTGTCAAATAAATGATAAAATAATGAAGTCAAACGCGAGCCGTCCGTCATACTTCAATGCGCGTGATCACGGTACACACGCGATCGGTCACGGCACAGCCCGCACTGACAGCGCCTTATCATTCCTTATACGAGGTGTGTGCTTGCGTGCGGATAGGCGCGCACGCACACATTCGAATAGATCGCGGGCGGCGCGACACGTTTGTATGAAGATGTTCTACTGTTCTCTGTTTACCGTGACGGTATTCCGTATGACTTATGACTTTTGCCTTATCTCGTCCAGACATACCTATTAAACATTCGCAGCACGCTGCAGCTGCGGCATGACCATAACTACAGCTCAAGGAACTACCGACCGATAAAACTATCAATCTGAAGTCACCCTAAGCCGCGATGCGATAGCTTATCGGCGGTTATCAGCGAGTAGGAAGGGCACGGGCGATAGGCTTTTTTTGTCTTCTGTAGGTATTCCACTGCGTCTAAGTGTACTTACGACGGGAAACTATCCAACCGACTTGTTATAACAGGCGACGATTACTTGCTGATCCATTAACATGCAGCTCAAAGGGTTGCTCTAAGTCTGAGCAGATCTATACTAATATTATAAAGAGGAAAGATTTGTTTATTTGTTTGCATTGAATAGGCTGCGAAACTACTGGATCGATTGAAATGAAATTTGGCACATATATTGAGTAGACCACGGGGAATGACATAGGCTACTTTTTATCGCGGCAAAATGTACGATTCCCACGTTATTTCGGGATTACGGGTGGGGGGAAACATCTGAATAATTATAAAAAGAATAGTAAATAATTATTAGAGCATTCGCTAAGGATTTTCAAAATTTCATCCAATATTTGATGGAATGGAACTTAACGGAGTTAATAGTTTTTTGAAAGCAAAATACAGATTTTAAGGGCATCTATCATTGGATATTAACAATTTGTTTAAAAAAAATGCAAGAATAAGGGAGAGCTAATTGAACACTCTCAAAACAATGATCTGCAGTTAGCCACAAATAACACCAACCGTGACGGCCCACGACTCACGAGACGTGATCAGTAGTCGCTAGTACTATTCACCGATATACCATAGCTCAGCATGACTCCAAAATTTGAGCCTGACTTTCTAAGAGTCCGGAAACTCGGGGTCTAAAGTCAAGGCAGAAAAAAGAGCTTGTTGAAGTAATCGGACTTTATATTTAAAAGCGGCAAAGCCTTTTATAAAAAGGTTCAAGTTAGAAATGCAACAAAATTATAGAAGCATAGAGAAGGCCGGCTAATAAAATAGGAGTAAACAATATATAGATCAAATAACTTTTTAAATAATACTCGAGAACGAGACAAAGCAATTAGCGAGTCTTGTCTTTTGTGCCCTAATATATTTTTTGTGTTTCTAATATATTCGAAACGTTTTAAGTTAATTATACCAATTATACATTAAAAGATGAATATTTATAATAAAAAAACGATTACCCTTCAAGGAGTATATCATGGGATTACGTCTCTTTGCAGTGGAAAAATAAATATGACATTGGCCAGTCAAATGAGTCAATCAAGAATTGGAATACTTGTTTTGCTAGCAGCGACCGTTAACCATGATAAGAGTGAGAGATAGATAAGGTATCACAATTCACAAAGCGACACACTTGACACCACAACAAGAAACACCTTCCAGGGTCAAAAAACTTAGACAGGGTCTAAAACTTTTTCATCCGTTATTAGATGATTTATACAGTATTCTCCAAGCGAAGAAATCACTCTTGAAAATTAAAATACTGTAGTGCCTGGGACAGTCGTTTTTAAATGTCGTATGGTTGCCCAAGCACATACGGCATTCTCACAACACAGTCAGCCTAGTCCAGAGGAATTACTGGTCAATTGGTCGTCTGGGGCCAACCATGTACGGGTTTCCTCACGATGGTTTCCTTCACCGTCAGAGCGTCCGTATAATGTACTTGAGATCTGAAAAAGTCTCATTGGTACACGCCACAACCTGGCAATTGTACCTGCACTCTCTCGAGTGCGAATGAAACGGTCTACCCACTAGGCCACGGAGCAGGGTCACGGACCCTAGATTTTCTTGCGTTTAACGCACCGAATTTGCTAGGGGTCCCCCCTAGTTGTTTCGTTTCGAATAAAATAGACTAAATTTCACATATTATTATGAGGGTTAATCTCCAAGATTCTGTAACGACTGATGATGTTAGGGTTTTTGTGGATTACACGGAATTATATCGTCCGGCAAACAACTTTTTACTCATACCCTATTTACTGATAACACCCTGTGCTTATAGTGATAAGTGTGATGTTTTTATTACTTTATAGGTACATAGGGCATTATAAGTAAAAAATTGGCTGCCCGTCGATAAAATTATATATTATATATGGTGCACAAAAACCCTAACTTCATCAGTTTACAAAATACATATTCCCGAAGATTGAGCCATGAAACTACAAACCAAATGTAGTCCCACCATATGCGGGATTTACACGGGTGACTAAAGCGGCACGGCGTAAATTGGACCGTCTAAATAGCAATTCGGCGAGGTCGCAAGTGACTATTGCAATTAAGACGTATTCAGTCACCCGTGTAAATCCCGCAATAGGCAGGGATGTGCGCTCCATATAGGCAGAAATGCAGTGCTTTACTTCTCATTCACAGATATTTTAATAAAACGTTCGTACGTTTTAGATGACTTTAATAATTAATTAATAGTAAATAAATTAATTTAAAAAATATAATAACTTAAAAACGCCTAATATTTTATAAATAGCAACTCATCTCATGCCGGTGCGTGCTCCAGGACAAATCATCCCATATATCTGTAATTTTCATACTTCGCAAACGCAGACACCCATGAATATCGACATGATTATATACCGGCAAGCCCCGCGGCAGGCGATGGCTCTTGGGCCTCGGCTATCCCATCGCTTCCGAAAACTGCCGAACTGGCTTGTCGGAAATTATTCGTTGCCTATAATCCGAGTAAAAAGAATAGTCGGAAATCTAATAAATCACGTATGCACATTATGCATTTTTGTTTAGTAAGGTTTTATTTGTTTAAATAGAAGAAACGTTTTGTGTTTCGCGGGGGCCATATTGCATCCATGCCATATCATGTGATAAGCATTGTTTACAATTTAATCGCTCCAGTTTATTTATAATTTTCTTAAAGATTTTTCATTTTAAAATTTGAAAGTGTGTACATTTAACAGTTTATTACTGAGTTTCTATAATAATTGTAGTGATTTGCTTTTACTAGTGAGTTAGTCGATTTTTTTTAAATGTTATTTGTCTGTGAGGTTTGTGTTGAAAATGTGTTTACTAAAAATTAAAAATAACAAGTTCTCACAATTGTCATTCAGTGAAAAGATTCAAATTCTGTCTAAAGGTAGGTGTGTACCCGAGTTACAACAAGTAAACCAGCAAAAAAATAATGTAACTCGAAAATTTCATGTTAAAAGTTATGAAACGTATAACTGGCTGTGTGGTTGTGTACACACGATTAAATTATATTGTTTTCCTTGCATATTATTTAGTAAGTTACATCGGGATATAGTAATCTCAAGTAACCGGAACCTTGAATATGTGAAAATTGAAGCTGACTGACTGGTGAGTAGTTATAATATTTTAAAATATGCTTATTATTTTACTTATTAGAATTTCTTCCGCCGCGACGATCGATCGCTGTGTTGTCTGCGTTGCCGTAGAAGATGTACATGAATAGTAGTACATCTAAGACTTGCTCTGTTGGCATGGTTTCGACTTAGAGATCCGTCGCTTGGCTGTAGCTATGCTAAAAATCTATAAACGAAAAAGTTTTTGTGACCGAGTACTTCGCCGCATACCCAGAGTCATAATCCTGTGCACGCCACTGGCAATAGGTGTGTTTATGTGCTCACGGCAAGATGTGTCACCTATTTTAGGGTACAGCAGATGTTGGGTTCATTGCAATGGCAAACGAATTTGGGGCCAACGGCATCATAAATTCAGCAATACACATCTCGTACACAGTGACACTAAGGAATGTCCGACAACAATAAACGTAAAACAAAAGTGTCAAATTCTTTAAAAGGATTCAATTTTTTGTTTGAAAACTAACACTATCGAGGGTGTTCTTAGCTATAATTCATCATCGTCAGCTCGCTCACTGCTTGACAATTCGGGGGTTCAATTTTTTTATTTTGTTTATATAATATATATTTAGTAGAATACGAGATGGCGTATGAATTTGAATAGATTGCAATGAGAAATACATCAGATATACAAATAAGTGGCCAAAATCTGGTAATCAGTTCAAAATAACTTATTTTAAACTTTAAGGGCGTGTCTACAAATTATTACGTAAATTGGCTGTTTTTCGGTCGATTTTGCGACCAAATGAAACCAAATCCTACAAAACTAACGACTGTCACGAATATAGCAGCTATCTCTTTATAAAAAAAATTGTTATATTTATAATATAGTTATAAATATAGCAAAACAATTTTCCAGAACCTCTTCACCCAAAATTTACAAAAGTAGGACGTTTTTAAGATCATTTTTCTGCTCCTATGTAGCTTATTTTATTTATTTATTAAAATACCTAAAGATGGCGGATAAAATCACCTTAAAATTGGATTAAAAATAATAACAAACAACAAAAAACAAAATAAAAAATTTATTTGGAAAAAGCATAAAAAGTATCTTCAAAATTTTTATGTGTTTTGGATAATTTTATTTGATCACTGTCCGGATTTATTGCACAAAATATTTGTAAAGAAATGTCAGTCCGTCCGTACTCGGCCGCTGTCAACCAACACATTTCGCAAACGCGTCTTTAAAAATGTTTATCTATTAAATACAATGTAGTGAACGAAAACTGTTCGCTAATACATAATAACTAAACAGTAGAACCACCTACACATGGAGTCCATTGAGTTGAATACGACGTTTATACATATTTTAACAAGGAAAATGTATTGTAAATTAATGTTTGCATTACAATTTATCCTTCGGACTGCACTGCACGTGGCCATGTCTTGTCGATACTACGTATTGCGCTCATGACTAACTAGCTTTTGCGCGCGATTTCGTCCCCGTCCATTGCACCCCCGTGGGGGATTGAACTTCTAAAAATCCTTTCGACGGATGTCTACGTCACAATCCAACTACTGTTCTAAATATTGAAACGTGAAAGTTTGTGAGGATGAGTTGATGGATGGATGTTTGTTATTATTTCACGCAAAAACTACTGAACGGATTTTGATGACATTTGGTATGGTAGTAGTTTGAGCCCAGAGATCAAACAACATATAGGCTACTTTTATCACGAAAAGTAGTGTTCCCGTGGGATACTGTATTTACGCTGTCGGAACCGCGGGCAGAAGCTAGTGACTACTAAAACTGCGTGCCAAAATTCAACGCAATTCGTCCAGTTTTTAATATTTAGCTATAAAAAAAATTGAACCCCCATTTCACACCTTTAGGGGATGAACTTCAAAAAACTATTAAAACGTACGACAATGATTTGTTTTCATTCGCTTAAAAATAATAAATTTCATGGAAGTCGCGGTAGATTTTATTGTGTCCTAGTCCGGGCTGGCTCTTGCTAAATACACACCTACCAGTGGTGAAGGCTGGTTCTTCATAGGGGGAAGCCGATATGAATGGAGTTTTATAGGAACTCCACGCTACTACTACCTACTTATAGCTCAAGAGCTACTAGGAAATTTAGAGCAGGTGTTTGAGGCAAGCTGAATCCTTGTCCTATACTTCTCCTATTCCGTCCGGCTGGTCAGAAGCGGGGCTAAGTCAATATACGAATTTTGAAAAGTGATTTTTATATCCCCAAAAACATGTTTGAGGCAATTTGAAATGTTGATATACTTACCCCCGGTTTCTGAAAGGCTAATCAACGCCAAAATCAAGTAATCAGCGGTCAAATCTCTTGTCAAGTGTAAATTGAGTTGCAAAAAGCTTGATCAGTCGTTTGATTTGATCACGTGTTAGTTAACAAAACTAATGTCAAACGAATGGTCAAACCACATCTCGAGCGCTGTTTTCGGTTTCTGGAAAGCTATTTAAGGCTTGTATGTGTCATGTCAATTTGATCAATGATTAGTAAATTTTTCACTAATGAGCGTTTCAGAAACGGAAATTGATTTAACAATCCTGTTAACTCAACAACGTGTTAGTTCATCAACTATTCGATTAGCCTTTCAGAAACCGGGTGCTAGTATTAGTTTAATGTTTAAGGAGTTGAGGAAAAAAAACCAGGTAATTTAGTCGGGGCTTTCACCTTGCCAGACCAGTATAAAAATAAATTGGAAAAAGGTTAAAAAAATAAAAACACGATATAAACTTAAAAACTTAAACATTAAACTCTGGGTATAAGAATCAACTACATATGTAAAAGTAATGAGTCCTTCTCATCGCATATTTGCCGCTATTTCAAAACCGGCGGAACCCTGATGACTAGGGACCCACAGAACCCACTATGGGAATATCTGGCATAAACGACGAATACAAGTTTCAATATTAAAATGAACATACATTTTCCGTAATTGCGAAATGACAACTGATTATGGCAAATTATAGCAGTATTACATTTAACGATAATAATTATTGCCCTCTTGTATAGTTCGACACGCTGTGACGTCACAAAATGGCGTCACAAACCTGACTCGGGTCACGTAGTAGTATTGGCGAAGAGCAACGCGACGGTTAGACACTGGGATTATTGTCATGTCGAAAAAAGTAGGACAATGAGAATGCCAGGTTAAATAGCTAGAACTACCAAACGACGAGTAGCAAACATGTTCCACTAGGTACTGATTGTTCCACTAGATAATAATTAACGATGTACAATCTGATAATACTTTAATGACTCTAATTACACATAGACCTATAATTATAATCTATATATTATTCTCTTATAGACTAGCCCCCTTACTAATAAAAATATTTACACAACGGATAACTTAAACAACGTTGCTGTCTTTTTCTATCGTGTGACATTTCCAACGTAACAGACAAAGACAGCAACGTTTGCTTAAGTTATCCGTTGTGTAAATAGTTTTATTAGTAAGGGGGTATATTATAAGGAGATGCCCGCACTCCCCACTGTGTGACTGACGCATAGACGCTCGCAGAGCGTAACCGTTAATAGTAGAAACGTGAAATTTGGAGAGTAGTTTCAATTTACAATTAAGACACGCACGCAGAAGGTATTTTCAAAATTTCCACCCATAAAGGGGTGGAATACGGGTTGAAAATTTCAAATTTGTATGGAAAATCTTTAAATTAGCACAGATTTTGATGAAAATTGATATTCATGTTTTAAATACATTTCATTAAATGCGTGTTTCAGGGTTTGTTACAATTCACCCTCCGAGGGTGAAAAAATATCTGTTTCGCTATCCATGAAATTTAATATCCGAGGCAGTAAATAGAAATTATTGAGTACGTATTGTTTGGTTTTTTGAAATTCATCCCCCAAATGGAGGTCCAATGTTTGTTTAGTAAAATATCAACAGCTGGTCGGATTAAGTTGAATTTTGTCACGCAGTTTTTATGACGCAGAAATTCGTAATAAATGGTTTTTAGAAATACATACCCCACGGGGGTGCAATGGGGATCCACGCGGACAAAGTCGCGCGAAAAAGCTAGTATTATAGACGAGGCATGTCGAGGCAAAAAGTGTCTACAATTAAACTGCCCGACTTTTGGGGTTGATTGACATTATTGCTGTTTTTTTTTTCAACGTATCAGATAAAAACAGCAACATCGAATAAGTAATCAGTTTTGTCAATATTTTTATTAATTTACAGCCGGTCTAGAGCGACCGCTCTAGAGTACAACTATGTTCTGTCTTATGGGAAACTTCGTGTTCAATTTATATATTTTCATTAATATTTTTTTTCATTCCATTCCATAAAAATACTATTGCCGAGCGACATTAAGAAAGCTGTTATATTGTGATATAACACTACTCGGTCTATCCTATGGCTGGGCAAAGTGATGCATTGATGGTTGATGATGATGATAATGATGTTATAATCGCGTAGTTTCCGCGGCTAGGCTACAACGTTTATCGTCTCAGACGCAGAGGTCGAGTAAAAGCTGGCCGGGCGACCTTTTCGCGCCGATACCGGTAACCGGATCAATTACTATCACATCAATAAGCGCGTACTACGACGGTGGATATACCAATCATCATCAGTCTGTTATATGTATACTCTGTTCGAATACAATTTAATCTTAACGTTAACTAAAAGATTAGACTGGGACTACATTATCCGGAATCACTCCGGCCGAAGAAAAAAACAGCGTGAAAATAGAACATTTTGTGCTAATACAATAGAGCTAAAAATCGAACACACGACTGACAAGTCAAATGTCAAAGTCAAATCTGACATCTCGACAATTATGTGTTCGATTTTCAATTATATTGTATTGGTGCAGAGTTCTATTTTCAGTGCTCTAAATTTCCCCGGGCCCGCCGGACTCCGGGTCATATCATATAGTCCCAGCCTAAAGTCGATAATCGGAATGTAATTGGTGGAGGAAGGGGACAATTTTGTTGGCAGTGCGCGCACTGCTAATAATGCTATGAACTTAAGAGGCAATTTAGACTCACCCTCTTATGAAACTTGGCGGCGTCGTACGACCTCTCTGTACAAAGGTTGTATATGAAGTAGTGGTCCTTGTGCATCTGCTCCAGAAACCGGTAGACCTCGTCGATGTGATTCCTGTACACGCCCTCCAGCTTCTCCGCAGGGAAGCCCATGGCTATCAGCCTGTCTGTTATATCTGTGCGGGGCTGGTCAAGGAAAATCTCCGAAAATATGCAAAAAGGATCAGAAATTACAAATAGCAGCAAATAAGTATTAGAATGGGGAACATGCATAGTTTTCTTCATTGGCTCTTCGAAAAGTACATAATAAGCCAGAAATTATTGTGTTCGCAATGGCATATCTACGATCAACCGTTGACGAAATACAAGTCACCACAAAAGTGAGATCGTTGGAGAACATTAAAACGCTCTATAACATGTAGTCAATAATGTGAGATCATTGTAGAACATTAAAACGCCCTGGAATGACGATTGTCTACGTTAGTAATATAATATATTATTTGACTCTGTTCGGATCGAATGTACGTAAACAAAAAGATAAAGTATACCAAATTAATGAGGCATCATAATATTTGGACGCTGATAAGCAATAATGTGTCAACCCTCTAGAATTTAGATCGCTATTTTGAAAAAATCGTGTTTAATTAAATTTATTATAAAGAGAATGTCAACCATATGTCAAAAGTTTTTATCAGTTTTTCAGTACTAGAATGATTTAATTCACTTAACACTATTTTGAAAATAATAGTTTATCGCCTGAGAAAGCGATTAGTATCAACATCTTGATTTTAGTAATTTTTTGGGTCGACACAGTATTGCTTATCAGCGTCCATTTCATTATTGCACGCTAGACCAATTGAAACGTCACTTACATTTAAATTGGTAGCATTATAGACTTCTATTGTTCTCTTTGTGTACATTTAGATTAAATTTAAACGCAGTTCCTATATCTGCAGATGTTTGTAACTGTTGTTTTAGTGACCTGCCAAAGGCTTTAAAACATACAACTAACAACACCAATAATTGAATAAACTTACAAAATAAAACAATCTTACAACTCTCACGGACTCATAAAACGCAATCTGCTTTAATGTACAGGTAAACGAAATTAACACGGTATTCTATAAACTATAAAAAAAATTAATAAGCTCAGTAGAACCTCATATAAAACCAAGAACCAAAGCTAGTCCGATAAAAGCTGAGGTCTTATACAAAAAACCGACCAAGTGCGTGTCAGGCCACGCTATAGGGTTCCGTAGTAAGCCATTTATGATTTTATTTTTAATATTTTACATGTTTACTTAATATTTCATTATTTTTGTACGAAGTTTTCCAAGTAAGCGCTGTAGTAATTTAACAAGTTAGGTCTGTATAACTCCTGAACTAACAAAGTTACCTAAACCATGCACATGTGAAAAACTTTGAAGAAAAACGTTATAAACACACCAGCATATTTAGCGGAACACAAAAAAAGGTCCATAATTAAAAAAATATGGTTTTATTTTAAAATCTACTTACTACACTTCTTTTGTTATTTAAAGTTTCATTGGTTTTACTTAAAATGAGATCACATTAAGAACAGATTTTGCGAGTAAAGGCTATTTGTGAAAAATGGTACATTTTTGAACTTTTCATGTAACCGGGAAAAGTGAAAATTAATATTAAAATAACAATTAATTAAATTAGAAAAATGGTGATTAATATCGCGTATTTCTTCCACGTGCTCTTATTAAAGTTTCTACCCGTCTAGGCATACTGAGAATGATGTTATCGATGGTCTCCTGGGATAGTCTCCGCCATTCCTCAACTATGGCGATTCGCAGTTCACCCACGTTGGCAGGAGCTGGAATTCTGGACTTAACTTTTCTTTTCAGCAAGTCCCAAACGTGCTCTATTGGGTTCATATCCGGTGATCTCGCCGGCCACTCCATAACAGTGATATCATTAAGATAAGCTTGAGTTACC
Organism: Phengaris alcon alcon; assembly: GCA_037179445.1. Classification (NCBI taxonomy): domain Eukaryota; kingdom Metazoa; phylum Arthropoda; class Insecta; order Lepidoptera; family Lycaenidae; genus Phengaris; species Phengaris alcon. Next base: position 1,704,517 of record JAYRCH010000155.1, on the reverse strand, counting down.
CGAGCGGTATGCGGCCGAGCATTATCCTGCATAACAACAAAATCGTCACCGATATATGGGGCAAACGGTACGACATTTTCTTCTAAAACTTCTCTGATATAGCGGTCTGCAGTCAGACTCCCTCTGTCAATCACTACCAAGTCTGTGCGAGCTCCCAAACAAATGCCCGCCCAAACCATTATTGATCCACCACCGTATGCAACTGTAGTTTCAAAATTTGTCTGAATGTATCGTTCTCCTTTGCGTCTGTATATTCTTTGCCTGCCGTCAATTTGTTTTAAGAGAATTCTGCACTTATCACTAAACAATACCTTACTCCATTGGTCCGCGTTCCAAAGTCGATGTTCCTGAGCAAAAGTTAACCTGTTTCTACGATGATTTACCTCGAGCCTTGTAGCCTTGGCGGGCACAAATGAACCCAAACCAGCTTCTTCGAACCTTCTTCGTACCGTACGCTCACTTACGGTTACACCCCGCACTGCTTCTAAATCATGTCGGGCTTGGACGGCCGTCAAACGGGGGTTCCTACGTACACGAAGCCGAATGAAACGATCATCCCTGCTCGAAGTGCGTCTTTTTCTGCCTTGTCCTGCTCTTCTCACATAAGTACCGGTCTCCCTGAACCGTTGGATACTGCGATGAATCGTTGAAACTGGTCGACGAAGATCTCTGGATATCACTCTGTAGGTTTGACCATTTCTTCGCATTTCGAGTGCCCTGGCAATTTCCGTTGGGGCTAAGCCAGGCATAATTCAGTCCTCAACTCCAAAAAGATACGCGATTAAAAAAAACTAACAAAAAACAGTATTTCAATGAAATTTTAAATCAAACTCAGAAGGAAGAAATACTCGAAGTTCGCTCCAGATAAGGTGTATTTGAATAAAATTAAAACAATTGCATAAAATGTGATGTTCAGTTGTTTTCTTAATTTGAAAATATTTCTTTTTAAATTAAATGACGTATAAACCAGCCAGCAACCTTATATGATACTGATATCAAACCTTTATTTTATGTTCCGCTAAATATGCCGGTGTGTGTAGTTTTAGGACTACTATAAATAAAAAATATATAATCATTATATATTTTTTAATTTTTTTAGCCACCCATTTAGCTTTTAGAGGATGCTCTCTTTTAACAAAATAATGCGCTTTAAAGAGTTCCGAGACGTAAACTAAGGAACCCTAAAACTGACCAAGCCCAATTGAGACTCGCGCACGACGGGAACCGCACAAAACGGTAAATAAAACACGTTTGTTTTTTGGGGCCCCACTTATTTTTTTCTGCTTTTATTGTATTTGTTGTTAAATCGGCTACGGAAATACATCATCTGTGAAAATTACTGTCCAGCTACCGCGGTTCATGAGATAAAGCCTGGTGACAAGACAGACGGACGGACAGCGGAGTTTTAGTAGTAGGGTCCCGTTTTTACCCTTTGGTTACAGAACCCTAGAAACCCTTCGCTGCCACAGGTCCACGATGTCCTGGCAACGCAATTTATGGAGCAAGTTTTTCAATAACATTTCCACAGAGAATGAAAAAAGTATTTATTACGTTCACCAGTATCTCGTATACTCGACTGTGTTTGTGACGAGGCTACCTGCGTTGGAGCAGGCAGCCTCGTCACCAATCCAAGGTCCAATCTAACATCTCGTCAATTTGAATGGACAAAGCGAACTAAATCGAGTTAATTAACTTATTTCCTTACCTCTTAGCGTTTTAAATAATATTTTTTATTAATAATTTTATATCTTAATTAAAAAAAAAAATACCTTACCAAAATTTTTTTTTTGTTAATAGCAAATTCATATTTTAACAATAGACCAAAGTTATGTTAGCCGTCAGTAACTTTCAGGCGAAACATTGTTGATTTTAACGGAGCCAAATTAACTCGGCCCAAAATCTGAATGGTATTTATTTGTTTTGTGGAGAATTTTCAGCGCTACCAGTAATACGTATCTATATATGGGGACCACTTGTGTCATCGTAATTAATTTTAAACCCAACGCAAGGCATTTTTGTTGACCTTCGCTTCAAGGCAGATAAGAAAAATATTTTTGAAATGAAGCAATTCGATATACGAAAATTAATGTGGGCTATTTTGCAACGCTAAAAATATAATTTCAATATGAAATCTGGGTTATTTTTACTGGAGATAATTTTTATAGACATTCGACCAAAACGGGTATAAACTATAAAATCCAAGAGAATCTTATATCTTTAAACGAGCAATTCTTGTATATTTATTTATATATATGTTCTGTGATCTCGGAAACGGCTCTAACGATTTCGCTGAAATTTGGTATATGGGGGTTTTCGGGGGTAAACAATCGACTTAGATTAGTCTCGTGTTTGGGAAAACGCGTGTTTTCGAGTTTTCATGCGTTTTTTGTCCACGCAGAATATGGTCGCTAATTTCGTCTTGCCGGCAACTGTCCGTCTGGTCCAGCGGGCTAAGACGCGGACCGCAAGAAACGAGTATTACGGGTTCGAATACCGCTCGGTGACTTACTTTTGTTTTTTCTTATTGTTCAAGTTATATATAATTTTTTAATTTTTATTGGTTTTAGACAAGTTTAAAAAAAATTAGTTAATGTTTGAGATAACAATATATATTTCTCATAAATATGTCTAACATTTACCTATACTGATTACGTGAATAAGATTTATGCTTTGGAGTTTCACCATATTACAATAAATAGTAATAACCGAGCAAAGCTCGGTCGCCCAGGTACTATAACATTATGTATTGTCATACGATATTGTCATATTTGATATTTCTCATAGGCTAGATGCACATATTTCAATGTAGGATAATTGGATTTTACATTTTGTACAATATTTCGAAATTCAAACACCATTTTGAGATGAACTTCAGATTTACTGAAACTTTTAATATAATCCATATTTACGGAATATAATATTATCAAGTTACAACATTTAAAAAAAACATACAATTCCAATTTTGATCTAGTAAATTGATAAAAAAAATAGACACTAGACAAAGTTGTGGGTTCATGTTTTATGAATTTATACGTCCGCATTCGGCAAGTCTGACCGCTTGTAAGGGCCGGATTTAAAATTAGTGCCGCCCTGGACACTGAAGAAAATGCCGCCCTATCACAGAAATTTTACTTAAAATGATATTTTTTATATCTAATTTTTTTAATAGAATAACTAATTGCTTGCTCATTGCATAAATTTTATTATACATTATATACTTCAATAATATAAAATAATATTTGTTTTTGTTCCAAGAATCCATAGACAAATCATTGATCGAGCGCCCAGTGAAGCCAATCATATATCTTTGTAAGAATCATGAATTTTGGACTAACGATGACTTATGATTGTATTACATTTGTTTGTCAGGCAAACACACCTGACTTTGTAAATTGGTCGATTAAATCTTCACAATCTAAACGTTAAAGTAGACGTACACGTACTTATTCTATGCATAGAATAGCCAATCTTTTGAGACTATTTGCAGTCATTGTAAAACGTATGTAGTTTTTAACTCCTCGTTTCAAACAAGAAATAAAAAAATGATTAATTAATAGAATTAATTAATTATTATAATGTGCAATTTTGATAATTGTAAAAAAATAATTCTAAAAATATATTTTTTACTTTCCAAATTTTGCCGCCCGACAAAATTTGCCGCCCTGGGCACTAGCCCTGACTGCCCCTAGTGTAAATCCACCACTGCCGCTTGTGAAACCAATAATATATTATTGGTCGCGTTTCTTTGATTTATGATTGCGCTGACATTATCATATATTTTAATAATTTTTAACATATAATTTAAATCCAAGTTGAATATTGCATGACTCGAAATTTTATCGTGTAGGTTAGGTATTGATTTTGGTTCACTAAAATAAATAGGTAACCCTCAAATAAAAAATTAATATTTATTATTAATCATTGTAAAAGGCCGGTATTAACTATTAACATAAGTATTTTAATTTTATGTTTCTTGGCCAGAAACCGTTGGCCCTAGTTCAAATTTGAGCTATCAAAAACCGTAAGCTCGGGCTATAAACCTTTTAATATAAAAAAAATCTGGTTCTAATACTTATTGGCACACGGTCTAGACGCGGTGGTCTAGTTTCATTAAAATCAACACTTTTACGACATTTTTTATGTCGACGACCAGACGAATTAAATATAACGCAACAAATGACCCGCACAAATATGCAAATTTTATATTAAACTACGCATGTTTGGGGAGACCCAATGAAAAATCCGATAATATCTCATATGCTTCTATTTTTTAATGCACTTTATGGACTTAGCGAGCCAACGAACCGACTTCTATGAAACAACATAATTTTTATCCTTCTCAAATTAAAAGAAGACATTTTTACAAAAAATGTTATAACTAGTAGATACAATTATTAAAAAAATTACTGCAAAAATAATTATAAAAATAATAAGCATAAAAAGATATAAGAATGACTTCACATGCCATTTTTGATTATGAAATAATAAAAATTAATATTTCGTGGTCATGAGTAATAAGTTGAAGATTTTTTAATATGATATTTAATGAACATATTATGTTCTAAGAAAAATATTTTCATTACTTTTTATGAGTCAATGAACTCTGGTTAAAACGTTAGAATTTGAGGTAGATAATTTATTCACTTCTAGAACTATCTACTCGTAGGTACTGAACCAGTCACAAAAGTATGTGGTTATTATTATTAAAAAAAAAAATTAGCAACAACATAAGCTGAAGGCATAGACAGTAGACATCCGGTACACTGCCACCGGAGGACAACACCACCAGTCCACCACCCTTGGACATCTGGTGGCGACAGGTGCTTGTTGTAACGGATGTCAGTAGGTATTTAACAGCTCAATAACTCAATCGGCTCCAGATATTTTAACGTAAACGCATCGCGAGAGGGCGCCGTGAGCGGTTTAGTAAGCGGAGTACTGTTTTTTGCCAGAAAACAAAAAATCGTTTCTTCTTCGTAAAAATTGATTTCATGATCATAATTAAAAAATGTTTCCATTAATTTTTGTTACACATTCATTAAACTATCTAATTACAGTGACGGATTTGAAGACCTCTGTGGCTCAGTGGTTAGCGCATTGGCGCACAAGCCGGAGGTGGCGGGTTCGTATCCCGCCGAAGGAAAAAGTTTTCTGTGTTCCTGGCTCATGGTCCATGGATGTGTGTTAAATATGTGTATTATATAAATACACATTTTAAAACCCATCCACAATATTATTAAATAAATTACCCGTGACACAAGTTCTTCGAGAACTTACCATGGGACATTATAGTACTTTTACATAACCTAAGAGTCTGTAATAAATGAGTTTTATTCTAGCTCTAATTATTAGGTACCAGTAGCGTAGCGGGCCTTAGGGGGCCCCCACCCGAGTGATGAGCAAAAATTTTCCGGGGGCCCCATATCCTACTAGTATTATAAAAATTTGTAATGATGGATGGATGGATGGATGTTTGTTACTCTTTCACGCAAAAACTACTGAACGGCTTTTAATGAAATTTGGTATACGAGGGCTGATTGATAAGTTTCCGAAACGACAAATAAAAACTTCAAAAATCTATTTAAAATAAATTTATTTCTCAACGTAGTTTCCTTCTACCTCGATGCATTTAGTCCAGCGCTTCTCCAATGCCGTTACACCAGTTTGATAAAATGTTTTCTCCAACCCCTAAAAATACTCGTCCACGGCAACAATGACTTCTTCATTTGATGAAAATCTCTGGCCACCTAACCATTTCTTCAGGTTTGGGAATAAGTGGAAGTCGCACGGGGCCAGATCCAGGGAATAGGGTGGATGCGGTAGCAATTCGAACCGCAATTCATGTAGTTTGGCGACTGCAACCATTGACGTGTGTGCAGGTGCGTTGTCATGGTGGAACAAAATTTTTTTCTTGGCCAAATGTGGTCGTTTCTTTTGGATTTCTTCACTTAATTTTTGCAGCAAGCTTGCGTAGTACTCTCCGTTTATTGTTTTCCCTTTTTGCAGATAATCCACTAAAATAATCCCTCGAGCATCCCAAAAAACAGTCGCCATCACTTTGCCGGCCAACAAAACCGTTTTAGCTTTCTTCGGCGCAGGTTTTCCGCTCTCAGTCCACTGCTTAGATTGTTCTTTTGTCCCGGGTGTATAATGATGTATCCAGGTTTCATCGACTGTTACATAACGCCGCAAAAACTCATTAGGATCTCGGTTAAACAGCGCCAAACACTCCGATGAATCGTCCACTCGACGTTGCTTTTGGTCTACAGTGAGCAAACGCGGCACCCATCGCGCGCAAAGCTTTTTCGTTCCCAAATGTTGGTGCAAAATATTAAAAACGCGTTCAGATGAAATGCTCACCATCTCTGCTATCTCTCGCAACTTTAAGCGCCGATCATTCAATACAATTTTGTGAATTTTTTTGATCATGTCCGGATTCGTGACTTCATTTGAACGGCCAGACCTGTGGGCGTCTTCGCAGCTCTGTCTTCCACGTTTAAAATCAGTTACCCAAGTGTGAATTGTACTCAATGCAGGAGCAGAATTACCTAAAACACTGTCTAGCTTGGTTTTAATCTGGGTTGCTGTTTTCTCTTTTAAAACGTAAAACTGTATCACCGCACGAATTTCGTTTCTTTTTTTTCTGAATAATACGAATTTTTTAACATTGTTATTTTGTTACAAACATTGTTTAACATTGTTAAGAAAATTTACGACAGAGAAAGTTCTACGTCCTCTCAAACAAATTCCATCAGTTCGATTAAATTCAAATTTGGCGTTCTATTTTCAAAAAGATGCCAGAATATAATGTAATATTCCTTTTTTGCGTATCATTTTTTTAAGTTCGTCGTTTCGGCCAGTTATCAATCAGCCCAGGTAGTAGTAGTTTAGGCTCTGAATTAAACCATAGGCTACTTTATATCCCGGAAAAGTACAGTATTCCCGCGGGATGCTCGATAGTATATTTACGCGGGCGGAGCCGCTGTAAACAGCTAGTAATTGATACGGCTGATACAGCGGTAGCTACGCCCCTGGTAGGTAGGTACCATACTCCGATAATATCTGTAACACAGTGGCAGTTAGGCAGTTATGTGGCCTTAGTAGCCCCATCGCGATAATCGCGTGGATTTATTGAATCCCGGCGCAGCGACACCTGGCTGCTAGCCAGTATCGACGTGCAGTGAGGGTTTTTAAATTCGTGACATCTGACAGCCTTTTGATACGACAAGGACCGTTGGGCTACCGAGCGCCGCCTGGTGACAAAAAGAATCGAAAATTCTTATTGACCGTTATTGATACCACTTACGCCACCAGATGACGCTGTGTGAGTTAGGTCTGCCCCCTAGCGGCAGAAAAGATATCAAACACCCTCATTGCCGCGCGCATCGCAACCGTTAAATTAACCAAACCACAGACAATGCAAAAAAATTACCAAAAGGGTAATTGGAAAAAATAATGTAAAATGTAGATTGTAGGTACCTACCATGTGATTAGAAAAATGGAATCGTTTAGTTGGAAAAGAGATTGTTAGCGAGAAGATGGTTTTCTAGCGGTTTCTTAGAGGAGCTAAGAAGGCGTAAAAAAGTGACACACTCTACAGCTGCGGGCTTAGCATGGCGATCCTAAGAAATAATTTTAAAGAAGAAATATTCTATCCAAAACAGTTCGTTGCAAAATGGTTTTTACTGACACGCGTGAAAAGCAGTGGTTTACAAATACCTGAATAAAACGTACACCGCAAACTTTCTTAAGATTACGTTTTATAGGAATCAATCCAGATGAACCGATAAGATTTAAATATCGATATCAGTTTGTGAATTCTGTCGGAATCGATTAAAATTAAATCGATCGAGTCGTTTGACTGAACGAGTTCTTTAGCATAATTAAAACTGACATATTAACACTATATCCAATTTCACAAAAGTTATACGAAAAAACTATAGGAAATAACTGCAAAAATTAAATATTTTATTCAATTATTATTATAACTTCCTGTCGTAACAACTTAGTATTTGTCGGCAGTCAGCTAGTCATTTTTGTCATAATTAATTTTTATTAACATTCAACATGAACATAATATTTATGTGTAATGTAGAAATGCATATTATTATAATGATACTATATGATCTATCTACGTGGTGATGTATATAGCAATCTAATGCCCATTACCTAGATAAAATATGTCTTGAAATTGTTATGTTATGATCAAAAAGGCTCACTGCAATTTTAGAAACCAAATAGAAATCGGAAGTTCCTGGGTCTCTGAATTGGGTATTTGACAACATATGAAAATTTAGTTTTTTTTTAAATAAATTAAGAAATAGTTAGGTATTACAACTTGATAAAAGTAATAATTTTTTTTTAAAACATTAGTGTATAAAACCTTCATAATTAGTTTACTTACATCAAATACAAATATATTTACTATGGTATATATCAACATAAACGCGCAAAATTAGGAGATATCAGATTTTGTGCATATGGCCGTACATTTCGTAGCAACTTCCTAGCGTATGACGTCACCTACTAGTACGACTTTTATATGGGGCGTTTTGACGAGACTCACAAAGGTGCTTTAAACAATCCGCAATATCTTTGAAAATTTTGACTTTTAGTATACTATTCCTTTTGTCAACTGTCTTATTTTACAGAGCACTATCATTTATGTAATAAAAAAATACAGGAAAATACCGTTTTTTCTAAATTGAATTCAAGCTAACGCAAAACTTCCAAACCTGACGTTTTACAAAGGTCATTAGGGCCGAGCTTCCTTGTCCAATCGATAAAAGGTATATACGTCCTCTTAATGAAACGAAGTAGTCTCGAAATAAACGAAGGTCCTCTTAAAATCTTATTTATCAAATAGGACTCAGAGGGTTGAGATAAATGGAAAAAGATCCACAGGTACCAAAATTGAGATGGGGATCCACAAGGATCCATTTTAGGACCCTTTCTTTTTCTGGTCTATATAAATGACCTACCTTATTAATGGAAAAACGGGATAGTCTTATTTGCCGATCACACGTCACTTACTTTTAATATTAATCGCCAAAACCCAGGCTATGACGAAGTAAATAATGCTCTCTCAAAAATAGTACACTGGTTTAGTGTGAATAATCTTTTGTTAAATAGAAAAAAACTAAATGTATAAAGTTCACGTTGCCAAATGTAAGGCAAACGAAAACCAATGTTCTATTGAATGGAAAAGGTATGGAACTAGATACAGCTGTCTTTTTAGGTATAACTTTAGACGCAAAAACTACAGTGGGGCCCTCATATTGCTGGGTTGGCCGACAGACTCAGTTCAGCAGCATTTGCAGTAAGTAAGATGCTTTGTTTTCGTCTCAAAATTGTCTTATCTTTATTAGGTGTTTTCGTCTGAAAATTGTCTTATCTTAAGACTTGTATAATATTTTAGTTACTTCCTCAGTATAATGTCCTATGGCATTCTACTGTGGGGAAATGCTGCCGATATAAATACTATGTTTGTGGTGCAGAAGCGAGCTGTTCGGGCAATCTACAAGCTGGCCCCCAACACGTCATTAAGAGAGAAGTTTAAAGAAACTGAAATCTTCAACTGTAGCTTCTCAGTATGTTCTGTCAAATGTATTATATGTTCTTGTTATGTAGTTTTAGTCATAACATTGTTGTATATGCCTTTTTTTATATTTGTAAAAGAACAATTTTCCATCTTTTTGATAAAAGATGGCCCCGCGCGAGTTTCTTACGCCGGTTCTTCTCGCCGGGCTAGTTCCCGAACCGGTGGTAGGCATCATGTAGGTCGACGTTCAGAAAGTGTATAAAAATACCTATTTTGAATAAAAAAAATTCACTTTGACTTTGACGATTTGCGTCTTACTCAAATCGTGGGCATTTTCCTAATACAGACGTGAAGCAATTAATATCGTAAGAGGAGGCCTCCCGCTGCGAGGCGAGACAAAATAGCATTATGGCGTGGAAACGAGCGATGTTTCGGCCATGGGCAACGCGTTGCGTAACGAACGAAGTCTGCGCCAGCAACGGGTTAACTTCACCTTGCGCCGCTTCCTGATCTCCTAGTTTATGGAAGGTCTACTAACTAAGGGTCAACCCACACCGAGATGCGACGAGGAGCGGCATTTTTAAGATTGTCATTCAAAATTTAACTTTATTTACCTACTAGTCACTACCTACACAAGATTGCAAGAGCGGTGTCGCTCGCAACCCGGTGCAGCTCGAAATTCAAACTCTTGCAATGTGTATGTTTTTGTGTAGTAAATAAAGTTCAATTTTGAATCGCTATCTTAAAACTGCGCGCTATGTCGTGTTTCGGTGTAAACTGACGCTTAGACGGTACTAAATCTTATGCAATTTACAAGACCGGTTCTTAAGGTTGATAAAGAGAAATAAAATAATACCTATTCGAAGTTGGATAGGGATACCTTTATTTTAATGATTCCTATTTTTCAATATTAGAATTTAGATCTTGATTAGTCAGTAGTTACGATGATGATTCTTAGCATTTTGCACTATTTGAACTTTGGGCCGAAAAGACTTTGGATTATTTGATGCCACCAAAAGCATTTTCATTTAAAATAAATCCAAGACGAGACCATAATATGACTCGCACTGTAAAAAACTTGCCACATCTCGTGTAGCCAAGCTTCGGTCTCCACACGCCCTGACTCTACAAGGCCTAACCTCGCAACTTTACACCCGAGTCTAAATACGAGGCTTGGCCATTTCGCTTCATTCACATGAGCGTGAGGTTTATTCACTGTTTATGAATTTTCTCTTATACAATAGTTCTTGTAGTAACGATACAGCCAAGCGAAAAAATCGAGGTATGCGTTTGTCGTGGTGCCCCCCCCCCCCCCCCCCCCCAATTCAGACATTACTTAAAACATTGCAACAAAAATCACAGGGTCGACCCCACCAGTTGAATTCCGATTTTCATGATTTATAGTAAGTAAAAACAATTATTTACAATAAGAAAACATTAAGCAAATGTCACAAAATGTTAATTCAGTCCTCACCTTGATATAAAGCAATACTTTTCATAGACCATTACCGCTAATGTGGCTCTCGCACGCACGGCGGACACGCGTACTCGCTTTCCCGGTTAAATATTAAACAAAATTTAAAACCCCCCGCCAAAATTATAGGGTTTTAGACCTCGTAAAGGTTTAACACCCTTTTGTCATGAAAACCGATCGTCCCACGTTAATTATGGCGGAACAGGAAATGATTTTTTACATTTAGTCCGACGGTATTTAGGGAAATGTATAACTATAATTTGCCCCTATTATATTAAACCCATGTATTGGAGATAATTACTTTATATTACATTTTTTTCTTCATATTATTTGTAGCTCCAAAAATGCGGAGCAATTCTGACGGAAACTACTACCTATTGGGCCGTTTCAATACCTATCTACCAATAACTATTTGTTAGAAACGTCAAAATTGTATCGCAAAAACCCGTCAAATAATTAAATGGCGATGTTTTTAACAAATAGTTATAGATAGATAGGTTATTGAAACAGACCATTAATTAGTTGTCACCTTGCCACGTTAATGTAATTTCAAAGTTAATCAATTCAAATGTTTTTCATGAAAATAAATTACTTAATAAAATTCCAACACAAACGCAAAAAATATTTAATGTTACAAAAATAAAAAAAATTACGAGAAATAAGTTTTTACAAAGTTTTCCATAATTTATTTAAAATAAATTACACTTCGCATACGTAGTTTGTAGTGCGTAATATTCAAACCTTTTTATTCGGCTTTCTCAAAACTGTTAACAATGTAACTTAATTACAACAAATTATAAGTTTAATTAATCATTCATTGGTTGCATTTAATTTATTCGTTTGTATCGCTACTATGAAAATATCGCTTTAAAAGTATTATGAGTGGTCGTTGTTAAAGCCTGTTTTGGGCAACATCTATATAAATAAAAATGAATTAGGTACCGAAATGTTTGTATGCGCATAACTTCCAAACGACTGCACCGAATTGGATAAATCTTTCTTTTATGTGCTCTTTATTGTCAGGAGGTTTGTATGACAAAAAAATATTTAAAAATCTCCGAAAACTGTGTGTGCGAATGAAATGTCAAAATGGCGGTACGAAGTTCGCCGGGTCAGCTAGTATCTTAGAACATTCAACCAACTTTGATGCTCTAAGGCTAGTGTACAATATAAATAGCTGAATATTAGTATATTAATAAAAAAAATTTATACGTAAGATAGCCTACTGACACAGTTATTATCGGAAAGTAAAGAGTCAGATAAGGTATACAATTAGGAACTCAAAAAAAAGTGGCTAAATGTAAGCTAGAACAACTTGGTCTCACAAATTAATTACGTATCGCTTTCCATAGGTAATTAGATAGATTTTCGTTCGAACTAAGTCCTTGTGAAAGAGCGACCTTTGTTAACATCGCGCGGTAAGCTCGTAAATATTTTAACGTCGGTCTAAAAGTACAAAGTGCAACAAACCCAAAGAAACGCAACGCTGACTCACCGCATTATCTAGTCTGCAATTAGGTACATATTGTGCCACCTGGGACTCGATAATACATATATGTCGACTCGCTACTCGCTAGGGACGAGACTCGATCTATTTTTACACATAAATTAGAGACAAAGAGTCTACTAGAGTCTAAAAGACATAGATGTCTCAGGCTCTAGCCTGGACTTTGAAACATTAGTACAAGGAATTTTCGACATGACGTGACCATGGATTTAACAGGCGAGACTCGAGAGTCCCCTGAAAAGTCTTGGACAGGCTAAATATTATCTTAGCTACAATCATAGACGTATATATTACTAGCTGTTGCTCGCGGCTCCGCCCGCGTAAGTATAGTATCCCTCGGGAACACTACTTTTTCTGGATAAAAAGTAGCCTATGTTTTAATCCAGAGTCTAAACTACTACCACCCCGAATTTCATCGTAATCCGTTCAGTAGTTTTTGCGTGAAAGCGTAACAAACATCCACGCTTTCACATTTATAATATTAGTAAGGATATAAGTAAGGATAGACGAGGAATGTCGATCCAAAAACTGTCCCCACTTAAATGGCCACACTTTTGGGGTTGTTTGCGGCCATTTTAACATTTAAGGTATGGTGAACTCAAGTTATCTATTTCTTGTATAACGATTTGATCTGTCAAATGTACGTCATAGCCCATCCTTAGTTTTGAAATCATTGACTTACAATCAATGGTGAAAAGATGGCAAACCGTCTCACGCAATTTATGGACGCCCCCTTACTTATAGCCTGACATATACATCTTTATTACATGCCCGGGGGACAAATGATATACCAATAGATATCCATAGTAACAATTTGAATAAAGATACTATTACACGTTTATTACATAAAACTTAATATTATTCAAAGCGATTAATGTCCAGCAGAAATGCCGCATTAGCAACCAAAGCTGTTTTAAATTAATTTAAATCTAAATTTTTTGTTTTGGTCTGCCTTTTTTTGTTTTGTGATTATTAATTTGGGAACGTTTAATTCTGACACAATTAAACGTTCCCAAATTAACCACCTTATGGTGGAAATTCGCCTATAAAAATGTATAATATACCGTTTAAGGTTGAATTTTATATGTTTCTTTTGCTTCTTAAATAGAAAAAAAATTTTTTTGATTATTGTGACAGATTGCCACACGTCAACGTGTAACAAACAAACTTCAACGTGTAACAAAATTGTATCTATCAAACGCACTGCAGTGTGTGTTAATAATATGGGGTAGTGTGTGTGTGTGTTGTTATTATTTTTATTAATTTTATATATTTTCTAAGCATTATTTTTAAAAAATATTAGCTTTCTGCATATCTTCCTCTGCATTAACTTAACCTCAACAATTCTAGTAAAACTAGAGGTACTGAAAGTTTTTGCTTCACGTATGATATAAGTTGGCGGACCTGAATCGCGCTATCGAAGTTTTCTAAGATCGGCGCTATATATACAACATCCCAAGCTTTGCCCGGAGCTCTAGTAGATTTAAAAAATATCAAAACAATCACAAAAAAGAATTACCGGGGTTCGAACCCACCACATTCCGAATTTCCGAACAACGTAAAAATTAACCAAACTGCCAATCGGACTGACATTATACCAGTCGAAATTATTGATATATTGTTGCACGACGAAATAAAAAAGATATACATATAATTTAAAAAGCGCAGTTTCCCAGGGATAAAACCTAGCTAGACCAATTTTTCTCCCCCCAAAACTCCCTGCATACTAAATTTCATGTAAATACTGGCGACCGTTGCCGAGATTACAATTATATATATAAATACATGATTGTTTCGTTTAAAGTATAAGATAATGATGATATCAGTTTACCAAACACTTCTTTTTGATCAAGGCAAGGATCAAGGCTCATCATGGTGATCAAAATATACATTTTTATTTTATCTGTACTTTTCTGGACAATTATGTAAAATGATTTATGGAAGGTGATAATTCCTTCAATACACGTTCCTTTTTCTTCTATTTCCCTTCCTTTAACTGTCCCAGCACTATGCATAATCATGTATCACCCCAGGTGACCTAGATATCTAATAGTTAGTCTAATAAGTTTGTCCACGGCTTTGTTACTTCGCCTTTGTTCAGACATTCATTACAACGGCACAAAAACAATTCATCATCTTTATCGTCATCAGTACATTTTCAGTTCATCAACCTGATGAACAAATATACCAAGGCGGATTTCATGGTCGTGGCCTTTAAAAGGACAACGGTGGGAGTGTGGAACTCGCTCTAAGGGCAATACAATTGACCCAATTAACCATAAGTCAACCTCAGCTAAAGGTCAGCAGCCCAGCAGGAAGAATGGCGAGCAACGGTGTCACCTAGTGTTGCCAGGCGCGACTTGATTTAAATCGGGGCAGGGGACAACAAAAATCGGGACTTGGGTCTATAACTCAAAACAAATACTATAAGTCAAACAAAACAATACTAATCAACTCTATAAGGCCAAATACGTTTTTATATATAATTATCGGTTCCTAATTAGAAAAAGCCTCATGCCACCATATTGTCTTGGTTATCGCGCCTTACGCCTAGATAAGGTAAGTCGACGCACGACCGGTACACTGTATGGCAGAGTATTAGTAAATACACCAGTCATATTAAGCATGATTTAGTCAAATTTGTACAGGCAAGGCTGTCCGAGCACACTGACGGAAAAATGACGATGGAATATTGGTAGTTTGAATATTGGTGTAGCGACGATTTTTTAACTGAAATTCTACATTGTAATCAAAATTATTAAAACCGATAATACGTTTTGGTTTTTTAATGGAGATCACCCCGACAATCGTCCACGTTTTACGTTAGTGTGGAACCAGCATTCCTGAGTCTGCAAATTCTATTATATTCCAGATGTTTCCCGCAACTTTGTACGTGAAAAAGAACCGTACATTTTCCGCGGTAAAAAGTAGCCTATATCCTTCCCAGGGGTCTACTCTATATTTGTGCCAAATTTTTTTAGAAATTGGTTCAGTAGTTTCGGAGCCTATTCAATGCAAACAAACAAATCTTTAGTATAGATTTATAGTTAAAGGTTTGTCTCTTAAAACTAAGGTTTATGTATGTAAAACCCATTGTAAAGAGAAAAAATCTAATGTATTTTAACCATCTTTTTAAAATTATAACCATCAAACATGTGCAATACAATATTCGATAAATATTCCAAGTACTATTATAAATGTGAAAGTTTGTGAGCATGGATGGATGGATGGATGTTGGTTACTCTTCACGCAAAAACTACAGAACGGATTTCGATGAAATTTTGTTTAGTATGGAGCTCTGGATGATGGAGACTGTACTTACGATTTCTCTACGATACAACACAGACTGTTGCAGCAGGAAATACCGGAACTCTACCGTTTGCCCACGTTAAATACTTTATACGAACAATTTATTTGATATATGTACTTATTTGTCCCCCCCCCCCCCCCCCCCACACCTTAATTTACGGTTCGCTCGGTAAGTTGGCACGATTACGCTTTTAATATTTTAGTAAGCAAAGTAAAATATCCATAATAGAGACTGTAGCACTGCCAATTTTTTAACTTTTGTTCATTTTCTTTTGTACACGTTTTAGGGTTCCGTAAGGGTAAAAACGGGACCCTATTGATATTGGCTATTGCTGAGACTTCGCTGCATTTAACTTTCCGTCTGTCACCAGGCTGTATCTCGTGAACCCAGATAGCTAGACAGTTGAAATTTTCACAGGTGTATTTCTGTTGCTATAACAGCAAAAACTACAAAAAGGAATAGAATAAATATTTAAGGGGAGCTCAACAAACGTGATTCTTTGCCGTTTTGTACGGAAGCCTTCGTGCGCGAGTCCGACTCGCACTTGGCAGTTTTTTTTACATTGTTTCAACATAGTTCAACAAAAAAAACATATTATGTTTTATATTATAGTGTCAAAGAAGTTCTCTCAATGCTTGCTAGTGGCTACAGGCCACCTTAGTTGGCCGAAATATTGCTCACAATTATGCATATTGCATACATTCATAAGGGCTAAGATATCAACATATTTGTACTTCGTAGACAATCTGGATATTATCACTGCAACACAATAATTTTGTTTCCCTCGGAAGCTAGGATTGATTTTTGCTATGAAATAAATTCGGCAGCACATTGAATATTTAAACTATGTAACGTGAATTAAAATATTAATTTCTATGCAATTACACACAGGTTTTTATATCACAGGTTCGAAAAGGACCCTCCGGGAAGTGTAGTCCTAAAATCTCGCGTTATGTAAATCTGTTGCTATGCAAGTTACCTCGCGACCTTGAACGCTAACTGGGCCGTCGTCGGTAACAGCCGAACACTTTTCGGGTTTCACGTTCGAATTTGAAATCATATTTTACTGGTTTGCGTTCTCCGGAAGAATAGGCAAAATTATAGTGAATCTATATAATCAAAAGGAAAGGTGTAATTTTGTCCATATTATCTGTCAGTAATTCAGTGTATCAGATGTCTGTCTATTCTTGTGTAGCCAAACGCATTTTTTGGTGGTCATGCTAAACTTGTTGACGATACTGAAAAGTTTAAATAAAGTGGATGAAGTGCTTAGTAAGTACAGACAATGTAAAATATTACTAAAATTAATTACTTATGCTAAGTAGTAATTTGAGGTCAGCATTTTCACACGGATATTATAGATATTAATTTCATTTTTTACAAATTTATTTAATTAGGTAATAAATAAATATTTGCGTTAAGTTAATAAATAAAAGATTTATAACCATTTGATAACACGTCAAGCAAAGTATATATAATAAATAAAGTATATTCACCGGACAGCGGAAGTTCAGTAAATTGGATTTATATTCAGACACTTAAACCTCTTTGTAATGATTTTACGACTTCCAAAATCATTTGATTCTGTCGTGAATTTAGAATGATTTTGCTGTTAAAATTAGATCAAATCTTTTTAAATTAGTACTATTAAAATCTGTATTTAAATTGGAAAGACCAATATTGCTACGAGGTACTTAGTATAATAATAAAATAATATCTATAGACGCTCTTCACCACGTAAATCTGGTCCCGTGACACGTACTTATTAACCGAAGAACTTGTGTTACGGAGACCGGACCGGTGTATACGGGAAGTATAATATTATGTACGTGGGTAAAATGGGGTATGAACGTTTTAAACCTTATTTCACGCGGGCGAAGCCGCGGGCTTTTAATGCTAGTTTAATAATATGCATATATTTAAGATTTTTATTATACACAATACACATCCATGCCCCAGGAAAACTCTGTTCCCCTGTTCCCTCGGCGGGATTCGAACCCCCGACCTCCGGCTTGGGCACTGACGCGCTCAACCATCAAGCCACAGAGGTCGTAATTCCTTGTTCGATCCCGAGATTTTCTACCCTCGCCCTTATTACGACGCTACGTAGGACGCGAGTAGAATATTTGGGAGTCGAAAACAAATATGTAACTTACTCGGTGACTGACAACTAAAATAGTCATAGGTTCATAACAAGTTCAAAAATCGAAAAACGTTGATGATGATAACGTAAAAAAACCACTACATAAAAGTCATAAGCAATCGTAATATCCTTTTCAATAAAGCGGACTTAAAACGCCGTATTTGAAACGTTTTAAATGTTATTAGTTATTACCGCTTAATGTGGCGTACATGGGAAAGCTCTAAGTTTATGTATATTTTTGTAAGCTTACATGGCAAGCCGCCATACCCGGTAATAACTAATTGATATTTACATATTTACACGACCCGTCTAGATAGTACATACACGCTCCATTCCGTGAATGCTATACCTTAAAATGCAAGTTTTAATCGCTTTTTTTACAAACAGATTACATACTTGTAAGGGTAAAAAAAGTAGAGTTTAGGACTTAATTAGAAACTGATTTATATTTTATAATCTGCAACTGCATATTCTTATAGAAATTAAAAATAGAACACATTCCTACTATTAGGATCCTATGCAAGATAAACCCGCGACATCAACTGCTTGGACTTGGAATGTAACA
The DNA here is from genome assembly GCA_037179445.1 of Phengaris alcon alcon. NCBI lineage: Eukaryota > Metazoa > Arthropoda > Insecta > Lepidoptera > Lycaenidae > Phengaris > Phengaris alcon. Next base: position 1,685,977 of record JAYRCH010000155.1, on the reverse strand, counting down.
TTCGACCAAATTAATGTCATTGTATTTCTTTATTGCGAGGTGAATAAGTGACATTTAAATTGGTAGCAGTATATCGGGCTACGTGTTTACGTTTAGATTAAATTTAGTCAGAATTAGGAACGCACTATAAAGCAGTGGCGAAGGTTGTGCCTTTAGTGATTAGTCAAGATGCATTCGATAATTTCGACGGCGAAGTTCGAAAACAAAATGTATGGGATTTGACATAAGGCATCGCAAGCGACATGTCACTTAGCGATGACTTTTGTCAAATTCCATACATTTTTGTTTTCAAATTTCGCCGTCGAAATTATTGAATGCATCTTGGTTCTCCTTCATAGGGAATCCCTAGCCTGTATAATAGGTAGGGATTCGGATGAGGGTCTTCAAAACGTTAGTGGTAAGTGAAGCCGATAGGAATGGAGATAAAGGAGCCCCCACGCCACTGCCATAAGGGCAATATGGTGCAGTAGCATGGCCCTCCTCAGTAAAAATTGCCATGATCTTATAATACTCGAGGAGCTTTGGTTTTCCCCAGATTTAGGTCAGGGTGTCTGTAACTCTGTAGTAACCCTGACCACCACTAAACTTGTTCCTCTGTTGGTCGACTTTCACCCATCGTGGGTCAGTGTAGAGATAAGATCGGCGGTATTAATCCGGTATTAATTAATAAAGATTATATTGTAAACAAGAAAATGACAGAAACATTTAACTCAGCACGACTCATGATTCGTAATGAGAGAGTTTTACGATTGTTTATGTCTTCTTATCGTCACGTATTCAAAAAGAAACCTAAGCCACAGTATACATAATATATTATAGCTTATATGTTTTCTGTGCCTAAACTGTAAAGTTAAATATGAATGAATGAATAATAATGAAATATATAATAAATGAATGATAATAAATAATAGCTCCCCATACCGATTTCTGTTCTTCGGTTCATTTATTGTGTTTTATGCAATATCTTGTAGTGTATGTCCTAATATATCATTAAAACGTTTTAATTTTATTTAATTTCGGTGACGGCGGCCGGTTCCATTGAAACCAGGCCAGCTACGCAGAAGTTATTTTATAGTGCCGAGGGTGTACGCAGTACACACGAGAACTCTTTTTTCCTTTACTCTCGAAACATCCGACGCATGGTATATCTTTCTTGTCAGACAATCAGGTGATCGGCCTGCATTGTCCTAACCAACCTTGGAAACAACATTTTGTGTTGTTCCAACTCGGGAATCAAACCCACGAAATTGGGCAGAGCCAAGCACCAACCGACCAAATGTACGGTTTACGTGTGATATCTTTATGCGCGTACTAAGTAGCGGGCAACATCGAGTTAGTCAAAGTCAAAATTTTTTATTCAAAATAGGTATTTTCATACACTTTCTGAACGTTGATCTACATGATGCCTACCACTGGTTCGGGAACTAGCCCGACGAGAAGAACCTTATTAAAAAAAATAATACTAAACTCTTTGTGTAGAGTCTTTTATACACTTATTTTTTTTTGTTAAGGCTACTTGCCTTAATTATGCCTTTTATGGACGAGCTAAAATATTTACGCATACGCTTAAAAACATACTTTGTAATTGAAAGAAAAAATGTGTTATTTTTTCCTATATTTGGTATATGCACGTATTATTCTCTTCAATAATTATTATTATTGGTTATTAAGTACCAACTAACACTTGCCAAGAATACTTTTAGTACGTATAATAATTATATTGCAATTTGCAACTGATAAACAAAGCCCTGATTGGTCAGCACGGTCGTTGAACCCTGATAATTTTTCTGCAACTAGAATAGATCTCATTATTATGAAATTCAGTGCCTGTAGTTCAATATGCAAAACGCATGCAATCATTTTAATTGGCATTTAATTTTCAGTTAATCGCAATTCGCATTAAAGTTACAGCAATACGAAAATATTTAAAATTCTGCTGTCGATCTATCTACATTAGTGAAGTCAAAGGTGTTTTAAATTGTTTTTACAACTATTTTGGAAGTTATTAATTCTCTAAAAGTAATCGATAACGTGGCCAAAAAAACTTTATGAAGAGGTGGTCCATTTATGTGTGGTCTTTAAAAAGGAGTTACTGAGATGTCTAAGTCGTACTGAAATACAAGGTTGTTCAAAATCAAAATTTACGGATACTTTCTGCATATTATGACCTAGTGCTTATGTCAAGACGTTTATGCAGAGAAATAATTAAAAAATTGTCTATAAATTTATACTAAATAAAATTACATTACGCTCTTTACGCCGCTGTTAAGGTCGTTGCCCTCACACGGCTGATTGTATTGATGTTATTTAGGCAGTCTTTGTTTCATTTTTAAATCGCTTGTTTCTATGAGGTTAATGACCCCGGCGCCATAGAGAACGCAATATAATTTTATTTAGTACTTATTTTAATTTTTTTCGTCATTTTTATTGTTCTGCCTAAACGTCTTTACATAAGCAGTAGATCATAATATGCCCAAAATATCAGTAATTTATTTTGAACAACCTTATATAAAAAGCTAATTTGGTATGGACCTCATCTTAAAGCAAGTTATAATGTAACATTCACTGCGGGAGAACCACGCTTCGGCACAAATGGGTCGGCTCGACCGGATAAATACCACGACCTCACAGAAAACCGGCGTGAAATAAAGTTTGCGATGTGTTTCGCCGAGTGAGAAGAATTCAAGGATACTGATTATCTTTTTATGTATAAAGTAAATTTGTGTAATGTTATAATTTTTTTTAAACAAACTCCAAGACCTTATACCAAAATTTGAATGGATAATTATGTATACTATGATAGAATTCTATCTTAGCTGTTGGTTTGCCACTGGTCGGCAAAGGCCTCTTTCTTTCCACAAGTCTCGATTTTTTTCTGTATTTGGCCACTCTTTATGAAACGCGTCCAGTTCGTCGCGCCTCTTTCTTACAGGGGATTTTTTTCTTTCTCATTCCTAATTGTATATTCTGTATGAATGTAACAAATGAAATTAAAGTTACATAATAATGCACTGAATAGTTTCAGATATAAGATAGTTAATTCAGAAATGATAATGTGCATTAAATTATGATAATAAACTGCTATCCGCTTCATGCTAGCAAGAATTTAATATTTTCTTATTAGCATTGCATTTACAAAGCTGTAAAGTGTAAACATCTACAAATTTGTCTAAATGTTGAACATGTATGTACATGTAATACAAAATGTATGTCTACATAGTCACTAATCAGAAATTCAAAACTTGACACTACATCCCTGACTTGACAATCTTATGAATCATTGCATTCTTATCTTGGTTCTTCTCCCTTATTGATGGAAAGCTCAACTTTATAACATTACAGTACAGGCAAATGCTCCAAATATCGAACACTTTTAAATATGACATGGATATTTTGACATTTCTCTTTCTTTGATAAAGATAGAAAAACATTAACATCACCTCCATGTGTAGCAAGACGACCCTAGAAAGTGTTTTGTCTACACAAGAATAGACGTACAGATTGATTGTACGAACAAAATGATAGATTCCCTTTGTCAATCTGTCATTTTGTCTCCATAGAATTAAACCATTGCAGTCCATCTGCATTGGTCATAATGTGCATGCTGTAGCAAAGCAATGGTGATGTAAAATTTGTTAGGATAAAAAGTAGCGTATATGTTAATCCAGGCAATAGAAGTAGTGCCAAGTTTCATTCTAATTCCTGTACAGGTAAAAGGTTTATGATTGAAATAGAAACTTATTAATTATAAACATTATTCCTTATTTATCACTGGATAAAAAACATTCCTATATGAAATAAGTACATAATAAATTTTTTAGCTTAAACTCTGTAGTTATGCTACATAATGCAGTACTGATATTTATGTAAGTTAAGTCACATAAGTGACATTGACAACCTATTTCTGGCTAAATACATTTAGCTACATGCTTCATGGTCTCATCAAATTATATGTTTATCAATCTTCTTGCAGAATATTAATAATTTCTTTTTTATTTTAAGCATTTGCAACTTTGACATTAATTGGCTATTTTTCGTCTGATTTCATTTGGTCGCAAATTAAATTAAACCAAATCAAACATCAAATACCAAAAGATTTACTATGGTAAGTATGAACATAAACTCGCAAATTTCAGATATATCAAAAATTTTGTGCATAATATGGCTATATGCTTTGTAGCAAGTTACAAGTTTGTGTGTTTTCACAAGACTCATGAAAGTGCTTCAAAAAATATACAGTGTTTTCAGTCAGTGTCCAAACTTTCAGGAGTGAATATAAGCAACTGTTTCCAACAAAATGCTATGTATTCCGTAGACCTTTTGTAGGGAACAGCAGATTTTTTTTCAAGTAGGTATTTGGTTAAGAGGTATTTAAAAAACCTTGTAACAAAAAAAATTACATGAGGTTTTTTCTGCTCATATGTAGCTTATTTTGTTTGTTTCGATTGGCTAAATAAATAATAATCCAATTTAATAATTTGGACCAAGCATAAAAAATCTCTAAGAAGCTTATGTGTGGCAATAAGGTTTATCTAATTTGGTTCTGGTCACTATCTGGATTTATTGAACAAAACATGTTCAAAGAAATGTCAGTCCATACTCTACTGTTGTCAAAGACCACAATTAACAACCTCATCCTTAAATTTTCATAAAGGTTGATATTTGAAGGATGCCTATATGATTGACCTGTTAAAATAATTCCCTCAAGCAACATTTGCAAAACTGATTAATTTGATGTATCCGATCTAAAATATTAACAAAACTATACTAAATAAACATTGTAGGTTTGAAGGAGAACATTGATTCATTTTTATAAATTACAAATTAACCTGTATAATAAACTCCAATGGATCATTTCTATAATATGTATTATTAAAATGATCAAATCTAAGAACATCAAAATTATTGTTGCATCATATTTAGAAGTAGAATTAATTCATTACGAAATAAAAAAGGCAAGAAAAAATCATTAATTGGTTTAGAGAGCAATTAAATCATTGGCCTTAATAATCATTTAATGAGATAGTTTTTATATTATTCTGATACCTTAAAGGTAGCTACATGTTTAGATCGTGGCAAAGCACTAACATATGTCCGCATATTAGGCAGACACATTGTATCAACTATTTACCTTATCCGCAATAATCAATAATGATGTAATAAAATGTCACATTTTGAGAAAAAACTGATATATTAGGTTGCAGAAAAATGTTAAATAGGAAGATCCTATCTCAATATTAATAATATATTTTATTGTATAAAGCGAAGGTTAAATTAAATTGTATTTTATTATTTTTATTAGTCCACCTAGTGCTTTAAGCATTTTAAAGCATATTATGTAAAAAAAAGTGTCAGCAAATTGATAATCACATTCATATTAATAAGTTTTCTATTACTAGTTATATATCTATGAATTATTTAAGTTTGTAAACATTACTGTCTGTGTGTATGGTAATGTAAGATATATACTTTTTCTGAATAACTGTTAATTTAATTTATAAGGTTACATGGGGTATATTTTTTAAAATAGGTAATGGAAGTAGAAGGGATTTAGAATTTGTTATTGATACTTTCGAATATTCTCAACAGAAATGCATTTAACAATCACACTATTAGTATCTATTGGGCTCATGTAGCCTAATATGGCCTAGCCTAGTAGCTAGCTAGTGGCATTGTGATTCCTAATGAGTGATATCATTTCAAACAATATTTGCACAAGAGAAAGTTACATTACAGCAGGAAACTTTCCTGCAAACTACCAATCACAAGTATTATGTCATTATATCGGCCCAAACTACCCCTACAAACACTATTCAACTGCAAATGATACTTATCATTAGGTTCCATAATGATTGTTAGTTTCTAAGTGCCATGCATGTATATTCTATGCTTATATGTATGTCACCAGTTGTTGCTATGCAAGATATTATCAGCCTTATACTTATCTACTATGATATTTACCTAATAATAGACAATTTTAAAGTCATATATCCGAAAATATATCAACGTTAGCGACTTTTAAAGTTTATAGCTACAAGAATATCGAAGGCACGACGTAATTGGAATTATCTAAGTGTGTCTCGCATTATAACCTCAAATGGATCATCGGACGTACGAAAGCATACAGGTTATGGAGTAAATGCCCTTGAGAGTTGTAAGGATGCTCTATTGAGCTAGCGGCGCTACCGCTTCCTGTACGTACAGCTCTACGATCTACGTTTCTCGGTACACTCTACTCACCTCTGGCAAGTTACAGAAACTCGTACTTCACTACACAAAAAGGATACACGCTAAGTCCAAATTGAAGCCGTCCTTCATGTAACGTTTTCGGCGCTTGCTCACTATTCCCTTCAGGGGGTTGGTCATCTTTATGTTGGATATGGAGTTGGCCATGGCTGACAAAGTGAAGCGTCGCGGCAACAACTCGGCCGCCGCGCCCTTAGGTCCGCCTGCTCCTGGCACCCAACGTTTCTCGGGTGCCTTTCGCTCGCGGCGCCGGCAGCTCACGCAAATACCCATAAAACCTCCGGCGCTCGCATGGGGCCGGCGGAGCGCGAGCGGACGCCGCGACCGCCCGATCAGCTCGCGCCCGCCATACCTCTACACACGACCTGCTCAGCTCGACGAAGCGCCGAGCTTTTGTAGCTTTGCACGTTCTGCACTCTCTACACACTCTACACCGCACCGAGGCCAACCTAACGCACCAGTCACACATATAGCATACCCGCACCCGCCACTGATTCTCGCATCAATTCCTTTATCGACGAAAACTATCTCGCGTGAATGGCGTCCATCCTTAATTCGAACTAGATCCTAAAACACGGAACACGAGAAATAGTTGCACAAGAAAGAAAGATGGTTAAGAATTGATGGCCGTATGTATGGACGCCTATCTCCTTTGCGCTCTTGTCGTTCACGCCCGCACGACAGAGATAAAACACAACCTTTTTTTCCAGAGCGGTGGCTAGCTAGCTCTCTTTGTTCACCGTTATTTCCAATTTTCTCCGTCAGATGTCGCATAGGTTGTATTCTCAGACTACATAGATTACCGCCATTTTTTAAACAGAAACAACCATCGATGACAAAGTTTTAATTTGTCGAAAAATAAGCTCCTTTTTAAAATAAAATTTTTGCTAAGCTTCAAGCTACTTTTTAAAATAAAAGCTTTGGATTTCTGAATTAAGTATTTTGCATATAATTTTAAAATTATTTTCTTTATAATAAGTTTTTTACATGTGACTATAGATGGCACTATCACATGTAAATTAAAGATGCGTTCATTTTTTTGTGTCTCGGTGTGCTCTTATTAATTAAGTAAAAAATATTTTTCAGTCAATAAATTAGAAACTTCATTATTAACGGAGGAGATTCATGATATTATTTACAACATAACGAATAAATAAATAATTTATACTTTCTAGCCGAAAAAAATCACTAATTCATGTCGCTACTCTCACAGTCTGTTGACCTCAGCAGATTAAATAATATTAGGTCGCATGTGGGTGTAACAACAAAACCTACTATGAAACCAAAAGCTACTACTATTTCACCGCAGTTCTAAACAGAACGTCATAATATGATGAGGAGTACCTAGATTAATAATTTCTGGACATTTAAACAATTGCAAAAATTGTTGTTTTAATAATTATTATTTATAATAAGTATAGGTAAACCGACCGGGCTAGCATCGCGAGTCGTTATATACTTAATATTATATCACTAACGACTCGCGTCGTTTCCAACAAACATTTGAGATTAGGTTTACATTTCAAATAAGTATGACTAGTCATAATTTATTTTTAAAAAATAATAGTTAAACTCTACGTGTCAAATTCATCTAGTCATGTCGATTTCAATTGTATTAGCCCGGTTAAATTAGGGAAAGCTGTGCTAACTAATACACATCCATCCATCCATCCTTGCAAACATTCACATTTATAACAGTAGTAGGACAATAGCGTGATCGAAACGCATTTATTTAGATATAAGTATACAATAAATACTCGCTACATACTATATTTGACGTCGACCTCTGATATGGAGGAGTTTTGGCCGACGGATGAGGTCTACCGGAGGTTCTGGGGGAGATTCCGGAACGAAGCGCGCATCACGTCGCCGACAACATGTGATAAGTGTAGTTTTTAAGTATTTTTATATTATGTATGTGTCTGTTAAATATTTATAAAATGGGTCTATACCTCACGAAATAAACGTTATTTAATTTAATTAATTTATTGTCAATAAAATAATACTAAAAGTATCAAGAGTTTTTGTGTAGTCAAATCAGTATTGCTATGTAAGCGATGGTGGCGGCCTCTTTTATTTTCTACTCTAAAATATTTATGGGGTACTTTAGTTTCACCAATGCTCTAAGGTTCCACCATTTGACAATTATGAAGACATTAGTGAAAATTTTGGTTTTTTGCATAAATAGAGGTTTTAGGTATAGGCAAATGATTTCCAAACAAAAACTGAACTCTGTGCTAATGCAATAGAGTTGAAAATGGAAGTTTCGAGTGTCGACCTGTCATTGATATTTGACTCGACACTCATGTGTTCGATTTTCAACTCTATTGTATTAGCACATAGTTCTATTTTCGATGCTCATAATTTTCAATGGCGTTCCGGATTCCGGACCGGCCTGAAATATTGCCTTTGATTTAATCCACAGCCAAAACTACTATCATATCAAAATCCGTTCAGTAGTTTTTGCGTGAAAGAATAACAAACATCCAACCATCCATCCATCCTCACAAACTTTCACATTTGTTACAATAGTAGTAGGATAAACAAAAATGTTGTAAAGTAAAAGAAGTATAGTGTTTTGTAAACTATTGTTAGTTAATAATATTTTAAAAAAGTTCACACGTTCTGTCACGGTTAAAAAAAGATGGAGTTTTTTTTTCTGTCGCTGGTATCATTAGACGCAACAGGGCCTTTATGACTTTTGGCGGGAAGTCGAAAAGAGCGGGTGTTTAAATTTTTCACTGTTTTGTAAAATATAATTTTCTAGTTTATATTACTGTAACATTGTTGTAAATAGTAGTTTTTAATTGAATTAAATATAATAAAATAAAAATGAGTGAAGATAGCGACGGGGGTCCGCCCCCTGGAGATACTTCCAAAAAAAGAAAATTGGAGGAAAGTACGGTGGACTTCAGAATGTTCACAAAAACTAATTACAAAAGACAATTCCCAGAAAATTATAGTGGAGATTGTGTCGTATATGTGGAATCGATGAATAATGAAAAATTGGGAAACAAAAATCCCATTACTTTAACAAAATTATTTACAGAAAATGTAAAGGGTATAGTAGGAGTACATCGAGTGAATGCATATAAAGTTGGTGTAACTTTTAAGAAACCTGCGCCAGCTAATTGTTTTTTGAAAATAGACCATTTCCTTATTAGAAATAAACTAAAAGCTTTTGTACCGGCCCACCAGTCGGAGATTACAGGAGTTATTAAATATGTACCGAAAGATCTCTCAAATGAAGTTATATACAAAAATATTACATGTGACACAGAAGTTATTTCAATTAAAAGATTTTTTAAGAAAGTTGAAGGAAAACTTACACCGTTGGGTACAATAGCAGTTACTTTTGCTGGTACAATTTTGCCTCAACATGCCTATATACAAATGTTTAGGTAACCTGTACATTTATACATACCACCATTACTACAATGTTTCAAATGCCTTAAATTCAACCATTCTGCAAAAGTTTGTCGTGGAGAGCAAATGTGCTCCTCATGCGCTGGACGCCATTCCTACAAAGAATGTGACGTAGAAGAAATTGTATGCATTAATTGTAGCGGTAATCACTTGGCCATCTCGAGGGACTGTCCAGTGAAGCAGAAGAAAATGCAAGAAAAGAGGAAAAAATATGAGAATTTTAACCATAGTTATGCCACTGTGGTGAGTAGTGTCCCATTGCTCATTGACCCCAAATCTTTTCCAACTATTTCACGACCAGTTAATGTACCACCTGTTAGTAATACCAAAACAACTTTTAATGTAGAACAAATCATAAACAATGATATTATATTGAATGCTTTAGTCAAGTCTCTTGTAACCCTCGGAAATGACAATAGCAATAGTCCAGTAACAAATAAAAGAATTAAAGATATATTATTAGCCAATTTAATCAATTAATGGATACATATCTTAATATAACACAGTTTAATATACAAAGCTTGCAGAATAAGAGAGCCTTATTAAAAACATTTCTTTGTGAACATAATATAGACATATGTTTGTTGAATGAGACATGGCTTAGGAGCTCAAGTTTAATTCCTGATTTTACACCATACAATTTTATACGTAAGGATTCAGTTAATTCACATAACGGTGTAGGTATATTAATTAAACAAAACTTGAAATATAACATTATAAATACAAGTTTTTATGAAACAATTCAAAATCTTTGTATATCCATAGAAACTTCGATGGGAACAATATACATTCTTTGTGTATATTGTCCACCTAATAACAGGTTTGATACAAATAAATTAAAAAAGGTATTACTTGAAACACCTAAACCATGCCTCATCATGGGAGATTTTAACGCACATCACTTATTATTTGGTTGTCACTCGAATAATAATAGAGGTAACAGTTTGTTCAAAATTATAGATGAATTTGACATGTGTATATTAAACGATGGGAGTGCCACCACTATTCAGGTTCCAAATAGAAATCCCTCTGCAATTGATATAGCTCTTGTTAGCCCCACATTGGCTCCACTCTGCGAATGGCGTGTCCATGATGATCCAATGGGCAGTTACCACTATCCAACTCAGGTAACCCTTAATGTGAAGCCGTCAATATATGAAGTACGTCCTGTGGAAGAAAAATATATTTATAGTAAAACAGATTGGACTAAATATAGTAAGTTATCAGAAACTTATTTTTCACAATTAAATATAGATTGTAATAATTTGAAACCACTCGAATTATATGATAATTTTATCAGTATTTTAAATAATCTAAGAACAGTAACAGTCCCCAAACAAAATCCGAAAACAGTTTCAAAACCAATGAGGAAACCAGCTCCTTGGTGGAACCGAATATGTGATGATGCAGTTCGAAAGTCCAAGGAAGCTTTAGTTAATTATCGAACTACACCCAGCATTAATAACTTTATTCATTATAAAAAGATAGACGCTCAAAAGAAAAGAATATTAAAAGAGGAAAGGGTCAACTCATGGCATGATTTGTGTAGTAGTTTTAATAGAATGACACCTGTTTCTAGAATATGGGGATATATTAAAAGATTTAAAAGAATAGGTACTTCTCATAATAGATTTTTAAATGATGAATGGGTACCACGTTTTTTGGATAAGATATCAGATTCATCTCAGATCAATGAAAGCAATTTAAATAATATATTGAGCCATGCCATTGAAAATGATAGTAACTTTATAAATAGACCATTTACACTGAGCGAATTGTACATATCTCTAAAAAGTAGGAAAGATACAACACCAGGTTTGGATAATATACCATACATTTTAATTAAGAAACTACACCCTTATGTTTTAGAAATACTTTTAAATATTTATAATATTGGTTATGGAATAGTTTAGTTATACCAGAGTCATGGAAAACTCAATGTGTCATTCCCATCTTAAAACCAAATAAATCTGCTAATAACCCATCCTCATATAGACCTATTTCCCTATCATCATGTTTGGGAAAACTTTTCGAGAATATGCTAAAACTGCGGTTAGATTATTTTGCTGAATCACAACAAAAGATACCAGATATTCAATTCGGATTCAGAAGAGGCAAAAGTTGTTCTGGAAGCTTTGTATCCTTTATACACGATTTAAAAAAGGCAAAACTTAGTCACTGTAATGTTATAAGTGTATTTTTAGATGTAAAAGGTGCCTTTGATAATGTAAACATTGAACCATTAATTAAGGTTTTACAAGAAATGGGATTTCCGATGAAAACTTTAAAATGGATTTTTAAATTTTTAAATAATAGAACAGTTTATGTTAGATATAATAATAAATTATATGGGCCCAAACAGGCCAATAAAGGCACAATGCAAGGTGCTACACTCTCGCCGTCATTGTACAACTTTTATACATCTCAAATCCATAATTTTGTAAATATACCTGGAGTAAAGATTTTGCAATTTGCCGATGACTTGCTTTTGTATAGTGTAAATCAAAACTTAAATATGGCAGTCAATCATATAAACAGTGCATTACATCAATTACAACATTATTATAATAATATTTTAAAATTAGAAATCAGTACAGAGAAAAGTTCAGTGTTAATATTTAGTAAAGATCAATCCATAGAGCCTGTTAACATAACTTATAATAACAACATAATTCCTATTGTGAATCATCACAAATTTTTAGGGGTTATAATAGACCATAAACTTAAATTTGATAAACACATAAATTACATATGTCAGAATGCCATGAAGAGCATAAATATAATGAGAAGTTTAGCAGGAACATTTTGGGGCTCTGACCTAAAAACTCTTAACATGTTATACAAAAGCATAGTCAGAAGTCATTTTGATTATAGTTCGTTAGCTTACATGAATGCAAACACAACATTACTAAGAAAATTGGATGTTATACAGAATATGGGTTTGAGAATTATAAGTGGAGCCATGCGCACCACTCCTATTGTGTCCATGGAAGTTGAAAATTGCATACCTCCACTGTCCTTGCGCCGCCTACAACTGGCTGAGAGATTTTGTCTTAAGGAATTGTCTTGTGATGATAATTTTATTGTTGATAAAATTTTACATTCTACAGAAATTGTACAGTCAGCTGCAACATCCAACATCACACCTAATAACCTCATTTCTGCTTCCTTACCTGAAATATCAATATTAATGTTATCAACAAAAAATCTTACCAAAAATATGTATACTAGTAAAAAGTGGCCAATTTACCAATACCCATATGAAACTATTCTTAACTATATTGATGTTAAGTGTCATTTAAATTCTGTTACAAATAAGTTTGACTTTTTACAATTTTTACAACATAAAAGGGATTTTTACACATTATATACTGATGGTTCCAAAAACGAGCATGTTAAAGCTGCCTACTATGACCCACAAATGAAAGTAAGTAAATGTTTTAAAATCCCGCATAATTGCAGTATTTTTACAGCAGAGGCTTGGGCAGTATTAGCTGCTTTAACTTATATACATACCAATGTAAATAATGTAAATATTTTAATTATAAGTGATTCTAAAAGTGTTCTATGTTCTATATGTAATAATACTTTTTCCTATAAACAAAATTATATTGTGTTTAGAATAAGATATATGTTATCAAAGCTGATAGAAAAGAAAATAGAATTTGTATGGGTTCCCTCCCACAGTGGCATACTGGGAAATGAAGTAGTAGACCAGGTCACCCGTAGAGACCATGATGTGGATCTTCTAGACAGTTTTAAAGTGCCTTTTACCGACTTCTATCAACAATTTAAATCTTCAAAAAAAATGTTATGGACAGAATATTGGAAGACTGTCGCAGCTGAAAAGGGAAGATGGTACGCGGATATTCAAAGGTACTTACCAACAACACCATGGTACTATAGATTTGAGTACGTTAACAGGAAGTTCATAGTTTGCATCAACCGCTTGCGATCAGGCCATTGCCTAGTTGCGGCGCATCTCCACAGAATGAATATTTTGGACGATAGTAGATGTAGACATTGTTTTGGAGATGACGAGAACATTAATCATCTGATGTTTGAGTGTCCAACGTTTGCCATACAAAGGTTGTTGTTAGACAATGCGATTAGTGGCATAGCAGAAGAAAACTCACTAAGTGTCCCCCGCCACATTGAAGGATTATTAAAAAATTCTGTTTATTTTGTTCCCATTTTTAAATATATTGTCAATAACGTTTGGAAAGGTTTAGATCTTTAGTTTTTTTTTTTTTTATTATTTATTTAAGGCATTAGTTACAAACTATGAGCCACGAGGCAGTTATAATATACTTATCTAACTTTTAACACAAGATTGCTAACTACAATGTAACAAAATGTAACAAATCATAAACAAAACAAAATAACATTTCATATTCTTCAAAAGAAAAAATAATAATTAAAGAAAACAATTATAAAAACATTAATCATCAATTAAATTAACAAATTAAATTTCAATATTTGTGCACATTAAAAATTCATATATTAGAGAATAAAGTTGAGAGATCTTTAGTTTAGATAAACACATTGTGTAATTTATAGGTTATATTTAATGTCATTTTGTAAAATGTTATACTTCTCCTACTTCAGTTCATAATGTCTTATATGTCAAAACTCAAAATGTATCCGACTGAAGGACTTTGTATCCATGGTCATGAATAAATTAAAAAAAAAAAAAGACGGCCTTTATTCAAGATGCATTCGATAATTTCGACGGCGAAGTTCGAAATCAAAAATGTATGGGATTTGACATAAGTCATCGCTAAGTGACATGTCGCTTGCGATGCCTTATGTCAAATCACATACATTTTGTTGACTAAACAGCAGTAGTACCATCTATGCTAGACAGTAAACACAAAGATGTGCGTGTACCGACACATTCTCGAATCTCGAGTTACTTACGCATACTTATGTCTCAGTAGTAATACTTATCATCTATGCAAACATATCTAGAAGGTAGCATCAATCCATTCGTTGAGTACGTTACATCTGGCTATTCATTATATTATAATCTGAGCTGTTGACACTGTTATTATCTTAGAGCATAGTTTCTCAACCTTATTTTGCTCACCGCCCACTTTGAGAATATGTTTTTTTCTAGAGCCCCCCATCTTAATTTTACTTACCATCTGTCGCGAATTTAAAACAGCTATTGCCATGATTATATTTTAACGTATGATATTATATTATAGTCGTAAGATAGGAATATGACCCCTATCCTATTTCTGAGTTTAAAATGAAGAATGAAAGAATAATGTTTCAATGGGAGCAATTAAAACGCATGCTTAGTTATATTGAGGAATATTTTTTTTGACATTCAAAAGACATGAATTTATGGCATAACTAATGAGAAGGTTGAATTTGATGCATTTTAAGGAGTTTGTTAATATCAGGCTCCATTTTACTTAAAAACAACCGTAAGTCGCCGCGTTCAGTAACTTGAAGCCGATTTCTCTTTTTAGTTACCAACGTTGCTACAGCACTAAATCCACGTTCAGCTAAATAGGAAGATGGGAATGCTATTAGAAATCGTTGAACAATCAACCATAATCCTGGGTACAGTTGTGAAATCGGCTTCTGCAGCCAAAATTCTTGGTAGCCATTCTTGAATTTAATTTTTAATTCCTCATTTGTCGTCAGTTCTATTAGTTCTTCTTCTAACTGGGATGATCCTGCTGTGTTAACATTTGAAAAAGGATCCAAAACCCAGTCTGGTATGTCCATGCTTAAAACGTCCTGGAATCGTTCCTTGAAATCTCTGTGGAGGTTTTCCAAATGTTGACAGGAAACAAGCAAGTCGTCGTTATTGAATGATACTCCTGATAAATTTAGGAAGTTATTGAATTCCCGTCTGCCGATATTTCTTTTGTATAATAGTAGTTTGGATACGAAAGCAGCAATGCTATTTTTTGTCTTAATCAAGTTTAAGTCATCACCATGAAGTTGGAGGTTGACATCATTAAACAATTTATACAGGTCTGTCAAGTACGCAATATCGTTCTTTGATGAGATGAGGTTGTCGCGCAATTCTGGGTCTTTTTTTTCTAAAAACTCTATCACAGATCCAAACAGATTGTAAAATCGAGTCAACCAAGTACCTTTTGACAGCCAGCGCACCTCTGTGTGAAGCAGCAGTCGGTTGAAATCTTCATCATTGGCAATGCAAAGCTGACTAAATAATCTGTCATTCAACGAGTTACTTCTGATTTTATTAACTGATCTGATGACATATTGCAGTGATAAATGGAGGCGTTTATTTAGATTTTTCGCAACCAAACGCTGGCGATGAATTACGCAATGCACAGCAAGCACGTCAGGAACTTTATTTTTTAAGCACGCTATGAAGCCTTTGTGACGCCCTGTCATAGCCGGTGCGCCCGCGCCATCCGTAGCAACTGACAAAATATTATTCAAAGGAATTTCCTTTTCGGCACAAAACTTTTCCAGAGTATTAAATATAGTTTCTCCTTTTGTATCCGTTTCCAAATTTGTAGCAAACAATAGTTCTTGACATATTTTCTCATCCTTAATGAACCTCACGTATAACAATAACAATGCTTCATTGGTGGGTAAAGTGGACTCATCCAGCTGAATTGAAAATTGACACGTCTGCAGATAATTGCACAATGATTATTCAATGTTTTTAGCCATCTCATCAATTCGTCTTTGCACAGAACTATTGCTCAAAGGAATTTTTCGGATAATATCTGCAGCTGGTTTATGGAGTAGTGGTTATTACTTCTTTGATTGCTGGTAAAATTAAATCTTCCCCAATAGTGTGTGGTTTCCCTGTTTTAGCAATCAACAATGAGATATTGTACGAAGCTCGAAGTCCGTCATCGTCTTGCTTAGAAGCTGATGAAAATAGTTTTGATATAGTTGGCTGAATTTCGTACTTCTTTTTCATGTCTTGAAAATAGGTCACATCTTTGTCTTTCTTATTCGGGTGTATTTTATTAAAATGATATTGAAGCCTAGAAGGCTCCATCGCTTCATTTGAAAATGTTTTTTTACAAATAAGGCACAATGGCGATGATGGATTTGTAGGATTTTCCATAAATCCGTATTTAATATAATCCGCATAATACTGCCGCCTCTTCTTTTTTGCTTCCGACATGGTTTGCACTTTACAGATACGTGAGTAAAAGATTAACTTCTAAAACCCTGTTCTCAATTGCGCGCGATAATGCTAATGAAAATAAAATGATTTTTTTTTTTTTTCGAACGGGTCTATGCTAAGGGTCGGGTTAAGACCGCTGTAGCTAAGTCGGACTATAACTAGCCTGGTGGCTAGTTTGTTTGGTGGTAGACGATGGGAGGGTTTGACCCTCCCTAACATCACCCGGGTGATGTTCAAACCGGATATTGGGGACAGCTACGGATTAGAAGCTATTATTTTGACAGGGGAGACGCGGGTCTCTCCTGCTGAGGGGTCCGACCCCTTCCTCACTCGCTGATGAGTGAGGTTGCTCGCGCGCGGTAGCAGAGACTAGCGGCGTGCGAGTTATCGCGATAGAGGAGCTCTCGATTTGGTCGATATCGGTACTGAGAGGGCCGTCCCTCTCCCCTTCCGCGTACAGTCGGGATGACTCGCGCGCGTAAGTCCTAAGAAAATAAAATGAACAATCATTGCCTTTATATAGGTTGGAGATATTTAACATGTAACGACAGGAATAAGATAAACATGCAGTGACTCGTTTATAACACCCGGCGCGAAAGGTAAGGGCGGACGCCGCGCGGGGGCAAAGGCGACGCGGGAACAGAGTGCGGGCTCAGACCTGTCGACGCATGTACGTCACTTGCTAACTCCTGAATACCCCGAAGACACTGATGAACAAAAAATTAATATAATTTAATCTATTTCATCTTGAAATAATAAAAACCATTCGGAATAAGCCATTTTAGTGAAATAAATCTGAAATTTTATGTTAGGGGTTGACCGCGGCCCCAAACCGGTTCGCTTGCCAGTTTAGATTATAAACATACACAAAACATCGATTAATAATTGAATCAGGTATTTTTGAAACCACACAAGTCCACTTTTTGGTAAAATTGAATTAATAGTATTTTTATGCTGGCCTTCCACGTGTTTTAGTAAGCTGAAGCTTTAGAAATATTTTTGTAACAACACAAGTCCTGGACTTATGTTGTTTCTATAATTTCTTAACCCATTACTCCTATCTGTCATATCATAAGCAATGTATAAGTTTGATATAAATCAGTTTTGTAGACCTTAGTCTCTGAGCAAAACCGCGGACAGACAGATAGACAAAGAGACAGACAGACGGACGGACAGACCGGAACTATAAAGGTTCCTTGTTGACTACGGAACCCTAAAAAGTGATCTCTGAAGAATCAAAGAGGGGTAAAGTACCCCTCTTTGATTCTTCAGAGATCACTTTTACATTAAATGGTTGTTTTTTGTAGGGACAAAAAACAACCTTTTAATGTTTCTGAATTACGTCAATTTGATTACACTTCAGAATTTATTGGTGCAGAGTAAAGCTCATCCATTCATAGACAGTCCAATCCACACATTTAGGAGCATTTAGGCTGGCAAAAGATGCTTCTGTGCCTGTTATACCTATGGAAAAAAGCATATCCATTGGGAAAAATACCAATAAATATTTAAAAAATTGATGATTTGAAGAAAATTGAACAATACTTACCCCCTGAAGAAGATATAAAAGAATTTTATCAGGAAATAGACATGTCGCCACATCACAAAATGATGATGAGGAGGAAGTAGTTGATTAGTACATTATTAAGTAGCCTAAGTACATTATTTTTCCAATAAAAGACAAGATATCCTATACTGTATGTTTTATTTTCGGAGAAATTCTAGTAACAACATAAGTCCATCACATATAATTATTGTTTTTTCAAAAACCTGATTTTTTTAGTATCCAAATTTTTTGAGAATATGTATACTTGTGCATATTTTATATTGTCTGAACAAAACTATTATGTATCCTTTGTTTTTTTGTCAGGATTCAGTTTTTTATCTCTCCTGAAAAATTTGATCTCATGGAATTGTGTGGTTACAAAAATACCTGATTCAATTATTAATTAATGTTTTGTGTATGTTTATTTTATTATAATTTCAACAAATATTAAGTATCTTTTGGAAATTAAAATTTATATAATCTTAATCTGTGTACTTTAACCTCGATTGTAGTACTTTTTATATTATAGTTTTTAGTAATGATGATTTTAATTCATTGCCCGTCCTACCAAAATACGTGCACACGTGATAAAAATGATTACAATACCTACAATAACAAAAATTAAACGATATTATTTTTTATTTTACTTTAGTACGTGATTAGAGTGTATTTTTTTGCCTTTTTAGACTATATTAATTTTTCCTAAAAGAACCTATGTCTTAGAGCATCGAATAATGCTCTAAGGTTAGGGTAAGTCTTTAGTTTTGTTCGTGACTGCAGTTAATAGAATGATTATTGCAAAGGAGCCTTATATCGAATTGGATCCTCGGATCGAAGCTCTTCACCATACAAATATCAATTATACTAAGTACTAAATTTAACGTCTGATGTTAGAAAGTTATATTTTATGAGGTTGCCTTTGTGTATATTATACGGTATTATGCCTGGTGTAGGTCGGAAGCGTTTATTATTATTTATTTATACTTGAGATTTGATAAATCCCAGGCATGATAACAGTCTAGTTTACACGTGCGAATACTTAATGAGCTTATCTAGACATCCTGACTGCATTCGATAAATACTAAGTATGTGGTGCACAGATAAGATAGAGCGCTTGACGACAAATCACTACATGGGCTAGTTAATTTTGAGGGCCTGGGCATGTGGTAGATGATTATTACTAGTGGAAGCGGAATTGAATGATAAGCATTCAAGTAGTCTTCGTAAAACCTGTGAACTAATCACAGGTTTTTCAGTTTTGAAGAAAACATTAATTAAATTATTAAAAAAAGAGTTAAGGAGAGGAAAAAATCATATTAAATAAATAAAATTAAATAAGAATTGTACATTTTATTTACAGTCTCAATTTATTTTCGTGCATTGTCAATATTTTCTCCACTTCAAAGGCGCGATCTCTCAGTGTTGCCATTTCTTTATCAGTGAGCACATTGTTTTTCTTGCCAGCGTTTTTTATTAAAAAGTGCTGTATAAATAGTCTTAAGCTTTCTCTGAACATGTGTAGTTTTGGTGGTTTCGCTATTCTATGGAACACCTCTAAAGATGCTTGGAGGTCAACATTCATGATGATTGCTAGGAGTATTTGACGCATAAACTTCACTGTTGTCTTGTTCAGATCTGAGAATTGGATTATCTGTGGAATAAAATATATAATTTAAAATAATTATCACTTTACTCGCGACACCATACAAACTTTGGTAGATTTTTTTACCTTCAACACGGATAGAGGGATACACTTCTCCATGAACAAATGCGTGAGGAACTGAGCGAGGTTGGCACAGCCCTGCGTAGGTAGATTTTCCAGTTCCTTAATTTTATCCCACACAGAGAACTGGAACGCCAGCTGGAAAATAACATACATAATAATAATTATTTTTAATACTTGTTACAAGTGCTTCTATCAATTCCCCAACGAGAAGGTTACCATAATCACTCGCAACACGAGAGTCTAGGGAACAAATATATTGATATTTGAAAACCTCAAATCTCCGGTTCCGCAGCCACATGGCTGTTTCTCGCCGGTTTTCTGTGAGACCGTGGTATGTCTTATACACCTGTGCTATAGCTACAGTACAGTGCTCTGACCTGGTAGTGGCGGTGCTCGCAGAGCTGGGCCGCCAGTACGCTGTAGTAGGGGTTGTGCGCGCGCTCCCGCAGGCAGCACGCCAGCAGCACGTGCGCCACCTCGCGCTGCTGCTGCGCGCGCAGCCCCAAGTGCTCCAGCTTCTCAAACGCGTCCATGTAGTCCTGGCATTTGAAGAATATTAGTCCAGACACTGAATACGGGAATAAATTCACTAATATATCAATGTATATTGATGTATCGCATACAGGCAATGAAAGCCAAAACGAATATTTTAAAATCTTTTCATCATTCTAATTCGCCGCACACGAGGCTGTAATATTATGTTAACCATATAATATTTCTGCAATAGTCAAAAAGTGCACTCAGGGCGCATTTTTATTGCAGCAACACTACGAAAAGTCCTCTTATGTAATATAATTGGATAAACAGTATACTTCATGGATTTTATATAATATGTACTCTTAGGTACCTATACTCAATTTGTCTTTAAGATTTAACATTATTGAAAATTCAATTCAGTTTCGTGGATTTTCCGCAACATGGCGTTGTTATATTTCTACACGCGAAGCATGACCACTGTAGAAATGCATTTAGTCTACACAAGAATAAACATACTAACAGAAATGCATGATAAAATGAGATATTCCTTGTATCAACTGTCTATTTTTCATTAGAAAGAAACCATTTCTATGGTGGTCATGCTATGTTAATTTATAAAAGTTTATATCTACAATATTTGTGGTATAAGTGATGTTTTTAACCAACTGACCTCAGCAGACATGATGACACAGAAGATGCTCCTCCTCACGTCGGTATTCATGCGCATTGTTCTAGCGAGTTCTAGAAGTTTCTGGTCTGCGGCGGGTAGATTGACAGTAGGTTTGTCTTCTACAGTTCTGTTGCCTTCCCATGCAGAACCCACTACCCACCATTTACCTCGTTCGTGGGCTGTAATGAATGGAATTTAATTGAAAAAATGCTTACAATATATTTAGTATTTGTGTTCAACATGCGGTAAAAAAGAACAACGTCAAAAATTGTCTCTAACTATTACCCACAGTAGGCAAAGTTGTTCGATCAGATTATATTTGTAATTTGTAAGTATGTATGTATGATTTCTGTCCTCTCACACGCATAGTTTTCTGTACAGTTGTAGGGCCGCACAGTTTTCTATATAGTTGTCGGGAAGTACAGATTTCTGTACAGTTGTCGGGCCGCATAGTTTTTTGCAGGGGCGTGCGCTCCATATAGGCAGAAATGCAGTGCTATACTTGTCATTCACAGATATTTTAATAAAACTTTCGTACGTTTTAGATGACTTTAATAATTAATTAATAGTAAATAAATTCATTTAAAAAATATAATAACTTAAAAACGCCTAATATTTTATAAATAGCAACTCATGCGGTTGCTTTGTGCAGGATAAATCATCGCATGTATGTGTAATTTTCATACTTCGCAAACGCACACACCCATGAATATCGACATGATTATATACCGGCAAGTCCCGCGGCATGCGATGGCTCTCGGGCCTCGGCTATCCGGTCGCTTCCGAAAACCGCCGAACTGGCTTGTCGGAAATTATTCGTTGCCTATAATCCGAGTAAAAAGAATAGTCGGAAATCTAATAAATCACGTATGCACATTATGCATTTTTGTTTAGTAAGGTTTTATTTGCTTAAATAGTAGAAACGTTTTGTGTTTCGCGGGGGCCATATTGAATATTTCATCTGATAAGCATTGTTTACAATTTAATCGCTCCAGTTTATTTATAGTTTTCTTAAAAGATTTTTCATTTTAACATTTGAAAGTGTGTACATTTAACAGTTTATTACTGAGTTTCTATAATAATTGTAGTGATTTTCTTTTACTAGTAAGTTAGTCGATTTTTTTTAAAGTTATTTGACTGTGAGGTTTTGAAAATGTGTGTTTATTAAAAATTAAAAATAACAAGTTCTCACAATTGTCATTCAGTGAAAAGATTCAAATTCTGTCTAAAGGTAGGTGTGTACCCGAGTTACAACAATTAAACCAGCAAAAAAATAATGTAACTCGAAAATTTCATGTTAAAAGTTATGAAACGTATAACTGGCTGTGTGGTTGTGTACACACGATTAAATTATATTGTTTTCCTTGCATATTATTTAGTAATTTACATCGGGATATAGTAATCTCAAGAAACCGGAACCTTTAATATGTGAAAATTGAAGCTGACTGGTGAGTAGTTATAATATTTTAAAATATGCTTATTATTTTACTTATTAGAATTTCTTCCGCCGCGACGATCGATCGCTGTTTTGTCTGCGTTGCCGTAGAAGATGTACATGAATAGTAGTACATCTAAGACTTGCTCTGTTGGCATGGTTTAGACTTAGAGATACGTCGCTTGGCTGTAGCTATGCTAAAAATCTATAAACGAAAAAGTTTTTGTGAGCGAGTACTTCGCCGCATACCCAGTGTCATAATCCTGTGCACGCCACTGGTTTTCTGTACAGATGTCGGGCCGCATAGTTTTCTGTACAGTTGTAGGGCCCTACAGTTTCCTGTATAGTTGTCGGGTCGTACAGCTTCCTGTATAGTTGTCGGGCCGTACAGTTTTCTGTCTTCTCACGCGCATAGTTTTCTGTACAGTTGTAGGGCCGCACAGTTTTCTGTACAGTTGTCGGGCAGTGCAGTTTTCTGTACAGTTGTAGGGCCGCATAGTTTTCTGTACAGTTGTCGGGCCGCATAGTTTTCTGTACAGTTGTCGGGCCCTACAGTTTCCTGTATAGTTGTCGGGTCATACAGTTTCCTGTATAGTTGTCGGGCCGTACAGTTTCTGTCTTCTCACGCGCATAGTTTTCTGTACAGTTGTCGGGCCCTACAGTTTCCTGTATAGTTGTCAGGCCGTACAGTTTTCTGTACAGTTGTCGGGCCGTACAGTTTTCTGTCTTCTCACATGCACAGTTTTCTGTACAGTTGTCGGGCCGCACAGTTTTCTGTCTTCTCACATGCACAGTTTTCTGTACAGTTGTCGGGCCGTACAGTTTTCTGTCTTCTCACATGCACAGTTTTCTGTACAGTTGTCGGGCTGTACAGTTTTCTGTCTTCTCACATGCACAGTTTTCTGTACAGTTGTCGGGCCGTACAGTTTTCTGTCTTCTCACATGCACAGTTTTCTGTAAAGTTGTCGGGCCGTACAGTTTTCTGTCTTCTCACATGCACAGTTTTCCGTACAGTTGTCGGGCCCTACAGTTTCCTGTATACTTGTCGGGCCGTACAGTTTCCTGTATAGTTGTCGGGCCGTACAGTTTTCTGCCTTCTCACGCGCATAGTTTTCTGTATAGTTGTCGGGCCGTACAGTTTTCTGTCTTCTCACGCGCATAGTTTTCTGTACAGTTGTCGGGCCCTACAGTTTCCTGTATAGTTGTCGGGCCGTACAGTTTTCTGTCTTCTCACGCACATAGTTTTCTGTATAGTTGTCGGGCCGTACAGTTTTCTGTCTTCTCACGCGCATAGTTTTCTGTACAGTTGTCGGGCCCTACAGTTTCCTGTATAGTTGTCGGGCCGTACAGTTTCCTGTATTTTCACATGCACAGTGTTCTGTGCAGTTGTCGGGCGGTACAGTTTTCGTCGTTTTTTTTATTTGTAATAAAAATTACCACATAAATTTTTCCCTAAACATTATATTGTGTCCATATACTATAAACCTTAATACCTTTCAACAAATCCTCCAGGCGTATATTCAGAGGCGTCACATAGTTGCCTTTCCTCAGCACCGCCTTAGCTGACTTTCTGAGCTCCTCCGCGTAACCAGGGTCGTACCCAGGGATCTTGGTTAGGTTGTTATTCTTCACAGCTAATAGCACCTCCATCAGGAACTTTATACGGGATCTGTAAACGGAAATTTAGATTTTTGATGATCTAGAATTGTTATGCGTAGCTTAAGTAAGGATAAGTGAAGTAAAATTTAAAATAATAACCGTACATAGTAAAAACACGTTGCACCAAAATAAACAGTACAAGCAGTTTTATTTCAAGTCTAGGTTTATCTCTCCACACTCCACAGTGTTCGATTTCACTCAAAAAACATCCCTTTGCTGTTTATCGCATAAATCGATGAAGAAATGCATTTTAAATGCAAAACTAAAACACCCACGTGTCACGTGTCATCGTCTGATGATGAAGATCCATCTAATGTTGGAACTTCGTCATCCACCTCTCAATTCTGCAAGTTTTCTTCATTAACCGGCTTCAGAAGTTCACGAACAGCTTCTGGCAGACAAATCCTATTGGACAATTTTGGCGTTGTCTGTAGTGTGCCATAGACACAAACGGATCCGACGATTTCAGTGCACGGTGGAAGAGGTCAATCATAGTTTTTTTCCTGTTCATTTTCCGGCAGTGGTGTTCACTATCTGAGCGCGCTAATTTATTGCGGGATTCAGCCGCTTGCTCTGAGAGCATACCGACAGGAAGAGAACATGATTCTATGATCTCTTCGATGTCACATCCGTCCGTCATCCGTCTCCTTCACAGTCATCGAATGCCAATTAAATGACTGGACGTACTTTACCGCGAGCGTGCCGCAGAAAATGCCAAACTTTATTGCGTCAATAGAAAATTCATAAGATATGGCGATAAGGATTGTATGCAGTCCATCGGTCAACCATGCATCTAGACCTAATATCTCTGCAAATATAGCAAGTGATAAAATTTTGTCGACCCTCTAATTGTAAATAAATAATATTATCAATTGTAAATAATATAGAATTTTGTAGTTAGGGAAAAAATTGAATTAATTTGAACAAAAATTAAAGGTCAAGTTGAGTGACAAATTACTCGTAAACGCTTCCATAGTGCAACTTGATTTTTTTTATCAATGATATACGCATTTAATATGAATCTTTAAGTGCCAGTCACAAGCCGCACTTTTGAAGTCGCTAGTCACACTGACGAAGTAAAATTAACACAGCCTCACACCACGCCGAAGTCGCTTCGCTCGCTGCTCACCCGGCCGAAGCCGCTTCGCTCGCTACACACCCGGCCGAAGCCGCTTCGCTCGCTACTTACCCGGCCGAAGCCGCTTCGCTTAGCGCCGCGACTCTCGCCTGGGTGTCCTGCACGAAGGTCTTGAGCGCTGCGGGCTCCTCCTTCCGCAGCACGCCGCCGACCGCCCGCAGCGCCGTCAGCACGCAGTCGATGTTCTTCTCCGTGAGCTCCTGGACTAGGCGACCGAGTATATCGTACAGAAGCAGGGGATGGTATATCTGAAATAAATAAACAGAAAACTATTGATGGTATGTAATTTCTGCCTACATTTATGTGATATAAAAAAAACAATGTCAAACGTCCTTTAAGCTTTAAAGTTATTTTATTTATCAGGATTAACGCCAGCATAATAAGATTTGAAGAAATCAATGTGTATCTTATAAATAACAAATAAATAAAGTAAATAAGGATAAAAAGTGTAGTTTGTAAAGTCTACATACTATATGTCAACTTATCATAATTATGTGTGGTATAAGGTTTTGAGTGTGAGGAGACTTTTTATACTTAAAATAACCACAAAGGTACACACGATCTTACTGCGAATCCTATGAGAACATGTTATAGGTGTTAGGATAAATAATCGACACCTATTATAGTTTATACGCGTATATTGTCCACTTTTTAACACGACAGTTTTAGTGAAAATGGTACACACAATTAGACTTCAAAAACTAATAACGTAAAATTATATGCGCGCGCATATAATTATACGTTATTAGTGCGCGCATATAATTTTACGTCTTCGGGTTCGTTTCAGACTGTTAAACGGGTCGCCCGAAGCCTGCGCCGGCGCATCCTGAAGTAGGTACTACCTATACACGCCGCACCGTATGCAAATAACAATTTATAAAATATAAAATATTATATTTACTATACATCGCCACAATGTTATCTAAAAGAGTATTCATGATCCACCAGCCTATTGCCAATACTACCTTCTTTCAAAGATTCCGTACATACATAGTTAGGACCTTTTATTTATAATAGAATCACAAAATCTCTGGACATAAAAAGATGCACAGTACCCAAAACCATAAAACTAGTCAAAAACCTCCTACTAAATTGGACCTACTCACAATCAGAATCCATACTCCCAGATAACGTTTCGATTTCACCCCCACCTAGTGGTAAATGCCCGACCCCAAGAATTTATTTTCGTAGGGCCAGGTGGGGACGCATTAATCTTATTTGGGAAGAAGCTTGTTAGTTTGTAAACATATTGTAAACTTCACATAAGATGTAATCAGGTGTAACACTATACGGGAACTTTTATGCCTTTTTTAAACCTCGACTAATTATGCGTATTGTGTCTTACACTACCTCTATGACTGGCTTTGACCAGAGCAGGAGCATAGGAAATCATGCCTTTACGTTAATGTTTTTTTCTCACTTTCTCTCTTTTGTTTTGTTTCAATGTAACGCGTCCACCTAGTGGAAGCTTCCTTTAAGCTGCCCGATCCCAAGAAATTTCGTACGGCTAGGTGAGGACGCACTAGTCTAATTCTGAGAGATGCCTGTTAGTACATACTGTAAACTTTAATCAAGATTTAAACAGATGTTTCACTAAAGCAATGATGCTCTTACCCCTTGTAAACTTGGACTAATTTGTGTAAATTATATCTTACCTGAATGGTTTTTGCCTAGCATAGGAGCTTAGGATGTCATGAATATTACAGTTACATAACTGTTGTTTTGTAAACTTAGACCAGTGTGGGTTAAGCGGATAACATTGATGTATTGTTTTACTCTTTCTTCTTTTTGTTTCTCACTGTAACGCCCCCATCTTGTGGTGGCTTCCCGAAGCTCCCCGATCCCAAGAATATTTCGTAGGGCTAGGTGGGGACGCGCTAGCTTTAATCTGAGAGATACCTGTTACTTTGCCATCATATTGTAAACTGTACTAAGATGCAAACAAATGTAAATGTAAATAAATAAATAAATCAATTCTTTATTGACACAGAGGAGTTTTACATATCTGAAGTCCCTGACCCCTGCACTAGTGTAAACTGTATTACAGAGGCCAGTGTCCTCGCCCATGAAGATACCTGTTATGCCAATAGAGATATAAACAATTTAAAAGAAATAGAAAAGAGAAGACAAAATGACATCAATTATTGACATATGAAATGTAATTATTTGACTAACAACATGTAGGTCTTAGAAGTGCGCTAAATTTAGAATGTAGGCAAAAACAATGATACCAAACAATAATTACACAATGAACAAAATAATAATTTTAGTGTGTGATGTGTGTGTGTGTGGTTGTGTGTGTTTGGTTGTGTGTGTGTGTGGTTGTGTGTGTGTGTGTGGCTGTGTGTGGTTATGTGTAAATCTTGAATAGGTAAATAGGTACAACTTGGGTATGTTATGTTATTTAACAAATAGCAGGCAAGAACAATTTTTCTATTTCATCATAAGTATTTTCTTTAAGCCATTTAATTATTACTTTTTTAAAGGTGTACTTTGTATAGTGTTTATCTATTAATTTTAACTTTAGCACTTTATTATATATAAATGGTGGTGTATATTGTTGACGCGCGAATGTCGTACGTGCAAAAGGAACCGGACACCGATCAAGTCTCTTTGATGAAGGAGGTAGGTATGGTACACTTATTTTATGGTATCTCCTAAGCATTTCCAGAACGAATATTTTTCTCACCGACAGGACATCCGCTTTGGCGTATACGTCAGTCGTTGAATGTCTGAGGGGCAATTTAAGAAGGACCTTTAAGATTGCTCGCTGGGCTCTTTCAACTTTTATTAGAAGAATTTTGCATACTCCCCCCCATGCACATATGCAATATCTAATCAGACACTCTCATAATGCTTTATAAGTTTGTATTAGAAGCTTTTCATTTGCGACTTGTCTTAAATTCTTAAAGATGTATACCATTTTTCTAATTCTAGCGACCATAGCATGAGTATGGTTACGCCAATCTAGTCGCTCGTCTATATATATTCCTAAATATTTGATGGATTCATTCCTCGACAAAACGGCACAAGAACACTTATAATGATCTAAAGCAATGTTACATGGATATGGGTGAGATTTTAAATTAATACTGTCATCTGGGCCGCTTCTTTGGGATTTATGAAAACATAAGTATTTAGTTTTCGAAGTGTTAAGAGTGAGAAGGTTGGATTCGAGCCAATACGTAATCCTAGCCATATTAGATTCGGCTATCTGTAGCGCTTCTGTCCACGTTTTTTCGTGCACTAGTAGGACTGTATCGTCGGCAAACATTTGGAGTTCTACATTGCCATGTACAACATTGAACATGTCATTAATGTAAACTAGAAACAGTGTAGGTCCTAAAGTACTTCCCTGTGGAACACCAAATGTGCAAGGAAGCATGTCACTTTCGATATCACCCACTCTCACACTCTGAAGTCGATTAGACAAGTAATTCTGGAACCAGTCCAAAACAGTGCCCCTTATACCAAGATTCTCCAGTCTAATCAAAAGGATGTTAGGTGAAACCGTATCAAACGCTTTCTGAAGATCTAGAAAAACACCAATACACCTTTCTCCACTATCCATAGAAGTCGCTAACGCTGTAGTAAACTTCAAAACAGCATCCTCAGTAGAAATCCCAGCCCTGAACCCCAACTGGTTAGGATTAATGTAATTGTTCTTCTCCAGGTAAGAGACAAGTCGTTTATTAACTACTTTTTCAAGAACTTTAGCTAAAGTTGTAAGTAAAGAGATGGGTCTGTAATTGGTGGGATTATCTTTATTTCCTGACTTATAAATGGGACACACTACTGCCCTTTTAAAAATCCTAGGAAAGACAGCAGTTTGGAGACTTAGGTTACATAGATAAGTCAGAGGATAAACCACAGAATTAATATTTTGCTTCAGTAAATTGGAAGAGATCTTGTCCCATCCAGGCGCACTATGCGACTGCAGGCTGAGAAGTATGGACAATATCTCTTGGGGGTCAGTGGGCAAAAAGGCCATGGAATTAGCTGGTGTTGTTGCTGACTTGGCGGATGCGGCTAGTTCATGTTCACGTTTGCCCAATTTCATCAGAATATTCTTTGCCAATCCTTCACCAATAGTTGTGAAACAAGTATTTACCACATTAAGTGAGTTAATGGGATTGTCATTAATGTTTAATAATTCGTGTGATTTTTCTTTTTTAAAGCCAAAGTTGCACACTTCCTTAATTATTTTCCAAGTATTCTTTATATTCTTATTATTTTTTTGCAATTGATTGTGGTAGTATTGTTTTTTAAGTTCTTTAATGATTTTGCTGCATGTGTTTCTGTAATTTAAATATTTATTTTTTAAAGATTCATCTAATGGCAGCATTTTCAGCCTTTTATGTAGTTTATCTCTCTTAGTGATACATTTAACAACTCCTACGGTGATCCATGGTTTGATAGGTTTGTATCGTCTCTGTATTTGTCTAGTTTCACTATTGTCATCTATGATTCTTAATAATTTATTTGTTAATATTTCAGCAGCCAGGACAGCATCGTTTAATATGTAGATGTCCTTCCATGACTCATCTGTAAGTATATTCTTAATTTTTTCGTAGTTGATTGACACATTTTTATTTATGAGTTTCTTGTTACATGATAAGGTACTTTTGATGCTGAGAAGAATTGGAGAATGATCCGTAAGTTGTTGTTCAAAGACCACGGTTTTCCATCGGTGGTCAGTTTTAATCATAAAATGATCCAAGCAATTTTCATACCTAGTAGGGTGAGTAATACCTAATGTAAGTCCGTGCATGGCTATTAGATTAAGATAGTCCTGTACTGTCGCGGTCGTGTTATCAAGTGTATTAATATTAATGTCGCCTGTCAATACAATATTAGATGTACGTATATTTGATAGCACATGATCCAGAGAGTTAAGGTAACTGGACGTGTTTCTAAAACAAGGTGGGCGGGCGATATGAACAAACAATTGTGAAGTCCGGGTAAATATTTAGAACTAAGCAGTTGCCTTCTGAAAATTTAGGTTCAAGTGCGGACACTCTTAGATCCTGGCGTGCATAAGCAACCAGACCATCATTTTGATTAATACTATTTTTGGTCCAAAACATATTATACTTTTCGATAGTAGGTGGTGGATTATTCTCATTTGTCCAACACTCCGTAAGTACTAGTATGTCCACAGGAAAGCTTAAGGCTGATGTGAATGCCAGAAATAAATCGAGATTGCAGTGGATACTTCTAATATTTATTGTCAAGATAGAGAGCGATCCCATCTCATCTTCAATATAATTTATAATTCGGGAACATAGTTTAGTATCGCTCAAGAGAACACATTCGGTTAATTGCTCAAAATTGTAAACCTCGTTTATTATATTATTATTACAGAAATCTAATTTTATATATTAAGCTGGGACACAGTCTAGAGAAAGTACCTACCGAAGCACGTAGATACCACATATATTTACTACTAGTGTAGCATTTTAGCATAACAATATTGATGAGTACACTAACAATTAAATCATCCAAACAAAATAAAGTCAATCCATATAACTTTATAGAATTCTGAAATACTAGTTTACCAGACCATACTATAAAATCTGTTCTTAATTTTTTTACAGCTGCGTTGTACATAATATTACTATAAATACCCAAATAAGTGTTTTTTACATATTTATTTGTATAGTGTGAGTATGATAGATAACATTTGTGAGTGTATGTGCAAATGTGGTTGTATAAAGCATGCATTTTAATTAAAAACAAACATACTAAAACTAAATAAAGTCTATAAAAAGAGAAAAAGACAGTCATACCAAAATAAACAAAATATGTAAGCACTAATAATAGTCATCGTTGTAATTGTAGATCATACAGGATCTGCTCTGTTTTAACTAATACATGCCTATAAAACAATGCTGCCTTTCACCTTTTTAAACTTGGACTAATTTGTGTGAATTGTGTCTTATGCCACCTGCGTGACAGGCTCTGCCTAGTGCAGGGGCATAGCAAAAAGAACATCTCTGTATGTAAATTTTTTTTGGAATAAAACATTTAATTTTCATTTCATTTCATGTAGACTTCATTTATGATAGTTACCCACTTTCCGTAAATGACATGGCCAAAAATCCATATTACAAAAAACCTAGAGTCGACAGCAACAAAATGATTGTTAAAGGCTTCACTTTAAATTATTATTGATGTCAAGAAAGGGGCAATCCCGAAGTAGGTCAGGTGAAGAAGTTATGAGTTAGAATAAAAGCCGTTGTCGACTCTGGGTCAATTTTTTACTATCACCTTTGTTATAACATAATATAGTTAATAAGTTATTGACCTTAAAGCTGTACAGATAAGCCAGACACGCAACAAGGTTGTCCAATCTCTTATCCTCCATTGGCTGTGGGCTTTGCATCGTCTCATCAAATTTTCTACACAAGTGCTCTAAGAAATGGGCTCCTGAAATAAACGTAGATAAAAGTAAATACATTTATTCTGGAGTAGTTCTAAAATTACAATAATCAAAAAAATATAATAAAAACATTGAATGATTGCATATCAAAAGTCACAACACTTTTTAAATACAAGCTTTATAGATACAAACTACGCGAGAAAAACCTCCTTTCGAAAATACGATTATGCTCTCGCTACTATAATTAACTATTGAGTTAATTATCTCAAATCTGTCGATATTTTTTCTAACAACTTCAGAAAGTACAAAACAAAATAACTTCACATTAGGCTCATAAACATGTTTTGCTATTACTTATGTTATGTAAGGTCATTATATCTTGTGTCATTGTAACTACTGACTGTTAATTTATATAAGTACGAAATTATGGTACTTTATGTCGAGTTGTATATATAAAGTTTGTAAATAACAGTTTGTTACCTAAATAAATAAATAAATAATATATCCGTTATAGTCATTCATAGCTCCTTACCTATCTCAGATCCAACATTGGCATGCAACACCGACACCAGAGCTGCATGCTCAGCAACCAGTCTGTCCGGTGTAACTGAGCCCCCGACCGTTGCCTCCTCCCACAAAGCCGTTAATGCAGTATTCACTGAGTTGCGACTGTTGCTAGCGTACAGGTTCTCTATAGATGTACACGCCCAGTGGAGGTTCGTGCCAGCTAACTTGTTGAGTACACCTGATAGTGACATTAAGAAATTAATTGAATTTCAAAACACAGCTGAATATAAAACTTTTTTTGAGAAACTGTTTAAAATTAATTTTAGCATTTACTATGATACTATTTACTGTTAATATTTATTTTATCTAATTGTTTTTTTGTCTGACAATAAAGAAATTTGAAAATCTTATACTATATAAGATTCTCCTGTATAGTGTTTGTTACAGATCTTCTCCGAAATGGGACGACTGATTTTTATGAAATTTCGTATTCGATAGGTATGAGAATAGGTTGTCAGCTATTTTAATGCCCCCAAGTGATAAGGATGGCCCACCGAAAAAAAATATTTACATTTTTTTTAATGATTTGGCGATTAAACCACAATTTTCACTCTTCTAACAACAATCCCCCTTGTTTAATAGCAATATTAGTGCTGTAACAATCTACTGTAACTCTTGGCCGTGGTTGATAACATTTTCACACATCACCTGTAGGTTATACGGGTAGATAGTAGTGAAGATAGTAGGTGTAGGTAGTGGGTATAGCACCTACACCTAAAAAAGAATGTGAAATGTTGCTCTCATCCGTAAACAAAATTTTTCTGTGACCTCCCTTTGCATACCGCTTCAGTAGTTGTTTTGTATACCCTATTCTTTATTAAATTATCAGTTAAGAAATGACCAGTACGTCTCTTATAGTCCTAAGTCATCTTTTAAAATACGCGACTTAGTTCTAGGTGATATCTTCATCTCCCGAGATAAAATCTTTTGCTTTCGGACAGGATTTCTTCGAACTCTTTCCCTTACTGCTTTGGCCACCTTTTTCGTACGAACACTACGTGGACGGCCCGATCTTTTTCTGTCACAAACAGAGGAGGTCTCATTGTACCTATTAATAGCCCGGTACACAAATATTTTACTAATACCAAGCGTTTGGAGGGTTTTAAAAATTGCATTTGGCTCCATACTTACTTTGTGTAATGCAGTCACAGCGATTCGGTTCTCTTTATCACCCCACTCCATTTTAATATCGCAAAATATTGTGCAATTTATTGGCGCCAAAATGAGAATACTCAATGAACAATCATATAAAAAGGTCAGATTCCAAATTCAAATGTAATATTTTGTTTATTTTTAATTGTAACAGTATTTATGGCCAGACTAAGTATAGTAGGTGTTGGTGTAGAAACTGTAGGTTCATAGTTAATACAGAACAACGTGTGTTGGGTACAGCTAGTACTTATATATATTAATTAACTAATTAAAAATAAAACCTTCGTTTAAAACTCACTCTTAATTTGTCTTTTAAGTTGTACCAATTCTTTGTCAGTAGCACTATCCTTATTTCGTAAATGTGGTGGTATATAAACTCCTTTTTCTTCCTGAGGAATAAAAATTTAATTTGATTTATATATTTACTTCGACTAAAGTACCAGGATCACCAGGATGATTGGATGGAGAGGATGGAATCCCAACAGAGCTTCCACAACACATGGGACTTAAAGCCAAACAAGCCTTGGTAGACCTATTTAATAAAATCTATAACTCGGGCCATATTGCCAAAGACCTGCTTCGCTCAACCTCATAACACTGCCAAAAAAACCGAAAGCAGTTAAGTGCGAAGAATACCGAACCATAATTTTAATGAGTCACACCATGAAAGTATTTCTTAAGTCGCGTCTCCTGCTCATGTTTTTTCAAAACATTACACAGAAAACATTAAACAAAAACATTTTGTGTAGACAAGATCATGAGTTCCGATGAGGAAGACGTAAGCACTCGCAGTTTTAGCGATTGCAGATGCAGAATCTAGGAGAAAACACAAGGGGTCTAAAAAGGCGGCCCGTTTAGGTGTTTCATTTTTTTTTCAACTTATATTATGTGCGCCATTTTACGCATTTCTATTTAAAACTGTTAAAATTGATGTTTTCTAATATGATGATAGTCATGTGAGTGGTGTAACAGATGACATAAACATTGTATATTCCTACACAAATGTGTATAGCCACGCCCCAATGTTTCGATGTTTTGTGTAATGTTTCGAGAAAAACACGCGAAGGAGACACGCCTTTAAGGTGATCCATAGCCGCATCAAACTTAAATGCTCTGAAAACTTATGTGACCAACAGTTTGGTTTCAGATCTGGATATGGAACATGAGAAGCCATCTTCACCTTAAACACCTTGGCTGAGCGTGCAATAGAACATCAACAAAATCTTTATCTGTGTCCAACATGGCAAGCTGATGGAAATCTTAAAAGGCATAGGCGTAGATGAAAAGGATCGAATAATAATTGGAAATCTTTACTGGACTCAGGAAGCTGCTATCAAAATTGAAGGAAAACTATCTGTCTGGAAACCGATTAAAAGAGGAGTCCGACAAGGTTGTCTTCTGTCTCCCCTGTTATTTAAACTTACTCATAGACCATTTATTTTAACGGAGTTGCTAAAAAAACCCGTTATAAACAAAAAGCCGGAGTTGAAGTCAATGGCCTCAAAGTGAATGATATAAGGTACGCCGATGACACAGTACTTATAGCCGACTCTGAAAGCGGACTTCATCTGTTGGACGAGGTCGAGGCTGCTGACGTTGCGATGGGACAGAATATTAATATAAAGAAAACAAAATTTATGACCATATAAAAGATGTCCATTCCTCACCCTTCCCTTCCTCATAAAATGTAGTGCAAATATAATTTCAGCTGTAAATAGTTTTAAATACTTAGGAAGAATATTCACATTGGATTTAAATAATTTAGAGTAAATTAAATGTAGAATAGGCCCGGCGAAAACGGCTCTCTATAAAATGTCTAAAGTTTTATGTAATCCCAACTAGCATTCTCATCAAGATATCGTGTACTCAAGTGTTATATCTGGTCCATTCTCCTATATGTTTGTGAAGAGTGGGTTTTAAATAAAGAAAGTTGTCGGCAGGCATTTGAAATGTGGGCACTGTAAACAATGTTAAAATTTTTTTGGTGCCAATTCATATCCAATAAAGAAGTTTTAAAAAGAGCTAATTGCGAACGCCAACTCATGAATCTCATCATTCAAAGAAAGGTCGCTTTTTTCGATCACCTATAAAGAGGATCCCAATACGAATTTATACGGTTGATCATAGAGGGTAGGATACCTGGAAAAAGAGCACCTGGTAGACAAAGACGAACATGGATGGAAAAAAAGACGAAAAAGAAGATGTGAAGGAATGGCATAAATGTAGCTACTTGAAGAAATTAGCCCAGGATCACAAAACATTCAGCATACTGACCGCCAAACTTCAGTATGAAGATGGCACTCAATGATGATGATGAATTATATACAAGAATTGCTAATTTAAAGTACCTTTAAGATTACATAATACATATGTACCTACTTTTAAAACACATATTATGTAACTTAAATCAATAAAAAGAAAAAAATACATTTTTTTACCTTGATAATATTTCCATCCTTATCTCTCTTTCTACCATAAATATCCTCCCACACATTTGGTTTTTCAGCTTCTTCCTTTTCTAGAGGTTCATCACCATCTTCATCAGAAAAAACATCTAAATCTTCATCCTCTGATAGATGTGATATTTCATCCTCACTAAACACTTTACTGATATCATTTTCAGAAATAATTTTCACTTTGCTTCTTTTGTCACTCAATTTAATTTCTTTACTTTCTTTCTTTGACATTTTACTAGGTTTCTCATCAATATTGGATTGTTCACTTTCTTCTTTATTCATATCTTCATAGTCATCATCAGTACCACTGTTTTCATCACTTGAGAGAGGATCTAAATCTTGTGTTTCTTCATTGTCACTTCCCTCCAAGTCTTCTTCATCATCGTCGAATTTCTCATTGTCACTATCATCAAATTTATCATCATTACCATCATCAAAATTTTCAAATTCATCTTCACTGTAACTCTTGTCTTTGCCTTTTGATTCTTTCTTTTGTTTAACTTTTTTAGGTTTTTCTTTTCCTGTTACCACAGCCAAATCTTCTTCAAAATCAGAATCCTTTTCAACATCAGCTAAATGTTTCTCTGCTGCAACTATTTGTTCTGATGTTGCTCTGTCACAAATTTCTAGTAAATCT
Source organism: Phengaris alcon alcon (assembly GCA_037179445.1). Classification (NCBI taxonomy): domain Eukaryota; kingdom Metazoa; phylum Arthropoda; class Insecta; order Lepidoptera; family Lycaenidae; genus Phengaris; species Phengaris alcon. The sequence continues at coordinate 1,649,322 of JAYRCH010000155.1, read as the reverse complement.
GTTATTATTTCAGTTAAGGTTATATATTATAATAGAGCTCCGTGGCCTAGTGGGTAGACCGTTTGATTCACACTTGAGAGAGTGTAGATTCGTTTCCTAAGTTGTGGAGTGTACCAATGAGAGTTTTTCAGATCTCAAGTACATTATATAATCGCTCTAACGGTGAAGGAAAACATTGTGAGGAAACCCGCACATGGTTGGCCTCAGACCTACTGACCAGTCATTCCTCTGGACTAGGCTGACTGTGTTGTGAGAATGCTGCGAGTATGGGCAACCGCAACCATATGACATTTAAAAACAGACTGTCCCAGGCACTACAGTACTTCAAGAGTAGTTACTTCAATTAGAGAATATATAATAATAAATGTATAAATAATCCATTAACAGATGAAAAGGCCCAAGTTTTTATACATAATAAACATTTAAAATATGAGTACTCTCTGGCACAGAATAAAAGCTTATTAAGCTTTTGAAAGCCGTATAGTTTACCAGTGACCTACACTGCGTACAATTGCTTGGCAGTCAAAGGGTTAAAATCAAATTTTATAATCACAAAAAAGATTTTTCAACACATTATTCATTAAAGAAATAAAAAAAGGATACAGTCTAGCCCATCATCTGCAAAAAAGTTATTCTTGTTTTTGGTTTTATTCAGGCCTAGTTGTTTTTCCAGCTTTTTTATCATTTTATCTTCATCTTCATTTGCCTTTACAAACATTTTCTTCCTCTGTACATCCATTTGTGATTGCAGTTTATTGGTTTCCTTTTTCACTTTGTTGCTCTGTCTCTTTAGAATGTCATGAACTGATAGTTGGTTCACTATTTTCTTTTTCTGGCAACAGAATGTTTCAATTTAAAATAGACTGTTTTGTATCTAGATATTATGAAACTATGAATGTAACTCAAAATTAAAATAATTAATACAATGCAAAAGGATAGGCTATTGTCAAACTAGTTATAATTTGTATAACATAGGACAAATTCACGTATTAAACTGAATACAATAACTTATGTCAAGATACTTATTTAGTTTTGCTAACATGTGTAATTATGTTCTATAAGTAATGTGAAACGGCTGTCTTACTATAATTGGATGTTCTGAATCAGAATAGTCTGATGGTCTTTTAACAAATTTTCCCGGAGTATTATCCTCATTTTTCTTTTTTGTATAATGTTCTTGTCGATGTTTCTTTTTCTGTATTCTTTTTTCCTTTCTTACAGCTTTTCTGGTATTTTTTAATGTAAGGCGAGGCGCATTAGTCTTTTTCTTCATTTTACCTACATAAATTGGTTGCAAAATTCACATAAATCTTATATAATTTTTAATTATAAACAATAATGTATTTTGTTAGGTTATGTTATCACGAGACTTTGACATCTAATGGATACAGATCTCTTCCTCTTCTTTTATGGCGTTCAGAAGGTCAGCTGATATTACAATTATTTATTATCTTTTGAAACGAAATACAATTTTTTGTAAGTAAACTATATGGTAAGTTTTTAATATATTAAAAGGTCAGGCTTGGAATATTATTTTACGTCCGCAAGTAAAAATTAAAACAATTAAATGTCATAAGCAAAAAAACATAAATCAATATCATAGTAATAAATATTATCATCTAGGAGTCGCCGGAGAATTCAACGGGTGACGTTGTGGATTTTGCCTACCTCATAAATTTGTGTTATTTCGGTTGTTAATGTGTAATATTGGTAGAATATTAACCATTAAATATTCATTAACGTGTACAAGTGTGGGCAAGTGGTACAACTTCTAAAAACGTGCTATTTTGAGTTTCTCTCCAAAACTCCCTAGGTACTTTCAGTAAAGCTTCTACCACTACACTGAATTGACTGACATGGCTCATGGACTGCACTGACTATTTATTTGACTTTGACTAGACTTTAGACTTGACGATTTAGGAATACGGTGTTGAAAATTGAAACGAAAGTTCATTTTCCCGCCTTTTTAACTTGACACTGGCAAATGGTTATAAGCCGATGCCATATATAAAAAAAAAAACATTTATGGTCAAGTCAAAAAATATCTTTGACCTGAAAATTACAAGATTTCGCGAATCTATAAATTGCTTCAGTAAAATAAGTCCTGTTTATTTATCTTTAAACCCCTTTGATCTTATCACAAATTAGGAGTTTTAATATAACCTATATAATTTTTGAAAGTGCGGCATGATGGTTGAAGGTTCAGCGTTTACCAGGAACGATGTATTCCAAATGGCAATTCGTGTTGCGTTTGTATCTGCAGTGACTTATTTTTCAATAAAATGGCTCGTTAATCAAATAGATCCAACATCCAAGAGCCGGAAGAAAGCAGAGGAGAGAGCGCGGGAACAGTTACGCAAGTACATATCGATTTTCACTATAAACCTTGTATCGTTCTAATCACAACATTTTCATTACGTTTCGGCTTTTTATTTTTATCGAATTAAATTTTTGCGCACTGCTAATCTGACAACGTTGCACAATGATGTAAATAGTTGCAATGAAATTCTTTTAATACTTAGCAATAATCTAATAAGATATAAATTTATAATATTTTATACACGTGTATGTGCGCTATCATATATCATAGAATATTGATGGCAAGTAGACTGGATGTGTTAAGGATATCTTGCAGAGCGGGGCTGGGTGGACGACACTCTCTGGCGCTGGACAAACTGTCAGACCATGAGATGATCATTGCCTCACAACTTGTTGTGCCTGAAGAGATAAATGTAAGTTATAGTATAATTACTTGTATAATTTTTTTGTCATGTTTTATTGTTTTCGAGTTTTGTCACAATTTAACCTTAAAATATTATTATATATACATTAATTGAAAATAGTTTGGTCCCTTGCTTTGATATGGGTCCATAAAACGTAACATATCTATTAGTTATGTCAGGGTGTAACATACTCATATCATGTTACAGTTTCATATATTATGAATGTCAGTTTGCAGAAACATTTGAGTACCTAGTTAGTGAACTGTAATTTAAGATTCATAAAGTATTTAATATACTGTATTAATTAGACTATGTTTATGATGTATGTATTGTACACTAAGTAAGATGAGCCTGTAAGCTCATCCCATAAGCCTTCTATCTATCTAAGTGTTAACTTACACCGAGATGCGGTGCGACAATTTAAGATATCAATTCAAAACTTCTATAAATCTTCATACTGTAACCTGCTAGTAAATGTACATTGAAGAGCAGGCAACCCCAGGCGATGAAAGTAATAGAGCAGCCCCTATCAAATGGCAAATCCTGCATCTACCAAGCTGAAATTGTTTTAGTATCTAGATGCCCTTATTCTTGTTGCATCTTAGTCACTAACAAAATATTCTTTATTTCAGGTGAATTGGAAGGACATTGCAGGCTTAGATCATTTGATTAGAGAATTGCGAGAGACTGTCATTCTGCCGATACAGAAGAGAGAGTTGTTCGCCGACAGCCGCCTGACACAACCTCCCAAAGGAGTACTGTTACATGGCCCACCTGGTAAATTGTTTTTCTTTAATTTTGAAGTTATATAATGTCTATATCCTCTGGCAAAGGTCTCCCCTAAACTCTTCCAAAGTTGTTTCTCCATGGCCTTCCTGCTTCATGTTGTTCCTGCCATTGCCTGTATCTCATCCTCCCTTTTTTTTATAACGTCTATGTCAGCCTCAATATTACTAGAACATCTGTAGCTAATAAAACTGTATCCTTTTTTATGAAACCAACTAGAAAACAAGACGGATCTTCGGATGGTAAGAGTTCAAAGTGATGGAAGCTTTCTTTCTTTTTCCATATCTGGGATACCATTCTACGATGTCTCTCGTCCATTTCAGTTTCTGGGTCCTCATAATATGACCAGACCAAATCCATTTTAGTTTCCTGATTGTTTGTAGAATATCAATGACCTTAGTTACTTTTCTTATTTTTTAAGTTCTCCACTTATCCTTTAACCTAATATTCATTGTGCTTCTTACCATGTTACACTGGCAAACAAATTTTTTTTTCTGTTTCCACGTATTGCTTATTCTCCTTTCAATTTCTTTTGAATGTTGGTCTTTTATATATATCAATTGTCCTAAATATATATATTCATCTACATATTCGACAGCATTTTTACGTATTTGATTTTGCTGCATTTGTCATTACTTTTGTTTTAGTTGCGTTCATTGTTAGACCCGCTTTTCTGCTTTCAAGGTCTAATTCTTGCAGCATAGTTTGTAACATATCCGGACTCCTGGCGAGTATCACAACATTGACCGCAAATCTCAGATGATTAAAATTAGTTCCGTGTATGTTTATTCCTTTGTTCTCCCAGTCTAAGCATCTAAATTTGTATTCTAACACAACTGTGAAAAGTTTAGGAGAAAGTGGATCCCCTTGTCTTAGCCACGTTAAATGTAAAATTCTTCTCCTTGTTCAAGTTTAACCGTTGCTCTGGTATTTTTATAGATTTCTGCAATAATTTTTATATATTTACTTTCTACGCCCTGATTTTCGAGTGCTTTCCATATATATTTGTGGCTTAGCGAGTCAAAGGCCTTGTTATAATCGACGAATACTATGTAGTAACTCTGCCCATATTTGTTGTATTTTTCGATCATTTGTTTAACAACACGTATATGGTCAATCGTGGAATAATCGGAGCGAAAACCCACTTTTTTCTCTGGGCTGATTCTCCTCTAGGCGTTTTGTTATTCTATCGAGTATTATTTTGAGAATACTTTGTATATACTTGGCATTAAACTTATGAGCCTATAATTATTTATGTAATTTTTATTTCCTTTTTTTATGTAAAAGTACAATAGTACTTCTTGTCCATTGAGTTGGTATTTTTTCAGCTGTTAATATTTCGTTAAATAGACGCGTAAGGTGTTTAGTTATTGCATTGATGGCCCCTTATAATAATTTATTTGAAATTCTATCGGCTCCAGGTGCCTTGCCATTTTTCTGCGATTTTATTGCTTTCATGACTTCAGTTTCTAATATGCAAGGCACTTCCTCGTTATCATCTTCTCTCCTTTTATTTGTTGTTTCTGTTCTGTCAGTCTCTGTATATAGTTTTTTTGTAAAATTTCGTTAGCCTCTAACTATTGATATTTTTTTTGATGTCAGTTTGTCAGTTATATTTTTTATTCCCGGTATCCATTGTGTGTATTCTCTTAGTTGTTTTAAACCTCTTTTTATTCCTCCTGTTTTCTCTATTTGTTCTGTTAATATATTTAATCTTTCGGTTTTCCTATGCTTCTTTATCGATTCTTTGATTTTCTTGCTAATTTTTGATACTTTTTGACGATCTTATTCTTATTCTTATCTTTTCTTTTTTGTAGCGGTCAATTCCTCTCTTTCATCAACTTGATTGCTTCTTCTCCTAATTTATTTTCCTTTTTGATAAGTCTTGATTTGTTTAGATTTATAAATTATTTTTCCAGGAAATCATATTTTTTTTGTATTTTTTTTGTATTCGTTGACTCCGTTAAGTGTGATGTCTAGTTTACATAAGGCTAAGAAAATATTAATATATTATAGCTAAGAAATGCGCAGTTTCCCAGGGACAAGACCTGGCTAGATGGATTTTTCTCCTTCGAAACTCCATACATGTATACTAAATTTCATGGTAATACTTGCAGCCTATGTCGAGAAACCAATTAAATATATACAAGATTGTCTTGTTTAAAGTATAAGATTGTATTTCTTTATCGCACTGTAAATTAGTTACATTTAAATTCGGAGCATTATAGAGTGATAATTAATTGATTTTTCAGGCTGTGGCAAAACACTGATAGCAAAAGCAACTGCGAAAGAGGCTAACATGAGTTTCATTAATCTGGATGTGTCATTGCTCACTGACAAGTGGTATGGCGAGACGCAGAAACTGGCGGCTGCTGTGTTCTCCCTCGCTGTCAAACTACAGCCCTGCATTGTGTTTATAGGTGAGAACATACATATAATATTGAATGAGATAGTTGACTACATGTAAAATATTTAGTTATTACAAAGTCTGCAAGGATGCTACACTTTGCACAATGTCTTTTTAGACATGTGTACTAACCGCAACCTTCACCAACTGGTAACACTAATTACAAGATAACGAAACCAAGAAGAGTCACTGCTGGATCTCATCCTTTGTAACGAAGAAAGCCTATTATGCGACATTGCATACCACACACCAATTGGAAAAAGCGATCATCTTGTTATTTCTGCTACAATACAAGTAAATGTCACTAGGAATTACACTGCTACAAGACCTCAATATAATTATTTTGAAGCTAACTTCGATGCAATAAGTAAAACTGTATATGGATATTTAGTTTCGACCGACGGTACTGTTGATGATATGTGACTTTCTCTTAAAAATCAGGTCCAGTCTGCAATTAGAAAGTATTTTATTTTATTTTATTTTATTTTATTTTATTTTGATAACAATATAAAGCTATTCTAATCATTAGAAAGCCAGTTACAGGTCCTCACATGTAGAAACCGAATAGGTTAACATGAGTTAAACATAGTGTACACTAATACACGCTAATTAGACACAGTTTATAAATTATAACGAAAGAAACAGTCACAAGTGTAAAATCAACTATCAAGTGGTTAGCTTATATACAACAATAGTACAATTAGGATAAAAGTTAAAAAAAAAAAAACTTATTTAGACCCTTTAAAATTTAGAAGTACAAAGATAAAGTCAGCACTACATTACTGGAGCAAATATTGATAAAGTAATCGCTTAGCTGTCGCCGCGCCAGTTGTGAATAAATCTAAGTCCACAGAATTACAGATTTTATTAAAATTGTTACCTGCGCGCAAGACAAACGAGTTCTTCCGATAGTTGGTCGTGACTACAGGTAGAAAAATAAGGGGGTTAGATCTAAAGATTCTTATAGGTGTATTAAGTTGAGTTTTTCCAAAAGTTCAGGCGAATCGATTTTATTGGAAGCTATCTTAAGTAAGAAAACTAAGTCAGCAACATCACGACGGATCCTTAACGGGACCAGGTGATGCCTTTTACATAGTTCTAAATAGTTTTCTGAGTTATAATACATTTTTGATCTATAGCAAAGATATCGAACAAATTTCTTTTGAATATTTTCGATGCGATCTATGTATTCATTGTACCTAGGATTCCAAACTTGAGAGGCATACTCCAAGTGAGGGCGCACATAGGTACAGTATAATGTTTTTATTGTTTTAATGTCATTGAATGATGCCGCACATCTTAGAACAAAACCAAGCGCTTTGTAGGCTTTTGATACTATTTTATGTATGTGTGTGTCAAATAGTAATTTAGAGTCATGATAAATGCCTAAATCACGAACTGTTGAGAGGCGCTGTAATGGTTGTTGCTTGAGCATATAACTCGTAGGTATTACGGTCAGTTTTCTTGAAAAGGTAACAACACAACACTTGGAGGGATTGAGATCCAGACCATTTAGAAGGCAATACTGCTCAAGACGCGAGATGTCAGCCTGGAGTATAGATGCATCAGATTGAGAAGATATAGTTAAGAATATTTTCATGTCATCTGCGAAGCAAAGTAATTGAGATGAATGTAAACAATTTTGAATATCATTAACCATTATGTTGAAAAGAAGAGGGCCAAGCAACGATCCCTGGGGAACTCCACTAGGAATGTCTACCCAACTAGAAATATAATTTTTAACAACTACGGCTTGGGACCTTCGGTCAATATAGGAAGAGAACCATCTAAGAAGATTCCCTGCGACTCCCATGGATGCAAGCTTCTTAATAAGTATAGTATGGTCTATACGGTCAAAACATTTAGAGTAATCGGTGTAAATGACATCAACTTGCTTGCCAGTATCCATGGCCTGCGTTAGATAGTCATTGAAAATCACTAAGTTGGAGACTGTGGATCTTCCACTTAGAAACCCATGTTGAAAGGAACCAAGAGAGGTCTTCAGAGCCGGAAATAATTGATTATATATTATGCGCTCGAGAACTTTCGCTACTATACACAACTTTGAGATGGGTCTATAATTTGTAACATCAGTTTTAGGCCCATTTTTGTGTACCGGGGTTATAAACGCAGATTTCCATATACCTGGGACTACTCCATCCCTAAAAGACTTACTAAATAATAAGGTTATGGGAGTCGCAATCGAAGTAGCAGTAGATATAAAGAATTGAGCTGGCAAGTTGTCTGGTCCGGCTGATTTAGAAGTGTCAAGCTCCAACAGAAGTTTTCTGACCACATCACATTGAATATTAACGTTAGAGATATGTGAAACTGAAACATCAATCGGCGAACTGGGATTAATATTACCGGGTTGGCTCGCCGGAGCTGGGGGTGTCTGAGTGAAGTTGGAAAGAAAATAAGATGAAAAAGTGTCACACATTTCACTACCTGTGTTTACTTGTAAATTATTATACTTAAGGCTGCACGGAAAGGTAGTTGAATTAGAATTGTTCCGTGATTTAATATAGGTCCAGAAGTATTTAGGGTTTTTAACGATAGACTTTTCGACGTTATTTATGTACGTCTGATGACATTCTCTTTCCAGGTGCTTCACTCTGTCACGAAGCAGTTGAAATGACACAAGATCTGTACGATTGCCGTAGATATTATATTTTCGTAAAAATTTATTTTTTTCTCTAATCACTTTGATCAGTGGCTTAGAATACCAGGCAGGGTAAGCTTTATTGGTTAACTGTTTAGTAGGGATGTACTTATAGATAAGGTTATTAATAGTATCGTAAAAGTATTGTACCGAATCCTCCATAGTTCTTTTCGAAAATTCAAGATTCCAATCGATCTTACATATTTCAGAGTTAATTGCAACGTAGTCGCCATTGTAAAATAACCGCTTCGTGCGAGGAGCCGGCTTTAAACAATCTAAAGTGACAAAATCCAGAGTAATACATAAAGCACTATGTAGGGGGTCAGTTGGCACCAGGGGGTCAAGAGATTCCACTACCTTGACTACGTCATTTGAAATTACTAAGTCTAGTATTCTACCCTGGGAGTTTAAAACACCATTGTATTGGGCGAGACCATGCATGTGTAGCTCGTCAATAAGTAAAATTTCATTTGGAGACTGATAGTCAGATGGACTATAGCTTAAATCATTGTATGTGTGAACAAAGTATAGAAACAAAAGGAACAATAACAAACCATGGATAAATAAAGAAATACTAGAATTAGTTGAGAAGAAGAAAGAGTTATGGAATATATATAGAACAAATCCAAATAACATTGCCTATCAACAATATAGAAAAATAAATAATAAAATAATCAGTTAGCAGAAATAGAAGAACAGCTTTCGAGTTAACAGTAATAGACAATGGTCCTAAGTCATTCTACAGCTACATTAGGAAACAACTTAATTCAAAAATGTGCATACCTAATATTATTAAAAACAATAATAACGATCTTGTTACTAAACCTAATCAAATATCTGAATGCATTCGCTGATCAATTTGAGCAAACATTCGTTATAGAGCCAGATGGACCACTGTCGACTATTCATTACCCCAGAGTAATTAATTAAGTTAACAACATCGATATTAAAAGAGACAAGGTACAACGGGTTTTGCTTAGTTTTGAGGACACAACAGCTACTGGACCAGATGAATTACATGATAGTAAAGCCTAGCTGCAGCACTAGCATTGCATCGGCATTCACCATAAATGAGATGCATGTTGGCATATTCCTGTGCGGTGTACACCGACATGGTGGTACTACACAATCACACGATCAACGATAGTCCAGGAGAAAGCAAAGGTTGTTGAAAGTAAGTAAGAAAAAATTGTCGAAAACTGACTTCCTTTACAAAAATCAATATTGTCCAAAATTCAAGAAACAATCTAGCAAGTGTCATACCATTTTCGAATCCTTATTAACTGCGCCAACTTTTAAAATTACCTGCCAGACAAGCGTAGTACATTTTTTTTCCAGTACAGTCAGTTAAAGTCGAGCAAACTATTAAATTCGAATCATTGTTTTGTGCAAAAAGCCTCATTTCCTTTCAAGTCGGGAGTCGTTTGATTTAAATCTTTGGCACCAGTTTACTAAAGCATTATTCAGGATTACATACAAAAAAAAATTACAAAAAAAGTAGAAATTTGTAGTGCCGGGAACAAAAAAAACCACCACAAGATGTCGATTTTTCGATTTTTTTTAAAAGCTTTGTATTTTTTGAGACACATTACTTGGATTTTTTTTAAATTTTTCTGATAACTATTGTAACTTGGCCTATCACGGGTTTACGGCTTGGCGTCGATTTACGGGACACCCTGTATAAAGCATCTAATACATAAAATTGAACAGCTGGGAATACGCGGAAAATTATTAACCTGGATAAGCGACTTTCTCACAAATAGAACTTTTCGAGTACGTATCGGAAAAGCTCTATCTGAACTCAGAAGTGTACTCAGTGGCGTCCCGCAAGGATAAGTTTTTGGACTTATACTTAATTCTATACTTAACAGATTTCAAAAACATTCTTGTACAGCCTTATTCCTTGTTCACTGACGATACAATTTTTTTTGGAAATCCTTGTAGTCAATATCATAATATTCAAAATGATTTAAATCATTTTAATTAAAATTCTAATTATTTATAATAATTTTTTAATTTTAATCTTAATATAATTGGACCTAAGAATGGTTGTTGACACTAAATCTTGATAAATGCACAGTGCTACACATTGGAATGAATAATCCCAATCCCAAATCGATCTGAAATGGGAAACGCATATATCAAATATTGTCAAGAAAACAAATTCTATACTTTATCTCATTTGGAAAGCGTTTAAGTGTCTCAGACCTAAAAAAATTCTCCAATTGTACAAGGCTTATGTTAGCCCACTTCTAGAGTATGCTTATGTAATATGGGACCCATATTTTAAAAAGAACATCAAAATACTCGACAACCTACAAAGAAGAGCTACAAAAATGGTTAGAATAATCCATAATAAGCGACTCAAAATCCTTGGCCTTACCTTACTTGAACAGCGTCGACTGAGGGGAAGTCTCATTGAGACTTACAAGATACATAATAAGCTCTACGATGCGCCCTGCCTCCAAGAACTATACACCCTTAATACTAATAAGCACTTGCGAGGACACCTTTTAAAATTATGCCAAAATCCGAAATGCCAAAGAAACACTTTTTACCTAACCGGGGGGTGGAGACAGCCTGGAACAGACTTCCTGAAAATGTTGTCATGGCACCATCAGTGAATTACTTTAAAAACCGATTGGATAAAATAGATAATATTATCTTCAAACTATTTGATACACACACATCAGTTCAATAGCTGCTAGTGTGGTTTACATATAATAATAATAAATAAAATAAATCAGAAATATTGAGGTATTACTACTCGAAAAAGGTAAAAAAATTAAATGAATCAAATAATAATGTGTAGTTTTGTAATTAGACACATCTAAAAATTAGTTAAGTTACTTAAACATTATTTTAAAAAATCCAATGTTTTTGGTATACTAGTAAAATACCTAAATCATTAGGGATTTTACTATTTTCATATTTATAAATAATCATAAAAACTTTGTTTACTTATATCATATTATACAAAACCATTCATCATAGTAAGTATGAACTGTAAACTGAAAATTAAACATACGAATTTCGAAGATATTAGCAATAATGTTCTTGTGACCCATATATTTCATACTGTACTTATTGGATGGCGACTTTTGAATGAAGTGTTTTACTCTGGTATTGCGAAATTCTGTAAAGAAATTGCTGTACCTATATTTGAAAAGGATGATTTTTAATATACTGTTTCTTCTGAGAAATTACTCATATTTTAGAGTACTATTCATTTATGCAATAAAAAAATCAGGCAACAAGCCAATTTTTATAATCTTTATCTAAAAGTATTTCATTTGCATTAATTTATAATACAAATATAAAAGTAACCAAACTAAACCCACTTCAACCCTTTGCTTTGATGCATACACATTTTCTAATTTATTGATTTTTAGTTATTTTATTTATCTTGAAATTCATTTAACAGACGAGATCGAGTCGTTCCTGCGCACGCGCACGCAGCACGACCACGAGGCCACGGCGATGATGAAGACTCAGTTTATGTCGCTGTGGGACGGTCTTATCACCGACCCCTCCTGCACTGTCATCATCATGGGTAAGAACCGTGGCCTCGCGGACAACCGGCCGAGTAGTGCTTAAGTGTAGTGTTGGGTATAAGGTTGCCAGATTTTTTTTCAGCCCATAAGGGAGAAATGTTTATATAAGCCAAAAAATACGGAATTTCAGTTTTCGCGGCCGCTATTCACCGCTTGACACTGTAACTGTCAATCGTGGACTATGGCGCCCGTTTATATTATATGGTGCACGCTCTTCGACGTTAAGAAGGTCGTTGACCTCAAACGGCTAATTTCAATAAATTAATATTCAATAGGCAGTCTTTTTATCCGACTACGGTGAAGCCAAAATGAAGTATAATGATTTTGGGAGTCTATGTATGTATGTAGGTATCCACCGTAGCGCCATAAGTACTAGTCCTATTTTAATAAATGAGGTGTCAATAGATTCGTAATAATAGCCCGGGTAACATGGGCTATATAATTTACTTGTCGGGTTATAGTTTTTAATAAAAATTGTAGTTATTCAATAAAAACTTATGTTTTGTAATTAGCTTTATGAGGTCAATTGCCTTAGCATCGTAGAGAGCACAATCAGCAATGTAATTTTATTCAGTATAATCTTATAATTTATAAAATTCTTGTGAAACAGTGTTTGTTAGAGAACTCCTCCACAGAGACCGATTTTTATTAAATTTTGCAGGTGATAGGTGGATGTAAGGTAGGCATGAGAATACGTTAGCTATTTATTATAACCCTCAGTGATAAGGGTGGCCCATCCCGTTATATTTGTTTTTTATTTTTTCGACATTTTTATTGCTTTTTAATTTGGCATTAAAAATACATACCGCCCTTAATTTTCACCCATTTAACACCAACCACCATTGTTTAATAGCGAAATTACCACTGTAATAACCATCAACCCTCAGTAGTCGATAATTCTTCTGTGTGTACACTTTAACTGTAGGTTGTAGGGGTAGGTAGGAGGTTTAGGAGTAGGTAGTAGGTGTAGGGTATAAGTAGTATTTTTTTAATTTCAGTCTCAGTTTAGTCAGAACTAAGTCTGTCGCCTAGTAATATGTATTTTCTTCAAGTTTCATAAATATTTTTCTGCCTTAATACATAAGCAGTAAATCATGTCCGAAGTTTCCGTAATTGATTTTGCATAGCGTAATATAGCTAGGCTATGGCTACGAGCCACAGAAAGAAAGAAGCGGGAGGCATAGGAGGAGGCCTCCTTTGCCCTAAAAATGACCATATCGGGGGAGGAGAAATACTAACCATACTAACACTAAGTATGAGCAATAAACGAACACAACTAACAATTGCAAATCACAATGCGACATTAAATATGGAATAAATTGTTATTATATACCTAGACTATTTGATATTTCAGGAGCGACGAACCGCCCCCAGGACCTGGACAAGGCGATCCAGAGGCGCATGCCGGCCACATTCCACGTGCCCATGCCGAACGAGGCACAGCGCGAGAGGATCCTGCAGCTTATACTCAACAACGAGCCTACCGCACCTGATGTAAGCGTACAACATATATAATTAAAGTAATATTATATCTAGCAATATTCCGCGAAAAAATACCCACAACATGCAAGCAAATGTGTGAGTGCACGCATAAGCATGAGTAAAGCATGGAATATTGCCAGATATAATATTAATTAAATAGGCTACTTGACCTTGTTTTTATTTATGTCCTAAACGCTTCATAATTGTTTGATTACACAATAAAAAATAATATTAAGTACATTATTTTGAAACCTAAAAACCCACAAAAAAATATTTTAAAAATACACTTTTTAAAAACCGCCGAAAACACTATTCGCCATGATGGTTGATAGATTATCTGTGCTGTGATGTCATACTAGAACTATTAATTATAATCTGTGCTATAGTCCGTAGTAGTAAAATGGCGGTGTCAAGTTCCTTTTGACGTTTTGACATAAATAACTTTTTAAGATGTCATGAACTATTTATTTATAGAAACGTTCCGTTTCACTACTACATATGTGTTTCGTATGTTTGTGTCGTCTCATCCTTCCGGAAGTTACTTCGAGGTGTTTTCATCAGTAGAAATTCAAAAACATACATGTTTTGAAATTAACTTTTTTTATCAATCTTAAGTTTTTAATTTATGATATCGCTAGAATACGTTTTCCTAAGCCAATTACTAAAGGAAATACTCCTTCAATGTATAAAATTAAATATCAGTCAAATAGCCTATTGTATGCTATGGATTTCCGCAACGTAACGCCTGATTCTATTAACTATATACAACAGAACCTCAATTCTCGTATTTCAAGTAGACTCATTTTACTTTGTTTGTATTATTTATAAGTGAAGCGACTTGTTGCGAGTTGTTTACGAGAATACCGATTTGACAGTTTTAGCGTGTCAGTACTTGACTGTAATTGTATTATTGCAGGTTTTATTTAGCAAAATTGACACTCAGATGTTGTACACTCCGTTCAAATCTAATTGCATCTAAAGGTGAACAAAAATATGAAATTCGACTAAATTGATGTGTCATTATATTCCTTTATTGCACGCCAAATATGTAATATAATAAAACCTGCAATAATACAATTACAGTCAAGTCCCGACACGCTCCCGCTAGGCCCCCAGAACGGAGTATAGAACAGTATGTACTTACAATGATAGTGTAGTAGAATAACCTCAAAATGGCCCCTCCACTACGCGCAATGCGTTACAGTCCTCACTTGATGCATTTGTTGCGGACCAATTAGCGCCACAATCCTGAATCGCGATATCGAATTTTTTTACAGTTCGGCGCTATATATACAACATCCCAAAACGACTACAGTAGGCTTCGATCTGACCGAGCATACCATCTCGCTCGGTCGGAGATCTCCCTTTGGAGCTTCCATCACGTTCCCACACATTCTTTGGTCCTTTACTAGCATTGTATTATGAATGGAGACAACAGATGCTCTGATCAATATCAGTGTCAGTGTCAGTCATTGTTGTTTTTGTATTGCCACCGTTTATGACAGAAATTTTAATTTGAAGAGCAAATTACTCCAAAAGTTACTGTTCGATTTCGTTCAAATAATTTTCCTGAAGAGTTTTTAGCATGATCTATCAGCATGGAAACTTACAAGTTTCTATCTCCTATAGTTTAGAAATTCCAGGGGGGGGGGGGGGACCAACTTACAAACCACTTTGGAGGACTAGAAAATGGTCGACTTTGTAAAAAAGTCATATACATGACTTTTTTAAAGGTATAGACTTATTCAACGTTACCCCACACGATGGGGTAGAATGAAAAAATATTATTCATCCCCACATCACATGTATGGAGAGCTACCACTAAAACATAAAATAATAATTATTTTATGATGTCGAAACCGAGATCTATACACAATCTATAACTATTCCAAACATCAATTTATATTAATAATTACAGAAGCTAGAAGCGCGGACAGACAGACGGACGGACAGAGAGAAACTATAAGGGTTCCTCAATACACAAGGTATTATGGAACCCTAAAAAGGCAGTCTTAAAGAAATTGAGGACATGAAAAACTACAAACAACACTGTGGGATATGGTCATAATAATAAAGCCTTGTTTATAGTCTTATAGATATGGTCATATCAGCCAAAACCTGCTCGATCATAATCAGTAATAGCAATGTAATGTTTCAGATTGACTACAAGCGGCTAGCAACAGGCACAGAGGGATTCTCAGGGTCAGACCTGCACGAGCTGTGTCGGCAGGCCGCCGTGTTCCGCGTGCGGGACCTCGCCAGAGCCGAGATCGACAGGGAGGACAGGGTAGGTAGCGCGGCCTCGGGGAAACCCGGCAGGAAATATCGCTTGCGTTGTGGTGGCGAGTGAGGGATTAATAGAATGGGGTGGATATTGGTTATACGTGAGCGCCTCCTGAACCGAACATAGGAATGAAGGGTTAATAACTATAATTTCTATAAAAAATCTATAACCAGACTACGTAAATTATATATAGCTTATGTTTAACCGGGCTATTATTAAGAATCTATTGACACCACATTTATTGAAATCGAACCAGTACATTAGGCGCTACGTCTACTGTATGAACAAACATACATACATACATAGACTGTCAAAATCATTCCTTATTTTGGCTTCACCGTAGTCGAGTAAAAAGAGCTCACTTGAGACACGACAGTCATTAAGACATTACAAATATAATACGATGAGCGCTCGTCCTAATGGAGAGTGTTCACTAATTTTAAATATAAGCCTTCTGTATTCTCCGTGGAAAATAAGAAATAATCGTGAAAGAATTATTTCGATACGTGAATTAGTTTCTAAGATATTTAACTTTAAAGTGGCCGAAACGGCACAAGTTATATTACCGGCGACACTGTCGCTATGGACGCTCGCTTCGTATATACCTTAAAACGCGTTAAGATATTAAATATTGAGTGAATTCTAACTGAAACTAAGTTATGCCATGCTTTTTTTTTAATCGTTAAAGCATTATTTTTACACTGTTTTTAACGAGCACTTAGGCATGTTGTCGGTCGGATACCTCGCGCGTGACTGCGAGCCCACGTCCGCTTATTCGCATTTTAAGCACTCTTGAGTCAGGATACATTTCAAGCGTTCGTGCGATATCTGCGGTATCTAAATCGTTGGCTAAAACGGCAGAACAGCTAGAGATTTGAATAAAATGTTACACACACATAGTTTGTAGTCTTAATTACCTCATATGCTTCTTTTTATCTCGTAATAATTATAATATATGTGGACGCTTCAAACCACGTCAATCTGGTCCCGTGCTAAGTACTCGAAGAACTTGTGTTACGGGGACCACACAACGGAAAGTATATTTAATACTTTAATATTATACATATATTTAAGATTTTTTCTATATTACTCACACATTTAATACACATCCATGACCCAGTAATACAGAAAAACTTTATGTTCCCTCGGCGGGATTCGAACCCCCGGTTTGAGCACCAACGCGCTCAACTACTGAGCCACAGAGGTAGTTTTGATTTTATTATTCGGGATCGTAAGTTGCGGGTGACGTCTATTGATTTTATACTTTCTGTTACAGGCGCCGTTGAATAAAACAGAATCAGACGACGAATACGAGGACGCGGTGCGGCCGATCAGCATGGACGACCTCCGCCTGTCGCTCTCCAAACTTAAGGAGTCCAAGATACAGTGTGGAGCCCTGCCGCCCACTATGAGGCTGGAGTTGGACTAAAACCCACACTAGTCGTATAGCAGTAGTATAAAATACGGCTAGAGATCAAATTCAGTAACTATACTAAACCTATACCTACTACCGGTATGCCAGCAGATTCAAAATGGATATTTCGAGTGTTTCATATTACGTTCATAATTTCTTTTATTTCAGATACAATATTATGGCTGCATGTGATGGCTGATGAATCATCATAAACAGAATCTTAATAGTAAATATATAAAACATTTTGACAGTTTTAATAGAAAGTCGAGTCGAGTTTTTGTCGCTACTCGCCGTGAAGAAGTTATATTAGTGTATGGCATCGTATTAGTTACCATCGTTTGCCACTAGGGGCGTTTCGATTCCATACATATTGTAGTTAACTTTTTCACGGCGAGCAGTGACATAAACTCGCACACAGCACTGGATACGAATTGCATAATTGTCAAATAAAAAAAAGTAATGTTAGAAGTTAATTGATGTTAGAAGTGTTTACAATAGATATTACGATTTACTTAATGTAGCCATTTTAGACCGGCAGAGGATGCCTAGAGATAATAGAAGGTCAAATTCATATGCTACAGTCTATTTTAGCTGCTTCAGGTAATGTATAAAATATTCTAGACCCAGATAATTATTATAACAGCTACACTAAGTGCAAACGCCCTCGTTTTCTGTAATGATAGGTTAACGCCGATAAGTATAGACCGTTTTTAGTCGTTCAAAATCGTGACAACGGCGTTTTCCATTAGTGTACCTCGAGTATAAGGAAGAATTATAATAAAATTAAGGTTATTTGGGACAAAAAGGTGCATACTTTACTTTAATTTCTGGGTTTAGAGAAACATACTCTTGTACGACTTTGACCATCTTTAAATAAATACCATCTTGCCCATATGACAATACGTTTTGACGGGATTTGCAGTTTTCTACAACTGTTTAAATGGACTATAGATTATGACATGGCTGCTGTTACTTGTTGAATACTAGTGATTTCACCCAGCTGCGGCACAGAGTAGAAAATATATATACTTACGTACGGAGAAACAGATTTCATAGAACAATTCAAATCGATCCAAAATTTGAAAATCTCGATGTCCCCTTCGACGGCTCACAATTTGGACACACCGTATGCTTGTGCCTTGTAGTAGTGCAATCAAATCGAAAGCTAACAAGTAACTATGTAGCTGTTTATCTGTTCCTCTTTCATCTGTGGTCGTAGTTACTATCGATAAATATATATAATAGATAAAATGACAGCCGAAACATAAGTATCTCTACTAAGTGACAATATAGAGAAGAACTAAAAAAGGAAAACAGGTCATTGTCTATGCTTTTGCAGCTGTCATAAATAATGTAAAATGCACCAATTTGTTGTGTTGATCACATAAAACAATTATGTTAAGGGAGTGAATAAAATAAAATTTAAATAACATCGATGTAATATTATATTAATACAGCTAAAATATTACTATTAGAATAGTTTTGGCATTATGTGTAAATACTGCCTTTAGGGAATGAGGCATGACTTATGGTTTGTGTAAATAATATTTCTTTATCGCTAAATTTAAAAAATAATAATTATGAACTAAATTAAAAACTTATAATTTAAAGAATAATAAGTACATTTAAGATCTCAGTCGTATTCAAAATCCTAAGGTACTAAAACTAATATTATACATATTATGTCGTTGTTTATGGAAATTGATGTTTATAAACAGAATGTATATAAATATTAAAATATAGCGGCACGAGCGATAACAGATACGTATGTACCAAATTTTCAATGAAATGTATACAACACATTGTGTCATTGTTGGGACAACTTCACATACTATATATAACCGTTATTGGTATTTTTGGACCTCATTGCCATAACAATAAGATCGAAAATGGTACACCAGATCTGTCGTCGTCCGAACATATTTTCTTCTTAGCAATGATGTTTACATGTTCATATTGTACTGTATTATATACATATGCCTGAATATTAGACGTGTATACATGTTAGTGCTCGTGTCAGAATATTGTACACTAGAAGTTGCATTTGTTCCCAATTCTAAATAGTATATATTAAAATATATTCGTAGTACAAATAAAAAATAATTTATCAGATGTTTTCATATTTCAAACGAGTTCTATTATAATTATTAAATAAAGCCTATAAGAGCCGCAATTTTTTCGTTTGAAATTATTTAATAAGTATTTATTTATAATAAATAGAAAAGCTAAATAATATTTAAGCTATTTCACAGTGCCTTTTACTATGACGATTTGATTGACACAAATTCACAGCTATCATTTGTTTAGAAATAGCAACATTAAAATGTATGTATATATCGTAGCACACGATGGCAATAATATTGTTTAATAGGCAAAACCTTAATTTTACTCAAAAATACACAACAATAGTAATACAAAAAAAGCTACTTGTCATAATCACTTTGACGCGCGTAGTTTATAAATCTTTGTTTCATGGAGAATAGAGCAAAGAATTACCACAATGGCAAAAAAGCTAAAAAGCGTCCGACAATAGTAATTAAATAATAGTTTCGAAACTGGTCATAATGGCGCTAGAGTCGGAAGGGTGTGTGATATGAAGTTAGCAATAAGAGATGGAGTGAAGTTAGGAGTGAAGTCTGTTTAGTTATTTAAATTTTTAACGACTTTAATAAACTTAGCCAGATAATTCCGGTATTCATGATAATTACTCGCGTAGTCGAAAATATTTTTTAAATATAACCGAAGAAGATGCTAAGATTTAATTTTTTGTTGAAATTTTACCGCTTTACAATAGCGACAGTAGCACCACGCCCTATTTAACGCTTTTTTACGGACACTTTCATTTATTGAGAAGGTACTCCTTTATTCTAAGTCTCCATGCTTTGTTTTTTAAATTATGTTATAAATTTGGTCAAAATTCCAAGCGTTTTTACTAAGAATATAATTCGATATTGTTGCAATTTTTTTATACTTTGTACGTATCGTGATAACTGTATTTGTTAGGCTGTGTTTTTTTTGTGTAGTCATTATTCTACGCCTTTTAAAAAGAATTAAATTATTTTAAGACCAGTACGCATAGCATGATCTCCGTGGAAATGAGTTTTCTCTATGAGATAATGAAAAAAATTATATATTGTGTAGATTAATTACAGGCTTTCTTTACCAATCTGCCATTTTATCTATTCTTCCTTAGAAAATAATCATTTCTGCTTTGGTCATACTGTGTAGAACTCGAGAGGAGAGGAGGATAGGGATATTATATATACAAATAATAGTAGTAGGGATTGTTTCTCCGGGTTTTACTCCTCTATATTTCTTACTATTGTCCAATCAGAACTGACCGTGTGTGGGCGTGGATTGAAAAGTGGTGTGTGTGGACGCACTGCAGATTGGATCGAGCTCGCAGCGTCATGCCGATTGGACTATAGGAAGTCAATGGTGTATCACAAGGTACCCTTACGGGAACACTAGATGGCGTATTATCAATAGGGAATATGCAGCACGTATTTTTGTTATTTATTTAAATAGATCTTGTTTGATTAACCGCGTAGTATAATCAGTTTATGAAAATAACAAAGATATGAACGTTTAAAGTAGTCAATTAGACAGAGAGATCCGATGTAACGGATCGTAACGGATCCATAACGGATTGGAATGTAACGGATCGGACGTGGTGATGTAACGTGACGTCACATTACACGACATACATAGAAAGTTCATACAAAACTTCGTTTCGCTAGAAAGAGATAGATTATAAACTTTAACCGCTCATATCTTACTAATTTATCAACAGACATTTGCGTTTTTATCGACATTACTTTTATTTTTCTGTCTAGTATCATATTATTATGTTGTAAATTCTTTAAAAAAAAATCTGTTCTTTGCATATACCCTATTGTTCTTTTCTAGAGTTACCTACTTATCTTGTAGTTATTCATATTTGCAAGGCCACCTTGGTTTCTGTATTTCGATTCTTTTGATTTTGACGTTTATCATTAAATTATGTACATGTAAAAGGTTTTGTTATGGTTTTTAAAATTCAATTTCCCTTTTTTGGCTGGTATTTGGCGAGAATTTATAAATAGTGAGAAGGGATATATGGATTTGTGGTTGTTATATTTTTTTATTTTACAACTGAGGTTTGCTTTTTGCTAATTAAACTACCTATGCCACTTGCAAAAATCTGAAAAAAAAAACCTTTTTTTTTTTCATTTACGAGGATTTTTGCTTCATGCTTTTGAAGAGTACGACCACAGCATTTATGTTAAAAGTGCGTCAGTTTAAAAAAGTTATGTTTAGTGGTTGATTTTGCGAAGTTGCTGTATTTGTAAATAAAGAATAAAATTAAAGCTAAAGTGCCTTTTTCTGATTGCTATACAAGTTACGACCAAATACGGAAATGCTAATCTATATTATGAGACCTATTCACAGGCTGTCGCTGTCCCTCCTAGCCGAAATGACAAGGGCAGCGCGCGACTTGAGCGGCACTTAATTTAACTATCGTTCCAGTATTCGGCCGTTAGTGCTGTAATCGTATAATTTTAAATATTACGATTTTAACTTAAGTCTGCAAGAACTAAGAAGTCACATGCTTTAAAATTAACATTTTATGATTTATCTTACTAATTACTCTCAGAACGCTGTCTGTTGGCTCCTTGAAATAGTTCAGAGGAATAAAACAAAATGCCCGACCTGTTGAGCTTCAAGTCCTCTAAAGGACGATTTTAACTATTTATAAAATATCGGTAACATGTAAAATTATTTTGGTATTTTTTTATTCACCCGTGTCGAAGCATCTGCATCTGTAAAGGATTAGTGAATTTTAAATTTTACGTATCTAGTTCAATTACCTACTATCAGATAATCTAATTCATAAGCAGGTTGTTATTTGTTCGTATTAAGACATATTTTATTAAGATAATAACATGATATCAAACTGACATGTCATTGAAAGTTGTATTATGACTGCATGCCGTCATTATAACACAAATAAATGACGAGAACACTTAAATCTGCTTATGAATTAGATACCCTTATAGTACAGACATCATAATCAGCTATGGACGCGCTCACTTATTCAATAGTCGCTTAAGCAAGAAGTTTTAATGTAATTTACCATACGAGAGCTATGCCGTTTGGCTATGCTTGGCGCGAACAGATTGTCTCGATCGCAAAAAGACTATGGCCTCTCGAAAGCCCGATTTTAAAAGCATGCGTTGTGTTTTACCAAATGACTATAGTCTATACCGGAGGCCCACGTGAGGGTAAAGGCTTATGAGATCGCACTTGTAACTCCTCTAGTGTTGCGGCAATATAATGTCTACGTCAGTAAAACAAAGTGATTTTAAGCGATCCGCCTGCTCGGGTGCTAGAACACGTTCTCGTTTTAAAAATAGGTACCTTTTTCCTTCTTCCAGGTTTTTTGAGTCTCGGCTTTCTGTGGTTCTTCTTCTTCTTCTTGTTTTTGTTTTTTGGTTTCGTCTTCTTGGGCATCTTGGCGTAATCTCGCAGCACTTTCATCAGACCTGGTGAAGTGTAAACATGTTTAAGTGAGATGTAAGTAGGCACGTAAACCTAGCTGCGTAGTGATGAGGCTTATTATATTAATCATCTTTAATTTTATTTTTATGCATACGTAGGTACTCAAAGGATAAAAAATGTCCCTATTACTGAGACTTCGATGTCTGTCAGTCTGTATGTCTGTCTGTCCGTCAGTCCGTCCGTCCGTCCGTCTGTCACCAGGCTGTATCTCTATTACCGTTTTCAACTGTCTAGCCATCAGCTAGACTAGTGGTTCGCAGACTTTTGTTTCATAGACCACTTTAAAAATTTTGCTGGATCCGGTGGACCCCCTGCATCTACATTCTACATTACTACCAATTTCTAAATCTCGAAAAAAGTGAAGGTTAGATCTATCTATGGAAACTTGCGTTGTGGCTGAGTTTCAACGACGAATTAACAGTTTTCGAAAAAAAATAAGGTTAGAATTGATTGCTTGATAGGGTTAATTATTTGATAATAAAGTAGGTAGACTAAACAAATTTTCAATTAAATTTTAATTCATTGTGTTGTGAGTGGATGTCAAAAAAGCAAAGTTGGCTAATCGAAAAAGTGTCTTCATCCAACTTTACTTTTTTGAAGTCTACAGTGACTCAGCACAAGGACCAATCAATTCCCACAAATTTTATTTAGAAAAAGTCCCATTCGGAGTGGTAAAAAGAAATATAGTATATAAATTACTTGTGTTGTAGGTATATATATATATATTATATAATCAAATATATAAATTATTACACTAATAATTATTATTGTTTTAACAGTCGTAATATAATCGAAATTAAACTCTTATTTATAACGTAATGTAACTTCTACAATGGTAATTACAAAAAAGTATATAATTTTAATGATATGGATGTACTTGATGGATTGACAGCAAATTATCAATATTTGGCTTGAGTTTTGTAAGGAATAACCGCAAATCTCCCCGTTCTGTGATATTCAATCTGTTCCTTTTGTTTGTTGTATTCAATCTGTTCCTTCCCCTAAACTTATTAAAAGTTTGTAACGGCACTAAAACTTTTTTCGACGAGATATGACGAGGGAAACGCTATCAACAGCTTTTGCGCGATTCCCCACAGTCCAGGATATTTTTCAGGTATTTCTGCCTGCAGCCAAAATTTTTGATACCCTCTTTTAAATGTCACTCAGCTCGTCATTAGTGCTAAGCTCGAGTAGATCCTCTTGTAATATTACATTCTCCACTTCCGTTTCATCAGATGGATTTATGATCCATGGTGGTATTTCCATCGACAGAATGTCTTCAAATTAATTTTAAAATCATCATGCAGGGCAATTAAATGTTGAACGTATGTCTGAATATCTTCATCAAGGCATGCATACCTGCGATAAGTTTGAAAACTGAAAATTCGCGCTGACCAATATTTTCCTTCATAAATTTCAATTTACCAATAAAAGCTGAAATTATACTCTTTGTTTTTATTAAATTAAGGCTGTCCCCTTGTAATTGTAAGTTGAGGTCATTAAATTTTTTGAACAAATCTGTCAAATACGCGATGTCTGCTTTAAAATTGATTAGTTTTTTTTAAATCAGTATCTTTACTTTCCAGAAATTCTAAAATTGAGTCAAAAAGTGAATACAATCTTGATAAACATGCACCTTTCGACAATCAGCGTAGGTACTTCGGTATGTAACAGCAATCGTTGGAAGTTTTCATCATTTTCATCGCACAATTGTGCAAATAAGCGCGTATTCAAAGCATTGCTTCTAATTTTGTTAACTGCGTTAATCACAAATTGAAGCGATTGGTGCTATCTATCACTCGAAATTTTTCGCTACTAGATGTTGGCGGTGGATAAGGATAACACAGTGAATTGCAGTTACCTCTGGTATAATTCTTTTAAGATGGCCTATAGACCCACGATATCGCCTGACCATGGCAGGAGCTCCATCTGTTGCCACCGAAATAACGTTTGTAAAAAGAATCAATTTTTCTTTGAAAAAATCACTCGGGACATTAAATATTGATTCACCTTTAGTGTCCGTCTTCAAAGTTTTCGCGAATAGTAGCTCTTCATGAATTTCTTCGCCCATAACAAATTGAAAATATGCCAATAATAACGCTTCATTGCCAGGTAAAGTTGACTCGTCCAGTTGAATAGAAAAATGAGTTGTTTGCAGATAATTATCACAAATCAAAGAAAGACACAAGAAACTTTCAACATCAGAGCTCATTTCATCAATACGTCTTTGTACAGTGTTGTTATTCAAAGGAAATCGTTTGAGTATGTCAAATGAAGATTTGAGCAGAACAGTTTTTAAAACCTTCAACAGCAGGTAAAATTAACTGTTCTCCAGAGGTGTGCGGTTTTCCAGATTTTGCTGTAAGTAATGAGATATTGTAACTTGCCCGCAAGCCATCATCGTTGCTTTCAGACGTTGAAGCGAATATACTGTGCACGGACGGTGGGTCTCTTTTCATATTTTTCCTTTAATGTTTGAAAATATTTTAAATCTTTATCTATTTTATGAGGATGACACCTTCTTAGGTGGTCTTCCTGCTTTGATGGTTTCATAGAGTCATTGCTCAAAACTTTGTTGCATAAAAGGCATGTGGGCAATCGTTTGAAAATCGCAAAAAATCAAATCGTTCAATCTGCCTGTGATGGAAGAAAACCAAATTTTAAATATTGAACTTTGTACTGACGACACTTCTTAGAATCGGTCAGGTTTCGTATCAATTACCTATCTGTAAATAATAAATACAAAAATTCAAGTTTTGATACAAAATATTGAAAAATGTGCCCTTTTAGCATTAGGCACGCGATATTATATTATATGGGCAGGTAGGTAGGTACTTACTTTTCCGACACTGGTAATCACTAATATCGATTCACTTTTCTGTATGAAATTTCGGAAACAAATGAGTAACGTTTATCCTTGACATTCGTATTTATATTTGTGAAGAATTAAACACGTTCAGACAAGATTGCAAGTACATACACCACAAGTCATATTAATTTGCACGTTTGAACACGCATTGCGGGCGGGACGGCGCGGCGGCGGCCGACGCGGCAACAAGTCTCGACGCGTTGTACTGAATATGGAATATGCAAGTTTTTACAAGTAACTACTAACAGTAAGACCCCTGAGGGTCCACCTGGACCACTTTGGGAATTACTGAGCTAGACAGTTGAAATTTTCACAGATGATGTATTTCTTTGCCGCTATAACAACAAATACTAAAAACAGAATAAAATGATTATTTAAGGTGGGCTCCCGCCTCCCATATAACAAACGTGATTTTTTGTCGTTTTGTACGAAACCCGTCGTGCGCGAGTCCCATTCGCACTTGGCCGGTTTTATCTCTTGCTGTCTATTCGCTTAGGCCTTAGATCTTTTAAACTACTCAACGGATTTAGATGTAGTTTTCAGCAATAGATAGTGATTCAAGAGGAAGGTTTATATGTAGAATACCTGCTTACTATTTATATTTGCACCCGGGCATAGCCGGGGTGGGTCGCAATAGTATCTATGAATGTACCTACTATCGAACAAGGGCCCTAGTCAAGATACATTCGATAATTTCGACAGGGCAGTTCGAAATCATAATTAATGTATGGGATTAGACATGTCATCGCTTGCGATGCCTTATGTCAAATCCAACGATCTTTTATGCCAAGTCCCATACATTTTGTTTTCGAACTTGCATCTTGACTAAAGGCCAAGTTGCCTTTCGTCCTGGCATAATGTGAAAATCCCTTAACAGCCCCGTTGAATCGCGCGCCCGCACACATACTCACGTGTAAGTACGTATTTCAACTACCTACGTCTGCGGTCGATGCGGCCAGTTCCATTATTTTTAGATATTTTTAACCGACCCAAATGCAAAGTGGACTTAGTCGATATTGTACATTTTAAATTCTTCTCTACTTATATGGTACGCTACCGTATAGTTCCCTACTTAGATTTTAGCGATTCAATAAGAACATATATTTTTAATCGACTTCAAAAAAAAGGAGGCAGTTATACATTCGGCTACAGTCGACTCTCGTTAATTCGAAACTCGGGGTGCTCCTAAAATATTACGAATTATTGAGTGTTTGAAATATCAAAAGGTTCTTAAAAGGAACACTTATCAGGGTTAAAAGGAACACTTATTCAGTATTCATAATCAATTATGTATTACATATTTATTAACTGCTGTTCTATAACAATCATAAAAGTTTAGATAGGTAGGGTAGACTGGGTACAAATGAAATACTTACTTTAAATGTATGTATTGATCATACTACTTATATTTATGCAATTGAAACTAATTATATTTGTAGATAATATATCTGGCTATCAAATGTAGTACACCGCAATAATAAAATTGTATCAGGTAAACGACAAATTTAAAAAAACCAAGTGGAAAAAAAAATGTTTCAATTTACCCCACTAGGAGGTCAATTGAAACAATAGGTGGGGTCAATTAAAACACTTAATAAAAAATTAACAAATAAAATAATTTAATTGCTATTTATTAGAACATGTTATAGAAATAGTTTTCAACGATATCATAAAAATACGGGTAAAATTGGACCACATTTACCAAAATGATTCAACAAGAAACAAACTACTTTTTAAATTTTAAATAACTTGAAATTTATTCAATCTACAATAGACTTTTTTACACACAATGCTTTCATTTAACATAAATAATTGAAAGGTAACCGAATGTTAATCATAGAACCTACAACTATGGCTAAAATAAGATAAAAATAGTTTCATACAAAATGGTAAGTTTCAGCCATGACTATGTTTCAATCATAACAATGTTTTTTTTGTTATTTATTAAAATAATATAAAATTTGTAGTCAAAAATTACAAATAATAATTCATTAGTTGTAATTAAACAGCGCCTTCTCCTAACATAACCTAACAATTTTGTTGTTAGAGAAGGCGCAAAAACTCTTAACAAAAATATTATCGAATAACATTTTCTCTATATATCTAGGTATATAATCAGACTTTTAAAGAACTTAACGAGTATTTGACTTCTATTTTATAATTTAAAATAATTAACAGTATAATAAAAACATAAGAAAATCCTAACAAGGCACTTATCTATCAGTCTCAATGTTTTAATAGGACATTTAGGAACCCCACAGTATCAAAATATAAATGAAAAGGATTGGGTAGCCTGTAACTCTCGCTTATTAAACATAAAGCTTTAAAATACCTTATGGGTGATCTATTCTATCTTAAACTTTTTTAAAGACTTTATAAATTCTAAAATGGTCACACGTTTGCTTTTGGCTTTTATTACAGGTGGGATAATTCTCTTTACCACTTGGTATTCAGCAATTTCAGAGATATCATCATTTATAGGCCACTTAAATCTGTGATTATCAATTTTCTTGGCAAATTGTACAACATAGGAATCTCTTGAAACATTTTTTACTTGCCCGACATAACGATGAATAAGGTTCTTTATTGAGGTCAAATTAACTGTAACCCAGTCATCCATTTTTATTGAGATAATTTGATTATCACTTTCTGACTCACAAGTAGAAGAATCGAACTACTCGTTTAGTTGTGAATCAGATGGAATCATATCTTGGGCAACGTCGTATTCAGAATCTGAAGATTCATGAAAATTGACCTCAACATCTTCGTCTGATGATATCTCATCTTCTGAGCTTCCAGTAAAATTCTTATGTTTTCGCTTTTGTTTTTATTTTTTCTCGTTACATTTTACTTTAACAGCATTTTTTTTCTTTCTCTTTCTTCAGTTAGCAACCGATTTTTTTTTCTGGGGTATCAGTATAAATAGTTGATTTCTTTTTTCTTGTATTCTTTGCCGTTTTTCTTGGCGGTGCTTTGGGGAAAGGTCTTACGACTATAGGTGAAAATTGATTTTTGGAGTGAAAAATTTGGTTGGTATTGATTGCCGTCCAAATACTCCCCGTATTTGGACGGCAATCAATAAGATCTTCAACAGAAACTGCCTGTAATTCGGATGGATTTAAATCTTTGTCATATGTAATGTCCGATACTGGTTGAAGTACACCAGAAGGATTCGATAAAATCTATGGGTTGAACAGAATCAATTTCCAAATTTTTGTTTGGCGGAATAGACTCTCTAACACTATCTTCTACTTCAATATTGGCAATTGGTCGATCGGTTACGTATGATGGTGCAAATCTGAGTCACTGAATATTCTATTAAATGGCTATTAAAACCCCCGAGCATCTAAAACCAGCTTGAATGTTTGTTATTGTTATAGCGTTTGGCATTGCAGTTGCAACTATGCCACGGATATCATAAATAGTCATCGTTTTTCCTGCATTCGATTTCATTCATCCATCACATGCTGTATTTATTGCTTTCTTAAAAGGTCCATACACGGAGCGATCTAAAGGCTGCAGTGCGGAGGAAAAGAGAGCATAATAATACCATTAGATCGACAAAAGCCAATAGCTTGAATTGAAAAGTGTGAAGAGTGATTATCAAGTAACAATAACACTTTGTGTTCTAAAGAACAATTTGTGTATCTTTGAAAGTGTTTCAAAATTTAACAAAATCTTCCTCTTGCATCCAACCTGATTTGTTTGCCGAGCCAATACTGCCGGTTGGATGGTCTTTCAAGTAATGTTCTTGATAATTTACTCGGGGAAATGTAAACATAGGAGGGATTAAATTTCCGACAGCATTTGCAGCCATCGTTACGTTTACTAAAGTACCTCGTTCCGCTGATGTAAGTGCTCCTACCTCCGAGTCCGACGAGTTCCGCGTCTTGCTATTATCCTATATGGCTTTTGGACGGTGGTTATGCCCGTTTCATCAACGTTATAGATGTCTTTGGCGTCAAATTTTTCTCTATCCATTATTGTTCCTAAATTATCAAAAAACTCATTGACATTAGTTTTATTGAAGCTCGTCGCCCGGGCTAAACTTGTGGCTTGAGCACAGCGAATCGATAGTTCTGGGTGACGATTTAGAAAACTCTTAAACCATTTAACACCTGCAAGCTTATTGTCGTTCTAAGAAATCGGTCTTGTTAACTTATACTTTACTATTAGATCAAAGGCTAACTTCCTCAAGTCTGGTCAATAGTCCAAAATATATATTGGCACTTTTTATGGCATATCTTGCTGTTTCAGCCACTTGAGCCGCTGTAAAAACTTTTTTTGCCGAATTATACCCCATTTTGGTACACGACGTTTGGCGTGTCTTCTGGCGCAGATTCTCTTTTTTTCTTGTACCTACTTAGAGACACATGATCCACATTAAACATATCCGCAGCTTTTCTTAATGATCTCCCTCCCAAAACCTCTTCGTATGCCTGTTGATAGGCAAATAGGTCCTTTGAACTTCTGTTCGTCGAAAATATACGTTTTCGTGGCATCTGAAAATTATTAAGTTAATAATTACTTACGTTTTCTTCATTAAAATTAAAATTATCAATCAATATTATGAAGTGATTGAAAGGTGTAGGTAAGTAGATGGTAGGTAGCTTATAACTTTATATACTGAGCAATGTCTGTCAGAACAGCTAGTTATATATTATTATAAGTGCATACAATATAATAACATGTACGATGGGGACGATTGAAACACGTGGACGATTGAAACGTTTCAATCGTCCCCAAAACCGTTGTAACAAATGTCGCCATACGAGACTTTGCATTTGAAGGTATTTTGTTGACATAAATACTGAATTCAAAGTGGATCCGATAGTATAAAAAGAAACACAAGTATTCAAACAAACCACTAAAATAAATCAACCAGCAAAAATGACCATAATAACGAAAATATTACATAATCAAAAAGATTAAAAATACTCACGGTAGGTGTCAAAAATCAATAAACCTCATTTGTTTACGACTGCTTCGCACGATGTCGCGGACGCTACTGGACTCTGGAGGAAGTTCGGACATGTTCGGTGCGCCGAAAAAGTGTCGGTTAAACACCGTAAGTACATTAGTTTACTAGAAAAACGCGTTGTTTCAAACATAACGCGTTTAATTGTACCCAGTCTACCCTACATACGTGTATATATTCATAATGTGAATTAATTAATCTTACTGTTATATTTGTTATATAACTTAAATTAATAGACCAATGAGTGCAGAAGTGTGTGTCAAACTATATATCATTACAAATACAAAGGCTCGTGCACGATTATACGAGTTTGGACTTGTCTCAAAATGTGCCTCTGCAAGTTCTGTAATCTTTCTCTCTCTTTCTCTCTGCAACTTTGAATTGTCGAGTGTTTGACGCCGATTAGTTCGAATTAACGCGTCGTTTGTTACGTCGCGATGAATTTTTTGTTCGATTTACCAAGTGCATAAAAATGTATTGATTTAGTTCGTAATACATATAAAGAGATTTTACAGGGTACTCGTGATAACTTTGTATTACAGAATTCGAACGCAGGTTTGAATTGACGAGAGTCGACTGTATATATATATATATTTTTTTTTTTTTTTATTTTTTTTGTCTGTTCAACGATAATTCCGTCGCCTGTGGACCGATTTTCAAAATTATTTTTTTCGTGTAAAGGGTCCCAAGTTGGTCCCGTTTTCACCAAAGTGGTGACCTGGTGATGGGATCCATGAGGAATCGAGGGAACTCCTCGAAATTTATATGGAGACATATAGTGATTTTGACTTTTTCTAAAGTAACACAAGCATATGCTACCATAAAATAAGATTTTGCACCTAGGTATACCCTGGATCCAAAAGCACTGAACAGAACTCCTCAGTCTTTTAAGATACGCGTTTGGAAATTTCGACATTGTTTAAAAAACTGCAAGCATATGCCACTATGTAACTTACAGTAATCATCATCATCATAGTAAATACAATACCTAATGGAAGTTTGGCGCGTATTCAATTATACATATGATCGTTTTTTTAAACGTTCTTAAAATGTATTATTAATAATTTAACAAATATCACTAAAAAGGGAAATATATTATTTTTAAACAAAACCCGACTTGCAAATTAAAAATACAAAAAAAAGTAGGTATGTAATAAATCTTATTTTCTAAATAATTGCCCTTTAAATTCGGCTAAAATTTTAACTATTTCTCTACACAACCTTTATAATTTTGAAGGGAATTATTTAGAAAATAAGATGTATTTCATACTTTTTGTGTATTTTTACTTTGGAATTCGGTTTAAGTTTTTGTTTATCATTGTGAGAATTCAGAATACGTTGCAACTTGCACCACGCAGCGCTGCGCCTCGAGAAGCCTCGCAGCGTAGAGCGGTGCATCGCGACCAAAATATAAAATATGGCACTTAATTACCATGCAATAAAGGAATACAATTATACAATAATTTAGTCGAATATCATCTTTTGGTTTACGTTTTAATAAAATTCAATCTGAACAGGAGTAGGGTCGGATGTCTCACATTGAACCAGGCAGCTACATTTAACCACCATTTTATTTCCGAAATGCGACGTTGCCAATTTCTGCAAAAATGGCTGAAAGAGAGGTATTTACTATCTCTGTCTGCCCACTAGTTTGCGTGGCGCCAGCGCGCGAAGAGGTTGTGTGAGGAGCATTTTTACGAAAATTAACTCGAAAAGTAAGTATTTTTTGCAAATTTCTTTCTTTTTTCACTTTTTTACAATAAATGATATTGATCTCTTTATATTAATACTGTATACTGTAGTTATCCAGCTTGTAAATTAACCTTAATTCGTTACTGTGCGAGATTATTTTCCGGGTAAAATTTTGAGGTTAGTTGCCAAAACGTGGTCTGTCCCTCAATGAGCCACTTGTAGGTGGTACACATTGAGCCATGGACCCCGGTGGTTAATGTGTGTACTAACACTATAATTATTTATTTTGTTACAGTATGGCGCGAAATAAGGTGTTAGTAAGAAAAAGAGGTGGACATTCGGCTGCCAATATGCTTAAGGCCCTTCAATTGCATAGATCAGGCGAAAGTATTAGAAAAGCAGTGAAAACTTATGACATTGCGTACCCAACTTTACGACGCTACGTAGAAAAAAACTTGCACGTCAACGTAGAGGACCTTGCTAGGAAGAGATTGCTACCGAATTATGAAAATCATCTCACTTTTACCAGCGAACAAGAAGATGTTTATAAAGAGTACATTATAGAATGCGGTTTAAAATTTTATGGACTGACCCCAAAAGACTGTCGTAAAGTAGCGTACCAAATGGCGATGGTAAATAACATAACTATCCCAAATAGTTGGCAGCGAGAAAAAATGGCAGGAAAAGAGTGGTTTCGGTCATTTAGAAAACGTCACCTTAACCTTTCAATAAAGAAACCTGAAGCTTGCAGTTTAGCCCGCGCGACAGCATTTAACAGGAAGATGGTCACATCATTCTTTGATAATTTGAAGACGGCAATGAGTCGTCATGCGTCCTTCAGTCCTGGTTGCCGGTTGTACAATTTAGATGAAACAGCCACGACAACTGTCCAGCGTCCATAAGTTGTAGGGCCTAAGGGAAAGCACAATATTGCGAAGGTCACAAGTGGCGAAAAGGGAGTTTTAGTAACCACATGCCTTATAGTATGTGCTTCAGGTCAAGCCTTACTGCCTGCGCTTGTATTCCCGCGGAAAAAATTCAAAGACATCATGTTGAGAGGTGCTCCTCCAGGTTCTCTTGAGTTGGCACATACTTCGGGGTGGATGACATCTGATTTATTTGTTGAAGTTATGAAGCATTTTATCAAACATGCCGCTGATAGCCTAGAGAACCCAGCACTCCTAATCTTAGATAATCACGAGTCACATCTGTCAATCGAAGCTTTGGAATTAGCAAAAAGTTCAGGTGTCACAATTCTTACATTGCATCCTCACACCACAGCCAAGATGCAGCCTCTAGATGTCGGGTTAAATGGCCCCTTTAAAGTCTATTATAACAGCGCAATCGACTCCTGGATGGTGAGACATCCAGGAAGGTCTATGACTATCTACGATGTGACGGAGTGTGTTGGAGAAGCCTACGCTAGAGCAATGACACCTGTGAACATTTTCGCAGCTTTTAAGAAGTGTGGTATATTTCCTTTTAATCCGCAAGTGTTCACTGATTTCGACTTTTTGCCGTCGGACGTGACTGACAGACCTGAGCCTGAGCCACAAGACCAAAATTTAGATCCCAATGCACAAAATGTTGAACACGAATCTGTTGAATCAGATGACACATTTTATGAAGATGGGAATGTGAGCTCCACCATCACTGTTAAATTCTGATGATGTGGCAGAGATTAACACTGATTATGTGGCAAAGATAAACACTGATAATGTGGCAGAGATTCTAGGTATAAATGAATCTACAGAACGTATTTCTATAGCATCACCCCGGATTATTAAAAGTTCTCCAATTGCAGGATCATCGAAGAATATCTCTTTGATTTCTCCTAGACAATTCATGCCACCAATTAAAGCTGGGCCCAGATCTAATAATAGAAAAAATAGAAAAAAAGGAAAAAGCAGAATTGCAACTGACACTCCCGAGAAAAAAGAAATTACAGAAAGCAAGACAAAGAGACAAGAAACAAAAGCTAAAGCAAAAGAAGTAAAACGCGCCGTGCTATTAGATAAAAAGGTGAAAATAAATGCCCCAAAGAAAAAAAAGAAGAATGACACTGATGATTCTACTTCTGAGGAAGAACTCGAAAACGTAATAGAAGTTAGTGAGACTGAAATAAGTGATATAGATGGATCTGAAGGTGATGAAGAAATGTCGCTTGTGAGAGGAAATTTTGAGAAATTGACGCGTAAACCAGTTGAAGATGAGTACGTTCTTGTAGTTTTTAACGCAAAAAATATTAATGTTTCCTATGTGGGCAAGATTATTGAAGTTGACACTTGCAACTATGGAGTTTCATTCATGCGGCTTATTAATAAACAAACTATGAAGTTCCGGATGCCATTGGAGCCTGATTTGGCTGATGTGAAATTAAAGGATATTAAAATGATTCTGCCACAGCCAAAAATTAATGGAACACAAAATCGGAACTCAACGTTCAACTTTCCAATACGTGTTGCTCCGACTATTAACTTACGTTAGATCTTATTATTCTATCTGTTTTTGATTATTTTATCTGCTGATATTCAGTAGAAGAATCATGTTTTTTATATGGTTTTCTCTGTTAATTACTTTTTAAGTTTAAAAATTTTTTGTTTTTCCATCGTGAAAGTTATTTAATAATGATGCCAATGGTAGCAATGTTTGACAAGACTAATTATGTTTTGTTACTTTAAATATTCTACTTTTGTTTTTACTGAAGTTACCTTTTATAATTATTATTATAAATAAGTAGGTATTTGACTGATGCAAAGAACTAATAATTGAACCAAAGTGGAAGAAAAATGTTTTGTTATGCTTAAAGTAGGTTTAGGTTATAAGATTTAGAGCTATTATTAATTATTTTCTGATAAAAATCATGTTGCTCAAGTACAAATGAAGACTGACATAGTAAACTTAAGTTTTATAGTAAAATAATATTATTTATTACATTCCAAAGCAATTTAAATACAGATTAGTCTAAATGTAAATGATTTATAAGGCGGTTCAATGATAAAAATACCCCGGTTAAATGTGTACCTCCCGATGGACACATTGAACCAAATCTAATTTTTTATAATTATTTTTTTATTGCTAAAACCAAACAGAATTTTAAATAAAATTGTGGCCTTATTGTAGTTAAATAAATTTTCAAACTATATAAAAAAAACAATTGGGGAATTCATCTAAAAACGAGCATTCTACGAGACTTTGAAATTTACCTGATTCAATGTGAGACAACATTCAACATTGGTGGTGACTAGTGTGTAACAGAGATGTTGATATCTCTTTTTAACCGACTTCCAAAAAAAGGAGGCGGTTATACGTTCGGCTGTATATTTTTTTTGTACGCTCAACGACTACTCCGCCGTCTGTGGACCGATTTTCAAAATTCTTTTTTTGATGTAGGTACTTACTTATAGGGTATAATCCCAAATTGGTCCTTTTGACATCAAAGTGGTGAATCGAAATATGTACTTAGTCAAATTCTTTATGGCCGGGCAGTGGGCACTGTTGTATGGTGTATAATGAAGCTTGTCATATGCCGCGGGTGTCCACTGTCCATGCATCATGACATGCACGTAACATCTCGCTCAAGGAAAGCGTTACACTTTGCTGAATGTTAAACAAGCGCTTTCTTTAACATTAGCACCTTTGACATAGCTGTTAATTCTAGCGGAAATTATTCACGAGTAAATTGAAAGCATTAATAATAAGGTATATGACTACGTCTAAAATATTTAATTTCATTAATATACTCTGTAATATTGAGGCATTTCTACTTGGTAAATGTAAAAAATATAATACTTATTTTATGTGTAGTTTAGTACTTACATAGGTACAGAAAACTCAATTTTCGTTTTGTTAAATTAGTAAACAAAACCTACTTGCATCATTAGTTTACTTATATCATATACACAAGCATTCATGATGGTTAGTATTCATATAAACGCACAAATATCGGAGATATTTACAAATATGTTCCTGCGGCCGTATACTTCATATACTTCAACCTAGGCGTGACGTCACAGCTAGTTACGACTTTAGTATGGAGCGTTTTCACAAGACTTGCGAAATGTTGTATACAAATTAAAACCTTTGAAAATATTGACTTTATATATACTTCTGAGAAGTTACTCATATTTAAAATTACTATTCATTTATGCAATAAAAAAAATTCAAAAGAAAAAACATGTATAGTCTGTTTTACCTTCTAAAAGTAGGAAATTTTCATACCCGAGGTATCAGGTATTTTATCTTTTATTATCGTGAGAAAAGCTAAAGAAATTCGGGGAAGTACCTACGTGACAGGCGACTGCTCAATCTATAAGTACATCATCACAGACGTGACGTGCCACTTTACCCCAGATAACTATACCCTTAAAATGCCCTTAAAACTTCGATGAACACGGCGAACTAATATACCTATACAAGTGCAAGTTCAAGATACAGAGTAGAAAATAAGTATATATACTTACCTTCGTACAGAAAAACAGCTTTCAATTTTAATAGAACGATCTTAATTGGATCGATTATCCTAGATAATCTAGATAGATATTTGAAAATTTCGAT
The DNA here is from genome assembly GCA_037179445.1 of Phengaris alcon alcon. Classification (NCBI taxonomy): domain Eukaryota; kingdom Metazoa; phylum Arthropoda; class Insecta; order Lepidoptera; family Lycaenidae; genus Phengaris; species Phengaris alcon. The sequence continues at coordinate 1,612,373 of JAYRCH010000155.1, read as the reverse complement.
GTCCCCTTCAACGGCCCACAATTTTTCCACACAATCGCGGACACTCCGTATGCATGTAGTAGTGCAATCAAATCGAAAGCTAACTAGTAACTATGTAACAGTTTATCTTTCTTTAATCTGTGGCACTGGCAAGAGTTTCTTTGAATTTTTGAACGTGCGTTCAACCGGGTCGATTTGAAAAATTATACTTAAAGTTCGTTCAAAACGTCACTATATCAAACTATGTTAGTGGAAGTAAAATGAACCGGTATTCCAAGAGACCACACACACAAAAATAAACAGAAACACCAAAATATAAGAAAACTTTTATTATATAAAATATTAGTAGTCCTCACTTTGCCCAGATATTTATTTACAATATCACATTAAAATTAATAATACTGATACAAGCAGCGACACGTAGATCGGTTTTTAGTAAGAGTGAAATTAGAATTGAAGGTAATTTAAATGAGTATTATTACAACCTGAGAAATTAATCAAGCATGGCGTAAGTATAAATTGCTACTGGTTCGATTAAAGCAATTAATTTTGAATTGTCATTTGCAATGGTAAGGTAAGGCCAGAATGTTTGGTGATTTTCTTTAGGGATTAGAAAGACAAAGAGAACTCAAAAGTCTAAGGAATAAAACAAGAAGATTTACATCGTTAAAAGGTTATTATCATTAAATAAAATAAGAGTGCTTATTAACAAGTGCTAATATTAAAAACCATCACCGTCTCTTTTTCTCAATCCATTTATTTGTTATCCTTACCTTCCAAATCAAAGTCGAGTGGCATAGGTATAGCTTCTGCCGGTGTGAAGGAAGCTCCCCTGATCGAAATATCCGTACAGGCCAGGAAGTTCTCCTGATCCCCACACCCGATGCTCTGGGTGCCGTTCCTGCAGTCTCCCCAATTGTTACCAGCCACATATCTCCATTGGAGCACGCAGTGGTCGCAAATGAGATCAGAAGGCAGGCGGTAGTTCACGTTGAAACTACCTCCATGAGGCGGATAATATTGGGTGCCTCCTTCTTCTAGTTCCACCGGGTTCGCGTCGAAGCACTCCTGGTCTATGCTGTAGGGGTCCGGGCAGATCTTGAAGACCCAGTAGCCCTTGTGGTAGGCGGTTATCTCGACGGTGGCTGAGATGACCTGGCCGGCCTCGTATTCGGCTACAATGATACCCTGACCGTAAGTGCCTCCGATCTCGTGGGTGCGGGGGGAGGCCATGTCGTAGGGATCCCCGCAGATACCACATCTGGAAGTGGTGATAATTATATTCCTAATACTTGTAAAATTGCTTTGAAAAATTACAAAGACACGCACACACTGGGCACTGGCACTGTTCAGCCGGGCCCCACAAACTCTACTTATAAAACTTGGCTACTGTCGTACCATTGGTGATTACCAGGTACATACAAACAGACAGTAAATCAAATGAAGTTTGTTATGTGTATATAGATAAAAATGTGTGTGTAATGTGTATACTTGTGTGTTCGATTTCAGCTCAATTGTATTAGCGCAGAGTTCTATTTTCAGTGCTCTGAATTCTCTTCAGCCTTACACCGTTAAATAGTTACATACTATTTATAAAACGTTAATTGTGTAGCAGGCTTAACAAAACTTGCTATAAATATCTACATTTGATTGTGCTATATTTTATTAGGCGGTGATTATATGATCCGGAATCCGGCAGGCCCGAAAAAAATTCAGAGCACTGAAAATAGAACTCTGTCATAATACAAGAGACTTGAAAATCAAAATGTCGAGTGTCGAGTTGTCATATATGACATTTGACTCGCCACTTGTGTATTCGATTTTCAGCTCAATTGTATTAGCGCTGAGTTCTATTTTCAGTCCTCTGAATTTTTATATAGTCCCCAGCCTTAGAAAATCGTCAACTCACTGTCCACCGTTTACCCCGTACTGACGGTAGAATCCCCCGCAGTTGAGGCCGTCGTCGTCGTAGTTGGGCTGCGTGGAGAAGCCGAACCTCCACATGGTGCTGCGGGAGGGCGGCTCCAGGACTCTACCGTGGCCAGAGACTGACACGGCGGTCGCCGCTAGCGCTAATACCTGCCACCACATCTGGGGACAAACCAGTCAATAAGCGAGCTGATGATGATGAGTTATAGCTAAGAAGTAGGAACGCTCTCGATTAAGTCACCTTTCAAATAAAAGAAACTAAGTAGACTAAAATCGGTACATCTGTTTGGGATTTGCGACTCCATAGACAGACATACAGATGTCTATCTGTATGTCTGTGTATGGAATCACAGCTGCAGCAGAAGCACATACACACATCAAACTTACAACACCCCTCATTTGCATCGGTATTATATGCGTGTTGTGAGGACGGGGGTTAGTAATAATCAAATAGACGACGTATCGTATGTAGTTATTACTATCGAACATAATATGATACATTTGATATGAGACAAATTTTGATGTATCGTCATAATTTGTCTCAGTATCATGTCTTTATTTAATCGAGTTAGTTGATATAGTCAATTTTTTAGGGTTCCGAACCCAAAGAGTAAAAACGAGGCCATTATTACTGAGACTTCGCTGTCTGTCTTTCCGTCTGTCCGTCCGTCTGTCACCTGGCTGTATGTCCTTAACCGTGACAGTTGAAACATTCACAGCTGATGTATTTCCGTTGCCGCTATCAGTCCGACTCGTACTTGTCGGTTGTCCGGGTTTTTTCATTTGTTTTGTATTCTTGGCAAGAAAGGGTAAAGCCGGTGCGTTGGTAGTCTATATTGTAACTTTCCGAAAACATAACATTTTAAGATTTTTTATTTTTACTTGTAAATAAAAGAAATATTTGAAATTTAATGATAATGCAAAGATTATGTAAAAATTACAAAGTAGGTAACGTAACCCCTGCTATAATATCGTGTATGTTCGGATTCGCGCTTTTTGCACGCAACTATGAGTTATGTTTATTTATAAATTACAACAAACATTTGTTGCAATAAATCGGAAAGAGGAAACATTGGAACTATAATTAATTAAAATTTATTACACCCACGTCTTAACACATGTATACAATGAAAAAGCAACACTACTTATAGTAGAAAGTAAAAAAATACAATTACCTTATGAAATAAACTTTGTTTTATAAAATACATTTAAAACATCATTTAAAATTTACACGCACTGAAAAGATTAAAATAAGCAAAGAAAGTGTTTTACGTAGGTGAGTTGCAAATTCTGACATGTTTTTATGTTAATTTAACATGATACACTTTTCTTAATACTTTATTTTAATTGGTAAACTTTTCGTCAAAATCACTATATGTGTCCATATAAATTTCGAGGGGTTTCCTTTGATTCCTCATGGATGCCATCATCAGGTCACCACTTTGGTGACAACGACGGGACGAAGTTCGGATTACACCCTTTACATCAAAAACGAATTTTCAAAATCGGTCGGACGCGGACGGCGGAGTTATTGTTGAACATACAAAAAAAATTATATTGTATATATTTATACAGCCGAACGTATAACCGCCTCCTTTTTTTGGAAGTCGGTTAATGATTGATCTATCAACGCACACTGCACAGGCCAAACACAAAGGCTAGAAATTTGAAATTTTGCACACGTATACACATATCTTATGACGTAGGCATCCACTAAGGAAGGATTTTTTAAAATTTAACCCTCAAGGGGGTAAAATAGGTAATAAAAGTTTGTATGAAACATTTATTCCTTGGACATATTTGCATGATATTTCGTATGAATTGAGTACGGATAAAATAATGAGTTACGTATTTCAGCTTTTTTAAAATTCAGCCTCTAGGTGGGTATAATAGGAGACGAAAGCTTAAAACCTACTTTCCCGCGGGTGAAGCCGCGGGCAATTACTAGTCTATATACAGTTTTAAATAAAACATATTAAATTAATAATAAAATAATATTAAAATAAACATTTGAAACACGAATTACCTTGTAACTTGAAATTATGACTATCGAAATCTGTTGTGCAAATTCAAACGGTATCCTATCTAATCTCAGAATCGTGATCATTATATACACAAACAAGTTGTAAATATTTATCTGTCGATAATAATATCATTTCGAATCAAAGCAATAAGGGTGGATTATGTACATTACTCAATTTGATATGGATTTCAAAAGAATTTACCGACGTACGTCATACCTACACAGTTGCTTGTGGAACTTTCTCTGAGGTAGGACTTTCCTACGGATGTCAGTCACTCCACCCTACGATTATTTTTTAGGTTAGTATTAGTAGGGGGCAAATGCAACACCAGAGGCACAAGTGCGTTACCAATAATACTTTTTTTACTTGAAGGTTTAAAGATCGTTTTGGTCCGGGAATAGGTTTTATTATGCACGGCAGAAAACTTTCTAGATACCTAGGTATTATTAATTAAAAAGCTTTCTAATTAGATATAGCATGACTTGAGTTTGTAGCGATGTGGTTGGTTAAAATATATAAGATTGGGAAACTCGACTTCACTAAAACGACTATCGTCATCTGTGACTATAACTTGATTGTGTCTTTTATCCATCGACATATATATTAGACGAGGCATGTCGAGGCAAATACAGCCGCCGCTTAAATGGCCCCACTTTTGGAGTTTTTGGGGCCAATTTGCATGCCGACATATTGCAGATTTTATATTTATACTAAAAATAGTTAACAATGAAATTGACTGTCCAGATCTTCTTAGTAAAATAAACTTTTATGTACCTACTAGGCAACTCAATTTCAATCCGCCACTGGTTATTCCACGTTACATCTCCAACTACAGGCGTAACTCCTGCCTGGTGCGAGCTAGCATTGAATTTAACATTACTTTTAAAAAATTCTCCTTTGATCTATACACATTGAATAGCATGAATGCAAGAGATAAGTTAAACCTTAACTTCTTTGAACAATAAACTTTGTTGTTTGTTAGATTTAAGTATATAAGTATTGTCTTTGATTTCAAATGTTGTTGCTAATACCTAAGTGTTTGCTTTTTTATACTTTTCTTTAGTCACTAATTGTGAAAACCTAAAATTGGCTTCGCTTTTTCTATGCCTAGACTATATTTGTAATATTTATAAGCTGTTGGTTTTCTAAAATAATAAAATAAAATTAAATAAAATTTGACATTTGAGGCATGGTGAAATCAAGATGGCGTAACCTTTTCTTGTATGAATTCTTAGTTTTTATCTTAGTTTTGAAATCTTTGCTTTTAACATAATAGTATTTAAGTACTTACATTAATAAACTAAATTATTAAGGGCCTGTTTTACAATCTTCTAATATGTGTCGGATAGCTTATACGGAAGTTTTTTTGGCTGCTTACTTTATATCGAGCGAAAGAGACAAAACATGCAAATAATGCTATCTGATACTTATCAGTAGATTGTGAAACAGTTAATACAGGTATGTTAAACTTAGATCATAGCTTTTAGACCCTTAGGCCTTACCCAAAGCAGTTTCTTGTAATCTCGTACGTAACTAAAGGATGGTTCGCTCTGCATTTTACATAGAGTTTGTGTCAAAACTAACCGGATAATATTGTTCGTTTCGTATTTATTGCATACTAAAAAAATATTAACTTAATACATAAAAAGGAGTCAAGAAATTTATATTGTCCTAATATTTTTTTATTTCATTTTACAGAGGGTTTGAAATTAAAAGAATATATGAATGAAAGACAGTTACATGTTACATCACTTCCAAATTCCAAATCTATAAGGAAATAAACAAAGTTGTTTATTAAATTGTGATCTTCTAGAAACTATGAATGTTTCGGAATTTCACAATGAATTCACAGTTTATTTCTGGAATCAATTCAGCAACAAGTAAGCAAGTTTATATTTCCGGCATTGTACCTATCTAATCTAATCTACAGTGGTCAGTGGTTGCAGGTAACGTTTATGAGTTCACACTTCATTGACCAGACGTTGTCATTGTCTAGTGCGAGTAGGTATCTATAGCACAGAGTAGAATATTCATATTATACTTACGTACAGAGATGAGAGCAACAGCTTTTATAGACCGAACCAAATCGAACCAAATTTGAAAATTTTGACGTCCCCTCTAACGGCCCACAATTTTTGCACACTATTTATCTGTTCCTCTTTCTTTAATCTGTGCCTATAGCACAGAGTAAGAATATGTCCTGTTTCTTTAATCTATGCCTATAGTCCGTTCAGAGTAATTTCACCTCTGACAGAACCTTTATGCCGACGACATACACTCATCACTCATCACCCTTACAGAAACTTCGCGGTAAGATAACTCTGATCGGAGTATTTCGTGACTCGGTGCTTGTTTTTCATACACAACATCGAGGACGACTCACGACGTCCCTCATGTTTTCTTCAGTTTTTCATGTACATATGGTATTGTTTCGTGGGTCACGACGAAACTGATTTGGCAAACATAGTAAGCTACGCGCTGTCACGCTTCGAAATATGTGACGAGTTTGCCGGCCTCGACTGTATATACTCGTACTATGTAGGTTCAAAATATGGGCAAAGCAAACTCATGATATTGCGGGTGTCCATGGGCAGTAATAGAAGCTCAACTATAGACGTAGGTAATATTATAGACGAGGCATGTCGAGGCAAATACTGTCCCCACTTAAATGGCCTAACCTTTTCTTGTATCAAGATTTGTAAATGTACGTCATAGCCCTTCTTCATTTTTAGTTTTGAAATCATTGCGCTCAGCAGGAAATTATCGTCTGCTTAGTGTTCAGCATAATTTCATAAATCTTCTTCTCAAATATTAGCATGACTAAGTAAAGCCCTGTCTGAGAATTACAGGAAGTTTTAACACGATCAAGGTATTTGAAGTGTCGATAACATACTCGTAGTTGAGTGTTATTATTTTAGAGGTTATGCAGATAATGTATAAAAGTTATAAAATTGCTCTATTATTATATTAAATTAATACGTGAAGCAAAACCTTTCAGTACAGTTTTACGAGAATTGTGCGATATTTGGCACAGTTGATGTTTGTGTGGTGGAAATTTGGTATGGTAATAGTTTAAGCTCGGGATTAAAGGATATGATTCTCATCCCGAAAAAGTAGTGTTCCCGTGGGATACTGTATTTACGCGGGCGGAGCCGCGGGCAACTGCTAGTCTAATAATAATTGTGTCATTTAATTTAGAAGATTTTTCGCAAACTAAAACAATATTGTAAAGCGATTGTTTTGTTTGTTTTTGCCCACCGAATGTTGTTTTTGTCTATTCTATCGAAGAGAATTAGTAACGCGTTAACTACAATAATGCTGTTTTGTCATGGTTAATACGTGAGCCGACTGTAAACGAAATCGCGACAGCAACTTATGATAGATAGCTACTTTATTTATTGTTATTAAAGTACAGCTTATCTTAGTTTATTCTCGCATATCTTAGCAAAGTTAGAACTTAGAAGTAAATTAATCCGTAGGAAAGTTTATGCTTTATGCATTTATTATTCTCTCCCTGAGTGCTTTCCTATTACTCAAAAACACATAGGTTAGCTCCCATCACCGATATCGGTGACGGTAGGTGGTTTCATTGAAACCAGGCAGGCTATGCTGGAGTAAATATTTTTAAAGTGCCCACGTGTGTTCGCAATACACAAGAGCTCTCACTCTTTCTTTACTGTCGTAATCCAATGGGACCGATGACCGACACGACTAGACTGGCTGGCAAGTAAAAAGTGGGCCTAGCAGGAACATTTGACAGCGGCGTAAACGTAGCGTTATCTAATGAGAATTGTATGAAAATTGTCAAAATCATGACAGCACCCATACAAATTTCATTCGCAACATTAAGTGCTCACCGCTGTCAAAATATGTTCCTGCTCCCCCAGGCAGGCGTAGGACCGACTTTTTACATGTCCATCCGACGCATGGAGCATCTTTCTTGTCCGACAATTAGGTGATCAGCCTGCATTGTCCTATCCAAACATGAAACCAACATTTTTTGTTGGTCAAAGTTGGTTTCATGGCCATACTTGGATTAACCATTATTACCGGAGTCCCCCGGGCAAACCGGAAGGGTTGGATACTATACCTGTAGCCCAAAGGAACGATGTCCAGCTGCCTTAAATGGTTTTGATTTCACTTTATAGAACAAGTACGAGTAGGTAGGTACAGGAGATTTTTGCATGTCACGTCACATACCTACATAGCTTTCTTAATTCGGTGCCACGACGAAATAATTAATTGTAATATCATTATAAACTCAAAGGCCACAACTTTCTTCTGCAGCTGGCCGCGTATAAAAACTAAATTCACCTACTTACTTTGTGTGTTTTCGATGTAAAACTTGTTTATGTACAAAATGGGCAACACTCCAATATTGAAATGTGACGAATTAACGCGTAGCCACGACAACATACAACAGCTGTTGATTTATTCAAAATTTGGATGTTTCACGTATACCAGACGAGAACTAAGCACGTGGCGGAGTAACGCGTCGCGACGATTAACAACAGTACAAAATAAAATAAATTATTCGACGTTCCACGTACACCAGCCGCCAGGTAATGGCTTATTAATTTTTCATTTTACTATGAAGGTTTACAATTATTATCTATTATATATATATATATATATATATATATATATATATATATATATATATATATATATATATATATATATATATATATATATATAATCCAATAATTGTATGTTTATAATTAATCAATTTAGAGCATCTAGCTATTAGCTATTATCAATCGATTGTTTCAGGGCTATAGCACTTTAGACATATTTTCAGGATGTTTTTGTTGTTTTTTTTTAAGCTTAGAGACTAGAGTATCTATCTTTATTTATAATTTCAGTCAGTAAAATAAATAATTTTGTATGTTTGTCTTGTCTAGAGAGATAAGAAATGGGGTAAGTGGTATCAAAAACGGTAAATATTTTTTATATTAATTTCTGTCACCAGGCGGCGCTTGGTAGGCCGACGGTCCTTGTCGTGTCAAAAAGCTGTCAGATGAACACTGTCACGAATTTAAAAACCCTAATTAAAAATCGGACTATAGACAGATTTGACGTACCTACCTACTTATTTCTGTGGAACGGAAATATAGTTTTTGTACTTAATACGGCATTTAACAATAAATATTAGTGATAACTTTATCAAGTTAAAACATTTTATATTATATAAAATTCCTATAAATAGCGCACGACTATTGACTATCAAGTCTAGGTATTTAAAACTGATAAACTTCTTTTCAATTCAACTATTTTTCAGGTTTCTAGCTCCACAATTCAATTTTGACCAATAAAAATGATTTTTGAAAGATTTTCCAACTTTCAAATACTTGAGCTTTATCATAAATGCTTTTGTATATTCTATTTTTAAAACGAAACATATTTGTTGCCCTGCCAACAACATAACTCTCTCAAAACGGAATAAAAAATCACCTGATATAATAATTTTACTCATACAAAGTATTTCATGATTTTAAAGGAACTTCAAATACTAAATACAAAAAATACTAAATACATCTTTTAAGTTTGAAACTAAAAATTGTAAAACCTGGGAGACCAAGCTTTGCTCGGAGTTCGAAGGATTGCAAATTGCAATAGGTAGGTACCTTTTATCGTCCCTATCTGCGTTATTTTATAAATATTCCAGAATTTATATCTGATTTACTTCTTATAGATATAACTTAAGTATATCTTAAAAAAAAACAAAAATATTCATTTGACTGATTCCAACCCGAGTTTCCGAGATTCATATTATTTAGATACAAGAATTGCCCTTCTAAAGTTTTAAGATACTATTTGCTTGTATGAAACTTACCGTTAGCGAAAAACATTCAAACTGATATTAAACTTTGCAGCCGTGTAAACACTAATTAAAAGTTATAACACTATTAGTTCACACTAAAACTATAATATAATGTTGTTCTTACAAAATATTTTTTTTTTTCAATAAATACGTCTTATGTTTCAACACTTTTGTTTTTTTTTTTGCACAGTATTAGATCGTCATTTTACACTATTTGCCAACGCTTTGAAAATGTTTTTATGGTTATTAGAATCAGGCGTTACTAATTATATTGTATTAAATGATTTTATTTTTAATTTAGAATGAATATGTAACAAATATTTGTAAATATGTATAAAATTGTCCTACTTGTTGACCAACAAGTCCAACCGCCTACACATTAACACCAATATTAACCCTATTTTTAACACAACAAACTATTTTTATCAATGTTCACTATTTTACACCCGTGTACACAGTTTGACACTACAACATCGCACGCATTTGCGTCAGCAGTACCGCGGCGGTTGCGTCCAAAGCGAATTTTCTGTGATCGCCTTTCTATTTAATTTTGTGCCGCTGTTGGCTTTCTCCGAAATCGATCTGATGAGCTCCGTGACTGCAAACCACAATCTAATTATAATAAATATAAGTAATACGTTTGTTACAAGCTCTAATAAAACAGCCGACTTAGTGGCTGCGTATTGATTATTATTGGCCGACTTCCCCAACTGGGGTCGGGTCTCCTGAATCTTTAAGGAGGCTGTACTCAGAAGCCCAAGTCTCTTAACTATTTTCGATATTTAAATACAGTTTCGATCCACGCGTTGACTGACGCGTTGCCGGTTAGGTACACGGCAATAGGTGCGAGCCGCGAGCTGGACAGCCCAAAAATCCAAACGGGACTTAACTGATAATATTTACGAGAATTGCACGCGAGTCTGCTTAGTAGATTGGATAGCGTACTGGTAAGCAAATCAGTCACTTTAGTTTATTCCAAATATATGACTAGGCATTCAATTAAATGTGGGGGTTGAATGAAAATGTCATTATAAAAAGACCTAGGTGTCAATGTGTCTGGCTAATTTACCCAGATGTCTAAAACATATAGCTAGTAGCTACTCGACAAATGATAAAAAAATCTGTTTTCACTTCTTTCTTAAAATCAGACTACTTAATCATGCAAATTGATACGCATAACCGTACTTTTATAAAAGTTAGAAGAAGTGACACAGTTACACAATTAGTTATTTAATAATAGTCACATAAACAGAGTGTAAACAAAAACGTGTGATTAGTGTTCAGGAAGGCTAAAACACAATCAGTAGTCTAGATTTATAGATTATAACCTTATTATAACATTTATTACACTGGGGCAGCATACATTGATCGAAATTTTGATAAGAATGTCTGTGCGATGATAATTTCGTCGATAAGTCGTTGCCACACCAACATTCAACGTAGATAAACAGTCACAGCCGGTCTATTAAAGGCCTTGTGCGCACAAGGCAGCCAGCCTGGGTGGGGCAGCCAGAAAACATATAAACATTTATGGGTGCTTAATGGCTTGGGCTCCCATACAAAGTCATATGCTCGACTGGCTGCCTAGTGCCTATGAATTAGGGCTATGGTCGAAAAAAGTTATGAATTTTTATCTGACTTTATGTATGTAGATCCCCTCGTGTATTAGTATCTCATTACTGGACCTAGTATCAGATGTTGCGAGTGTCCATGGGCGACGGTAATGGCTTATCATCTCAGCAGGCGATCTGTCTGCTCGTTTCGTGGTCCGTTACATTACAAAAAATCTTATGAGTCCACTAAGTCCACAAGACATCAGCAACAAACGCCAGTCTCTACCAAACTCTACGCCATTGAGGTTCCATATTGAAGCAGGCTTAGATAAAATGCAACATCAGAACGATAAGGACAACGAAGAATAAAATGTATGAGAATATCTATTTATATGATTTATCAACCAAATATGCCAATTCCATACATTTTATGGTTCCGCCGTGCTCAAGGAACCCTTAGGTTATAGTTTCACTCTATCCGTCCGTCTGTCTGTCTGTCCACCGTTCTAACTTGTATGTGTGAATGTAAATAAACTAAATTTGGTGTTTTTATAAGTAGATTGTTTATAGATGTTGATTTTGGCGTCATAAAATAATAATAACTTTATATTTTTGGGCTGACTCTCCAATCTGAAATGAAAAATATAAACCCAACGTGTGGGGTATCGTCAAATAGGCATCTTTAAATAAAGACAAGGTTTCATACATGTAACATGACTTTTGTACAAGGTCAACCATTTTCGAGTAATCGGCCTCTTGTGAGTGGATTCTGGCATTTCTTAACTATAAGAATTAGATAATTGTAAGTTCCATGTTGATAGACCATGCTAAAAACTCTTTAGGAAAGAGCTTCTTTTTTGAGCGAAATAGTACAATAACTTTAAAGTAATTTAAAGAAAATCTATTGCGCGTCGATAGTTACGGAATCCTCTTTTGACTTTTTTGACTAAAGACCCGTGTTTTGAATTGTATGACGTATTACGTATCACAGGACAGTATTAATACATAATTATATAACATATAATATCACGTCAATCTAATCCCGTGCTAAGTTGAACAATATATTGTATGCTATCGTGTTTAACTCTGTTTCGCTTCCGTATTCAGTAACTGATTGACTGTACATCATCATGTAATAATGAATTATGTTTGTTACATAAAACTACAATAAAACAATGTATTTTAATAACATTATATTATAACATTTTCTGGTCATAATTTCATCGCAACATATTGAACACTTTGTTCATAATTGTATTTTGTTAAAAATTAACAGTAGGTAGAGGACTGAATTTTAAATTGCATAACTCTTATATAATATGAGTAAGTTCTCAGAACAAAAAACAGTATAATATGAAAAATCAATATTTTCAAAGGTACTTACAGCGATTTGTTTACAAAATTTCGCAAGTCTCATGAAAACGCTTCATACAAAAATCGCATTAACTGTGAATAACGCAGTAAAAGTGTATGAAACAGGCATTCGCAGAGCGCAGGAACATAATATTTGTAATTTGTAAATATCTCCGAAAGTTAAGTTTAGGTTCATACTTACTTGAATGAATGTGTAAGTAAAGTAATTATTACTAATTTCGCAAAAAATTTGAAACTTTTCGTATTTTATAGATGTCTCTAATTACTAAACTACACATAAAATTTTATATTTTATGAATATATTATATATTAAACGAAATATTATACATACGATCGCCTATTGGCCTGAAACATTTAGGTACGCTTTGCTGATATTGCCGCATTTACTCTTCAGGCGCCATAGTTTTATACTCAAAGTGCCATTATCATCTTACATCTACACTAATATAATAAAGAGGAAATACTTGTTTGTATGATTGTATGTTTACATTGAATAGGCTCCGAAACTACTGGACCGATTTTGATGACATTTGGCACAGATATCAAAGGGAAGGGCATTAGCTACATTTAATAGCGGGGAAATGAAGGTACGATTCCCGCGAGATTTTCTCAGTCAAATAACACAAATCCTACTTACTATTATAAACTTGAAAATTTGTGAAGTTGGATGGAAGTTTGTTACTATTTCACGCCAAAACTACTGAACGGATTTTGATGAAATTTGGTACGGTAGTAGTTTGAGCTCTGGATTAACTCTCTGAATGTATAGATGGATGGATGTTTTTTACTCTTTCACGCAAAACTTGCTGAACAGATTTTGAAGATATTTAATATGCTAGTAGTTTATGTTCTAGACTAAAACATCGGCTACTTTTTATCCCGAAAAACTTGTGTTCTCGTGGGATACTTTACTAACGCGAGCGGAGCCGCGTACAATAGCTAGATATATATAATTTGCATGTTAATCGTTCAAAATTAAGATAAAAATATAAAAAAATATTTTTTTTAACACTTTCCTTAAAGGAATTTCTAACAAAACACAAAATCAATGAAGAGAAGCAAATCTAACGAAGCTGCAGGTGTAGATAATATAGATAAGCATATTGTAAATAAGGTGGTAATGATGTAGAAATATATTTTTTAAGGAAATTAAGAAAATAGAAGTACTTAAATGTATGCACTAATTTGAATTAAAAAACAATGCGATTTGAATTAAAATGTTGCTCCAGATAAAGATGTATAGAAGATATAGAACTTTAGTTGGACGAGTAAGTTGTAGGTATATTATAGATATTGACATATAAATAGGCTTTTAGGTGTTCTAAGTTCTAACAATAAAATTTTCCACATCAAGCCCTAAAGGATATTAAGAAAAAATATTTTACATAAAGTCAATCTATATTTACACTTTTCTAAAAAAATAATCGGTAAGCCAATACAAGATGAACATAATATATTTTACCTAAAATTAAAATCACAGTTAGTAAACTAAACTTTAAGAATTAAATATAAGCTGGAAGAAATATATTAAAATTAGTGAAATAGACTTTTAAAACATATTTTAAACAAATTCAAACGCAGTGGTATTAGATATTCCTGTGAGCTAAGTGGCTTTATAAACACTTCATAAGTATTGGTAGCTCAAGAAACTAAAATGACTAATAACTAAAAAGCACAATGAAACACTAATTTCATACGATGAACATGAGGCGAAAAAACTAGCAATTACTAAAACTAATAATATTAAAAGAAAAATAAAACTATTACAAGTTAACAGTGAATAAAATAAGTTTTCGAACAAATTAACATATTACAGATGTGGGTAAATTTAATCAAAAAACTGGCAACTCCTAGCTTAAATCGATAATCTTATGACTTATTTAGTTCCGGCAACATTACTGACATTTACAAATCATAAGTTGACTAGACGTTTCTTATATATCTATCGATGGAAGATTTGACAAGTATTTTTACAGGGTAGATTTACAATTGAGGAATCACTTCTCTAAATAGTCCACTTGCAACAAACTAGGCGATTCCTGATATTCATATTAAAATAAATAATAAAACAAAAGCAGTCCAAAAGCGACCAAGATTGTTCTAAACTTTTTATATAATTAGTTACTCAGTGAGAGTTGATGTTATTTTTTACCGTCTCCTGATATCTTTACATTGTTTTTAACATCCGAGTCTTTTTCACTTGACTTCTTTAACGTCTCCTTTTCTTCGCAATAGTTGTCACTTTTTGCTTCAGATTTGGGATTAAATTCTTCGTTGAGTAGTTTCTCAAATTCAGTCGACACTTTGTAGATATTTTTCTTCATGGTTGGATCCGGACAGGACTAAAATACATAATTTGTGTGTGTGGCCTATGTGGCTGTGGTTAGCGCATCGCCGCTCAAGCTAGAGGTAGCGGGTTCGAATCCCGCCAAAGTAACAAAAAAAGTTTTCAATGTTCCTGGGTCATAGATGTGTATTAAATATGTTATATAATATAATAAAAATCTTAAATATATGTATAGTTTAAAATTATTAAACATACTTCCCGTTGCCTGGTCCCCGAAACACGAGTTCTTCGGATACTTACCACAGAGCCAGACTGGCTTAGTGTAAAGCGTCCATAGATATTATTAAATATAAGTAAATATTTAACTACGTTGAAATCATCTTAAATACCTTAAGATACAGTCGAACATTATGAAAAATGCGTCTAAAATCTTGCACCACTTGCTCATACTCAGTGTAAGCGAAATTATTAAGCTTGGTTATTATATCATGTAGGCTCATTGGATATTTTACTATTTCGTAGAACCTTGGTGCCTGAAAAAGTAAAATTAGTTACAGAGTTGAAAATAATTGAGTAACTTCACATACAAAAAATAAATAAACCTACGACGCTTATATCCATGTCTTGTTGAATGTAAGATGTATCTACGTTTTGTGATAAATTCGTTATTATAGTTTCAAATTTTTTGATTGCAATCATGGATAATGGTTGCTTCTTCGTAGCGTGAAGCCATGTCCCGGAAACTGTATCCTTGGTTTTATTGTGTTTCCCTTGCTTCAAATTCTTAATACAGTTTCCAAATTGGTCAAATTTAGAACAGCGAGTACTTGTTTTTGATACTTTTTCCTGATTTCCTGAATCATCTTCAACTTCTTCATTTTCACATTCATCTTTTTCCGAAACATGGGAAATATTTTGTACAGACGTATACCACATTTTTTGGGTGTTTCTAGTCGTAACTATGTTTGACGCTTCCTTTAAAAAATCTTCTACAAATTCAAAATTTGTTTTGTACCTTTCGTGACAACTCTCACTGCTGGTGAGTCCTAGTGCGTTATAAAGCCTCGCAGTGTCCGATTTATTGTCCTCGTTTTTAGAGTCAATTAGTTTTGGAGCAGATTGCTTCGCTGCTTCCCATGCTCTATCAGAAGTCATTGAGTTCTGAATGTTCATTGTTTGTATGTCGACATAAGATGTAGAAATGTTAGTAGCATCGGGGTCGGTGAGCTCACCATCTTTTTTCGGTACTAAACACGGCCAGGATTCTAAATTATATTTTGGTTGTGGAGCTAATACGACGGGTGAAAATAATGTTTTTGTATTTTGTGCATTAGTATCGTCAATAAGATCTCCTGCATCTTGTAGGGAGTTAGGCGAAAATGGCAGTACAGGATCAGAGGGCTTTATAGGTACTTTATAACTGCCTGGTTTCATGTACACTTTTGATATTTCATAGCACTCATCATGTTCATGTTCGAAGTACTGCAAGGGGCCAGTGATACTATTTGAGGCGTTTAAAACATTGTTAGGGACGTGGGCGTTGTGAGTGTGTTGAGCTATAAACTCACTTCGTTCTTTTTGTATCATCTGACCCCATGTTGTAAAAAAATCTGCGTCATCCTTTGTGTCACCACAGCTATTATTCTTTGGCATATAACAGCTTCTTATGTCCGATGTAGCCATACTAGGTATTAACGTTTTTTCGACATGACTCAGTGGTATCATTTTGGCTTTAATCTCCATTTCGCGACTCAACATACTATTAAATATGGTTGATGTCGGTACCTTTCCAAGCTCAGCATCCATCTTGCGTTTAAGTTGCGAGTAAAGTTCACGTTGTTCAGTTTGATATATACCTTCAATGGCTCGAAAATCAGCATTCGTAATAGTCCAAGACTGCCGGGGCTTCGCTTCTCTGAAATGGCTCAAATCGCATTTAGGTTGTGATTTTTGAAACGTTTCATAATCGTTTAAATCATTCGACGAGTAAAAGGTTTGAGATGATGTCGTCAGTACAGGTATTTTTTTGTAATTTACTCCCGGCCGATTTGACCACTGAGTTTCGTGAATATTCTGCGAGGTGTTTGTCATCTGACTATGAATCCAGGGGGGTTGCAGTGCATTATAGGGAGCTGGGGAAGTGCTAACTGGCCGTGGTATGCAAGTATGAGACTTGGATGTTTGAAACTTATTCGGATTTTGATGACGATTAGCTACGGAGTTAGTTGCGTAATAATTTTGTGTGAAACTTTTCTGCTCTAATTTGAATCCATGATCTAGGCACTTAAATGTCTTGTATATGTGCGCGAGCATCTCTTCTGTAACTGCTTGCCATTGAACGAAACATTCACGAATATTTTCACTGTAGTATTTATTTTCAATTCTAGCATAAGTGTCGTGTTTTTCACTCAATAATTCCTTAACGCCTTTCCACCCGTCGAGTATTCTTACAAATGAAAAGATAAAGTTCTTAATTACCCATGGTATGCCTTGAGAATGGAGATTGGCTACTGCACTGTCTGCTTTTTGAACGTTGGATCTAGTTTTAGCGCAAATCGAATGAATATTTTTGAAACATGGCCTGTTATGGTGAGATATGGCTATGTTCTCAGCATCAGTACAAGCTTCGATAGCTAGCTGAACAATTCTATTAGGTATTTGGTCGTGAGAGTTGATCTTGTCGAGAGCTGTAAGAAAAAAATCTGATGGGCCTGACAACTGGTATCTCTCTTCGTCTTGGTTAGTCAAATATTTTTGAATGGGAGTACCTTCGTGTGCATCGGATACCGTACAAAGGTCCGATACCATTTTTTCTCCCTCGGCATAGAAGTCCAGACTAGATATGGACTCTGAGTATAAGGGGAGTCGCTTTTGACGATCAATGTCAACGTTGTCCTTAATTCGTTCATGAAATCGGGTGTTGTAGGAATTTTGTTTATCTTGACTTTTAACAATTTTCTTCTTTGCGCCCGTACCGATAGGCTCTAAATGGGACCAGTTAGACATCTGCTTATCACCATTTAACCGATCAGCCATTAGACTTTCGTCGTATAGCAATGGCCGACAAACTTATCAAATTATGTAATATTTTGCCCACAATACTTCATATATAATTTTGTTCATCTCGTTTCTGAAAATTTAAAACACTCATATCACATCTTGTTCGTTAGCTAGAATGAAATTCGTGGACACCAGCTGGTACTATTATTGTAATTTGGCCTGACAGAAGGTTCCTTGTATAAAATAATTTAAAAGAGTTAAACCTAGCATTATATCAATGATGATAGTGTTTAATTGGCTCACTGGCTAAATTTGGTAAAATTCGTAGTCGAATATTCCAATTCTCGTACATTTACTTCAGAAATTAAAAAATATTTTTGGGAGAATTACGATAATCTTCTCTAATCTGGGAGAATTTTATATTCTCGAAATATTGTTTCAGTGTCTTTGAGATAACTATAACTATGACGTTTGCAATATGTTTGACGTGCAGTGATCATGGAATTGTAATCTAGATGGTGCCTATTTCTCAAGTATCACCTTTTGCAATTTAGCTTACATCTATAAACTACTAATGTCTGATATTCTTGCTTTCTACCTCTCTATGTAGTTTACTTACATTATGATTAATGTTTATGTAGCATTCTTTGTTCAATTACGATTATTGCCTGAGTCCTTATCTTGTTATTTTGTAGATTTTTATAAAAACTTTAAAATACTGAGCAACGTTCCTAATATTACTTTCTTTACCCAAAACCCTAGGTTTTTGTTTTATTTGCCTTCTATCGGGAATCTTATTGAAATGTGATGTAGTTTCTTGTCCAAAGCATATGATTTTCTTTAATTTTCTGATGACGTATTGTCATTCTATTTTTCTTTTTATTGTATGTCAGTGAAATCATTTTGTCCATAAAGTATATACGTAAAATATATTAAACTATTGTTTTTATTTTACCTGCGGTTTACCTTCATTCGTACGATCTAATATACCTACTTAAAACTAGCAATAACTTTTATATAAACATATGAGTAGGTGTTTTCAGATCACAATCATGAATCAACCACACACGTTTTTAAACTTATTTAGGTTATCTTTCACAGTTGCGATGTTATTCTTGTGGAACAACACCAGGCCCTAACGTATTGTAGAATTGAACAAACTTGCCAGCCTTAGCATCTTGGTGATATAATAATAATAATAGATTTCGGAGACGGTGGCCGGTTTCATTGAAACGCAGCCAGCTACGCAGGAGTTATTTTATAGTGACCAAGTGTGTGCGCAGTACACAATAGCACTCTCTCTTCCTTTATTCTCAAAACTCAGTGGGACGGATGAGCGACACGACTGGCGAAAGATCAGGCGCAGGATCGACTTTTTACATGCCCATCTGACGCATGAGTCTTTGGTGATATTAGGTCTTTATCTATGAAATTGCCGTTTTGTATGAAAAAATTGAAACTAATTTTTTTCATGTATTTTTTATTTGTATTAATCGAAGTAATCACCCATGCAATCAATGCATCTTTGCCAACGCAGTGGCAGTTTATTGAGGCCCTTCTTAAAGAAATCAGCTGGACGGGAGGCAACAAATTCTTCAATGGCATTTTGTACTGCCTCTCGGGTATTTAATTTTTTTCCCGCCAAGAAGTTATCCAAATTCTGGAAAAAGTACTAGTCTGTAGGCGCAAGGTCTGGTGAGTAGGGCGGATGACGGAGAGCTTCCAACCACAGTTCTTGCAATTTGGAGACCGTCTGCTGTGCAGTATGAGGTCGCGCGTTGTCGTGCAGGAGCAGCGGATACGAGCGATTGACCAATGCTGGTTGGAGATGTGCCAGCTTCTCCATCATTGTGTTCAGTTCTTCACAGTACACATCTGCAGTAATGCTCACCCCGTTTGGTAAGAAGCTGTGATGAATCACACCGGCGCTAGACCACCAAACAGTGACCATCACTTTTCTAGGGGTATGTTTTCGTTTAGGGCAATGTTTAGGTGCTAAACCAGGATCCAACCAACTTGCTGAGCGCTTGCGGTTATCAAACAGAATCCATTTTTGATCGCAGGTAACAATGCGGTTCAAAATTCCTTCATTTGTGTGTCTGTTGAGCAGTGCAAGGCACGTCTCGACGCGTACTTCGCGCTGGCGATCATTGAGTTCGTGGGGCACCCATTTGTCAAGCTTTTTTACCTTGACAATTTGACGCAAATGGACCAATATTGTTTTGACGCTAACGTCGAAAGCTGCTGCTAATTCAGCCGTAGATTGTGTATCATCAGCTTCCACAATCGCATTTAATTCGTCATGGTCGACCAAAGTCTTCGGACGACCGCGAGGTTCATTTTTCAGGTCTAAATTTCCAGAACGGAAGCGAGCAAACCAATAACAGGTGGTGCGTTGGTTTGTAGTGTTAGCTCCGTAAACGTCGTTTATATTGCGTGCCGCTTGTGCCGCGTTGCAGCCACAACGGTACCTATATTCCATAATTAGGTACTCGAATTTTTAACGTGTCCATGATGACGAAAAAGATTGAAATGCTATGAAAATGTAACACTAATCAATAAACAAATGCCTACTTTTGTAAAAAGAATTCCATGTTTTTAAAATAAAATTAATTTGAAATTAGAATTCTTAGCCAAACAAAAATTATTTTGATTTGAAATGGCCAGTACTGCAGAACGGCAATTTCATAGGTAAATACCTATTATAAAGGATTAGGTAAGGGTTTGTAAATAAATTTGGAAGTTTCTAATTCGTTTAATTATAACAAAGTACTATACATTCAGGATCACGTTGACTCTTAAGTCAGCAGCAGTATGTATCTCTATTGGACACAGAGAATGCGGTGATGGCTACTATAATGAAGACGAAGCTGATGACGGCTTGGGTGGATCCATTGCAAAGGTTGGTCACGCACGAGCAGACCTCCTGGTGACCACCGTAGCCGGATCGGTGGTAGCAAGAACCCTGGAAGTGATAGGTTGCTTTATTAAAGCAGATTTTGAACATATTACCATTGCATTTTCAAAATAGGGATATACCTATTACCTACTCCTTTTTATTAAAAGTCATGAGACTCGAATAAGGTATCTGGGGGCACGGTGATGCGACAAGCCAAGCGAAGCGCAAACACAAGCTAAATTAACCTAACCTCGTATTCTCGAAGCGCTTCGTCGATTTTTTAACTTGGCTTTGAATATTGAACATGTTGTACTAAATTATCGGAATATATTACCAGAAGCGAATTTAATAAACAAAATAAAATATTGATTGCATTTGCAGCTCTTATACTTTTGATTTTATTTATATCGCAAAAACCCCTGATATCGTCACTAGAGGTGTAAAAGTAACGAAAAAAGAATACCCGTATGTATTCGTTACTATAACAATTAGTACTCGTTACTATAGTATCGTTACGTTACTCGATACTTCTGATACCTCATAAGTCATAACATGCAATGTTATGTTAGAGCAGTCTTTCCCAAAGTGGGTGATGACGCCCCCTTGTGGGCGCTGGAGGCCTAGAGGAGAGTAAGGGGCCTAGAAAGAATTGCGGGGCGCTGATGTGATTTAAGGGGACGATGGGTGATTTGTAAGTTCATCTACTTTATATTTTACAATTCACTGAAATTAAAATCCTCATACTACAAAACATCCATTTATTACTTTATATTTATATCCTATTTTATGGTATAAATATTAACTAAAAATATATTAAATATATATTATTTTTAATGCGTTCACAACGCTATTTATA
This sequence comes from Phengaris alcon alcon, assembly GCA_037179445.1. Classification (NCBI taxonomy): domain Eukaryota; kingdom Metazoa; phylum Arthropoda; class Insecta; order Lepidoptera; family Lycaenidae; genus Phengaris; species Phengaris alcon. The sequence continues at coordinate 1,590,648 of JAYRCH010000155.1, read as the reverse complement.
TTATATTTAGTAATTATATTTAGTAATAGGTATCAAATTCTGAAAAATATTCGTGTTTTCAAGTGTCGCAGGTGAGGCCCCCACCTCCGAAGACACGTATTAATAACCTAACCAAGAGCATGTCAGGACATGTCTAAGGAGGATTCCGTAATAGCTAATTCCGTAAGATTCCGTAATAACCGCGTAAAAGGTTTTTTTCAAATAACTTCAAAAGAGTTTTAGTATGATATATCAGCATAAAAATTACAAGTTTCTGAGTCTCGTAGTTTAGAAATGCCAGGGGGGGACCACTGATAAACCACTTTGGAGGCTGATTACTCGTAAATTAAAAGACTTAAAAAAAAACATGTATGTAAGCTTGCCTTTATTTTAAAATACATATTCAACGATATCCCACACGATGGGTTAGGATGAAAAAATATTTTTAATCTCCACTTCACATGTATGGGGAGCCACCCGTAAAATATAAAATTATTATTATTTTATGATACTAAAGTAATATTTTGATTTATAAATATACCAAATTTCATCAATTTATATTTATAATTACAGAAGTTAGAAGCGCGGACAGACAGACAGACAAACAGACAAACAGACGGATGGACAGAGTGAAACTATAAGGGTTCCTTTGTATTACGGAACCCTATAAATAGGTATGTCTATTCTTGCGGCCAAGCTGAGCACTTTCCGAACGCGGGATTTTTTATGTACTTACCTAATCTAGTAAAAATAAAATTGAAATTAGAAGGTTCAATTATAAATCACGTTTGGCGCGAACAAATATTGTACGATTTAACCGTGTCACCTGTATTAATATCTATTAATTCGTCAAATCAAATTGGAATGTTGATTATTATTGGTTAATTTTGAATAGGTTAAAGATACTCTTAAGTTGCATAATTTATTGCTCTTTCTTTCTCTGGTTAGAAAAGTCTCGTTTAGAATATAGGTTTATTTAAACTCCAGGCGCCAACTTCTTATCAATATTAAAACATATTGACAAAAACTAACAAAACGAAAACAAATTTCATCTATATCCAAGATTCTGACTTTAGCAGAGTAAGGGCGTAAAGAGTCAGAATCTTGACTCTAGAGTCTAGGTAAGATACCTTGTACTTGCTCTCATCCCAGCCACAACTTCTGATCACCCTAGACGTAGGGAGCTGCCCATTGACCTCGTGGTCCACATGCTGAATGATCTTCCGGCACAGCGTGTGGGTGACCCCCCTGTCGTGCTCCGAGCAGTTCCTCTTCAGGCTGTCGGGGAGCACTGCGGCCGCGCACATTGAGTTGAGCGCGCTGTTGCACTCGTAGCAGACTATCGCCGAACCTTGATGAGGAAGGTTTGTTATGTTGTCAGGATTAAGTGGTGATTTCGGGGGAAATGGTGTGCGTTTTAATCTTCTTTTCAATGAAATTTATATGTCAGCAATGGACTAGGGTCTCGGAAACCTTATTATGACAGCGAACTAAAGTCAACAGTTTTTTGTACTTTGGTTGTGATTTTGGTGGGTTTTCTAGTACGACTTACGAATTGCGACTTCATTGCAATGTAAATAAGTGACATCGTAGAACTGAATCTTTATAAATGTCATTAGTGTACGGAAAGCATCAACAAAAGTGGGATCTGGATGGATTGACTGATTATTATTTAACATCTCGTTCTTCCCCATTAGCATGGAGAATAGGAGCGTTTTCACATTACGCGATACGATGTGAGGTTCTAACTATCCTAGAGTTTTCATAATTTTTCAAAATATATTTTAAAAATTTGATTATAGAAGGTATCATGAATATACATTCCCATAAAGTGAGTTACGAAATTGAGCAATTTCCATCACAATTTACAGGCGCGGCTGTTTGCGGACCGCGACCGCGCCCTCCCCACGATTTACTCCTCCTATATCGACAGACTAATGTCTCATATCATTTATATTCCATCCTACTACTATTATAAATGTAAAAGTTTGTGAGGGTGTATGGATGGATGGATGTTTGGTACTCTTTCACGCAAAAACTACTGAACAGATTTTGATGAAATTTGGTATGGTAGTAGTTTAAACACTGGATTAAAACATAGGCTAGTATTCTATATTCTCGTAGTCGTATCAAGGTCTATTAGGCTGGGACTTTATAATTGAGAACCCGAAAGGCTGGAGAAAATTCAGAGCGCTGAAAATAGAACTCTGTGCTGATACAATAGAGTTTAAAACGAGTGTCGAGTCAAATGTCAATGTTAAATCTGACAACTCGACACTCGTGTGTTCGATTTTAAACTCTATTGTATTAGTACAGATGACTATTTTCAAAATAAAAAAATATTAAAATTATAATATGAATAAGGCATCACGGGGGAATTTCGACCGCAGTTCGACCTCTAGTTCATACTAAAGACGTAAAGAATATGCTGGGTGCTAAAGTACCCAGCTTTTGCCAGCCACGACCATTTTGCACAGAACTAAATTTAGTCAATTAACTATCAGTGATCACTGACCTCACGAACTTTCAATTTTAATATAATTAGGGTAATTAAATGGTGCTAAGTATGATAATCAATGTAGGATTATTTATAAGTAGAAACAAATAATGCAGAAATATTTGAGAGGTATGTTATACCTAATGATAGGCATCAAATACTCAAATAAACACTTAATTAAACCTTATTTTGGTCAAGAGCTTTTATTCAATTCGAAAATAAACCCTTATACCTAATGAGTAATGAATGAGGAAAAATCAATGCACTTAAGTTGTGTTATGTTACATATTATAGTGATTTCGGCATGTAAAACTGCCCTGGGACAGGGCAGCCGAAAAGCTACGGAAATAGTCGAACGAAACCGATGTTTCACGAAGCACTGCATTTCCATTTGACAGTGTTATACCACAGATATAGACTTTGACATTGATATTTGTATATTTCCGTACACATTCGGCTAACCTGCCCCGGGGTAGTATTAGGTATCGAAAACGGTATAAAACAATAAAAATGGATAATAGAATCACTAACCATATTCAAAAAGTCCGAACAGAACAAGAAGCCCATAAGAATACATCTTCTCACATCCAAGCCCGATCCGGCTGGGGTCAATGAAGCCCAAACACTGAGTTGGTAATGCACAGCTGTGTCATCTAGAGGAGATTGGCAATTGGATAAAGGATAACGGATAACGGATGGTGTCAATTTGAGCTGATTTAGACCATCTAACCAGCATTAGGACGGATATTATGTGTTGTAGGCATTGATAAATTATTGCCTAAAAATATAACGTCAAACATTTTCAATTTGGAATTAGATTAAATAGGTATATGTGACGAAATAAAATAGTATAGTTTTACTAAAAACGTTTAATAAATACTCGCATTTTACAAACACAACAATAAATGTATTTTATAAAAACAATCTAACAAAAGCCAAAACAAATTTACATGAAATTCAAGTTGCGCTTGAGAATTGTTTTCACTAAATATTTGTACAACAGTGGGATTAGTGGTCATCAAGTGGTCTTAATAATACCTCATATAAATTATTATCAACCTCAGAAAAAAAAGGTTTCAATTGATACGCACGAGTACGAGCTAGGTACGAGTTTATCGGACCACGGAGACTCTTCATAGATTTATAATGTTATTATAGTCTCTCTCCCTTACTAATAAAACTATTTACACAACGGATAACTTTAACAACCTCGCTGTCTTTGTCTGATACGTTGGAAATGTCGCCAGCTGTGGGACTCCTACTCCAAGTTTTTTTTATGAATTTTCCAGGGATCTATACTCCGGGTTCAAGGCACCGTTTTTTATGGACTTGGTTGCTGGTTTGCACACATCCGGATTTCTGAGTGCCGCTAGATATTCCGGACTGTACTGACTGGTTTTGGAATCAGTCTGCACCGCCCCGTGGACGATCTACGTCGCGGTGAAACGAGAGACGCTACCGGAAGTTGGAGCCCCAACTATCTCTCGCCACATGCTACACTCCAGGACCCAGCTAAGTGCCCACGTGGTTAAAACCCCTCCGATTCCCACAGACACCAAGAGTCTAAACCCGTAACACATGATAGAAAAATATAGCTGCGTTATTTAAGTTATCCGTTGTGTTAATATTTTTATTAGTAAGAGGGTCTATGTACAGAGCTTCCTCTGGTCGATTCGAGTTAAGAAAAAAGGTAATCATGCATAATATGTCAAAATGTATTACTATAATAGGTTAATGTGAACACAGAAGCATCATTGGTAAATTATAAGAATGTACGCATGATTCGCTTTTTTCAATCACACGAACAGACTATAATTTCAACTTATTTCAAGCTTATTCTAAGCTTCTTTGTTAAATCAAACATTTTTAGTACATGTCAAATTAACAGATTTATTCAACATATCAGTATGTTATAGCCCCACAGATACTACATAGTTATACTATTTGGTATCTGAGGGGGAAATTTTCGTAAATATTTTCGGTTAAATCCCTTTTGAACTTTCGGGTTGTCCTGTGCGCACGTATAACCCCGTACCGAAATGAGTCAGCGCGTGGACCGAAACGGGATTATATTGAAAATAGTTACAAGAATTGACCTTCTGTTCTAACATTATTATAAACTCTGTGGTTTAACCTCTTTTGAGAAATATGTCTTCACACAACTATTCAGAACATAGTTACGTTAGTAGATGACGACGCGTTGGCTGTTTGTGAGTGAATATCAGTGAAAAATTAAAGCGTCAACTGTAATTGACCACCGAAAACTATCGCCAGAGGAGCCGAGGCTGATACAAGAAGCAGTCGATTCAAATGGTGGATTTACGTTACGGTCCGTGGAGTTTCTGGATATTGTTCCTTTAAGATTGTCTCTGATTTTTGTTTTTGTCATTATAATACTTATACTCTACAATCGTTTACTATTTACTCTCTTCGCTCGATTATTTCTACAACAAAATAGAGGAAGATGATTTCCAGTATCAGCCCTTTTCTCCTATATCAGAAGTGGGATAACTCTTCGCCACCTTCGAAGTAGAGCCGTCATATATATTCTTTGACATTGTTATAGATATATAAGACCAAGTTTCGACTCCTATTGATTATATAATATCACTATATAAACAATTGCAAAGGGCAGTGTCATTATCATCTATTTACATAACAGTACTAAGCCACTAACAACTCTAACCGGCCCCGTTCGCACAGCTTGTTAGACTGTACACACTCACATACAATAAATATATTTATATAGTTTATAATACTGTTCGTGTGCACGTAGCTACTTCTTTGTAAATGTTACCAGAGCCTTTTGTCATGTTGCCATCGCTAATTACGGAGACGAAGTTCGTAATTAGCGACGGTTACTTGGGTAAAGGCTCAGATTTATTTATTCTTAGTTAGTGGCCGTTTACTTAATTGATTTCTCCGTCTTCTGTGGACCACTTTTGGCCTCACGTGATTATATAAAATTGAGGTATTTTGAGATTCTGACTAATGATAGTTTTATGTATTTAGTAAATAATCAGTAATTGAAAAGTAGGTATCAAGTGCTACGAATTTTCTACGCAACATCTGTGTCTCTACGGATACTGCAAATATAATTCGTAAACTAAGCTCAGATTAAAGAAAGAGGAACAGATAAGCTACAGCCAGCTACTTAATAAGCTTTCGATTTGATTGCACTACTACAAGCATACGGTGTGTCCACAATTATGTGGAAAATTTGTGGGACGTCAAAATTTTCAATCAATTTGGATAGTTCTATGAAAGATGTTTCTCTGCACGTAAGTAGGTATATATATTATCTACTCTGTGATCTAAGTTTGCATAATCTGTATCTAAATCGAAAGTTAAATCAACGACCAAGTGTACGAAATTACCGTTTGATCCGTTTCTATTGTATATATTCCCATTTCCTAATACACGTAACTTACGGCCGAACACTTCAACGCTAAAAAAATTAAGAGCCCTTCTATTCACAGGTTGTCGCTGTCTCTGCTATCCGAAATGACAAGGACACATAATTTAACTATCGTTTCAGCATTCGGCCCTAACCGCATACATTTGATGATCAATCCCAATCTAATATCTGAAGCAATTTTCAAAGTTATATACATCCTTGAGAGAAGAATGTACATGGAGGAACACTAAAGTTGTCAAAATTCAATAGGTTTTTGTACTTTCTAATGTTAAAACGACGTATCAATTACTACTTTATTGCAATGTAAATAAGTGACATCTTAAATTGATAGCAATACAAATGTCATTTGGAAAGCTTCAACAAAAACAATGAACACCTAGAAAAATTTGGCATGTGACTTACTATTGGACATCTCTTTCATCCCCATTAGAATGTCGTAAGGAGAATAAGGAACGATATTTTCTCCTCCTGCTAATAGCCAGATACCTATATATGCTATTTATAGTTAATAATCTGAGTTTTATCTGAGTTCAATCATCTACCAAACGTACAAAATTACCAACCTATAAAAAGAAATAGCCGCGTGCAGACTAGTACATCGTTCTAGAATAGTCTATAGAAAGAAATATTTCTCTAGAATATTCTAGAACCTCATCAGCATAACAGTGAGCAGCATGAGCGCTGTGGCGGCGAGTGGCACGGCGGCGGCGTTACACCCGTCCTCCAGGCACGAGCACACCTCCTGCCGGCCCCCGAACCCGGACCGCTGGTAGCACCGACCCTGGAAATGGTAAATAAAATTAGCTGTGGTAGCTACGACACTGAAGATGACAAAAATTCTGTTTAGTAATTAATAACTACTAGCTAATTGCTATGGGCCGTTAGATGAGAGTTGGTGCCTACAACATGTATACATGTTCCGTTGTGAACCGTCTATGAATATAAGCATTACATGACGTGGCACGTTATGATTAGGTATTTATAGACAGCACACAACGTAGCTTGTATACATGTTTAGGCGCCAACTCTTATCTAACGGCCTAATACGACACTGAAAATTATTAAAAGTCTTAGATAAAAAGATTTTTCAAATATATAATCACTATTATTTCCACTCCCTGTAGGAACCAAATATAGGAAAGTCCTTTTATAGCGAATGTCAACCTCATTTTAAAACTGGAAAACTTGGCTATTACTATGATTCCGCTGTCCGTCCGTCTGACGTCACCAGGCTGTATCTCACATAATATGAAGTATTTCTGTTGCGGCTACAACAACAAATACTTTTAATAACTATATTTTTTGTAAAAACTATAACCCGACTACGTAAATTATATAGCCTATGTTGCCCGGGCTATTATTACGAATCTATTAACACTATAAAATCGGAACAGTAGTACTTTTATGCGCTAAGTTGCAAGGTGGGACATACATACATACATACATACACTGCCAAAATCATTTACCTTCCTTTTGGCTCCGCCGTAGTCGGATAAAACCATACTTTTGGCGTTTGGTACGGGACCATGCGTGAGTCCGACTTGCACTTCGGTCGGTTTTATTAAAAATTGGTCTTATCCTCTACATCTGCTCCATGGTCTTATCTCTAGCTTAGATGCAGGAACACACTTTTTCATAACATTATCTCATCTAAGGCTCATCCTCATCTCATTTAACTGTAGATAGTAGGTAAAATTGGATGCTGATGATGATAGTCTTAAATAGGATTCTCACCTTATAACTGGTCTCGTCCCAGCCGCACCCCCTGATCACACGGCTGTCAGGCGGCATGCCGTTCATCTCGAACTCCACCACCTGGGAGATCTTCCGGCACATGGTGTCCTTGGGCCCGCAGGGCAGCCGCAGGGAGTCCGGCAGCTTGTCCATGAGGCAGCGCGAGTCGTTGTGGCTGTTGCATTGGTAGCAGTTTAATGCTAGCCCTAGAAAAGAGGTGTAAAGATTATTTTTTTTATTCTTTATAATTCAGGAGTTTAGTCGGTGTCCGACTATGCCACCCCTATGAGACTTACAAAACAAATATAATCAGGTATTATACACTTAAACACTATTAGCAAATAATTCTAAATATATTTCTAATAAAATTCGGGCTTACTTTGAATTAGGTGAGGTCAGAAAACTATTACATACTCCTACATTTCTTGAAACATCAAGACCGAGTTGCGTTGAGACTCACCCCGACCACACTCCATAAATACATGTTGCACATGTTCAGGTGTTCCACATAATGCACAATTCGGCGATTCAACCTTACCCATCATAAATTTAAAAGTATTCGATGGAATGTGGCCGGAGCGCATCCTAAACAGAGCTACTATTTCTAGGTGTTAAGATAATTACTAGTGTTTTGACTACCCTAAGCCACAGTTTACTCAATAGTTGCTACGTAACCTAGCCTAACATGGAAATTATTTAATTTATATTTTTTTCCAATTCCACGCTAGCCTATTTTGAGTTTTGAAATCTTTGCAATAATTATAAAATATAACAATGTAAAGAAAGCATATCTTTCTTTACATTCTTACCCTTACTAATAGTATAAATTCGAAAGTTTGTATGTATGGATGTGTGGATATTTGTTACTCTTTCACGCAATAACTATTGAAAGGATATTGTCAAAATTTGGTATATTAGTAGTTAGACTCCGGTTTAACACACAGACTACTTTTTATCGCCATAAAATGTACGTATGTATGTATGTAATACAGTGGCGTGCACAGGATTATGACACTGGGTATGCGGCGAAGTACTCGGTCACAAAAACTTTTTCGTTTATAGATTTTTAGCATAGCTACAGCCAAGCGACGGATCTCTAAGTCGAAACCATGCCAACAAAGCAAGTCTTAGATGTACTACTATTCATGTACATCTTCTACGGCAACGTAGACAAAACAGCGGTCGATCGTCGCGGCGGAAGAAATTCTAACTACTCACCAATCAGTCAGCTTCAATTTTCACATATTCAAGGTTCCGGTTACTTGAGATTACTATATCCCGATGTAAATTACTAAATAATATGTAAGGAAAACAATATAATTTAATCGTGTGTACACAACCACACAGCCAGTTATACGTTTCATAACTTTTAACATGAAATTTGCGAGTTACATTATTTTTTTGCTGGTTTAATTGTTGTAACTCGGGTACACACCTACCTTTAGACAGAATTTGAATCTTTTCACTGAATGACAATTGTGAGAACTTGTTATTTTTAATTTTTAATAAACACACATTTTTAACACAAACCTCACAATCAAATAACATAAAAAAAAAAATCAACAAACGTACTAGTAAAAGCAAATCACTACAATTATTTTAGAAACTCAGTAATAAACTGTTAAATGTACACACTTTCAAATGTTAAAATGATTAATCTTTTAAGAAAACTATAAATAAACTGGAGCGATTAAATTGTAAACAATGCTTATCACATAAAATATGCAATATGGCCCCCACGAAACACAAAACATTTCTTCTATTTAAACAAATAAAACCTTACTAAACAAAAATGCATAATGTGCATACGTGATTTATTAGATTTCCGTCTATTATTTTTACTCGGATTATAGGCAACGAATAATTTCCGACAAGCCAGTTCGGCGGTTTTCGGAAGCGTTCGGATAGCCGAGAGCCATCGCCTGCCGCGGGAGTTGTTGCTATATAATCATGTCGATATTCATGGGTGTGTGCGTTTGCGAAGTATGAAAATTACACATACATGCGATGATATGTCCTGCAGAACGTAACGGCATTAGTTGCTATTTATAAAATATTATGCGTTTTTAAGTTATTATATTTTTAAAATTAATTTATTTACTATTAATAAAAAGTCATCTAAAACGTACGAACGTTTTATTAAAATATCTGTGAATGACAAGTAAAGCACTGCATTTCTGCCTATATGGAGCGCACGCCCCTATGTAATATTATACTCTATAATATCATAGTCCTATTTATTCCCGATCACCTCCCATTTTCCTTCAGGGATCTGTCTATCTGTGATGTTAATAAGGCTGTCAATATCAATAACATCTGGTGGCCCGTTTCAATAACCTATCTATCAATAACTGTTTGTTAGAAACGTCAAACTTGTATCGCAAAAAACCGTCAAATGATTGAATGGCATTGATTTTAACAAATAGTTATAGATAGATAGGTTATTGAAACGGGCTGTAAGGCTGTAGGTAGTGACAGCATAGGGCGAAACATGATAGTACGATTGCTGGACACATTAGCCCCGATCCTCGCCCATATCCTTAATTTTTCACTCACGACTGCTGTTTTTCCTACATTCTCACTCGCTCACGCGCGGTAGACTCATGTGCTGATGCGACACCGCCCGACATCCGAAACAGGATTATAATCACAAATATTTACGAGAATTGCGCTAGTGATTCAATGTAATCTAAACAAAACAAAAATATCAAGTTCGACCAAATTAATTAAAAAAAAAACAACACGCTTTATTATAAGGTATTATCCAACAACACTCACGGAATTGTCCCTGTGTGTGTGTCACTGTGTTTCTACATAATATTGCGATGACACGGTAAATAAATGACATTTAACTCAGTAGCTTTATACTATTGTTAAAAGAAATTACTTTTTATTACATTAAATTAGATCCGAGCGGAGTATTGTGTTTTGACTTACATAAATATTATAGTAGTTAAGTATTTATGTATGTATATGTACCTACTTGTGGAGAAGACTTTACGAGAGTGTCGTATAGTATGGGTTGAGCACTTACAAGAGTTTGTAGTACTAGATGTTGCCCGCTGCGATAAAAAGTGGCATATGTGTTAATCCAGAGTCTAGATTAGACTCTGGAATAACACACTGAATTGTATCAAAATCCGTTCAGTAGTTTCTGCATCAAAGGGAAACAAACATCCGTGCTTCCACAAATATAATCTTTCGCGATTACAATATTAGTAAAGGTAGCTGAACATGACGTGCTTTTAGTTTTCAAATAAAATGTGTGATATACTTATAGATTTTTTAGTATTTAGTATAAAAGACAGAAATTAGGCAGGGAATAACATATGATACCCTATTCACTAGTGATTGAAGGCATAAGAGTATAGTGGCTTTACATTACGAGGTTTCTCAATGTTTAGTTACTACTTACTATCCAATAGGTAGGTACTTCAAGATGGCCTCAGGCCCTCAGCCCTTTCTATTTTGGCACGTATAATTTGTTAAGAACCATATTTTGGTGTTCGTGAGTAACTATACCTATCAATGTGAGGTTTTTTTACTATATAAACAAATTGAGCTATTTAGTGTACCTAACTATAATTAACTGTTTCTACTGGTCCTTTACCTAAGTGTCTCAGTGTGTGTTCAGAGTTATTAAGAAATAAGGTGAAAATTTAATAGAACAGACCCTTCGGTTTTTAGGCAGCTTATCTGTAATATGATTTATAAAACTGAAATCGATACTAATTTGTGATTAAAATCGTTTAAGTTGTTAAATTTAATCAATAAAGTGAATTGTTTAAGATATAGCTATTTTCGTGCTTTCACCGAAATTCAAGTAACTTCATGTTATAAGAACACCCCATGAAAAGCTCTAGGTAATAAAGTATCTGAACTTTTACAAAGTACCATTATAAAAATAAATATTTTTGAAATCCACCGATCGCTAATATCCACTTCCGGAATTAAACTACATCGGAAGTCTGGATTCCTACATTTTGGCATATTACAAAAATAAAATGTCAACCGCAAAAAATTTAAACATCCTCATCTCTTGCGTTCGGTAATTTATTAATGTACATTAATAGATGAAATTCACGTGTCGCACACAAACCTTGATGTAGTAAACTAAAAACCGCCAAAACTAAGAGCGCGGCAGCCGCCATTTTGTCCATCTGTCAGTCCTGTTTTCACCGGTTCGCACTGCTCCGCACTGCGCGCGTGGCTACCGTCGACTGAATGGGCTAGGCGTGGTTAGGTGTTTAGATATCTGATTCTACTGTACTTATCCAATTGAAGTATCGAATTAGCGTTAGGTATTTCATTGTCGTTGCTAACTGCTGTGAGCTGAACGTAGGTAATTGGTACGCTCAAGAAATAGGTCAAGTTGTACTAGTTTTTGTATTTCAAGACTGGTTGTAATATTTACATCATATACCTATATCATAATTCATACAGTGAAACTCAGACTCACATTCCTGTGAAAATTTATTAAAACATAAAATATTTGTAGATAAAGAGTCGAAGTTTTCTTTTTCAGTGCCCACTTTTCAGCGAACGTTTTTTCGACATTGTGCTACCTATCATTTTTGGCTTTCGTTTCTATTGTCTTTTACAAAGTTTTAAGTTTGAAAGGGCAAAAAGATCGTGTTTTAACTACAGTGAAGAAATTTTATTCTAACCAGAAACAAACATTATTAGGAAAATGTGACTCCAACATGAAGTAGAGATTGTAGATACTATACAATGTTGTTTTTACTTATTTACTTGTAATTTTGTAATTTGTGACGACATAAAATAATAATATTATGCATGCACCTCTTGTTTATAAAATACTACTAATAGATGTTTAAATTGTTAATCCATACCCGTCCGCTAAATCCGTTCAGTAGTTATTGCGTGAAAGAGTAACAAACATCCATACATACATACAAACTTACGCGTTAATAATATTATTAAGGAAGTAAGGACATAGTTACCCAGCACCAACCAACCAACCAACTTTTACAACTTTTTTTTTTATCAACTTTTACACAATCTTTACAGTGCATTGTTTCATGTTAGTTTCGTCGTAATGATAGCTTTACGCCCGAAATAAATAATCAATATTAATCTCATTTTAGCTACCTAAGATCAAGATTTCAATACATTTCAACGATCCTAGGATTAGCTTCATGTCAATGTACGTCAATTTTTGTTTCTGAGATTGAAGGTAATCTAAGATTTTAGATTCGTTATTAATTTCGAGCGTAAGTCAACAATATCACGAATTGAACTTCATAACAATAAAATGTCGATTAAGAATTAATTTACTACAATTAAAGGTTTCTTTCTTCTAGCCTGCTGGTTTGCACCAGCGTCCATCGTCCCTTTAACCATAATCAATCAGTGGGGAAATAGCTTACGCCTCTACCAGCTTCTGTATGAAATGCAGAGACAATATGAAATAACACACAATACGGCTCGGATTGAGAATTTCTTCAGTGATAGGTTTCGAATCGAAATGCTTTACGAACCATGAACTTTTTTGCCAATTCTACAAACTTTCAGGCAATCCGCAATCACGTGGTTGTTTAACCTCGTCCAGGTGACCTGAAAAGGTCGCGGTAACCGCTGGAGACAGCTCGCAACTGGCTCAGTTAGAAATTGATATTATATTCGTCCCTGAGCTTATGATGTAGTTATTTGTATATAAGTATAGTATAGTCATTTATTAAAAAAATTATTTACACAACGGATACGCTAACCCGTGATGCTGTCTTTGTCTGTCAAGTGGCTTTACGAACGTAACAGACAAAGGCAGCAACTTGTAGTATCGTATCCGTGGTGTAAATATTTTAATTCATAAGGGGGTTAAGAGATACCTAAGATCTTTACTGACAGTTTTCATCATTGCCACACACAGCCTACAGAGTAGATTGTTTTGTATGTTGCTAATTAGGTCATGATAATTTATACAACAGAACGAAACAAAAGTAGAACACATGTATGTAGTAATCTGAATTCAGGTTCAATCAACTAGCGCCAGCAGGAAGTCCGCCCCTAATTTACCTGTCCAGTGCACTTGTCTGGCTTGTGGCTGGCGGAATCTGATTTTTTATTTTATTTTGAGCGGAGGTACATAATGTTACGTTTGTTTAAGGGTTCCGCACTTAAAAAAATATCCCATTTTTTTAATTATTACATTTTCAACTCCGCTCACAATTACTAAGATTATTACAATTACTAAGATTATTACAATTACTAAGACAGCGTATGTCCGTCTGTCTGTCACCGTCAGGCTGTATTCCATGAACCGTGATTGCTTGCCAGATGAAATTATTAACTGAAATGAATAGAGACAGAGGATACTAATTTTGATGAACATATTCATGGCCTTAAAATAAATGTGTATCCTGCACTTTCCTATCTTGTATTTTTTCATGTCATGGGGTGCAGGTACATCCCCTTGCATCCCCGACTGTGACAGTCGGAATAATAATATTTATATTTATTAATATAAATATTTATATTTATTAATATAAATATTATTATTTAACCATCGTGGAAATTATTTCATACTACGGAAGAATACACAAAATGACAGATTGACAAAGGAAAGCTGTCATTTCGCCCATATTATGACTAATCTTGTGTCGACATAACGCTATGGTGGTCATGCTAAGCGTCCATTGCTGGAGAGTTGAGTAGGTTTATCCCGTCTTGTGTCTACCTCTTATTCTAGCTAGACCTAATAATGTTTTACGTTTGCCAGACATTCCGCCACGGAATAAGGGCTTTTCCTATTTTTATCCGACTACGGCGAAGCCAAAAGAAAGGGTAATGATTTTGGCAGTATATGTATATATGTATGTTCCACCGTAGCGCCTAAACTACTGGTCCCATTTTAATAAATGAGGTGTCAATAGATTCGTAATAAATAATAATAGCCCGGGTAACATAGGATATATTATAATTGACGTAGTCGGGTTATAGTTTTTTTTAATTGCAGCTATTTATATTTCTGAACTGATTGAATATTTCAGAATAGCTTAAGCAAATGCAATAGTAAGATTTTCAATCATCAACATTGTCCACCACCTTTACTTAACGGAGTACCTCTGAGTCGTGTTACAAAATTTAAATACCTCGGTCACGTGGTGACAGATACTCTCAGTGATGAGGAGGATATTGAGAGGGAGCGCAAGGCGCTATCGATCCGCGGTAATATGCTGGCACACAGGTTTGCCAGGTGTACAGCGCCTGTATAACGCTTTTTAAAGCATTTTGTCATACGTTTTACGCCTGTGGTCTGTGGGCCAGCTTTACTCAACGGACCTATGGCGCCTTGCGGGTCCTTTACAATAACATATTCAGGTCTCTATTGCGGCTCCCTCGATACTGCAGTGCATCCGGGATGTTTGCCGATGCAGGAGTCGACGATTTCTACGCGATTATGCGGAAAAAGGTAGCGTCAGTAGTGCATAGAGTTCGGGAGAGCCGGAATGGGGTCCTGAAGATGATAGCGGAGCGAATTGACTCTGCACTCCTTCGCAGACTCACTGAGCTACATGTCAGGGTGGCAAGATGAGCTGCATTTTGATTATTTGTGAGTATATTAATATAATTTTACTGTCACAAAATCATTTAAAATATGGACTTCTTTGTCTGAAAATAAATTATTTTTATTTTATTTTTATTTTATTTATTTATTATATCTCCTGTTCACCTGATGCTGCTTATTGACACGCGAGTAGATAGGTGACGCCATCGGCAATGGGCTTCATCCTGTTGCGACGTAATTGACCCACCAGGAAGACAGGACTCCAATGTACTGTCTTATCTTAGACACAAGGAGATGAGGCATTCTGTTAATAGTATGGACAAACCCCACGCCAATGTGGTCTCGTGGTAAGTTTTAGGTAGCAGGCACTATAGCCACTTGACAATTTAAACTTTAAATTGTAGTTATTTAACATTACACGTTTACAGGTTTTTTGGCGGGATTTGAATCGCATATTCTATCTTATGTTTTCACTTTTCCTATTTATAATGACTACAGTTTGATGGTACAGTGTTATAACTGTTATAATGACCACTACTAGAGCCCGGGTCCAGGGTCCCTCCAAAGAAGTTCAGCATTATAATTGGGTTTTTTCCTACATGTGAAAATTTAGTTTTTTTTTAAGTAAATTAAAGAAATAATTAGGTATTACAACTTGATAAAAGTAAAAAGAATTAGGATTTTATGTGTAATTTTTTAATTATATGCATTTCGCAGTCACAACAAAAGTTGAAATATTTTTTAAAACATTATACTATTAATGACCTAGATAATTAATTTACTTAAGTATCAAAATAAACGCACAAAATTACGAGATTATCAGAAATTTTGTGCATATGGCCATACATTTCGTAGCAACATTACTAGCGTGTGACGTCACCTACTAGAACGATTTTTAGTATACTATTCCTTTTGTAAACTGTCTTATATTTCAGAGCACTATCCATTTGTGTAATAAAAAAAATACAGGAAAATACCGCATTTATATCACAGATAAACATCTACATAGTTAGCTATCGATTTGATTGCACTACTACAAGCATACGGTGTGTCCATTGTGTGGAAAAATTGTGGGCCGTTGAAGGCGATGTAAAATTTTTTGAATTTGGATCGATCTGTATCGTTCTATGAGAGCTGTTCCTCTGTACGTAAGTATATATATTTTCTACTCTGTGATTATGCATACTACAGTTTAGGTAGTTGGAGGACTTCCCTACTCCCGTCCATTCAAAGATTGACATTATTAGCCCTCGACGCAAACAGAGATTCTCTGTTTACCGTGACAGAGAGGTGTTACAATTTTGACGTGTCTGTGTGTGTGTTTTCGGGATAAAAAGTAACCAATGTGTTTCCTTGAAAGAGTAACAAAAATCCATCCATCCATTCATACATCCGTCCATCTACACACATTCTTCCTTCACATTTATAATAGTAGTAGGACGAGCGGTTTTCGTCACGATATTTTCCTTTGCCGTGTAGATCTCTAATGTGCTTAAGCCTGTAAATTAGGTTAGGTTAGGTACAAAACTAAAAAATTAGCATATATATTATAGCTCACATATCCAATCTGTAGTTATATAAGTTACAGTCCCCCGATGTATATTTGGCCCACTGATTGCGGACGCGCGTTTCCCCTTTCCGGTGCAGGTAGCTTGTTGTCAGGTAGTTTCATTGTAAGTACGAGGGCTGCACTAAAAGTATCGGGAATGGAATATTTCCACTGTTCCTGTCATATTAAAATCTTTTTAATTTAAAACTCCTTGGTTTTAAAAATCGAATACCGTTTATTTATTTAAAAAAAGATTCTCGGTCTTGTCACAAGCTCTTGTCAAACTTGTTTAGTCGTTGATAAAATGGAATTGACTCGAGAAAATTCTAGAGCGATGATTTATTACGACTTTCGAAATGGTTTAACACAAAAACAGTGTGTTGACCGGATGATTTCTGCATTTGGTGATGAAGCTCCATCCAAAACCACAATTTATCGCTGGTTTGCTTTATTTCAACGTGGACGTGTCAAGCTCAGTGATGATTCCCGTCAAGGTCGTCCAAAAACTGCAGTCATCCAAGAAAACGTTGATGCTGTGCGTAAGCTGATTGAGGAAGATCGACATGTGACATACCGCGAAATTCAGGCAACTTTAGACATTGGCATGAGTCAAATACAAATAATCTTGCATGAACAATTAGGTGTAAAAAAGTTGTTTTCCCGATGGATACCGCATTTGCTCTGTGAAGAGCAAAAAGCGGCTCGCGTTACTTGGTGCGTCAGAACTCTCGAAAGATTCCACGCAGGATCCTCAAATGCTTTATACAACATCGTATCAGGTGACGAATCCTGGATATACGCGTACGAACCCGAAACAAAAAACCAGTCACGAGTTTGGGTGTTCGAAAATGAGTTAAAGCCAACAAAAATTGTTCGTTCACGGAGTGTTGCAAAAAAAATGGTGGCCACGTTTGTCTCCAAAACCGGCCATGTTGCGACTATTCCTCTTGAGGGACAAAGAACGGTTAATGCAGAATGGTATGCTAACATTTGTTTGCCACAGGTCGTTTCTGAACTCCGTAAAGAGAACTGCAACCGCCGCATCATCCTCCATTTTGGAGACCCCAACTTCCGAATGGAATTGTTGCTTCAATTATTGGTTCCATCGTATGGAAAAATGTGTCAAATTTCGCGGAGAATACTTCGAATAGCAATAAATACATTTTTAAATAGTAATGTTGTGTCACTTCCTTGATTCCCGAAATTTTCAGTGCCGCCCTCGTACTTCTTGCACAACTGGGAGCGAGCTCGTAGCAAGTATCTTCTACCATCGTGTGGTGTGTAATATACTCAATACCTGCATCTATCTAGGTATCTACCTATCGAATAGTACCTATCTATCTGGTCAGTGTTGCCAATTTAGCTACTTTATGGCTATTTTTCAGTGTTAGGCAGCCACAATTTATTAAAACTTGTAGCTAAGTATTTTAGCTACTTTTTCTAGGTACTTTTAAGTGACGTTATTACATCTTGTGCTTCTAGCTGCTCGAACATGAACTTCAACTGAACTTGTGTTATGCTTTTTTCAATATCCCAGCCCATTTATGTTATATAAACTGTCAAAAGTTTGGAATTTTGAACCTTTGAGTATATACCTACTAGTGAGAGTGTTAGCCAGTCAGCGCGTGTCCATTTTGCTGCTTGTGTGCATTGTATTAGTGTGCGTGCAGAGATGTGACGTTAATTGTAGATATTTTTATTATAAACACATATTATGTTTTAAAAAGTTATTTGTTTTATTAATTACGCAAATGTGATAGTTATATTGTGGCTTTGTAGCTGTCTAGCAACTTTTAAATAGCAATTAGCATTTAGCTACTTCTAAGTTCTAGCAACTTATTTGAGGGAAAAAAATTGGCAATCTAGCAACTTTTTGCCACATGTCTAGCAACTTTTTAGTGGTAGCTGTTGGTAACACTGTATCTTGCAAAGTTTAAACATGCGCAGCGAGCAACAAGGTAAGACTTGTACCTACTCGCGAACAACAAAGAGAAGATATAATTAACTAGCTTTTGGCCGCATTTCCGCCCGTACATACAGTATTACACGGAACAGTGTACTATTTCGGAATAAAAAGTAGCCTATGTGTTAAATGTTAATCCAGAGCTTAAACTACTACCATACCAAATTTCATCGAAATCCGTTCGGTATGTAGATTTTGCGTGTAAGAGTTACAAACATCCATCCATACATCAGTCCATCCTCACAAACTTTCACATTTATTATAAAAGTAGAATTGATGTCGACTGATTAAAAGTTACAGCCATCCAAGTGGTTATTGGTGGTTCAATTAAAACAACCATACACGTAATGGAAATCAAATAACGTGGTCCACCGATGTCGATCCGAAGAGCCTACTTATGCTATAAATACTGCTTATAGGCCAATTCTATATGTAATAATATAAGTCAACAGTTATTTGGTGAATCACATGGCTTGCTTAATAATCGATTTTGGTTACATAAGAAGAAACCCTAGGTGCCAACATGTTTAAAGGAGATCAAACGAGATATTATGTCCACGTCTTTCCCTCTTGAAATGTTTAAATCTAATACCTAGTTAGCTAGTCTTAACGTAAAAAGTGTAATTTGTGAATCTCTGAAATCTGTGGTTGATTCAAAAGCGCAATATTTTAATAGTATAAAACATGAAGTATTGTATGAGATTCGGTCTAAAGATTCTGGATTCCATAGGATTTACACTGACGGGTCTAAAACGTCTACTGGTCTTGGATCGGCTTTTTATGACCCAATTAACAATTTTTACAAAACATTTAAGATTAAGAACAAATGTATATCAATCATGACTGCGGAGCTTCTTGCGTTGTCACAGGCCCTTAAATTATGTTTCTTGTATAGGTGCTCGCAAAGTTGTAATTTTTACAGATAGCCACAATGTCCTCATGCATATTGTCAAGTGCACCGGTGATTACAGAGGTACAACTTTGGAGTACAATATTTTAAATCAATTAAATAGCATTTGTGGCGCCGGTTTAATTGTGACATTGCAATGGGTTCCGTCTCATATTGGACTTTCGAGAAACGACGAGGCTGACAGATTGGCAAAATCAGCTATAACAGAAGGTGAAGATTTTAATGTATTACCAAGGTTTACGGAAGTTTTGATTATATATAGATCCAAGTGTCGATTAATGTTAAAGTAATATTTTGATGAACGATCGCAAACGAACGGTATTTGGTATAAATGAATCCAATGTGAGCCTCTTCGTACTTAGTGGTTTAACGTTTCTAGGTTTAACAGGCAGCTAATTGTTTATTATTATGTAGATTAAGATCTTAGATTAAGGCCACGTGCCTAGTAGGAGTTTTTTATTTTTGTTGAGAGTAGCTGATTCTCCCATTTGTGCGCATGTAATAAGACTTATGTCATCGCTTGATGGATATACCAGGAACAGTGACAAAAGAGATCGTCTGGTAACTACATTAAATATAAATTAATTTAACCTAGGTGCTCTACACAGTCTCATTCTAGCAGAACCACACTCTGGTGCGTCTAGTATGCTGGTAGCCTTCGATGTTAGTGGATAGTTTTTAATACTAGTTTTAATATGTAATTAGTGTTATGATGATCGATTTTTTAATTATGTTTTGTGTCAGCTGTTAAGATGACTGGCATAGTCATTTCATGTACTAAAATCCTTAAAAAAAAGAAAAAAAAAGTCCAACATTCTGACGTGATATATGCAATTATTTTTAAAAGTTAAAACCTCTAGTGGATTTTGTAAAGAAAACTACTCTTTAAACTTTAATGCATTGCACCTGAAGCTTGTTTAGTAGACAAAACGCAATGTTCGCGTGTGTCCTAATAGAACAGGATGATAGTAATCCCCATATTATGTTCGGGAAACTTTTCATCTCAATAAGAACCAATTCTTCGAATACGAAGTCCGTAGCTATCAAAAATATTTATCCTACGGAGCTACAAATAAAAACCGGCCAAGTGCGAGTCGGACTCGCGCACGAAAGGTTCCGTACCATTATATATTCTACTATTAGTACTATTATCGAACACTAGTATCACGTTTGTTGTATAAGAGCCCCTCTTTTAAATATTTATTATATTATGGTTTTTGTTTTGATATAGCGGCAACAGAAATACATTATCATTTATCTGTGAAAATTTCAACTGTGTAGCTATCACGGTTCATGATACATCCTGGTGACAGACAGACGGACAGCGAGGTCTAAGACCTAAGTAATAGGCTCCCGTTTTTACTTTTTAATTTTTATCGGCTGGGTACGGATTACGGAACCCCGAAAATCAGACTACGGTCGGTGTGCTCACGTAGAGTTCAGGATTTCTTTAGCCACTTCGCAATCCGAACGCTGATCATGGTTGCACCAAGTACGCACTGCACTAGACTCTGGGTTTCATGAGTTCATGAAGCTCTCCATACTGTAAAGAAGTAATTCCCAAAATGGTCCAGGTGGACCCCCAGGGGTCCACGGAGACTCGACGGGGGTCTACGTTGGACGTGACAAAAAATGGGGGTTTACAATCAGGGGTTTACAAAGCAGGGGTGCATGAAAATTAATTTGGTTTCGATAGTGAAGAACTAAAATGTTGGCTTGTTGTTTTAAATAATATGATACCTGAATTAAACCTTCTCAATAAGACAATTTATAAATAAATTGAGAAAAAAATGGATAGTTCCGAACTGGGAGCCGAACCCAGACCATGTCGGTATCGCGCCGAGTGCTCTACCAGTTGAGCTATCCGGCCCTATGCCACTTTCCTTTGTCAATTTTATTTATAACTTATTGAGACACACCGTCCATCATACGGTAATACAACAATACAAACAATATGATACCTAAATTAAACCTTCTCAATAAGACAATTATCTCCTATTAATATAGGCAGATAATATTTTAAGAAGCTCAGCGACTGTTACTTGTAAAAACTTGCATATTCCATATTATTCAGTACAACGCGTCGAGACTTGTTGCCGCGCCGGCCGCCGCCGTCCCGTCCGCAATGCGTGTTCAAACGTGCAAATTAATACGCCTTGTGGTGTATGTACTTGCAATCTTGTATGAACGTGTTTAATTCTTCACCAATAATTAATTAATTAAATTTAATTCTTCTTCATACGAATGTCAAGGATAAACGTTACTCATTTGTTTCCGAAATTTCATAAAGAAAAGTGAATCGATATTAGTGATTACCAATGTCGGAAAAGTAAGTACCTACCTGCCTATTGTATACCTACCTACCTGCCTATATAATATAATATCGCGTGCTTAATGCTAAAAGGCCGCATTTTTCAACATTTTGTATTTAAACTTGATTTTTTTTATTTATTATTTACCGGTAGGTAATTGATACGAAACATGACTGAATCTAAGAAGAAGTGTCGTCAGTACAGTGTTGAATATTTAAAATTTGGTATTCTTCCATCACAGGCAGATAAACGATTGCCCAGATGCCTTTTATGCAACAAAGTATAGAGCAATGACTCTATGAAACCATCAAAGCTGGAAGACCACCTAAGAAGGTGTCATCCTGGTAAAATAGGTAAAGATTTAAAATATTTTCAAACAGTAAAGGAAAAATATGAAAAGAGACCCACCGTGCACAGTATGTTCGCTTCAACGTCTAAAAGCAACGATGATGGCTTGCATCTTATTGGCATCTTACAATATCTCATTACGTATAGCAAAATCTGAAAAACCGCACAGCATTGGAGAACAGTTAATTTTACCTGCTGTTGAAGAGGTTTTAAAACTGTTCTGCACAAATCTTCATTTGACATACTCAAAAGATTTTCTTTGAGTAACAACACTGTACAAAAACGTATTGATGAAATGAGCTCTGATGTTGAAAGTTTCTTGTGTGATTATCTGCAAACAACTCATTTTTATATTCAACTGGACGAGTCAACTTTACCTGGCAATGAAGCATTATTACTGGCATATGTTCGATTTGTTATGGGCGAAGAAATTCACGAAGAGCTACTATTCGCGAAAACTTTGAAGACGGACACTAAAGGTGAATCAATATTTAATGTCCTGAGTGATTTTTTTAAAGAAAAATCGATTCCATTTACAAACGTTATTTCGGTGGCAACAGATGGAGCTCCTGCCATGGTCGGGCGATCGTGCGTTTATAGGCCATCTTAAAAGAATTATACCAGAGGTAACTGCAATTCACTGTGTTATCCTTATCCACCGACAACATCTAGTAGCGAAAAATTTCGAGTGATAGAGAGCACCAATCGTATATATTATTATTCAAAAATTTTCGCGCGTATTCAAAAATTAGAAGCAATGCTTTGAATACGCGCTTATTTGCACAATTGTGCGATGAAAATGATGAAAACTTCCAACGATTGCTGTTACATACCGAAGTACCTTCGCTGGTTGTCGAAAGGTTCATGTTTATCAAGATTGTATTCACTTTTTTACTCAATTTTAGAATTTCTGGAAAGTAAAGATACTGATTTAAAAAAAAACTAATCAATTTTAAATCAGACATCGCGTATTTGACAGATTTGTTCAAAAAATTTAATGACCTCAACTTACAATTACAAGGGGCCTTAATTTAATAAAAACAAAGAGTATAATTTCAACTTTTATTGGTAATAAAGGCTGTCCGCCTTTATTACTTATTTCAGATTTTATTGGTAAATTGAAATTTATGATGGAAAATATTGGTCGGCGCGAATTTTCACAGTTTTCAAACTTATCGCAGGTAGAATGCCTTGATGAAAATATTAAGACATACGTTCAACATTTGATTGCCCTGCATGATGATTTTAAAATCAGATTTGAAGACATTCTGTCGATGGAAATACCACCATGGATCATAAATCCATTTGATGAAACGGGAGTGGAGAATGTAATATTACAAGAGGAGCTATTCGTGCTTAGCACTAATGAGGAGCTGAAAGTGACATTTAAAAGAGGGTATCAAAAATTTTGGCTGCAGGCAGAAATACCTGAAAAATATCCTGGACTGTGGGGAATCGCGCAAAAGCTTCCGATAGCGTTTCCCTCGTCATATCTCGTCGAAAAAAGTTTTAGTGCCGTTATAACTTTATTAACAAAAAAAGGAACAGATTGAATACCACAAAACGGGAAGATTTGCGGTTATTCCTTACAAAACTCAAGCCAAATATTGATAATTTGCAATCAATCCATCAAGTACATCCATCACATTATTATTTTTTTTTTTTGTAATTACCATTGTAGAAGTTACATTACGTTATAAATAAGTGTTTAATTTTGATTATATTACGACTGTTAAAAGAATAATAATTATTATTGTAATAATTTATATATTTGAATATATAATATATATATACCTACAACATAAGGAAATATACTATAATTCTTTTTACCACTCCGAATGGGACGTTTTCTAAATAAAATTTGTGATAATTGATTGGTCCTTGTGCTGAGTCACTGTAGATTTCAAAAAAGTAAAGTTGGATGGAATCACTTTTTCGATTGGCCAATTTTGCTTTTTGGACATCCACTCACAACACAATGAATTAAAATTTAATTGAAAATTTGTTTAGTCTACTCAGCTCAGCTCTCTCTCACTCAGCCACAACGCAAGTTTTCATAGATAGATAGATCTAATCTTCACTTTTTTTTCGAGATTTAGAAATTGGTAGTAATGTAGAATGTAGATGCAGGGGGTCCATCGGATCCAGCAAAATTTTGATGAAAAAATGAAACTAAAGAGTCTGGGAACCTCTGCTGTAAAGGATCGCTTTAGATAGCGCAAAGTAGTCATCAACCAAATAATTCTCTTGACCCTTGGCAATGAAATTTGGGGATATAACTTCAGTTCCTTTGTGGTGAGAGTACCGACGCACCTACTGTCGACCTTCGAGGTGGAGGATTTCTGCCGACGGGTGTGGTACCGGAGGTTCCGGGGAAGACTCCGGAACGAAGCGCGCATCACGTCGCCGACAAACACGTGTCGTTTTTTAGTATATAAGTAATATAGCGAGACTGTAAGGTATTTATATAATATGGGCCTATGCACCCTGAAATAAAAGTTATTTAATTTCATATTATAACGCGGTTAACATGCCGATTAAAATAAATGTTTAGGAAAATTTAGAATTTCAGTGTTCAGACCCGGACTTTTCTAAACCCCTTCTATGGGCTTAGAAAATGCACGACAATTTAAGTCTTATAAAATAATATACGAGATAGTCGAGAAATGGAAAGCCATCGAAGGCTTTTAGCTAGCTGCTAGGATACTGCTCATCTCATGCTCCTTGTTGAACAACAGTTCCTGTCTAGTCACTTGATGGAAAGTGTCCTAACCCAATTCTGTCAGTTAACTCAGGAATTTGCCCAGACAAACAGGACACTCGACCATTTATTAATGTTTCCTCCGCGTAGATCCGATGAAAACCAGATGCTCCCTTTGTTACATTATCACACTACAACTCTATTGGAGCTATAAGACCAGGTATGCTGTTCCCTCCGCCAGTCCGTCTCTAGCTCTAGTCGTTAAAACTATTAATACTATTTTAAAATTGTAAATAAATTGATAAATACGAAGAAAACATTAAATGGTGTTATCGAATAAAATAATTGTATAAATGTTGTGAAAAAATAAAGCGCCTGAAAAAAATACATAGCAAAACGTGTAAACGTTGAATGTTAAGAATCGAAGATAAGACTAAAATTCAACAGGCATAAAAGAAAAATGATTTCAAAGAGTAATTATTACGCTTCGCTGGCTGTGTTCGTTGTTATGTACATCAAATCATGCAAGTACAATCATTATTTCCTATAAGTTAAGCTTATTTACCTAAAAATTATGTTAGTAAATAATCTTTTATAGTATATAGTACCATAAAAGATACATAATATAGTAGTTAATAATCTTGTATATTGTAATTACTATCGTTTAGTTAGTAAGTGTAACATTTGCTACTTCTTAAAGATTTGTATTTGTCAAATTCTTTTGAATTTGACAAAAAAAAATTCTCTTGAAAAATTGGAAGTTATAGTAAATAGGAGTAGGAGAGCATGCTCTACCTTAGTTACTTTTTCTGTTATTCGTTATTTATTCCAATTTGGCTTCCTATACTTAAGCTATGTTTGCATATTTTGAAAGGTCAGTTGTTTGGGTACACCACTCCAAAATATCAAAAATGTCATAACATGCTTACAAGGATTTAAGACGTTACAAAAAAGTTTTAAGAGTGGCCAAGGTTAGGAATACTTAAAAAATTCCCTGTGGCTAATGTACGACATATTCCCCTACTATATAACAATATCATAGCTGTTTAGTTTACATTGATTCTTTAAAAAATTCTCGGAAATTCCTAGTTTACTAGGTATAGAGGACACTGTAACGAACTGAGGCGAGACCTAGCGAGGCGTGCACACTGCACGTACTTATTCCGGGAGATGCGAGAGTAATTAAACACTTACGGGGGTCAAGAACGATTAGCAGACGGCAGACGGCACTATCAAACGCACTTATAATAAATACGAGGACTTATTCTTGGTGGAAGATATTATATATTTTATATAATATAACTTCATATAATAATTATCAAAGTGTTCGTGAATCGTGTATTAGCTACAATTTTTATAAAAAACTATAACCCGACTACGTTAATTATATAGCCTATGTTACCCGGGCTATTATTACGAATCTATTGACACCTCATTCATTAAAATTGGACCAGTAATTGAGGCGCTACGGTGGTACAAACATACATACGTACATAGACTGCCAAAATCATTACCTACCCTGCCTTTTGGCTTCACCGCAGTCGGGTAAAAGGAGAGCTATCGCGTTACTGGCAGTTTAATTAACTGGAATGAACGGACTTTAAAGCCGACCAGTAAGCTGTGACGTGGACATTTTCTACGAATATTCTCTTGATAATTCTCTTAAACTTTCAGTCCCTTATAACATAAAACAAGAATCCAAAGTTTGTATTACGTAAGAAACCGTACGGTAGCTAATCGTTTTGTTTTCGAAAGAATTACGATGGCAATTGCCCTAAACAATGCTTTTAATTTAACTTAACAATTTAACAATTCTTCGTTGGACTTAGGCATTATGTGTAGGCATTGTGTGTCTCAATATGATTGCTAATCTAGACATTAGGGATAGTCTTTGCTAAATTCAGCTACTTAGATTCCATTTTTACCCGACTACGGCGAAGCCAAAAGGAGGAGTAATAATTTTGGCAGTCTAGTATTTAGTTTGTTTGTTCCACCGTAGCGCCTAAAGCACTGATCCGATTTTAACGTATGAGGTGTCAATAAATTCGTAATAATCGCCCGGGTAACATAGTCTATGTTACCCGGGCGATTATTAGGGCGATTACGTATATAATTTACGTAGTCGGGCAAAGATTTCAAAACTCAAAATAGGCTATGACGTATATTTGACAGAACAAATCTTCATACAAGAAAAAGTTACGCCATCTTGGTTTACTTACATACTTTGAATATCAGCCATCTTGTTTTCACCATACTTCAAATGTCAAAATGGCCCCAAAAATCTCAAAATTAGGGCCAAAAGTGTCTCCAGATAAATATCTGGAGACACTTCTTGCCTCAACCTGCCTCGTCTATAATTTATACGTCTATGAAGTCAGGTTATAGTTTTTTATAAAAAATATGGTTAGTTACTAGGTTGTGTGATGCATTGTGCAAAAATAGCAGCCGATAGATGCTGCAAATGGGTCAACCCCGGGTAACTGCATTACCCGGGGTTGATCCATTTGCCACGAGGCATGTTGAGCCAAAAACTGTCCCCACTTAAATGGCCTCACTTTTAGGGTTGTTTGGGGCCACTTTGACATTTGAGGTATGGTGAAATCAAGATGGCGTAACTTTTTCTTGTATGAAGATTTGTTCTGTCAAATATATGAAGATTTGTTCTGTCAAATGTACGTTTATCTTAGTCTTTGGTTATCTTAGTTCCTGACGCTGCTTGACAGTTGACACCATCTTTCTTATGTAGTTGCTACCCAGACAAACCACAGCCCTAGCTCGAAAAGTTCAACAAACTTAGCACAATGTCCTCATTCTGTATTGTGGTACCAGAATAAGGATGTCGTTGGCCCGTGGACTGTCACTACACTGCGGGCGGCGCGGGCAGCGGCGACATGTTGCAATACGTGGTGCTCGTGTTTATCGCGGTTTATGTTGATTTCGGTGAGTTAGAAAAGAACACTAATTTTATAATCGGGAACACTAATTTATCAATAATTACAACGCGATTGAAGTCAATTACCGATAAATTCGGAACTACTGCAGTCGGTTAATTCCCCAAAATACAACCAAAACGTTTGAATTATTTGTATTATTATTGCAGTGCCTATTTTTCGTAACACAAAACACAATATACATTAATTAATTTTCCATAAGTCGTCCTAAGCTGATCAATAAAAAAACAGTGTCTTTTCTAAACTGCCCCTTTGAGGGTAAAAAAATAGGAGCTATGCCGATTACGGAACCCCTAACGTATTTAAGTGACCCAGGGGTGCATTCAGCGGTTTAGAGCTATAAGTAATTAATTGTTCTTGAAGCCTCCGTTGTACAGCGGTTTAGAACTTGGCTGACTCGACTCCGGCGATTGTAGGTTCGATCCCCGTATTGAATAACACTAAATGTTCGTTTTCAAGTTTGGTTAGGACAATGCAGGCTGATCAGTGATTGTCTGACAAGAAAGATGATCCATGCGTCGGTTGGGTATGTAGAAAGTCGGTCCAATACCGTAATAGAAAAATAGCAGACGTGGTTGAATTACGTTTTTACATGTGAATATAATGTGCGTGCGCACGATCAACGGCGCTGTTAAGCGATTTTCATCTTATGCCCGGTCGAGCGGCAACTTGTTCGATAGTACATCTCTTGACACCGCTTAACCCCAAACTCCCCAGGCTCGGGAATCCGCTGCTATGAGTGTAACAGCGCGAACAACAGCATGTGCCTCGACCCCACCATCTACGACACGGAGAGCGTCCACAAGTACCTCCGCCAGGCCGACTGCGAGAAAAGCCTCGTCGCCTCGCCGCGCGGCGGGCAGATGTTCTGCAGGAAGATCATACAGACTAGTGAGTACATGCAGCCTGTTTCCCAGCACCAGGCACCCATGGCAGGGACCGACCGAAACGGAGGTGCCTTCCCTGGTGGGCTGTAGCGCCTGCAGAAATCGTCGCGGCAAAATAATTCGTAGATTGATCTTTGACTGTCTCGCAAATTATCTCTTTTTTAGGGTTCTTAATACTCATGGAACCCTTATTGTTTCGCTCTGTCCGTCCATCTGCCTTATGACTTATATATGAATGAAATTTGATATAGTTATATATAATAACTAGCTGTTGCTCGCGGCTCCGCCCGCGTAAGTATAGTATCCCTCGGGAACACTACTTTTCGAGATAAAAAGTAGCCTATGTTTTAATCCAGAGTCTAAACTACTACCATACCGAATTTCATCAAAATCCGTTCAGTAGTTTTTGTGTGAAAGCGTAACAAACATCCACGCTTTCACATTTATAATATTAATAAGGATTATTTTATATTTTAGGGGTGGCTCTCTAATAGAGAAATTTCATGAAGAATATTTTTCATTCCCACTTCACATGTATCTCTCTACATGTGAAGTGGGAATGAAAAATATTTTTTAATTCTACCCTATCGTGTGGGGTATCGTTGAATAGGTCTTTTAAAATAAGGTCAAGGTTTTATACATTACTTTTTTACAAAGTCGACCATTTTTGAGTAATCCCCTGGCATTTATAAACTGTATGAGATAATTCAAAGAAAACCTATTGCGCGTTGATAGTTACGGAATCCTCCTTAGGTACATGTCCTGACATGCTCTTGGTTAGGTTATTTAATAAATTAACACTTTTATAATAAACTAGCTGTCACGACACACATTGTTCTGACTTAACTATGAACTGGAATAAATAAATAACAAACAGGTAAACTGAATACTGAACGCACTTGTAAATATTTGACAGTCAAGTGACAGATGTCCACAGTTGTTCCAAGAACGCTCATTTTTTTTTTAATTCCCTGAACTACCACAATAATTTCAAGACCAAAATTAGCCAAATTGATCCAGCAGTTCTCGAGTCTTACCGAGGCATTGGAAAATTTGGAATTGCAGTCCATTTTAATTATCTATAAGAAGCAGATTACTATTCAAATGTAAGTAACCGTTGTGTATCAATGTGCACTGTTTAAATATCGTTGTCGCTATAAATATATTATCTAAGGTTATGTTTATCAATACGGAAGATAAGTCCATTCATTTATTTGAAACAAAACAATACCGTAATTAATTCGTCAATAGCTCCAAGGTGCAACTGATTGGTTAATGAAAACTAATTCAATTAACTACTTAACTCCTAGTTTCTATAATTAAATATTTTACACTCTACGTCGTTTTATATTCTATTTAATTGAACAAAATTCATAAAAATAAAACATTGAAGTGAAATAGAGGTATTTACAAAGGTAAGTACTAGCTGACCAGCGAACTCCGTACCGTCATATCTTTTTGCAGTATAATCCATTAAGCTTACATCAAAACACAAGAAACGTCTTTTTGCTTTTGCTGTTACGAATAAAATTTGAATATCCATACTGTCAGTATTTATACACTGGCTGAACAACTGAACGTCACTCTGTCAGAGTTTTGTCATTATATTGAAAACGTCTCACAGTCTTCTGTCTCATTCGCACACTCACTTTTCGGAGATTTTAAATATTTGCTATCATTCATTCATTTTTTATTTATATAATAATAGAATAATAGATTAGGTACCACAAAACGCTGTTTAATAATAATTAATAATTACTTTGGAAAATGTCTTCATCAATATCCCGAAATGTTCCCGTAGCACCTTCACTTAGCGCTACGAAATTGTTTCTCGCGTAGCAGATAGGGTTAGGTTGAAACCTGTAGCCTTCCGTGGTATTAAGGCTCTTTCAAATTATAGTAATGAAGGTATATGTCGCAGCCATCTAGTTATTTTCGCCAGACAATGCGACGCCTAGGCCGTACATCATACGCTGGCTTCAATGAAATGGTTTAATAACAACATGCCAACGTTAAACCAGATGGCTGAACGTAATATAGTCATTTAGTTAAAATGCATACTTGGATATAGGTGAGTTTTACGCTGTTTGGTTAGAGATACGTTGTATTATTTTCGTACTCCATGTTTTTACTTCTTATATAAGTTTTACATTAACATAAATGCACCGCGAACGAAACACTTTGCTGGGCTGTTGACATCATATTTGATTTGATGACCACTTGAACCACAGTAGAAAAAAACTGACCTAAATTTAACAATCACTGAGTCATGGTCTGTCATTTCCAACAATGAACAGCAATCATTGATACAGTGAGTATTGAAAATAGTTGAGTGATTCAAGCCTAAATAACTATCGGTCTACTAATTTCATTGGATGCCGGAGGCCGGCGTATAATAAAAGGTCTTGGCGTCGATCTGGCTGGCTAATTTAACTAGATGACTGCAACATATATAAGTATTTGGTCGTTACATATGAAATTGGCGTTTTGTCGTACTGGCCACTTTGATCTCAAATATATCTTTGGTTAGGAATTACAATTTCAAATTTATACCGCTACTTACTTATGAATTTGTGTGTTCGACCGTAATTCATTTGTTTTTTCCTCTTTTGGTTTTTTCTTTGCGTTACTCTGTTTACAAAGTGGAAAACTTGAAATGAAGGGATTTTAAATCGAATCATTACATGTAATGAAAAGTGGATACGAATCGGAAACGCTCATCGTAATGGCTAAACCCTGGCAAACCAGCCAAAGCCTGCCCCAAGCAAAAATTGACTCAAAAAAAGTTACTTGTGAGCGATTGGTGGACTATTTAAGAAAGCTGTAGTGAATTAAATCTGGCCAGACGATTACGGCAGATGTTTATTGCCAGCAACTGCAAATCATGATGGAAAAGCTAGCTGCTAAACAAACGAGGTTGGTCATTCGCTCTAGGCCACTGCTGCTTCAGGACAACGCTAGACCACACACTGCACAACAGACGGCTACCAAATTGGAGGAGCTTCAATTGGAATGTCTAAGACATCCACCGTACTCCCTGGACCTTGCTCCAACATATTACCTATATTATTTTTTTCGAAATTTGGATAACTGCAAAGGAAAAAATTCAACTCCGATGGGACAGTCCAAATCGCCTTCAAATATTTTATGTATTCCTGTCCGAATGGTTTTTTTAGTAAAGGAATCAATGAACTACCTATGAGATGGCAAAAGTGCATAGATAGCAATGGTATATACTTTGATTAAATAAATATATTATGTTTTAAAAAATCCACTTTATGTTCCTCCTTTACAAAACGCCAATTTCATATCTAATGACCTCAGACCAATAAAAAAATATCTTTTTTTATTGGTCTGAGCTAATGACCTAATATTTGTTAGTTTGTTTTTCTACAGCTGTAGCACACTTTATGATATAAATAGTATAATTATATAACTGTATTGACCAAAATAATGAAATCATCTAGCTTTATTGTAATGCCGCAATATACTTATTTTTATCTAAACACAACCTCGAACAAGCTTTTTCTAGACCAAACCTGAACCTCAATTCTCGTATTTAAAGTAGACTTTTATTTTACTTTGATTGTATTACAAGTGAAGCGACCTGTTATCAGTGTGTTTGGCAGTTTTAGTGTGTTGGGACTTGATCGTAATTGTATTGCAGGTTTTATTTAGCAGAATTGACTCTCAGTTCTCTCCGGATTTATCAACTTCGATGCTACTTCAAACCAGTTTCGTCTCTCTTCCAGTTCTTCACAAGGGCCACGATCCCGAGGTCCGGGTGACCCGTGGTTGCGGCTGGGTGAAGCACCACCGCGCCTGCTACAAGGCGGACAACGACGACCACCTGGAGACAGTTTGTCAATGCTTCACCGACCACTGTAACTCCGCGCCCCGCCACGCGGCGCTGGCGGCGCTAGCGGCGCTCGCGACAGCGACATCTGTGTTGAGTTTGATCAGTTATTAAAGTTTAATGCATAATTATTGGCTTATTATAATTGTATCTACAAAATCACACTCGTCCAAAGTAATAAAATCATTATATTAATACGTGAAGCAAAAATGTCATGTACGGTTATATGAGAATTGTGCAAACGGCGCAGTGTGAAATTTGGCACATTTCAAGTTTAAGCGGAGGAAGGCCTGCCGTAAGCTAATATTTAAAAAATTAACGCTTAGAAATACATTGAATTTATAAAAATAACAACAACACACACTGCCTCACTCATAATAGCATGTTTGTATATATTACAGTACTGCTAACTGCAGTTTGACATAATTGGCTATGCTACATTGTTTTCAATAATTATATTTTGAAATGTCCGTATCGATTTAATAGTCAACTAGTATTTTTACTTCCAGGAAATAATATCTCTTTATGCAAAGAAAATGCTATTAAAATTTAAACGATAAATGTTTGCGCCAAAACGACAGCCACCACGTCATAATAATAGAAACAAACAAATGTCATATGTGCGTGTGTAGTGCATGAACTTCAGATTTAACTTTCGCTGTTGTTTATTTGATTTGATTAAGTTCTTATGACGTCACTTACAAGAACAATATGGCGGCTGGCGTTTTCGGTCACGTGACATACAGATAATAAAACTACAGTTTTATTTTCGAAATTATAAATAAATTGCATATTTATGTAAGAGAATAGTGTTGTATTCGTATTTCTTATGATAGAAACTATTTAAATAACTTAATATCATTTGATTCTGATAGATGAAACTAACCTATTGTCAATGAACGTCAATCTTTCTTTCACAAACCATAAGCAACATTTAAGTACATATTTTTATTGCGTATCTAAGAGGCAGAAGAAACCTAAAAAAGTTGAATCTTTAAAATTAAAATACGAATTATGGTCGAATTTTGACCACAGGGATACCTTCCTCTATTTAGAATAAA
Source organism: Phengaris alcon alcon (assembly GCA_037179445.1). Classification (NCBI taxonomy): domain Eukaryota; kingdom Metazoa; phylum Arthropoda; class Insecta; order Lepidoptera; family Lycaenidae; genus Phengaris; species Phengaris alcon. Next base: position 1,556,954 of record JAYRCH010000155.1, on the reverse strand, counting down.
TACAAGACGTATCACGTATGCATATTGATTGCACTGTACAAATGTATCAGAATTCAGATCTAACAAGGAACTACAATAACTCGACAGAATATTTTTCTCGAGTTTCGACTCATTATTAAAATTAAAATGTGCCCTACTGCCTTGCCTTTTCATAAGAATGATATAAAAGGCGCTTATTTTTTATCAGTATTAATGTAAATAAAACAATAATATTAACTTCAGAAGCCAACACAAACACAAAAACATTATTACACCCCTATCGGCTATCTTCTATCTATATAAAAAGGCCATTGACTGATGTATCAACGCATATATGCCAATGTGCGTATAATAGAGCTTATAGAGAACAATAAGCTCATATGAAGTAGGTATCCATTAAGGAAGGATTTTTCAAAATTCAACCCCCAAGGGGGTAAAAAAGGGGATAAAAGTTTGTATGAAACTTTTTATTCTTTGGACATATTATTTGCATGATATTTCGTAATGATTGAGTACGGAAAAAATAATGAGTTACGTATTTCAGCGTTTTCTAAAATTATTATAAAGATATCGTTAAAAAACCAATACCACGAGGGCGAAGCCGGGCCGCGGGCTTATGCTAGTAATGGATATAAGGATAAATCTATAGATAATAATATGTACCCATATCTCAGCGTGTTATCATTACACTATAGCTGGTTCCATGTACTATTAGCTACTAATAAGAATAACAGACGGAACGTAATCACAATATGCGTATCGGTAATGTGCGGTTTGGTGAACAATGTGAACAAAATGAGGGAAACGCATTGTATGTAGCAAACCACCGCACTTCCTAATGTCCGTAATCTGAAGGTTAATCGGTGTTCGAAGGACAACTATATTTTTAAAATGTGTTCCCAGTTGGCATCTATCAATCATCAAGGGTCATCAAGGTTTAGTTAATAGAATAGAATAGAAAACTCTCTATTTGCACACTCATTTAAAAATACGTAACAATAATTTGTTATGAAAAGGAACTGTACAAAAATGTTCTACTGCTTACTGCAGTTTCTTCCTGACAACCTGACAAATAAAATTAAATAAATATTAAACATTTAGATATATTATATCTGAATGTTTAATATTTATTAAATAATAGTTTGGCTTCTACTAGGTACCGCTCTTGGCTCATAGGTCATAGCACACGAATTTAATATGTATTCAGTATCACTTCTATTATTTTATACATATATTTTTTTAATTATCCAGGCAAGTACTTAATATAATTAAAAAATTAAGTGCGGTTCAGCGCCATCTGTTGAAAACGATGTACACTGTTTAATGTAATACTGCTCTGCGATTCATCATAGTACAGACATGTGCTAATAGATGGCGTAGTATAGGAGGTTCAAATCAAACGTAATAGGCATAATTTTTTCTATATTAGATTTAAATTTTTAAAGCCCCTATAAAAATATTGTTTTCTATCTTGGTGGTCGAATCCACGATAAACTTTAAATTTGTAATGCTAAAAGTATTGAATATTTTACAATGTGATTTATAATTTCAACTCGTACTTCAAGTCAGGTTGGCCGAGTGGTCTAAGGCGCCAGATTTAAGCTCTGGTTCCCGAGAGGGAGCGTGGGTTCGAACCCCACACCTGACAAAACGTGTTTACACTTTTTCCATTTTTAAAATGAATAATAATAATGTATTGTTTAAGATAGTTGTTTCGTATTCTTTTTTCAAACAAACCCATTTTTCTACTGTTGTTAATTTGCAGATCTTGGGCCTCTCACTCCTATCTTTTATACAAGTAATTAATTTTCGCTAACCTTAACCTAGAATAACCAAACACATAACGATAAAACTTTGGTATAATTTAACCATGTAAACTAGGGGTCAGTAACTTTTTGGCAGTCCTGGGCCACATTGCGAAAAAAATGATTAAGGCGGGCCCAGAACTTGTAACATGATATTGCACCAATTCATATTATCTACCATGTTATTTGTTGTAGGTAGGCGATATTAAAATTGCAAAATTTGTTATTTAAATTAATACAGATGACAAAGGATCAATGAAGACAACATGAGGGGAAAAGAAAAACTAGTAACTATAAAACAAAGATTTCAATGTACATACTTCAAAACTAATTTACCTTATATGAAGTAGTGAATTTAAAAAATTAGTGTAGTGTTACCGTTACGTTACGTTACCGTAACACTACACTCACCGTTACGTGTGTCGCTGGCATATGGAACCCTAAAGTCTAGAGGAACAGATAAACAGCTAAATAGTTGGCTTGATTGCACTACAAAAGCATAGGTCTCCTGTAGCGTACTATAATAACCCGACTACGTAAAAAAGGGGTCTAAAAAGGCCGAAATAAGAAAATAATTCAGATAGAAATCCAGAAATGCATAGGTACAACAATGGTCAAGCTAGAGCCATGGTCGCACCTACTTTATAAGGTTCGGGACGGTCGATGTCAAATCGCAGCCGTCTGTATCGATCTTGGGGTATGATTCTAGAATCTTCTCTAGGCCTTAGGGTCAGCTCATACCTAGACACGACGCATCTCGGTGTGAACTGACGCTTAGACGCCATTAGTGGGTACGGAATCGGACAAGTAGTTTAGGCGCTACGGTGGAACTTACACACATAAATACATAGACTGCCAAAATCATTACCCTAGCTTCCTTTTGGCTTCGCCGTAGTCGGGTAAAAAGAACTTCAGATAGTTCTGGACCTGAAAAGTGAAATCGTTTTTCAGTCTTGATACTGGAGACTCTTCTAGTTCTACTATTATAAATGTGAAGGTTTTAGAAGATGGATGGATGGATGTTTGATGTAGTAGTTTAGGCCCTGGATTAATACATTGGCAACACAGGAACACTTTTTCTCGAAATGGTAAAGTGTTCCCCGTGGGATACAGGATACGTTATTTAAACGGGCGAAGCCGCAGGCAAAAGCTAGTCAATAAATAAATAGAAAGTGATAAGTCAGCAAAATCGATATAAGATAATAATAATTTCTATGTACGCTTCACACCACGTCAATCTGGCCCCGTGCTAAGTATCCGAAGAACTTGTGTTACAGGTACCAGAAAACGGGAAGTATATTTAATACTTTAATACTATACATATATTTAAGATTTTTATTATATTATACACATCCATGACCCAGGAACACAGAAAAACTATTTTGTTCCTTTGGCGCGATTCGAATCCGCAACCCCCGGCTTGAGCACCAGGTGCTGAACCACTGAGCCACAGAGGTCGTCAAAGATAATACAGATCAATATTCAATAATTATATTTTGATATATCATCGACAGCGCGGCGGACAGAATCACAGATCTGCGCAGTTAGCGCGGAAAACTACCGCGACTTATCTCAACTGTACGATAAGCGTTTGCGTTTCACTTTTATCCTTATGCAAATACTAATAAAGTTCTAATTAAATAGAGAAAGAGTTGTCGCCAGAATTATACATGGGCATCAAGCGATTATCAACATTGATGTACGTAGGTAAGGCTCAAAGTTGCATGCAGTTTGGCGCAGTGTATGTTTATGTAGTAAATATTATAGACTTATTTTTGTTTTGACTTTTGGCCCAAATATTGCACGCACACTACGACATGTAATGAACATACTACAAACATAGTTGTTTTGTTTACTTTCACATTATATGTTTTTTTAATTTAATCGTCATAGGAGGCGGAATTAGGTTATTCCGATCTCTTTCCCCGAAGAATCCTTCCTAAGGACTGAGGTGAATTCCGGGAAACCTACTCGTATTTCCGAGAATTCTCCAGCTACGTGAAAAAATACTATAGATGGACGGAATTCCGTACGACTGTTTGCCTTATTTTTCTGATATGTACTATTATATACCGAAAGAAAAATGCAAATTTTTTTTGAAGGTGTACTTTGACGAAAGGTCATGCAGGAAAGGCATATGGTATAAAACGATACAACCGTACGTTTCAAGTAACTCCTGGATTGATGTCACCAATATGAGCAGGGAAGAGGTTGTCCTAGCGTTAAGGTTGAGATCCGGCCACATTCCATGCAACAGTTTTGCGCATTTGATGGGCAAATTGGAATCCCCTAATTGTTAGCAATGTGGGTCGTATCACTTGCTCATGGAAGTCATGGAGTGTGGCCGCAACGGAGCTGAACGAGAACTATTTTTTATCAACTTTAATTATAATTGTCTTAACGTAGGGTTATGTAATAGTATACTGTCCCTTCCTAACTCAGAAGCTGCCAAACATTTGTATAAAATTGTTAACCTAGGTTTAAGCCGAAGAAGTACAGGTGGCTTGTAAATTTAATTTTTGTATACTATGAGGGTGTCATTTTCTATTTAGAAAAAACCCTCTCCAAAAATAAAGAAAAAAAAATCACAATTTTTTTTAGGTCATGAAAAACTATAAATATTTTAGATATTGTACAAAGCTTCGTTCAGGCAAAAATTTAATCTGTCTATCTTGCGCATGGAGCAGGATATAAAACAGATTACTGACCTATATTTGTTCCATGATCCTGCGGGAACCGTACGTTTCTCCGGATAAAAAGTAAGTAGAAAGAAGATACGTGTGTCATACTATAAACTATAAGCTGTATAAGGCTTCTGTGTTTTTATTTTTATTCACAAATTCAATATACATAAGACCTCTGTGGCTCAGTGGTTAGCGCTCGGCGCTCCAGCTGGAGGTCGCGGGTTCGAATCCCGCCGAAGAAACAAAAAGCTTTCCGAGTTCCTAATCCTGAGTCATGGATGTGTATTAAATATTTGTATAATAAAATAAAAATCTTAAATATATATATAGTATAAAAGCATTAAATATATTTCCGTTGTCTGGCACCCCTAACACAAGTTCTTCGAGAACTTACCACGGGACCAGATTGACGTGGCGTGAAAACTTTCATAGCGTCCATAGATATTATGACTCAGGTATGGTGCGTCACTGTTCAGTGTTCACGCCTCTAGGTGACTCATGATACTTTACCAAGAAAATACGTCATTCATATAAACTGGTTAGTACCTAGTTGTAGGTCAACGGTATAAACTACAAGGACATATCGTCAGTGAACGGTTAGGTCAGTCAGTGTAGGTCAACGGTTTATACTACAAGGACATATCGTATGATGTAGGGTCAGATCCTTTAGTCAAGATGCATGTTATCGTTAAATGACATGTTGCTTGCGACACCTTATCGACGCTGGAAAGGCAACCTTGCTTAAGCGCCATTTGACGGTTCCGAGATAAAGCGATTCAAAGTTTGAAAATTTGGAAAAAAATTCGTATAAAATTTATTTTAAGTCACATTAACTTGAAATTTGACAGAACATCAAGGAAAGGTGTTACTTTAACTTGAACGATTAATATATTGTTATAACGTAATACAAACGAAGTTAAGTGGCGGTTAAGCAATAAGTGCTCCGGCCTTGGGCGAGGCAAATTTTCTGATAAGACGTAGAGCAGCTCAAGATGTGTCTGCGCTTTTTGCTTATTTACCAAAAATCTTCATATCGCATCTGAGCTACATTTCTAATCTCTATATTTGTTCAAAGATGTCGTAGGCATAATTGACCAATGTTAACAAACTATCTAAAAGCTGTCTCTCCTAAATTGCTGATTTCCAAACTGACATGCAACTATGGTATCGAAAATGTTTCTTATGGATAGGCATATTCGGAAATTTAAGTAAAATATTATAACATAAAGTAATCAAAAAATATATTTATTATTGTACTTATGAATTAATGAGGTTTTTTTAGTTTACTTATAAAATAATAATTTAATCGCTATCTTCCACATCTGTGTCTGGCAAATGGTCTTTCACGTTTCCGTGAGGTAGTTTAAAGTATTCTTCGTGAAACTGATGAGGTATAGCAGAAGATTTGCAGTGGTTCATCAAGTCTTTATATTTAAGGTCACAAATGGGCAACTGACTTTTATATAAACGTTGAGAAGGCATTTTGTTCCTTCCAAGAACAAATATTTTTTCAGTTTTAGCTTCTTGTCCAATGGAATTTTTGATAAACACATGGGTTGGGTCGCTCTTTTTGAATGTGATGACTCGAATTTTACTTATTTTTCCAGCCAAATTGTTTTTAAAATATTTGTTGGATATGGAGTCCCATGCAACAAAATCGGAATATTTTAATATTTCCACATTATACGGCTTTGGGTTTTTCCTCGCTAATGTAAATACTGATGACCATTGGGAAGGCGCATGAACAACAATATTTTTTAGGCTGTTCTCTATCACAGCATGGAACGTGTTTACAGGCATAGATGTATGTCCAGGTAGGAGGAAGTTCATCTAAATAGTTTCTATGTGTTCACAAGCTATTAAAGCAGAGTGAACTGCTGCAAAAACAATTTTATTTTTATTTTGGCCAGAACATGAGTCACTGTAAAGTAAAAGATTTTTATAGTTTTCTTGTCATCCACCATTTGTATGTATTTCAATAAGATAGTAGCAACTTCATTTCCTCCTCTTTTGCCGTCGCTTTCTCCCCAAGAATAACAATATCCTTCCCTGGTAGAACTCTCGTAGAAAGTAAGATTATAAACACTGTACTTTTTGGAATAGTAGAAGAGCATACTCTCGCCGTACGGAGTGTTCAAAACCTTTTGCAGATCAAATGAAACACAAAGGGAGTAAGTTTCATGTTTTGTGATATTTTGGTGGAATTTGAATCTTGCTTTTGAGTCCTCAACTTCTTTTAAGTGAACTTTCTTCTCTTCCTCGGTTTCATCAGTTGGGTTATTAGCAAACGCCACGCATTTCTTGCACTTATCTTTCTTAGGAATATGAAAAGTGATGTTAAATTCGGTAGAAAAAATGTTTTTAAAAACTTTTTCCCCGACGTAATCTTTTCCCTTGGATGAAAAGTCATTTTTATATAATTGATAGAGGTGAGTAATATTTTTAAACTCTTGTGGCAAGTAAAGTCGAGTGGAATCCTTGCGGCAGTAATGTGACGGAACAGCTGGTAAGTTCTTAATGTAATCTATAACTCCTTGTCTAATCGAAGCCGACGTCTTATTGGCTGGAACATGTTTTCCACTTATGTCCGTTTTAGATAGATTACACTCAGCATTAGAGATAGTGTAATGAACAAAGCGCTGAGAAAGATCCAACGTATAAAGAAGAAATTTTTGCCAATCTTGACGACGACCTTCCCCTTCATTTATAAAGTAAAGGTAAGTTTTTTGTCGTCGAGATGCATCACCTTTTGTACGCTTCCTCTTCACTTCAGTAGCTTGTAAATTCGCTACTGACCAATCTCGTTTACGCTGCGATGAAAGATTGTAGTAATAATTAAAAATATTCTTTCTACGTTCTTCCGAAATTTCGTGGCAGTTATGTGGACATTTTTTATCTGATTTACATGGATTTTTTTTCATTTTTTTCGGGACTGTTTCTTTGCCATCTTTCTTCACATACGCTAGACCTTTATTCCTTTTTATTGTATTTTCTTCACGTTTATTATCTGTTTTCTTTTTCTTAAGTCCAAGATCACCTACTTTACCATCTTCAGCTGTTTTCTTCCGCTTCTTCCTTTTTTCATTAGTCTCCTCTTCGCTACTCGAAGATGTATCTTCACCGTCCCATGATGTAGATGACCACTGAAAGTCTTCATTATCCGACATGTAATCCAAATAGCTTGTCTTCTGTTTTCTTTTATTTTTTTTCAATAGATTAGGTGCCTGAAATTAAAGCAGCAAAACATGTAAGTAAGTACGTGGAAGGACGATGAAACCAACTCCTTGGACGCGATAAAACAGTAAGGGCGAATGCACACTGCAAATACGATTGTAGTTAGACTGACTATCGCCATATACAACATACGAGAGCGCGCACACTGAAAACTCAAAGTTTGTATGGCGATAGTCCGTCTAACTACAATCGTGTTTGCAGTGTGCGCTCGTCCCAATTCATGACAGTAAGTACTTAATAATTTTTATTGATTACGTAATTTTAAAATTATGTTCAAGGGACACCTACCGTTTCATCAGTTACTGAGTTATTCTCCTTGTGGACTACATCTGGAGGAAAAAACTCGACGGTATTGACGTTATGAAGAGTATCATAAGATACTTCCTTACTTTGGTGAAATATTTATAATATTGTAGTTATCCTGTAAGAAAAACCAAATGTTACCACAGGTAAGAAGTAAGAACCAAAATATGTTATTATATGAATATTGTTGAAATGTTGCAACATTTCAACAACATCCCATTTTATAACATCCACAGGTAAGAAGTAAGAACCAAAATATTTTATAAGATGGAATGTTGTTGAAATGTTGCAACATTTCTACAACATCTCATTTTATAACATCCCCACTGCACTTACATTGATATTTATTATTATTGGAGATAAAGGCTTCACAGGTCCTTCCAAGTTCAGTGATATATTGGTAGCATCCGGATTCTGTAACAAATAGTAAGTATTTATCATAGGTACTTAATTTAATTTAGGTAGATATATTATACCTATTACTAGATATATCTACCTAAATAAAATTTAATTTAATACTATTTAAAAAGATAATAGTTCTCACCTCAATATTGAAATGATTTACTTCAATATTTTCCTTTAAATTATGTTTTTTGCCTGAAGTGTCCAAGGTAGTACTTGGTGGTTTTAGTAATAATTGACTTGTTTCTAGTTCTGTATTTTTTTTTTTTTCTCGCACACAGATGTAGGAAACGCTGCAATGAAGCCGTTATGTCAGGATAAACTAAAATGTAATAAACAGAGATAAAATCCGTAAAAGTTATTTTATTTGCAATAAGTAATATTCGAGTTTAAGTATAAAATAAAAAATCACTAAAAAATATTAACTTACCTATCGAAATACGTCGTAGTCGCCGCAGGATACGTTCGAACTCTCAATGCACTTCTAACGATCGACAGCTGCGTACCGTCCCCACCGACGACAACCGAGTGACTGATGCGCCCGCGCGTCCATTGTTCTATATATACCTTGCGTTTCTGACACAATATCGCAACGAAAAGCGGTAGCTTATGCGCCAGTCGCCGTTTGTTATTTTGTATCGAAAATGTGCGTATGCGACAAAAATGTAAATAGCAAATAGAAGCAAGTTTTCTTAAAATTATATTTATTGTAAAATACGGCAGGGTAAACTTGCTTGGGGGTCTGCCAGTGCGTCCACGTTCGTGCCCCTGGGCAACGCTTGGGTACGCCACCCCGTCTTTGCGGGGTGAGGTACTCACGCGGCTGAAGGCTGGCTCTATCTTTCTTTCTTCTTCTATCTTTCACCACCTTTTTAGTTTAACTTTCTTGTTTTGCTTTAGTTTTTATTTATTTTTCTATCTTTTCACCATCTTTCTTTCTTCTCTTGCTATCTTTCACTTTTATTTACCTCTTCCGATAGGTGACCTCACACCTGAAAAAAGGCCGCGACCCGGGGTGTCGGAGAATTGAGAATGGACAAGCGCAAATTGAAAAATTCTCCCCGGGTGGGTCCCGGCAATGCCGGGGAATCCCACACTTCCTCGAAAGAGGAAGTCTGCCGCACGTATACGGGGGCGGCACAACTTGCGTGTAGTGGAGAGGGAGGCGCGATGGCGCAAGCAGGACCGAAACCGGTGCACCTTACCGCACCGGAGACGGCCCCACTACCGGAGAGGACACAAAGGAGGGATACGGGGGGGTTGCCGCGCGTGTACCTAGAACGCATGCCTGGCGCCCGCCCCAAACCTCCATCCACAGACGTAGACAGCGAGGACTGTCCCTCGGATACCAGCAGCGTGTCTAACATGTCGCTGGACTCCGAGGGGCTGCCCGCAAACCCGGACAGGACTGCCCGTAAGCGGCGTAATACGGATGAGGACATGGCGCCGCCCATCAGTAAGGGGGTGGCGCCCAAACCCAAACGAGGACGTGGCCGGCCGCCGACGACCGGCCAGTATGTCGGCCTGGCCAAGGCAAAGGCCGACTTAAATAGAGAAAAGGCGGAGGCCCTTCGGCTCCAGGCCGAGGAGGAAGTCGCCGCAGTGGCTCGTGGGGCGAGGAATGCTGGAGAGCTCATCCGTTCTAGCCCCTCCCCCATCAGACTCCCCGCTACTTCTCCTACGCGAGAAGAAGCGTCGGAGCGGACGAGCGCTGCGCTGGTCGGAGCAGTGCAGGCCTCGTTGGAGACCGTCTACATGGTCGCCACAAAGTCCTCCAATCTCAAAGGTACCTATCAAAGGTACCTAAAGGAGGCAGTGGTGACTATCGCGTCGGCCTTCAACGAGGTACGATGTCGCACCGCGACAGAGGAGGTGGCAAAGCTGGAGGCCAACAACAAGCGCCTCGAAGAGCAAATGGCCAAATTGCGCCAGGAGCTCGACGAGCTGCGCAAACAGGCCTCCCGCCCCAAGGATAGCGACATGCGTGAGCTATTGGCGGAGGTCTCTAGAGCAAACATAGAGACCTTCGGCAATATGCTCAACGCTAGGCTGGCCGGTCTGGAGGACCGTCTCCTGCCGGAGCCCCGAAGGAGGCCTCCGCTTGCGGCGGACGTGGTCCGGGGTGACATGGCCCCGGCACCCGCGCCGAGCGCCGAAGTGTCGAAGGAGAGGGAGCGGCCAAAGCCGAAAAAGGCAGCGGCCGGGGAGAGGAGTGGAGCGGCGGCAGGCACGGTGGTGCCAACACAGGCTCCCACTGCACCTGCACCGCCCAGGAAAGGAGGGAAGAAGGGGAGGAAGAGGTCTTTGGCCGCACAGGAGGCTGAAGAGGCGAGTGCGTCTGTGACCGCCCCACCTGCGACAGACGCCCCGCGGACCACAGACGTGACACGCGGGCGCGGTCAGAAGAAGAGGAAAAAGGGCGCCGCCAAAAAGGCAGCCCCCAAGAAAAGGAAGGCAAGATTGAAGGCCCCCAAAACCGCGGCGATCACCCTCACCCTCAAGGAGGGGGTGCTCGAGGAGGGGAGGGCGACATACGCCTCCATTCTTAAGGAGGCCAAGATGAAGATCAGCCTGGCGGAACTCGGCATAACAAAGGTCGACTTCCGCCTGGCTGAAACGGGCGCCCGGGTCCTCCAGATATCTGGAGAGGGGGCCCAAGAGAAGGCGGACGCCCTGGCCGAGAAGATGAGGATGGTCCTAGACCATAGCGTAGTGCGAGTAGCCCGGCCGGTGAAAAGAGCAGAAGTTCTCGTCACCGGGCTGGACGATTCGACGACGGCCGCATACATCGTCGAGGCCGTCGCAAGAGAAGGTAGCTGCCCGGCCGCCGACATTCGGTCGGGCAGAATTGCGATGGGCCCCAAGGGTGCCAGAAGCCTTTGGCTCAGCGTACCAACCGCGGCCGCCAAGAAGCTCATCAGCTCTGGGCGGCTGCCGGTCGGCTGGGTCCAGGCGAGGGTAGTGCTGCTGGCCGCGAGGCCAAGGCGGTGCTACCGTTGCCTGGACACCGGCCACTTGGCGAGTAAGTGCTCGTGCCCGGTGGACCTCAGTGGGAGATGTTTCCGCTGTGGGAAGCCGGGACACAAGGCGCCCGATTGCACGGCGGCACCCAATTGCCCCGTGTGTGAGGCGCTGAGCAAGGAGAGGTGGGACCACGTGTTGGGGAGCAGCGGCTGTATAACAGCCAAGCCGCCCCCCAACAAAATGACGAAGAGTAAGGCTCCGGCATCGACGGCCCGGCAAAAGCCCAAGGCCAAAGGCGCAAGGGCGGCACCGACCGCCCCCGCCATGGACGTGGAAGCCTAGGCCCGTGGGCGGTGATCGGGGGATCGCCGCCCACATTATGGGCCCCGAGATGGACAGCTCCCCAATGCCCGGGGAGCTCTCGGTGAGGCAGGCGGCGGCATACGAAATAGCCGCCGCGAAGAAGGGGGCCTGACGCGGCAAGCGCTGCGGGGTCGTGGTAGTAGTATCACGCAGTTCCCATGACCCCGCATAGGCGCAGAAGGAGGCATGGAGGGGTTTTAGTCGGTAAACCTCGGCGCTCTTCATCACCATTGCGCCGGGGGAGTCCGACATACGCCTGCTGCCCTCCCCCGGGGGCGGCGGGGGATACGTAACGTATTTCCCCTCCCAAAAAAAAAAAAAAAAAAAAAAAAAAAAAAAAAAAAAAAAAAAAAAAGGGTAAACTTGCTTATGAACCAAATTAAAAATATTCGAGTCGAATCAAAATTGCTTATATCACAATCGTATAATTTGGTTGTCCCGGCAATATTGCTTATCTGCAAAATAGGCTGTAAACGCGGCAGGGATATTTTTCTTGAGTGCCATAATATAGGAAAGTTCGATCTGGCAAATTGTATTATGTTTTAACTATTGCCAGTTTTACGGTAAGGCATATTTTCTTATTTCAAAAATACAAGGCAACGCAAATAAGCAAAGTTGCTCATCCTACAAAGTGGTGAAATAAAGGGTAGCTTAAGGGACGAAATTTTTTAAAACATCAAAAGTTGCAAGCTTATCTAACAAAAAAATTGTAAACACAGGTTTGCTTATAAGCTATCAAAAGTGCTCGTATCGGGATGAAACCAAGATCAGCAGAAAGAGAAAAATCAGACGATTCCAACGATATATATAACGTATATTCCCATATTTGGCGCTTAAGCAAGGTTGCCTTTCCAGCGTCGTTATGTCAAATCCCATACATTATGTTTTCGAACTTCGCCGTCGAATCGAATGCTTCTTGACTAAAAGCCCTGGTGAAGATAGGAATATGATCATCATCACTGTCCGTTACTGTTGCGGGTATTTAGCGATACAGAGCTGCAGAAGTTTTCTGCAGAAAGAAACAATCATAGCTTACCTCTCCGTACGTTCGCGTTGCTTAAGAATCGTTGTTAGGGTTCCGTACCCGAAGGGTATTTTTACCGTTATTTAAAAAAAAACAAAAAACCCGACTGCGTCAAATAATTTTGATGTACCCACTACCCAGTGTCACTCTCACGACGACGAAACTCTCTTATGCGACAAGCTGTTTAGGCTATAAAGCAGGGATTCCCAAAGTGGTCGATATCGACCTCTTGGGGTCGATATAGGTTTACTAGGGGTCGACATAAACGAAAACTGATTTTGGGGGTTGTGATGTATAAAACTATAAAATCCGAAATAATAAACATGTAGCACGGCTCAACTGGTGGGGCGACGCGTCACTACGTGGCGAACAGCCGGGCGGCACGGACGTTCCTAGTTAGCCTGTGTTTACCTACTTACTGAAAAGTGTGTTTCATTGTTAACCACCTTACAAGGCATAACATTGGCGACGAGTAAAAAGCGCAGTAAGTAAAACTACAACAAACTACCTTACAGAAGTTGGTCAAAAAAAAAGGGTAGTGTGGTGTGTATGCGCTAAATCTTGAAACATTATAAATTATGCTTTGCTGTTTTGTTCGTCTATCTGTATGTAATTATAAACAAAATATAAGTTGCCGCGCATACGCATATTTACCTACCTACATAATTAAATTCTAACTGAATATGACGTTTAATTAATATTCGTTTAATGACCATAACTGTCTGTAAATGCTATACGCTTGTACCTATCGAAGTATTCGATCAAAGTTTCAACGATAATAGTATCGTTAACGTCAAAGTTAACAAAAGTCTTCTTCAAGTATTTGAAGAAATATAATATAATATTTGAAACTGGGTAATTAAACAACAAACAAGTGTCACAAAATCGTTAAGACTAAATACAGGTTACGCTGTACTTTTGCATCTGTTTCTCGTTATTATAAAAAAAACATAGCCATGCCGAACTCGCTTCTCACCAGAGCGGCTCACTATACAATATACGTTAGCGATTAGTGTAATAGATTTTGTCGTTAATAAATTGCGAAAACTGTATAAAATATTATTTACTATTAAATATATTATTATTATTTACTAAAATTATCACATACAAGAGCAACGTACATTTAGCATGTAAACAATAACTGACTAGTTTTGACATTAAAATGATTGTTTAGGGACGTGACCTGATAAAAAAAAAGAAAAACTTTATTAACGACTTTAGATTGTACATTTTAGCGTTTTCATAAACCAGAAAAAAACCTGATGAGAAATTCGATAAATTTTTGATCCGGCTAAGACAACAAAGTTCAAAATGTAATTTTCCTCGGGAAGACGAAAATCTGATCGACCAAATCACTGAAAAATGTAGTTCCACTCAACTGAGAAAACATATTTTGACACTCGGTGATGCAGCCACAATCGAAAAAATAATCGCTGAAGCAAATTCTTTAGAAACCGTAGAAAGATAATTAACCGACTTCCACGATAAACAGAGCAAAAACATAATAAGTTCTAGTCCTAACAAAATCGACACAAAAAAAAAACAAGACACGATCTAACAAATAAGTTGATTCCTGCTGTTGATGTGGCAGTAAATATCATAAAAGTGATCGTAGTTCTTGCCCTGCAACAAATGCAAACTGCGTAAAATGTGGTTTTAAAGGTCATTTTCAGAGACACTGCAGAACAAAGGGCCAATAAAAAAGGAGGTACTAATCTATCGCTAAATGACAGAAAATCTAAATAAAAACTAAACCGGAAATCTTCAAAAGCAAAGAGCCTACATCAGTAGACTATATTTTCCTCATTGACGATGATGCAACAATAGACTGCCAGGTAGGTGGAACTAATATTAAATTGTTAATCGATTCTGGTAGTAAGTTAAACATAATAAATGACAAAACATGGGAATTCATGAAAAAATGCAATGTCATAGTTTACAACCAACAAAAAACCACGGACAAAACTTTCATAGCCTACGGTGCTCAACAGCCTTTAGAAGTATTGGGCTCGTTTGATGCAAACATAAAAATTGGTCCAATGTCTCGCAAAAAAAAAAATATGTCATTAAAAATGGTTCAAGGAACCTTTTGGGTAAAGAAACAGCAGTTACTTTAAATGTTTTAAAGTTAGGGCTAGAAATAAATTCCGTGGAACAAAAACCATTCCCGAAACTCAAAAATTTTGAATTGGAAATTGCTATTGACAAAACAGTACCCCGAGTTTGTCAACCATACAGACGAGTCCCAATTCCTTTGGAATCAAAGATAAATAGTAAAATAGATGAACTGGTAAAAATTGACATAATTGAACCCGTGAATGAGCCATGCAGTTGGGTTTCTCCGATGGTTCCAGTCCTAAAGCCTTATTAGCCGTATTTGTATAGACATGCGCACGGCCAATAAAGCCATTATTCGAGAAAATCATCCTTTACCGACTATGGAACAACTAATACCGAAATTTGGCAAAGCAACATATTTTTCAAAATTAGATAACAAGAATGCTTTTCATCATGTAGAACTTAAAGAAAGTAGCAGAAACATTACTACTTTTATTACGGACAAAGGTCTTTATCGTTACAAAAGATTAATGTTTGGGATATCATGTGCGCCTGAACATTTTCAAAAAATTATGGAAAAGTTGTTGCCATGTGAGGGAGTTGTAAATTTCATAGATGATATTGTTGTATTTGGAACAAGAACACGATGCCAGGCTTGGACGTGTTCTCAAAGTAATCAAAGACAACAATGTTCTTTTAAACAAAAATAAATGCGTCTTTAATGCAAAAACCGTACAATTTCTTGGCCACGAACTTTCATCATCAGGTATAAAGCCATTGGACAAATATATTAAGACAATATAAACATTTAGACCACCAGAAACCATCGAAGAAATTCAAAGTTTTCTGGGGTTGATAAATTTTGTTGGGAAATGGATACCGAATTTATCAACCTTGACTGAGCCCATCCGGCAATTACTGCGACAAAAAGTTCATAAAAAAGCTAATATAACTGCTTTTTGGAAAATAGAACAAGCATGAGCTTTTGAGGATCTGAAAACTATTTTTCTATCAAAATTCCAACACTAGGTTACTATGATCCAAAAGATCGTACCCAAGTAATTACTGATGCAAGTCCAGTAGGTTTAGGCGCCGTACTGATTCAGTATGATAGCACAACACCCCGTATTATAGCTTTTGGAAATAAAAGTTTGACAGACGTTGAAAAACGATATTGCCAAACAGAGAAGGAGGCAATAGCTTTGGTCTGGGCAATTGAGCATTTTCACAGACGACAAACCTCTTGAAGTCATATTCGGTACCAGATCGAAACCATGTGCTCGTATCGAAAGATGGGTCCTTCGATTACAAGCATATGATTATAAAGTTATTTACAAACCTGGTAAGTCGAACGTAGCGGATCCACTATCGCGTCTATGTACAAGTCCTCCACCTCAGAATAATCCTTCTGAAGACGAGTACCATGTGAACCAGATTGTTGGATACGCACGACCAGTAACACTGACACTGAAGTCAATTATCGAAGCGTCAAATGATGATGAAGACTTTAAGTTAGTCAAAGATGCATTGATGAATGATAACTGGAATGCTGCAGTTATTCACTATAAGTTATTTCGACACGAACATTGGTTGCATAATGGCGTCTTATTAAGAGGAAGCAAAATAGTAATTCCCACCAAATTACGCAAAATCGTGCTGGCGTCCGCTCATGAGGGCCATCCAGGTATTTTCAACATGAAGGCTAGATTACGAACTAAAGTATGGTGGCCTAAGATAGAAAGTGACGCTGAAAATACAGTTAAGAGCTGCAAGGGCTGCACGCTTGTCTCAGCCCCCTAACCCACCAGTACCCATGAAATGACGCGAGCTTCCTTCAAAAGCTTGGGTAGATACTGGTAGATACTGCTGTTGATTTCTTAGGTCCATTACCAAGTGGGGATTATCTGTTAGTAATTATTGATTATTACAGCAGGTACAAAGAGATTGAAATTATTAGATCCATATCTTCCCAAGACACAATTATAGTATTAAAGAAAATATTTTCACGGACTGGAAACCCAGCTAGTATAACAGCTGATAATGGCAGGCAGTTTTGTAGTCAAGAATTTAAAACATTCTGTACAGACCAAGGAATAACACTTTTTAATACTATACCTTACCACACAGCAACTGCAACCAACAACCACACTGCCACAGCAAAACGGCGAGGTGGAAAGGCAAATACGCGACATTCTTAAACGATTGAGAATTAGTCAAGAGTCAAAAATCAGATTGGAAAGATGATTTACTCAAATATATAGTCATGTATAATAGTCATCATCCTTCAACAGGTAAATCCCCATCCGAGCTGTTCTACGGAAGACGATTCCGGGATAAATTACCTTTTTAGATGACCTGGAAAACAATTAATGGAGAAATAAGGGATAGAGATAAAGAAAAAAAGGAAAAAAGCAAATAAATAGAAGACAGGAAAAGGAAACCTCTAGACAGAGAACTGACAATCGGCGAAAGATATGTAAAGAATTTGATTAAGGAAAGTAAACTCACGCCTGAATTTAATCCAACACCCCATACGGCATACTGTAGTGAGTGCTGAGGGAAGCTACATAAATATAAGAAACGAGGAAACGGATCAAGAATACAGAAGGAATATTGTACATTTAAAGAAAGTGGAAGATCAATGGAAAGTTATTGATGATAATAGGACAGCGGAATAGTTAGTGAGTTAGCTTAAAAAATATCTGAAGTACTATCTACAAAGTTGCTGCTAATCCAGACATAAGATGAAAATCACTTAACAGCGCCGTTGCGGCGTATACTCATTTGTAAATATGTAGTTCTGTCGATGCGGTCATTTCCTTTGTGTTTAAATATTTTGAAGTGCCAAAATGAAAATGTTTAGCAACTGGTCCAGCGGGAACTTTGTCGATATTGTACCAACCTATTAAGTTGGTTATAATATGTGCAATTTCAAATAACTTATGTAGATTATAAGTTAGTATCAATTATCTTAGTATCAATTATCTCAGTATGAATGTTTTTTTTATATTTTTAATGATTCAACAGAATTAGATTAAAATTGATGATTTTGAAATTAATGATATTGTGTTGTAGATTTAGAATACACCTAAATACTTTGATTTGATGAATAAGCTTCCTTGTATCGTAATTCTAATGTGTTCTTAACAATTATGAAAAAAGAGAGATGTGATGTGTAGCTATAAAACTCGAAATAATAAACATGTAGCATGGCTCAACTGGTGGGGCGACGCGTCACTACGTGGCGAACAGCCGGGCGGCACGGACGTTCCTAGTTAACATGTGTTTACCTACTTACTGAAAAGTGTGTTTCATTGTTAACCACCTTACATGACATAACAGGGGTCGACGAGGTTTAAAAATCGACCCCTATTAAATTAACACAAGTTCTTATTTAAAACTTTCAAGATAGGTAGGTACTGTATTGTTTATGTTGTGTTACGTGTACTAAGAATAATTATTATTTTTGTAGGAAATAGCATTGTTGTAGTAATGTAAAGTCTCAAGTTCGTACAAGATGAAAAACTCGGCAAGTTAGTGTGGGCAATTTTGTGCAAGATAATGAGTTCGATCGTACGTCTTTCAGGCGCGTTTTGATTTGCTCTCTATTTGGCGCTTACGCAATTTAACACGAACGATCAACAAGTCCAAACGTGTTCCTGATATTTTACTATTTAATGAGCTTGCACTTAGGTTGAAAGTTCATTTGCGTTTTGAAATTCGTTGGAGCTTGAACGATAATAACTCATATAAGTACTCATTTATTTCAAGAGATTACAAAGATATTACATAGCTAAATTAAGTGAAGTAAAGTGACTAAAATAGAATTTACAAAATGCTGAGCTCCCTACGCGGGTTAATAGCGTAACCATACAATATCTGCAGTTTATGAAAAATTTACAGTGTAAGTACCAAACAGTTTTTATCCGGCACAGCGCATCAGCATTCCCCCACTGTGTGATAGTGATCAGTTGAGCTATCTGTAGATTGTTTGCAACAGTTTGCAGTTGCCTCAGTTGTTTCAATTGTAAAAATTTACTAGTTTAATTTGTTTTAGTATTTGATTGTAATTTTTTTTGCCCTATGGTAAACACAACATATTTTAAATATATGGTAGGTATAAAAGTATTTGTAACAATTACTTACACTTAGGTTGTTAAGTAGGTAGGTACCTAAACTTTGAAGTGTTCAGTTTGCTTTGGTTTTCGTTCTTATGCTGATAGGTACCTACTTACCCAATACAAAATTTCTATACCTAATTACCTACTATAGTTACTTACCTAATATAGGTATCCAAGTTTAGCAATGAGTAAGTCAGTAATACCTAACAAACATCCATTACCTGGGTGTGATAAAAATAAGATAGTGTGCAAATTTAACAGTTTATTATTGTTTTTTATTTACGTAGTTTCTTATTTTTTTTATTTGCAGGATTACTGAGAGTTCTATGATGGCGGACACGAAAAAAAAATGCAGACAATACAGTTTGGACTACTTGAAGTTCGGATTTATTGCATCTCCATCAAATCAACCTTGCCGATGTATCTCATATGTGAAAAAGTATTCAGTAACGAAGCCATGAAGCCTTCAAAAATGGATGACCACTTATCAAGAGTACATGCTGACAAAAAAAAGTAAGCCCTTGTCATTTTTTCAAGCACTTAAAGAAAATTAGACAAAAGGCCATCCATAAGATCGATGTTTGCGTCATCATCTATTAAAGACGATGATGGTTTACGAGCGTCCTATAATATATCTTTACTAATAGCGAAGTCGGGGAAATCCCACACAATTGGAGAGCAGCTTATCTTACCAGCCATTTCGGAGGTCCTTAACAATGTGTTGCACAAGCCCGCACATATTTTAAAGAGAATACCTTTGAGTAATAACACCGTTCAGAGACGCATAGACGAGATGGGACGCGATGTGGAAAACATCTTATGCAAGTTCTTACAGACCAACAAATTCTCTCTCCAGTTGGATGAGCCTACATTACCCGGCAATGAAGTTGTTAGGATATGTTCGATATATTAAAGATGAAAATATGTGCCAAGAACTGCTTTTTGCTACATATTTAGAGACTAATACCAGAGGAGAATCGATTTTTTCAGGCCGTGGAACATTTTTTACTGACAAAGCTATTCCATGGAAGAACATTGTTTCTGTTGCGACTGATGGTGCACCATCTATGGTTGGTCGTCATCGTGGTTTTATAGCTCATTTAAAGCGACAACTGCCTGATGTACTGGTCATTCACTGCGTGATTCACAGGCAGCATTTAGTAGCAAAAAAGCTGAGTCCTAGATTGCATAAGTCTTTATAATATGTAATAAACGCTATCAACAAGATTCGAAGCAATTCTTTGAACTCTCGGTTATTTGCTCAGCTATGTGAGGAAAACGACGAAGTCTTTACTCGATTATTTCTGCACACTGAAGTTCGCTGGTTATCAATAGGCTCTTGCTTATAAAGATTTTCAGCCATTTTTGAATCTGTGTTGGAGTTTTTACAAGAAAAAGAAAATCTGAACAATTGTAAAACAGATATTTATTACTTGACTGATATCTTTGGAATGTTCAACAAAGTTAATTTGCAACTGCAGGGTGACGATCTTAACTTGATTAAAACAAAATCAATAATATCGGCCTTCGTGGGTAAACTAATCCTTAATAAACAAAATTTAGGCAGAAAAGAATCTTCGCAGTTTCCGCATTTGTCAAAATTACCAGAAATGCTTCAAGATGATGACATTTTATTATATGTCACTCACTTGGACGCATTACACAAGGATTTTACGGAGAGGTTTGAGGATCTTTTAAATTTACAAATTCCTCAATGGATAATAAATCCGTACAATACCACAGCCATAGAA
The DNA here is from genome assembly GCA_037179445.1 of Phengaris alcon alcon. Lineage (NCBI taxonomy): Eukaryota > Metazoa > Arthropoda > Insecta > Lepidoptera > Lycaenidae > Phengaris > Phengaris alcon. Next base: position 1,536,266 of record JAYRCH010000155.1, on the reverse strand, counting down.
GAAGCCAATGTGATAATGCAAGAAGAGTTGATTACCATCAGCACAGACGAAGAGCTTAAGCAGAAGTTCAACCAAGGCTATCAGAAGTTCTGGTTGCAACACAACATTGAAACACAGTATTCTACATTTTAGAACATTGCTGAAAAAAACCTTATCGCTTTTCCATCATCATACCTAGTTGAAAAAAGCTTCAGTGTGGTAACAAACATTTTGACGAAACAAAGAAACCGTTTGAAAATCAACGAACGTGGAGATTTAAGGCTGCAACTCACCAATATTGAACCGGATGTAGCTAGATTGGTAGATAGTCACCAGGTTCATCCATCACACTGAATGTTTTATTTTCTCTTTGCGTATTTTCTCTTTCTCCTACCTACTTAAGATTCTTTAAGTACTTAATTTGTAATAATCATTATAAATTAAACTTGATATTTACTGAATGGTATGTCTTTTTAGTTTGTTAAATTTTGATGAGAAAATGAAGTCAACTTTACTCACTTAACCAAGTAAAAAGTTTTCCAGTTGGTACCTTAGTACCTAGGTATTTTGTATCAATAGGAAAAAACTAAAGATAGGCCCCCTTATTCATAATAGTCTGCTAACTTAAAGCATTGCTAATTACTCTGTCTTCTACTATTGACCTAAGTCAGAATGAAAAATAACACTCTGTAGCAGCTGTTTTAAGTTAGCGGACCATTATGAATAATTATCTTAAAAGTATGTAATTTGGCCATGGGGGTCTGAGATAACAGTTCATTTTGGAAAAGGGGTCACTTGTCCAAAATAGTTTGGTAATCCCTGCTCTAGAGCGTGCCAAAGAAATAAACAAACAAACATACATACACTTGAAAAACATAACCCTCCTTCTGTCGCAGTCGGGTAAAAACGTGACCTACTGAGACTTCCCTGTCTGTCTGTCTATCCGTCCGTCTGCCTGTCACCAGGCTGTATATATATCCATTCCCGTAATAGCAAGACAGATGATTTGTTTCTGTTGGCGCTATAACCACAAGTGCTAAAAAAAGAACAAAATAAATATTGAAGGGTGGCTCCCACACAAAAAACGTCATCTTTTGCCGTTTTGTACGGAACCCTTCGTGCGCGAGTCCGACTCGCACTTCGGCTGTTTTATTTATAAAATAGTACGGTAATGGGGTGGCTCTCAAAGTACAAAACCCTACCAGCTAGCCTAGCGTGTGGACAGCGGTGTCTGGTGACCTAGGTCATAAAAATCAATTTGTCGACAATGCACTCATTGCTTTTTGCATAGGTAATATAATTAATTTCCAACTGGTATCCGCATAGCCGGAATAATCGGATACATCATACATCTGAACAACACAGCTATAAAATGTAGATAATTGGCATTCAATTACCATTATAAACATAGACCCTGCTGACACACTATTACCACCTATTTAGGGAACAAACATCTATCCTAATAATGTCTACTTATTGTTGCTTATTGTTATCAGTATTATAACATATAAATGTCAATTTCATATTGACAGATGTCACAGGCACAGCTTATCTAGTTTATTTCAGTTAGCCAAAAGGCTATATATATAATGTAGACGTATATTCTGTGTTAGGCATATCTCATATGTAATAGGTATCTGTGCTAAGCATCTCTCATAAGCACCAATAAAGGAGAATATAAGAATTATTGCTGTATTATTATTATCACCACTGAAGCGTAAGAAGGATATTATGTAAAAACCAAGACGTTGTAGCTCTCTACATTTATTAAGATTACCTACACTGTGCACCGGTACCTCAGAACCAATGAAAAAGTGAAGAGAGAGTTCTGCGAACTACACAGTGAGGCCGGTTTAAAGTAGCTAGCTAGGCGAGGCGTAGCTCGCCGTGTAATTAGTTGTTACACAGTGTCACACACACACCTGTAACGAAACTACGCGTTACCTTGTAAGGCGAGATGTGGTGATTTTCTCGAGAACGTCTGTACCGATTTGGCTAATTTTGATCTTGAAATAATCGTGGAAGTTCAGGGAAGGTTTAAACGGTGAGAAATATAGGAAAAATTCGAGGTAAACAACAGAAACCACATAAAATTTTCCCATAGTTCCTGCCTGTCCAACGTTTGATGTTCGTTTCGTCGCGTCGGTAGCTTAAATTAGTCATTTATTTTTCCAGTACATAGTTAAGACAGAACAACGTGTGTCGAGACTCGGGACAGCTAATTTTAAGTATAAAATAACAAATCTTTCCGTACACAGTTTGTTAATTGAGACATATTTTATGTACAAAATGTAAGCATAAGCACAGGAGCTAATATTTTTCGATTTCCTGACTTTAATTTAGGGTTGCCAGCCGTCCTGCTTTCCCAGTGTTGCATATTGACAAAAGTAAGTGTCAATGTCATTTTTGACATTAAATAAGTTTATTTTAGTTGGCCAAAAGGCTAATAATAGCTCCCACACTGATTTCAGTGACGGTGGCCGGTTTTAATTGAAACCAGGCCAGCTACGCAGGAGTTATTTTATAGTGCCCAAGTGTGTGCGCAGTACACTAGAGCACTCTCTCTTCCTTTACTCTCGTAACCCAGTGGGACGATTCAACCGACACGACTGGTGAGATATCAGGCGCAGGTCCGACTTTTTACATGCCCATCCGACGCATGGATCATCTTTCTTGTCAGACAATCAGGTGATCAGCCTGCATTGTCCTAACCAAACTTGGAAACAAGATTTTTTTGTTGTTCCAATGCGGGAATCGAACCCACGACCTCCGAGTCGAGAGCCAAGCTCTAAACCACTAGACCACGGAGGCTGTTAAAAGGCCAAAAGGCTATACATAGTGTAGACGTATATTTTGTGTTAGGCATATCTCATATGTAATACGTATCTGTGTTAAGCGCCAATAAAGGAAAATATAAGAATTGTTGCTATATTATTATCATCACCACTCAAGCGCAAGAAGGACATACAAATCAAGAGGTCGTAGCCCGCTACATGGTGTCAGAAGTAAAAAATAAGTTGTCAAGAAAAGGAAAATCATGAACGCAAAAGAGGGTACATCGAAAACTCCGGAAGATTCGAGACAATCTGAGTGCGGGAACTTAACAATGGCAGGAAACGGAGTGCAGAAGCTTAAAACCTCTACAGAAATTATCAACAATAATGCTGAAAATTTCAAGAAATGGACGCAGTCATTCGAGATATTCCTACTGGCGTCGGGGATGGATAAAACGGAAGACAAAATAAAAATTGCAATCATGCTGTGAGTTTGGTTCGCTACGCGATTCCCTTGTAAAGGACATTCTCATTGCTAACATGGCCACAAACTTCTCGTGTTAAGCACCAATAAAGGAGAATATAAGAATTGTTGCTGTATTATTATCATCACCACTCAAGCGCAAGAAGGACATACAAATCAAGAGGTCGTAGCCCGCTACACCCAGGACTTGTCCTAGTTTTCTCAGAGTCCTGGGCTTCCTGGATAGTTTCAAAGCAGCGTCTTGGTTTTTTAAAGCTCCCTGATAAGGCCATGTATTTTAAAGTTCGCGCGCCATTTTTACAATTTTTCTTTCTAATTTAATTTTAATCAAATACTTTTATGAAAAAGTATGATTATTGGCATTACATGTATTTCATTTAACCTATTTTCACTGCATATTAATTTAACTGTTGCACCTCTATTACTGCGATAAAACCAGGACAATTTTGTTTTAAAACTTCAAATCCTAGTTTTTTAAATATGGGGTTGGCAACCCTACCTTAATCCTTATGTAAGTGCCCTCTTCCCGGATGCCGGAGCTGCCCAATAACGTCCAGGATTGTGACTGACAATGGCCGGTGGCTACTGACATTGACTCTAGTGTTGCCAGGTACGATTTAAATGTAAATCGAGACACCTGGCAACCCTAATTGAGACACAACTTAAATATACGAACCCACATAGTTCATACATATCACATACTTTGTATAATATATACTCGTAAATGACAACTGATGAGATTGCGCTGTTTAACATGATCAGTGAAAGAATTTTCTTAAATTGACTTTCTCGTGTGCTGAAATGGCTCGCTTACAGAAAATGGCATACTTAGATACTTTTCAATTTATTGTCCTCATAAGTCATACCTCATTGTACACGGCACAGATCGCATTCATCGTGGTTGTTTTCAATCATAAGTATAATTATTGCTGATCATAGGCACTAGTCACCTTTTTAGGGTTCCGTAATACTCAAGGAACCCTTATAGTTTCGCTCTGTCCGTCTATCTGTCTGTCTGTCCGCGCTTCTAGCTTTTGTAATTATAAATATAAATGGATGAAATTTCATATAGTCATAGATTGTGTATAGATCTCGGTTTCGAAAAAAAAAAATATATTTTAGGGGTGGCTCTCCATACATGTGAAGTGGGGATGAAAAATATTTTTTTAAAAAAAGGCAAAATTTGAGTAATTGGCCTCCAAAGTGGCTTATAAGTTGGTCCGGGCCCCTGGCATTTCTTAACTAGAGGATATAGAAAGATGTAAGTTTCCACGCTTATAGATCATGCTAATAACTCTTCAGGAAAATTATTTAGAGCGAAATCGGACAATACCTTTTGAAGTAATTCAAAGAAAACCTATTGCGCGTTGATAGTTACATAACCCTCCTTGGACATGTCCTGAGTCCTGACATGCTCTTGGTCAGGTTATTCGAAATAATATCTATTCTGCTTATGGCTTAAATATTACTCCAAATAAGTATAAGTAAGCAGTAAGCACAAATTGACGCCGTGTACACATTGTGCGTATAACGCCCGGTCCGTACAACCAAATACAATGGTGCGTCATCGTTTTTTGCGTTACGAGTTGCGACACGACACTTCGCCCTAACGGCACACGGAGTAGAAGATATAATAATATATACTTACGTACAGAGAAACAGCTTTCATAGAACGACCCAAATCGATCAAAATTTGAAAATCTTGACGTCCCCTTCAAGGGGCCACAATTTTTTCACACAATCTTGGACACACCGTATGCTTGTAAACACACAGGCATATTTAGCGGAACACAAAAAAAGTCCATAATTAAAAAAATATGGTTTTATTTTAAAATCTACTTAATACACTTCTTTGGTTATTTAAAGTTTCATTTGTTTTACTTAAAATGAGATCACATTAAGAACAGATTTTGCGAGTAAAAGCTATTTGTGAAAAATGGTATATTTTTGAACTTTTCATATAACCGGGAATGTGAAAATTAATATTAAAATAACAATTAATTAAATTAGAAAAATGGTGATTAATATCGCGTGTTTCCTCCACGTGCTCTCATTAAAGTTTCTACCCGTCTAGGCATACTGATAATGATGTTATCGATGGTCTCCTGGGATAGTCTCCGCCATTCCTCAACTACGGCGATTCGCAGTTCATCCACGTTGGCAGGAGCTGGAATTCTGGACTTAACTTTTCTTTTCAGCAAATCCCGAGCATACTAATTGTCGGGACGGACACTTCGACCTGAGGGAGGGAAAAGTGATTAGTAAAAGAATAGGAGAATAAGGAATTATAAGGAATTATAAGGAATAATGTAAAAGAATTTTTTTTTTTTTTTTTAAATGAAATAGAAACAAATAGTAACGTAAAAGAGAAATAAAAATGAATGCAGTAAATGTTAATGTAAAGGAAACGTAAAGGAAATGTATAAATTTAAGTAAGGAATAGAGTTATATAAGTAAGCAAGGAAATGTAACAAAGAGAAATAATTCAAGAAAATGTAGAAGTGTGGATGTAAAAGTTAATGTAAAGTAAATAACTAATAGCATTAGCAGTAAATGTTAATGTAGTGACAAATGTCGAAAATGGAAATGGAATGTAATGGAATGTATAAATGTAAGCAGGAAATAGAGCTGTATAAGAAAACAAAAGTGTCCGTGTTGTATAAGAAAACAAAGTTGTCCGTGTGGGGACGGAGAAAGAATACAAATCCCCACCGCCGTCCGGAAAAGCGTGTCGTAAGAGGCGACAAACCCGGACCTCAGGCGAATGGGCAGCAGCGTCCGTCTGAGTAAGTAGGTATACACCACTGCGGTCACCAACCCGCCTGCCAAGCGTACCAAGGGTGACTACGGCAAACCCCCCCCAAAAATGAACATCACAAAACGGCCACGGCCCCTAGTCACCGGCAGCCCCGCTATCCCTGGCTACGGTAGCGGCTACGGGAACGGCGGGGCAGGGGGTGCGAAGAATCTCCGGCTCCGAAATTCCGGCTACCACCCCCGACGACTCGACCTGGCAACGTACAACGCACGCACTTTGAGGGAAGATTCGAAGATTGCTGAGCTGGAAGAAGCAGTGGACAAGTTGCGATGGCATATCATAGGGTTATCTGAAGTCCGAAGACAGGGCGAGGACACGATAATTCTCAAATCTGGCAACTTGTTCTACTACCGGGAAGGAGAACGTAAATCCGAAGGTGGTGTCGGGTTTATCGTCCACAAGTCTCTTGTCAACAACATAGTGAAGATCGAGAGTGTGTCGAATAGGGTGATATACCTGGAACTCAAAATTACCAGTCGGTATTCGATCAAGGTTATACAGGTATACGCACCTACTTCGACACACCCTGACGATGAAGTTGAGATTATGTATGAGGACATTTCTAATGCCATACATACCTCACCAACCCACTATACGGTTGTGATGGGAGACTTCAACGCGAAACTGGGCAAACGAAGCGATGAGTTGAGAATGGGACAATATGGAATTGGGCAGCGGAACCCAAGGGGGCAGCGACTGGCTGATTTCATGGAGAAGGAGGGACTCTTCATGATGAACTCCTTCTTCAAGAAGCAGCCTACCAGGAAGTGGACCTGGATCAGCCCGGACGGTTCCACAAAAAATGAGATCGACTTCATTATGACGACCAAGCGGCGTATATTTAATGATGTCTCTGTGATCAACAGGGTTAAGACTGGTAGCGATCACCGCATGGTAAGAGGCACATTAAATCTAAACGTTAAGCTGGAAAGGTCTAGTCTGATGAAGTCCACGATCAGACCCACCGCTGCCAATATCCAAAATCCCGAAAAATTCCAACTCGAGCTCCAAAATCGCTTTAAATGCCTAGGCGAGTGCGAATCTGTAGACGATATAAACAACAGGCTTGTGGAAGCTGTCCATGCGATTGGGTCGAAATTCTATAAAACCCGACGCCAAAGTAGAACTCAAAAGCTCTCCGATGGAACTCTGGAACTCATGGCGCAAAGGCGAGAAATGAGATTGCAGTCTTCAGCTGACATGTCACAATATAGACGGATTAATAGACAGATAACCAAGGCAATGCGACACGATATACGCTCCTTCAATAATAGATGTATTGAGGAAACGATTGAGCGAAACAAGGGCTCTAAAGTGTTCGCAAAGAAACTGTCTATCGGACAAAGCCAGATGACGAAGCTGAAGACCGATCAAGGCAAGATCATCTCGTCGAAGCCAGAGATTTTGGAGGAGATAGAAGAGTTCTACAGACAGTTGTACATATCGACACGGACACCTGTTAACAGCGCGGCTAAAGATCCAAGAGCCAAGCTAACTCGACACTATACCGAGGATATCCCGGACGTCGGCCTGTACGAGATTAGGATGGCCCTAAAACAGCTTAAGAACAACAAGGCGCCAGGTGAAGACGGAATTACGACAGAACTTCTGAGAGCAGGTGGAAAACCGGTACTCAAAGTCCTCCAGAAACTGTTTAATTCCGTCATACATGAAGGCGCCACACCTGAGGCATGGTGCAGGGGCGTTGTGGTGCTGTTCTTCAAAAAAGGAGACAATACCTTGTTGAAGAACTACAGACCGATCTCGCTCTTGAGCCATATCTACAAATTGTTCTCGAGGGTTATCACGAACCGTCTCGCGCGCAGGCTCGACGACTTCCAGCCACCCGAACAAGCCGGTTTCCGAAAAGGCTATAGTACCATAGACCACATCCTCACACTCCGCCAGATTATAGAGAAATCGGAGGAATATAATCGTCCGCTCTGTATGGCGTATGTGGATTATGAGAAAGCCTTCGATTCGATCGAAACCTGGGCGGTGCTTCAGTCTCTTCAGCGGTGCCAAATTGACTATCGCTATATAGAAGTGTTGAAGTGTTTGTACAACAATGCCACCATGTCGGTCCGAGTACAGAATGGAAGTACGAAACCTATCCAATTGCAGAGAGGTGTAAGGCAGGGAGATGTCATCTCTCCTAAACTCTTCACCACAGCATTGGAAGATGTTTTTAAACTCCTAGACTGGGAAGGATACGGCATCAACATAAATGGCGAATACATCACTCACCTTCGGTTTGCTGACGATATAGTCATAATGGCAGAATCGCTGGAAGACCTTAGCGCCATGCTCGGTGACCTCGATAGAGCTTCCCAGCGAGTGGGTCTAAAAATGAACATGGACAAGACGAAAATTATGTCTAATGCCCATGTTGTACCCGCTCCAGTATTTGTTGGGAACTCTAAAATCGAAGTTGTTGACGAATACGTCTACCTGGGACAGACAGTCCGATTAGGCAAGTCCAACTTCGATAGTGAGGTCCAACGACGAATCCAACTCGGATGGGCAGCGTTCGGGAAACTACGCAGCGTCTTCGAGTCCGAAATACCTCAGTGCCTAAAGACAAAGGTCTTTGAACAGTGCGTGTTGCCAGTGATGTCTTATGGATGTGAAACGTGGTCCCTAACTGTTGGCCTCTTAAATAAGCTCAAAGTCACTCAAAGAGCGATGGAGAGAGCTATGCTCGGGGTTTCTCTGCGTGACAGAATCCGCAACGAGGAGATTCGCAGACGAACTGGAGTAACCGACATAGCTCGCAGAATCAGCAAGTTGAAGTGGCAATGGGCAGGCCACATCGCTCGTAGAACTGATAATCGCTGGGGAGTAAAGGTTCTAGAGTGGAGACCACGAACTGGAAAGCGCAGCGTTGGACGGCCTCCCTCTAGGTGGACCGATGACCTTATGAAGGTCGCGGGCCGCCGTTGGTTGCGGGTGGCCCAGGACCGTTCGTTGTGGAAATCTTTGGGGGAGGCCTATGTCCAGCAGTGGACGTCCTATGGCTGTTAATGATGATGATGATGAAGAAAACAAAAATGTAACAAATAGAAATAATTTAAGAAGATGTAAAACTAAACGAAAAAATTAGTGTATAATAAAACAAAAATGTAATAAATAGAAATAATCTAAGAAGATGTAAAACTAAACGTAAAAATTAATGTAAAACAAATAGTTAATAGAATATAAAAGATATAAATTTAAGGATAAAAATGTAATAAGCAATAAGAGAAATGTAGAATATGACAGTAAACATAAAGAAATGGAAATGTAATAACGAAAATTGTAATTAAAACTAAAAAACATATAAAGTAACCAAAAAACAAGCTCTATTGGGTTCATATCCGGTGATCTCGCCGGCCACTCCATAACAGTGATATTCATATAATTAAGATAAGCTTGAGTTACCCGAGCGGTATGCGGCCGAGCATTATCCTGCATAAAAACAAAATCGTCATCGATATATGGGGCATACGATACCAAATTTTCTTCTAAAACTTCTCTGATATAGCGGTCTGCAGTCAGACTCCCTCTGTCAATCACTACCAAGTCTGTACGAGCTCCCAAACAAATGCCCGCCCAAACCATTATTGATCCACCACCGTATGCAACTGTAGTTTCAAAATTTGTCTGAATGTATCGTTCTCCTTTGCGTCTGTATATTCTTTGCCTGCCGTCAATTTGATTTAAGACAATTCTGCACTCATCACTAAACAATACCTTACTCCATTGGTCCGCGTTCCAAAGTCGATGTTCCTGAGCAAAAGTTAACCTGTTTCTACGATGATTTACCTCGAGCCTTGGAGCCTTGGCGGGCACAAATGAACCCAAACCAGCTTCTTCGAACCTTCTTCGTACCGTACGCTCACTTACGGTTACACCCCGCACTGCTTCTAACTCATGTCGGGCTTGGACGGCCGTCAAACGGGGGTTCCTACGTACACGAAGCCGAATGAAACGATCATCCCTACTCGAAGTGCGTCTTTTTCTGCCTTATCCTGCTCTTCTCACATAAGTACCGGTCTCCCTGAACCGTTGGATACTGCGATGGATCGTTGAAACTGGTCGACGAAGATCTCTGGATATCACTCTGTAGGTTTGACCATTTCTTCGCATTTCGAGTGCCCTGACAATCTCCGTTGGGGCTAAGTCAGGCATAATTCAGTCTTCAACTCCAAAAAGATACGCGATTAAAAAAAAACTAAAAAAAAACAGTATTTCATTGAAATTTTAAATCAAACTCAGAAGGAAGAAATACTCGAAGTTCGCTCCAGATAAGGTGTATTTGAATAAAATTAAAACAATTGCATAAAATGTGATGTTCAGTTGTTTTCTTAATTTGAAAATATTTCTTTTTAAATTAAATGACGTATAAACCAGCCAGCAACCTTATATGATACTGATATCAAACCTTTATTTTATGTTCCGCTAAATATTCCGGTGTGTGTAGTAGTGCAATGAAATCGAAAGCTAATGCAGCTGTTTATCTGTTCCTCTTTCTTTAATCGCTCTTTTTTAATCTGTGCTAACGGTTCAGAATGTTTGCTCATTGTTCCATATAAGTTAGGTTAGGTTAGTTAAATCTGGCGACTAAATAATACCAGTTTTGTTCACTGAATATTCCAAACTGGCAGACAGATATTATTTTGGCAATAATTGAGACTACACATAATAACCTACGAATAATTATACCATAGTAGGTATTGTTATTCGTAGCTTATAACCAAGTAAAGTAAAACGATCCTCAGGGATACTCCTATTACTATGTCCAAACGATAAAAGAGCAGGAAATATTTCCATTATACTTCAGCTTCTGAGGTCAAAGGCCAAAGGGTATGGAAGGTTAATGGTTATAGAGTTATATACGATATACTCCACTTGCGTCTGGATCGATGGAGGCCGTGATAACCAGACTATACTGGTTACCTAGAACCACTTTCAGTTGGAAATACTAAGAATAGAAGATCAATACTTTAATCCTTGACCAATATCAATTCTTTCCACAGTCGTAAGTCGTAACTCTTTCCACAATTGGAAAGAGTTACAATTTATGTTGGAAAATATTAAGTACCTTTAGCTGAGACTAATGTCTGTGTTATCTACAGATCTGAAAAATTTACCAGTAGGTATAGATAATACAGGTTTGAGTGAGATGTTATGGTAAAATAATATAGAATTTATATGTTTACCTACTTAGGCGCAAGTCCCAATTCCCAATTACCTTTTGACGAACTTATGCATAAAAATTCGTGAAATATGAAAGATTGTCATCTCGAGCATGATGTAGCGTAGCGCGTAGTGATTGGCAGTAAGCTATCTATAAGCACGCGGCGGCTGTTCAGTTGGTGCACGTGCGTGGTTCGCAAGTGTGCGTGTCACATGTTTGTCGCCAGACCTTGCGCACACATCGTCAGCGTAGTGTGTACGCTAGGCTTCATTTGTGTGCTTGTTTTGACGCTGGATATAGCGGTGTGATAACGGCCATAAGCGGAGCTATTTACAATATCAGCAGTTGTGAAATTGTTATATTGTAAGCAGATATTTAATATGAGAATGATTAAAGTAATTTTCATTATTGTTATTTTATTGCCTGGGTTCGTTGTTTCTAGTGAAATTGTAAATAATATGAGATGAATAAAATATTAAACGACAAGTCTATGAAATATGATTATTAATATCAGACATTTTTGAACAAAGTCTTGTTTTACATGGACAGGATATATTCAAAACAATCATTACCTTCCTTTTGGATTCGCCGTAGTCGGGTAAAAATAGGAATTCAAGTAACTTGATCAGTGTTCCTTATATCTTTATAGTATCCTTTAAAATAATAAACGTGTATTCATAGGCACGCGGCCGATGCTCCGCGACGATCGCGTGACGTGACGTGACGTGACGTGACATGACGTGACGTGAGTAACTTTGCGTTGTGAGAGTTGTCAGGAAATTATAATCATCTTATTTTCTATAAATTAACAAAAAATATAACGTTGGGTAAAATATTTTCTGATAAAAATACAACCTGTATATCCTAAACTTCTTTATGTATTCTGCACTTATATATATAGAAAAGGCAAAGCTGATTGACTGATGTAGCAACGCACAGGCCAAACCCTACTTACCTACTACTACTACTAACCTTAAACTATAAAGTTGAAATATAGCACACGTATTTCTCATATGACGTAGGCATCTTCTAACTAAGGATTTTTGAAAATTTAACCCCCAAAGGAGTGAAATAGGGGATAAAAGTTTGTATGAAACTTTTTATTCTTTGGACATATTTGCATGAAATTTTGCATGAATTGAGTACGGAAAAAATAATGAGATACGTATTTCAGCGTTTTTTAAAATTCAACCCCTAAGAGGGTAAAATAGGGGATAAAAGTTTTTTAATATAGTAATAGCGTTTAAAAACCAATTTCATGCGAGCAAAGCCGCGAGCAAATGCTAGTAATATTATAAAACATAAAATGCCCTCAATATTATAAAAATCGCTTTGTCGCTCTGCTCAACGCGCACCTCAACAGCTTGAACATTCTGGAAATTACGCGAAGTGCACACAGACTCCCTTTCTCTCGCTCACTCACATATACACAGAATCGGATGAATGACGTCCGCGGGGAGGGAGGGGCCAAACAAATCGAACGTTTATATAGACCGCGTGGACGCCAACACATCCAGTTTTTGTTACGACACAAACGCCTTAACACTTTTCTGAAGACAGTTTTAACAGCAGATCGGCGACAGCCAACCAATGGGTGAGTTACCTTGAGCTCATGTTTAATACCGGCTTTAGAACATAAACAAATATTAGGAACTACTATGTTAAAAACTTTTAGAGCTAGATATTTGTAGCCTAGATATTGTTATTGCTAACTTATAATAAAATAGGGGATGTCTATAATTGTCTACCTAACCTACGTCATAGCCACACCTTTAACGTTATCGATCTTCTGAGTTCTGACACACCTTTACATGTGTAGAAAATAGAACTCAATCTACAGAAATTAAGCATAACCTGGTCAGCAAATAAATTTAAGTTTTGTTTTACTCTCTTTGTTTTACATCGATGACTCGTGTCGCTCGTGTGTGCTATTGTGTTCATAACTTCATAATCTTCAGCAGTGAATACATGTGTATATGTAACAATATCTGTATCGGAAAACATGCTGCAGAACAAAACCAAAAGAGGGTATTATTTGTTCCCAATTTGTTCTGTTTTTTATAGCCATTAAAATTCGGAAAATATTATGAAACAATTTTTATCTTCAAAATGATTTTCAGAAATCTAATTTAGAACACAAAATAATATCTCGCGGAATTAAAATAAATCTGTGTGCGTATGCGATTTACCTTTTCGGAATTTTTGGCCGTCAGCCAGTCCGCCGGAAACTACATTTGGTCCAAAAAGTATTTTTAGATGGCGTGAGCACATTTCATGAGGAAAAGTAATGCGTCTAGCTCATGAAGCCTATAGTTTTGAAACCGCTGCAGTATAAATAATAAAATAATTAAGTACATACATATTACCCTATATATAACAGAGCAGAATACTTGGGTATTTTTTGCAGAATAACAGATGCCTCCCAATAATTAAGATTTACTGTTAACACGTGAGCGTGACTCGTGAGTAAAACGCTGCTCGCTAACCTTCAATAAGTTCACGACCTTAATATTATCTTTTTTTTTGATAATACATAATTTTTATGGATTTTCGTTTTTGCGAAGAATATTAATAGCATCCCACTGATACTGTTACTGCTTATTGTCATTTGTTTTTTAATTAGTCTTAGCTTCTATTTATTTATATGTAGTCTTAGTCTCTCGTAATAAAGCTGCGGTTTTTAAAATGACATCATACTTAGACGTTGTGAAATAGCGGTTTCTCCAACGCGACGTTAATTAATAATGAGGTATTGTTTAGCTTACTCATCAACTAAGTAACTAATATGGCCTTAATTAATTACGATGAGATTTAGTTCAAAGAAAATTATGTTCTGGGCAACAACCACAAATTCTGACTAGCAGGCACATACTACAAATACCTTAAGCTTTACTCCACAAAAAGGTTAATGTACCGATAGTATAAAACTTGATAATCAATAATAACAAACACTTCGCAGTGCGTGCACTATTATCATATTTTGTAAATTTGATTTGATTTGCATGTAGTATTCACTTCCAGGAGGATTTACATTATGTTATGATTATCTTTGTATTTGGAAAGAAGCTATTTTTGTGTTTTATCCAGTTTAGTGAATCAATCAGATAGAAAAAAAAAGTAACATTATGTACCAGCCACGGATACGTAATAGCCAGACCTATTGGCTATTACGCATCCGTCTTTGACTCACAACAATGTAATTCGGAGAAAAAAGTTGGGGTGCTTGTTCTCGTTTGACGTGTTTGTTATCTTTGTCTACCCGGCCCAAGGGACTTGACAGGCTTCTAAGCCCCTTTTGTATTCAAAAAATCAATAGTTAAGGTTTTGTAAACGCCTATATCCACCCTCCAAGAATTTTTTACCTGATGAGAAACAAAAGCATTTTTTTCACAAACTTAAAAATAGAGACATAAAAAGTGACGACTAACTGGGTTTTTGTTATGTTTCAGATACGTTAAATATAAAACCGTTAAGTAAGGATTATGAGCGGTCTCAGGGGGCAGTGGGCGAGACCGCTCGGGAGGTCCAGGCAGCTCCCCTGGACATCCCCTCCACCTCGAGCGAGGAGCGTGCCATACGCCGCGTCATGGGCCGCTGGGGAGCCGAGTGGTTGAGCTGACTCGGCTCCGAGACCCAGAAACCGGTCGGCATCCAATGGCCGGCCAAACATCCCCTCCCGCCTCCACGCTGGGGGGCGCCGCGCCCGGCCTTGAGCCTGTCCCTGCACCAGTACGAGGACCTGGTCGCCAAGGCCGAAGTGCTGCTGAGCCGACTCGTCATTGCGGAAAACTACGACTCCATCAACAACTTCATGACTCTTTACGACTCGTACATGGCCTCACCCGATCAGTCTCTGGAGGAGTTCTTCCCGAAGTACAACCCGCCCATTAGAGCCCACAAGCACACCTGCGTGGGGCTGGGCATGGAGGTGATGAAGCGTTTAAAGGTGTTGGAAGGCGATTTCCCCGGAATTACAAAGTCGATGATGCTCGTCTCATGCGACGAGAACATCCAGGATCTGTTGGACTACAGCACGTCGTTCCCCGGGCCCCAGGGCTTCCTGATCGAGACGGAGAAGGACCACGTTTTGCTGGCCATCCACGTGAAGGTCGCGGGTAGACCCGGCGTGTTCCTGTCGGACTTGGGATACCACATCTCCCGAGTCGTCACCGTCATGTCTGACCGATGCTATCCACATACTGGTAAGATGTTTTACATAATTACTACCCATATTACTTATCACTTAGCAGTTAGCATCAGACCTTAACATATTCAGATATTCATTATTAATATATGTAAGAGATATTCAATAAGCAGCAATTTTTTAAATTGTATTTATTCGCATCGCCTTTCTGAAATTCTAGGTAGTTTTCTAAACTCCATTTGAAAGTACCCGGTATCGTTTCTTGTCATTCACTTACCCTAACCTTTACCTTCCAGGCTGGTTCACGCAGTCCGACGAGCCTCACTGCCGCAAAGAGTACAACTATCAGTTCAACCTCCACAACAGCAGCTATGTCGAGTGGCACGAGAGAGAGACAAGAGGGGAGACGGTAAAGGAGAGGCTGTCGCTCGTGTATGTAGCGCGCCCTTACCTCACCGCTATCAGTGTCACGGAGAAGAGGAATCTGGTGTGGGACTTGAGGTGTGTAGCCTTTTAAATATGACATAATCTATATAATAAGATAAATGAGTGTCTGAAACTAACTGTCCTATACCTGACCTAACAATAGTCCTTGACTTGACACTGCTAAACAGAAGAACATTTTAATTGTTTGAAGAAATGATGTCGGGAGATTCTTACAAAATTCGAAGCAAGAGAACGTTCAGTAGAATATTACTTTCAAAAAGAATCTAGTTCTGAACTCATCACGAGTCTCCAACCAATATTTACACCATTTATACTCGGATTCATATTCTAAACATAGAATAATTGATTTTGGAGAATGATTGAAAACCCTACAAAAACGTAACAAACATTTAATCCAAACTCTTCTATTCCAGGAGTCTTCTCGCTAGGAATGCTAAGGGCCACCTTACAGCGGGTATCTACTTCCCACTGAAGTTAAAGGACCAGCAGTTCACCATGTTCTTCGATGGTGTCAACGGAAAGACAAGGAAGAAATTGAAGTTTGAGACCTTCTTAGAATTACAAAAGGTAAAAATTACATATTTTCTACTTCTATAAGAATCTAAGGAACTGTAAAGAATAAAATATTTATGGGACAGTAGTGAGATTACTTGAAATTTTTAAGCATAATGTTGTGTGTCGAAAACCTCTTAGTAGGTAACATAGTAAGGAGGTTAGTTTCTATTATCGTCAAGTTTGAACAATGTTATCGTTAAAAATTGATATTTAAAAAATTCACATTGCTGAGCATGTGCCTGATAAAAATAGAATCTATCTGTATGCAAAATATGATAACATTAACGCGATGCCATCGCTTACAGTTGTGATAAATAAAATATGAAACCTGATATTAATCTTATTGAAAAAGGGTAATACCCTTAAACAGCCTTATCCTTGAAACAAGTTTTTCAACATATTATTCTTTTTTTTCCAGATCCCAGACGAAGTAGTAGACGAGGTGGAACAGTGTAACGATCAGCTCCACTTAAGAGATGGAGAACTCCTCTCCATCCTCAAGAAACTAGCCACCATCATGACTGATGATGAGTACATGACAGAACTCACAGCTGTCAACCAGAAGATCGTCGAACTCTCCGCAGGGAATTAATCGGGCCGGGACATCAGGCCATTAGGACTAGAGTTACATCATCCCATCTAGGCAATCGTATATTGAAACTATTGGAGCCTTTCTAGGAAATAAAGTTACTACAATTTGATTATACATAAATGTATTTTTGACTTAACCATATATTTATATTTATACACGAGATTTTTGACATATTTATATACTTGCATGAAATTAAGGGATGTAGGTAGTAGATGTAGTTTGATATCTGTAATATCATTTTTTTGACGAGTATCGACTCCGGAAATGAGGGAATAAAAAATTATAAAATTCTCTGGTGGTTTTTTTTCCTCTTTGATTTCAAGCAATCATATTTTGATCTAGTTGTGTTTTAATTATCGTTACTAGCTGTACCCAACAGACATTGCTCCGTCTTAAACTAAGGCATACATAAATATAAATAACTATACATGATGCTCGTTTAACAAAAATAGATATTCAAGGAGCGTATTCAGTTCTAAAAATATATATAACTTGTGACCTTAAATTTTGATCAGACTATCCTATAAAATACTTAACATAATATAATCATCACCGCGCGCCACTATTAAACAAGCGCGTGACTTTGAAGCCGACGGCGTTGTACGGCAGTGTGATGGTGTCCATGCGAAGAGTTGTCAGGAAATATTAATCATGTTTTTTTTCTGTAAATCATGAAATCTTTTAGTTTTGCGTACTGCCATTACTCGTGTAATATTGTGGCCTAATGTTGGGTTAAATATTTCATTCGGATAACCATGCATTCTGTATAGGAATATACAGCTTCTACCCCAACAACTACACTTACAATCTACATAACATACTACCTACATCTACATCTACCTACACCCACCTACACCTACACTCACTTCACTTACATCTACATCCTACACCTACAGGTGATGTCATGTGTGGAAGAGTTATCGACCACACGGTTAAGAACTACTAATATCGCTATTAAACAAAGGGGGTTGGTGTTAGAAGAGTGCAAATTAATAGGTACGAGTATATTTACTTTCTAATGCCAAATCATAAAATAATAAAAATTAAAAAGACATAAAATAAAAATATTTGGGGTGGGCCACCCTTATCACTTAGGGTCAGCGCAGACAGAGAGGAATAATCCTCGCGCAGTCTCGGGCTTTTTCTATTTTATATCGGGCGTATCTGCGAGGACGCGCGAGCATTTTTTGTCAGGTTCAAGCATTTATGCACTTTAATGTAATAATTTTAAAGTTTATTTTCAAGTGCGTTAATAAAATCCTCTCCGCTGCACTCCGTTCTGTCTGCGCTGAGCCTTAGGAATAAGGACTTAAGTGTATGAAAAATATTCTCATAGGTTTCGAATACGCCTTGTGACACGAGAATTTTATATACAAGATGGGACTAAGTTGGAACGAATTCTTCACAGAAATCATATTTAATTAATTTATTTGTTCTGTGATTTGCACGCAGGTAGATGCGTGAGACGAGCGTCAGATGTGTTAACAATACTGCCACGATTACTTTACACAAGTGTTTTACTATAGTTTACATACTGCTAACAGAATAAGTTACACTTTACACCTTTGTGACGTGTTTTCATTAAATAGATTTCTACTTTTCTTATTAAAAAACGTATTAAAAACCTACTTGAACATGGATTATGATCAACAGTTACAAGAGATCACAAAGCAACCTTGAGTTTAACCTTTGCTATTTATTTTCAACAGGCACTGAATAAAGTTATTATTTATCTGGTTAAAAAATGTAACCGAAAATGTATTTTTTATGTTTATGACCTTTTTTTATTTATTATTTAAAAAAAAACATATTACCCTAACAACCCCCATTCTTAATTAGCGATATTAGTACTGTAACAATCTTCAACCTTCAGTTGTCGATAACTCATTCACACATCACCTGTAGGATGTAGGTGTACCGTGTGTGTGTAGTTTTTGGTTCTTATTTATTTATTCCAGTTCATAATTAAGACAGAGCCACGTCTGTTGGGTACAGCTACAGCTAGTAAACTTTTATCAGCTGATACAACTACAATGAGTAGACATGACGTATAAATTGTAATCTACAGTTCACTTGTAACTGTCCATGTTTAGACAACTAAGTATCTATCTGAAATCTGTCTAGATAGGTAGGTAGGATAGGTAGACAGAGCCGATCATTTTTTCCCGGATACCACAATAAAAGAAACTAAAATATTGATATCGTATAACAGAAATATTGACACAAGTAGAAATTTCTCGAAGCTAATAGAATTTTATACACAGACTTCTTGTTTTCAGTTCCGGAATGTGCTATATTTTATAACATTAGATGTTTTGTTATAGGAACAAGGTTTACTTTTACATTTCGTCAATGCGGTTACGTAGTAGCTGACGAATACTAAAACTTGCGCAGTCTTGAAATGTTAGCCGGTAGAAGATTAGGTAAATATGACTTTAGATTAGGTGCAATATCGAAAAAGTTCCTGCTCGACCAGTTTCAAAACATTTTCCTTTGCACTAGGACGCCTCAAAATATTTAAACACAATGGAAGTGACCGCAACGAATGCAGACGTGGTTCAACTTACAAGTATGTGTGTGTGCGAATGATTCAACGGCGTTGCGTATTTTTAAGCTGCATATATATGTTTTTTTCTTTCGTCGTTCAACAATATAATATTATCGATAAACTCAACTCTATTATATCAGTCCGATTGGCAGTTTGGTGCAGAACTCTGCTCTTAAAAATCTATGCGTGGAGTGTCGAGTTGTCATATATGATATTGACATTTGACTCGACGCTTTTGTGTGATCTATTTTCAGCTCTATTTTATTAGCGCAGAGTTTTATTTTCAGTGCTCTGAAATGCCCCTGGCCCGCCCGTTTCCGGATCATATAGTCTCAGCCTTACCCAGGTACTCTTTAGGTATTATATGTTTATTGTTATAAAAAAGAATTACGTGATTGCATTTTTTAATTTTTATGTATATTAAACTAATTGTGACTAGTCTCAAAGTTAAATCTCACGTTGATATGTTGAACCATCTTTGGCTTGTGATAACAGCACGTGCTGATAAGGCAGAGTCCAAACTGTCAAATGTCACTCCCGCACGCTGGATGCGTATGATCGTTGTTTATATATAACTATTAGATATATTTAATTTAGATTATAATGAAGTTAGTTGCATAGTAAGCCTTGTAAACTTGAAAAGGTATTATGTGTATTTCAGTTCACTTTTTAACCTTGCAATGAGGTCGGGCCCCAATTCTCGTACCTCGAATATCGGTTCGATTGTTAGTCTGCCCCTCTCGCGCGCGCATGATTTGACGCCTACGCGTACGAGTCAGCGCGATAAATCGAGATTCGAGATTCGATGTACTAGAATTGGGACCGAGATCAGTAAAATGTTTTACTTAAATCATACGGAACTCTTTGAAAATTGTTCAAACAATCTAAATTCTAAACTATCGTTATCGTTAGGCTAGTACGCTGCCTAACCTAACCCGTTATAGATTATTAACAAAACAATGTATTCTCTTTTATAGGTCTACAAAAAAGTCTGCGATGGCTATGTCTATATTTAAAGTATAGGTTACTATATCCATTCTATATTAAAAAAAAAAGATTAGAAATAATGTGGTATTTTCAGAAGCTATTTAGACGGATACAATTTAATTATCCTTATCTAGGAGATATCTTAAACATAGAAAGTACGTGTGAAAATTTATTATAAAGTATATATTTTTACTCTGTTCTATTACTATATTGCAGGTATATTTGCTAAAGAAGTTTTTTGCCACGAACACTCCAAGCGGGCGAAGCTGCGGGCAAAAGCTACTTTTCAATACAACACTACATGGGACTATATGAATCGAAGTGTCAAGCTGACATATATGACATTGACAGTGGCAAAATCCTTGTCAAACGCTGATTTTACTATTTATGAATTGGAAAGCTCTATGAAGAAAAAGGATTCGTCACCTGGTCGCGACGGGATTTAATATTCGATGATTTTTAATTTACCACTTGTAGACAAACATAGATTACTTACCTTATACAATTATATATCTAGTACTGGCTGCATTCCTATTCAGTGGAGAGAGATTCAGATTGTACCAATCCCTAAATATAAAACTTAGACCAATTGCGTTAATGTTATGTTTATGTAAAAGTCACTTGATGCTGCGTAATCGGCTTGAATGGTATATAGAGCATAACGAAACCTTGCCACCTTTAGGACCTGGGCCTTAGGTTTTAGAAGAGGACAATCCTGTCTGGACTGTTTGTGTCGTCTTGTGTCGAATATTCAAATTGATTTCACACAAAATATTTCAACTGTTGCTTGTTTTTTGGATATAGAGGGGGCATATAATAATGTTTCAATAAGTAAAGTAATATTAGTTTTAGATGAGTTAAATATGGGTCCTAGAATGTGTTCTCACTTGTGGGAGTTTTTGAAAGAGGAGGCATCTTGAAATTAAATGTGATGAAGAAGATAAGTTCCTGGTTCGGTGGACAAATAATGAGATTGCACAAGGTGATCCGATCTCTCCTTTAATTTTTAATATTGTCACTTCTAGAATTTGTCAACTGATAAATTTTGTGTATAGTTTTCAATATGCAGATGATTTTGTTATTTTTGCAAATCACAATAGGATCAACAACAGTGTTCATAAATTATATTGTGCTTTTAATCCGTTTTCAGAGTTGCTGGATGAGATTAGGTTACAATTACCAGTCAGTAATTCAAAGTATTGTGTTTTCACTCGAGCGCGTCCAAGGCAAGATTTACAACTTCATCTTAAAAATGTACAATTAGAGTCGGTTGATAGTTTTAGGTACGTAGGATTCTACTTAGTTAAGTTGCTAAGGTGGTCTAAGCACATTAACGAATCATGTGAAAATGCTTCAAAATTTTTGAGCCTGTTAAAAGTTCTAGCAGGTTCAAGTTAGGGGTGGGGACGGACTGTATATCTCTGTTATTAGAAGTCGTCTGGAATACGGTAGTTACTTATATGATAATGCAGCTAGGTGTCACTTAACTAAAATTGATAAGATACAAAACCAAGCTCTCATAGTTATTGGTGGTTTCATTAAAACAACCCCCATACACGTAATGGAAATCGAATTAGGTGTTCCACCGATGTCGATCCGAAGAGCGTACTTATGCTATAAATACTGCTTAAAGGTCAATTCTACATCTAATAATATAAGTCAACAGTTATTTGATAAATTACATGGCTTGCTTAATAATCGATTTTGGTTACATAAGAAGAAACCCTTGGTGCCAACATGTTTAGAGGAGATCAAACAAGATATTACCCTCTTGAAATGTTTAAATCTAATACTTGGTTAGCTAGTCTTAACGTAAAAAGTGTAATTTGTGAATCTCTGAAATCTGGGGTTGGTTCAAAAGCGCAATATTTTGATAGTAGTAATCTAAAATATGAAGTATTGTATGAGATTCGGTCTAAATATTCTGGATTCCATAGGATTTACACTGACGGGTCTAAGACGTCTACTGGTCTTGGATCGGCTTTTTATGACCCAATTAACAATTTTTACAAAACATTTAAGATTAAGAACAAATGTATATCAATCATGACTGCGGAGCTTCTTACGTTGTCACAGGCCCTTAAATTATGTTTCTTGTATAGGTGCTCGCAAAGTTGTAATTTTTACAGATAGCCACAATGTCCTCATGCATATTGTCAAGTGCACCGGTGATTACAGAGGTACAACATTGGAGTACAATATTTTAAATCAATTAAATAGCATTTGTGGCGCCGGTTTAATTGTGACATTGCAATGGGTTCCGTCTCATATTGGAATTTCGGGAAACGAAGAGGCTGACAGATTGGCAAAATCAGCTATAACAGATGGTGAAGAATTTAATGTATTACCATGCAAAATTCTCCCATTTGTGAGTAATGTAATAAGAGAGATGACTTATATCATCGCTTGATGGAATGTATCAGGAACAGTGACAAAAGAGATCGACTGGTTACCACATTTAATATAAATTTATTTAATGTAGGTGATCTACACAGCATTCTAGCCGAACCAGACTCTGATGCGTGTAGTATGCTGGTAGCCTTCGATGTTAGTGGATAGTTTTCATACTCGATTTAATATGTATTTAATTAGCGTTATTATGTAAGTTCGTTCTTTTTTATAAATGTTTTGTGTTAACTGTTAAGAGTACAACAGGATTGGCATAGTCATTTCATGTACTAAAATCCTTTAAAAAAAAAAAAAGACATTGGCCTCCACACTTGTGTGTTGGATTTTCAGCTCTATTGTATTAACAAAGAGTTTTATTTTCAGTGCTCAGATTTTTTCCCGGCCTTACGGATTCCGGATCATATAGACCCAGGCCCCAGCCTTATACTCTCATTAAGTGACCATTAAAATTTGCACAGTGTAAGCAACCAATAGACAACAATATTCTCTGAATGTAACATTTTTCGTAGCAGCTTAATTTCTAGTCTAGACGTATTGATTACGAAAATAAAACAAAAATATAGGTATTATAAAACTAGTTGTCCTGACAAACGTTCTGTCCTAACTATGAACTGGAATATAAATAAATAACTATATCAACACCTACAGCTACATCTACGCCTTCCTACCTACTGGAGCTGGCCACGTCTATATGGGCTGGCCACGTCTATATGGGCTGGCCACGTCTATATGGGCAGGCCACGTCTATACGAGGGCTGCACTAAAAGTATCGGGAATGGAATATTTCCACTGTTCCTGTCATATTAAAATCTTTTTAATTTAAAACTCCTTGGTTTTAAAAATCGAATACCGTTTATTTATTTAAAAAAAGATTATCGGTCTTGTCACAAGGTCTTGTCAAACTTGTTTAGTCGTTGAGAAAATGGAATTGACTCGAGAAAATTCTAGAGCGATGATTTATTATGACTTTCGAAGTGGTTTAACACAAAAACAGTGTGTTGACCGGATGATTTCTGCATTTGGTGATGAAGCCCCATCCAAAACCACAATTTATCGCTGGTTTGCTGAATTTCAACGTGGACGTGTCAAGCTCAGTGATGATCCCCGTCAAGGTCGTCCAAAAACTGCAGTCACCCAAGAAAACGTTGATGCTGTGCGTAAGCTGATTGAGGAAGATCGACATGTGACATACCGCGAAATTCAACTTTAGACATTGGCATGAGTCAAATACAAATAATCTTGCATGAACAATTAGGTGTAAAAAAGTTGTTTTCCCGATGGATACCCCATTTGCTCTGTGAAGAGCAAAAAGTGGCTCGCGTTACTTGGTGCGTCAGAACTCTCGAAAGATTCCACGCAGGATCCTCAAATGCTGTTACAACATCGTATCAGGTTACGAATCCTGGATATACGCGTACGAACCCGAAACAAAAAACCAGTCACGAGTTTGGGTGTTCGAAAATGAGTTAAAGCCAACAAAAATTGTTCGTTCACGGAGTGTTGCAAAAAAAATGGTGGCCACGTTTGTCTCCAAAACCGGCCATGTTGCGACATTCCTCTTGAGGGACAAAGAACGGTTAATGCAGAATGGTATGCTAACATTTGTTTGCCACAGGTCGTTTCTGAACTCCGTAAAGAGAACTGCAACCGCCGCATCATCCTCCATCACGACAATGCAGTTCTCACACCGCGCACAGAACAAAAGAGTTTTTAGAGCAAGAAATCATAGAATTATTAGACCATCCGCCGTACAGCCCCGAAATAAGCCCTAATGATTTCTATACTTTCCCTAAAATAAAGAATAAATTGCGTCAGAGATTTTCATCACCTGAAGAAGCTGTGGACGCCTACAAAACGGCCATTTTGGAGACTCCAACTTCCGAATGGAATGGTTGCTTCAATGATTGGTTCCATCGTTTGGAAAAATGTGTCAAATTTCGCGGAGAATACTTCGAAAAGCAATAAATACATTTTTAAATAGTAATGTTGTGTCACTTCCTTGATTCCCGAAATTTTCAGTGCCGCCCTCGTATGGGCTGGCCGATATTTTTGAAATAAACCAAGCAGGTAAACTGGAAGCACCTATTAATATTTGACAGTCAAATGACAAATTGAACACCCAATTGTTGGCCCCGAACAGCTAATTGTTGGCCCTCGACCCAATTATTGGCCTTGTCATATACAATACGGGTTGCGTTATGCGTATTCGTTTTGTTTATCTTTTTATACTCCTAGATACTGAATTACGTCTTTTCTTAATTATTTTTGTGTATCAATTAGACCGAAATTAGCCAAATCGGTCTTGCGACATTGATACTGCAATCCATTATTATACAAAAAAAAAGATACGTAAAATAAAAATTATCAACTACACGTCAATCGTAAAATGTCGAATCTCGTGTTCGTTATCGAAACTGATAGGATGACGTTGTATGTAAACGTGCCAGTATTTCGCCTGATCGTTTACTAGAGTCATTCACAGCTTCCGTATCGTATGGCGACAGAGGAGTCAGCTGTGAGGGGAACGACCCCAAACGCCATGCGCGATCGACATAGACACGACAATTGACTCGATTACGCAGAATCGAAAGAATCGAATTTGATTAAGTACAATGAAACAGTATTTGATTACAATAAATCTGTAATTAATGAAAATTACAGGGCCGAGAATAGTACCCTGAGGCACTCTCTAATTGGAATATGGCAAATGGCTATTCAATAGTTATAAGGAATCAGAAGCTTAGGAAAAACATGGGGATTAGGATAATTATAGTACCCAGAGGTACACCCCAATTGCCATGGCAAATTTTTGCCTGCATAGGTACACCTGCGCAGATAAAGCATCTTGCAAAACTGTGCAGGATTCCATACTAGTTGGCTCAAGCTTACCTGACAGGTAAACTTGAACAGCATAGTGTATATCGTTACGTGTATAGCTAGCTTGTAGGTATAAATTTCCTCATGCGATTTTACCTGCCTAAGTAGCATTCAATGCAAAAATAATGCATTCGTTAAAAGATTCGAGCTCTTTTTTTCTCTTATTAGATACGCATATAATTTAATCGAATGCTTTAATTAGATACGCATACAAATCAAAGCAGTTAAGTCTGTAAGAAATTGCCAATTAATTGCTGGCATTTGATATTCAAGACTAACCTATTAAATGAACTTTTTTTTTGTTTTTATTCCAGATCTCCACATTTTTCGTTTTCTAGCACAAAATGTCTCTATAAGGGCAAAAGGGCCGGTTAAGTGTTGGCATTTTATAATCAAGATCAGAGAACTGGTAACTTATTTCTGAATATATATATTTTTTTTAATTTTGTTTTTATTTTCCGACTTTGCGCTACTTGTAGTAAAGAATGTCCCTACATAGAAATAACCTAACCAAGAGCATGTCACGACATGTCTAAGAAGGGTTCCGTAACTATCAACGCACAATATGTTTTCGTTTGAAACTGAGTTTTACTTCAAAAGTTATTATCCGATTTCGCTCAAAATATTTTTTCTAAAGAGTTTTTAGCATGATCTATCAGCATGGAAACTTACAAGGTTCTATCTCTTATAGTTCAGAAATGCCAACTTGTAAACCACTTTGGAGGCTGATTACTCGAAAATGGTTTACTTTATAAAAAAGTCATGTATGAAATCTTGCCTTCTTTTTAAAAGACCTATTTAACGATATTCCACACAATGGGTTAGAATGAAAAAATATTCTTCATCCCCACTTCATTTATATTCATAATTACAGAAGCTAGAAGCGCGGACAGACAGACAGACAGACGGACGGACAGAGCGAAACTATAAGTGTTCCTTATGTATTACAGAACCCTAAAAACACAATAGTATTAATAATCGAAAGCCCTGAAAACTACATAAAATACTACTTTTTCAATTTCAAGGGGAAGAATATATTTTTTGTGATTATTATAATCGATTCTCTGGCACATCACTATCATAATCGTTACCAGTATAATAACGCTGGCGAAACAACATCGAGCGCTCAGTTCGCCTGGAGTCGCCGAGAGAGTAGTGTGCGGATAGAGCGCGCCCGAAGGCAGCGTCTGTTTTTCTTTTTTTATTTGGCTTCTAGCCGTTGTATGGGTGAGTTTTGTTGCATTAATGTAAACAAAACTAGTTTTTAATGTTGTCGCTGCAACGCTATAGTTTATAGTTGAATATGTTGTGTTTCTTGGACATAAACAATGCGTGCTTTCCGCGAAACGGCGTATTGAATTTAGTATGTGTTGTGCATTGTATTTTGTGTTTGTCTAAGTTTCGATTGCTTTCAAATTTCCTCTTATATACAAGCTCTCCCAAAGGTTTTGAAAAAAATACTAATGACGTCTAATGTCTTCAAAAGTAATTTTTTATTTGTTGGTGAAAATTGTGATACATTTGGAAGAAATTGAAATAAATGCTTATCTTATTTAAAGCAAACGAACATAATGAAAAATGAAAGGTTAGTTTATCCTAAAATGGGTGAATAGTTTCACAAGATAAGAATGCAGTTATTTATTTAGTTTTCTTCAAACAAAACAATGTAAAGAATAAAATGTCGAAGATAAAATTAAAATTAAATTTTACATTGTTTCATAAGCGTGTAATGTAGATAATGATATTTAGATAACGATAGAGAAATTAGATAATGATAGAGAATCAATTGGTGATTGTTTAACGATAAACGAAATTATTTGCGTAAAATTAAAGATAATGATGTTAAAACAAAGCGTAATCATTATTAGGAAGCATTGAACCATAACAGCATTCTTTATAAAAATAAACTCTTAAATTATGTTAACAATAAAAGTGTAAAAGTAATTTATTGAAGAAAACAAACAAATTCTAGCAAAAGTATTGCTCAACATTTATTAACATTAAACCGATAAATGTTAGCTATGCAACGTTACGTAGAACACCATGACATAACATTTGCCAATCATGATCTAGTCAGTTTATTTACTGAGATCTTAACGGGAATAAATATAAAAATAAATTAAAGAAACAGGCTCGCAATTTTTAACAATAAAATTGAGACAAAAATATTAATAACTATACAAACAGCGGTCGATTTTCAATCACAATAAAAGTCATTAGAACCAGTCTACAAATAACTATATAACTACAAATAAGAACAATAAATATCGAGCCCAACAAGAAAAAAATAAGATCGACTTTTTATGCCAGTAGAGTGCAGTGTAGATACAAGGAAACAAATAAAACAAACGAATTTTTAAGTAAGTGAAACAAAAAAGTACTTGATTCTAGTTAAATCGATTTAACAAGGACTTCGCGCTTATTTGAATTTGGAGCGATAGACAAATATTAATTGATGACCAACTAATCCACGTGGGCTGTGAATGTGACGTATGGGTGAAACACCCACATCGCGCGTACATGGGTGAAACTCCCACGTTGACCTTTCACCCAATGTTAACTACGTTTTATTTTATTTTTATTGTAATGTAAGTCATTTAAGCTACAAACTACCTAAGTTTACCTAAATAAAACTTTATATTAGTTTAATAATATTTTTATGATTATAAATCAATTTGGTATAATGCAATTTATATTATCAGTACCATTTTGTAGATTTAAAAAACAGCCAAGACGCTATACAAATCGTTCTACAAATCGCAATTCGGTGTCCTACAAGGAAGTGTCCTTGCTTCAAGATACCGGATATAATCAAGAACGCTTTCCTGCATAGTGCTAATATTATAATAACAGTTTTATTAATTTAAACGATCTAACCTTAGCTTAGGCACAAGTTTTAGAAACCTACCAGGTTTTTATCCAAACCTTCCCGTTACAGTAGTACGTAGTAGTTTATAACTAGACATTGAGGCTGTATCATTATAATAATAAACTCAATAAATTATCTAGCTTGAGCTTGTACATAGGTTTCAGATACCTTCAATATTTTAAGAAAATATTCGCGCAAAATAGTGGTAAGGCGCGGACTACATGATCCGAAATCCGAAATCCCGGGAGAATCTCCGACGTTCCGGGTTCCGGATCATATAGTCCCGGCCGAATTTTTAAGCAGACATTGAGACCGTTTATTGGGAACAGCTGATTCTGGGTCGAAGTTCGCGGGAGTAGCTGTTATCATATTGTTTTTTTTTTTTTTTTTTTTCTCCTTGTTCCCCCGGCCATTAGCCAGGACAATTTTTTACTTTTTTCATTTATTACATTTACAGTTATTTATTATTTATACATTTCCTTCTCCTTCTACATCTTGTTCTCACATCCCTTTTTATTTTATTTCCTATTATTACATTTCCTTCATTTATCTATTCTATAACATTTCCATTTCTCTATTTTTTAACTTCACATTATTTATTTCTTTCAATTTTTTACTATCTTTTTAACATTTCCATCATTTACCATTCTATAACATTTCCTTTTCATTTTTTACATTTATATTTGGGTCGATCAACTTTTACTTGTCCTTCTTACATCCTACCCTGTCCCTATGTAAAAAGAACAAAAATCTTGAAAATAAATATCTCTTAGCCTCAAACACCTAGCTTGGCTAATACTTAATATATAAAATAGCACTTCTGTGACAAATGGAAATATTTTGTTTAGTTATATAATTATTATTTAACGGTTGTCCAATAGACGTCCAAGTCTATTTCATAGTAATGAAGATTGTCCCCCAGCAGAAAGGTTAACATAAATCTTACGTAACGAAAAAATATTATATGGCGCTATAAATTATTGAAACACATATAAATAGTATCATACATCTGGTTTCGAAACAACCCACTGAAATATTTTTTGGTTAAATATTTTTAAAGTAATTTTGTTTTTTATTACTGTCCCCGAAAATGACGTTAGTCTATGTCACTTGGACAACCGTCCAAAATTTTCAATATTAAAACATAGATGGCACTACAAGACCATAGACAACTATGCAGATGGTCCGTCGCAATTAAACCCAACAAACCGCCATTTTGTTTTCACAATACTCGCGGCGTCAGTCGTCGGAGATCCCGCCGTGAGAGCGAGTGGCTTTATTGTGTGTCCGCTGGATCACCGCAGCAAAAATGTAAATAAACAGATGTTTAATTTATTAATTATAATTAACATAATGCTTTTGATCTTGGTAATACATAACAGCTTTGAATATGTAAAATATCGATAGTAATTTTAACAAAAAAGCTCAAAACTCATTAAATGTCCGTCGGACAACCAGTCCATTGGACAACTGAAACGGTTGTCTAAGAGACAATATTGGTTGTGCCATGGACTGTAAAGCAAATCTCGAGTAATTAAGTTGTTACAATTTTACTTTCTTTCGTGTTTCTTTTCCGATATTGGAATATGAATGTTTTTTATATGTATGTAGTACTTATGTGTCATAAAAAGCCATATTCTGCTAGAAACATAAAACTTTTGTGTCGATGATTTTTACTTTATTTTTGTTAAAGAATGGGAATAACATCGAAAGATAAATCTCGACGATATCGCGAAAGGCTAAAATCAGACCCCGAAAAACATGCTGCACGGAAGAGGAAAAAAAGAGAGAGATATCATAAAAACAAGGTTTTGATTTCAAATATGACAACCACAATCTAAAATAAATGCTAGAGTAATTTGGAAATTGCGAAAGCAAGCCGAAAGAAAAAGGAAAAAAGATACTGATAATTTACTAGCAAATATACCTCCAAGCTCTCCAACTATACTGCAGGATATAATAAACCTACCCGAACCAGCACCACATACACCTTCACCCTTGTCACATCATCTTTCTGCGGAACAATTGATTTCAAATAACAAGAGGAAGGGAAGAAAGAAATTACGCAGAGACAGGTCGAAATTGCACAAAGAAAATATTCGGCTAATAAATGAAAATGAGAAATGGAAAAAAAGTTTGAGAGATTCAAGAAAAGAGTGCAACGTAAAAATGAAAGCAAAAAAGCCAATAAAATGACAATAACTAAACACCAAGAAGATGATCGTGCTAATAAATATAATACATTAGTCCATTCTATTAAAAAAGTTCATCAACAAACAAAAAAGCGTAAGGAAAAGATTTTGTTGAAAAGAATTTTCAAAAATTTAAGTACACCTAAAAAAACGATATAATAAAGTAAAGTTTGGGTTTACAAGGAAGAATAAGAACCAAACCTGTTTTGAGAAAAGAAACGGAGCTTAAAAAGAAGGTAAGAGATTTTTTTCTACGAGATGATGTCTCCAAAAACTATGTGTGAAATTCTCTTATTTTTACTTTACTAAAAATAGACCCTTTTACGGAGTGAAGCCAGCAGTTGATGGAAGAGAGACATGTCTTTGCAAGATTCACACAAATGCTCATTACAAAATAAAAGTCCTGAAAAATAAAGGAGTATACCTCTTTTGACCTAAGTGCACTGATCATGCAAACTGTTTGTGATAGTAACAAGAGAGAATGTATGTATAATATATGCCTACAATGCCACGACAAATATATAATTATTAACAGCGATAAAATGCAAGGTAAAATACAATGGTGTGAGTGGATACGGGAAGAAGAAATTTATTCAAAGGAAGGGAAAAACATAAAAGCTATAAAAAATGTAAAAAAAGTCAAAGAAGATACTTTACAAAATATGGTAACAACATTTGAAACGGATCTAAAAGCACTAAAAACACGACAAAGCATTGACGACATTCAAACGAACGAAGCTGTTATACTAGTTGACTTTAGTGAAAACTATAATTCAAAATGTACAGAAGAAATTCAAGCTCATCATTTCGGTGGTTCTAGAGAGCAAGTGACACTACATACCGTTATTATACCGTTATACAACAAAGAAAAAAGACATCAGGCTACATCATATTGTAATATCTTGCAATATTCACCAACCAGCCGCTATTTGAGCACATTAGCACCCAATCCTAAGGAATTTATTGGAAAATTACCCAGAAATTACCGTGATTCATTTTTTCTCGGATGGACCGTTTTCTCAGTATCGCCAAAAACGCAACTTTTATTTGGCTTGTACAAAAGCTTTTAACTACGGCTTTGAAGCTGTAAGCTGGTCGTTTATCGAGACAGGCCATGGTAAAGGCCCTGCAAACGGCATTGGGGGATATCTAAAAAGAGCTGCTGACTACAAAGTGGCTACAGGAACTGACATAAACAATGCATTTGACTTTTATCAAGTTCTACAAGGTACAAGTAAAGTGAAATTGTTTTTTATTACGAAAGAAGATATAGATAGCCGATACAGAGAGATCCCACAAAATATTCTCCTGCTATCGGGTACCAAAGAAGTACACCAAGTTTTTTCCAGAATTCCAGGCCAACTCAAATATAGAAACTTGAGCTGTTTCTGTACTCGAGGCTTCTGTGATTGTTTGAACCCAAAACTTTACTATCCCTTACCAGCTTTAAAGAAGGATATAGGTGTTGAAAATATTTGCGAAAATATCCCAAATGATGATAATACCGATGACATTATAAGAGTGTTTATGGCTCATCTGACTACTCTTAAGAAGAAAATAACATAGAAGAACCGAAACCGTCAACATCAGGGCAAAACAATGAGCTTCCAACCCTTGGAGACTTTTTACTTGTTAAAGTTTATGGAAGCAAAGGAAAATCATATACATATGCATGCATAGCTCAAAGCGATATTGAAGATGATGGGGAGCTCAAAGTCCCATTTCTCAAATATGTTAAGGGAGGTATGTTAACTTGTTCAAACTTAATGAAAATGACATGTCTTATGTAGCATACGAAGACATTACCAAAAACCTGCCTAAGCCAATTGAACAAATAAGAAGAGATGTAACTTATTATAAGTTTCCATATTGTGATGTTGATGTTTTTGAAAAGTAGTAGTACGTATCTTTTTATATTTAACACTGATCTCTTTACTTGGGACTGATTCGACTGACTTGAAGACTGATTGAAGTTTAAAGTTTAAGTCTGATTAGCATTAACAATAAACCTTAAGTGCCATCTATGTTAGTAATAGCTAAACGCCAAAATAGTGATTAAACAGGGTGTACCAGTAAATGGGGCACCTTTATCAGGAGTGAATGTACCCATGAAACTGAACTTTCCCCAAGGATAGGCCGAAATGTCAAAATAAAATTGGACTTTCCGTTGTTAATGGGTCAGCTGTCCAAATTATTTCTTCATATTCCGACCTATGCTCCATGAGAAAGTTGTTCAGTTTTATGAGTACGTTGGCCCCTGAAAAAGTTTCCCCATTTACTGGTACACTGGTAGGACACAATGTTGATATTTATTCATTTCTAGGTTCAGTTGAATATAATGTTACTTAGTATTTTAAAATTTAAGAAAAAGTTTGTTTTTGAGTTTGTTTGATTTTTTTAAAGTTTATTTTGGGTAAAAATTTTATTGCCACTTTACTAAAATATACTTAATTTTTTAACAATATTCGGTATTTTCTTTATTAACTATTAGTAATAAGCTCTAAAGCCTGACTAAAAATTTGAAGTTGACTGTGCGCGGCGTCTCTGGCACAACCATTTTGTCTGTGGGACAACTGCGTTGTCCCCATATTTTAAAAACGAAAGAGCGCTATTTTGTCGAGAAAAAAATAGAACAGTATTATTTAATTCAAATATTCAACTATTATAACAGAAGCGTATTTAAATCCTTGAAGTTTTTACAATCAGTAATTTGAACTTGCGGTTTTAATTTACTTTTCCCATAGGTTTTGGACAATGGTTGTCCAAGAGACACTTTAAATGGAAATAACTGTTGAAATTCAGCATTAAATAGTAATTTAAAAAAGCCAACGGAGCCTTTTGATAATGTTTAATAACATTAAATGAGCGAATTCAATTTTGATCAAAATTTCTTTTATTCAAAAATAATTTAAGCAGTTGTCCAAAGGACGCCTTTTTCTTGTCAGGTTGGATATTTTCGATCAAAACTGTACCTAAAAAATTTAAAAGTGCATTGCCAGATATCAAAATAGAAAATAATAATATTCTTCTAGTCATATATAAGTTTATCAGTAAAATTTTAAAATTTACAAAATTGTACAAAATATCACAATCGGGACACTTAAAAGTTGATCGACCCATTTACTTATTGTTTATACATTTCTTTCTCCTTCTACATCTTGTTTGTACATCACTTTTATTTTATTTCCTATTATTACATTTCCTTCATTTATCTATTCTATAACACTTCCTTTTCTCTATTTTTTAGCTTCACATTAATTATTTCTTTTAATTTTTTGCTATCTTTATTACATTTCTTACTTACTTCTACAACTCTACTACTTACATTTATTCATTTCATTTGCATTATTCACTAAACTTACATTCCCTATATTACATTCCCTTTTCATATCCTTTACATTAGTTATTTGTTTTTGAACAACTTAACCCTGTGTGGGTTCCACTATTACAATTTTCATTCTATTATTGAATTTTCTGCTACTTATACTTTATTTAAAATCATTTTTCATCGTTATCATATTGTTGTCGCTGGACACCGCTACACCGCTTGCTTGATAACTAATAGTCTACTCCATTCAGGAATACTCAAGACAATAAATTTTTGGACTAAGTTTTTGGATTGCGTTAAATTTATTACCAAGCTTAAAAATATAAGTTTAATATGGGCCAATGCAGCCTGATATAAAGTTATTTAGTTTGATTTAAAAAACCGGCCAAGTCGGTCTCACGCACGTAGGTTACCGTACAAAACGGCAAAAGTCACGTTTGTTGTATGGACGTTAGATATTTATTTTATTCTGTTTATAATACCCATTTATTGTTATAGCTGCAACAGAAATACGTCATACTGTGAAAATTTCAACTCTCTAGCTATCACGGTTCATTAACCGTGCTAGCTAGACAGTAGCCGTGATATCTCATTAAGGCGCGTTTCCTGCGCGTGTTTTTTTCGAAACATTACACAAATCTTCGAAACATTGGGGCGTGGCTATACACATTTGCCTCAAGTCAAAAACATTGTGTGTATTCCTACACCCAATGTTTTTGACTTCCGAGACGGACGGAAAACATTCCTCGCGCGGGTAGAGAGGGGAGGTTTCATTTCTTGTCAACTGTTACACCACTCACATGACCATTAAACATAGAAATAGGTACGGAAGAAATTATTTATCAATCCCAAATCGTTCTTCTATTCGCAACTCCTGATAAATACTAAAATTACGGGTCAGTAATTATGGCCTAACTCGAAATTTGGGGGTCTAAAAAGGCCCCTCTAGATGTTTCATATATTTTTTCCATGCGAAAATCGAGAAATGGTAAAATGGCTACATGATTAATCTGATTTCGTCATATTAGAAAACATCAATTTTGACAGTTTTCAATAGAAACGCGTAAAATGGGGCACATAATATGAGTTGAAAAAAATATATGAAACACTTTTTGTGTTTTTGTAGTGGCCTTTTTAAACCCCTGTGTTTTCGCCTAGATTCTACATCTGCGATCGCTAAAACTGCGAGTGATTACGTCTTCCTCATCGGAACTCATGATCTTGTCTACAGAAAATGTTTTGTTTCAATCAAAAACATTTTCTATAGCTGAAGACAGCTTGTGTATAATACAAATGTTTTTAAATAAATAAATAAAATTTTATTTCTGAAAATACACTGCTTACAAAAGTTACGATTTCAAAAAAAAATGTTTCATGTTTTCTGTGTAATGTTTAGAAAAAACATGAGCAGGAGACGCGCCTTTAGATACAGCCTGGTGACATACAGACAGCTAAGTATCAGTAATAAAAACCCATTTAAACCCAGGTAAACCAACCCTGAAAATATATAACGGTTACTAAAGTCTCTCTTTAATTTTTTCTGGTTCGAAATCAACATTAATATTTATTTTAATGTTTCGTTAACCATAATAATATTTATATAATCTATACACATTGAGTGACGTCATCAGAAATGGAAAGTCCTGTGACAGCAAGTCACGTGTTTAGTGCACGCACGTTTGCCTGAATATAGGTACTCGTGTATCTGAATGTCAGTCAGCCGTTATCCCTTTACAAAGCAAGTTGCATAAGTACAAGTTAATGGCGAACATTTGGAATATGTATATTGTATACTAAGTCGCAACATTTGTGTTAGAAATACTTAGCTAGGTTAAATAGGTAGTTTTTTAATACATGTCATAAAAGAAACACAACAAGACAAAAAATATTAACACAGTCAAAAATAAACAGGCATGTTTAAGTGTCCATCTTGTGAGAAACAAAAACGATAAAAATTGTCGCTAACGTTAAATATGCAAAAACTAAATGGCTTGGACAAAGACGCAAAAGACCTGAGACGACGAACGAGGCAAGACACAAAGGCATTCGGCCTTACAGAGCATTTACCTTCTCTGCCCTTTATATTGTGACCTGAGGGTAACGACACCAAAAACAGGCTAATTACTTTACAATCAAACTCATCAAATGGATATCACATCATTTTAGGGTTGATTGAACGAAATAAATCCAAAATACGATTATCGATGTAATCAATCAAAGTCTTTTTGTTGGGGATCAAAAACTTATAACCCCTTTCCATATAAGAAGTTAGGTCTACTAGACTTTTAGCTTTGTATTAACAAATAAAAATCTACTAGCATCAAACTTCGAACACCCAAAATTCTTAATCCCTTCTTAAAGTTAAGAGGTTCTCAAGTCACAAGCTGTTATTGTGCGAAGTAGAGAAAGTGTCACCTGTGATTTAAGCAGCCCATAAATTTAAGACGAGTTTGAGAGCTCGGCCGTAAGATGACCGAATTCACCAAACGTAGCCATCCCACATTACTTTGTAATAAGATAGGTTAGAAGTAGGCAGTTACGTAAACAATAACAAAAGTTCAAATCCTATACTCCTTGTTTTATAGAGGTTTTTTTTGTGTTCGTTACATGTCATCTTTGTTCAGATACTTGCACTTATAAAATAATATGAGTGACCAGTTAAATAAATACATGAACATCTGGTTTTTTGAACACTTGAAATGTTTTATACATCGATTTTTTATGATTCATAAAAGTATTTTTACAACAGTGTTCTCGGATATCAAGATCTCTACATTTAGGTAGAGAAAAAACCGATATCGATAGTAAATATTACGTTACGTATACGTTCTCTTTAACTTACCTAAAATTAGAAGAGAGTGGTTCTGTTGTTATTAAAAAAAAAAAACAAAAACAATACAAATGATTTTCATTTCCAAACAAAGGCAAAGTATATATTTTGTTAAACTAACCGGAACGTTCTCCACCACTATCTGTCTGGAGATTGCAAGTAAGACCTTGGATTATTCGTTCTACTTACCTACAAAATCGTTCCATACATCTGTTAGTAGAGACTGAAAAAGTAAACGACTAAAAGCTTATTGAATAGAATTTTTGGTTTATGGTCGCTACTTTTATATGTAGAGATAGACACCATTTAAAACAATAATAATGTGTTAAGACCATTTAAAACATTAATAACGACGTGTTAAGAGCATTTAAAACAATATAGGTATAAAATGAAAAGCTATTGATTCATCTTCAAGCTTTAAAGATTTCCTATTCAAGTTAATCGTTGTTTAGTTATAATAATAGACATCTCTCTGTCTCTCGTTCTTCGTATTAGCGAATGAGAAGACATTATACTTTGACAAACGATTAATACTAAGGGGCCCATACACGGTCCGATATTCCTTCAGTTCGGCCTGAACGGATGCAAAATCGTATCGTCTGTGTGCAATCTCGAGATCGCATCAGTGGGCCGTATGGACTGATAGCGATTAGCTCCAGTGTTGTCAACTCTATTTTTGGGATACTACTAAACTCGCGTCGTTTTCTACTAAAAACTAGTAAAAGAGTATCGATAACCATAGAAAAGCTACTAAACTTAGAAATCCCTAAAAAAACCTAAAAAACAACAAAAACCACTGCATTTTCAGTTTTTATATATTGAAAATATGATAATTTTACCTTAAAAAAATAAAAATATAGTAGGAAATATTACTTAATATATAAATTAAATCGGTAGTTTTAAGCGACATACGGACGCGTGCTACTATGTGCTATTATGATAAGGTGTCATAATAGCACATAGTAGCACGCCATTTTGCATTTTATGATTAATGTCTAGCTATTTTCTACAAAACCACTACTTGCAACTAAATTCCTAATAAAGAGGGAATAAATTACTAAATTTAGTAGTAAATCTTTATAAAACAACTAAGTTGGCAACATTAATTCTGACCTGTACGGATGGACTGAACGGTAATAAAATTCGAGTGTAAAATAAAACCGGTCAAGTACGAGTCGGCATGAGGGGTTCCGTACAAAACGGAAAAAATCATGTTTGTTGTATGGAAACTTAAATTTTTTATTTTATTCCGTTTTTAGTATTTGTTGTTATAACAGCAATAGAAATACCTACATTATTTCTGAAAAATTCAACTGTTGAGCTATCACTGTATAAGAAGGTTAAGATACAGACTGGTGACAGACGGACGGACGGACAGCAAAGTCTCAGTAATAGGGCCTCAGTAATAGTCCTATCCTAAAAATGGCAACGTGTTCTAAATAATATTTATTAGAGTTCATTGAAGTATTTGAAACTTTAGAGTCACTATGGTTGATAAAATCTAAAGACTATTACTATAAAACAAAGAGATATTATTTCTATAACAATTATTACTGGAAAAATGCATGGCAGAATAATTCGGTTTCGTCGATAGCGTAACTACAGTTACAGCAAAATACAATTAATAAATAAAGTAATAACCTAACCAAAAGCATGTCACGACATTTCTAAGAAGGTTTCCGTAACAATCAACGCGCAATAGGTTTTCTTTGAATTACTTCAAAAGTTATTGTCATAAAGTTATTACCGAAGCTAAGAGAGCGGACAGACAGACAGACAGACAGACGGATGGACAGAGCGAAACTATAAGGGTTTCTTAAGTATTACGAAACCCTAAAAACACTACCGACGCTCGCCGCAAACCAGATACAATTTTCCGTGTATGTGCTCGAATCCGTTCAGGCCGAACCTTAGATTAAAACGCCTACAAACCGGGTACGCGCATGAAAAGTGAAGCAAACCATACTGAGCCATATCCGCTCAATTTTTTCGAACGACCCGTCAGTTGTCTAGCGCTAGTGCATGCCAGGGATGTTGCGAATATTTGCATCCGCATATGCGGAACATCCGCATCGATTTAGAAATCCGCATCTGCATACGCATCCGTATAAATCGATGCGGAGCTGATGCGGATGCGGATGTGTAGCAGGTCGCGACGAGAAAGAAAGGGGCGGGCCCAGCGAGTGGCGCGTGTCGAATGTCGAGGACCGCATTTGTTGATTGACCAATAGGAAAGCAATAATTTTGTATTGGACTTCGGTGAATCGGTGACGGTGACGCGCCTCGCTATTGTTTTGTCGTGACAAGATCTGACGCGCACGTTTGTTTTTATTGTGCTTTTTATTAAGAAATATCATCGCATACTAAGTAACTGTGCTGTTTACGTAGGTACGTAATAGTACGTATGTAATGTACTACGTATAAGTTTTTCAAGATTGTGTCACGCGATGGAATAGTATTTTTCATATGTTAGAGCGATTTTTGAAAGCATAAGATGCCTTAAGCCTTTACATAAATGACAGCGAGATTGACCCTATTTTACCAGAAGAGTGGAAAATCATAGAATGTTGTGTTGAGCTGTTGAAACCTTTTGAAGAAGCCACACGTGAACTTAGCAGCTCTCAGACTCTCATTTCATCAGTTATTCCAATAATTCGAATGCTGTCGCAAAAAGTTTGTGACTATTTGACAGCTTCACCGGAATCTCCAATGCACTATGCAGCCACAACTTTAAAAGCTGAAATTTCAGGAAAATTTTCCACTTTGTTGGAAGAGGATAACTTATATTATGTCATAGCCAGACCTAGATCCTCGTTGTTTTTTACCCTACCAAACCAACACTTAAGTTTTTTGTACAGATCCGCATCCGCATCCGCAGATGTGAGCCTCTTAAAATCCGCATCCGCGGATGTGAAAAAAAAATGTATCCGCTACATACCTGGTGCATACTACATCTCCGACTATTTTTTAATAGTCGGACATTATGACGGTTTGTCGTTATAGGGTGTCACAATGTATCGGAATAGAATTAAAAAAGCTTGGGACATAACATTCCATATGTAAGTACAACAACTTGACATGTTTTTAATACAAGCCAAATATTTAGAACATTTTAAAATAAAATCTCAATTTGTCGCTTGCTGCGCTATTGTGAATTGTGAAAATGTCACTAGTAATGAGAAATTTATTTCAAAATTTTCATGGCTAACTAACAGTTGTAACTAAGACAAAGTTTTTTAATATTTTCTGATTTTTTTAACTGTAAATTAAAAGTATTTTCAGTATTAAGATAATCTTTAATATATCCCTTGATACCAGGTTAATATAAATAATGTTTACAAATCGTGTTTAGATGG
Organism: Phengaris alcon alcon; assembly: GCA_037179445.1. NCBI lineage: Eukaryota > Metazoa > Arthropoda > Insecta > Lepidoptera > Lycaenidae > Phengaris > Phengaris alcon. The sequence goes on along the minus strand of JAYRCH010000155.1, from coordinate 1,495,898 downwards.
TTAAAAATGAAATATATGTTATATTTTTACATCTCACGATATTAAGAAAAAAAAAATACAATAACTCCAATTTTAAGAGCAACATTTTCCTTAAAAAATTGTCCCTTAAAATTCTGTACTGTACACACTCCACAACATTAAAGTTTTGTATGCGTGTCGGTATGTATCTGTTGCGTGCCTACAACTATCTGTTGCTTTCTTCACTTTGTAAGGCTCTAGCTTGACCATTTTTGTACCTACGCATTTCTGGATTTCTATCTGAATTATTTTCTTGTTTCGGCCTTTTTAGACACCTTTTTTTATAACGTAGTCGGGTTATAGTTTTTTAACTAATTAAATAAAGTAAAATGCAACCATACTTCTACAAGACGTTGTATTAAAATCGATAATTCTTTGGCCAGTTGTTTTGGCAATGGCCTCGCCTGTCTTGGCAGCGGCTACATTACACTAACTGTGAACTAAAAACTAGGTCAGGTTTTAAACTAACTCCCTGCCAAGTTTATAACGCCATATTTAATTTATTATAACATTAAAATGTTGTTAGTACTCATGATTCACTGACTTCTTAATGCGAATAGACTATAATCTGTATAGTGATGATGTAAAGTGGCCTAAGCATTTCCAAAGAAGAATGAGAAAGCAATCTAAAGTACCTATATAAATGTAACGCTGGCAAAGTTGTGAGGAAAGCTATAGGTACATAACGTAAAGCAGTTTTTACGTGCAGAGGTTAAAAATACTTAGTTTCAACATTCTGCAGTTAATAAAGCACATGAGCATAATATTCGTAGGTAAACATAGTATAAAACATTTTCGAAAACGATTTCGATAAAAACTTGTAGACGCTATGCTTAACGTTTCAGAATAGGTACATAATTACATATTATGTGTTCTAGATACAAATAATGAGAAGTTACGTAAAAACCTTGCAAAAAATTACTGATAAACGGTTGGAATTTATGATGACCCAGAAATTATGTAAAAGTATAAGTAAAAGGGGCCTTTTTCATAACTTATAATAACATAAGCGTCCCCGAGACGATCAAACGGTTTGACTCAAACCTTACGTGTTTGATGCAACCCTTTGACGTCGGTTTGATCGGTCTGTCCAACGGCAATATTCAGTTTAGTTCGGTGCGCCGCTGCAATCAGAGGGTCAATTCTGTTAAATAAAACCTGCAATAATACAATTACAATCAAGTCCCGATACGCTTAAACAGCCAAACCGGTATTCTCGTAAACGTCAAACTAGTGTCAAACGCGTTCTGATTGGTCCAAACTTAACAAAGTCAGTTTATGATAACAAGTCGCTTCACTTGTAATACAATCAAAGTAAAATGAAAGTCTACTTCAAATACGAGAATTGAGACAAAGCGCCCTCGAACGCCTTTTTATTTTTTTGAAGTAATGTTTTGATTTCAACTTCCACAATTCAGGTGCTTCATGAAATAATGATAATAGCAACAAAGTGAATTCACGGTCACTGTGGCGTTCCGGCGACGCCGTGCTTTCAATTTCTATCTAGTCGTCCAACGTCTTCGTCACACACGACCCCAAACTACAAAATCCAGGGCAAAACTAAGTCAAGTTTGTTCAAACGCGTCGCAGCACAATCCAACGGCGCGTCTAACAACACGAAAATTTTTAATTCCAATAAACGAGCTTCAAACCCGTAAATGTTTGACAAACCGTTCAAACTAGCTTTACCTAAACGATCAAATTGGCTTGACTCAAGCCAAAATTAACGTGTTTAGAGTCAAACCGTTTGATCGACTCGGGGGATCTTTAGAAACGAGACACTTTCTTGTAGATTGCTCCAAGTTTTTCCGTAAAATTTCGGTTAGTAGGTTCCCTCAAATAATTAGGCCGCTGCCTCGAATTTCGCGGTGAGCGACGCGGCGGCGGGCAGTGACAGCAGCGGCATCGAGCAGGGCAGCAGCGGCAATGCTCTCCTGTGGAGATGCTCTCCTGTCGAGCGGTGATTATGCGTCACAGCTGCTGTACCTACCCGCCGCCGCGTCGCTCACCGCGAAATTCGAGGCAGCGGCCTCGAAACCTCTTTAAAAATTATGCTGGGGCACGTTTGGTTCAGTTATATAGGTCGAGCAACCGGTAAGCAGGCTAAGAACACATGTACATAATATGCTTCGCGAATTTACGGTCAAGTGCGAGTAGTGCACAATGTAGAGCTTTGTAAAATATTTTTTCTTAATGTAATCTACACATCAGATGAACATACACCTCTAGGTGTATGTTCATCAATTACTATTCTATTAGATAGACTTTTCTAGTGAACAGTATAATCTGCACTACGAGGAAGCAATTTTAAAGGCTAGGCCTAACGTGGCCTGAATGTAACCACTTGAACATTAATTGGAGGCTCACGTGCTGGCAGCTGGCACGGTAACCTACATACCTGAATAGTAGGTAGACCAAAGCACGCCCAGCTAAAGAAGCGACGTCTAGCATAGTTTTGCTGTTATTTCGGTGAATGAGTGAGGTATTTTGCGATTATCATCATCATGGTGATGCACAATTTATTAATTTCAATTTCTACATTAGCATCTGCTAAACGGTAAACCTGTAGGTAACGCGGCAGGCAGCTATAGCAGAAAGATGATCAGAATAAACTTAAAACGTACTCACTTCATAAGTATATAGATGTAAAGTTTGTAAAAAAATATTCTTATTCTTAAAGTAACAAAATACACATAGAAAATAATGCACTAAAAATTGGCGTTATTATTGGCAATAATAAATAGAAAAAATCTAATAACAATAGGTTAATCGCCGACTGTTAATATTGGTTAACAATTTTGTCATAAAAATCTCATTGGTTTCTTTTCTTAAAAAAAATTTGAACTTGAACCTTGTAGAGATCTAAAATAGCGGTGAACTAAACCTATAGCGATGTAGAGTTGCGTGTACTTTATCACAACGAACAGTTTCATTATATGTTATTAGTTTTTCCGCGAAGTTACTAGCATTAAATAGATTACTGGTCTATGAATCAGACAGTTAAAGTATGACGTAGGTTTCGGCCGGTGTTAAGGGCGTGCTCTACTTTAACTATCCACCAGCTATCTACTAAATAAAACTTTATTGTTACGTGTTTCTATTCGCTTTTGTATACATGCTGTCAAAAAACTGAAAAGTAGGGTTCAGACTGTATTGTCCGGAAACCGGAAGGCCGGAGAAAATTTATAGAATTGAAAATAGAACTGTACTAATACAATAGAGTTCAAAATCGAACACGCATGCCACAAGTGTCGAGTTGTCAGATTTGACATTTGACTTGACACTCGTGTGTTCGATTCATCAGCGCAGAGTTTTAATATTACAGCTTTACAGAATTTTCCCCGGCCTTACGGATTCCGGACAATATAGTCCCAGCCTAAATAGAACTTTGTACGATAGACCGGGACAATTCTCGCAATTACTTCTGTTCAATTCGCAGTCTAGTTCCAGTGACACCGCGTCCTCCCGTGCTTGCTCGATTTGATGCGTGTGTGAGTAAGACAGCTGGCGCTGACACTGGAACTGGACTGGCGAATTAAACGAGACTTGGGAAATCTGTTCATCAAACAACAATAGCCATTGTTTTCCTCATCTGACTGCAACTTTATTTTTAGTCGCGAAGTCATATTTTACGTAAAACTGTAAAAAAATGTCCAACCTTAATTGCGGTTTATGAGAATGGTAATTATTTTGTACTTCAACGGAATAGGATGACGAGAACACGATAACACGTAATTTAGACAGCTATACATGTATATAATATGTAAGTATCAGGTACGTTCCCAGCATTAAATTAATTTTATTTACTAATTAGGGGCCTTATCAAAATTAAAACTTATCTAATTAGAGGATGTTCCAGGCGCTGAGGTATTATGAACGATAAGAACCTACTTATTTTAGTTATTATATCTTCACATTAGGTATGCAGATAATTTTCACTTAAAACCAAGGCCGCCTAGATAAAAAGTTAGATAATACAGATAACATCTTTAAGTAGACCGTGACGACACTTATCTGTTTCCTTTGGTTTTTATCGCGTATTTATTTTCTTAGTAACTTTGACATTACATACCTACTAAGTATGTCTTAGAATTACGTGAGGTCATCGATTGCAAAGAGCACTTAAATTTTGAAACTAGCGTAAATTTTGAAGACGACCACTTATCCTCCCCCAATCCCCCATTTTAGCATGGCCTTTTACGATTTAAAGGTATATGAATCGTACGAAATAAAGAAAAATAGCTTGTAAATCATACGTGATACATTTTTGAAACACAACATACGAGTACCAACAGTTGAGAAATATAAGCGTTACTAGAACAACTGATAAGTTTTGTAATTCACTTTTAAATAGCAATAAGTAATTGAGTAATAAGCAATTCTTTTGTTTTAAACAAATTGGACAAGAACAAGGAGCAAGCACCATAACAGTGGCGTGGGGTTCCTATAACTCCATTCCTATCGGCTTCACTTACCACATACCTTTTGAAGACCCTCTTTCAAATCCATACCTTTTATACAGGCTATCTATCGCCCCTGCACTATAGTAACCCTTATCTGTTCATTACAGAGCGTGAAAAACCAACATTAGTGTTGTTGGAGAAGACCTCGGCGCTCGACTCCCGCGAGCGCGACGAGCCCGCGCGCGATGACGGGCCGGCGACGGACGCGGCGGCCCCCGCGGTCGGCCGCTGGGGTGCCGAGTGGCCGAGTTGACTCGTTTCGGTGCTGGGCGACTGCGAGCCGCCGGACCTGACACCGCTGCCGCGCCCGCGCTGGGGGCCCCCGCGCGGGCCGCTGCGCCTGACCGCCGCCGCGCACTGCGACCTCGCCGCCGCCGCCGAGGCCGTGCTGCGCCGCCTGCTCGTCGCGCACAACTACGACTCTGTCGCCAACTTCACGTCGCTGTACGACGAGTGGGAGCGCCGTGGTGAACCTCTGACCCCCTGGTTCAAGGAGTACGCTCCGCCGATCAGAAGTAAACGGAGCACCTGCGTTGGCCTGGCGATCGATCTAGTGCGGAAATGGCGGGAGCTGGAGAAGCAGTTCCCGGGTTTCGCCGGCGCCACATACCTCGCTTCGTGCGAGGAGGCGGTGGCGCAGGTGCGGGACTACGTCGCGCAGGGTGAGAGCCCCGACGCCGTGGACAACGCGGAAAAGGAGCACGTGATGGTGGCGGTGCGCGTGCTGGTGGAGGGGCGCGCCGGCGTGCTGCTGGCCGACCCCGGGTACCACGTGCCGCGCGTCATCACCGTCATGGCCGACCGGCAGTACCCGCACACCGGTATGTACCTACTTCTTGATAAAATACTACTACATATAAAATATTCACTAAGTTTTGTACTCGGCAGATGAACTTGCAGTGTAAAATCATATGTGCCTACATATATGTATATGTAGTATATGTATATGTATATGTATATGTATACGTAGTGTAGTGTATGTATACATTATACAAGGCCCAGTGGCGTGGCGTTTCTATAACTCCATTCCTATCGGCTTCACTTACCTTTTGGAAGACCCTCATCCAAATTCCTACCTATTATACAGGCTAGGGCTTCCCTATGAGGAAGAACCAGCCTTCTCTGCTGACATGGCCATATAGGTACATTTTGTGTAAAACATCACGGCCGTGTACGCGGCAACCAATCTCCTTCCTCCTTAAGTCATAAAACACAATAAGTACAAGCTGTATTTTGGGTGAGACGTTAATTTCATTTAATCACTCTTTTTAGAATTTGTTCTAATGATTTCCCCTCAACTTTTCTCTGACAACTAGTAACTAACTGATCATTTCAGGGTGGTTCACTCAATCCGACGAGCCGCACTGCCGTAAAGAGTACAGCTACAGCTTCAGCCCTTGGAACCCTGGCTACGTGGAGTGGCATGAGAAGGAAACGCGGGGTGCGATCGTCAAGACCCAAACGTCATTAGTCTACTGCGCGCGTCCCTACCTCGATGCTGTCAACGTCACAGAACGCCGCAACCTCGTATACAACTTCAGGTTGGTTAATTTCCTGTGTCTACAACTTCAAGTTGGTTATAACGATGGTTAATAAGGCCTTCCGAAAGATTCGGATAAGACTCCAGAGGTGGTTACTTCGTCATAAAATGTCTCAGTCCCGTGAAACTAAACGTTGCAAAGTACCTGTCAAGACCGAACATCCGGAGAGCATATAACGAGACGAATAATATAGAGCATATAACAAGCATCAACGAGAGGGTTTGTCAATCTATTTTTCGTCGAGCCTACGATACCATCTGAAATACCACCCCTGAAAATGACCTACGATTTTCGTCTATCACTAAATATTCTCTTCAATTCCAGGAGTCTCCTGGCGCGCGACCAGAAGGGTCACCTGGTGGCCGGCCTGTACTTCCCCGTCAACAGCCGCAAGGACGCCACCTTCACGCTGTTCTACGACACCGGCGCCGAGAAGCCCAAGACCAAGTACAAGTTCAGCGCCTTCCACGATCCTAAGAACGTAAGTTACCCTATGATCGTTTAAAAGGTGTACCGTGTGAGACGGTTCTACAAAGAAAGGGATTGAGACAAATGAAGTACATAGTTCTGTATCAGTTGACTATCTGTATTAATACATAACTTCATTTCCTTCACTCACCCTCTTTATGTTAACGTGATTTGGAATAACACTGCTTACTTATAAATGCGTAAGTCGTGTGAGGATGGATGGTCCTTCTTTCACAAACATCGCTCAACTGATCTGTATATAATTTAGCACACAGATTATAAATATTATAGATTAAGTCACAGAACAATTATTGTCCCGGCAAAATGTATGTTACCTAGATCTTTGTTGTACTTCAAGTTTGCTCAAAAGCTAGTTTCCAATAAAACCTTTATAAAATTTTAAATCTGTAAAATAGTCCGTGGAAAAATATTAAATCATGACGTTTTACATTGCAAAACGGTCTTTAAATATGAAGTAGGCCGTACGTTGCTTTGTTGAATATTTGAGACAACTTTCTAATAGCTAATGACTACCAATTTAGTTTGAAGGTATAATTTGACAGCTCTGCAATTTACTATCCATTGATAACTAGCTATTATGCATAATGACATCAGACATGTTACCTTTTACGTTTGTCATAGTATAGTGTCCATCGAGGGTCCATCTTATACCTTTTTTAGTTTGATCTTTTAATAAAATTAAGCAATTCAAATATTGAACAAAATTTTATATTTTTTAAACACATCTTCTTAACAGTAACTTATTTTATTTCAGATCCCACCATCTCTGTTGGAGGATGTTGAAATATGCAACTCTCAGATGAGCTACAAGGAGGGAGAACTTCTGAACACCCTGTATAAGCTGTCCAAAGTAATGTCCAGCCAGTCATTCATAGACCAAGTGCTCGAGATCAACGACGACATCTGCCGCATGTGCCTATAAGATGGCGGAATCAAAATGGCAGAGATCACAAAATGGCCGACGGGAGCAACATCTTCCCCCCTTTATTTTATTTAGATTTAATTCCACTATATTTAAACCTACATTTATCTTGGTGATGGATTCTATATAACCCTATACAATTATTTTTTCTAGCGTGTAATTTAAATTTTTACATACTTATCACCTTATTTTTTTCAAATATATGTTTATTTTGATTCAGAGAGGTTGTTTTATTTCCTTAGAGGTTTTAAGTTGTTGAAAAATCAAAAGCAATTTTAACTTAATCGTTTATTGAAGTATGTGTCCTCACCCAGACACTTGTGCTTAATATTTCCTAATCTAAAACATGTTTCTAAATATTAAATACGTAAACTTATAATAGAAAAAAAATAATAAAGTTCATTTAAAAAAATTACAGTTTATTTTTTATTTTGATGCCAATTTCACTGCCGTATTTATTTAATGTTCCTTTTTTGAAGAAAGGAGAAAGCAACTCTTTTTAGATAAATTCTAATATGAAAATGTATTAAGCAATAAGAGTTCTTTCCAAATATCTTACTTACCTATGATGAAAAAAACTACTTTACCTACCATAATTCTTATATTTACACGTCTATAGTAATACACTATTAAGCTTAAAAAACAAGTACGAAGCGAGATCTCTACACACCACAATACTATTAATGAGTTTTGTTAATAAAAACCAATCCCATTTTATTATATTTCTTAACCTCCAACTAATTACTTTGCTTTCTATAAAAAGTGTACCCATTTACTTGAAGACAGGAACCAAGGCAAAAGAAGTCTACATATGACCAGTTAACATGGCGTCTGTATAAAGTGTTATATCCGCTATCAAAACAAAGAGACGAAAATAACCTAAGTTACAACACAGCACATATTATGTTCTTTCTTAATTTAAATACTTCTTAATTATTATCTTATTTATACACAACTCGATCATTTATATAAATATAATGTTTTGTAAAATCAATAACAGAAAATTTGGGCACATGATTTATTGCTTATGTAAAGAAAAATAAGTAGTCTGTAAGTGTCTAGTAATGAAACGAATCTTTGCCGCTGATGCCATTGACCTCATACGATCAGCTGATTCACCTCACAGCTGATTTCAAACCTCATTTTTTCTTATATTTTGAGAGCAGCCGATAGTGAGAGCTCAATGGCCTCAGCAGCGCAGATTCGTTTCAATGCTAGAAATATTTTTTTGCTTAAACGACTTTGCATAAATTTTTCATTTTTCTGATTGATTTTACAAACGTTATATTTAAAAAATATAAGATACTGCTACACCTACTTGAGGCACAAATACACAAATTACCATACAAAAGAGCAACTACTTTCTAAAATCAAAGTTTAATCCATTATCCACATCACATATCTACTCACTTACATACAATATCGGGAGAACTTAGAGGTTATAATAATAAAAATTAGTTTTTTTTTTCAAACTTTATTGCTGGATGTAATAATTAACAAGTTTGTTAGAAGCTTCTATTTGAACATGAATATTGAAGATAGCCATATTTTTGTGAGTACAACAACAGGGTTGAAACTATTATTAGAGTACGAGTATGTTAAATTGTGTAATGTTTGTAGACTAAAAGGAGCTAAATAAACATGACCAAAGATCCAATAATGACTAATATTGTCATAGAAAGGTATATTCCATCATAGGAAAAAAAATGTATGGGCTAAAAAAATTAATGAAGGAGTAGCAAATAATTTTTATACTTTCTACAATTTACTTTTTTCAGTTTCATAAGTAGGAAAAATTATGTTCTATTTACTTTTTTGGAGGAAGGTTATTTTTATAATTACATTACAACAGAATATAAATAGTGAAGGCCAGCTGATAATCTATCCTACTGTGATATAATTGTCTATTATGAGATTGCTCTTTATGTGGTCTTTAAGTGGCACTGCCCAGTCTATACATATAGAGACAATATAGGGTACATGCAGTCAATTGGCTAGTCAACCAAAAAAAAAATACAATTTTACGATGTATTTTTCGTAAACTAATGAAAGGATTTATCCTAAATAAGACTTTAAAAAGTCAAGGAATATCTAAATCCTTTTGTATGACTGCACAGAAGCAAAAACAATTCGTGTGGTAAATCAATGAATGTTAACGAAAGAGATGAATATAATATGAAACCCATTCCTCACCAATTTAAATTAGCAAACATATTATAGTTGTCAAAAATTAATTACCAAGGTATTCGATAGATATAAATAAATATTAATTGACAAAATAATATGTTACATAGTGAGTACAATTTTCAAATTATATCAAGCCAGACTCGTCTAATTCATAGATCATTTCAGGGCTAACAAACAATGAAGTAATTATTATCTAATGTTTTTTAGACGATTACTACTGGTGTACATGGGGTATGCTCACTGCCAGGTCACTAGCTATAGTCTAGGAGCCGTAGAGTATAGACTAGGCGCTACGGTGTAGGAGCTCAGTGGTTGCGGTGCGAGCGGTGACGGGGTTTCTGTCTTTGAGGGTGAGCGCCGCCGTACACCTCGCGAACTCCGGAGCTGAAATTATTAATAAAAAAAAGTTAAATAACCCTCCTTTCGGCAGTAGGGTAAGAAAATGTTTGGACAATTATATGGTAAATATTGGTGCTTGCTAGTAAGTATATATAAGCCGGTAAAGCACTTGCAACTTCTCTGGTATTACCGGTGTCCCATGAGCGAAGGTTTCTTGGTAAATGCCAGCAAACCAACAAACCGACATTAATCCACAATATTCACAATGTATCAATTAGCTTTACACATTGTCAACAAGTTGTTTAGTTTTTTATGTTACAACTAACAGCAGACGTATACGAATATTGTGTTTGAAAATACATTATTGATTATGAATATGATTTATTTACATATATGCTGGACAGGACACCAAACCTTTTCAAAAAAATTACTTTTCAATAAAAGGCCGTAACACTGATTTTAAATCTAAAGTTTATCTCAATTCTCATGAATAAAGTTTAAGATCTTTCACGATTTGATACACTGTAAAATATAATTATGATAAAAAGCGAAGAAGCCCAAGGGCCATATCACCAAAGCAGGTAATATCTTTGATGTGCGCACACACAAAATAAACCTTGTTAATAAAAAATATTCTATCAAATTAAGACTATAATTATAAATTATAATATAATGCATGCTGAACAGGCTGAGACACTACATCATATCAAAACATATGTACACCATAGTATATAATATATAATATGTAATAAGCATTACTATATTAATAGTAGTAGCGCCGTCGCCAGTATCTGAAAGAGATGAACTTATTAATATGTATTATAGTGAGTGCAGTGTCGTGTAAAAACGTTACATTCCTCCTGTCAGACCGTCACTAATTTGTGTATGTAATAAAATATAGTAATTATTATTAAATTATTGTTATATTATATTAAATTGTTGCACTGTTTGTCGCAACGCTATCTAAAAGAGCTCCGGGACCTAGTGAGTGGACCGTCTAATTCACACTCCAGAGGGTGCATATTCATTTCCCAGTTTATGGTGACCAATGAGACTTGTTCAGGTCCCAAATTTACATTTATAGATATAAAATCCTAACTGGTCGCTGTCTGTCCATGGAAGATATTATATAAGAAAAACTATTATATTATTGTATATACATATAAAGTCTTTATGAACGAAATAGAACTTAAATCGATAATATTACGAATTTTTGTCTATTTATCTGTACGTTTGTATGCGCTAATCTCAGGTACGGCTTGAAATGGAGCACGACGACGAAGAAATCCTTACTAAATATTATAAACGCGAAAGTTTGTATGTTTGTTACTCTTTCAAATAATAACTACTAGACGATTTTGATGAAACTTTGTATGGTAGTAGTTTAGGATATGGATTAACACATAGCTTATTTTTATCGCAACAAAATTTACGATTCCGGGATTTCTTTTTGCGCGTACGAAGTCGCGGGAAACGTCTAGTGTAGTGAATAAAGTTCAATTTTGATTTTTGAATCGCCTCGCGGTTAGAGCTTGTAGCGGGCTTCGACCTCTAGATTGTAAGTCCTGGTGTGTGTCTGAGTGATGATGATAATAATACAGCAACAATTATTATATTCTCCTTTATTGGTGCTTAACACTGATTACGTATTACATTTAATATGAGGTATATGCCTAATATAGCAATATACCTACGTCTACACTATTTATAGCCTTTTGGCCAACTGAAATAAACAAACTAAATAGGCTTTACTTCATGACATCTGTCAATGTCAAAAATGACATTGACACTTACTTTTGTCAATATGCAACAGAGCTGACCCTTAGGAATAAATTAGATCTGAGTAGAGTATATGTAGTAAGTGATAGCGGTATAGCTATTGTGGTATTTAGTATTCCATCTATTTACCTGTCAGTTAGCGCAGAACGGATCGGTCGTCGCCCGCTCGGCCGGTGTCGCGCCACTCTCTCGCTGGGCCTGCAAATGCTACGCTACACTACAAGCCATAACTACGCCACTGAGTAGTGGGCCCACATAATATGCACTGCTCACATCTTGAACAGGTAACTTCGACCCGGAATAGTAAGTCCACATCTGCATCTGCCTGCTCGTTTATAAGGACACTAGCCTGATGGTAGGGCAATATCTAGCTAGGTAAATCTTGTCAATTGATATTATGATTCTGCACTACATAAAAGAGCAGCTACATTTTGAAGTGAAACTTATTTAGCGCCGTAAAAATGCGAAATTTCAAAGTCGCGTCACCTCATGACACGATTTTGTATAATAAAGCCATTTGTAGGAAGCTACTTATACTTCTTACATAACAAATTAACTTTCTAAAGTACGGCTCAATACACAGATGGCGCTAGGTGTACAAATTTTAATTTTGCTATTCTTTGTTGAAGTTGTGTACTTTAGGCGCGATGAGAGTGCTTTTGGATTTTAAATGATGAACGAAGTTTCACGTCAGCCGCGTGTACTCTGCACACGTCATGTTTTTTTTGGTATTGCGGCGTTAAAAATAAAATACATACCTAAAATTCTACTACACAACCTTTTGTACTGTGCAAAATGTAAATATATTTACTGTGCTTGTGTAAATAGTGGCACATTATATTCTCCCATCCGTTTCCTCAGACCAAAAATAAGTGGAGACAAGAGTTCTGCGAACTGTACAGTGTACAGTGAGGCCAGTATGGAATTACACAATGTCACGCACACACATGTAACGAAAGAACGCCTTACCTTGTAAGGCGAGCTGTGTGGTGTCTGGTTTCTTATGTATGTAGAGCGTAGCTACACGCACACTACATACATAAAAAACTAGCCTCAATTTTTATTTCACGAAGCTCTGTCTTCACTTTTTTATTCTCTATGTGAGTCCGTCTATAACTAAATAATAAAATAAGCAAAAGCAAAACTTACATAGCATGCTTCTTCCTTAAAGAACCAGAAATACCAAATGCTCTAGATAACTTGGCTAAGATATCTTGTACAATATGCACTTATTTATTTTAATAACCTATCAACGCATGCTAAAATAATATAAGAGAAACTTAATTTATAAAAGTATACTTTATAATGAGAATTAGATTATTTCAGAATTTAATGTGTAACATGCAAAAATGGCTGAAATATACTATTTTTGATAAATTTTCCACGGCACACAATCAAATAAAAAATACCTTAGAAGATTGTCGCAGGCGGATTATATGCGAGCGCGATTGGTCGTCACCATTTTCCTACTACCGGGGAATTTTATACTTTAGCTGATTTACTTTTATATAATTTGTTTCTGTTAAAATTACTATACACAACAATTATTGTACTATGAGAGTGATGTACCACTTGCTAGCAGTAGGAGCGATATCACGTTTGCGCCGAGTACACTATTTTCAGCCACTTTTGCCCTATCTCCTCTCAGAGGCCTATCTACCTGGCGTTCTCGGCGACGGGGGGCGCAGGCAGCGCCAGACGCGGCGCGGGCGACGCGCGGGCGGGGGGCAGGGCGGGGGGCAGGGCGGGGGGCAGCGCACGGCGCGACGACCCGGTGGCGTGCACGCCCGCGCGCTGCTGGAACTCTCTGGAACGTGTAGAATATATTATACACTGACTAAACGTAATCGATGTGAAAAAATTAAATGATGATTGATGAAACTAACGAATTTCGTTAAAACTCAAAACAAATGCCAGTAATTTTTACAGATAAATACTCTTGTATTAAATTTACTGCAAAGTTAAACAAACCTTGAATTGCGGAAAAATCGTTAAAAAAATTAAAAATATATATCTACTAAATAAAATTATTACATTGCGCTTTTTGCACTCTAAGGAGCTGAGGTCATTAATCTTACAGAAACAGGTACTTTAAAAAGGGGGCAAATACTTTGCCTGAATAACATCAATACATTCAGCCGTGTGAGGTAAATGACTTCAATAGCGCCATACAGATGGTAATGTAATTTTATTTAGTATAATATCTTTATTTATTCTTAACAAACTTGCATATAATAAGTAAGAAAGTCTATATTTATGTACTACAACTATTATCAGTTTCCAATTACAACATTACTACTTAATTTTTCAATTCAAATCAAAAATATGCCATTTATCTCTTGATCTCACTCATTATTTAATATATTCTAATATTACCACCACTTTTGAGTGTCACTAAGTCTATTAAATAACGAAATTAAAGAAAGTTTTCACTTTTGATAGAAACCTTCAAAATCTCATTCACACGCACATGGTTTATGCATAAATATATTTTCATAATTTAAAGAAATAGGTGTACTGACCGTCGCTTCTCAGTATATTTTGGATAATTTGTATACGTTAGAAAAAACTTAAGCAATTTCGAGATGAAAATATATGATAATCATTGTATAAACACTAGAAATAAGCATAAGCTAGATGTACCAGTGATAAGACTTAGCAAAGCAAGTAAATCTTTAAAGGATAAAGGAATACGCCTATACAATAGGATCCCAGAGAACGTTCAAAACCTTTCTATTAATAAATTTAAAAAGTAGACAAAGAACATTTGTAATACAAACAACATAAACTAAAGCTTATTATGAAGTAAATGATTTTGTTAACGATTGCCCACCTTGGGAATAAGATGCTCCCCTGCAAGGCTTATTCTATGTACTTGTGTACTTTTGTTATATTTAACATAGATTTAAGTTTCCAATGTAAAATATATATATACAGGGTGTTCGGCACATGGATGGACAAACGAAAACCGTGGACCCGTGGAGCCGTGGAGCCTTCTGCTATACATTGAGGCCTAATTACAAGACTCAGGCCCAATAGTTTTTTTTTTAATAATTTTTTAAATTAATTTCGAAAAAAGCCAGTTTTCAAACTTCAAACGACTATAAATTTACTTTTAACATTGAAAATCCAAACATGCTTTTGTAATAATTATCTGCATTAGTTGTAGAATCATATTAAATTCAGTTTTGGAGCAAATGTTAGATATAAAATTAGATACGAGTCCTTAAACGACAAACAAAGTGAAAAAATAATTTTCATATTCCACTTTGAAATTCTTAAAAAAAAAAACTATGATTTTTAGAGCACTTAAAATTCTAGAAAAACATCTGTGGTTCATACCCTTTATATCGGTATACAATTTGCACTTTGTTTAAAAATAACTAGAGTAAATCGCAATTTAAACTATCGGGCCCTATATATCTTTTAAAAGATCAATTTTCCATCTTTTTGCTAAAAGATGGCCTCGTCCGAGTTTCTTACGACGGCGGGTTAGGGTTGTAGCTTTTTCTCTTGACTTTCCGAAAAAAGCTTGTGAATTTTTTGTGTATTTGGAAATAAAATTTTTCAAATCAAATCAAATCAAATCAAAAATTTTTTATTCAAAATTGGTATTTTTAAATACTCTTTTTGAACGTCGATACTACGTGATGCCTACCACCGGTTCGAGAACTAACCCAGCGAGAAGAGCCGGCAAGAAACTCGTCTGGGGCCATCTTTTACCAAAAAGATGGAAAATTATTCTTTTAAAATCAAAATTATTACAATGTTTACTTATGTCTATGTAACAAATAATAAGATAAGATAAGGAGCCACCTTATTCCCAAGGTGTGCCGTCTTGAATAAAGTCATTAATTTTATAATACGCTTTGGCACACAAACGCTCTTTAACTACTTTTTTAAACTTATTAATGGGAAAGTTTTGAACCTTTTCTGGGATTATATTGTATAAGCGTATACATTGGCCTTTAAAGGATTTACTAACTTTGCTTAGTCTGAACACTGGCATATCTAACTTGTTCTTATTTCTAGTGTTTACACAATGATTATCACATTTCTTTTTGAAGTTGTTTAGATTCTTTCTTACATATAACACATTTTCCAAAATGTATTGAGATGCGACGGTCAGAACTTTTATTTCTTTAAACTTTTCCCTTAGAGATTCAAAAGTCGACATCTTATAAATAGAACGTATAGCACGTTTCTGCAGCACAAATATTGTATTAATGTCCGCAGCGTTTCCCCACAAGAGGATGCCGTACGACATTATGCTATGAAAATAGCTAAAGTAAACTAATCGCGCGGTCTCTATGTCGGTAATTTCTCTAATTTTTTTAACAGCGTATGCTGCAGAACTCAGCTTATCTGCCAATTTAGCAATATGTGGTCCCCACTGTAACTTACTATCTAATGTTATACCTAGAAATACAGTGGTGTCTACTAATTTCATTTTCTCATTATTTAATAGTATATTGGTTTGTGCCTGCGTAACATTTGGCAAGCTGAACTTTAAACATTTTGTTTTATTAGAATTCAACAGTAAATTATTAGCATTAAACCAATGTACTATTTTTGAGAGAGCACTATTTACCTCGTCATTGTTAGATTGTCGTCGCTTCACATTAAAAATTAGTGAAGTGTCATCAGCAAAAAGTACTATCTCATGCTTATCATTAACTAGATAAGGTAGATCATTTATATAGATGAGAAATAGAAAAGGGCCCAAAATAGACCCCTGTGGTACTCCTAGTTTAATTTTAGTACCATTAGACCTTTTGGAATTAACTTCTACAGTCTGTGTTCT
This sequence comes from Phengaris alcon alcon, assembly GCA_037179445.1. Taxonomy (NCBI): domain Eukaryota; kingdom Metazoa; phylum Arthropoda; class Insecta; order Lepidoptera; family Lycaenidae; genus Phengaris; species Phengaris alcon. The sequence goes on along the minus strand of JAYRCH010000155.1, from coordinate 1,479,356 downwards.
ATTTATTAGATAAGAGCTTAGAAGCTTTAGTGCCGTGCCCCTTACACCATAATGGTATAATTTCCTGAACAGCGTATCATGCTCCACACAGTCAAATGCTTTGGATAAATCACAGAATATACCAAGTGCATCCTGTGACCTCTCCCAAGCTTCAAATATACTGCACAAGACTGATGCCTGCATCTGTTGTGGACCGACCTTTAGTAAAACCAAACTGATTACTATGTAACAATTTATTCGAGTTGAAGTGAAAAAGTAATTGATTTAGAATAATTTTCTCAAAAATTTTACTTAAAGTCGGTAATATGGATATTGGGTCTATAGTTAGCTGGGTCTGATTTATTCCCAGCTTTAAAGAGAGGCATCACCTTGCTGTGCTTCATCAAGTCAGGGAACACGCCACTTTTAATACAATTATTAAAAACTAATGCTAGGTGAGGGGCAATGATGTCAATTACTGGTTTTATAACTTTTGTGGACATACCCCAGAGATCAGTTGTACTTTTAATATTAAGTAATTTAAATGCCTTGATAATGTCTCTAGAGTCTATTTCTTTGAAAATAAAATTTACATCACATTCCCTCACATTATCTCTAAGTAATTTTTCGGCAACTGTAGGTGATGAATTTAAGTTTTTTGTAGTTGAGATCGGAATGTCTGCAAAAAACTTCTCAAATACTGTCGCAACTTCAATGTCAGAACTAACTTTTTTATCATTAATATAAAGTTCAAATTTAGAGTTGCGACTGGCGACTCTTCCAGTCTCATCTGCAATTATTTTCCAGATGGTTTTCACTTTGTTTTTAGAGTTCTTAATTTTTTCTTTGATGTGAAGAACCTTCATTTACATAGTTTCAAATCACATAATCAATAAAAACGTTGTACCTATCAAAGTCCCCAGCCTCCTCCTCCTCTAAATTAATAAACTCCTGGTGCTCCTCCGCGTCACCAGAGTACAGGTTCTGCTCCCGTTCGATAACATGTGCTCGCTCGCCGATGTGGTGGCCTGTAGTAGTGGCATTAATAAACGCGATTAAAATAATAATATTTGTGGACGATTCACACCACGTCAATCTGGCACTGTGATAAGTATCCAAAGAACTTGTGTAACGGGGACCAGACAACGAGAAGTATTATACTATACATTATTTAATACTATTATACTATACATATATTTAAGATTTTTATTATATTATACACATATTTAATACACATCCATGACACAGGGGCCAGGAACACAGAAAAGTTTTTGTTCCCTTGGCAGGACCTTTGGCATGTGCTACAACTCGCTAACCACTGAGCCACAGAGGTTGTCGGTCATCTACGATCGAACAAACAGACTGACACATCTAACTTATAACACCATTCTCTTTTTGTCGCAAATTAAAAATAAATATCATATTTACCAATAGACATTTTCTTGACACCTGTTCTTGAGTCCTGGAGGGTTTTCTGTGTCTCCTTTATGCCATTTGGGCCAATTTTAGTCCTACTGGTTGAACTAAATACCTGAAATTGACAATGTATTATATAGAAAGAGAAAATCTATACTTTTTTCTTTACATATATATTAGAGAAGTTTGTGTCTTTACCAACAACAATTACATTTTAGCATATTTTGTTCATGGTTATTGATTGAAAAACAAGTAATTAAATCTAATTAACTTTTAAATCTTTCCTCAGGCCTTAAATTTCGCGGTGAGCGGCGCGGTGGCGGCGCAGCGCTGCGGCGTTGGGCATCATAGTTTTCGCTTGTCAGGAATGCACTCAAGTCAAGTCTGTATGTCTGTCAAGCTGTGACATGGTGCCCACCTGCCCACGTCGCTCACAACGCCTTAGAGTTGTGTCATGTGACATTATGGCACCTTCTAAGCTCTCTTATGCTTATTGATGCAAAATATTATGCTAGGGGGTTGACCATCTGTAATATATTAGTTACCTGTGGGGCACCGTTCAGTCCACTGGACATGACCACGGTACTGCTGCTGAACGAGCTGCCAGATGAGAGGGGGCCATTGGTCATATCTGCTGAGATTGAACAGAACATTAAACTTTTCACAACAAGGTAAAGTCCCCGAAGTTCAAAATTATTAAACTCTTAATAGTCTGTTACTATTTTATAATATGTATATTGTTATGTATTGCATAAATAAGTGTAGGTAGATTAGTTAAATGGGATTCATAATATCTATGGTCTATTACTGTGAAAATGATCATTTATTTGTAAGTAATTATCATAACCAAGAGCACACTTTCGTCCCAAATTTTCGTGCGGTTTCAGATAATGGTACAATTTTGCGTCCCAGGGTTCATGACCAAGAGCATGTCACGACATGTCTAAGGAGGGTTCCGTAACTATCAATGCACAATAGGCTTTCTTTTAATTACTTTAAAAGTTATTGTCCGATTTCGCTCAAAATAATTTTGCTAGAGAGTGTTTAGCGTGATCTATTAGCATAGAAACTTATAATTTTCGATCTCCTATAGTTTAGAAATGCAAGGGGGAGGACCAACTTATAAACGACTTTGTAAAAACGTCATATATAAAACCTTACTTTTATTTTAAAAGAGCTATTTAACAATATCCTATTTATCGATATTTAACAATACATAGAATGAAAAAATATTTTTCATCCCCACTTCACATGTATAGAGAGCTTAAACCTAAAATATAAAGTTATTATTATTTTATGATGGCAAAACTTGAGATCTATACACAATCTATAACTATACTAAATTTTATCCATTTATATTCATAATTACAGAAGCTGGACAAAGCGAAACTACTTTTTAGGGTTCCTTATGTATTATGGAACCCTAAAAAGTAGTCTACAAGGTCTTAAAAGGTTTGTATACTTAATTTAGATACAATTTAACATAAATGTAAGCAAAATAAACAATAGCCGACTAAAATGCTACCAATTTAAATGTCATTTAATTACCATGCAATAAAGAAATACAATGACACATTGATTTAGTTAAATTTTAATTGGGTCTGGTCTAAAATGGCCACAAAGTGAATTGTATTAAGAAACATCATCAGTTTCATAATATGATTCACTGAATGTGGCCATTTTAGACCTGCTAATCAGAGTATAGTTAGTTATAATTTATGTGTTAAAAGAAGTTTTCTATAGCTATCATTATGTCATCATAGAAAACCCCAAATGTTAACCTTCTGTGGTAGTTCAAGTTCAAGCATTATTTACTTGAGGAAAAATTAACACAATCACAACATAATGTTTCAATAAAGTATAATAATAATAAGTAAATAAAGTAAATAAAGTATATATAATAAGTATAATAATTTAACTAATTAGATTTTATATAACAATAAAGCTTTATAAAAAATAAAACAGCTTTTAGATAATCTATTCTATAGTAAACTCAGTGGTTAAATAACTTTTGAATGTTATGAAGTTTTTTTTTTGGAAAATATAATAGTAATATGAATTATAGCTGGTAATCATATTACTATTATATTTTCCAAAAAAAAACTTTATTATTTATGGGTTATTAAATAAAATACATATTTTTATATAGGAAAACAATATAACATTCAAATTACCTGAGAACAGTCTGTTTATTGGCATCTGAGGCATAAAAGGCATGAGTGCATTTCCATGCCTGGGGCCTGTGATGGCCAATGGTCCATCATTCAGCATACCAAAAGGATCAGAGAACATGGAGTTCATGAAATTGTTCATTTGCTGCATGTGCCTCATATGTGGCCTGAGAAAAGATAATGAAAGTACAAAATCAGGTACATTATGACATATAACAAATTGACTCATTGTAGTTAGACCAACTTAAGGGTTGTCTAATAAAAATATAAGATTTTGGACAAAGTAGGTAGGACAAAGTAGGACAAGCCACCCTTTATTTGACACAGTAATAGATGTATACACAGAAAAATTACCCGAAAAACAGATCGTCTTCCACGTCTCCCATAAGGGATCCAAATAATGACATTGTTTATATTTTATTGAGGATCACAATATTTTCTCGAGTATTCGGTAGGAATCCGCCAGTTAGACTACAGTATTAAATTGTTGTCCTAAGTCGATATTTAATCAGCACTATTGATTGAAACTTGAAGTCAAATATAAATGTCTAGCAAACATAAAAAATTACATTCGAACTTCAATGACCAATCAGTCGCAAATCGCAAATCAAGCAAAAAATCAGTGTCAGTATAGACTATAGAGTACAGACAACAGACTGTAGAACATTTTACATTGTTACCACAGAGTACATTTTTCTTACAAATGCTTAACAAAAAAAGGAAATGCGAGACGGCCGCGTCCCTCTATTTACGAATATTAAAGATTTTTACCGCAACTTGTTCGTGATTAGAGATATTTACCGCAACTTCATTCGCGCTAAAAGAAATTGAGCGGGAACCGCATACTTTGCTGCAATAAAAAAATAACCTATATGTGTTAATCTAGAGCAGGGATTCCCAAAGGGGTCGATATCGACCCCTTGGGGTCGAAATCGGTTTACTAGGGGTCGACATAAATGAACTTTGGGGGTCGACGAGGTCTAAAAATCGACCCCTATTAAATTAACACAAGTTCTTATTTAAAACTTTCAAGATAGGTAGGTACTGTATTGTTTATGTTGTGTTACGTGTACTAAGAATAATTATTATTTTTGTAGGAAATAACATTGTTGTAGTAATGTCTAGTCTCAAACTGTTCGAACAAGATGAAAACCTCGGCAGGTCAGTGTGGACAAGTTTGTTCAAGATAATGAGTCCGAGCGTACGTCTTTCTGGCGCGTTTTACTTGCTCTCTATTTGACGCTTACGCAATTTAACACGAACGATCAACAAGTCCAAACGTGTTCCTGATATTTAATGAGCTTGCACTTAGGTTGAAAGTTCATTTGCGTTTTGAAATTCGTTGGAGCTTGAACGATAATAACTCATATAAGTACTCATTTATTTAAAGAGATTACAAAGATATTACATAAAGCTAAATTAAGTGAACTAAAGTGACTGAAAAAGAATTTACAAAATGCTGAGCTCCCTACGCGAGTTAATAGCGTAACCATACAATATCTGCAGTTTATGAAAAATTTACAGTGTAAGTACCAAACAGTTTTTATCCGGCACAGCGCATCAGCATTGCCCCACTGTGTGATAGTGATCAGTTGAGCTATCTGTAAGTAGATTGTTTGCAACAGTTTGCAATTGCCTCAATTGTTTCAATTGTAAAAAATTACTAGTTTAATTTGTTTTAGTATTTGATTGTAAATTTTTTTTGCCCTATGGTAAACACAACATATTTTAAATAGGTAAGTATAAAAGTATTTGTTAAAATTACTTACACTTAAGTTGTTAAGTAGGTAGGTACCTAAACTTTGAAGTGTTTAGTTTGCTTTGGTTTTCGTTCTTATGCTGATAGGTACCTACTATCCTAATACAAATTTTCTATACCTAATTACCTACTATAGTTACTTACCTAATATAGGTATCCAAGTTTATCAATGAGTAAGTCAGTAATACCTAACAAACATCCATTACCTGGGTATGATAAAATAAGATAGTGTGCAAATTTAACAGTTTATTATTGTTTTTTATTTAGGTAGTTTTATATTTTTTCTATTTGCAGGATTACTGAGAGTTCTATGATGGCGGACACTACAAAAAAAATGCAGACAATACAGTTTGGACTACTTGAAGTTCCGATTTATTGCATCTCCATCAAATCAACACTTGCCGATATATCTCATATGTGAAAAAGTATTCAGTAACGATGCTATGAAGCCTTCAAAAATGGATGACCACTTATCAAGAGTACATGCTGACAAAAAAAGTAAGCCCTTGTCATTTTTTCAAGCACTTAAAGAAAAACTAGACAAAAGGCCATCCATAAGATCGATGTTTGCGTCATCATCTATTAAAGACAATGATGGTTTACGAGCGTCCTATAATATATCTTTACTAATAGCGAAGTCGGGGAAACCCCACACAATTGGAGAGCAGCTTATCTTATCAGCCATTGCGGAGGTCCTTAACAATATGTTGCACAAGCCCGCACATGATATTTTAAAGAGAATACCTTTGAGCAATAACACCGTTCAGAGACGCATAGACGAGATGGGACGCGATGTGGAAAATATTTTATGCAAGTTCTTACAGACCAACAAATTCTCTCTCCAGTTGGACGAGTCTACATTACCCGGCAATGAAGCTATGTTGTTAGGATATGTTCGATATATCAAAGATGAAAATATGTGCCAAGAACTGCTCTTTGCTATTTAGAGACTAATACCAGAGGAGAATCGATTTTTCAGGCCGTGGAACATTTTTTACTGACAAAGCTATTCCATGGAAGAACATTGTTTCTGTTTGCGACTGATGGTGCACCGTCTATGGTTGGTCGTCATCGGGGTTTTATAGCTCACTTAAAGCGACAACTGCCTGATGTACTGGTCATTCACTGCGTGATTCACAGGCAGCATTTAGTAGCAAAAAAGCTGAGTCCTAGATTGCATAAGTCTTTACAATATGTAATAAATGCTATCAACAAGATTCGAAGCAATTCTTTGAACTGTCGGTTATTTGCTCAGCTATGTGAGGAAATCGACGAAGTCTTTACTCGATTACTTCTGCACACTGAAGTTCGCTGGTTATCAGGCTATTGCTTAGAAAGATTTTCAGCCATTTTTTAAACTGTGTTGGAGTTTTTACAAGAAAAAGATCCGAATTTGAAAGAAAATCTGAACAATTGTAAAACAGATATTTATTACTTGACTGATATCTTTGGAATGTCCAAAAAAGTTAATTTGCAGCTGCAGGGTGACGATATTAACTTGATCAAAACAAAATCAATAATATCGGCCTTCGTGGGTAAACTAATCCTTTATAAACAAAATTTAGGCAGAAAAGAATATTCGCAGTTTCCGCATTTGTCAAAATTACCAGAAATGCTTCAAGATAATGACATTTTAGTATATGTCACTCACTTGGACGCATTACACAAGGATTTTACGGAGAGGTTTGAGGATCTTTTAAATTTACAAATTCCTCAATGGATAATAAATCCGTACAACACTACAGCCATAGAAGAAGCCAATGTGATAATGCAAGAAGAGTTGATTACCATCAGCACAGACGAAGAGCTTAAGCAGAAGTTCATCCAAGGCTATCAGAAGTTCTGGTTGCAACGCAACATTGAAATACAGCATCCTACATTGTGGAACATTGCTGAAAAATACCTTATCGCTTTTCCATCTTCATACCTAGTTGAAAAAAGCTTCAGTGTGGTAACAAACAATATGACGAAACAAAGAAACCGTTTGAAAATCAACGAACGTGAAGATTTTAGGCTGCAACTCACCAATATTGAACCGGATGTAGCTAGATTGGTAGATAGTCACCAGGTTCATCCATAATACTGAATGTTTTATTTTCTCTTTGCGAATTAATACTTTTTTAAATATAATTTCCTACCTACTTAAGATTCTTTAAGTACTTAATTTGTAATAATCATTATAAATTAAACTTGATATTTACTGAATTGTATCTCTTTTTATTTCGTTAAATTTTTATGAGAAAATGAAGTCAACTTTACTCACTTAACCAAGTGCAAAGTTTTCCAGTTGGTACCTTAGTACCTAGGTATTTTGTATCAATAGGAAAAAACTAAAGATAGGCCCCCTTATTCATAATAGTCTGCTAACTTAAAGCATTGCTAATTACTCTGTTTCTTCTATTGACCTAAGTCAGAATGAAAAATAACACTCTGTAGCAGCTGTTTTTAGTTAGCGGACCATTATAAATAAGGGGGTTGCTTTTAAAAGTATGTAATTTGGCCATGGGGGTCTGAGATAACAGTTCATTTTGGAAAAGGGGTCACTTGTCCAAAATAGTTTGGGGATCCCTGATCTAGAGGCTAAACTACTACCATAGCAAACTTGATCAATATCCTTTCAGTAGTTTCTGAAATTAGCACGAACAAACGTACATACAAACTGGACCGTGAGTATAAATAGCCGTTATTAGGCTGGAACTACATGATCCGGAATCCGGCGGGCCCGGGAAAATTCAGAGCACTGAAAGTAGAACTCTGCGCTAATACAGTAGAGTTGAAAATCGAAGTGTTGAGCTGTCATATATATGACATTGACATTTGGCTTCTTTTGATTGACACTGGTGTTTTTCAGCTCTGTTGTATTAGCGCAGATTTTTTATTTTTTATTTTATTTTCTCTAGCCCTACGGATTCCGGATAATATAGTCCCAGCCTCAGTGTCAATGATGTCAATCATTTATAATTTTTTTTTGCCTACAAAATGTCTACTTCAAGGCCGCGGTATTGGATTTGCAGGCTGGAGGGTAAGGCGCTTTACTTTGTATGTATGATTGATCCATGCCATTACCCTCATCAAAACGGTCTCATTGACTAGCAATATCGATATCAATATTCAAATGTTGGTTCCATTGTTAGAATTAACATGAAAGGATATTTGGGCAACTACAAGTTTTTCCTAAAAATTCCACAATGCAAAACACATTATTAGGTATTTTTATCAACTACTATAATATTATCAAAAATATAACATCAGAATAATAAGGAACATTGTAAACAAATTTTTAAATAGTCGCTAAACTGGACGCTGTCCAGGTGGTAGCATTTTTCGCGCGTTTCCATGGAATGACCACTTTGTTGATTTTGGGTACGACGTATAAACAATATCCTGAAGACCATTTCTATGTTTACGGTCTGAGTTTGGAGATAGCTGGAATGAAAATACTCAAAAATAAATAAAGATTATTAAAGATTAAGAGTTATATTTTACTAGCTGGTGCCCACAACTTGTTTTGCGTAGAACTAACGGAATAAAAACCCTATTTAAACCGAACCTTAAGATAAAAATAGTCTAAGCTACTCCTTATAACATCAGCTATCTGCCAGTGAAGTGTCTTTGTCTGTCAAGTTTCTAACGTATCAAATAAAGACAGCAACATTGAATATCTATCAGTTGTGTACCTAAATATTTTTATTAGTAATGGGTGTTATAAATATAATACTATCAAGTGTACTTGTTACCTTTACAGGAGAATCAGCAATAGGCTGCACTGCATCTGGTTTGTCTCCTATGTGTAAATTAGCTTGGGGTCGTGGTGTATTTATTAGCGTGTCTCCTACCATTCTTTCAACATAGTTATTGACGTTCTTTTTGGTTAGATTTAAATTTAGTTGTCCATCTGAATGTGTTCCACATGACATGGGGTTGGCCATCAGACAAGGAGTCTTGTTTGAAGCCATATTATTAACTATGCAATCTTTGTTCATAGAAGCCTTCATGTGACAGCCCGGAAAATTGTTAGGATTATTCTGCTGTGGTGATAAAGTTTGTGGTAAGCTCTCCTCGGGCTTGTGGTATATCTCTGCCGGCAGTATTTCCACCGGTTGCCCAAGAGTGTTATATTCGATGGCTTGTGCATGTGGTTGTATATTAGAGACTGGGGCCACAGGTGGTTGCGCAGTTTCGCAAATGCAAGGTTTCGGAGTAGTCTGAGATTTGGGCAGAACTTCATTCATCAACTTCTCGGTGGCAGGGTGAAATGGCCTGCGAATAGGGTTTGTGTGATCGGCAGCTACTTTATCCTGTGTTATATGCCTGGGCGAAACCTGATAGATTTGTTGTTCGTTTGGATACAAGCCGTTATTACTTTGATTTTGTATAACTTTTGCAGTATCATCCATGGTCATGCCCATTGATGGAATGCTCGGGTTCGTCATTCGCATATTAATTGTATTCGCATTTTGTAATGCGCTCAATTGTTGCGTGGGTGTTGCTGTAAGATGAGCACAAGTAAATGCATTGTTAGTTTGATTGAGATTATTCAAATTGTTTTGTGCTACTGGCGAACTCTGTTGATTATTATCGGGATTCATATTTATCGCAACTGCCATAGGATCGAAACCTAAATCTCCATCGCCCATTACTCCAGGAAACAATTCTTGGAATTTTGCCATGCCTTGTGCATGCTGGCCATATGGAGACTTACTCTGTAGAATTTGCTGATGATTCGCAGGCATCACGTTAGTTACTTGACCGAGACCATTGTTGGCCACTTGCTGAACCGGTGCTGCTGTTGTTCTACAGTTTAGACATTGCATAACATTATACGTTGCTGGTGGTGGTACCAATTTTGGCGGATTTACAAATTCATTGTTTACCAGATTTTGGTTCATGTTTACGGCATTCATAAATTTATTTCCCATTGCTTGCATAGCCTTAGCATTCTCCATAGCTTTCTGCACATCAGGCGCATTAATCGGATTGCAAGAATTAGGTATGTTATGTAGGTCCTTGGATATAGGCAACCCCATTTGATTAGCTATAGGGGTGTTAACGACTGTGTTCTCAGGCGTCATACTTTTGAGTTCTTCGTATACATCTTTAACAATTGGTTGCACAAGAGCTGGATCGAAGTGGTTCCGTGCGGTGCTGTCAAAACTTGATGGGTGGTGATGAGTATAGTTGCCATGTGCTTGGTTATTGAGACATGGCTCTCCACATGAACCTTGGACAACTGGCCCGCCCGGACTGTGCCCACAGGTGCCACCATGATAGTTATGACCACAACTATGTGGCACTTTATAGCCCATCATTTGTTGTTGGCTATTCGGACCTTGTTGATTATTGAATACATTGCCTAGACACCCACTGCAAACGAAGTTTCTTATTAAAACCCGTTTAAAACTTTAATAAAATAAAAAATATAGTGTTTTGATTCAAAATTAAAAATTTACATACCAATTAGCACTTTGAAGCTGGTTGACTACGCTCTCTAATTCATTTAAAATTTTCTGTTTATCCAAAGCCATATTAACATAAATAATATAAATAATATAACGATAAATTACGATTGCAAATATTTTCAAAAACGAAAAGACAACAGTGATTTGTTCATGATTATATTTTTTGTCTTGTCAAATATTTTGTTACAGACCAGTTACAAATTGATTGATGAAAATCAACATTCATTATAAGTATAAATCAATGATAAGTAAGTAGGTACATATAATCAGAATTTAAAATTCAATAGGTATTATATTATATTCAATCCAAGACTGTGGCCTTAGAACCTAAGCCTGCATTTAAAAGGGCACAGCTCCGAAAAAACTCCTGAAAGTGTGGCTTTGTTATATATGTATTTCATCCATAAATTTGTGTTATTTCGATTCTTAATGTGTAATATTCATGGTAGAATATTAACCATTAAATATTCGTTCCTTGCAGAAGTGTAAGCAAGTAGTACAATTTCAAAAAGCGTGATATTTTGTGTTTTCTCCAAAACTCCCTAGAAAGTTTCAGTAAAGCTTTTACCATTTTACTTGATGGACTGACTTGACTCATTGACCTTGACGATTTAGAAAAACGGTGTTGAAAACATTAACGAAAGAGTTTTGCCGGGGAATTCAATGGGTGACGTTATGGATTTTGCATTTCTTTTATAAATTTGTGTTATTTCGGTTCTTAATATGTAATATTGGTAGAATATTAACTATTAAATATTCGTTAACGTGCACGCACAAGTGTGGGCAAGTGGTACAACTTCTAAAAAAGTGCTATTATGTGTTTCCCGCCACAACTCCCTAGGAACTTTCAGTAAAGCTTCTACCACTGAATCGACTGACATGACTCATGGACTGCACTGACTATTTATTTGGACTTTGACTAGACTTTAGACTTGACTATTTAGCAATACGGTGTTGAAAATTGAAACGAAAGTTCTATTTCCCGCCTTTTTAACTTGACACTGGCAAATGGTTATAAGCCGATGCCATATTATATAAATAAATAAAAAAACATTAACGAAAGTTCTATTTCCCGCCTTTTTAACTTGACACTGGCAATTGTTTTATAGTTTTAAGCCGTATCGCTATATAAAAAAAACCTGTTGATATGACTATGACACTTGTATGACACCGACACTTGACAGAAAACGCTCTAAGACAAATGACAGCCTGACTTGCAGTCGTAAATTGTAGTGGAATTCGGACTTTGGTATTGGTCTAATTTAGATGTGCAAAAGTAACGCAAAAAAGCGTACCCGTATGTATTCGTTACTTTATCAATTAGTACTCGTTACCATAGTATCGTTACGTTACCGGTTACTCGGTACTTCTGATGAATTATATAACTGGTGAAAAAGTATTATAGGTTATCTATAGGTTCCACTATATGTAATGTATAGCCTCATATTGAGGACGTCACGCGAGCAGCGCTCCGGCCTGGAGAGTATATGACCTGCAGGCCAATCACGCTACTGTTTATCGTTTAAATTCAGGTTCAACTCTGCTTTGGTTATGATTCAGTTTCGGTTCGATTCCGCTGCGGCTGAACAAATTTCAGTATCGGACTATCCTTCCAATCGTAACTCAATTTTACTTTTATTTTGTTTTATATACCTATGGGTAAAAATAACTTATTTTTAACTCATATTCTCAACAATTTAACACACCAAAACATGAAACGTTTCAGAAACGTGCGAGAAAAAGTAGCATTGTATCAACTTTTTGTTTTGACAGCGCTTGCGCTTGGGTTGCTCTGCGGCTGCTTTCCAACTTATCTGTCAAAACGTTAGCGCGATACCGAATCATTCAAAATGTCGAATAACGTTCACGGTTCGTTAACGATTCAACTGAAACAACTTAGCGCGATTGCCCTGCAGTCGGTGTTGGTAACACATACGATCAGCAAATGTTTCAATACACGCATCCGCGGTACTTGTTTGAACTGAAACAGTGTAGGTACGTACCCATACTACGAAAAATGCAAGTAACGAAATGAATTCGTGTGTAACGTTTCATTATTCGGTACTAGATGGCGCACCCGTTACCCAGTACCGAATACATACGGTTTGCTACAGCTCTAGACTATCTATAGTCTATCGTTTCCATTTTCAATTTTGCATTTCAAGTTTTACTTTGATACAGGGGTCACGTGATAACCGACCAGTAAAATAAATATATTATAATTAATTAGTCGTATAAACTTCGTGTTAGCTGCGTCAGTGCATCTCGTAAACTAATTTCGCAGCCACATACGTCGCCTTCGAAGACATCGTGTAATCTCAGCTCAGCAAATTATACGAGGTAATTATAATCAAAATGCCCAGGAAAGTTTTTGTGGTCGGTGTCGGTATGACGAAATTCGTCAAGCCCAGTTCCGGAGTCGATTACCCAGAGCTAGGCAAAGAAGCCGTCGAAGCGGCGCTATCCGACGCCCGTATCAAGTATGACGCCGTGCAGCAGGCGGTCTGCGGCTACGTGTTTGGCGACTCCACCTGCGGCCAGCGCGTGCTCTACCAGGTCGGCATGACTGGTATTCCCATATATAACGTCAACAACAACTGTTCCACCGGATCCAACGCGCTGTTCCTCGGGAAACAGCTCATCGAGGGCGGCGTATCTGACGTCATTTTAGCCGTCGGATTCGAAAAAATGTCTCCCGGCGCCCTCAGCGGAGGCGCCTATACTGACAGAACGAATCCAATGGACAAATTAACCCTTAAAATGTCTGAGCTAGCAGACTTAGCCGGAGCCCCCATGACGGCACAATATTTCGGTAATGCTGGTATTGAGCATATGAAAAAGTATGGCACAAAAGAGATACACTTTGCAAAAATTGCGGCCAAGAACCACCGTCATGGGGCCAAAAACCCGAGGGCTCAAAGTACACGAGTTTACACTGTAGAGGAGGTCATGAACTCCCGTAAAATCTATGGCCCTCTCACTAAACTAGAATGTTGCCCTACAAGCGATGGGGCAGCTGCGGCCGTTTTAATGTCAGAAGAGGCTGTCATTCGGTATGGACTACAGAACAAGGCAGTTGAAATCATTGGTATGGAAATGGCCACAGACACTGAGGCAGTTATGAAAGAAAATAGTTTAATTAAGATTGCTGGATACGATATGACTGCATTGGCTGCAAAGCGTTTGTACGCTAAGACAGGAATATCTCCAAAACAGATTGATGTAGTAGAATTACACGACTGTTTTGCTATAAATGAACTGATAACTTACGAAGGCCTGCAGCTGTGTGGAGAAGGTGAAGGGGGTAAATTTGTTGATTCCGGTGACAACACATATGGAGGCAGATGTGTTGTGAACCCGAGCGGTGGATTAATAGCCAAGGGCCATCCTTTGGGGGCGACAGGATTGGCACAGTGTGCAGAATTAGTCTGGCAGCTCAGAGGGGAGGCAGGAGACAGACAGGTTTGTTGTATACATTGTAATTGATGAGTTGTCTGGGTGTTAATATTGTGTCCAAATGTTCCAGTGTCTCCTTGTATTTCCAAGGTCTGAAAATTATTTTCATTAAAAAGAAAAATACTCATGTTAAATACCAATCACAATTTGTTATATTTACATGCAAGTCATGGTACAAAGATCAGATTTGACTTAATTATATATTCATTGAATCACGATTAACATACTTACACATACACTACAGTATTCAACTTTTTGTTAGCTTCTTAATTTTCTCTTAATCTCAGCCTGGAAAAAGAAACATAACTCTGTATTTACCAACTGAGAATACATATCAGAATATAGTTTAAATATTATATTATCATAATATGAACACATGTTCCTGCTCCTCACTTCAATCTAGGTAAACTTTCCAATGTTACAACTTTCACACAAATATTCCTCAGTTAGGAAAAGCATTCTGATGTTTTTAAGGAATGGTTAATGACTTACCTCCTCACTAATAAAAAATATTTACACAATGGTTATACATATTATATAACTGAATATATATGTTTTACTATACAATGTTTTGTCCTTGTCTTATACGTAAGAAAAGTCGCTTGATAGACAAGGACAAAACATTTGTACAGATTATCCATTGTGTAAATATTTTTATATTAGTAAGGAGATAAATGTTTAATTAATACAAGGGTCAAGGCTTTTGCTAATTCCACTTTGTATTTCTTTTGATTTCATAGTATTACTATTTACAGTACATATACTACACACACCGGCATATTTAGCGGAACATAAAATAAAGGTTTGATATCAGTATCATATAAGGTTGCTGGCTGGATTATACATCATTTAATTTAAAAAGAAATATTTTCAAATTAAGAAAACAACTGAACATCACATTTTATGCAATTGTTTTAATTTTATTCATTACACCTTATCTGGAGCGAACTTCGAGTATTTCTTCATTCTGAGTTTGATTTAAAATTTCATTGAAATACTGTTTTTTGTTAGTTTTTTTTTAATCGCGTATCTTTTTGGAGTTGAGGACTGAATTATGCATGACTTAGCCCCAACGGAGATTGCCAGGGCACTCGAAATGCGAAAAAATGGTCAAACCTACAGAGTGATATCCAAAGATCTTCGTTGACCAGTTTCAACGATCCATCGCATTATCCAACGGGTCAGGGAGACCGGTACTTATGTGAGAAGAGCAGGACAAGGCAGAAAAAGACGCACTTCGAGTAGGGATGATTGTTTCATTCGGCTTCGTGTACGTAGGAACCCCTGTTTGACGGCCGTCCAAGCCCGACATGAGTTAGAAGCAGTGCGGGGTGTAACCGTAAGTGAGCGTACGGTACGAAGAAGGTTCGAAGCAGCTGGTTTGGGTTCATTTGTGCCCGCCAAGGCTAGAAGGCTCGAGGTAAATCATTGTAGAAACAGGTTAACTTTTGCTCAGGAACATCGCATAATGCTACAACATACAACATAATGCTCGGCCGCATACCGCTCGGGTAACTCAAGCTTATCTTAATGATATGAATATCACTGTTATGGAGTGGCTGGCGAGATCACCGGATATGAACCCAATAGAGCACGTTTGGGACTTTCTGAAAAAAAAAGTTAAGTCCAGAATTCCAGCTCCTGCCAACGTGGGTGAACTGCGAATCGCCGTAGTTGAGAAATGGCGGAGACTATCCCAGGAGACCATCAATAACATCATTCTCAGTATGTCTAGACGGGTAGAAACTTTAATAAGAGCACGTGGAGGAAATATGCGATATTAATCACCATTTTTCTAATTTAATTAATTGTTATTTTAATATTAATTTTCACTTTTCCCGGTGCCATGAAAAGTTCAAAAATGTACCATTTTTTCACAAATCGCCTTTACTTGCAAAATCTGTTCTTAATGTGATCTCATTTTAAGTAAAACAAATGAAACTTTAAATAACAAAAGAAGTGTAGTAAGTAGATTTTAAAATAAAACCATATTTTTTTAATTGTGGACGTTTTTTTTGTGTTACGCTAAATATGCCGGTGTGTTTATATAGTATTATCCACAACATTGTGTTCATTAAATAGGTTGCAACTTAAAACAAAACCAAAGTTTTTAAACCATTCTTATTTACTTAATATTACAGAACATAATATTAAAGTTAAATTACATTTCATGATACAATTTATATTAAATATTATATTAGGTCCTTACATATGAAATTGGCGTTTTGTCTTACTGGCCACTGATCTCAAATATATCTTCTTTGGTTAGAAATTACAATTTCAAATTTATACCGCTATTTACTCATGCATTTGTGTTTCGAAAACCGTAATTCATTTGATTTTTCCTCTTTTGGTTTTTTCTTTTCGTCACTCCGTTTACAAAATGGAAAACTTGAAATATCGTATTATTTTCGAGTACGAGTTCCCCCGTGGCACCAGTGCTGCAGAAACAGCTCGAAGGATTAATGATGTGTATGGCGGCGGTGTCGCAAAAGAAAACACAGTGCATTTTTGGTTCCAACGTTGTCGTTCTGGACATTTCTACCTGCAGAACAAGTCCCGTGGACTGCCGCAGACCAAAGTTGATAATGAAGAATTGATGGCTATTGTGGAAGCGGATCCATCGCAAACCACGTCCGAGTTAGCTGCAGGCTGCGGTGTTAGTGATAAAACTGTCTCAATCCACTTGAAGCAAATTGGGAAGGTGAAAAAGCTTGAAAGGTTGAAAGGGAAGGTGAAAAGGAAAAAGCAGCAAACCGACAAACGCGCGTCGCCTGCTGCGTTACGTTACTCAACCGGCACAATAATGAAGGGATTTTAAATCGAATCATTACCTGTGATGAAAAGTGGATCCTGTACGATAATCGGAAATGCTCATCGTAATGACTGAACCCTGGTGAACCAGCCAAAGCCTGCTCCAAGCGAAAATTGACTCATAAAAAGTTATTGTGAGCGTTTGGTGGACTAGTGCCGGTGTCGATCACTACAGCTTTTTTAATTCTGGCCTGACGATTACGGCAGATGTATATTGCCAGCAACTGCAAATC
This sequence comes from Phengaris alcon alcon, assembly GCA_037179445.1. Classification (NCBI taxonomy): domain Eukaryota; kingdom Metazoa; phylum Arthropoda; class Insecta; order Lepidoptera; family Lycaenidae; genus Phengaris; species Phengaris alcon. Next base: position 1,462,069 of record JAYRCH010000155.1, on the reverse strand, counting down.
ATGATGGAAAAGCTAGCTGGTAAACAACCGAGGTTGTTCATTCGCTCTAGGCCACTGCTGCTTCAGGACAACGTTAGAAGTGTGGTCTACTGCACAACAGACTGCTACCAAATTAGAGGAGCTTCAATTGGAATGTCTAAGACATCCACCGTACTACCCTGACCTTGCTCCATCAGATTACTATTTTTTTCGAAATTTGGATAGATATAGAAATTTCCAAAGTGCCTTCAAAGATTTTATTGATTCCTGTCCGAATGGTTTTTGTAGTAAAGGAGTCAATGAACTACCTATGACATGACAAAAGTGCATAGATAGCAATAGTATATACTTTGATTAAATAAATATATTATGTTTAAAGAAAACGACTTTATGTTCCTCCTTTACAAAATGCCAATTTCATATGTAATTACTTAATACTTTAAACAGGCTAATCTTGTATATATAGCCACCAGCGACTTCGAAACATTATTCCAGTGTAACCGCTGGTCCCACCGTACCCCCGCGGGCTAAGACAAAGGGGGTAAAGGAGAGCCGCAAGGCTGAGCCTCCTCGAAACGACAAGGACTAGAGTAGGATCTGTGATAAGGAGGGTTTCATACTGTGGAGAGAAGAAAGAAGAGGAAGCCCGGCGTCCGCAACCACCGCGGCACCGCACCCACCGAACCCGAGCAGCGTCTGCGGTGCGTAGTACGCGCCACACCACTGTACGTGTCCCGCTTGCACTGGTCCACGACGGTCGAGGATGTCGTGGACTACATTCGAAAGAAAGTCTTTCACCTTAAGGGTCGAGCGTCTGGAGTCTCGCCGCAAGGTCAACTTCAGTTCTTTTTGTGGTGAGAGTACCGACCTTCGAGGTGGAGGAGTTCTGGCCGACGGACGTAGTCTACCGGCGGTTTCAGGGAAGGATCCCTAACGAAACGCGCATCACGTCGTCGAAAACGGCAATACGTGATAAACCACAGTGTGTGTTTAAGAGTGAGTGATACCCGTAACACAAGTTCAACTTAGCACAGGATTGGATTGACGTGATATATTATACATATAGCTATGTATATTTGTTTTGTATCTGTTTTTATGTGTGTCTGAATAAGTTGATTTGATCTAGCTACGTCTTATCCCTGGGAAAAGTTAATTGGCAGTTTGGTCTGGATATAATATTTTCGTTATTCGGAAATTCGAAATGTGTTCGGTTCGAATCCCAGTCAGATAAATATTTGTGTGATTATTTTTTTTTTTTTTATCTTCTAGAACTCCGAGCAAAGCTCGGTTACCCAGGTTCTGGTATATTAAAGAATATTCTAGCTGTAAGCGCCTAACGGTAGTTAATTGTTGTAACTGCATGGCAGAATGTTACTGACATACTTACTGCAGCTCAACCTTAATGTGAGTCTTAGCAACTGTATTTTTATTACTAGGTACTTACTAATGTTTAAAATATTTTCTTATCATTGTATAATAATTATTATTTAATTTAAAGTCTTATCATTAAATAATACATATTATATAATTAATTCTTAAATATTGTTCCAAAGGTAAATTATGATAAATGACTATTATAATCAGAATGTAATTTTGCATTACAACTACAAAGATTATTGACTGAAAGCCTAATTGCTAAAAAAAATCTAAATATAAGACCCCTAATAGTCACAGTGTTTTAATTATATTATGTATCTGTTTTACAACAATATACAATAATTTTTAACATTTTAAGTAACTAACTAAAATACTTCTCAAAACTCATGGGACTTAAAACCTATTTTAATGAGCCAATCCTTGACACCTGGAAATGTGGAGCATTAAAATTGTTTTGTCATTTTTGAGGCCAATCATTACTCGGCCACGTTACAGCAACATCGCCGCATTAGATATTTGACATTCATAAGTGCAGAACAAATAATTGAACAACAATACATTGTTACATTCATGTATTTATACTAGTATATCAATTCAATCTCTCAGAATAAGGACATTGGTCGCGTACAGATAAGCCGACAGTGCAAGGGTTACTGCTATCAATAACTTATCATGTGTTTGACGTTTTCGCCACACTCATTATTCTGATAGGCGAATGATTAATAGTGTTAATTTATTCTCTATTTGTCCCAGGTACCTCGCGCGCGAATCGCGTTACAACACAACTTGGGACTAGGTGGTGCCGTTGTCATAGCCATGTACCGCAAAGGTTTCGCAAATGTCGTGCCCAACCAGGTTGCGGCCATCACCGACAACCCACAGGACTTCAAAGTGTACAAATACATGAAGATCCTGGAGGAAGCTATGGAGTCAGACTCGGACAACCTGATCGAGAAAGTGAGAGGCATCTACGGCTTTAGAGTCAAGTCTGGACCCAACGGTGCTGAAGGTTACTGGGTCATCAACGCCAAGGAGGGCAAAGGAAAAGTGAGCTACAACGGCAAAGACAAATGTGACGTCACATTTACGATTAACGACGAAGACGTCGCCGACCTTATTTCAGGCAAGCTCAATCCTCAGAAGGCGTTCTTCCAGGGCAAAATCAAGATCCAAGGTAATATGGGTCTGGCGATGAAACTAACAGACTTACAGAAATCTGCAGCCGGCAGAATCGAGGCAATACGCTCCAAGTTGTAAATGTTAGTTTTAGTTTTAAAAATATGGGAAGGGTATACTGGGACTAAGGCATTTAAATGTATACAGAATATGACAGACTATAAAGTGGCATAAGATGTCAGTATAATTAATAATGATCACAATTCCTCAAAAGTTATAAAGTAACTACTACATAAGGTTATCAGTGTATTGTTTTTAATGATACATCTGAACATTCAGTTCAAGTTACAATTTTTTATTGCTAAGATAACAAAGAAAGCCAATAAAAATATATTGTTATGTATAATTAATGTAAAATATATTGTTATGTACAGTAATGATAATGGCATTCGTCCATCCTTTGAAAATGTGTACCTAGTTTTATGAAATGTTAATACACAATTTATATTGCCAATACTTTATATTTATTCAATGTTAAAGTTTATTTAATTTCATAAGAACAATATACACCATTCCATTTGCAATGAGCACTGTAAATTTTATTATTCTATATAAAATAAAATATATTTATATAAATACATAACATTATCTTTTAATTCCATAAAGTTATTACTTGCCTTATTGTATATTATTTATGAAACGGTTTTTACATTCTACTTTTTATAACTTGATAAAAAATTAAAGGTCTTAGAAGTACCAAAGATAACATTTCGTTGAAAGCTGCCACTGGTGCTAACAATAAAATATTCTATGTAATTGACTGGCTGGCAGTGGCGTGGGCTTCCCATAATTCTACTCCTATCGTAGTGGCTGGCATACCTAGCATGTACAATATACCTAATATAACTCATAACATGAACCAAAAGCGTCCATGCTTTTAGGGGTTGATAACATTGATAACTAATACATCAATGGGGGTAGATCAAATGTATTGCATACAATGAAGTCAGCCATCTCGAAGTAGATTAGCTAATGAATATTAATATCTTGTTTATGTACGATTCAATATTAAGAATTAAAACAGATTTAATCTTTTTTACCTGACTACGGCGAAGCCAAAAGGAAGGAATGATTTTGACAGTCTATGTATGTATGTATGTTTGTACCCTCGTAGCGTCTAAACAACTGGTCCGATTTTAATAAATGAGGTGTCAATAGATTCGCAATGATGCCGCGGGTAGCATAGACGATATAATTTTTTTCAAAATTTTGTATTTCGGAAATGGAACCTCAAATTCTAACATCTAAAAAAGATAAACCAAGATAATCATCACGTGTTTGGTATCAAAAGAAAGGTCTTGGCAAGCACACCATAAATATGTTTAAATAATAAACCTATTTTGTGGCGGGCTTGCACAAATATGTCAAAATACACGTTTAAAATGCGGTCGTACAAACCCAGTTGACCATTTTCGAACATTACGTAATATAAGACTATACTTAATAATATATGAGTAATAATTCCTCCATGCTTATAAATATAATTTTTATATTATAGGTAAGTAAGTAAGTACCTACATATTATTTTACCCTCATAAAATATACTTATTTTATTTTATAAATATTATATTAGTATGATTATCGTTCTTAAATTCTAGAAAAAAAAGGCTCGCTCCGCGCTCGTTATGAAGATATTATTTTTAATTTCAAGCTTTGATTAGGTACTTATTAATCTTATTCCAAAAACCTGTTCGACTGGAAAACGGTGTTTGGAAAACGGAAAAATACTAATTAGAAAATATTAAAAAAATATTTTGTTTTTAATAATGGCTATAAAATGTCAAACACTTTCATCTTCTTTCATTTAAGGGCAGGGCCGTTGTCGGTGGAGCTTCCGCTACTTTTACAGTAATATTAATGTTTACCTAATATTGGTTATACTTACTTGATATTTTATTTTTAAAAATACAGACAAACTTACCTATTTCGTTTTCTTCTACCCGTCAGTAAAAACTTTATACCTAGTTTAAAATAGGTAAGTAGGTAGGTATAAGTACATAATAATATATTATAAACTTTATTTTTAATAGGTAGGTAAGTACTATTGACCACATACATATTAATCTAATTTTACATTTAGTTGAACCTTTGTTAGTATTGCGATTATGTGAAATGTAGTATAATTTCATAATTTGCAGGTATTGGATTCCAATTTCAAGGGCCCGCAATAATATACATGAACATATTTCAAGTATTGTCATTTGATAACGTTGCGTAACGTGGTTACGCAGCAGTCAAATGTTTCTGGTAGGCCCACAGAAGTGTACCTATTTTGCACCAACGAATAATCAGGCTATGCCGTATGTGATAACCTGAAATAATATTTTGGTTACAAACCTTTAGCCCTCGTACCCACAAGAGTTTTTTTTGTGGTTGCGACTCGCGACTCATGACAGAAAAAACTGCACTGTAAATAGAACTCTGTAGCTAACGTACAATAGATCTGAAAATCGAAGTGTCAAGTGTAAATTGTCAGATTTGACAGCTGTACACGATTTTCAGCTGTGTTGTGTTAGCGTAGAGTTAGTAATAAATTCTATCTATTTCTCTATTTATAGTGCAGTTTTTTCTCTCGCGACTAAAACGCTCTAAAGACATAAAAACGCTCGTGGGAACGTTGTCTAAATTTTGTGTTTTTCTAATGCAATAAAAACGATCGAAATATTCCTAGTTGCTTTTTGTTTTATTTACCTTTTTAAACCAATAAGTAATTGGGTCTAAGGCTGGGAATATATGCACCGGAATCCGAAAATCCTGAGCATTGAAAATAAACTATGCGCTATTACAATAGAGTTGAAAATCGAAGTTTCGAGTGTCGAGTCAAATGTCAATGTCATATATGACAGGTCGACACCTGACACTTTGACATTTGACTCTACACTCGTGTGTTCAATTTTTAATTCTATTATTTAAGGCTAGAGTTGTATTTTCAGTGGTTTTAATTTTCTTCGGCGTTCCGGATTCCGGGTCATATAGTTCCAGCCTTAAAAAAAAAAAACTATAATAATAATAAATTCATAATTCTTAAAGGATCTTGGTGGTTACAGCTCGATCGTGAAAAATCACGATATTAATGATAATAGACTCGATATTGTTATTTGTATACTTACCGACGCGATTCTTCGGGTAAAGTTTTATATTCATTTTATACCATCCAACTAACGCCGACAGATCTGGTGTAGCACAATTCAAACTTATTACCAGGCAATAAGGTCTAAAAGTTGTACACCGTGTTTGGCGGCGACCGTACTTACCTTATGTATTGTTTGCTTAATTGTTTGGGTGGATGAGATCCACCCAAACATGAGTATAATAATTGTACGGTTACTTTACCAAAGGGCAAGGTCAACTGGTTTTGTTTGCATAGCTAAAGTAAAGATAAAATTTACGTAAGTAAACCTCCTACTTTTATAATAATAAATATGCATGGATGTTTATTACTCTTTCACGCAAAAACTATTGAACCGATATCGATTAAAATTTAGTATGATAGTAGTTTAGACTCTGGATTAAAACATAGGCTACTTTTTATCCCAAACAAACCTTCACATTGATAATAGTAGTAGAATACCCTAATATCATTATAAATTAAAAGCTACTTAACCAATAGCCCAAGAGCTACTAGGAAATTTAGAGCAGGTGTTTGAGTTAAGCTGAAACCTTGTCCTATACTTCTCCTATTGTACCCCAACTATTTGCAATGGTGATATGGTGTTAGTTTGAGTGGTGGAGTAGGGGGGGGGGGGGGGGGGGGGGGGGGGGATCCAGGTCATTTAGGCTTTAAACTTGCTAGACCAGTGTAAAAGTAAATTGAAAAAGGTTAAAAAAAAAATATATAAGACTAGGATAAAAACCTAACCAAGAGCATGTCTAAGGAGGGTTTCGTAACTATCACTGCGCAATAGCTTTTCTTTGAATTACTCCAAAAGTTATTGTCCGATTTCGCTCAAAATATTTTTCCTAAAGAGTTTTTAGCATGATTTATCAGCATGGAAACTTACAAGTTTCTATAGTTTAGAAATATCAGGGGTTGTCTCGAAAATGAATGAATGAATGAAAAACTCTTTACTGCACCAAAAACAAGTAGGATACACAGAACATAGAAAAACTAAACTTATATAAGGACAAAAGGCGGTCTTATCGCTACAAGCGACTTTTGCCAGACAACCTTTTATAAAGAATCATGACACAATATGTTTACTTAGATGTAATATACTGGTGGCTTTATAGACAGGCAAAGAGAAAATTATTTTAATACATATTATACTTTAAGATTTTATAATACTTACCAATTAAAAGATATATATATATATATATATATATATATATATATATATATATATATATATATATATATATATATATATATATATATATATATATATATATACACGACGAGGTAGAATGAAAAAATATTTTTCATCTCCACTTCTCATGTAGGTATGGAGAGCCACCCCTAAAATGTAAAATTATTTTAATTGTATGATGCCACAATTGAGATCTATACACAGGCTTTAACTGTACCAAATTTCTGTCTGTCTGTCTGTCCGCGCTTCTATCTTCGGAAAATTTGAAAAATGGATGACATTTGGTACTCAAGTAGGTAACATAAAAAACCTGCCAAGTGCGAGTCGGAATCGCGCACAAAGGGTTCCGTACAAAACGGCAAAAAAATCACGTTTGTTGTATGGGAAGATGCCCCCTTAAATATTTAATTTTGTTTTTACACGACTGCGCGACGTAAAGGAGGGTAATGTGAGTGATGTGGCGGACCAATTAGCGCCACAATCCTGAATCGCGCTATCGAAGTTTTCTAAGATTGGCACTATATATACGATATCTGAAATTCATTTAAGTGGGCTTCGGCCTGACCGAGCATACCACCTCGCTCGGTCGGAGATCTCCCCTTTGGGGCTTGCCACCATATTCTCACATGTTTATTAGCCTATGTACTTATTAGTTACATTGTATATTTGTACTTTGTGGCACTATTTAGATTTTTTCTAGAATTTCACCTCAAGACTGCAGATGGCAGCCAGCAGCACCGTCTGGAGGTGAAATATCAATAGTTCTGTCTCACTCTCACTTAAAGGCAGAAGGAGAGGAGAGTTTAGACAGAACTATTGATATTCACCTCCAGACGGTGCTGCTGGCTGCCATCTGCAGTCTTGAGGTGAAATTGAAAGAATGACAAACAACAACTTAAAAGTCGACCGAAACATTCAAAATCAAAAAACTATAATAAGGAACATTACTATTTTAACAGTCGAGACTCGAGGCCATCTCGAAATCCATCAAAAATCCGGCTCCCTTATAATAGGTCCCGATTATTGAAGTCGTTATGTTCCCTAATAGAATGTTTTCGTCTTGAATGTATCGGCCAAGAAACTATTGAAATTGTAGGTACCTAGTTTTTCAATAATATTCGATAAAAAATCCGATCGATTACTGGACCTTCTTGTTTTTGCTTTTCAGTTTTTATTAGTATTTGTTGTTACAGCGGCAATAGAAATTCATAATAATATGTGAGAATATCAAATGTACTGTCTAGCTATCACGGTTCATGAGATACAGCTTGATAACAGACAGAGGGTAGTAATAGAGGACTCTCGTTTTTACCCTTTGGGTGCGGAACCCTAAAACTACCTGAGTAACTAAGTAGGTAACTACATATTAAGCTTTGAGATTTGTTTGACATGCATAGCATTAGTCATCTTTTTATTTTACTATTAATAAATTTATTGTTTTCATTGGAAAACACCCCGGGAAAATGCCAAGTACTTAGGTATTAGATACTTACTAATAACTATCTATAAAACACTCACTAATTTTAAGCTTTAAATTGCTCTAAACTTACTTAGTTGTTTGTTATTTACAAACAGGGATAGGGAAGGAAAATTATATTATTACTGGTTAACTACATTAGAAAATCCAAGATAAACGTGTAAAATACCTACAAAAACACCACAATTTACCTGCCATGGAAATACATTAAACAGTTATGAGAAGTTGTTTAAATAATTTTATGTGGAGAACTACAATTTGTGATAAAAAGCGGGATTGTTTAAAATATGTACATAGGTAATTAGGTATTTACCTACTATTTTTATTATGAAAAATATCCATGACTGAATATCTACTGTTAAGTGTGATTTTTAAATATGTGTAAGTTTTATTTGTAACGATAAATCAATTTAACAGTAGGTGTTGGATAAATACACTTCAGCAATCACCATTCACCACCTCTAAAAGAAATTTCCTGAGTTGGGCGAGGATGTGGAAGAGTGATATTGTTGTATTTACTTATATTTCTTCCATAAATTTGTGCTATTTTGGTTCTTATTGTGTAATATTGGTAGAATATTAACCATTAAATATTCGTTAACGTGAACAAGTGCTACAACTTCAAAAAGCTTGCTATTTTGTTCTGACCTCTCCAAAACTCTTTCAGTAAACCTACTTGACTCATTGACTGCACTGACGATTTATTTGGACTTTGACTAGACTTTGGAATTGACGGTTTAGAAAAACGGTGTTGAAAACTTAAACAAAAATTATATTTTCCCGCCTTTTTAACTAGACATTGGCAATGGATTTATGACGTAATAAATAATTTAGAAAAAAAGTGTCTCGGCTGCTGTCAAACTGCAAACAACCATTTCGAAAACATTAAACAAGTCTTTATTCAGATTATTGTTTAGTTTGTGCTTAATTACTTTTAAGGTAGGATCGCACTAGGCGGAACAGCACTGCAGCGGAACTGAGCGACACGACGCATATTTTTATGGTAAACCGCACTTGAACAGCAGCGGCGCTACAAAAATTTATTCAGTAGCTAGGCAACCTCCGAGCAAGATGGACGACAAAATTGATATGAATATTATTTCCTTGTTGTGCGAGGGAGAGGAAAGGATCGAGCAAGAACAGGCAAGAAAAAAGCAAAGAATATGGCTACATGCCATATCAATTTCGCGATATGAAGAAGGTGAGTATTATACGCTTTTGCAACGACTTAAGAAGGATCTACTTATTTTAGAATGTCTCAATACAAATTCAATGAGTTATTACAAATTATGCAGCCGCATATACAAAGGATGGACACACTATTCCGAAAAGCAATAGGAGTGGAAGAAACGCTCATGGTGACTTCAAGATAAGAAAATATTTTTTATTTATTAAAATAGGTATATACTAGTGGGGTGACTTTTAATTTTGACACCAAATGGTACTCGTATGCAAGTGCTCCGTGAACAAACAACTTTCTCTATGGAATTTTTGTTGGAAGTTGAATAAAAAATGTTTGCCTTCCGCTAGTAATTGATCTCATCAGCAAATTAAAGTCAATATATTTTGCTCATAGCTCTCAACATGATTTTCATAGAGGAAATTGTTTGTTGTCAGGAGCTATTGTACTCTTTGGTATCAAAAAGTAATTCTAATGATGTAGACACTTACCTACTTATTTGAATCATAATTAATATGTTTTAGTAGATGGTCATCTGCAGTTAAGAAATATTTCACTGGTGCCAAAATACTTTGAAATTCTGTATGAGAGTCTGTAGTTATGTTCTTCCGTAAATAGTCTGAGTCCGTAATGTTGGTGTATTTTGAGGTTCATTAAAACTAGGTTCCTCAAATTGTTCGCCAAGATAGGTGTCTGTATAATCATCAAGATGTACTTGCTGCACTTGAATATTCTGAGTTTGCTCTGCTGGTGATTTTCTTTGTAAGTGTAAGTATTCCAAGTTAACTAGATACTGTTAAATAAATTTGATTTTTTGTTTTTAGACGCAAGTCTGGAGAGTTACGACGGAGTCAGCCATAGCTTTTAAAAAGGAATATATAGGGTTCTCAATATCCTTTGTAGTTGGTGTCGTTGTAGATGACCGTGAATCCATATAATATTTTCGTAGAACGCTAGCTACTGATGGCTCACTTGTTTTCCTTGCTGATATGTTTTTGAATATTGCTGATGTTGCTGATGAAGAAGAAAGTGAGTTTGTTGACTCGGGCCTGATTGGGTCCATTTCGTGAAAAGAATTTACATTATCATCAGTCGTAATTGATCCAGCGTCCCCAAAGTTACCCTTTGTTTTTCTTTCATAAAGGTATTGTTGCAAAAACTCCATCTGATTCTCGTACTTTTCATTTAACTTACTATTAGATATTGTATGTATGTATGTAGGTACTTTACATTTCTTAATTTTTAAAGCACCATCTCCACTCTTGCATTTGCTTTTAAGCATCTGTGATATCCGTCTCTAAAGATTTCCATTTTTATTTGCAGACATTTTCTGTAAAATATATTTTTTAGTTATTTATTTTTATTCTTTAAATGTTTCAGTGTTTCTTTAAATGTAGCTACTGGCGATTCATTCAAGACTATCTTTTCGTTTAGGGTACACAACCGTACAAGAAATCGTGCATTGTGAAATTTTTTATCTAAATGGTAATATGCCTGTACCAAAAAAAGAAGAATGGCACAACATTGAAAAAGATTTTTCCGGGAAATGGAACTATCCCAACTGCATTGGTGCATTAGATGGAAGCATATAGAAATTTTCTCACCACCAAATAGTGGCTCTCTTTATTTTAATTACAAAAAATGTTTTCTATTGTGCTGCTCGTTTTAGTGGATGCGAATTATAAATTTATATATGTAAATGACGGTGATATAGGAAAGAACAGCGACGCAGGTATCTATTCGCGATCAAATTTAGCAGCAAGATTGGAAGCAAATACATTAAATATCCCAGAGCCAAAAGCATTACCAGGGACCAGAGTTCGACAACCTCACATAATAGCTGGTGACGAAACTTTCCCTTTGAAATCGTACTAGATGAGACCGTATCCTGCTGCACAATTGGATGACCAATGCAGAATATTTAATAAGAGGCATAGCATAGCCCGAAGAGTTTCAGAATATTCATTCGGCATATTGTGCCAAAAATTCAGAATCCACTATCGCAACATCTGCCTCAGTCCGGATCACGTAGATAATATAGTTCTTGCTACTTGTCCTGCACAATTTTCTCAGAGATGATACAGTATCATTTCGTAATGCAGACACTGACAACCAGGAATGCCAATTACGAGACCTTCCTTCTAATTTGTCAACAACGCTATTCAAGTACGAAATACATTCAAAGATTTAAGCAAAAAAAATACAAAAACTTACCATTTCTATTTCAGTCCAAAGTTGGTTTTTTCTGGATGTGTTCATGTACTTTTTATGCTGGACGTCATATATCTCCGGATACTGGCTCACGAGTACATTATTTTTAACTGACTTCCAAAAAAGGAGGCGGTTATACGTTCGGCTGTATGTTTTTTTTTCTTTGTTCAACGATACACTGTTTTGCCAACTGTTGCCGATTTTCAATATTCTTTTTTTGATGTAAAGGGTATACTTCGAAATTGGTCGCTTTTTCACAAAAGTGGTGACCTGATGATGGGATCCATGAGGAATCGAGGGAACTCCTCAAAATTTATATGGACACATATAGTTATTTCGACTTTTTCTGAAGTAACCCAAGCATATGCTACCAAAAAGTAAGATTCAGCACCAAGGTATACCCTGGATCCAAAAGCACTGAACAGAACTCTTCAGTCTTTAAAGATACGCGTTTGGAAATTTCGAGATTGTTTGAAGAACATAATATGCCATTTTGTAACTTAAAGTAATCATCATCATTATCTTATATACAGTACCTAATTGAAGCTTGGCGCATATTCAATTATAAATTCGATCGTTTATTTTAAACGTTCTTAAAATGTGTTAATAATAATTTAATAAATATCACTAAAAAGAGGAAAAAATATTATTATTTTTAAACAAAAAATTAAACCGACTTCCAAAGTAAAAATGCACAAAAAAGTATGAAATAAAACTTATTTTCTAAATACTTCCCCTTTTAAATTTGTCTGAATACTTAACTATTTCTCTACTCAATCTTCAAAATTTTGAAGTCGGTACCATCCAACTTGAACGTGTTCTATTTTGAATATTGTATTATCAGGATGTTGTTCGGGCTGGTACCGACTTCAAAATTATGAAGATTGACTAGAGAATTTGTTAAAATTTCAGCCAAATTTAAAAGGGGAATTATTTAGAAAATAAGTTTTATTTCATACTTTTTTGTGCATTTTTTTTTTGGTTTGGAAAGTCTTACTTTGGAAGTCGGTTTAATTTTTTGTTTAAAAACAATTTCTTCATCTATCGACATTTTTGACAAACGACTATCTCGCTACCGAGTATCTCGGTTGACTGACTATGAAGATGAAGTTGGCCAAATCGCACTCCGCAGAAGCGGAACTGCAGTTAACTGCACGTCGCGTCAGATCGCGACCCTTTTGATCAGGTGATCAACTTTGCCGCGCAGTTCGCTGCAGTGTAGTTCCGTTGCCGCTTAGTGCATGTTGTCTCATGTATTTTCACTTAAAGAATATTTTGACGCGTAGTTTCGCTCAGTTCAGCTGCAGTGCAGTTCCGCCTAGTGCGGTCCTACCTTTAGTGTAACCAAATCGTAACTGCATTTCGTTATTTAAACTATGTATTTTTTTTTTAATTTGTTCTAAAATCTTTCTTATTTCAGTTTTAGTTTGCATTTACATTCATGTTATTATACTTATGCCTCGACGTGCCGGAGAGAAGAAACCGGAGGGCTAAATATTTAAATAAAGTGAGGAAGTTATCTTAAAATATAAGGTCAACCGGTGTAAATGCGTCATATTTCTCGATCACTTCAAGTTAACGCCTTATAGTGAGCGAATTGATGGCGTTATCCACTTTTTGAAACTCTAGTCCAATATTATGACTATTCCTGTACAAAGTTCTAGGAGTGATTTCTTCGCAGGAGTTTTAAAAATGGGTCATATTGAATGTTTTTTTTTATTGGAATTTTAGACGCATTTTCCCCGTTTGAGGCAAATGCGTCTTTATTGAGTAAACACTTAGTTGCTAAGCTTTTCATGAGAAAGACAAGGTAGTTTTTTTCGGATTATGTGCAAATCAAGGAGATAGTTAAACTAGACGAAAGAATATTTGACGCGTTCAGAGACAATTTAGTAAAAGTGGGGGAAATGCGCTTAGTTTTGATAGACTCATTAGCCCCATACTGTGGTGGAGGTGGCTCGCGGTCACTATCTCTATAAAAGTAAGCAGGTACAGTTTGGCAAATAAGTCGTAAAAAAATGGTAGTGCCACTTTCTATGCCAAACCAAAACGATTACTATGGTACATGTAACATCTTAACACTTGACATCTTTCGTATGAAGAAATAAGGTGTTACCAATGAAAATAAATTTAGGTCCATCTAACGACCTTTTTGCCAAACTGTAAGTATGTATGTACTTTTTATAGTGGTAAAAGTTATGAAAAACAAAATCTGGAAAACAATAAAAAACTTTATTTAAATTAAATGAGGCACTCGTCAGTCTACTTTAGTATTAAGAACTTTCCAGTGTCCATGTACTTCAATATCACCATGGCAAGTAGGTATTAGTTATTTATCTGAAACAAAATTTCATCTTCGTAGTAACATGTGCGGACATAAAAAGATTGACTATTTCTGTTTTGGGGCAAATGCGTCCCATAGTCGCAATTGCCGTAACGGCAGAAGCATTTAGCCCAATACAATAATCTTAAACTTAAAAATGGAGATATAATTATTTCTTCAAATAAACCTATTTAACTTAAAATATCTGTCTGAGTAAGAAACTCATTGACTATTCTTTACTATCATTATTGAATAAAATCAGTCTAATAAAGAAAAAATAACATTAACATGGATTTTTGTACTCACCTGTCGCAGTAACAAGATGTACAGAGTACATGTATAAATATACTTGTATAAATTCTCCCAGCCAATTGATATCGGGGTATTACGCAACTATGTACTTTACCTATGACACTATGTTGGTCATGAGAGTGAACTATTGTTGTATTGAAATTTGCGTTTTGTCGTGTGTATTAGCGCCGTGTAATCTATTTAAAGTATTTGTCGACAAAAAAACAATCTTGCGTTGTAATCTCTCGGTTGTAGAGCTTGGACGCGTCTAATGTGGTAGGGATGAAATTTTTTTTTTTCAGTACACGGTGCACGGTCGTCTTTGAGATTCCAGTACGTCGTGCTATTACTCTAGTAGAGGTGGACGGGTCTAGCTTAATTTCGTCAATTACAATGTCTTGTGTATTGATATTAGCCAGTCTACCAGTGCTCGTACCACCAATGCCGCTGCCAGGTATTCTACCTTCCGAATAACACCTGTGGACTCTGATGAATATGGGGTAATCTGGATGACGCGCGGTAGGGTATATTTCCCTATAAAGAGCTGCAGCAGCACTTGCGTTGCCTCTACATTCACCATAAATGAAGTGCATGTTTGCGTATTCTTGAGCCGTATATTGAATACTTTTTTTTTTGTTTTTTTATTAAATAAGGGGGCAAGCGAGCAAACGGGTTACCTGATGGTAAGCAACTACCGTCGCCCATGGACACTCGCAACATCAGAAGAGCTGCAGGTGCGTTGCCGGCCTTTTAAGAGGGAATACGCTCTCTTCTTGAAGGTTTGCAGGTCGTATAGGTCCGGAAATACTGCTGGTGACAGTTCGTTCCAGAGTTTTACAGTGCGCGGCAGAAAGTTACGCGAAAAGCGCACGGTGGAAGACTGCCACTCATCAAGGTGATGAGGATGGTATGTTTTTCGCGTGGGACGATGGCGAAAAGTTGCAGGTGGTATGATTCCGAACAATTCCTCAGAGCACTCCCCGTGATACAACCGATAGAGGATGCAGAGTGAAGCTACATCTCGGCGTAATTCCAAGGGGTCCAAGCTGTTTGAAACACTATGGCAGTCAACAATTCGAGCAGCCCTTCGTTGGATACGATCCAGAAGGAGCAATTGGTATTTTGGCGCTCCTGCCCAGAGATGAGAACAATATTCCATATGAGGCCGAACCTGCGCCTTGTAGAGTTGTAGGCGTTGGTCCGGACTGAAGTACTGTCTCGCTCTGTTAAGAACACCAAGCTTCTTCGAGGCTAACTTGGCCTTACCCTCTAGATGATAGCGGAACTGGACTTCGCTCGATATGCTGACGCCAAGTATCTCAATGCTAGGGGAGATGGTTAAAGATGTGCCCTCGAAACGAGGATATACGACCATTGGTGACTTTTTAGTGGTGAACGCGCAGACTTGTGTCTTGGCGGGGTTGAATTGGACTAAGTTACGTCTACCCCATTCAGAGACTTTCTCCAATGAATTATCTATTTTAGACACAAGTTCGTTTCGACTCTCAATGACATTTAGCCGAGAAATATTGGGGGAGCCGGTATATACAGCATCACCTGTACTATCATCCGCATAGCAATGAATGCCGTTGGTCTGTAACATGTCATTGATATGCAGTATGAATAGGGTAGGCGATAGCACACAGCCCTGAGGGACACCAGCATCAACAGACTGAGTTTCCGAGCATTCGCCGTCAACTACGACCTTTATGCTTCTATCTGCTAAGAAACTAGTGACTCACTTACATAATTTCTCGGGCAGCCCGTATGATGGAAGATTTGATACCAGCGCTTTATGCCAAACCTGATCAAAGGCCTTCGCAATGTCCAAACTAACAGCCAATGCCTCTCCCTTCGACTCAATTGCCTGAGCCCAACGATGAGTTAGGTACGCCAAGAGATCACCAGCCGAGCGACCCTTACGGAACCCGTATTGTTTGTCGCTTAGTAATCCCTGGCCGTCCAAGTATCGAAGAAGCTGGCTATTGATAATGGATTCCATTATCTTCGAGAAGAGAGAGGTTATAGCGATTGGTCTGTAGTTGGAAGGATTTGAGCGATCACCTTTTTTGGGGATCGGGTGCACCAAGGCTGTCTTCCAAGAAGCCGGGACGATGCCAGAAGAGTAGGAGAACCGAAAAAGACGCGTCAAGACCGGAGCCAACTCTGGAGCACACTTTTTCAACACAATAGGAGGGATTCCGTCAGGCCCACTCGACTTTTGGATATCAAGGGAACGGAGGGCTTTTCGCACTGAGCGCTGATGAAACCGAATATCCGACATGATGCTCGTGCATCGCGGTATGGTCGGCGGTTTCTGCCCCCGTCATCCAGGGTCGAGTTTGACGCAAAGAGCTTGCCCAGAAGATCGGCTTTGTCCGTAGTTGTGTGTAGTTTTGGCCAGAGACCAGAATGCACGGGTTCCCGAGGGGAGGCGCTCAAGCCTCTTACCAATTCTATTGACGTGCTGTTTCTTTGCCCGAGTGATCTCTTTCTTGAGGGACCTAGAGGCAAGGTTGTACTCCTTTTTATATGTGCTGGTATTTAAATCCCGAGCAGACACTGCATTGGCCCAGGATTGGTAAGCCTCCTGCTTCCGGCGAGAAGCTTTTTTGGGGGATGAACCAAACCAGGGACGAAATCTGCCGCCAGTTGGCACTACAGAGGACGGAATGAAAAGTTCCATCCCTTGCATCACCACATCGGCAACAGAGTTGGCAGTGTTGTCGGGATCATCCGGCGAGAAGCACACGTCCAAGGATAGGATGCAAAAAACGACCGCATCCCATCCCAGTCTGCTGACTTGTAGTGCCACACACGACGGTATTTAACAGCACGCTGTCGTAACACCGTCGTAAGTGGCACAGAACATCCTAACAAGGCAATGATCCGATGAACCAGGTGGTGCGATTACGGATATTTGGTAGCCGTCAGGATTTGAAGTCAGCAGAAGGTCCAACAAGGAAGGATTCTGACCATCCACATCTGGGATTCGCGTAGCCGTAGTAACCAGTTGTGTCAAGTCGTTCGCAAGGGCAAAGTTGCAGACAGATCTCCCCGCATGATCAGTTTTACTGGAATTGAGCCAGTCGGCGTGGTGGGCATTAAAGTCGCCAAGTATTATGATCTCTGCGGATGGGATCTGCCGCTGCACAAAATCCGAAGCAGCTTGCAGGTGTTCCAAGAGTCGGTCCGTCTCGGGGTCACCACTATGGGACCTATATAGGCACGCATAGACGCGAGGGTGGTCGTCGCAATCTATGCGGAGCCATAACGTTGACAGGTCCCTGTCCTCAAGATTGCTGAGGCGGCGAGAGCTGATATCATCTCTGATATACACACACACTCCAGCTTTGGGCAGAAAGGAGTGCTCGAGAGAATACCCTGGGTGGGAAAGGTATGATGTGTCACTCGGAGATGATATCTGCGTCTCGGTTAAAAAGAGCAAAGCCGGCTTTGCCGTCTCAAGGTGGTAATGGACAGCATTAAGGTTGGAGTGTAATCCCCTGATATTACAAAAGTCCATGTTTAATATCGAGGGGGGTGCCTTTGTGCGTTTGCTCTTGCCCCGAGCAGATTGTAGCGCAGTTTTGCCCTCCCCAGAATACGAGGGGCAGCCTGGACGTCCACGTTCAGTTCCAGGGGTTCCTGAGCATGGACGTCCAGAGAGGGATTCTCCAACGCAGTTGGTACCCTCCTGGGGTAACAAATTGCTTTTCAACTGCGGCATTTCTAGGGGGGTAGGGGATTGGCATCTTAATTCACAATATTAGATCAGATACAAGCCATGTTGTCGTAAAATCACCAAACAAAATCCAAATCACTGAGCAAAAATAAGAGTCCAATGATATAGCCAGGGGTCGTTATTATAACACTGATTTTAAAATTACAGATAAGTGTAAAAGGAATGTACACATGCAATACCGAACAAGTCGAGATACGCACTAAATTGTAAATACTTGCCTTTGTTATGTGCCCTGTCGCGAGAGGAAAGGTACAATGTTTTAACATTATACTCTTCTCTCGCTCGCTCGCACTCTACCTGTCTCGTAATAAACAAAAGATGGGTAGCATGGGCCAGGTAGTAAATACCGATATTACACGATCTTTACTGCAATAAAAAGGGCTCTTTTAGAACGCCTGTCCACCGTCTTGGTCACCGTTTAAAACAAGATAAGATTTTTTTTTAATTTTCTGTCTTTAGATATTAATTGCGCATATTTTTGAAACAGTTGGCCACTTAGGTCTTCATACTATTTTTTTTCACGAAAGGCTCCCAAACTGTCAAAATTATTTATTTATCAAATTTCATTCTAAAAATTTAAGTTATATTTGTTTTTCCAAAAAAAGTACAATATATATTCATATTTTTTACTGTATTTCTAATAGTATGGTCTATGAGGAATAAGATAACACCAAAAATGCAACAAACTTCATTAATTTGTAGCAGTGGTGTACATGGAAGTACAGTAAGGTCAATTAAAACGATTTTTAAAAAAAAAACTTCATATTTTTGGCACTATTTCGAATATTTTATTTGTGTATTTTTATTTGAGCGTCTGATAGCCGCACTATTAGGCGCTCCAGGATTATCCATTCTTTCTGGGACACCCTGTATATTTATTTATTTTATTTTATTAGATTTGTCAACAATAATTGATTACACGTAATACATTTAAAAAATACAATTAAAATCACAATGAAACGTATATCAATTTCTTAAGGACAAACACAACCTTACAAAGAATTAACATTAAAATAAACAAGCATCATGCATTACAATAATTCGCAAAAAACACAAACTTATATTACTATATGTATATAATGACAAGAATGGATGATGACTACATTTAAAATATTTAGTTTCCAGAAATACTGAGGCATTACTACTTGGTATATTATGTAAAAAAATATATATTAATATTTTATGTGTAGTACTTACTTAATTAGATACATCTAAAAAGTACAAAAAAGTTTTTTTTTGCTAAATTAGCCCTGCTGAAAGTTCCAGATAAAAAACGATGATTGATGGGAATTGATGAAAAGTTATTGTAAACTATTGTGTGTTTGAAACAGGGATTCCAAATACTTTATAGAAATTATGAGAATTTTTATCTGGTTTTATCTGGGCATTTTTCGATCCAGATAGTTCTATCAGGATCCCTAATGGAACTTAACATTTTATATCGGAGTTTTTCCACAGGGAGTAAACAAAACCTACATCATTAGTTTACTTACATGAGTTACATCATTAACGAAAACATTAAATAGGGTAAGTATGAACTTAAACGCACAAATATCGGAGATATTTACAAATATGTTCCTGCGGCCGTATACTTCATACACTTTAACCTAGGCGTGACGTCACAGTCTAGTTAAGACTTTAGTTTTCACGAGACTTGGGAAATTTTGTATTCAAATCGCTGTACCTTTGAAAATATTGATTTTTGATACTGTTTATTGTGAGAAGTTACTCATATTTGCAAGTTCTATTCATTTATGCAATAACTTTTTTGTCAACTAGCCTATTGCCCCCCGTGTTTGTCGATGACAGTACAACACTGAAGACCATATCATAATTTCATTCGAGTAGAAGAAGGAAAACACCAGGAAAATAAAACATCTGTATGGAAATGATTTCGTTTTATTGCTCCACATTTTATAAGCTTTTATTTTTTTTAAACACACATCTTTACCCCGTTACGATAGTGTGTGTGCTAACAGAAATCAATTTTCATTATATTCTTACACTAATTTATCAGGTACTTTATAATATACAATTTGCTGATTTTCAGCCTAGTACTCTAACGCTACTTAGCGGCCCTCAATCACAAGCTGCGTTTATCTGCATCAAGCAGAAAATGGGCCCCTTATTTTAGTAGCATTCGAGAACGGCTGTTTGTGTCTCGTATGAATCCAAAAAACGGAATGTTTATGGATTATTTTTTATCGCAAAATAATTTCTGGCTTAAGCACACACAACTCATAAAGAAGGGAACTAATTCAAAGTTTTAATAATTCATTTCACTGTGAAACCGGTTATAAATACGGTAACAAAAGTACAAATAAATGTTTCACTCGACTTATTCATTTTCAAATTGATGATTAATATTAGGAAAAAGAATATAATGTCTGTTAATAATTAATTCTTCTTATCAATGATAATAAAAATCTAATGAAAATATAATTCCTGAGTTTATAGTACAGAATATTTTAGTGTTGGGCCTCAGACCAATAAAAAAAGTGTTGGGCTTAATTTTTATTGACAATCCCGATAACACTCCAAATTCAAACCTTTCTTCTCTTTTTTTATTTTGTTGGCACAAAACATTCCACTGGCATTTTAAACGTTTTAAAAATAATAAGTCGAGAAGTTTTTGACACTGATAAGTGTTAAAAAGCGTGACAAGGAAAATAAAAAAACTCGCAGAAAATAATTGAATTGAAATGTCATTAATGTCAAATCTTCTAGATTAAACCAATCACATCCCAGCATCTCGTAGTGCAATAAAATATTAAGTCCTTAGTGCAGGCTTTTTTATTTTCCTGGTCTGGCTAATATAAAACGTGATATTCCCAAATTGAGATATTTAATGAAATCTACATAATGTAATACATTCACGCTTTGAGATCACAGGAGTATGCTATACCCTGGCAAATCACCAAGTGTAAGAAAAACTTGTCTAAAATAACTCTCAAACATAGAGATGTGAGACATTTATTTTATATCGATTAATTAAAATAATAATTTACAACTGTTGAACATCGATATATTGCACTGAATAATTCAAGTTATTCGTTTTGCAAGGACATAATATTATAATTGTAATTTTCATTACTTTTTGTGTTATTAATTGTATTAGACAAGTATTTTCTGCAGTTACGTTCGTCGTGCTTAAGGGTTTTAAAACAGCCATACAATCGCTCATATTCATGCCATATTATAAAATATAATATAATATTTACATTTTTAACTCTCACTGACTCTGTTTTCAAATTTCTTAATTTTCAACAAGGCAATCAAATACCAAATACATTTTTGTTAATAGGTTAAACGGTTTTTTCAAAAGCACGTCAAAATCATATTCCGGGTTTAAATTAGCACCGTTCTAAACGTTTACGATTTTGATTAGCAGACAGTGAGAGAATTAGAAACTTTTCCATCGATTAAATATTTTATATGTATAAGTAACTTAAGAATGACATATAACCCTCTATCAAGCCACGCTTATGAGAGACCTACTAAAGGGCTTGTGTAGGACTGTACACAAAACGTAATAATATCGAATAGAACGTAACATATTTAAAAATCAGCAATCCCATAAAATATGTAATAATAATTTATTATTTTATTACTACTCTGATAGAGACCAACTTCAGTGAAACTAACAGTAGGTAAACCTTTTTTTATCAAAACTAAAACAAACCACAATTAAAAAGTAAGATAACAATCATAAAGTGACAGATGGCTTAGCCCAATAATTATTAAAATAACAAAAATAGTTTCACAAATGGATCAGACTGAACTGTTGCCAATAAATATTAAATTATTTTATTTACAATAATTAAAGTCTACGTTAGCCAAGCCAAAAGTATTATAGCACCAAAATACATAATCAACAGTGGTACTGACAGAAAAGTTTCATTATATTATATTAGTTGTATAACTTACTATACATACCACATACTGACATACAGTTCGATTACAATTATTTCTATTGTTTAAAATAACTTATTTTACTTGCCTGCAGTATGTACCTATTTGAATATATTAAAAAAATGGTAATTTTACTCTCAAAAGTCTCTGACTAGAGATATGCCTTACCTAACTGAAATACTTTATAAATCTAGGTACAACATAACATAGCACTCACAAAGGAATAAAATATTAAAAGAAAAAACATTATGAATCTAAACACGTTTGAGCTTTGCCAAATGTTAAAGTCACTTCAGTGTGTGAAATCTAATTTCACGTTTTCACAATATTATCGTTTCCTTAGCGCGGGTAGGACTGGCTCTCGACTGCCACAAAAAATCGAATATTCTATTCGATAAATCTCAACTAATTTTGTTAACTAACTACATTCTTTACAAGAATTCCCCTTAACTACTTCACTTAGATAACACGAAAATATCGAGAATCGATATAATATTAAGTTTCACGAACCGGGGATAAAATCAGTAAAAATCCTAAAGGATTTAAAGATAAAGATGTAAACATCACAAAGACGTTTAAAATAAAGCATCTAATCTGCTAAATCACAAATTGCGTCATCGTAACTTTAGTTACTTACGAAGAAGATAGTTCAGTCGCCAAAAATGCAAACTGGCAAAAACTATGAAAAATATCGACTTTATAAAAATGCTAAAGGTAATCACTATTTTATTACAAATGACGTAAGATATTTTTAAATTGTGATGATAAAAGCGAGACATAGGTACTTATGTCATTATGCCAGACGGTACGTATATACAACCGATTACTCTTAAAATATTACTAAAAATTTAAGTAATTGTATATTCTAACAGACAGAAAAGTTCTATTAAAGTCAGGCAGTGATAATTCACACCGTTTTAATATTCAAATTATTGCTCCAAAGTGCATTTTCGAAATTAATAAGTAGTCTTAAAAAAAACTTACGTTTCTTATTAATTTAGCCAAATATAAATTTATTTACAATGAGGTAGAACACGGGGCGTTAGCCCTTTTATATTTTGTAAAGTTTAGATTTCATTTTGTGTCATTTCCGTTGAATTTAGGCCGCTGAATTATAAACTTTATACAATCAGAAAATTCAACATCAGGTATGTTGGAATTTAACAGAGATAATCGGTACTAACAATACAAAATATTGCAAGATTATTGGAAGTTTACAAGGATTTATGTTTAGGTACACAAACATTTTACAACCATTCCAGAAAATTCCTTCTCGGTACTGTGTTTATACAGAGTTATGTTTAAACAAGATCACAAACGATTCTACTTTGTAAAATTGTACAGATAAAAAAACTTAGCATCGGTTTACTGTATTGGTAACAAAGACAGATAAATACTGCGGTAGATATAGATAAACCTTAAAAATAACCCTGTATAAATTATGCTTATTGTTGTATGTTAAATCTATTATTAAATTACGTGAGTATTATTGAAAAAGCAAAGATGAGGCTACATGGAAAGGTAACGGTAGTACCTTCAGAATGGCACACATTGAAAAAAGACTACATGAAAAACTGTATATAATAATTAGAAAAATCATTAAAACTGTAGGTACTTTTTAAAAAATAATTTGAATACGTCGTATTCAGAAAACTGTCGTTCCAATCAAGGCATTGAATAAAACAAAATTATCTTAGGGTCCCGTTTTTTGGGGTACGGAACCCTAAAAAACGAAACGTTACCAGCACATGAAAATAATTGCTACATAGTCACACGGCTAACGAGTGCGCTTGACAGTTAAGACATGAACTGTGACGCTGGAAAAATGTGTAAAATATTAAATCAAAAATACAGCGAAATAATAGACAGGTAAATATTACGCCAAGAACACGTTCAATCATACTTCACAGCTTTGAGAAAACAATACTTCAGAGCCTTAAAAGTGAAGAGTTACAAAATATCGTAATCGCTTTAGCCGCTCACGATGAATAATCACCGATTGAAGATTATCGCGTTAAAAATAATAAATATCATAGGTATTCAAAATTAGGCTCCGAAACTTTAATTAAACTAAACATTAAATACTGTTTACAATTTAAAATTATTCTAAATGCCTTGGTTAGGTCGGCAGCTCGGCACTAGTCCTGGGACACCGAGTTACACTCAGCGCTATGTACACGGTCGCATCACTAACGTCGGGGTCACTTTGTACTTGAAGCACGAGTGTTCGTCACAACACTAGAAGCGGAGCCTCACGATGACCCCCGTCGGTCAACACGGCTCGCTAGGGTCCGGCTTGACTTCCGTCTCGCTCTCTTCCGCGCGCTCGCGTCGCTCTATCTCCCTCTCTCGTTCCTCTAACCGCGCTTCACGGCGAGCGAGCTCCGCTTCCCGCTCATCGAGGCGCCGCTCGCGTTCGCTGAGGCGCACCTCGGCGTCGAGTAGACGCGCTGCGAGCTCGGAGTCGGGCGGGGGGGAGGTTGAGGAGGTGACGTCATCGGCCGGGGGCGTACGGGGCTTGAGCGCGACGTTGGGCTGGAAGTCGGGCTCGAGGCGGGTGCAGTCGGCTACACGGACCACGCGCTCAGGGTGCTGCAGCGCCGGCTCCTTGCCCCAGGGCCGGAAGGCGCGGTACCTCAGGTGCACGTACGGGTCGAGGTACAGGGGATACCCGTAATCCTCGCCCCGGGACTTCTTTGGAGGGGACTCAGGCGGCTCCGGCTTGCACACGACCGTCTCCACCGCCTGAAATGAGAAATATTTTTATTAGTTACAGTGAAATTCAATATTATGTTTTTTATTATTTTACACGACAGTTACATACTTTAATCTTAATGTATGATATTACCTATGTAAACATTGGTTGTAACTTTTAACAAACTTGTAAAGCAGTTACAACATTATCGACAAAACATCCGCACAACACTAGATTTCAATGTTTCGATATGGTGAGATCTATGCATTATGTCTCCATTGGCATTCGGCAGGTCTTTATTTTGTCCTACTATCATACTAATAATATAAATGTGAAAGTTTGTGAGGATGGATGGATGGATGGATGGATGTGATGATTTTTATGAAATTTGGTATGGTATTAGTTGAGGCTCGGGATTAAAACATAGGGTACTTTTTATCCCGAAAAACTTTGGGATACTGTCTTTACGCGGGCGGAGCCGCGGGCAACAGCTACTACATCTATAATATATCATATAAATAAACTTTACTAAAACTAAATCAATCAAAATACATTTTTCTCAAAACAGACAGGAACATTTAGTAAACATAGTAACATCAAAAATAAATCAATTAATAATAAAAAAAACCCCACCACAAGGAAGCCAAATACCATTGCCGGCTTTTCATTTCGCCGCCACGTCAAATGAATCATGTTTATACAAGTCGGCGAATGCGAAATTGGAAAAAAAAGCGTAATGCGTCTGGCCCTAATCGGTTACGTAACCCCCCACCCCTCGCACGCGTGACCTCCGGGAGTGTGGGACAGGGTGTCGTGGGGGTCCAGAAATAGGTCGCCGGGCCGCAGACGACCCCCAGACGCCCCCCAGACGCGGCCTCATCCTGCCCCGCACTAGCGGTTAACGCAAGCTGAATTACAATGTTACTAACGCCTAAAATTAATGACGTATCTAAAATCTTAAATTGACTTTAATCTTATATTCTCAAACAAAAATTGACGTAAATTGACGTGAAGTTAATCCTAGGATCGTTGAAATGTATTGAATCTTGATCTCAGATAGCTGAAATTAGATTAAGATTGATTATTAATTTCGGGCATATGTAATTTGTGCAGGATACAGTGTTATTTTTTGTGAGTCCCACTACTGGGAAAGCATGATAGTCAAATCATAATAATATGTTACGTTCAATGAAAGAAACTACCACTAAGTAGATACTAGCAGATAAAAATTGGATCTTTTTACATGAATCCTACTAGTATTATAAATGTGCAAGTTTGTGAGGACGGATGGATGGATGTTTGTTACTCTTTCACGCAAAAACTACCGAACGGATTGTGATAAAATTTTGAATGGAAGTATTTTAAAGCTCTGGATTAAAACATAGGCTACTTTTAATTATCTTGAAAAAAGTACAGTGTTCCCGTGGGATACTATATTTACGCGGGCGGAGCCGCGGGCAATTGCTACTTCTATATAAATAAAGGGTGTCTCAGCGCCGATTTTAAACTTTAAACACGAATTTCTCGGCAACCTGCGGGGTTAGCGGGAGGGGAGTGGTAGCGTTCGATAGGTGACGAGTGCGGATTTTTTAGTCGCCATGGCGCAGTGGTCTGGTGCGCGCCGCGCGTACGCAGTAGAAGCGTACTTATGTTACGTTTTCGTTGAGTGAAGCACGGCGTAAATTTTGTAGTCGCTATGAAATCCGCCGTTTGAGTGATGACCCGAGTACTCAAGTAATTAAGTCGTGGGTAGAGAAGCTTAGAGCGACAGGATGTTTACTAAATCATTCAATTGGACCACGAAATAGACCTGTACGATCGATTGAAAACATCGACCGCGTCGCCGCTGCGGTCGCGGAGCATCCAAGACGCTCACTTAGAAAACATGCTGCCTCTTTAAGCCTCCATCGGTCAAGCATTCAAAGAATTTTGGCTTTAGATTTAAAATTACATCCGTATAAAATCCAAATTGTGCAAAAAATTAAAGAAGAAGACAGACAACAAGCGAAAAATTTTCTGTCAGAAGATGTTAGAGATTTTTTCGGAGGAAAACGGGATGGACAACGTTTATTTTAGTGATGAGTCACATTTTCACCTCGAAGGGTACGTCAATCGTCAAAATTGCCGTTACTGGTCATCCAGCAATCCTAAACAAAAGCATCAAAAAGCATTGCACAGCCCCTGCAGCCAGCAGCCACATTCACTGTATGGTGTGCAATATCGGCGAAGAAAATCATCGGGCCGTTTTTCTTCGAGAATGACCGAGGTGCGACGGTTACAATGACGAGTGAGCGGTATATTGACATGATTAATAACTTTTTTGTACCTCAGCTGCAAGAAGAGGACATTAACAAGTCTGATGTATGGTTTCAGCAAGATGGGGCCACAGCCCACACTGCTAGGGTCTCCATGGACACACTAAATGCGATATTTCCGGGAAAAATCATAAGCCGCTTTGGAGACATATTGTGGCCACCCAGATCTCCCGATTTAACCGCCGCTGACTTTTTTTTATAGGGTTATCTCAAAGCAAGAGTTTTTGATACCCCTCTTACAAATTTGGAGCAGCTGAAGACTAAAATAACGACAGAAGTGAGAGCCATATCAGCGGACATCCTTCGGCGCGTCTCGGCAAATTCGCGTGTCCGATTTGAAGAGTGCATTCGCCGTGATGGAAGACATCTTGACGGTGTAATATTCCGTACATAAAATCCGCACTAATACACTTTAATTTACTACAATAAAAATATTATGCATACAATTTGTTTTTTTATAATAACATATGTACAATAAATACAAATTTTCAAAGTTTAAAATCGGCGCTGAGCATCACCCTTTATATAAACCAACATGTTTTACGCTTGCTTATAGTTTCAATCAAAAAATGTTTGCTCTGAAAATATTTTTTTTTAAACCTTTTTGTACTTACTTATTCAATATTCAAGGTTGTATTAAATATTATCTAGTTTATCAAAACATCAGCAATGAGGGTTTTTGATATTTTTTCTGCCGCTAGGCGGTAGACCCAACGCACACAAAGCGTCATCTGATGGCGTAAGTCGTATCAAAAACGGTCAATAAGAATTTACGATTCTTTTTCTGTCATGAGGCGGCGCTTGGTAGCCCGACGGTCCTTGTCGTGTCAAAAAGCTGTCAGCTGTTTATTAGTAACTAATAAACTAACTATAAAATCGACCTTTTATAAGTTGCTTGCTGTGCTAACCGAAAGATAAGAGGTTTTAAACTTCTAAACTTTTGTTGCTCGTGACATTAGAATTTAGACAATGCATCTTTGCACATAGCAACTGTCAGCAAAATATAACTGCTCTATTCATAAAACTACAGAACACCGCGGCTATCGTGCATCGCAGATTCAATGGATAGAGATATTTCATCGATTTTAAACCCGGCCGGAGCGGAAGGGGTACAGCTATTCTAAATATGATTCTAAATATAGCAAACCTTTTCGATAAAACTATAAATTGTACGGATACATTTTTATTCACCTTTTTCTTTGATTCCGTCATCAATCATCAAGTCATTCTTCTCTACATGAAGCAACCGTTAGGTTAGGTTAGTAGAATAATCAATCAGCACACAGCTTCAAACACCAGTTTTCGCCAAAAGGGGCGCAGATGTAATGACATAAAAATGATTTCCAAAGTGTTACTGATATAAAATATAAATTGGACTGAAGTGAAAGTTCAATTCAACCTTTAAAATATATTTTTAAAAACAACGTAAATTATATTGATTTATAAAGATATCAAATAATACAACGCCTCTGACTTATTTATTTTGAAACATAGTCACTGTAATTATCATTTCTGTTTTGTGTAGTATATATCAACTATCAGATGATTATCACAATATATATAATATATATTATCATAATAAATACAATGCCATATATTTATATTATTTACCTACTACAATACTTAGAAAGCCTATTTAATTTCATTTATGAACAATCCACCCACACGTTTATACCGCAATATCGTCTATACAACGATTTATTATATAATAAACTATAATACCTGCGACACATAACACCGGAGCCGATCCCGGGTTGTATCGATAACACTATTTCCCATCCCTAAAGCTCTGACGTTACTGGAAATCCAAGATGGCCGCCGCAGACGTCAGCGTGGAGCTTAAACCTTCGCTTCACGCTTGTAAGTTGTAGTTTTACTTTGCTCTACTTGATCGCTACTTAGTTTTATTATAATTTAACCAACTTCAATTTATTTGGGAGAAGCAAGTATACCTTGCGAACAAAATGAAAAACTGAGCTGCTTTGGTAAAGAAGAAATAATAGAAAAAACCTATTAAAATAAAACAAAATTAAATAACCTAAGCAAGAGCATGTCAGGACATGTCTAAGGAGTGTTCCGTAACTATAAACGCGTACCGGTAAAATACTGCATCTTTGCCAATCAGCTCCAACTTTGCCTAATCTATTCAAACCGACATCAATCGACAGCCGTTACTCTTTTTTTATTTCTTTTAATGGTAGAAAATGTGTCATAAATCTGGCAACTCATTTTTTGTTTTTTTGAAATGGTAACACTGCACCATTTTTCTCTGACAGCTATCAACGGTCGCATGAGAAGAGAGTGTTTTTTAGTTGTGCGCGGTACGTTTGATTTTTTCCCAAAAAAATCGAGATTTAAAGCTTTGTGGATACTTAAAGGGTAAGTAAATATGCTCTTTCTTGTGGTTTCAATGCTTTTTCTTATAAATATAAGATTTGTGAATAGGATGGTGGTAGCCAATGTTGCAAAATGTTTCAGGGATATTAGTGACACAAGTTTGCCTATAGCTAGGGTTGTCACACTTGTTCCTCAATTATAGTAAAGCGCATGGATTTAATTTACTCCATGTTAAAATATTAGGTGAATTATTTTTTGTTCCTTTTTTTGGAAAAAATACAATATAAAATGACACTATTGTTCTTTTTACGCCAAAAGAACATCAGTCCCACGTTGTTTTTAAAATTTTAATTTTAATTCAATAAAAGTTCGTAAGTATTAAGAATTGATTTTCTTTTTATTTGGAGCAACCCTAACCATGCTTATTGCTTAGTATGAAGATACTGCGCAAATTTGCCTAATTAAGCCCAACTTTGCCTACTTATTTGAAAAAAATAGTATTATTTAGATGTTGGTCATCATCTAGACATCAAGACGTTAATACACGATCTAGCTTTTACTTATGACTAGTTTTGAATGTGGTAATTGCATATTTTTTCTGATTATTATCCCGGCAAAGTTACGTTATTTCCCTCCAACTTTGCCTACAACTTTGACAGTTAATGAACATCAATCTGGCGTTAGTTTTGGTATTATGAACCTTTAAACGTGATTAATATGTCTTGAATTTGCTTAATGTTGTAAAACGACCACAGATAATAAAATCTTACAAGAGATATTAATGGAAAACTTCAAATTTCGTGCAAAGTTGCAGCATTTTACGTAATAGGTTTTTTCTTCTGCTGCTTCAAAAGTTACTGTCCGATTTCGTTCAAAATAATTTTCATAAAAAGTATTTAGCATAATATATCAGCATAGAAATTGCAATTTTCTTATTAGGGACCAACCACTAAAGTAAACCACTTTAGAGGCCAATTATTCGAAAATGGTCTCTTTGTAAAAAATCATGTATGAAACCTTGCCTTTATTTTAAATGACATATTCAACGATACCCCACACGATGGGGTAAAATGAAAAAATATTTTTCATCCCCACTTCACATGTATGGAGAGCCAGCCCTAAAATGTAAAATGAGAATGAAGAATAGATAGTCTTTAACTATACCAAATTTCATCCATTTATATTCATAATTACAGAAGTTACGAGGCGCGGAAAGACAGGCAGGACGGACAGAGCGGAACTATAAGTCAAAGACAAATTTTTTTTATTAAAAAGTGGTATTTTTATACACATTATATAGAAAATTACCCATCTCTAATCCTGTTACATCTCTCCTCGCGGTAAAATATGTAAATAAAATTTCTCGACATTACTTAATTTAGAAAATTGCATATTTTCATATTACGTTACACTTTTGCCTTCGTGAATTTAACTTAATACAGCTCAAAATATATATAATAATAATATCTAAGGACGCTTCACTCCACATCAAACTAGCCCCGTGCTAAGTACTCGAAGAACTTGTGTTACGGGGACCAGACAACAGGAAGTAAGTATATTTAATACTTTTATACTATACATATTTCATATACATCCATGGACCCAGGAACACAGAAAACTTTCGAAACGCTCAACCATTGAGCCACAAAGGTCGTCAAAGCAAATTGGCGTAATAGTGCCCTGATTTACCAGAACTTCAATTCTCGTATTTAAAGTAGACTTTCATTTTACTTTGATTGAACTGATTTTATAACGTTTGGACCAATCAGGAGGCGTTAGACGCTGCTTTAACGTTTACGAGAATACCGGTTTCACAGTTTTAGCGTGTCGGGACGGTGATTGTAATTGTATTATTGTACAGAGTATACGGTCTATGTCGCTTAATGGACATAGGCAATCTCACGCGGGGACTATAAATAGTCTGGATCAATTGACTCCCAGACAAGATTAGCTACTGCTACTGGACGAAGGATGTGCCAGTAGGGTTGTCCAAGACACTGACACGAATTCTTTGTTGGTTGCAAAGTTTTCCAACCAACGATTACTTCGTTGCAATGGTTGTAAAGAATTTACTCAACATAACTGTGATTTGTGATTAAGGGGGCAGACTGTTATAGAGTGTAGAGTTTGATCTTACTATCCATTTGTAGACATTAGACCACATTAGCCAAGTAGTGTAGTGTTGCCAATACAAGTAGGTCGATTCGGCAAATCAAATCCTACTAACTATTATAAATCTTAAAGTATGGATGGATTGATGAATAAGAATCGTTTATTCCAAGAAATTGGTTACATAGATGTTACATTTTTATACTATTAGTACTACATAGTTTAAAAAAAATATATAGAATCATATTTGTGAACAAAAACATTTTAATTGTCATCAAAATCCCAGTACCTTAACAATCAATTAGTAATAATAATGTATGCAAATAATTATACATTAAAATATCCCCCACCGGCCAACAGTCGTGAAATATTAGGTCATTACATATGAAATTGGCGTTTTGTAAAGGAGGAACATAAAGTCGATTTTTTTAAACATAATATATTTTGTTAATCAAAGCATACCTTTGCTATCTATGCACTTTTGCCATCTCTAGGTAGTTTATTGATTCCTTTACTAAAAAAACCATACGGACAGGAATCAATAAAATATTTGAAGGCGCTTTGGACTGCGCCATCGGAGTTGAATTTTTTCCCTTGCAAGAAGTTATCCAAATTACGAAAAAAATGGTAATCTGTAGGAGCAACGACCGGGGAGTACGGTGGATGTCTTAGACATTCCAATTGAAGCTCTTCTAATTTGGTAGCCGTCTTTTGTGCAGCGTGTGGTCTAGCGTTGTCCTGAAGCAGCAGTGGCCTAGAGCTAATGACCAACCTGGGTTGTTTAGCAGCTAGCTTTCGCTTGGGGCAGGCTTTGGCTGGTTCGCCAGGGTTCAGCCATTGCGATGAGCGTTTCATTCGTTGCGATGTTCGACACCGCCGCCATACACATCATTAATCCTTCGAGCCGTTTCTGCAGCACTGGTGCCACGGTGGAACTCGTACTCGAAAATAATACGATATCTCAAGTTTTGTAAACAGAGTGACGCATAGAAAAAAACAAAAGGGTAAAAAACAAATGAATTACGGTTTTCGAAACACAAATGCATGAGTAAATAGCGGTATAAATTTGAAAAAGGAATTCCTAACCAAAGAAGATATATTTGAGATCAAAATGGCCAGTACGACTAAACGCCAATTTCATATGTAAGGAACTAATATAAGATTATACAAACATACAAAGTCCACTTATCAACTACTTATAGCTATTAAGTCATAAGAGATTATTCAAAAAAAAATTAATGGTGTGTAGCTGCTGTCACGTGCCAAAATAAAAAAATAATACTAAAAGAGGATAAAGCATCATGGCTTATACGTGGCATGTGCACAATATTTTTACTTTTTAACCATGAAGGAAGAAAGATGGATGGATGGATGTTTGTTACTCTTTCATGCAAAAACTACAGATACGGATTTCGATGAAATTTGGTATGGTAGTAGTTTAAGCACTGGATTAAAACATAGGATACTTTTTATCCCGAAAAGTCTTGAATCTCGATATGTATGTTAGAACAGCAAAATGGTATTGTCCTAAACGTCAAACCAACATGAAACGTGAAACCAACATTTGATTGGTTCAAAATCCGAAATTCAGTTTATGATATCAAGAGACAAGGCGATTCATTTATAATTCATTGAAAGTCTAAGTTAAATACAAGAATTGGGGTTCTTGTAATATCCCTTGGGCGGCAGTATGGGTCATCACACCAGGCTCTCTGGTACTGAGTTTTAAGAAAGAATTAGTTTTTGGGTCAAGTGACATTTTGTCTACAGAGCGAGATAGAGTCAGATACTCGGGAAAAAATTCTCCCAGCCCCCAACCCTACCATCACAATTTTGTGTGTATGTTTTGACAGACTACAACAAGCACTAAAATGGCGGGCAGACTAGTAATTGAATACTGCTGAAACTAGACATTGTTTACTATTATTCATACATTCGCGAAGGAAATGAAGGAATTTCGTGGAATACTTTGTTAGGCCTTTTTCACAATCGTCTTAAAAATGTTGGGAAACTTATTCGGAAATTTTTTCTGGTTATATGGAGCGATAGAGATAAAACATACAAATAAGCTATCTGACACTTATTAGATTGTCAAACAGGCCCTTAGTTCTAACTTCACTAACGCCTATTAAAGTTTATTAAATATCATGTTATCTCTCACCTTCTTCGTATTAATGAAAGAGAAGGCTGTATATTTGGAGTTTGGACAAACCATTAACACTTACTGGACAGGCGTTGGTGAAAAATTATTTTATTTATAAAAGAGAATTATAAATGAGACTGTCAACTTGCTCTAGAAGCTTCTAGTTCGCCAAGAACTCTCTAGTGGTTAGCAGTAAGTCGGGCCATACCTAAGAAGTATTTTAACTAGCTCGATTAATAGTAGGTAATAATAATAATAATTAATTGGTGTTGGGTTTACTGCAATTTTATTATTCTCTTGTTAAGCTCAAAACATTAATAACTTGCCAACTTTCTGCTTATCCTTACTAATATTATAATCGCAAATCGTTACTAATGTTATAAACGCGAAATTTATCCTATATCTTCCCCGTGGTCTGAAGCCTGATCTATAACTGCGAAATTTTATAAAAATCGGTCCAGTATTTTCGGAGCCTATTCAATGCAATCAAACAAACAAATCTTTCCACTTTATAATATTATAATAGTATTTAGTATAGATATATCCAGGCATCTTAAGACAAAATATTATAGTTTATTTACGTTCAGCCGGTTTTATAGTTCACGAGTTTGAGGCCATACAATTTAATTTACAGGTTTCGTTTGGGTTCAGTCGCTGGTGCAGTAGATAGCGAGCGCCGTGTTAGGGTTGCCAACCCCCGGAGAGGAGGAGGTCAGGGTGGTCCCCACCATCAAATATCTTGGGCTCACCCTGGACCTTTGGCCCCCATTTCGAACAACAGGGGCCGAAGGTCGATAAGGGCGGCGTCATCGCTAGTTCCTACCAAATGTGGGGGGCAGTACAGCCAGGCCTGCAGACGGCTGTACTCCTGGATGTGCCGGATGGACACAAAATGCATATATATGCGGGTCATAGCGGTGAGGGTCATTAGGGGCTACCGTATAGTCTCCTAGGCGGCAGCCACTGCCCTAGCAGCGGATCCGCCGTGGGAGCTCGTGGCAAGGGTTCACACCGAGTTGAACCTCCTCATTACAGAGGGAGGAGCTCAGGCGGTTCCGTAGGCTAGGAGAGCAGTGGTACCTGTGTAAGGTCGCCAGGAGGGAGCCAAGAGGGAGGGAGACCTCTCGTTCTCGAGTGTGGTACGCTGCATCCTCTAGAGCGATGAGGTCTAGCAGGCGGCGGTCTCTTTCTGCGAATCCGTCATTTCGCAGGAGCCCGCGGAGCGGGACAGAGAGAACGATCCATCCTTTGTTCCGCTCCGCCGACGTAGGACCATAGCGCGGAGGCATCACTTTGCAAACCTCCAAGTTCCTGTCTAACGGGGCTCCGGGAGCGGATGGGAACCTCCCCGGCTTAGGTAGTCCCGGCGTCGAGGGGGACGCTCCTGTTTGCCGAAGTGGAAACTAGGATTTGAAGTTGGGAAAACCAGGACAATTCAGTTTAAAAACAGGATGCAGTAATAGATTCGCATAAGTTTAATTAATTTGTAGTGAAAATATATTTTTAAATAAAAGTATTGAATAAAATATTGTTAAGTGGCGTGCAAATTTTAAAATACATGACCTTATCAGGGCGGTTTAAAAACCCACGCTGCTTTAAAACTATCCAGGACACTCCAGGATACTGCGAAAACCAGGACATGTCCTGGGAAAACAGGACGGTTGGCAACCCTACTTTAAGTACACTATTATTGACTATAACGGCTGAATACTGGCCAGACGCAGTTTCATGCTATATAAAGATTTTAAGCTGTGTGAATCAATTTTAAAGCACCTATTTTGCAGTAAATCTTATAAAAAACTAACTAACAATAAAAACAATTAATTTATAAGTTAAATTATATTTTGCCCCCTAGTCGGCACATATCTAATATAGGGTATAAAATTAAATATCGATTATAACCTAGTTATTCATGTTTATTAGATATGTGCCGACTAGTTGTAGTTGTACTAGTGAAGTTTGGGGAGAAACATTTTTGAGAGTTGGTATCACCGCACGATTTCAATGGATTGCGAGAATCGTCGTCGTCGTCGACGTAAAACAGCTCTGTAAATAAAACTCTGCGCTAATACAATAGAGCTGAAAATCGAACACACGAGTGTCGAGTTTTCAATTCGGCCTGCCAGACCAAATCCGTGCGTCTGATATGTCATGAGTATATGATAGGTCATGAGATATAGCCTAGTGATAGACGGACGGACGGACAGTGGAGTCACTAAGAATTTCCCGTTTTTGCCCTTTGGGTAGAGATTTACCGATCCCTAAAAAACATTGTTATGTAAAACAAAGAAGATAATATTATAGTCTGAAGGATGTCTATGATAAACTGATTAGATTAAGAGTCCCCGCAGACCACAGACTTTTAAATTGGCCGATAGTTTAGTCGGGTTGGCCTGCTAGTACGCACACCGAACCAACTAAACAGTCCAGTCGGTGACGAGTGCGCAAACTAGCCAACAGTCTGCCGACTATTCTCTAGCTACTTTCTAACCAACTGTTGAAAAGAGTGTTCGCACAATGAAAATTAATAAAACATTGTACAGAAATGTTATTATTGCTCTCATACAACGGAGGAGGAAAACCAAAAAGAGAGCCCGAGAATATTGGGTGCATCCTATCCTTAGTGATAGATGAAATGGAAAAATTTACAAGATGCATTCCAAATTACTCGATTACTCGAAAAAAAATTTCGCCTTTTATCGAATGAGCATAACCAGCTTCAACGAACTTGTCAAATTAATTGGACCAGGAATAGCGAAGGAGGATACAAATTTAAGACTATCTATACCTGTGGAGGAGAGATTGAGCGTTACGATAAGGTAAGATAAACCACAAAACATACTTTTAATTTTTTTATTATAATTTAAATGACAAGTTTACAAGTCGTATATTTGGGAATCATCTGAAAAATTTGAATAATATGACTGGGCTGACAGGTTGGAATCAGCTGGTGATGAAACATTTTGAATGTTTGTTTGTGGTAAAGTGGGGGATGGTGTAGAACCGGATGTATTAGCGTGTAATTGTTGTTGTAGCGGCAAGATGTTAGTCCCTTGTTGATAAACAGGAAAAGAGTTTAAGGGTTGCTGCAGTATGTTGTAACTTTATGTTGGTTGAGAAGGAGGCAGAACACGCCTAGCAAGTCTTATCTGTTTAAATATGTTAAGAATACCAATCTTAGCATCAAGTTTTTCTTCTGCGGTTAAATTTTGGAGGGATGGGACAAGAGACAATGCAAAGTTTACATCTTCATCAACATTAGTCTCATTTAATGCTTTTAATATTGCTTCGTCCAAATCCGTATGCTTCGAAACAGGAGTCTTCTTCTTCTTCTGGCGAATAGGTGCGGAAGTGGATGGACCAGCTTCTTCATCGTCTTCTTCATTTTCTATAGAATTATCCTGTGCCAGGTTACCTTCCGTATGTCGGTTTTCCATGCAAGTAAAAATAATAATTGTTAAAAGTAAACATATTTACGCCTCTTGATCGGAGCCTGCCCCGACTTTGTGTTCTTTTGTGCGTTTAATTCTCGGCGAAAGCAAGTCCGTAAATTGGCCCTTTTGTTTTGTATATCGCGACCTGAAAAATAATAAAATATAATTAATTCCTTACAGGTATCTGGCTACCGGAGCTAGTTTCAATTAATTGTCTTTTGATTATCTGATGGGAGCTTCTACAATACGAGATATTACAAAAAGTACATGTGAGCAAATATGGAATATGCTTCAACTGTTATATATGCCAACCAAACAAGAAGATGACTGGATTAAAATAGCAGACGAATTCTACAGTCGCAAAAATTTTCCAAACATTATTGGAGCGATCGATGGCAAACATATACGGATGATACAGCCAGAACATTCCGGTTCATCATATTTTAACTACACAAAGTTCTTCTCCTGCGTTTTGATGGCTGGGACAGATGCCGATTATATATTTGTATACATTGATGTTGGTTCTTATAGAACAGCTAGTGATTCGGAAACATATAAAACATCAGAAACAGGTAAACGGCTTTCCGAGAACCGACTAAATATTCCTTCCGGAAGGCAATTGCCTAATGATGATGTCGGAGATGTTATTCCATTCTCTGTCGTAGGCGATGAAGCATTTGGACTTGGAAATCATATATTACGCCCTTATGAAAAAATAAATTTAAACTACATCAAGCGAATTTTCAACTAAAGACATACAAGAGCTCGACGCATGGTTGAATGTACTTTCGGGGTTCTAGCTAACAAATGGCGTATTCTTCACGGCCCAATTGACGTAAATATTAATTTTTGTGTTAAAATTATTAAAGCTTGCTGTGTTCTATACAAT
Source organism: Phengaris alcon alcon (assembly GCA_037179445.1). NCBI lineage: Eukaryota > Metazoa > Arthropoda > Insecta > Lepidoptera > Lycaenidae > Phengaris > Phengaris alcon. The sequence goes on along the minus strand of JAYRCH010000155.1, from coordinate 1,424,169 downwards.
TATGTACGAATCAAAGATGGAATACATTTCACAGAAACTCTCTACAGTTGTACCATGAATAACTTCACTACAAATGAAAATAACCCAGGAAGAAATAATATTAATAACGTGCGGCAGTACATGACGTCATACTTTATATCTCCCGGAGGCGCAATTCCGTGTCAATATAACAAAGTGTAATGTAAATAAATAAAAATGTATCGTACCTTGATTTGTTTTATCTTGGGCACTAAGATCATTCCAATCAGGAACAACAGCTTCACAAACTTCCTCCCACAGTTTTTTCTTTACATTCACGTCAGAGTACTCTTTTAAGTTTTTTTTATAAAGTGCAGGGCGTTTTTCGACTTCCTAGATGAAATTTTCGATCGACGATTCCGAAATCAGCGACTGAGAATTGGGCGATGCCATTTTACATAACACGGCCGACCATACGGTGCCAAAGCTCGGAGCGAACTGAATTACTGAACTATCGGTCGAGTCGGCCGACTAAAGGATCGTCGTGTGCGCGCGAGTGGTAGGGAGCCAACACTGATTATACAGTCGGTCGATAGTTAGCCGACAGTTTAGTTTGAAGTGAATCGGGAAGCCCATCAAACTTATTTATCGGCCGATACCAAATCGTCATAGTGTGCGCACTTGCATACATCTGCGTACTGATTAAGAGCCCAACTAAACTATCGGCCGATAGAAAGTCTGTGGTCTGCGGGGGCTCTAAAGAAAGAGGAACAGATAAACAGCTACGTAGTTAGCTTTCGATTTGATTGGACTACTACAAGCATACGGTGTGTCCACGATTGTGTTGAATGTGGGCCGTTGAAGGGGACGTCAAAATTCTCAAATTTGGATCGATTTGGATCTATGAAAGCGAAACCTCTGTACGTAAGTATCCTACTAATATTATAAATGTGAAAGTTTATGAGGATGGAAGGATGTTTGTTACTCTTTCCCGAAAAACTACTGAACGGATTTTGATGAAATTTGGTATTGCTGGAGTTTAGGCTCTGGATTAAAACATAGAATACTTTTTATCCTGAAAAAGTACAATGTTCCTTTGGGATACTGTAATAACGCGGGTGGAGCCGCGGGCAACAGCTAGTATAATATAATCTCTACATTGTTGTATTCGCACTCTGCAACTGACCACTTCCAAAAAAAGGAGGCGATTATGCATTCGGCTGTGTATACCTTTAAAAAAATTCCTCGATTCCTCATGGATCCCATCACCAGGACACATATAGGGATTACGACTTTTTCTGAAGTAACACAAGCATATGCTACCAAAAAATAAGGTTTTTCACCAAGGTGCCTGAATCCAAAAGCACTGAACAAAACTCCTTAGTCTTTAAAGATAAGCGTTTTGAAATTCCGACATTGTTTAAAGAACTGCAAGCATATGCCACTATGTAACTTACAGTAATCATCATCATCGTCTTATTCACAAATACCTAATGGAAGCTTCGTTTATTTTAAACGTTGTTAAAATACATTATTAATAATTTAACAAATATCACTAAAAAGGGAAAAAATATTATTTTTAAACAAAAAATTAATCCGAATTCAGAAGTAAAAATACACAAAAAGTATGAAATAAATCTTATTTTTAAATTCGGCTAAAATTTTATCTATTTCTCTACACAATCTTCATAATTTTGAAATCGGTACCAGCCAACTTAAATGTGAGCTCTATTTATTAATTATTTATTAGGATATTGTTTGGGCTAGGACGGGGAAGGACATAGACTACTATTTATCGCGGCAAAATGTACGGTAACATGGTAAAGTGTAGATTTAGCAGGATCATTCGAAAACAACGAAACTGCGCAACGGCGGCGGGGATATAAATATCTATTACGTAATCCTCCGACGCACCCGCCACCCCCAAGCAGGCAGACACCACCCCCAAAACACTGACTTTCAAGGTCAGACGCCAGCCACGCTAGTACATCCCCTATTGTGTAGTACTAAAGTTGAATATCCCGTGGTGTAATTTTTAGCTAGTATGTGTACATGAAACTGCCGTGTGCCAAAATTGCGCCGTGATTCAATAATGCGAACGGGCAATCAATGAATTCTACCCCTGAGTGCCCGACTGCCCGCTAACTACAGTATGGCAAATTTTCATTACAATTTTGATTGCGGCACAATATTTTGTCTTTGCGCCGAGAGAGAGAAACAGTTATTTTATTTCATAATACATAATATTATTGTGGCACATGTAGGATGAAGGGCACTAAAATAAACGCGGTACACGGTTAAAAATAGGTTTTTAGATAAATTATGTCTAAATACTATACGTCAAACCGCCAAATGTATCGATGAATGTATGTAACATGCCGAGATATTTATTTCAAACTCTTTCTTTATCCAGCCGTGTTACGGCCGTTATCAATAACATATCTATGATTAAAGATAGATAGCTATCCCCCTTGAACAGAAAGCTGTTGTTTATCTTTAACTTGCGTTTCATAATCAAAGATAGGACCTATTTATTCTTGTCCAACGAAGGATAGCATCCTTCCCTCTTGCCCTATCCAAGCCTCTTAAAACTTTAACTACATAAAAAACCATGTTTTAAACAATAAAATATTTGTTTACAATTAATATATTTATTAGTTAAAAGCGTAAACATTGTACTTAAAATTGAGAATCAATCAAATCAATAACAGTTTGATGCTAGGAGGAGCGTAAAAAGGGATGTGAAATTTAAAATGAAATCAAACTTCGAAGCAAAGAAAATGTAACTATACAACGTTATATGAGTTAGCACTCCGAATAAAAAAAAAGATCGAAATTCAAAATTATACCTAAATACTTTTTTACGTATTATCGTCAAAAGTGCAATAGATTAAATCTTTAAATGAAAAAAAAAAAATACAAAAACTATACGTAGGTTATTGATATCGATTTTTTATTTTAAGACCAATAATTGGGTTAAAAAGATAAAAAAACCTAAAACAACTATAATTCAATTTTTATTGCATTTTAAAGAAAATAAAATACATAAGTGTACGTTCCTACGAGCGTTTTTTTTGTGGTCGGTGTTTGAGAAAAAACTGCACTTTAAATAGAACTCTGGGTTAATGCAATACAGTTGAAAATCGTGTAAAGCTGTCAAATCTGACAATTAACACTTCGATTTTCAGCTTTAATGTACTACATTACGTACGCATAGTTCTATATTTTACAGTGCAGTTTTTTCTGTCGCGACCACAAAAAACGCTCGTGTGAACGTAGCCTAAATTGTCAGTTGTCAGATTGATCAGATGATTGATGAACTTATCGTAATATACGATAAGTTCAAATTGATAAATACGACAGTGGTCAATAACTAGTAGAAGTCAATATTAGTGGAACTAAATTTGGTAAATTGTTATTTACAATACCTGAGGTTGTAAAAAGTGCTGCCCCAGAAATGTTACTCAAGTTAAAGGAGGTTTGTGAAGCAGAACAACAGAATCCAGGTATTGTAATATCCATTAAAAATGCTGGCAATATTTGGCGCATGATCACAGCGCCGCGTCTAGGGGACTTCTTTCATGAAAAGGACTTTATCTATTTACCTTTTAGAAGTTACAACCAAATGTGGTTGTATTAATACCAGTAACTGATTCACTGCACTTTATTCAGTCTAAATCTGTACGAAAATTTATAATTATTTAATTTCGACATATAATTCACACGTGGCTTATATTCATTTTGTATGATATTATTGGTATCACTGTCTTCATCGCAATCTATGATCATCTATGATACATCAAACAATCTATGATAGGTAATTGAGAACGGCCGTTAGAGCGTTTTCACTTCTTATCGGGCGATATACGATAACAGACCGGAAACGCTCTTATGTCTTTAGCATAAGTACGTTTTTTCAATACCCAGTCCGATATCGGATATCGCGAAGATAATGACAAAGAGAGGAGATGAGGTCTCATAGTTTCGTAATTTATCGGTGCGATATTTGATATCGTATCACATGAAGGGAAAACGGTATTACTGCTAAGTGGACAAGTAACCATTGACACTCGCAAGTCGTATATAATAAGAAGAGAATAATTCCAAGCCTTTAAAAATTGTTTGTTCCGTACAAAATTCTTAACGTAAGAAAATCTATAACTATCGTCTCCCAAGTCTGAACACAGTTGTTCTAAACTTCCAAATATGCGTGTAAAAAGTTAATCAGCCCCTTTAATTCGGCGCGAATTTACAGTGAAACAGTCACGCTTGTTAGTTGTCGGTCTATAGTTTTTTTTTTTAAATGCAGCACCATATTTTTTTTTCGTATAAACGTTAATATAATATTTTTACACAATTATTGTAAAGATTTTTCAAAATTTTGTGTCGATAGATAGTAGAGTAGTAGGATAAATAAGGATACAAAGTTAATTTGCTAGTTAATAATTACGGTACATATTCCAGGCTTAGATGACCCTTAGGTTCATAAATATGTTCGTAGATAAAATAAGTCTTATTAGGAATTTTAAAATCGAAATATGAATCGAAAATACAGCACGAGACTCTACTCTATTTCTAAAGACGCCATTTTGATTTTTGACTGTTTTTGTAGCTGGATACAAGTGTTGTTCCTAACAGAATTAAAAGTTGCTCTGTTCACGTACTATTCAGCGGGTCACGAGGGGGTGTTCTTGATTAAATTGCGTGGGCGAGCACTCCACGTCAGCTGAATCGATATCACGCACCACGTTGTCAAATCACGCCTACTGTTTAAGCAATGTTAATCAAATTACAGTTCTGTTACAGTATAAAATTCTAGTAGACGCGATTTAGCACTCAGCATATTCAAAACAATGATTTCAAAACTAAGGATGAGCTATGAAGTACATTTGACAGAAAAATCTTCATACGAAAGAAAGTTACGCCATCTTGATTTCAACATACTTCAAATTTCAAAATGGCTCCAAACAACCCCAAAAGTGGCGCCATTTAAATAGGGACAGTTTTTGCCTCGACATGCCTCGTCTTTATTATATTATATACGTCTATGATTCAAAACCTTTTTTTCAAGCGAATAGTCACGGGAAACTTGTTAAACTTTCCTTATAAAAACAGAAATCCAATTCGTGGTAACTTTTAAAACATTCTCACGCGCTCCCGACGACGCTCTGGAATATATTCCAGGAACGGTACTAATGTGGGACTACACTCCTCAGTAATGGCTTACTGGAACCCGCACAGCCTTCTGTAAAAAGCGCTCCTAATGTTCGCGCCTAGCCACTTTGTGAGAACGTAATAAAAATATTATGTTCTCACAAAGTGGCTATAAAAACAATGTTTTAAACAGATAAAATTCACATTAAAAATTGGAATTGAACTTATCTCTACTTTGAAAACAATGAAAAATAAATTAATTCACTAATTTTATTTGTTCAGAAGAATATATTTCGAGAGTCAAAGTCACTTGCTATCTTTAAACCCAAACTGCATAACTATCTTCTGAACAAAGTCACTCGTTGATCTAACTATAAGTACCTATTTATTATTTGAACAATTGTATATTATTTTGAAAGTTATTCTTGACTTTTCGTATTACCCTGCTTATTTAATTATTTTACCTCTCCTGTGCTGCAGGGTTGCCTGGAAGAGATCGCTTATAGCGATAAGGCCGCCCTTGCCCACATTTAGATTATAAGATTAGTTTTAGTCTACTGATTGTATTCTTTAATGTGAGCAATAAAGAGTTTATCTATCTATCTATCTATCTATATTTTAGTAGTTATGTAAATTTCATTTTAAATAATAACAATCATTTTAATTACCTATATGTAAATTTTGTCTATCTATCCGATACTGCGCGGCGATCGCGTGACCCTCATTACCAGTGCTTTGTACGGCAGGTGCGAGAGTGTCCATTTGTAGTGACTTAGTGAGAGTTGTAAGGAAATGTTAATCATGTTATTTTTCTGTAAATTAAGAAATAATTTAGTATGAATGTATACTGTCATTACTTACGTAAAATTGTGGCCCAATGTTGAGTAAAATATTTCATACGGATAAAATTTATATATTCTGTATATTATGATATTCGTCTTGATGCGAACCTTAAGATCGGATGTTGTGACTTGGTTGTGGACTTGGGAAACTTGTTACAGAAAGCTTTATTTTATTTTATTTTGTTAGGAAGACCAACAGCTTTCAGTAATAACAATTTAAAACTATTCTAATCATTAGAAAGCCAATTACAGGTCCTCACATGTAGAAACTGAATAGGTTAACAGGAGTTAAACATAGTGTACACTAATACACGCTAATTTGACACAGTTTATAAATTATAAAGAAAGAAACAGTCACAAGTGTACAATCAACTATCAAGTGGTTAGTTTATATATAGCAATAGTATATTTAAGATAAAAGTTAAAAAACTTATTTAGACCCATTTAAATTTTGAAGTACCTAGATAAAGTCAGCACTACGTTACTGGAGCAAATATTGGTAAAGTAATCGCTTAGCTGTCGCTGTGCCAGTTGTGAATAAACTAAGTCCACAGATTTACAGATTTTATTTAAATTGTTACCTGCGCGCAAGACAAACGAGTTCTTCCGATAGTTTGTTGTGACTACTGGTAGAAAAATAAGGGGGTTAGATCTAAATATTCTTATAGGTGTATTTAAGTTGAGATTTTCCAAAAGTTCAGGCGAATCGATTTTATTGGAAGCTATCTTAAGTAAGAAGACTAAGTCAGCAACATCACGTCGGATCCTTAACGGGACCAGGTGATGCCTTTTACATAGTTCTAAATAATTTTCTGAGTTAATACATTTTTAATCTATAGCAAAGATATCGAACAAATTTCTTTTGAATATTTTCGATGCGATCTATGTATTCTTTGTACCTAGGATTCCAATCTTGTCAATCATAATCTATAGCAAAGATATCGAACAAATTTCTTTTGAATATTTTCGATGCGATCTATGTATTCTTTGTACCTAGGATTCCAATCTTGTCAATCATAATCTATAGCAAAGATATCGAACAAATTTCTTTTGAATATTTTCGATGCGATCTATGTATTCTTTGTACCTAGGATTCCAATCTTGTCAATCATAATCTATAGCAAAGATATCGAACAAATTTCTTTTGAATATTTTTGATGCGATCTATGTATTCTTTGTACCTAGGATTCCAATCTTGAGACATACTCCAAGTGAGGGCGCACATAGGCACAGTATAATGTTTTTATTGTCTTGATGTCCTTGAATGATGTCGCACATCTTAGAACAAAACCAAGCGCTTTGTAGGCTTTTGATACTATTTTATGTATGTGTATTTTATGTACATTTTAACAGCTTCCGTGGTCTAGTGGTTTAGAGCTTGGCTTTCGACTCGGAGGTCGTGGGTTCGATTCCCGCATGGAACAACAAAAAATCTTGTTTCCAAGTTTGGTTAGGACAATGCAGGCTGATCACCTGATTGTCTGACAAGAAAGATGATCCATGCGTCGGATGGGCATGTAAAAAGTCGGTTATTCGTCCCACTGGGTTACGAGAGTTTTAGGAAGAGAGAGTGCTCTTGTGTACTGCGCACACACTTGGGCACTATAAAATAACTCCTGCTTAGCTGGCCTGGTTTCAATTAAACCGGCCACCGTCACTGAAATCAGTGTAGGGAGCTATTATTTATGTATGTGTGTGTCAAATAGTAATTTAAAGACATGATATATGCCTAAATCACGAACTGTTGTGAGGCGCTGTAATGGTTGTTGCTTGAGCATATAACTCGTAGGTAATTACGGTCAGTTTTCTTGTAACAACACAACACTTGGAGGGATTGAGATCCAGACCATTTAGAAAGCAATACTGCTCAAGACGCGAGATGTCAGCCTGGAGTATAGATGCATCAGTTTGAGACGATATAGTTAAGAATATTTTCATGTCATCTGCGAAGCAAAGTCATTGAGATGAATGTAAACAATTTTGAATATCGTTAACCATTATGTTGAAAAGGAGAGGGCCAAGCAACGATCCCTGGGGAACTCCACTAAGGATGTCTACCCAACTAGAAATATAATTTTTAACAACTACGGCTTGGGAACTTCGGTCAATATAGGAAGAGAACCATCTAAGAAGATTCCCTGCGACTCCCATGGATGCAAGCTTCTTCATAAGTATAGTTATGGTCTTTACGGTGAAAACAGAGTAGTCGGTGTAAATTACATGAACTTGCTTTACAGCGTTATTCTTATATGTTAATCTGAAATTTTAATAAAAATAAGCGCATTAATAAAATTTATGATCGCACCAAGGCCGAGGAGATATTTAACGCCCACGGCCAAAATTCGAGTTCTTGTATTCGTTGTGGACATTTTGTATAAAATTTTGTGCGTACAGTACAAAAGTGATATAGGACATCCATCTTTTGCCATATTGCCGAGGGTCGTGACTGGAGACTCGAGACTACTAATATTCTACAAGTCTTTTACTGTTTGGGTTTTATCTTATAAGAAACTACTTAGAATTTGGCCAACGAGACAAGATAAAAAAACGTAAATAAACGGAACGCTACTAACTGCTTTATGAAAGTGAGTTAATATTATATCTGTCCTTATCACTCGTATGCAATAATGACGTCAGTTGGTCGACGACAGCTGTCGTAGCGTGTTTCGTGGTACAGGAAAGCGGCCAGTGCCGCAGTTGTCAACATTTGGTCCGCCAAACAATTGTGAACAAGTTCATTCCTGTTTGGATTGCGTTCGAAGTGATACATATTTTTTCGTCTCCGTATTTACTTGGTTTTTTGTTGTTATTATTCCGTTTCGGTTAGTTTTATTTTTGATTTTTGCTGTTATTGTGAGTGCTTAGTTCTTGATTTTAATTATGGAATCACAGCCTGGCGGCTCTAGACAACCTCGGACTCGAAAGGGACACGTAGCTCGCAATAATACTACATTTAAATTTGAAGATGTGAAAAAACTGATACAAGAGGGGATCCAAAGTGTATCTGCTGATAAATGGCGAAATTGTGTGGATCATGTAATAAAAGTCGAGGACAATTTTTATAGCAATATTGACAACATGATTGATAATACAATAGATAGTTTTATCATAAACACAGCTGACTCGGACTCTTCCGACGAATCATCTTTGTCTAGTACAGACGACAGCGATTAAAATTCGAACTTTATAATAATTTATTCAAATAAAAATGTTTTGAACCCCTGAAAATTTGTTTACATTCTTTATGTCGTCTGGTTGGCCTTACTTTAGCTAGATCGATTTTTCTCCCTCAAAACTTCCTGCATACTTAAGGACACTGACGAATCCTGCCTGATTTTCCATCAAGAGCGTCCAAGTTTCGAACATGTGTGGTTTTATAGTACTTAAATGTATATAAAAAATTATTATTGTATTCTAGGACTTTTTAACGAAGTTATAAATTTTCGAATATCATTCATTTGAAAAATACGTACTGTGGGAATATGGTGGCAAGCCCCAAAGGGAAATCTCCGACCGAGCGAGGTGGTATGCTCGGTCAGGCTGAAGCCCACTTATATGAATTTCAGATATCGTATATATAGTGCCGATCTTAGAAAACTTCGATAGCGCGATTCAGAATTTTGGCGCTAATTGGTCCGCCACAGTACTTATCTGTGGTAATCGATGTCATCATATCTGTATACTGTCTATGGTTATCATGCTGTAAATTGTTAATTTGAGGCGTAAAAGCTCCATCTAGTGGCCCAATAGATAAAATTATTTTAATTGGATTATAAAGTTATTTTCTTTTTCTATAGTTCAGCCGTTTAGTACTAGTTTAATGAAAAAATTAAATACTTGGGGTGTGAAATAGCTATACTTTTATATTAAGAAAAATAATTATTATATTTTTGGTTTTCGTAACGTAAAAGCGACATCTATAATTTATCTGTTAGCATATTGTGTTTCCACACAAACTCGTTATTAATGTCATTACGTAATTGCATCACAACTAATAAATGTAGCTTTTCTGCAACCGCCACTAAGGCATTTTATTGAACAGTAGGTAAGGTTATATTTAATCAATTATCTTTTATCCCCCGAGTTTAACGCATAATATGATTGCTTTTTTTTGTTCCTGTGTTCACAAAGTAGGTACAACTTGCAATAAATACTTTTTGTGGACTCGTATTTTAATTACCAAGCAATAAATGTATGGCTACTTGCCGGATCTCCTTTCATGGAAATACTTGCAGCCGTTTTTTGAGATTCTGAGTATATATTTACAAGATTTACTCGTTTATAGTATGTAATCTACTTTTTAGTAATCAGGATACGCATTATTTTTCACAATAATTAAAACCTCCTTCCAGGACTTCAGGATTAATTTAAATATTTTATTTTCAAAAGACATACTGCCTTAAATCTTTAACGACTCCAAGACATTAAATTTCCTATTCCCGATTGGAAAAAACAATGTGTAATGACTAACGCATTCGTGAAAGCTATAAAAATTAATGGCGCTAGCTCATTATAATTATCACTTTTGGCCTTAACAAGCGACAGTTGAAATCTTGGGGAGCGGCCAATATCACCTTTTGATGTTAATAATTTATTGCTCGATCTCCGGATGTTTGGGGGCAATATGGTTTTATGTTAGGGTTTTCTAATTGTTGGGAAAATATTTTTCTCGCTCGCCTTTTTTATAGAAGATGAATCATTAGGAAATTCCTATTTTTCGACTAGTTCGTTATTTAGAAAAAAAGTTTCATCCATTTTATGTACCCACCAGACGTTGTTATCTTAAATATGAGCTGGAATAAATAAATAACTACCTATGTATGTAGGTACATAAACCTAAAATTTCTACACCTACAACCTACAAGGTGATACGTGAAACAGTTATCGACCACTGAGGATTAAAGATTATTACAACATACTAATATCGCTATTATACAAAGGGGCTGGGTGTTAGACCCTTCTAACACGGTGGGTGTTTTTTTTTTAAATTTATTTAGGCTTTTTGTATTTTTAATGCCAAATCATAAAATATTAAAAAAAAATCCACAAACACTGTGACACGAGAATAAGATACCAGTAAATAAATATGTAGAACGTGTACCATAAAATATATTTGGCTGTAGCTGTAATTCCCATCCAATCACGTTACAGAATTGGGAGATAGTGATGATGTTTCGGCAAGTGATTACATATTTCTAGTTAATGAGGCATCGGTAGAGTTTCGGAAACTCGGAAGACACATATATTCATTGATCACTCGCCGATCAAAAAAATATTTGGGCAGATTAGGTACTTGGAAGATGAAAAAAAAAAACCTTAACCCAATACTACAAAAGAAGAATAAAATGCACGTTTGATCACAAAATTCCTTATTCAAAATGGGGGCACAGTTTATTTTTCGCTAAATGTCATTGCCCAAAAATTGCGTTTTAAAATAGCGTATTTTTACGATCAACTGTGACATTGTCGGTGTTGCCAACATGTCGGAATTCCATGGCGACGAAGAATTCTGTCGCCCAACAAAATGAATCATTAAACAATAATCTGAGGTGAATAATTTCAAATTTATTTCCAATATATTTAGTGATTAAGGAATTTACTAGTTGGAGAGAGCTTGGCCCACTGGTAGGGTTGCTGGTCGAGATATCACGAAGCGAGATTTACCGGGAAATCTGACTTTAATCTCTACTCGAACGAGAAAAAAAGTGAGATTTCTCGACACTTTTTGTCTCGTTTTCGCGTCTTGATATTACGCTTGCTTCGGCGCGCTCTTCTCCCGCGCTGTGATGATTTTTTTCAAACTCCAGAAGTATGAAGAAGATGATCATTATGTGTGTTCATGAATGATCATAAATGATCATAATGTGCTTCTAGTATTCTTTAGTTAATTCTTTAGTTGAAACTTGACTATAATCACGTTTTTTGGCTCGCCATAGTCGGGTAAAAATATACCATTTAGTAATATTTTTAAAAAATATGTGTATTACTGCACACAAAACTAAATAACAATTAATAAGGAAAGCCAGTACCGTCGTCTACATACCAGAGAGGTTACGAGTGCGTTGCCGGCCTTTCGAAACGCTCTTTTCTTCAACATGCTCTTTTTCTTATCTTTTAAGATCTTGGTCCGGAATTAATTGTTATAAAAATAGCTAAACTAAGAATTTATTAGATACAATACATTATACCCACTAAAGTCTTGAAATTAATATAATTTTGAATGGGCAGGGTTAAAAATCAAAATTAAATCGAACAGCTGAAGACCACGTGCTAATGTTGACATTCTTATTGACTTTCTCACAACTCGCGCGCATCTCGCATGTCGCATGTCGCATGTCGCAACATAATACGTGCCAAATAATTAAGATATGACTAGAAGATTTAGGAAATTATTGATATGTTCTTGATGTACTAGAATTTACGTGCACTGGCATAAATTTCGAACTTCCTACTTATTCTGTCATTAATTGGTAAAACACATAGAAAAAAACATAGACGTATTATAACTAAGGGCAAGGCATGTCAACCATTAGCCAAAAAAATTCTTCATACAAGAAAAACTACTAACATCTGTTGAAAACCGATCGAAATACGATGTCTACAATGGAACTACGCGTCGTACGCATATTATCGATGGCTTCCATAACAGGCTTTTATTTGAGAATATTTTTGAAATTCCTTACATTTGTACTTTAATTACAACTTTTACTTTTTACCTATAATATTATATTATATCGTCTATCTTTAGAGAAGTAGAGACGTTTTTAGCCTCAAAATGCCCCTTCCCTAGTATACATATACGTCGTTGGTAAACAAGCGATTATTATATTAAGTATATTGCTTATATAAATTAATCATGGGCAAAATCTGGTATAGGACCTAGCTAGTGTAAAATACTTATGGTAAAGTTTGTATGTGTGCTTGACTGTCTTTCAGGTAAAACCGCTAAACGTATCTAAATGAAATGAAGCACACACATAGTTTATGTTTATGTGTCAATAACACAGGCTACTTTATTCCGAAAAAATGATTCGTTCCCTCAGATTAGATTTCTTCTGCGCGAATGTCGCGTGAAGTTTCTGTTTAATAAACAGGCATCCAGCTTTCGACGTTCGATTCTAACTGAATATTGAACGCTATTTTGAAATCCTGTTGACATATGGTAAATGGATTCCATCGTCAGTCCGAGCCATCTGGAGCTGGACACATCACACAAACCTTGTTATGTCAGTTGCATCATGTATGTGTGGCTACGCACTACATAGTACATACACACGACCTCTGTGGCTCAGTGGTTGAGCGTGTTGGTGCTCAAGCCGGGGGTCGCGGGTTCGTATCCCGCCGAAGGGACAAAAAGTTTTACCGTGTTCCTGGGTCATGGTTGTGTATTAAATATGTGTATAGTCATAAAAATAAAAATCTTAAATATGTGTATAATATAAAAGTATTAAATGTAGTAAAAGTACTTAAAAGTATATTATATTAATGTATATTTCCGTTGTCTGGTACCCGTAACACAAGTTCTTCGAGAACTTACCACGGGACTAGTTTTTGACGTGTCCATAGATATTATTATTATTACATACATAAAAAACGCACACTGCGACAGCCCGCCTTACAAGGTAAGGCGTAGTGTCGTTACATGCGTGTGCGTGACACTGTGTAATTACACGACGAGGCGTAGTCTAGACCGTTTGTGGTTCGTAGAACTCTGTCTTCACTTTTTTATTTGGTCTGAGGCTCTATAGCGAATCAAGGAGTATTATGCATGTTTAGGTAGATCGTAGAAATGAAAGCTTTCTCCAAACGTGACCATGCCTATCCTAGCTATCTACAAACCAGTTGGAAACATCTAAAGCCGAAACAGAAGCATTCCCTGCTGCATTATTTGTGTAGTGAAAACTATGGAACTGCGGCTGCCTAAGGGTCAGCAAAAGGCACTCAGCTTTTTAAGGTAGCGATTCAAAATTTAACTTCATTCAACAAACAAATTAAACAAACAAAAAGATACATGTATGATACGTTTATCTTTTTGTGTAATGAATAGAGTTCTATCATTATGAGTCGCTATCTTAAGGGCGCTTTCACATTGTGCTGTACGATATCGCATGTCGCACCGATAAATTATTAAGGTACACTCTTATGTCTATGGCATAAGTGCGCTTTTTCCAATATCCAGACTGTTATAGCATATCGCACCGATAATGACAAAGTCAGGTATAATGTTTAATATTAAAACATATCGCTGCTGTTCACTCACTCGGTGAAACACAACGCAAGCGTTATTTCACGCCGGTTTTCTTTCCATTTACGTTTAGATTAAATTTGATCTGATCAGAGTAAACAGTCCACTGATGTTGCGACGCGTTACACGCCACGCTCTCATCTATCAGAAACGAAAATCTAGGTATCATTTATGATTGTGATAATTCCCCTAAAGTTTTGACAATTCCAAACAGAACTCCTTGCTGTAGTTACATTTCCTCTCCGTAAAATCAATTATTTCGGCGTTACTTGCGTCATCTATGATTTGTATACCTAATTATTTTAGTCATTTAGAGGCTTTAGCGCCACCTATCGGCGCACGTCCTTACTAAAACGGTGTTGGCCTTGCTTTAATATTTGGTTCATAGATCGATTTTACTTCCGTCTTAAATCTTAAAAAAATAATAATTTAATTTTGAATAATAATTAAAACACAGTAGATTTGTATTATTATATAACATAATATATTGATTATTATTATAATATCTTTTTATTTTGATTTGTGGATTTTTTCTCTTTACGCTTTAGTTTCCTAGTTGTCAAATATTTAAAAAAAAGAAGGGTATTTAAGGCAATTCTTCGATTGACGTTTTCCTTTTAGAATAAAAATTTCTATAGACTCAAGATGTAGTCGTTATATTTCTTAATCCCGTTTTCACGGTGAGTTTTTTTTTATATCTGTGTTGTGAAGTTTTATTTCGTAAATCACGCTTGTAATATACACCTTTTTTTTCATGTAAATTATCACATTGTAATTGTTGTCTTTCCGTTCTTGCATTGTTATAATATTAGGATGTTTATATCCATACTTTAATTGTTCTTTATATCATCTTTTATTTTGCTTACCCTATTTTTTATTTTTGTGATGGTCACAAAGCCCGTGATGTTGATCGTTTGAGGTTAAGATCACGCCGGCTGTGGGACTCCTACTCCACGTTTTTTTATGGATTTTCCAGGGATCTATACTCCGGGTTCAAGGCACCGTTTTTCATGGACTTATGACTGGTTTTTACACATCCGGATTTCTGAGTGCCGCTAGTTATTCCGGACTGAACTGACTGGTTTTGGAACCAGTCTGCACCGCCCCTTGGACGATCTACGTCGCGGTGAACATACCGGCCTGAACGACAGAGAGACGCTACCGAAAGTTGGAGCCCAACTCGCTCGCGCCACGTGCTGACTACACTCCTGGACCCAGCTAAGTGCCCGCATGCATGGTTAAAGCCCCTCCGATTCCCACAGACACCAAGAGGCTAAACCAGATCTTTCGGCCTTCTGCCCACTTCCCTTTTTTTTTTAATATATTTGTCACGTTGGTAATTCCTCGTTTCGTTTAAATTACCCGTAACATTGCAAGAAATCAGCAAGTTATATTACGGAGTTGGCTCCACGGTCCACAGTGCCAGTGTAATTCAGTTTACTCTCTTGCTCGTTTTGCGGACTATTTCTGTTTATCCCGTTTGACATTTCTGCGAGAGAGCTAGTCCTGTTTGGTGTTCGAAATAAATAATTTCAGGGTATTGAGTATGCTTTATGAGTCATGACTAATAACGTTACTTTACCTCCCGAGTTAAAAAAAATAATGTCATTGTCAATCGGTATTTTGATTTATGAAAAAGGCGCTGAGACTAGTACCTGCCACTGTATCCAAAGATAATGTAATACACTACGCTGAACTCTGGAAAAATAAATAACTACCTACTTACACCTACAGTTTCTACACCAACAGCTACACCTACACTTACAACCTCCACCTTCTTCCTACAATCTACAGGCCACTGAGGGTTGAAGATTATTACAGCATTTACTAATATCGCTATTAAATAATGGGAGTTGGTGACAGAAGAGTGAAAACTGAGGCCTATATTATGTATTTTTAATGCCAAAATCATATAACAATAAAAATGTATTTATTGCTAAAAACATAAAAGGTTCAGATTACAATATAAAAAATACAGATTTGAAAACTAGTTCAAATATACACTTGCAAGATTTCATAAAATTCTGTCTAGCCGATTCGGAGGAGCTCTGCCACTAATACTGTGACACGAGAATTTTTAGTGTAAAATTAAACCAAAAAACTAGTTTCCACAGGGTTAAGTGTCTGTACAGTATAAGACCATGTACCCGACAATTTTGCGAATAAAATACAAGATTTATCTTCAGTAAGGCTGGAACTTATGATCCGGAATCTAGAAGGCCGGGAAAAATTCAGAGCATTGAATACTCCGCGCTAATCGAACACGAAAACACGAAAAAAAAAATCGAAAGTGTCGAGTCAAATGTCAACGTCGTATATGACAGCTGGACACTTCCATTTTCAACTCTATTGTATAAGCGCAATTTCTATTTTCAATGCTCTGGATTTTCCCCAGTCTAACTCCTGGTTTCTGAAAGGCTAATCAACAGCAAAATTAAGTAATCAGCGGTAAAATCTCTTGTCAGGTGTAAATTAAGTTGCAAAAAGCGTGATCAGTCGTTGGATTTGATCAACGTGTTAGTTAACAAAACTAATGTCAAACGAATGGTCAAACAACATGTCAAGCGCTGTTTTCGGTTTCTGGAAAGCTATTTAAGGCTCGTATGTGCTTGTATGTGTCATGTCAACTTGTTTAATGGTTAGTAAATTTTTCACAAATCAGCGTTTCAGAAACGGAAATTGATTTAACAAGCCTGTTAACTCAACAACGTGTTAGTTCATCAACTATTTGATTAGCCGTTCAGAAACTGGGTGTAAGTTTTAATTAACCTAAATCCTTCGTTGTTGATAACAATTATTCGGTGTTCAACCCCTAGTTTTTCAACCCCCGTCCTTATAACGGCGTTACGTAGGTCGAGGGTAGAGGGGTCTGAACACGGAATTATCAAGTTCTATATTAGAATTACTAGCTTTTTCCCGCGACTCCGCCCGCGTAAGTACAGTATCCCACGGGAACGCTGTACTTTTTCGGGGTAAAAAATAGCCTATGTTTTAATCCAGAGCCTAAACTACTAACCATACCAAATTTTATCAAAATCTATTCAGCAGTTCAACCTCACAAACTTTCATGTTTATAATAGTAGTAGGATTTCCGCGAACGACACCTCACACTTGTCCTGTGTTTCTCAATGTCTGGCAAGAGGCCAGCGCCCCGTGCGCCCGACTCTCCTACAATGACTAATATCAATATTATTTTCTTGTATTGAAGATGTTTTAATTTCGATAATATTATACAACACGAAGAGGTAGATTTAACATGGAGGACTAAGTAACAGAAACTACAAGGGACCATGATTGGCGTGTATTGCTATATAAGCAATACACGCCAACACAACAGAATTGATTTTTTTTTTATTTATTTCGAAATAGATTGTTCTTTTATAAAATTCCGCTTCACGTCGACAATCAACCGTCTAAATGGCCTTTCGGCGTTTATAACTAAATTGGCATTTAGAGACATAGCAATTTTGCCAACATAAATACTGAGGCGATTTGTGAAGCGACTGACTGCACGGAGGAAATCGACCCGCGTAAATCCCCATTATCGTGACGAATACCGCTAGCGAGGTAGACGTAGAGAATTGGGACTCATTGCATTTTACTGAACCGCAGAAAATTGCCTAATTGTCAAGGACTATATGATCCGGAATCCGGCGGGCCCGAGAAAATTCACACCACTGGAAATAGAACTCTGCGCTAATACAAGAGAGTTGAAAATCGAAGTGTCGAGTGTCGAGCTATCATTTTCAGCTGTACTGTATTATCGCAGAGTTCTATTTTCAGTGCTCTGAATATTCCCCGGCCTTACAGATTCCGGACAATATTGTCCCAGCCTAAGTAAAGACGCAAAGCTCAAAGAGTGTGGCGCTTGTAAATCCTAGAATTATATCAGTATGCATATTAGTTAAATATAATCCTTTAATGTATCATACCCTGCACATATTAAGTCGCAAACACATGATAATCTACATATTATTGGTATGCTGGCGGCGTTGTATAAAAAATGTACAGTAAGTATGTGATGGATGTATATAATGAACCCGTGAGACATCGCATTTTTTTTTTTAATTTGGGTTTTATAACAAGACCAAATTTCCTTTTAAATGTCTTGCCAAGATAGTTTGTATATTTAAGACTGTGAAATTAAAATCGAAGTCAAACAAAAAAAAAGAAAGTTGGTATTTTTATACACTTTCTGAACGTCGGTACACACGATGCCTACCACTTTAAATAGCTATCTAATATGTTACAGAAGTAATTTATAGATAGTTATTCCGTTTGCTATTGAAGGAGCCTTGGGTCGTGATATGCCAGACGTCAGACAGATAGCAGACACAGACGGACAACCAAGCAATCCCCGGTTCCGTTTGTCCTTTTAATGTACAGAACCCTAAACAGCTCGCCAATAGGGATGTTGCCTAGTGTGGAGTAGCACATTTTTATAAATTAAATTTTAAAATTTTTCATTAATACTTACATCTAAAAGAAATAAGTATTTAGATCGACGCGATTCAAAAGTATAATAAGCAAATAAAAAATATTGCCCATATCTTTCTCGCAAAACAATTACATATACGTCACAAGCTGCTACCGCCATACATTTTGTAATGACAAATGTATGGCGGGTGCAACTCGTGACGTCACAGGCCGATATATCGCTCTTTCATATTGTAAATTTAAATATTCGTTATTTTTTAAGATATACGAAAATGGGTTCTAGATTGTATATTAACATGTTGTCTAACATAGAATAGACGAAAAAATTTTTTTTTAGTTAACATGCCTATTGCCACTAAGGGAACATACCCATTACCTATATGTCATGTTATTTTACCTGTTCAGAGGGGGGAGGTGAACTTCAAAATACTATGCTTGGTCACCGAGGGGGGATGTTAGGTTAGGTTTTGACACGTTATCTATATGATGAAGGAAAATGTCGCGCGAAAAATATTTTAGCTATAAAGTACTATGTGAAGAGGGAGGGGGGGGGGGGGGGGGAGGCGGATGGTCATCTACGGGGTGGAGGGGGTTAAGAAATGGCAAAAAATTGGTCAGGTATAGAGATGGGTACGCCGTACGTTCCCTAACTAGAACGACCTACACTCGACATTCTAAAAGTTGGAATGAGAAGATGGTTTGAAAACTAAGATAGATAGCTTGTTGAATGTTCGGAGAAACTAGAAAGGTATTCGCATTTCGTACGTTGCTGGCATACCAGCTAGGCTCCAAGTTAAAGGCACATTGCTCAAAAATTACAGCGAACTGTGCTGGCACTCGAATTCCAGCTGGAGTATATGACTATAATAAATCCGGCGGGCCCGGAATAATTCAAAGCACTGAAAATAGAACCCTGCGCTGACACAATAGAGTTGAAAATCGAGTGTCGAGCTGTCATATATAACACTAGTTGATGCCCGCAACTTCGTTTGCATAGAAATAACGGAAACGAAACCCTATTTTTTTAAACGAAACCCTAAAATAAAAGTAGCCTATGTTAGACCTTTTAACATCAGCTATCTGCCAGTGAAAGTCCCGTGAAAATCTGTCCAGACGTTTCAAAGATTAGCCGGAACAAACAGACAGACAGTTTTAAAAACCTATATTTCATTGTAAGTACCAAATATACTTTCATAATATGCATTCATTGTAAATTACAAACAGACACTTCAATTTTATTTATCTTATAGATATAGATAAAAATGTATATTTTATTGTAAGTACCGAATATACTTAGTTTCATAAGCATTAATTGAAAAGCTGTTAATTTTAAATTACAAACAGACACTTTAATTTTATTTATCTGTATAGAAAATGTATAGATTGACATTTGAATCGATACTTGTGAGTTGTGTGTTTGATTTTCAGCTCTTATTGTATTAGCACAGAGTTATATTCTCAGTGCTGTAAATTTTCCCCGGCCTTACGGATTCCTGACCATTTAGTCCCAGCCTAAGAGTGATGCAACTTCACTACAAGGCACCAGCTAGTTACCAACATTTTTGCTCGGGGTTTTCATACAAACTGTATAAGAAAGCGATCAATTATAAAAATCGTATAAAACACGTGCACTATCATTAGTACAAGAATGCGAGTGAGTGGTTTCATGTTCCTTGTAAGTGTGCCTGTATCATTTTCAAAATTCAATGTCAATATCCTTATATTGATTTTCCTATCGGAAGCTTTCGAGCTTTCATAGAATTTGCATAGAATTTATTGAAAGGATTAATAATCATGCCACGAGCGTGATAAAGATAATAAATTTTTATTCCTATGACCACTGACCACCGACGACGCCATATCGGTTTTATGACTTTTCCACTATCTTTTTTAAATTAGCGGCTTAAAGCATGCAGTTTAGAGGACAAAATATGACAATTTCAACTATCCAAAAGTATCCAAACTCAGTTATATCTTCTAAAACCTACTTATGTTACATTTAAGTAGATATACTAATATTATGGGGAGGAAAGATTTGACTGCTTGTATGATTGTTTGCATAGAATAGGCTCCGAAACTACTGGACCAATTTTAATGATATATATATTTATAGACTGGAACACGGGGAAGGACATATGCTACTTCTTATCGCATCAAAATGTTCACCACCCGCCTCTCTGGACCCTAGCAAATACACAGCGAAAAGCGCGAAAGGCTCGAGAAGGTACAAAGTACCAACCAAAACACGTCATTTATAGTTCTTGGTGTTTCAGAAACTCGCAACTGTTATTAAGTATGTCGCTTTTTGACTCCTCGTGTCTAATAGTTATTACACTAGTATTACAGTACATCATGAAGAATATTCTACAATCTAGTATATTGTGCGGGAAAACTGTTATCGTAGTTATTGGGTCACAGGGCAGCCCGTGTTCATTGCCGGTGCCCGGTCAACGACACATCTTATCCTATGGCCTATACTAGTACCACAGACATGACCAACCTTTTCAAGATTGCGTGCCATTTTTTAGCAAAACCCTAGCGGGCCGTACGTCTATAAAATCCACAATTCGTTCACAAAACCTGAATAATCAATGTTTTTCAAGCATTACCAAATAATGTCATAAACGCTCGTTCGCCAGGCGAATATCGGGCGTACCGTTATACACACAGGGTTCTGTTACCGTTTGTCCGAGAATATCGGGACTTTTCGATAGATCGTGTTTGTAAACAATTCCGATTAGATGATTCGAGATTTAAATTAGCTCAGGGGCCGCATGGCAAAGGCCCGCGGGCCGCAGGTCGGTCATGAATTTTTTTTATTTCCAAATGCAACTCAACAAGCTTCTTTTCGGATAGTCAACAGAAGAAACTACCACGCCTGCCCGCCTGGTCAATACTCTAGTGCGAGCCGCGGGTGCGGTCGTTTAATTAGTAACTTGGCGATTATAATCCTACTACTATCATAAATGTGAAAGTTTGTGAGAATAGATGGACGTTTGTTACACTTTCACGCAAAAACTACTGAACGGATTTTTATGAAATTTGGTATGGTAGTAGTTTAAGCTCTGGATTAACGCATAGGCAACTTTTTATCCCGAATTAGTCCAGTGTTCCCTGGGGATACGGGCAAAAGCTAGTACGCTATAGTCTATGGAGTGAACCGCGGGTGCGAATTAGTAACTCGGCGATTGTTGCAATTAGTCTTAGGGTCAATTCACACCGAAACGATACGTGACGCGGCGCTTCATTATTAAGATAGCTATTTAACATTGAACTTTATTCAGTACACAAGAAGATACACGTGTCATTGTAAGAGTTCGAATGTCAAGTTGCACCACGCCTTCGCTGCTTATAGCCATTCACCATACAGTCTATCGTCCAATTGACTTGATCAGTTCGATTCATAAACAGTATAGAGCGTCCGTCATGTCAATCATGCCCGTACACGGTCAGTTCTAACTGATCAAGTCGTTTGGACGATAGACTGTAGGGTGTATGTCTTTCATTAGGTATACCTTGTCTATGGTCATTTCCTCAAAGTTCCTTATCACACAGCCAAATTAATATAAAGTGCCAATAATTATTATGAAGACTGTAGAAATAAAACGCACAACTCTCGTTATCTACGTATAATTAGTGTTGCGATAGGGTATGACGCGTGACCTCTTTTCTTGGTGGGAGGTACCACGGGGTACCAGAGGGAAGAGGGTTAGGGCCAATGACCCTGCGAAAACGGGTACATAGATGCAGAGTGCAGACTATACAAGGAAATGTTCTATTTAGACTTTACATTGCTCCTTTTTAGGGTTTTATTACTGGAACTTCGCTGTCTGTCTGTTCGTCCGTATGTCTGTCTGTCTGTCACCAGGCTGGATCTCCGTAAGCGTGATAGCTGGACAGTTGAAATTTTCACAGATGATGTATTTCTGTTGCCGCTATAACCACAAATAAATATTTAAGGGGGTTATCAATTATACTCAAGAGATAAGCGGTGAGGTAAATAATATGGAAAATACTTTAGCAAATTTGTTTAAGTAGATTTAGTACTTACAGCTGAAATGAGAATAATTTATAAATTAGTTGAAAGACTTTTGTTACTACCAACAACTTTTGTTAAAAGCAATAATAAAATATGACCACAAATTCTCAAAAACCCAAAACACATATTCTGTAGACTAATAAACTGTATTAATAATTACATAGACATTGAGGAAGGAAAAAAGAGATTAGTATCCACAGGACCACACGTGTCATTTTTTATTTTCTCAAAGTTAAGGACAATTAGGCCTACAGCGATAGATATTCTAATACTTCATAGTCAGAAGGACTGAATTGGACATCGAAGGTCTTTGTGCAGATTCAGGGTGGATCCTATTCCTAAGACAGCTAAAGAGATTCAGACGCAAAGTAAAACCCTCTTAAGATGCGTTTACGAAGAGTTGTAAGACAGGCTTCCGAGTATGGAGAGCAAAGATATTAGAAATGTTGTGTGCAATAAATCCAAACAGTCGCCAAATAAAATAAACCTTAATACAGCAAATTATGCCTGCTTTTTGTCGTACAAAGATTATTATTATTGTTATGTTACGTGGTAATATACGTTACCAAATATTGTAGTGTTAACTGTTTTTTGTAATAAATTATTAGTTAAACAAACTGTGATGTGTTAGTACAACAATACCTTCCCGTACCTTCTGATTTTTTGTGTTTTAAGTAGGTATATTATAATGTACCAGAGGGAAGAAAGCTGGGAGCCGTATCACATTTTATACTAATACAGCTCCCAACACTAACTACTGAATAATTATATAAACTGTACTATTAAGTTCTCATGATCTGTAAACATTTATATGTATGTTATTTGAAAATAAATAAATTTTATTTACTAGCTGTCCCAACACACGTTGTTCTACCTACATCGCACCTATAAATACATAAAGTGTTACTATTTCCCCTGCAATTTTCTAATATTTCTCACCGTTTAAATTTCAAGACCAAAATTAGCCCAATCGGTCCAGCCGGTCTCAAGTTTTAGCGAGACATTTGAATTGCAATCCATTTTTATTATAAATAAGATAAGATTTACCATTACTTTGTAATTTTTCCATATCAAATCAAACATTTTATAAACTTTATGTCACGTCCCACGGCAACGGGATGAAAAGTATTCTATGTCCGTCTCCTGGTTGTAAGCTACCACCCCATCATTCTTCAGCCAAATCGGTTCAGCCGTTCTTGAGTTATAAATAGTGTAACTAACACGACTTTCTTTTATATATATATATACCTAGTCTTGCCATAAATACTGAAACAAAGAAAAAATATATTTTCTATTGCAAATAACATATTTTATTACTTTTGCAGTGTGTTTAATACATAAATATAAAACAATTTAAAATATAATAAGCTTCACTGCCAATCGTACGGATTGTTTTAGGGACTCCAAATTATCATGGCGTTTAGAGCAAGCCGTACTCTCTAAAACTGACCATAAATCATAATCCAGCGGATTAAGATCGGGACTAGACGACGGCCAGTCTTCAGCTCTGATGAAGTCCGAAACGTTCGTTTCCAACCAAGACTGCGTAGACCGAGTTTAAGACCCGGCGCCAAGTCTTGCTGGAAGAACCATTCTTGGTTATTAAACATGGTGTTGTTACGGGGCTTCACTACCTTCTCAAGAATGATATCTTGATACACTTGTGCCGATGTTTTGATACCTTTTTCACAAAAGTATGGCTCAGTCACTCCTTCATAGGTTTGACTGAGCCATACTTTTGTGAAAACCCCACCAAATCATCACTGAAGTCGGATAGTGCCCACGATGCACCCTGTCGACTAATTGGGAAGCTTCCTTAGAGCTTTGAGCATAAATACGGTCATTTTATTTGTTAAAATGTTGCTCAATTGTAAAAAAAATCTCATCCGTAAACAAAATTTTTCTGTGACCTCCCTTTGGGTACCGCTTCAGTAGTAGCTTTAAATTATTATCAGTTAAGAAATGACCAGTACGTCTCTTATAGGCTGCAAGTCCTAAGTCATCGTTTAAAATACGCGACATGGTTCTAGGTGCTATCTTCATCTCCCGAGATAAAATCTTTTGCTTTCGGACTTCTTCGAATTCTTTCCCTAACTGCTTTGACCACCTTTTTTGTACAACCACTACGTGGACGGCCAGATCTTTTTCTGTCACAAACAGAGGAGGTCTCATTGTACCTATTACTAATAGTTTTATATAGTATATTTAATAGTAATAATAGTATATTTAATAGTATTAATAGCCTGGTACACAAACATTTTACTAATACCAAGCATATGGAGTTTTAAAAATTGCATTTGGCTCCATACCTACAATCACAGCGATTCGGTTCTCTTTATCGCCCCACTCCATTTTAATATCGCAAAATATTGTACAATGTATTGGCGCCAAAATGAGAAAACTCAATGAACAATCATTTAGAAATGACAGATTCCAAATTCAAATGTAATATTTTGTTTATTTTTAATTGTACCAGTATTTATAGCCAGACTAAGTATAGGTATATAGATTCTTGCCACGACACAATTCTGGGTCTAGACTGAAAGTCTGGAAAATTGTTTTTGCTATATTAAAAATCATAATTATTTATAATATTTTTAAACGATTTGTAGATAAAGACGTATTCCATTTGTGACAATTCTCAGTATTGTAGGATTTGGTTCTTATTTGATCGCAAAATTCGCGCGTCAACAATATAATGTCTTGGCACCATCTATATATAATAAAGTGCAAAAATTAAAATTAATAGATAAACACTATACAAAGTACACCTTTAAAAAAGTAATAATTAAATGGCTTAAAAATAATACTTGTGATGAAATAGAAAAATTGTTCTTGCCTGCTATTTGTTAAATAACATAACACACCCAAGTTGTACCTATTTACCTATCCAAGATTTACACATAACCACACACACACACAACCACACACACACACAACCACACACACACACACACACACAACCACACACACACACACACACAACCACACACACATACACACAAACACACACACTAAAATTACTATTTTGTTCATTGTGTAATTGTTGTTTGGTATCATTGTTTTTGCCTACATTCTAAATTAAGCGTACTTCTAAGACCTACATGTTAGTCATATAATTACATTTCATATGTCAATAATTGATAAGTCATTTGCCTTCTCTTTTCTATTTCTTTTAAATTGTTTATATCTCTATTGGCATAACATGTATCTTCATGGGCGAGGACACTGGCCTGTACAATACAGTTTACACTAGTGCAGGGGTCAGGGACTTCAGATAATATGTAAAACTCCTCTGCGTCAATAAAGAATTTATTTATTTATTTATTTACTTGCAAAACAGCTAATTTATGTCAAAATCGCTACGCTTATATGAGGCGATACTGCGACAAACATCAACAAACAGTTTTTGAGGATTGCGCTGAAACTTGACATGCAGATAGTACCTAGTTATTATAATGTAGACATTTGATATTAAATTGTTTTCTTAAATTCACCCCATTGGAGGGTGAAACTGGGGCCCTCCGTAAGACAAAACGAAAATGTTCGTTCAGCTAGGTAGCCGCAACGAAAGAATTTTCTAAAAATTCACCCCCTAAGAGGAGGTAACGGGGATTTAAACGCGAAACGCGAATGCAAGCTGTGCAGTTCTGTTAAATCTATTCATATTTCGTACCATTGACTTTTCAAAACTCGATGCGCGCGCGATTAAAGTTTGAATAACAATGATGGGATGCATTATGTAGAACGACGTTATGCGTGCGCGCCGAATCAATATTCCCGACACCCGGACATGGTCGCCTACACTTCAATAGCGAGGTTATCTGCCAGTGACGGCGCACAGAATATAAATCGCTGAATTATGACGAACGTGACGGTGTTGCCACATCAAAATGAGTAGAAGGAGATTGACAGATACTACAAATGGCTACTGTTTGGCAAGACGTAGGCTGGGACTATATGATCCGGAATCCGGAATGCCGTAGAAAGTTCTGAGCATTGAGAAAAAAATCTGCGCAAATACAATAAAGTTGAAAATCTAAATTCCGAGCTGTCATACGACATTGACATTTGACTCGACACTTGTGAGTTCGATTTTCAGCTCTATTACATTAGCGCAAAGATATATTTTCAATGATCTGAATATTCCCCGGCCTACCGGATTCCGGACAACATAGTCCTAGTCTAAAAAGTCTACTCTGGGCAACCTACAATGCCTAATATCATACTCTACTTTCTACCTACACCTAATTAGGTGCGGACAAAGTAAACTTGTGCAAAATAGTTTCTCCGTCATTTAATATAATATATGTACGAATATTTTAAGTGGAAAAGTTTATTTGTTTGCATCGTATAGGCCCCGATACCACTGGACCGATTTTGATGAAGTTTGACACTGATAAAATGCACGGTTCCCGCGGGATTTCCATTTTCGAAGTCGCTGGCAGCATCTAGTCATTTAATATAACAGAAGCCATTCTCCCTTAATATTTATTTAATAGTAAATCAAATTTCAAAGTAGATAGATAGAATAAAGGTGCTATGTAGAGTATGTAACAAACGAGGTAGTCTCTACAATCCAAATTCCTCTCAAAACAGGAATCGTTGAATTTTAATGGAATTATCACGATCAAAAGTAACGTACTATCATATAAGTATTTAATATCTGCTATAATCTATTCCCTTCAACTCATGCTGAATCAATGTTTTCCTCTCTACGTTGCGTTTGCGTTGACATGATTAGGTAGCTGATTCGCAACGGTTAGTGACGTCACAACGAGATAAGATCGTTTATTTGCATCGATTGTTTAGGAAATTTAAATATGTATTGTTGATGTGGCAACTCTGTCGCCATTTTGAATCTGTACGCGGCGGCGCCGCGGCGCGGCTCTGAGCACGGTGCGGCGACCCCATGACCGAGCGTCCATATTAATTTGACCGCCCACGGCCACGCCGCAACCCGACCGAGTCAAGAAGACTTCGTAACATTAAACGCCGCACTAGGCTAACACACTCCGTGAAATAGCCGCGTTTTAGCAGCCAGACTCACTGAGGCGTGCTCTTGATGCGTCTCAGACGCGTTTATTGTTTTCGATTTACACTTTTTCGTGTTTACGAACCAAGACGAGGTCGCCTAGCATCCGTTTCGAGTATATTTTACGACTCTATACGCGGCGAGAACTCTGTGGAAAGTGTTTTGATCGCTATTCGCTAGGTACAATTTCGTTATCGCAACGTGGGAGCTGCTGTGAAATTGCTTTTTTATGTTACAATTAAAACGTTCAATTTATTTTTCTATATTATCTAGATACACTCGTATAAAACTCTTTGTGTGTTTCACATAAAACAGTACGTATAGAGATAGGGGCTTGATTGAAGAGTGTATGTTAATAACTATTAACCTATTTTTTACATCTTTTATTACTGGTGAAAATATATACCTATTGTCGTCTATGTGTACCAGGATTAAATACAAGCAAATTATTCTAGACGGCTTGTAACCACAGAGTAAAAATATATACTTACGTATAGTAAGTAGGAGTAGAGGTCGAAATTGGAAAATTTTGTAAATTTTGAACGAAATTCGCCCATAATAATTCATATTATAATTATTATTAAGTTTGAACTTTGTATGGGCACTTTTGCCTCTTAGATAGAAAAAAAAATGTTATGACAGATTGACAAACGTCAACGTGTAACAAAATTGTGTCTATCAAATGTACGGTAGTGTGTGTTTTCGTTATTTTTATTAATTTGAAAAAGTACTCTAAGCATTTAAAAAAATATATAAGCATTCTGCACACCTTCTCCACATATACTATAATTTACCGGCCAAATATCATACTTCTCCGTTCGTACAATTTTCGTAAAATGATACTGAAAGTTTTTTTTTAAATTCAAATTCAAATTTCTTTATTTCAGACTACCATGGTCCATGTGTTAGTATTAAATACTTAAAACTTAAAAACTTTAGGGTTAGTAATATAAAGTAAAATACATAAAAAATAAATATCTATTCTTAAACTTATTCCTCTCTATTGTCATGCACCTAAAATAGAACCACGCGCGGACAAAATCTAGAGGAGGTACTGCTCTCATATTCGTTCATTACCCGCACGTAGTTCCTCGGTATAGGTGCATGCGGATCATCTGCCACAATCCTCAGGATGCTGTTGTCGCTCTCCCGCACGCGGTTTATTAGTGACGCTACTTTTTTGCGTATGAGTGCCCGAAATCCGTCAGTTCTTGCTTGCGCAACATCTCAGATGCACTGCAGAAACTGGGAAGTTTCAACAACATCCTGAATATATTATTATATTGGATGCGAAGGACGTTTAACGATCCTTTGGTAGAAGCTGATCCACAGGCCGCCGGTGTACAGATTCTGACAGAATGCTTTAAAAAGCGTAATCTTAACTTCATCTGTACAACGCGTGAATCTGCGGGCCAGCATACTCGTATTACCACGGACCGCCAACGCTCTCCGCTCCCGTTCTATGTTTAGGTCGTCCTTAAGGTATGTATATGTCCGAGGTACTTAAGATTAAATACTCTCTTAAGTTCCAACCTGCCGAGGCATATTGGAGGTATGATTTCCGGACACTTACCGGCGGCTTTAAAAACCATAAATTCGCTTTTTCTGACGTTGTATGCCAGACCATGCGAATTAGCGTATTTCTCACACACATTCAACATCTCTCCAATACCCCTCACAGTGGGACTCAGCAATACCATGTCGTCCGCGTAGCTAATGTTGTTTACGTTAACACCACCAACCTTGCACCCCACACGCATATTGCTGAGCTCCACTATGAGATCATTTACGTACAGGTTGAACAGCATAGGAGACGACAG